>OX592713.1:7501200-8768700 GCA_951361185.1 Ochropacha duplaris | reverse complement strand
ATCTATCTATCTATCTATCTATCTATCTATCTATCTATCTATCTATCTATCTATCTATCTATCTATCTATCTATCTATCTATCTATCTATCTATCTATCTATCTATCTATCTATCTATCTATCTATCTATCTATCTATCTATCTATCTATCTATCTATCTATCTATCTATCTATCTATCTATCTATCTATCTATCTATCTATCTATCTATCTATCTATCTATCTATCTATCTATCTATCTATCTATCTATCTATCTATCTATCTATCTATCTATCTATCTATCTATCTATCTATCTATCTATCTATCTATCTATCTATCTATCTATCTATCTATCTATCTATCTATCTATCTATCTATCTATCTATCTATCTATCTATCTATCTATCTATCTATCTATCTATCTATCTATCTATCTATCTATCTATCTATCTATCTATCTATCTATCTATCTATCTATCTATCTATCTATCTATCTATCTATCTATCTATCTATCTATCTATCTATCTATCTATCTATCTATCTATCTATCTATCTATCTATCTATCTATCTATCTATCTATCTATCTATCTATCTATCTATCTATCTATCTATCTATCTATATCTATCTATAAGAATAAAGCTCTCTCTGAAACAATCTCTCTTTCTAAGCCTTTACTTACCTTTAATGAATGAAAGAGAGATTGTCCCAATGTAGTTGTTATCTTTCTCGTTTTCGCAATTGATAGGTATTTGTTCCAAGTAGGTATTTAGAGTTACTTATTCATTTAGAATACATAATTCTTGGTTTTGTCTAATAAAGATCAATATAAGGGCACAAGTGAATGAACGAAAGCGTGATTATCCAGGTTGTCCTAAAAAGTCCGTGAAAAGTTTTGGTGGAAAAGCCGCCAATTTCACTTAAACTAGATCGGACTTGTATGGACGAGGACTAGACTTTATAGTAAAAAACGTAAAACGTGACTATAACATAAAAGAGGAATATTTAAAATTAAGAAATGGCTTAAAGGTCTAGATACGAAGCCAAAAATCTTCTAAAAAAAAAAAAAAAAATTCTGGATTTAGTGTATTATCTATGAGTATAAAAAAAAAAAAACAAACAATTTAATTAAAATCGAAATGTCGAGAAGTGACTGAAGTGACTGTTTTGATTGATTAAAAAAATTGTGGTAAAAATGTAAAGGAATAAGAAAAAACAGGACTAAGTACTATTTAAATCCAAGGTAAGTAAGACTAGTACATTATTAAGTTTAATTCAAATATGTTATTACTTTATGTTTCACATTGCTGCCAGTGTGGTTCTGTTGTTGACCAGCTTGGTCACCACGGGCTATCTTGCGTAAAAAGTGCAGGCAGAATTCCGCGCCACTCCGACCTCAATGAAATTATCCGCCGGGCTTTTGTCAGCGCCCATGTGTCAGCTATTCGTGAACCGAGTGGTCTGATGCGGGACGATGGTAAAAGACCCGACGGAATGACTTTGATGCCCTGGAAGATGGGACGGCCTTTAGTATGGGACGCAACTTGCGTCGATACTCTTGCACCGTCCCACCTTCCAGAGACTGTAAAGAGAGCCGGTGGCGCGGCTGACTGTGCTGAGAACCTCAAACGGCGCAAATATGGAAACCTCGACAAGGCCTTCATTTTTGAGCCGTTTGGGTGGACTTGATCATTGAAAGTAATCTTCTGCCCTGCTACCAATTTTTTGGGGTTAGATAGAGCATTGAGTACCTACACATATCATAATATATTGCTTTGCTTTGTTAGTTCCTATAAAAAGTTTCCCAGCTCTGCGGTTTTATGATATGTTCATTTTTATACCTTACTGTTACTAAAAATTGTGAATTATATAAAATAGTTTCAAAATGTTGAATGTTTAGAATCATTTGTGTGTACTCAGGCACTGTGCCTGAATGTGATGATGTCTCATATTTTGTGACATTTGGTAGAATGGTAGGTAGGTTATTATTATTTAACCAGTGTTTTTGTTAACAGTTACCAGACATGGGGAGGACAAGAGCAGGTTTTAATATAAGCTTTAATACAAACAGAAAGTTGCAACATTTTGGTACCGAGTATCTAAAACATGACATTCTATTTGAGGAAATATCAAGTGTGGTGAGTTGGTATATATATTATATAGTAGTATTGTATTGTTCACTTATTTTTCTTCGTGTAGTAGTCTTCGTAGTAAGAACTTTCACCAATAATTTGTAAAGCGGGAAAACAAATATTTTTAGGAACTTGAGTTTGAGTGTAACAGCTGAGGACAGAGCTATGTATGTAGTTGTGTTAACTTAACATTGTGAGAGGCATTCTTTGGACTATTAATTGTATCAACAAATGTAAGCAGATTCAAAAATATTCAACATTAATGTACCTATATTGTTACCTACTATAACAATCATAGCAGCCATAGCAGGTGCTCCAGAGTGCTCCTAGAAATAAAAATATTCAACATTAATGTACCTATATTGTTACCTACTATAACAATCATAGCAGCCATAGCAGGTGCTCCAGAGTGCTCCTAGAAATAAAAATATTCAACATTAATGTACCTATATTGTTACCTACTATAACAATCATAGCAGCCATAGCAGGTGCTCCAGAGTGCTCCTAGAAATAAAAATATTCAACATTAATGTACCTATATTGTTACCTACTATAACAATCATAGCAGCCATAGCAGGTGCTCCAGAGTGCTCCTAGAAATAAAAATATTCAACATTAATGTACCTATATTGTTACCTACTATAACAATCATAGCAGCCATAGCAGGTGCTCCAGAGTGCTCCTAGAAATAAAAATATTCAACATTAATGTACCTATATTGTTACCTACTATAACAATCATAGCAGCCATAGCAGGTGCTCCAGAGTGCTCCTAGAAATAAAAATATTCAACATTAATGTACCTATATTGTTACCTACTATAACAATCATAGCAGCCATAGCAGGTGCTCCAGAGTGCTCCTAGAAATAAAAATATTCAACATTAATGTACCTATATTGTTACCTACTATAACAATCATAGCAGCCATAGCAGGTGCTCCAGAGTGCTCCTAAAAATAAAAATCAAAATTACCATACCAAATGAAATTAAATTAAAATGGGCCAATTTAACAATTCTTTCAAATTTTATATTTAAATTGGTAGAAAATTTGAAATCTTGTATTTTTTGAATCTGTATAAAATGTTAAGTAAATATTTAGGACCTGTTTCACATTTTGCAAACATATTCCTAATTTGGTTATGGACTTTCTCATTCTGCTGTTCATTTTGAAAATAATACAGCATTATCTAGTAGACAGTAGTAGCAGAGACCGGCCAAATAGGCCCCTTCATTTACATAAGTACCATCTAAACATGGGCAGGACATTAATTTGATGGCCTCATTTAGAATTATGCTTAATTTTTTTTTTTAACAATGTTGTTTTACGTGACTAACAGTTGGTACAGTGAGCTGACATAAACTATGAAATAGTCACGTAAGGAAAAAGCGTTATGTCGTGTACCAGGACTTAAGATGTTTCATTAAAGTACATGCCGGGTCCCATCCCCTGGACGGATGTTGTGTTGTGTTGTGTAGAGTGTTGTATACATATATTGTATATAGAATGAGTCAGCGCGGACTGCGGCGCTGCTGCAGCTGGGGCGCGCGATGCAGCTGAACCCGCAAGTGCTGCCCTCGCGCGTGGAACTACTCTGTCGAGCCTTCCGACGACGTTTCACGAGCGCGGTGAGCTCACTACACTACTACTGCTGCACCTACTGATACTTACTGTCTACCACTACACTACACTACACTACACTACTACTGCTGCACCTACTGATACTTACTGTCTACCACTACACTACACTACTACTGCTGCACCTACTGATACTTACTGTCTACCACTACACTACACTACTACTGCTGCACCTACTGATACTTACTGTCTACCACTACACTACACTACTACTGCTGCACCTACTGATACTTACTGTCTACCACTACACTACACTACTACTGCTGCACCTACTGATACTTACTGTCTACCACTACACTACACTACACTACACTACTACTGCTGCACCTACTGATACTTACTGTCTACCACTACACTACACTACACTACTACTGCTGCACCTACTGATACTTACTGTCTACCACTACACTACACTACACTACTACTGCTGCACCTACTGATACTTACTGTCTACCACTACACTACACTACTACTGCTGCACCTACTGATACTTACTGTCTACCACTACACTACACTACACTACACTACTACTGCTGCACCTACTGATACTTACTGTCTACCACTACACTACACTACACTACACTACTACTGCTGCACCTACTGATACTTACTGTCTACCACTACACTACACTACACTACTACTGCTGCACCTACTGATACTTACTGTCTACCACTACACTACACTACACTACACTACTACTGCTGCACCTACTGATACTTACTGTCTACCACTACACTACACTACACTACTACTGCTGCACCTACTGATACTTACTGTCTACCACTACACTACACTACACTACTACTGCTGCACCTACTGATACTTACTGTCTACCACTACACTACACTACACTACTACTGCTGCACCTACTGATACTTACTGTCTACCACTACACTACACTACACTACACTACTACTGCTGCACCTACTGATACTTACTGTCTACCACTACACTACACTACACTACTACTGCTGCACCTACTGATACTTACTGTCTACCACTACACTACACTACACTACACTACTACTGCTGCACCTACTGATACTTACTGTCTACCACTACACTACACTACACTACTACTGCTGCACCTACTGATACTTACTGTCTACCACTACACTACACTACACTACTACTGCTGCACCTACTGATACTTACTGTCTACCACTACACTACACTACACTACTACTGCTGCACCTACTGATACTTACTGTCTACCACTACACTACACTACACTACACTACTACTGCTGCACCTACTGATACTTACTGTCTACCACTACACTACACTACACTACTACTGCTGCACCTACTGATACTTACTGTCTACCACTACACTACACTACACTACTACTGCTGCACCTACTGATACTTACTGTCTACCACTACACTACACTACACTACTACTGCTGCACCTACTGATACTTACTGTCTACCACTACACTACACTACACTACACTACTACTGCTGCACCTACTGATACTTACTGTCTACCACTACACTACACTACACTACACTACTACTGCTGCACCTACTGATACTTACTGTCTACCACTACACTACACTACACTACTACTGCTGCACCTACTGATACTTACTGTCTACCACTACACTACACTACTACTGCTGCACCTACTGATACTTACTGTCTACCACTACACTACACTACACTACTACTGCTGCACCTACTGATACTTACTGTCTACCACTACACTACACTACACTACACTACTACTGCTGCACCTACTGATACTTACTGTCTACCACTACACTACACTACTACTGCTGCACCTACTGATACTTACTGTCTACCACTACACTACACTACACTACTACTGCTGCACCTACTGATACTTACTGTCTACCACTACACTACACTACACTACTACTGCTGCACCTACTGATACTTACTGTCTACCACTACACTACACTACACTACTACTGCTGCACCTACTGATACTTACTGTCTACCACTACACTACACTACTACTGCTGCACCTACTGATACTTACTGTCTACCACTACACTACACTACACTACTACTGCTGCACCTACTGATACTTACTGTCTACCACTACACTACACTACTACTGCTGCACCTACTGATACTTACTGTCTACCACTACACTACACTACACTACTACTGCTGCACCTACTGATACTTACTGTCTACCACTACACTACACTACACTACACTACTACTGCTGCACCTACTGATACTTACTGTCTACCACTACACTACACTACTACTGCTGCACCTACTGATACTTACTGTCTACCACTACACTACACTACTACTGCTGCACCTACTGATACTTACTGTCTACCACTACACTACACTACACTACTACTGCTGCACCTACTGATACTTACTGTCTACCACTACACTACACTACACTACACTACTACTGCTGCACCTACTGATACTTACTGTCTACCACTACACTACACTACTACTGCTGCACCTACTGATACTTACTGTCTACCACTACACTACACTACACTACTACTGCTGCACCTACTGATACTTACTGTCTACCACTACACTACACTACACTACTACTGCTGCACCTACTGATACTTACTGTCTACCACTACACTACACTACACTACTACTGCTGCACCTACTGATACTTACTGTCTACCACTACACTACACTACTACTGCTGCACCTACTGATACTTACTGTCTACCACTACACTACACTACTACTGCTGCACCTACTGATACTTACTGTCTACCACTACACTACACTACTACTGCTGCACCTACTGATACTTACTGTCTACCACTACACTACACTACACTACTACTGCTGCACCTACTGATACTTACTGTCTACCACTACACTACACTACTACTGCTGCACCTACTGATACTTACTGTCTACCACTACACTACACTACTACTGCTGCACCTACTGATACTTACTGTCTACCACTACACTACACTACTACTGCTGCACCTACTGATACTTACTGTCTACCACTACACTACACTACTACTGCTGCACCTACTGATACTTACTGTCTACCACTACACTACACTACACTACTACTGCTGCACCTACTGATACTTACTGTCTACCACTACACTACACTACTACTGCTGCACCTACTGATACTTACTGTCTACCACTACACTACACTACTACTGCTGCACCTACTGATACTTACTGTCTACCACTACACTACACTACTACTGCTGCACCTACTGATACTTACTGTCTACCACTACACTACACTACTACTGCTGCACCTACTGATACTTACTGTCTACCACTACACTACACTACTACTGCTGCACCTACTGATACTTACTGTCTACCACTACACTACACTACTACTGCTGCACCTACTGATACTTACTGTCTACCACTACACTACACTACTACTGCTGCACCTACTGATACTTACTGTCTACCACTACACTACACTACTACTGCTGCACCTACTGATACTTACTGTCTACCACTACACTACACTACTACTGCTGCACCTACTGATACTTACTGTCTACCACTACACTACACTACTACTGCTGCACCTACTGATACTTACTGTCTACCACTACACTACACTACTACCTTTGTAATGTTTGCTATTTAAATAGGTGAGTCGCATCATCGAGCAAGGAGGGCACCACCATCTGCCAGAGTGGATGGTGGAGCTGAGGAAAAGACTGGACAAACAAGCCGCCACGCAAACGGTGAGTGTGTGTGTGTGTATTCAAAAATTGAACTCCTGCGTCGTAATGACTAACCTCAGAACCCAGAGAGATGCGGAACGAATATGTATGTATAGATTTGTAAAGATGTCGACTTTTTGGCGGTAACTTTGCCTTTTCATTAAAATCGTGATAGTTTTATTAAATAATATCGGTGGTATTTTGTCCAATCAAGATCAATTCTGCACCAATGAAGTAAAATGAAATGTAAGCGTTAATCGTGACTTTTCTGATTATCTCAAAAAGACCGTGAAAAGTTTTACGTGACCAGACTTGTACATATGAGGACTACACTTTACCGTGAATGTCACTATCTTAGTAACTTAAAAGCCAAAAACCTTTAGGTATATAAAAATAATAATGTAAAGATGTGTCTCGACTCGACAGGTGTGGTCGGATGCGAGCGAGGACCCGGAGGAGGGTGGTGATGGTGGTGATGGTGGTGATGGTGGTATGGTAGGTGTGGTGGGCAGGTGGCGCGGGTCGGTGCGCGCGCGCCGGCTGCTGGAGACGCTGGTGGGCCGCGCACACGCCGCGCGCTCGCTCCACGCGCCCGACCTCTTCCGACCGCTGCCCGACTACAACCTCACACCCGACCAGCTCAGGGACCTGTGGTCAGTACTCACCACTCACTACTACCACTTTTTGGCGGGAACTTGCGAAGTGACGTTGTGTTTTTGTTTTATTTTCATTAAATTCGTGTATTTTGTGAGTAATATTGAATAATTTCGGTGGTGTTTTGTCCAATAAAGATCAATCTAAGTGCACGAGTGAAGTGAAATGAAATGAAAGCGTGTATCGTGACTTTCCAGGTTGTCCCGAGAAGTCCGTGAAAAGTTTTAGTGGAATGCCGCCAATTTCACTAAAACTAGACTGGACTTGTACGGACGAGGACTAGAATTTACAGTGAAAGTGACAATAAAACGTGACTATAACACAAAAAATGAATATTTTAAATTAAGAAATGGCTTAAAGGTCTAGATACCAAGCCAAAAACCTGGAAAAGAAATCAAAAGTCAGTACGTACATGTAGGTAGTATGTATATTGTATTGATAGAGTAGTGTATTGTATTGATACGGTTTGTTTCACATGAGCTGGTGGTGGGTGGGCTACGAACTAGGGTCGTGTCATCGTAGTAGGTAGGTCGTGTCATATGTGTGTCGATACACGGACATGATGCAGGGAGAACATGTGGTCGGTGTGCGTGGCCAAGCTGCGGCTGGTGGTGGGCGCGGGAGACAACCCGGGCGCGGTGTGCGGCCGAGCCGCGCTCTCCGCCCTCAGCGACGTGGAGTGGAGCGTCGCCGACCTGGTGCTGCTCTACGGACACCCCGACCGAGCCACGCTCGTCACCGAGGTCAGTACCACACGTACACACACGCACACACACACACACACACACACACTATATATATATATATAATCATGTATTATAATGGTGATAGGATAGCGTGGAACTGTACGACCAGCTGCAGCCGCTGGTGAGGCTGGCGACGTTAGTACAAACTCACCAGCTCCACAAGCCGGCCGGCTCGCGACACGACCGCCTCAGGCGCTGGCAGGCTGCCCTCCAAGACTACAACGTCGGGTACGTAACCTACACTACACATTACACTACACATTACACTACACTACACATTACACTACACATTACACTACACTACACATTACACTACACACTACACTACACATTACACTACACTACACATTACACTACACATTACACTACACACTACACTACACACTACACTACACATTACACTACACTACACATTACACTACACTACACATTACACTACACATTACACTACACACTACACTACACATTACACTACACACTACACTACACATTACACTACACTACACATTACACTACACATTACACTACACACTACACTACACATTACACTACACACTACACTACACATTACACTACACTACACATTACACTACACATTACACTACACACTACACTACACATTACCCTACACACTACACTACACATTACACTACACATTACACTACACATTACACTACACATTACACTACACACTACACTACACACTACACTACACATTACACTACACACTACACTACACTACACACTACACTACACATTACACTACACTACACATTACACTACACATTACACTACACATTACACTACACATTACACTACACATTACACTACACACTACACTACACATTACACTACACTACACATTACACTACACACTACACTACACTACACATTACACTACACACTACACTACACATTACACTACACACTACACTACACATTACACTACACATTACACTACACATTACACTACACATTACACTACACACTACACAACACATTACACTACACTACACATTACACTACACACTACACTACACACTACACATTACACTACACACTACACATTACACTACACACTACACTACACATTACACTACACTACACATTACACTACACTACACATTACACTACACTACACATTACACTACACATTACATTACACTACACATTACACTACACACTACACTACACATTACACTACACACGACACTACACAATTACACTACACATTACACTACACACTACACTACACATTACACTACACACTACACTACACATTACACTACACTACACATTACACTACACACTACACTACATTACACTACACACTACACTACACATTACACTACACTACACATTACACTACACACTACACTACACATTACACTACATTACACTACACACTACACTACACATTACACTACACTACACATTACACTACACACTACACTACATTACACTACACATTACACTACACATTACACTACACTACACATTACACTACACATTACACTACACTACACATTACACTACACATTACACTACACATTACACTACACATTACACTACACATTACACTACACACTACACTACACATTACACTACACACTACACTACACATTACACTACACACTACACTACACATTACACTACACTACACATTACACTACACACTACACTACACATTACACTACACACTACACTATACATTACACTACACTACACATTACACTACACATTACACTACACACTACACTACACATTACACTACACACTACACTACACATTACACTACACTACACATTACACTACACATTACACTACACACTACACTACACATTACACTACACATTACACTACACACTACACTACACACGACACTACACAATTACACTACACTACACATTACACTACACATTACACTACACATTACACTACACACTACACTACACATTACACGACACACTACACTACACATTACACTACACACTACACTACACATTACACTACACATTACACTACACATTACACTACACATTACACTACACACTACACAACACATTACACTACACTACACATTACACTACACACTACACTACACACTACACATTACACTACACACTACACATTACACTACACACTACACTACACATTACACTACACTACACATTACACTACACTACACATTACACTACACTACACATTACACTACACATTACATTACACTACACATTACACTACACACTACACTACACATTACACTACACATTACACTACACATTACACTACACATTACACTACACACTACATTACACTACACACTACACTACACATTACACTACACATTACAATACACACTACACTACATTACACTACACACTACACTACACATTACACTACACTACACATTACACTACACTACACATTACACTACACACTACACTACATTACACTACACACTACACTACACATTACACTACATTACACTACACACTACACTACACATTACACTACACTACACATTACACTACACACTACACTACATTACACTACACACTACACTACACACTACACTACACATTACACTACACTACACATTACACTACACATTACACTACACATTACACTACACACTACACTACACATTACACTACACTACACATTACACTACACACTACACTACATTACACTACACACTACACTACACATTACACTACACACTACACTACACATTACACTACACTACACATTACACTACACACTACACTACATTACTACACACTACACTTCACATTACACTACACTACACATTACACTACACACTACACTACATTACACTACACACTACACTACACATTACACTACATTACACTACACACTACACTACACATTACACTACACTACACATTACACTACACACTACACTACATTACACTACACACTACACTACACTACACATTACACTACACTACACATTACACTACACACTACACTACATTACACTACACACTACACTACACACTACACTACACATTACACTACACATTACACTACACTACACATTACACTACACATTACACTACACATTACACTACACATTACACTACACACTACACTACACATTACACTACACACTACACTACACATTACACTACACTACACATTACACTACACACTACACTACATTACACTACACATTACACTACACACTACACTACACATTACACTACACACTACACTACACATTACACTACACTACACATTACACTACACACTACACTACATTACACTACACACTACACTACACACTACACTACACATTACACTACACTACACATTACACTACACACTACACTACATTACACTACACATTACACTACACACTACACTACACATTACACTACACACTACACTACACATTACACTACACTACACATTACACTACACACTACACTACATTACACTACACACTACACTACACATTACACTACACTAGATACAGAATATACTAGAACATTACTCAGTGTGTGTGTACCTACACATACACGCACCACTATATGTATAGTCAAAATGAATATGATTCAATCAAATGTTGGTTTGCTAGTTTAATATGTAGTAGGATATCTAAACTAATATTATAAAGAGGAAACATTAGATTTGTTTGTTTGTTACGATTTAACTAAAAAACTAATCGACCGATTTTAAACATTCTTTCACCAATAAAATGTGACATTATCCCTGAGTAACCTTAGCTATATTTATATCCCGGGAAAAGATAAGATCCCAGGGGAAGGCTGGTGTTTAATGTTTAATGTATGATGTGTGAAGAGGTGTGGTGACGTCACTGGTGGGTCTGCAGCGGCGGTGGTACGACGTGCGCGCGGTGACGCGGCTGGTGCTGGCGCGCTACTGGCGAGCCACCCAGGCACCAGACACCCTCGCCGCACCGCCCCCGCCGCCCCCGCCGCAGCCGCCGCCCTTCTACGTGTCGCTCGCCAGGCGGTACCTTACCTACTCACTCCCTATGATACTTCATCACCTCATCGCTTCATCACCTCATCAACTCATCGCTTCATCGGATACAAGTTGTTGTAGTTATACTAAATTAACACACATTTTTTCATTGACCCAATTCACCATTGACGGTCCGGTTGGCGTGGTTGGTTAATACACTACCTATCACGCCGCAGGTCGTGGGTTCGATTCCCATCCAGGACAGATATTTGTGTGCATTAACATGTCTGTTTGTCCTGAGTCTGGGTGTAATTATCTATTTAAGTATGTATTTACAACAAGTAGTATATTATGTAGTATATCAGTCATCTGGTTGTCCATATTACAAGCTCTGCTTAGTTTGGGATCAGATAGCCGTGTGTGAACAAATGTCCGAGGATATTGATTTATTAGTTAAAACATGTCCATAAACACGGCCATCTGATATAAAAGCAGGCAGAGCTTGTATTATGTATGAGTGTGAGATAACAGACGAACATGTGATTATCAACACTACATATGTACATAGTACTGAGATGGAATTCAACCCACCACCTGTGGACTGGGCACTTTACTATACATATAATTATGTATCCTTGTCTTTGACCTCCATCTCAGTCACCAGGTGATGATGTGACCGGAGATAATGTTTTCTTTCACCCACCGAGTCTATAAGAGATATAGGTACAGGCCCTAGGTGCTTTCCTCACTAAACGACTGTTATAATGTTTTCTTTCACTCTTGGATAAGTCATGGTAAATGATGATGTGGCCGAATGTGGTAAGCACAGCATAAAGCCTAGATGGGAACCGACCGACTGTCAAGCGCAACTTACTGTCGGATGTATGATGTGTATAATGTGGTGTGATGTGGTGTGATGTGGTGTGACGTGGTGGTATGTGGCAGGTTCCCGCACGTGTTGGTGGAGGCGCTGCCGTCGTGGAGGGAGCTCGTGGACAGCGGAGACATCATAGTGGACCAGGTCTTGTACAATCATCATTATTTGCTTCAATGTTTTAGGTAGCCATTACGCCGGCATTGAGAGACATACATTCTTTAACTGTTGCGGTTTCGCCCGCGTTCTTGCATGAAAATAGAGTCTTATGATACCGAATTTCATTAAAATGTGTTCAGCCATTACTGAGCTTTCTTACTGGTAACAAATATACATACGCGGACAATCTTTGGCATTAATAATATTGTTTCAAGTATGCAATGCAGTATATCGATATTTGAAAGTATTCTTAGTAATATTTACAATTAACGTAAACCTAATGACACGCGCTCATTTACTTATGGTAGGGGAGGCAATGATGCTAAATTTGTAGTTACTCGAGCGTCTTTGGGACCTACTGGAATTTGAAGATTAGGTGGAATAAAGAAAAAAAGGTTATGTGATATTTTCGCCTTCAGCGGTGGGGGGAGCGTCTACAGGGTTTCAAAAATGTAAAAAAAAAACAGTCACCAAGAAATACTCGAGCGCGTCAGATATTAATAGGGTAGTCGCGCCACGTCTGTCTGATAACGGAAAAATAATAATCTGCCGTTTTGCGTGGTGGGGGTGGCCGTACGAAGGGGTCGAAAATATTTAAAAAAAAAATTTACTCGAGCGCGTCAGACATTGATAAGGGATGTTAAGTGAACCCTCCAGTAGCTCCTATTTTAAAGACTGACGATTTGGACGCGACCATCAGTCAGGGCCGATTTTTGAAAATGCAAAAAAAAACGTGACCTTGATTTACTTCTGCGTCAGATTTTTATACAGGCGGTTCTTCTTGATGGCCTTGTTGTACTGACCCATAATCTGACAATTATGTTGAGGGATTTCCTTAATCTGACGGTTTGAAAAAAAATATATATAAAAAATATCGAAATCTCGAAAATGGTTCAAGATATCGGAAAAATGTTTGCACAAAAGTTGTAGAGAATTTAATCTTCTACAATATTTATTATGAATACATATGCCAAAAAACCCATAGGAAACGAGATATTTGCAATAAATGATTTTTTGACCTTTGACCTTGAACAATCAGTAGTCGCGGGCACCCTAAGATAAGTAGCTTTTGAGACAAGTTTTAGGGTGTCAAAATAAAGGTTTATACAAGTTAATAGCTGACTATCTCTCATTCTGAGGTGAAACTCATAATATTCCTGGACTATACACTTAATAATGATTTTAGCTACTTCGGCTTGTGCAAATCGGCAGATTAAGATATTTCCGTGATTCGTGACTAATTTCCTTCAAAATGAAAAAAAAACTAATCGCGCTCGAGAAAATCCAGGTGACGTTTTTTTTTTGCAACTTTGCGAGTGTCCAATTTTCTTTCGTCACGCCCAAATTGTCAGATTATTGAAATGTACACTATTTTGCATGTAACTAACTTACCTTACCTTAATCTGACGCGCTCGAGTATTTCAAACCATCGATTTTTTTTTACTAATCTGACGGGCTACCCTAGGCGTTCGACACTACATAGAGGGCTCAGATTTGGTGAGAGTACTTCACAAGGTGCAAGGTTGCCCCCCTTATGTTAATCTGCCGCGCTCGAGTAAATCCCGAAATCCCCTATTCGCCTCCCCTACCATTATACGACTCTATCTATCTATCTATCTATCTATCTATCTATCTATCTATCTATCTATCTATCTATCTATCTATCTATCTATCTATCTATCTATCTATCTATCTATCTATCTATCTATCTATCTATCTATCTATCTATCTATCTATCTATCTATCTATCTATCTATCTATCTATCTATCTATCTATCTATCTATCTATCTATCTATCTATCTATCTATCTATCTATCTATCTATCTATCTATCTATCTATCTATCTATCTATCTATCTATCTATCTATCTATCTATCTATCTATATCTATCTATAAGAATAAAGCTCTCTCTGAAACAATCTCTCTTTCTAAGCCTTTACTTACCTTTAATGAATGAAAGAGAGATTGTCCCAATGTAGTTGTTATCTTTCTCGTTTTCGCAATTGATAGGTATTTGTTCCAAGTAGGTATTTAGAGTTACTTATTCATTTAGAATACATAATTCTTGGTTTTGTCTAATAAAGATCAATATAAGGGCACAAGTGAATGAACGAAAGCGTGATTATCCAGGTTGTCCTAAAAAGTCCGTGAAAAGTTTTGGTGGAAAAGCCGCCAATTTCACTTAAACTAGATCGGACTTGTATGGACGAGGACTAGACTTTATAGTAAAAAACGTAAAACGTGACTATAACATAAAAGAGGAATATTTAAAATTAAGAAATGGCTTAAAGGTCTAGATACGAAGCCAAAAATCTTCTAAAAAAAAAAAAAAAAATTCTGGATTTAGTGTATTATCTATGAGTATAAAAAAAAAAAAACAAACAATTTAATTAAAATCGAAATGTCGAGAAGTGACTGAAGTGACTGTTTTGATTGATTAAAAAAATTGTGGTAAAAATGTAAAGGAATAAGAAAAAACAGGACTAAGTACTATTTAAATCCAAGGTAAGTAAGACTAGTACATTATTAAGTTTAATTCAAATATGTTATTACTTTATGTTTCACATTGCTGCCAGTGTGGTTCTGTTGTTGACCAGCTTGGTCACCACGGGCTATCTTGCGTAAAAAGTGCAGGCAGAATTCCGCGCCACTCCGACCTCAATGAAATTATCCGCCGGGCTTTTGTCAGCGCCCATGTGTCAGCTATTCGTGAACCGAGTGGTCTGATGCGGGACGATGGTAAAAGACCCGACGGAATGACTTTGATGCCCTGGAAGATGGGACGGCCTTTAGTATGGGACGCAACTTGCGTCGATACTCTTGCACCGTCCCACCTTCCAGAGACTGTAAAGAGAGCCGGTGGCGCGGCTGACTGTGCTGAGAACCTCAAACGGCGCAAATATGGAAACCTCGACAAGGCCTTCATTTTTGAGCCGTTTGGGTGGACTTGATCATTGAAAGTAATCTTCTGCCCTGCTACCAATTTTTTGGGGTTAGATAGAGCATTGAGTACCTACACATATCATAATATATTGCTTTGCTTTGTTAGTTCCTATAAAAAGTTTCCCAGCTCTGCGGTTTTATGATATGTTCATTTTTATACCTTACTGTTACTAAAAATTGTGAATTATATAAAATAGTTTCAAAATGTTGAATGTTTAGAATCATTTGTGTGTACTCAGGCACTGTGCCTGAATGTGATGATGTCTCATATTTTGTGACATTTGGTAGAATGGTAGGTAGGTTATTATTATTTAACCAGTGTTTTTGTTAACAGTTACCAGACATGGGGAGGACAAGAGCAGGTTTTAATATAAGCTTTAATACAAACAGAAAGTTGCAACATTTTGGTACCGAGTATCTAAAACATGACATTCTATTTGAGGAAATATCAAGTGTGGTGAGTTGGTATATATATTATATAGTAGTATTGTATTGTTCACTTATTTTTCTTCGTGTAGTAGTCTTCGTAGTAAGAACTTTCACCAATAATTTGTAAAGCGGGAAAACAAATATTTTTAGGAACTTGAGTTTGAGTGTAACAGCTGAGGACAGAGCTATGTATGTAGTTGTGTTAACTTAACATTGTGAGAGGCATTCTTTGGACTATTAATTGTATCAACAAATGTAAGCAGATTCAAAAATATTCAACATTAATGTACCTATATTGTTACCTACTATAACAATCATAGCAGCCATAGCAGGTGCTCCAGAGTGCTCCTAGAAATAAAAATATTCAACATTAATGTACCTATATTGTTACCTACTATAACAATCATAGCAGCCATAGCAGGTGCTCCAGAGTGCTCCTAGAAATAAAAATATTCAACATTAATGTACCTATATTGTTACCTACTATAACAATCATAGCAGCCATAGCAGGTGCTCCAGAGTGCTCCTAGAAATAAAAATATTCAACATTAATGTACCTATATTGTTACCTACTATAACAATCATAGCAGCCATAGCAGGTGCTCCAGAGTGCTCCTAGAAATAAAAATATTCAACATTAATGTACCTATATTGTTACCTACTATAACAATCATAGCAGCCATAGCAGGTGCTCCAGAGTGCTCCTAGAAATAAAAATATTCAACATTAATGTACCTATATTGTTACCTACTATAACAATCATAGCAGCCATATCATAGCAGCCATAGCAGGTGCTCCAGAGTGCTCCTAGAAATAAAAATATTCAACATTAATGTACCTATATTGTTACCTACTATAACAATCATAGCAGCCATAGCAGGTGCTCCAGAGTGCTCCTAGAAATAAAAATATTCAACATTAATGTACCTATATTGTTACCTACTATAACAATCATAGCAGCCATAGCAGGTGCTCCAGAGTGCTCCTAAAAATAAAAATCAAAATTACCATACCAAATGAAATTAAATTAAAATGGGCCAATTTAACAATTCTTTCAAATTTTATATTTAAATTGGTAGAAAATTTGAAATCTTGTATTTTTTGAATCTGTATAAAATGTTAAGTAAATATTTAGGACCTGTTTCACATTTTGCAAACATATTCCTAATTTGGTTATGGACTTTCTCATTCTGCTGTTCATTTTGAAAATAATACAGCATTATCTAGTAGACAGTAGTAGCAGAGACCGGCCAAATAGGCCCCTTCATTTACATAAGTACCATCTAAACATGGGCAGGACATTAATTTGATGGCCTCATTTAGAATTATGCTTAATTTTTTTTTTTAACAATGTTGTTTTACGTGACTAACAGTTGGTACAGTGAGCTGACATAAACTATGAAATAGTCACGTAAGGAAAAAGCGTTATGTCGTGTACCAGGACTTAAGATGTTTCATTAAAGTACATGCCGGGTCCCATCCCCTGGACGGATGTTGTGTTGTGTTGTGTAGAGTGTTGTATACATATATTGTATATAGAATGAGTCAGCGCGGACTGCGGCGCTGCTGCAGCTGGGGCGCGCGATGCAGCTGAACCCGCAAGTGCTGCCCTCGCGCGTGGAACTACTCTGTCGAGCCTTCCGACGACGTTTCACGAGCGCGGTGAGCTCACTACACTACTACTGCTGCACCTACTGATACTTACTGTCTACCACTACACTACACTACACTACACTACTACTGCTGCACCTACTGATACTTACTGTCTACCACTACACTACACTACTACTGCTGCACCTACTGATACTTACTGTCTACCACTACACTACACTACTACTGCTGCACCTACTGATACTTACTGTCTACCACTACACTACACTACTACTGCTGCACCTACTGATACTTACTGTCTACCACTACACTACACTACTACTGCTGCACCTACTGATACTTACTGTCTACCACTACACTACACTACACTACACTACTACTGCTGCACCTACTGATACTTACTGTCTACCACTACACTACACTACACTACTACTGCTGCACCTACTGATACTTACTGTCTACCACTACACTACACTACACTACTACTGCTGCACCTACTGATACTTACTGTCTACCACTACACTACACTACTACTGCTGCACCTACTGATACTTACTGTCTACCACTACACTACACTACACTACACTACTACTGCTGCACCTACTGATACTTACTGTCTACCACTACACTACACTACACTACACTACTACTGCTGCACCTACTGATACTTACTGTCTACCACTACACTACACTACACTACTACTGCTGCACCTACTGATACTTACTGTCTACCACTACACTACACTACACTACACTACTACTGCTGCACCTACTGATACTTACTGTCTACCACTACACTACACTACACTACTACTGCTGCACCTACTGATACTTACTGTCTACCACTACACTACACTACACTACTACTGCTGCACCTACTGATACTTACTGTCTACCACTACACTACACTACACTACTACTGCTGCACCTACTGATACTTACTGTCTACCACTACACTACACTACACTACACTACTACTGCTGCACCTACTGATACTTACTGTCTACCACTACACTACACTACACTACTACTGCTGCACCTACTGATACTTACTGTCTACCACTACACTACACTACACTACACTACTACTGCTGCACCTACTGATACTTACTGTCTACCACTACACTACACTACACTACTACTGCTGCACCTACTGATACTTACTGTCTACCACTACACTACACTACACTACTACTGCTGCACCTACTGATACTTACTGTCTACCACTACACTACACTACACTACTACTGCTGCACCTACTGATACTTACTGTCTACCACTACACTACACTACACTACACTACTACTGCTGCACCTACTGATACTTACTGTCTACCACTACACTACACTACACTACTACTGCTGCACCTACTGATACTTACTGTCTACCACTACACTACACTACACTACTACTGCTGCACCTACTGATACTTACTGTCTACCACTACACTACACTACACTACTACTGCTGCACCTACTGATACTTACTGTCTACCACTACACTACACTACACTACACTACTACTGCTGCACCTACTGATACTTACTGTCTACCACTACACTACACTACACTACACTACTACTGCTGCACCTACTGATACTTACTGTCTACCACTACACTACACTACACTACTACTGCTGCACCTACTGATACTTACTGTCTACCACTACACTACACTACTACTGCTGCACCTACTGATACTTACTGTCTACCACTACACTACACTACACTACTACTGCTGCACCTACTGATACTTACTGTCTACCACTACACTACACTACACTACACTACTACTGCTGCACCTACTGATACTTACTGTCTACCACTACACTACACTACTACTGCTGCACCTACTGATACTTACTGTCTACCACTACACTACACTACACTACTACTGCTGCACCTACTGATACTTACTGTCTACCACTACACTACACTACACTACTACTGCTGCACCTACTGATACTTACTGTCTACCACTACACTACACTACACTACTACTGCTGCACCTACTGATACTTACTGTCTACCACTACACTACACTACTACTGCTGCACCTACTGATACTTACTGTCTACCACTACACTACACTACACTACTACTGCTGCACCTACTGATACTTACTGTCTACCACTACACTACACTACTACTGCTGCACCTACTGATACTTACTGTCTACCACTACACTACACTACACTACTACTGCTGCACCTACTGATACTTACTGTCTACCACTACACTACACTACACTACACTACTACTGCTGCACCTACTGATACTTACTGTCTACCACTACACTACACTACTACTGCTGCACCTACTGATACTTACTGTCTACCACTACACTACACTACTACTGCTGCACCTACTGATACTTACTGTCTACCACTACACTACACTACACTACTACTGCTGCACCTACTGATACTTACTGTCTACCACTACACTACACTACACTACACTACTACTGCTGCACCTACTGATACTTACTGTCTACCACTACACTACACTACTACTGCTGCACCTACTGATACTTACTGTCTACCACTACACTACACTACACTACTACTGCTGCACCTACTGATACTTACTGTCTACCACTACACTACACTACACTACTACTGCTGCACCTACTGATACTTACTGTCTACCACTACACTACACTACACTACTACTGCTGCACCTACTGATACTTACTGTCTACCACTACACTACACTACTACTGCTGCACCTACTGATACTTACTGTCTACCACTACACTACACTACTACTGCTGCACCTACTGATACTTACTGTCTACCACTACACTACACTACTACTGCTGCACCTACTGATACTTACTGTCTACCACTACACTACACTACACTACTACTGCTGCACCTACTGATACTTACTGTCTACCACTACACTACACTACTACTGCTGCACCTACTGATACTTACTGTCTACCACTACACTACACTACTACTGCTGCACCTACTGATACTTACTGTCTACCACTACACTACACTACTACTGCTGCACCTACTGATACTTACTGTCTACCACTACACTACACTACTACTGCTGCACCTACTGATACTTACTGTCTACCACTACACTACACTACACTACTACTGCTGCACCTACTGATACTTACTGTCTACCACTACACTACACTACTACTGCTGCACCTACTGATACTTACTGTCTACCACTACACTACACTACTACTGCTGCACCTACTGATACTTACTGTCTACCACTACACTACACTACTACTGCTGCACCTACTGATACTTACTGTCTACCACTACACTACACTACTACTGCTGCACCTACTGATACTTACTGTCTACCACTACACTACACTACTACTGCTGCACCTACTGATACTTACTGTCTACCACTACACTACACTACTACCTTTGTAATGTTTGCTATTTAAATAGGTGAGTCGCATCATCGAGCAAGGAGGGCACCACCATCTGCCAGAGTGGATGGTGGAGCTGAGGAAAAGACTGGACAAACAAGCCGCCACGCAAACGGTGAGTGTGTGTGTGTGTATTCAAAAATTGAACTCCTGCGTCGTAATGACTAACCTCAGAACCCAGAGAGATGCGGAACGAATATGTATGTATAGATTTGTAAAGATGTCGACTTTTTGGCGGTAACTTTGCCTTTTCATTAAAATCGTGATAGTTTTATTAAATAATATCGGTGGTATTTTGTCCAATCAAGATCAATTCTGCACCAATGAAGTAAAATGAAATGTAAGCGTTAATCGTGACTTTTCTGATTATCTCAAAAAGACCGTGAAAAGTTTTACGTGACCAGACTTGTACATATGAGGACTACACTTTACCGTGAATGTCACTATCTTAGTAACTTAAAAGCCAAAAACCTTTAGGTATATAAAAATAATAATGTAAAGATGTGTCTCGACTCGACAGGTGTGGTCGGATGCGAGCGAGGACCCGGAGGAGGGTGGTGATGGTGGTGATGGTGGTGATGGTGGTATGGTAGGTGTGGTGGGCAGGTGGCGCGGGTCGGTGCGCGCGCGCCGGCTGCTGGAGACGCTGGTGGGCCGCGCACACGCCGCGCGCTCGCTCCACGCGCCCGACCTCTTCCGACCGCTGCCCGACTACAACCTCACACCCGACCAGCTCAGGGACCTGTGGTCAGTACTCACCACTCACTACTACCACTTTTTGGCGGGAACTTGCGAAGTGACGTTGTGTTTTTGTTTTATTTTCATTAAATTCGTGTATTTTGTGAGTAATATTGAATAATTTCGGTGGTGTTTTGTCCAATAAAGATCAATCTAAGTGCACGAGTGAAGTGAAATGAAATGAAAGCGTGTATCGTGACTTTCCAGGTTGTCCCGAGAAGTCCGTGAAAAGTTTTAGTGGAATGCCGCCAATTTCACTAAAACTAGACTGGACTTGTACGGACGAGGACTAGAATTTACAGTGAAAGTGACAATAAAACGTGACTATAACACAAAAAATGAATATTTTAAATTAAGAAATGGCTTAAAGGTCTAGATACCAAGCCAAAAACCTGGAAAAGAAATCAAAAGTCAGTACGTACATGTAGGTAGTATGTATATTGTATTGATAGAGTAGTGTATTGTATTGATACGGTTTGTTTCACATGAGCTGGTGGTGGGTGGGCTACGAACTAGGGTCGTGTCATCGTAGTAGGTAGGTCGTGTCATATGTGTGTCGATACACGGACATGATGCAGGGAGAACATGTGGTCGGTGTGCGTGGCCAAGCTGCGGCTGGTGGTGGGCGCGGGAGACAACCCGGGCGCGGTGTGCGGCCGAGCCGCGCTCTCCGCCCTCAGCGACGTGGAGTGGAGCGTCGCCGACCTGGTGCTGCTCTACGGACACCCCGACCGAGCCACGCTCGTCACCGAGGTCAGTACCACACGTACACACACGCACACACACACACACACACACACACTATATATATATATATAATCATGTATTATAATGGTGATAGGATAGCGTGGAACTGTACGACCAGCTGCAGCCGCTGGTGAGGCTGGCGACGTTAGTACAAACTCACCAGCTCCACAAGCCGGCCGGCTCGCGACACGACCGCCTCAGGCGCTGGCAGGCTGCCCTCCAAGACTACAACGTCGGGTACGTAACCTACACTACACATTACACTACACATTACACTACACTACACATTACACTACACATTACACTACACTACACATTACACTACACACTACACTACACATTACACTACACTACACATTACACTACACATTACACTACACACTACACTACACACTACACTACACATTACACTACACTACACATTACACTACACTACACATTACACTACACATTACACTACACACTACACTACACATTACACTACACACTACACTACACATTACACTACACTACACATTACACTACACATTACACTACACACTACACTACACATTACACTACACACTACACTACACATTACACTACACTACACATTACACTACACATTACACTACACACTACACTACACATTACCCTACACACTACACTACACATTACACTACACATTACACTACACATTACACTACACATTACACTACACACTACACTACACACTACACTACACATTACACTACACACTACACTACACTACACACTACACTACACATTACACTACACTACACATTACACTACACATTACACTACACATTACACTACACATTACACTACACATTACACTACACACTACACTACACATTACACTACACTACACATTACACTACACACTACACTACACTACACATTACACTACACACTACACTACACATTACACTACACACTACACTACACATTACACTACACATTACACTACACATTACACTACACATTACACTACACACTACACAACACATTACACTACACTACACATTACACTACACACTACACTACACACTACACATTACACTACACACTACACATTACACTACACACTACACTACACATTACACTACACTACACATTACACTACACTACACATTACACTACACTACACATTACACTACACATTACATTACACTACACATTACACTACACACTACACTACACATTACACTACACACGACACTACACAATTACACTACACATTACACTACACACTACACTACACATTACACTACACACTACACTACACATTACACTACACTACACATTACACTACACACTACACTACATTACACTACACACTACACTACACATTACACTACACTACACATTACACTACACACTACACTACACATTACACTACATTACACTACACACTACACTACACATTACACTACACTACACATTACACTACACACTACACTACATTACACTACACATTACACTACACATTACACTACACTACACATTACACTACACATTACACTACACTACACATTACACTACACATTACACTACACATTACACTACACATTACACTACACATTACACTACACACTACACTACACATTACACTACACACTACACTACACATTACACTACACACTACACTACACATTACACTACACTACACATTACACTACACATTACACTACACACTACACTACACATTACACTACACACTACACTATACATTACACTACACTACACATTACACTACACATTACACTACACACTACACTACACATTACACTACACACTACACTACACATTACACTACACTACACATTACACTACACATTACACTACACACTACACTACACATTACACTACACATTACACTACACACTACACTACACACGACACTACACAATTACACTACACTACACATTACACTACACATTACACTACACATTACACTACACACTACACTACACATTACACGACACACTACACTACACATTACACTACACACTACACTACACATTACACTACACATTACACTACACATTACACTACACATTACACTACACACTACACAACACATTACACTACACTACACATTACACTACACACTACACTACACACTACACATTACACTACACACTACACATTACACTACACACTACACTACACATTACACTACACTACACATTACACTACACTACACATTACACTACACTACACATTACACTACACATTACATTACACTACACATTACACTACACACTACACTACACATTACACTACACATTACACTACACATTACACTACACATTACACTACACACTACATTACACTACACACTACACTACACATTACACTACACATTACAATACACACTACACTACATTACACTACACACTACACTACACATTACACTACACTACACATTACACTACACTACACATTACACTACACACTACACTACATTACACTACACACTACACTACACATTACACTACATTACACTACACACTACACTACACATTACACTACACTACACATTACACTACACACTACACTACATTACACTACACACTACACTACACACTACACTACACATTACACTACACTACACATTACACTACACATTACACTACACATTACACTACACACTACACTACACATTACACTACACTACACATTACACTACACACTACACTACATTACACTACACACTACACTACACATTACACTACACACTACACTACACATTACACTACACTACACATTACACTACACACTACACTACATTACTACACACTACACTTCACATTACACTACACTACACATTACACTACACACTACACTACATTACACTACACACTACACTACACATTACACTACATTACACTACACACTACACTACACATTACACTACACTACACATTACACTACACACTACACTACATTACACTACACACTACACTACACTACACATTACACTACACTACACATTACACTACACACTACACTACATTACACTACACACTACACTACACACTACACTACACATTACACTACACATTACACTACACTACACATTACACTACACATTACACTACACATTACACTACACATTACACTACACACTACACTACACATTACACTACACACTACACTACACATTACACTACACTACACATTACACTACACACTACACTACATTACACTACACATTACACTACACACTACACTACACATTACACTACACACTACACTACACATTACACTACACTACACATTACACTACACACTACACTACATTACACTACACACTACACTACACACTACACTACACATTACACTACACTACACATTACACTACACACTACACTACATTACACTACACATTACACTACACACTACACTACACATTACACTACACACTACACTACACATTACACTACACTACACATTACACTACACACTACACTACATTACACTACACACTACACTACACATTACACTACACTAGATACAGAATATACTAGAACATTACTCAGTGTGTGTGTACCTACACATACACGCACCACTATATGTATAGTCAAAATGAATATGATTCAATCAAATGTTGGTTTGCTAGTTTAATATGTAGTAGGATATCTAAACTAATATTATAAAGAGGAAACATTAGATTTGTTTGTTTGTTACGATTTAACTAAAAAACTAATCGACCGATTTTAAACATTCTTTCACCAATAAAATGTGACATTATCCCTGAGTAACCTTAGCTATATTTATATCCCGGGAAAAGATAAGATCCCAGGGGAAGGCTGGTGTTTAATGTTTAATGTATGATGTGTGAAGAGGTGTGGTGACGTCACTGGTGGGTCTGCAGCGGCGGTGGTACGACGTGCGCGCGGTGACGCGGCTGGTGCTGGCGCGCTACTGGCGAGCCACCCAGGCACCAGACACCCTCGCCGCACCGCCCCCGCCGCCCCCGCCGCAGCCGCCGCCCTTCTACGTGTCGCTCGCCAGGCGGTACCTTACCTACTCACTCCCTATGATACTTCATCACCTCATCGCTTCATCACCTCATCAACTCATCGCTTCATCGGATACAAGTTGTTGTAGTTATACTAAATTAACACACATTTTTTCATTGACCCAATTCACCATTGACGGTCCGGTTGGCGTGGTTGGTTAATACACTACCTATCACGCCGCAGGTCGTGGGTTCGATTCCCATCCAGGACAGATATTTGTGTGCATTAACATGTCTGTTTGTCCTGAGTCTGGGTGTAATTATCTATTTAAGTATGTATTTACAACAAGTAGTATATTATGTAGTATATCAGTCATCTGGTTGTCCATATTACAAGCTCTGCTTAGTTTGGGATCAGATAGCCGTGTGTGAACAAATGTCCGAGGATATTGATTTATTAGTTAAAACATGTCCATAAACACGGCCATCTGATATAAAAGCAGGCAGAGCTTGTATTATGTATGAGTGTGAGATAACAGACGAACATGTGATTATCAACACTACATATGTACATAGTACTGAGATGGAATTCAACCCACCACCTGTGGACTGGGCACTTTACTATACATATAATTATGTATCCTTGTCTTTGACCTCCATCTCAGTCACCAGGTGATGATGTGACCGGAGATAATGTTTTCTTTCACCCACCGAGTCTATAAGAGATATAGGTACAGGCCCTAGGTGCTTTCCTCACTAAACGACTGTTATAATGTTTTCTTTCACTCTTGGATAAGTCATGGTAAATGATGATGTGGCCGAATGTGGTAAGCACAGCATAAAGCCTAGATGGGAACCGACCGACTGTCAAGCGCAACTTACTGTCGGATGTATGATGTGTATAATGTGGTGTGATGTGGTGTGATGTGGTGTGACGTGGTGGTATGTGGCAGGTTCCCGCACGTGTTGGTGGAGGCGCTGCCGTCGTGGAGGGAGCTCGTGGACAGCGGAGACATCATAGTGGACCAGGTCTTGTACAATCATCATTATTTGCTTCAATGTTTTAGGTAGCCATTACGCCGGCATTGAGAGACATACATTCTTTAACTGTTGCGGTTTCGCCCGCGTTCTTGCATGAAAATAGAGTCTTATGATACCGAATTTCATTAAAATGTGTTCAGCCATTACTGAGCTTTCTTACTGGTAACAAATATACATACGCGGACAATCTTTGGCATTAATAATATTGTTTCAAGTATGCAATGCAGTATATCGATATTTGAAAGTATTCTTAGTAATATTTACAATTAACGTAAACCTAATGACACGCGCTCATTTACTTATGGTAGGGGAGGCAATGATGCTAAATTTGTAGTTACTCGAGCGTCTTTGGGACCTACTGGAATTTGAAGATTAGGTGGAATAAAGAAAAAAAGGTTATGTGATATTTTCGCCTTCAGCGGTGGGGGGAGCGTCTACAGGGTTTCAAAAATGTAAAAAAAAAACAGTCACCAAGAAATACTCGAGCGCGTCAGATATTAATAGGGTAGTCGCGCCACGTCTGTCTGATAACGGAAAAATAATAATCTGCCGTTTTGCGTGGTGGGGGTGGCCGTACGAAGGGGTCGAAAATATTTAAAAAAAAAATTTACTCGAGCGCGTCAGACATTGATAAGGGATGTTAAGTGAACCCTCCAGTAGCTCCTATTTTAAAGACTGACGATTTGGACGCGACCATCAGTCAGGGCCGATTTTTGAAAATGCAAAAAAAAACGTGACCTTGATTTACTTCTGCGTCAGATTTTTATACAGGCGGTTCTTCTTGATGGCCTTGTTGTACTGACCCATAATCTGACAATTATGTTGAGGGATTTCCTTAATCTGACGGTTTGAAAAAAAATATATATAAAAAATATCGAAATCTCGAAAATGGTTCAAGATATCGGAAAAATGTTTGCACAAAAGTTGTAGAGAATTTAATCTTCTACAATATTTATTATGAATACATATGCCAAAAAACCCATAGGAAACGAGATATTTGCAATAAATGATTTTTTGACCTTTGACCTTGAACAATCAGTAGTCGCGGGCACCCTAAGATAAGTAGCTTTTGAGACAAGTTTTAGGGTGTCAAAATAAAGGTTTATACAAGTTAATAGCTGACTATCTCTCATTCTGAGGTGAAACTCATAATATTCCTGGACTATACACTTAATAATGATTTTAGCTACTTCGGCTTGTGCAAATCGGCAGATTAAGATATTTCCGTGATTCGTGACTAATTTCCTTCAAAATGAAAAAAAAACTAATCGCGCTCGAGAAAATCCAGGTGACGTTTTTTTTTTGCAACTTTGCGAGTGTCCAATTTTCTTTCGTCACGCCCAAATTGTCAGATTATTGAAATGTACACTATTTTGCATGTAACTAACTTACCTTACCTTAATCTGACGCGCTCGAGTATTTCAAACCATCGATTTTTTTTTACTAATCTGACGGGCTACCCTAGGCGTTCGACACTACATAGAGGGCTCAGATTTGGTGAGAGTACTTCACAAGGTGCAAGGTTGCCCCCCTTATGTTAATCTGCCGCGCTCGAGTAAATCCCGAAATCCCCTATTCGCCTCCCCTACCATTATACGACTCGACTCGACGACTCGACTCTACTCGACTCGACTCGACTCGACTCGACTTGACTCGACTCGACTCGAGTTGACTCTACTTTACTTTACTCTAATAGTATTTATATTATAACCTATGTCCCATCTATCTCTATACTAACATTTAAAATTAATGTTAAGCGGTTAGACGTGGAAAGGTAGCAGACAGACAGACAGACACAGACACGAGTAACTTTTCCATTGATAATATTAGTAGGTAGAGTTAATGATTGTGTAAGTATTGTTGCAGCCGGGGGAAAGTACCGGTGTGAGTGAGGCGGCCACACACTCCACACACTCCACACACTCCACTCACTCCACTCATCCGGAGTCACACAGTCCACAACACAGTGGGCCGGGGATCGCCCGCGCCGGGACTGACACTGACACTGGCACTGGAACTGGATCTGGTGAGACACAAGGTACTTGTGTACTGTACTGTACATAGTTGTTCTATTTGTGTCGACCTCATGTATTCACATACGAAACGTCATTAGTTTTGACTGCTAAATATTTAGTTTTAATTTAATTGAAAAATGAAAATGAAAAATGAATTTATTTCAGCAAAATACACACCAAGCAAAAGAATAGGCATAACATTTACAGATTACACAGGAAAATAAAATATGCATAATGCTGGAGGTTTTTTCTAGCAAAATGTGCTAATGACTTTCACACTAGGCAAAGCCTGTAACGCGAAAGCCAATGGGAAACTTGCCCTGATAGAAGAAACCTCGTGTATAAAAATCCTTACAAAAAATACAAAATAAATAGCAATTAAGATTACTATAATGCCTATAAAATCCTAGGTTTAAATTAAAAAGGCAAATTTATTAAAAGAAAATGAAAACATAATATCTTGGCAAAAAATACAAAAAATAAAAAACAAAAATAACCCATTACTATACAAAACGTGAAGAAATTAAAATAAAATAAAAGCTATCAGGAGTTAGTTGCAATAACCTTTTCCGTTTCATCATACGTAAGGCTGGATAACCATTTCCTAACCATGGCTTTAGCTTCGCTAACCGAACAGCACTTTATATCACAGAACCTGACAGTGATATTATACACATGCGATCTAACAAATTGACCAAAACGGCTAGCAAAAACAGTATTTATATGGGGCAGGGGTAGTTTATAAACACGACGCTTTAACAGAGCTTCATATTCTGAGGAGTTGATGACTATCTTATGAACACCAAGAGATGTCCTAAGAATAAAAAGCTGGCGAATATTCAGGACGCCACTCTCTTTAAAAACATCGGTGGTGGGGTATCTAAAAGGCCTCCTTAGCATCACCTTGAGGACAGACCGTTGTGCTCTTTCAAGTACCATTAAGTGAGTTTTAGCTGCGCTCCCCCAACATGCAATACAATATACTATCAGCGATTGGCACAATGCAAAGTAGACGTTTTTTAAAGTGTTAAAAACTGCTACACCCCTTAGCTGTCTCATTATATTAATTACTTTCCGTAACCGCCCTGAGAGGGTCTGAATGTGCATTTTGAAAGTTAGATGATGGTCTATCAAAACGCCAAGGTACTTAATAACTTCTGTTTGAGTAATAGGCTCACAAACACACAGATCGCCATTTTTGCTGCAATTATGTATCATTATATCCGACATTTTAGGAGGTGCTGAAGCTGCAGTCTTGTGAAAACACATATACATTGTCTTTTTAATATTAAGAGTTAAAAGATTACGTTGTAGCCATTGTGAAATCAAAGACAAACCATCTTCCACTATTAAATGCGCTCAAATCCACGTAGATCCATGGAAGATAATAACTGTGTCATCTGCGTAGCAGAGTATGTCAGCGTTTTTAATGTTGAGGTCATGAATGTCGTTCATATACAATATGAATAAAGTCGGCCCCAAAATGCTACCCTGTGGCACACCAAAATGAATAGGTAGTGGTTTACTCACAAAGTGATCCACTCTAACACACTGACTCCGCTCCACAAGATAGCTTTTAAACCATTCCAAGGCAATCCCTCTGATTCCCATACATTCCAATTTTTTTATAAGTATGGGAATCGAGACGGTGTCAAAGGCCTTGGCCAAGTCCAGAAATACACCCACACAACACTGTCTTTTATCCAAGTGCGCTGCAACAGTTTCTGTTAGTAAAGACACAGCATCCTGAGTCGATTTCCCTTGCCTAAAACCAAATTGCCTCGATGATATAAGACCATATGACTCGGTGTAGTTAATGAGTCTTCTGTTAACTATTTTTTCCAGGAGTTTAGAGAAAACTCCTAGGAGGGAGATTGGTCGGTAGTTATCAATTGAATCAGCAGAACCACTTTTATAAATTGGGTACACTGAAGCAGTTTTCCAGGCTACCGGAAATTTACCAACGGATAGGCTGAGGTTGAAATTTTTTGTGAGAGGTTCAACAATACCAAATCTAATTTCTTTCACTAATGAATTTCCAATACCATCCAAACCGGGTGCTTTGTCATTTTTAAGATCTAAAATGATATTTTCCACCTCAGCATTATCAGTTGGCAATAAAAAGAATGAATTAGCTGGTGCATTTTTAGATGTAAACGAACTTGCAAGTGATTCCTGGGTATTATCTCCACCATCCAAAATGTTATCAGCCAAAGATTTTCCTATAGTTGAAAAATGACTATTGCATTTATCTAATGAAGAGGTGATATTCGGGGTACCTTTTAGTGTCAACAGTTCAACAGGTTCCTTATTAGAAGTTTTAAAATGACATATACTTTTAATAGTTTTCCAGAGTGCTTTTGGGTTATTTTGATTTTGCTTTATCTCGTTACTCTCATATTCAGTCTTAACTTTACGTAGAAGGTCAATGAAAAAATTACGATAACGACAATAGATTAATTTAGCAACATCATTATTGGGTTCACCTCTGGCTATGCTATGTAGTTTATCACGTTGTCGCATACATCGAATTAACCCAGGCGTGATCCAGGGTTTTAGATTAAATCTAGACCGACTCATTTTAATTTCACGAGTATGCTTTGAAATAACTTCTCGTAGTGTTTCCATAAATTGATTAGTTGCTTCATCAATATCCGAGTAATTAATCACTTCATTCCATCGCGTATCCAAAAGTTCCTCTCTTATGGCCTCAATATCTCTCTTAACAATGAAACGACTGCGGCGATCTATTTTATTTCTATTTAAAACCATCCCACACATTACAATATCATGGTCAGTGATGTCTGATTTGCAAACTACACCCATGATTTTAGGGTTGCATGATTTCACGTATATGTGGTCAAGGCAAGTTTCACCCCTTGTTGGCATGGTTATAGCAGGCAAGAGACCGTATTCAGCCATTAGACATTCGTATTCAATAGAGTGGTTAGTCACAGCATTAGGCATGATATTAATATTAATATCTCCAACCAAGAGAAGATTTCTTTGCGTGCTGTTATTCAGATGCGGTTCCAATGATTCAAGAAAACTGAACAAATTTGTAAAGGATGGTGAGCGATAAATGGCTAAGATTATGATATTATTAGGTATCTTAATGGTCAAGCAATCAGCCTCAACGACATTGGGCTCTGACACCAACGCGTCCCAAGTATCTCTTACGTAAGCTACAACACCTCCATTTTGATTGGTTGTTTTATGAGTTCTATAAGAGCAATACCCCGGAATTTGTGGTACTAATGAAGCGTCATTGAGCCAACATTCTGTTAGAATTATTACATCATACTCAATGCTCAGGCGCTTCAGCGCGATAAGAAAGGTATTAAAGTTTTTATGTATGCTTCTAATATTTAGAGAAATTAATTTAAAGTTATAGTCTATTTTAAAAACTGATTCGCATTGCTCAAGTTCATTGAGTGAGTGGCAGTTGATACTTATGGAATCTATACTATTACTTAAGTAATCCGGGAGCATTGGAGTATCAAAAATAGAAGCCAGAAGGACTGATACAAATAGAGATGGGTAACCACCCGGGTTAAAACCTACTAGTGGGTTAAAACCCAATTATCACCCGTTTTATTCCACCCACTGGGTGGTTTGACTGGGTGAAAACAAAATATTTCAGATTTTTTATATTCAAACATGTAGTACGCTACGCTTCGGTCGATGTGCGGGGTAGCAGGAGCAAGAGGGAGGGGGTGTGTGTGTGGCCCGCGCGCAGCGACCCCCGCGCCGCTCAAACGCTCACTCTAGTTTTTCCCGCTGGTTAGAGTGCGCGCGTTTTGTGTTAATTTTGTGTTTTTACTTACGACCCGGAACTGATTCACTTTGCAGCGTACTTATTAGACTCCACAGACCAAGGATCTGAACTTGATGAAAGTTTGCACGGTGGTAGGGTACTCTGTAGTACTCGACTGGCTGGCTACCATCCTCAAGTTGAAAATCTGTCGCCAAGCACCTGTTGGTGAGTTCCGGCAATTGCACTTGAGAGCCAGTTCGCCTTTAATGCATTTTAATAAGTTGTATAACACATTAGCAAATCCCTGGTATTGATGTCTATAGGCGACGGTTGTCACTTACCATCAGGTGACCCGCCTGCCTCGTTGTCACTTGTGACATAAAAACAATGTCGACGCTATGGAGTTCATTATGCGAAGTAGGACAGAGTATCGGGTTAAATGTCATGACCAACTTGGCATCTTATAGAGCATGAGATGGTTTTTGGAGTCGGAGATTTCTGTGGGCTAACATCAACGATGTAAGCCCATCAATCTGGTGGAAGGGAATATGTGGATCTACTGAATTAAGCAAAGTCGCGGTCCGTATACTTACAGCACCGACTGCACTTCTGCTCCTGTAGAGCGGTCCTTTAGTGCTCATAGTAACATACACAGTAAAAAAATAAATAGACTCACTACGGAAAGGGCAGCACAACTAACATTTGTAACATATAATTGGAATTTGTTGCATAAGCACGTCTATGATTTAAGTGACAACACTGAAGTGATGATGATGATGATTAAACTGCCTACTAATTTGTTATAATTTTTCAAATAAAACATGATGACTATCTGATGTTCAGGGAAGTGAACAACAAATGTGTTGCCTTATCCAGAAAACAGAGAAGCACCTTTGAATTAGAAATACTGAAGTAAGCATTTTATCCCTACATCCGCCGATGCACATCCTCTAAAGTAAGCATTCCACCTACAATTAAAAGGCAAAATGGTGATCTAGTCACGAAACCCGTGGACATTGCAGACGCTTTTGGCGATGAATTGCAGGAAACCTATTCTATTGAGCCACCTTTACACCAGCCAACCAAAATCACCACTATCGCCCATATAGAAAATACCCTGTCGGATACCTCATTCACAATGAACGATGTTGAAAAAACTATATCATATCTTAATACACAGTCATCCCCGGGACCTGACCAAATACCTAGTTGTATAATAAAAAACTGTGCTAAAACCCTTGCTCCTGCTCTAACTTTAATTAATATTTTGAAGGTGGATTTGTACACCGAGACTGGAAGCAAGCTATAATAGCTACACCGATCTACAAGAAAAGAGATACGACCCTGCCTCAGAATTTTCGTCCCATTAGTCTCACTAGTATTATTGTAAAAATTATGGAGAGAATTAAAGGTAAACAACTAATACAATTTCTGAATAAAGAATGCGTAATATCTACCAAACAGCACAGATTTGTCGAAGATTCCAAGTGCAAATAGGTTCCACCCAATCACAACGTAATGCTTAAACAACGAAGATTGCATTGGCTGGGGCATGTGCACCGAATGGATACCACTTTTACCACGTTTACCAAGACGTGCCCTTTTGAGCGAAGTTGCTTTCGCCAAGAGAAAGGTGGGAAGACCCATGTTACGTTTCAAGGACTGCACTAAACGCGACATGGTGGCTTTCGGGATCAGCCCTGGGAAGTGGAAAGACCTGGCTAGCAACCGCAGCGGGTGGAGGAGGTCTCTGGTTGAGGGTTGTGGGACCCACGATAGGTGCTGGTTTCAGAATTTAGCGGACAAGCGTGAGAAGGGACACATGAGTACGAGAGTCGCTTCACCAACTCAGCCATCAAGTGGCCCTCAGTATAGGTGCCAAAAATGTGGGCGCTGCTGTCGCTCCCGTATCGGATTGTACAGTCTCTAAGGCCTGCCACACGGACGCTGTTTAGATCATCTGTTTAAGATGTATAAGGCCTTTATGTATCACAACGTAAGCAAGTGTTAAGTGGTGTTCCTCAAGGCTCAGTTCTCTCTGGTCACCTTTTTTTAGGATTTTCATTACTGACGTGGTTGAAATTATTGTATCTCAATCTGCCTTTTTTGCTGATGATGGAAATTTATTTGCCAACCCACATATCAACTCTGGGCAGCTGCAAGAAGACCTCAACCGTAGTATGAGCTGAACTAAAAACTGGATAATAAAACCAAATATCTCTAAATATAGTATCCTCCACCTGGGTAAAACCAACCCAAGAATCAACTACAATCTGGACGGGAACCTAATAGAATCAACTGACACACTTTAAGTTTGAAGTGAGAAGAGCACATAATCCCCATTGTAAAAAGAGCCAATTCATTTGTATATATCATTCGAAGATCCTTCCAAACGGTGACTGTATATCTTTTCATGAAAATCTACAAGACCTATATAATACCCTTACTAGAATACGGATTCCAAGTTTGGAGCCCCTATTTTCATAAAGATATCGACCTGCTTGAGAGCGTCCAGCGAAAAGTTACTAAAATACCAGCCGCCTTACTTAACAAATCCTACGACGACAGGCTCAAAACAAGCAAACAAATTCTGCGCCTCACTACTCTTGAGGAAAGACGCCTTCGTGGCGATCTCATTGAGACCTAAAAAGTCCTCACGGGAAAGTACAACTTACCATACATAGACAACTTATTAAATTAATCGTGCACCATCAAAGACAAACACTGCTCACCATTTCCTCAGCAATAGAGTAGTCCAGTGTTGGAATCGGTTACCCGATGATATGATATCAGCGACCTCAACAAACGCTTTTAAAAACCGACTGGACAACTGGACAAAAACTAATAAACTGCATAAGTGATTGATGAAGTGCGACCCTTACTTCAACACTCCGAGATGTAGACACATCAGCTTCTAAGCTGCTCGTCTATAAATAAATAAATAATAAATGTAGGTATCTGATTTTGTGTGCCGGATGTTTTTTTTTTTGACAAGCTAGTAGTGAACTCTACTTCCCACTATTAAATAATTAACAATATCCATTTTCACCCAGTAAAATAGGTGAAAATGGGTTAAAACCGGGTTAAAACCCAAATCACCCAGTTTTAACCCAAATGGGAAGAATGGGTTTTAACCCACTACCCATCTCTAGATACAAAATAACATGAGTTAAACCAATTACTTGGACATTTTTGTACACAATATTACTGTCAGTAGTTGACGCCAAAGCCAAAACCATTGCGATACTTATTATTATACTGAACACAAATTGAGTCCATTTGAATAAAATCAGTTTAGTGGTGTTTTTATAGTAGTTCATATCATAAGTGAAAAAAATATTTTTTATATGGCAGTAAAGATAAAATATTAAATTGACCTTAATTAAACAAGAAGAACAGACGATACAAACTAATAAATACGCTGTTTCTATAAGACTACATTTTTGTTTGGTTATTATTACGGATAGTTGGGGTAATACATTGAGGTAATAATAATATAAACTATTTACAGACCAGGGTTCATTGTTACACTGTCGAACTTCCAGTAGAAGTATTAGGAAAGATACGATCCAGATCGCCAAACGAGCGTATGAGTTGAGCAGGCTTGCCTTCCCGCTGTCTAACATAGATGCTACCGTGGTTGCACCAGCAAAAGGTGAAACCTTGTTGCTTCGATCTAATCCTGGTCTCCCGAAATAACTGTCTATTGTCTTTAGTTAGTCTCTCATTAAAGAACACTTTTATAGGTGGACCAGATACTTCAAGATCAGTGCTAGTGATGTTTCGACGAGATTTTGCTGCCTTCAACAATTGATCACGTTTAGCTCGACGTATGAGGCGTACCACAACTGGCCGCGGAAATTTATTTTCACCGTCCGGCACAGGAGTTCGACGGGCACCAATTCTGCTTATCCAGTCGATATCGTTTTCCTCAAGGTCAACGCTAACTTTACGGGCTGCAATCATTATTGTATGATGGAGATTTTCGCCATTATTTTCATGAACTCCCAGTATCTCAATTTCGTTTCTTAGATTATTTTGAGCTTGTGCATTTAATTCGGTCTGCAGTTGAGTGACCGTAGCCTTCAAAGTAGTCACCTCTTGATCACGTTTTTCTAGGACCTTCAGGCGTGAGTCAGTAGCTGCAATGGAAGCAACCAAATCATCCATGCGGGCATAACAATGAGTTAGAGACTGAGTCACTTCTTCCAGTGTGGTCTTAATCGACGAGAACTCCTGCGTTAGAAGACGAAAGTTAGCAGTGAGCTCCTTAATATCACTGCTAGTGATTTCTGGTGACAGTTCAGACTTTTTGCGATGAGTAACATTTGCAGCTTCGTTTCCAGAACGGTCTGGGGTCATATTACTTTCTCCCCCCTTTTTCAGAGGAACACAGCAGTCAGGGCATTTCCAAGACTTTTTTCGATCTGACGGAATGTTTATGCATAAAGAGCAGAAGGTTTTCTCGCATGAGCTATTGCTGCAACGGACGCAGTTTAGGTCCTTAGCAATCTTTAAACACTTAAAACATTTCATTGTTCAGTATAAAATCAAGAATCAATCTCGCCAACAATCTCGACACCATTTATTAATGTGTTTAGTTAGATGTTGTGTAGAACTTCAAGATTTCACAAAAATTGCAAATATTCTCCAGAGCAAAAAGAACACGTATTGACAATTACACCGAGGCGAACACAAATTATTTATCTGATATCATTATAAACGTTTTCAAACTACACCTTAATATTTATTACCTATCTAAAGATGTTTATTTATTTGTTTCGTAGATTCAACCACAAACACCTGTATATATAATAATGTTTGATTACAGAAGACAACTCCGACGACTTAATCCTCATAGAGCAGTTTGTAGAGACCATAGACGTGGAGTCCGGTGACGATAGCGACGCCCGTGTGGAGTCGGAGCCGGACCTGCAGCCGGACCTGGAGCCGGACCCGCGACCGGACCGGCTGCCGGACGATAGCGCCGGCTGTAGTGCGATACGTCTGAACGACATAGACCCCACTCGAGCTCAAGCCACCCTCCTGTTTGATTCCGATAACGATAACGATGACGACGATGATGATCATATACAACCGCTAGTCTCCAAACATCATATACCGTCAAGTGTTCATGAAGGTCAAATAGTAGTGAATGAAACACCTTCCCATCTACACGACCAAGTGGACTCAATAGTTCTACTCAATAGGAAACTGAGTCAAGTTGTAAGCGAGTCGGACAAACAGAAACAGATACAAGTTCAAGTGAAAGTTGAGAAAGATGAGCTAATGGAGATGGAGTTGTTGAAGAAGACGAGTAGATCGAGAGTGAGGTTGATGTTCGAAAGCGACAATGACAATGAGAGTGAGAGTGAGAATGAGAGTGAGAGTGAGAGTGATGGAGAGAGACAGAGAGCCAGCGACATGGACGTGGACAGTGACAAGGAAGTAATTGGTAAGAAACTATAATATATGCACTATTCATATAATGGTAGATAACACTGATGCGACACTCCTCAGTTCACAGATCGTAGAGAATGTTTTTTTTTTAAACAGGCATTTGTCAGCATGTATGATTGTCAGACAGACTAACGCACGGTTCGGCAAGTCTCTTTTGGTGAGACGAGCTGCCAATAAACTTTGCTATAACTCTAGAAGATCTAAGCTATTACATACAAATATTGTATTTATGTATCTAGTCTAGCTATAGCCTAGACTGTACATATAATGCACTGCAGTGATTTTTAAATGTCAGCATATCATTTGTTAATATTATGTATCTAGTCTGACAATTGTAATTTCGGAGACAAATAAATAGTGCAAACTTCACAAGTATGACACGTGTGGCAGCCACCGCCCGCTTTGACATACTGGTGAGACGTGAGCGACTCGTCCCACGAGGCCGCAGGTGGATCAGTGGTCGCTCGCTTACTCTCATTTGTAGTTAATATAGTCATTACATTACATTACATTACATAACATTAACAACACACAAATATATATTCCAGATGACAAATTACTAATGGACATTCAAATAAGAGTCAAAAAACTGGACGACGCGCCATCCTGGAAGAAACATAGCAGATCAAACTGTATCAATGTTCGAAGATTGTGTCTCGCAGAAGTGGAAGTACCCGCCGCACAAGTACCCCTCGATCGAGCTAACCTGCTGGTACCCACGACCCGAGCGGCGAGCCCGCTACTACCCACCGACCTTAAGTGGGAAGAGTCCGACGAAGATTCAGTACCTCTGAAAGTTCTCAAACAGACTAAAAAACAGAAAGTAAAGTCTGAAAATAGTGAATACAGTCTGGACAGTCCGGTCAGTACGGACAGTACAGAGCAGTCCCCGAGCAGGAGGTTCATGTTTAATAAAATACAAGGCAGCGACGCTATATCTATAACATTCGGGGAGATACCGAACAAGGAACTCGCTGAAACACTATATCCCATGCTGGAACTAACTCACTCGAATAACTACTCCGGCAGACGGTTCCGTAGTCAAGCTGCCAACGCTTTGACTCTGGAGGGGTGCAGCGAAGATTACTTGATGGGTGGTGGTAGTAGTGGTGGTGGTGGTGGTGCCGGTGGCGGGGGGAGAGTTGCCAAGCGTGTGGAGCTGCCCAGCATCGAGGAGATCAGGAGGATCAACAGCAGTCTACTGACGGCGCAGGTGGCGCCCATAGCCTCCACTCGAACCGAGGTATCTACCGTGAAACGTGCTCTTAGACAGTTTTTTTTTTATGTCAATAGGTTGACAAACTGGCAGACGGTCCACCTGATGGTAAGTGGTCACCGCCGCCTATGGACATTTGCAATACCAGGGTGATTGCCGACCTTGAAGAGCTCTCTTTACGCCCTTTTTGAAGAACCCCATATCATAGCGCGGAGGGAATACCGTAATGGGGAGCTCATTCCACATCCTAATGGTCCGCAGAAGAAACGTCCGGCTGAATCGTTCAGTGGACGAACGAGGCGGTTCGAGGATATGAGGATGAGCTCCACATCGCCGGCGAGCAGGGCGATGGTAGAATGATGACGATGGCACTAAGTCAAAAAGTTGTTGAGAACACTCCCCGTTATACAGACGGTAGAACACACAGAGAGAGCCAATATCTCTCCGAAGGCTGAGAGGTTCTATACCGCTGGTGAGTACGGGATCGTCAAGGTAAGTGGAAGGCAAGTGGATCGAGCTGGTAAGCGTGTGCGCCAGCCCAGAGATGTGAGCAGTATTCCATATGCGGCCTAACCTGCGCTTTATAGAGCTGCAGCCGCTGGAGTGGTGAGAAATACTGCTTGGACCTATTTAGCACACCCAGCTTTTTCGAAGCCAGTTTGGCTTTGTTCTCCAAATGACCTCGGAACTGAACATCACTCGAAATGTCAACACCGAGGATCCCGATACTCTTAGAAATGGTGAGAGGAGTGTTTTCAAACTTTGGTGCTGCTATGAATGGGGTTTTCTTCGTGGAGAACGCGCAGTTGTGCAGAATTGAGTGCAGTATACTACAGTAGGTACTCGTCCTCTACTCGTACTCTACTCTACTCGTACTCTACTCGTCCTCTACTCTACTCTAGTATATTGATTGAGTATTAATATTTCAGACATGTACAACAAGTACACACGGGGCCACGAGTCTACACAAAACGGAGACTGGACAGAAGGCACCGGTCAGCACCGACACCGACACCGGTATGTATGTGTGTGTCTGTCTCTGTCTCTGTCTCTGTGTGACGTTCATCGATCTCTTCCTCAATCTACTTGGAATGTTTACCACAGCCCCCTGAATCTCTGAAAGTATAAATGCTACAAACTTTAAATTTGGCAGGTAGATTTATATATATTTCAGGTAGGGGGAAAAGGTGTAAAAAGTTCAAAATTTGAATTCTCGATCAATTTTAAGAAAATGAAAAAAAAAAAGATTTTTTTTGGGATCTAATTTTGGATTTTCTTTCAAATTTAAGAAAAATTAAAAAAACATCAGACAATATTAAGGTGCTACACTTGACAGCTAGACTTTCTCACTCAATCTAGGGCAAATGTATAAAAATTACCTTAGTAAAAATGTCACCATTTTCGAAATATTTAAATGCTGACATTTAAAAAACAATTTTAAAACAGTTTGTCTGTCTGTCTGTCTGGCTATTTGTGCCGGTTAATCTCCGAAACGTCTGAACTAATTTTGACGTGACTTTCACAGGCAGAACTTTTTAGTTTTATTTTAAAAAATAATTAGGGTAGGTAACGCGTAAAATAAATGAAAATAGTAGTTGAAAGGCTAACGAAGGATTTTTGTTCATTTAACTGTTCCCTCGAGAACGCGGGCGAAGCCGCGCGGGTCAACTAGTCATAATATAAAATGAATAAAAATAAAGAAAAGTATATGTATGAAAAAACGAAAGAGTCCAAAATTAAAGGGTTCATATTCTCCCAGTCACAAAAAACGACTCATTAGATATTTGTGAGTTTGTGTTTAACAATTTATTTGAAACGCAGGAGCGAGGGGGCGCCACTGTCAAGTGTTTGCCCCGAGGCTGTAGATCCGAGGCCAGTTTACCAAATATCATTGTATAACATACTGACAGTTGTTTTCGTTTTGTCTGCAGACAAAGAGGCCCAGCAGTCCTTCGCGGATGTGGATCTGTATGATAGTGCAACTCTGCACATTAGTGAAAATCCAACTTTTGGTGCTAATGTGGATATTAGTGCTAGTGGAGTTAGTGCTAATGCAGATGTTAGTGCTGGTGCAGATGTTAGTGCGGATGCGGATGGTAGTGCGGGGCTGAATAGGGATGTGAATAGCGAAGGCGTGCTGTCGTCGCCGGAGCTGAACCAGATGCTCGACACGCTGACAGTGAGTAACTCAACTATACTAGACCATAGTCTACTTCCGCGCGCGGTACCTGCACTGCACACTGCACAGTGCAGTGCACGACCACCCTCGACTCGACGTCACATCACAAGCCACGACAGACGGTCTCTAAGCTACAACAGCTACGATTGGATGTTTTGCGTCATCCACCTTACTCACCAGACCTTGCGCCGATAGACTTCTACTTTTTCCAAAATGTATAATTTGTTTACCCGAGAGGCTGTACTAAATGCATTAGAAGAGTTGGTTGCCTCCCGTGGCTTTGACTTGTTTGTGTGCTAAACGGCAATGAACGTTATAAAACTAAAACGCAACGTCAGTTGGCAAGTTGCCTGTAATACTTGTGTACTACTCTGATACATCAGATGTAGTAGTACCTGGATGACCGAGCTTTGTTCGTTTTTAGATGCGTTGATAAAGAGCTCTCAATAATAGTTTTTCTCACAAAAGAAGAAACTTGAATAAAAGAAGGGAAAACTCGAACCGGACCCCGGTTCTAGTTTGGGGACCGCCCGATTTCCCACCTGAGCTAATATAATCTTGTAGATGGTGGCGAAATTTACCTTCGAATTCTAATGGTATTGTAGCTGTTTTTCATTGCTTCAAAACACGGATAAAACGATGTTTTGTATAAATGAAACCTAGCTAGATCGATTTATAGCCCCCGAAACCCCTGCATACTAAATGTTTGTGTGTGTGTGTGTGTGTGTAGAGGCTAGTTCGGTTCCCGAATCGACCGCACGCGTCTTCGGCCGGCACTCGCATGTACTGCTGCACGGCGCGACGACACCGCGCCGTCAACGACGCGCGACGCCGCATCGCCGACCGCGCCGGCCGACAGGTCACCGAGCTCAACATACAGTACGTCTCACTCAACACTACACTACACTACACTACACTACACTACACTACACTACACAACACAACACAACGGCTACACCACATACACATACACACACACACTCACACGCACATTACTGCGAACCATTTCCATGCTAAATTAAGACTAAGTGTGCTTCTAATTTTGATATTTTAGTATAAACTTGGATAATGTTGTAAACATGACTGCAATAAATAAATTAAAATCAAAAAAATGGAAACAAATCTAGTATGAAATATCTAGCTATGCCTCTAAAAGCACTACAACGTTAGCGAAAGGAGGCACACTTGTTTGCACTGTACTGTACTGTACTGTACTGTATGTAAGGGACTGTATTAGGAAACAGAGTGGGCGCGTGCTCGTGGATGGCTGGCTCTATGTATACATACTGTAGACTATGAACCTTACTGCCATACAATAAGGATAATGCATAATGTATCTTTAGTTTGTATGTATCTAATGGATGTAACTCTGACCTGGGTGGGTGACCCAGTGTCCCAGTGTCCCAGGCACAGGTATGAAGGTATATTTATGTTATGTCAATGGCTACACTTCTGCTGCTATGACTATACTATCTGGAGTTCCCCAGGGATCATTGCTTGGGCCTTTACTTTTTATAATTTTCGTTGATGACATCTTCACCTGTTTTCTCCATTCAAAATTTCTCTTATACGCTGACGATATGAAAATACATTTTTTTTTTTTATTCTGGATAAGCTTGTGTTTGACCACAATCTCACCATGGTAAGTGATGACGTGGCCGAAGGTGGTAAGGACACAAAGCCTAGATGGGAACTGGCTCTCAAGTGCAGCTGTCGGAACATACCGATAGGTGCTTGGCGACAGATTTTCAACTTGAGGGTGGTAGCCAGCCAGTCGGGTACTTGCTACAAAGTATAGGGTACTTTGTAGTAAGTACCCGACTGGCTGGCTGTGTGCTATGGCCACCGTGCTATGGTTTCCTCACGATGTTTTCCTTCACCGAAAGCTCATTGTAGGATTCGAACCCACGACCTTCGCCGCGGTATCCGACGTCACTACCACTGAGCTATCATCGCCTTAAAACTTTGTCTCATCAACAATGAAGAAGATACAAGATGCCTTCAATCTGATCTTAATATGTTTCAAAATTACTGTTGCCTCAATAAGCTTGACTTTAACGTCTACAAATGCTGTATCTGCTCTTTTACGCGCAAACTTAAACCTATAACTTTTGGCTACACACAAAAAAATAGTACAATATGTAGGGTTTAGTCCATTCCATTTTTAAAATCCAATCTCTAAATAGGTAAAAAAGGGATACGCGGGTGAAACCGCGGGCGGAAAGCTAGTGTACCTATATTATTCTGTTATGTTAGCTGTTAGTAAAAGAATAAAATAAAATAAGAATGTGTCCGGCATCGGCAGTAACGCGAAGCACATGTCGTCGTGCACTTGTTGCTGCGTGCGGCTGGTGCGCGACGAGCGCACGGTGCAGGCCGTGCTGCACGACCAGCGCCGCCTCCACCACGCGCTGCGGACCCTGCTCGACCAGCCCGCTCCCACCATCTCCACACCGACACCGCGACCGGTACGTACACTACCACACCCAGCCACCCAGCCACCCAGCCACCCAGCCACCCATTGATACTGTGCGATATGTACCTACCCTTGGTATGGATCACATTCTAGATACTCATTTCAAATGTTAAATCACTATTTTTTTTAATTTTTATTCTGGATAAGCTTGTGTTTGACCACAATCTCACCATGGTAAGTGATGATGTAACCGAAGGTGGTAAGCACAGAAAGCCTAAATGGAAACTGGCTCTCAAGTGCAGCTGTCGGAACAAACCGATAGGTGCTTGGCGACAGATTTTCATCTTGAGGGTGGTAGCCAGCCAGTCGGGTACCACAAAGTACCCTACCTCCGTGTGAAAAGCCTTTTAGTTTTTATGGAGCATGAGTGAGACCGTGGGAGTGGGGGTGGGGGTGGGGTGAAAGCTATAATATAACGTTGGTGAGATGTAGAGTAGTAGAGTTGAGTGTACGTAACGTGTAGTAAGTAACGTTGTGTGGCTTGCTCCCTCAGAATGACAACGGCACCAAGCACGTCCGGCCCACCGCCACCGCCCGCCGTAAGTACACACCTACATACCTACATACCTACCAACTATTACTATATATATATGTGCTTTAACCACTCATATGTTTATATACACCCAATATTATATTATATTAATGTTTGCACCAACAGTTTAGGTAGTTCACCTAATCCGTTGATGCACTTGCACTCGTTCACGTCAACTTATTATACGAAGGGCTCGTCTGGCAGGTAAACATCGCAAACGAAAAAAAAGAAAGGAACCCTCTCACTCGGAGGCGCCCATCGTCACGGACGACTACCAGGAGTGGATCCGGCAGAAGAACCTCACCCTGCGATTCTTCACCCTCAGGCCCCAGCAGACGCTCGACTCGACCCTGCCTACCAAAAAACTTAAAAAAGAGCCAAACAAACGTTCCCACGAGCGGATGGTTCATCTCAACCCCCAACAAAATTCCCAGCCGAAGGCTTCTGCAACAGAAAATGTAGTGGAAAACATGGAGCCGGGCGGGGAAGCCACTCCGGCAGATGTAGAGGTCGTCAGGTCGGGCGAGGCTGCACCCGATACGAACACGATCCCGAGCGCGGTCGATGCTACTTCAATGAACCTCATCGTGCCAGATACACCATCGCTCGCAGACGAATTGACTGCCTCCGTCCAATCGATCCAGAGTGCTCTGTCTAATATGCCACACCCGATGGCGACCCTCGACATTCCATCTCCAAATGTGGATTCGAACATTGCAAACGTGGTTTCATCGATCGGCGCGCCAGATAATGAGGTATCCCACGGTGTATCGTCGCACGACCAGGAGCCGGAGCGGGGAGCGATGCCGGAGCCAGAGCCGAAACTGGAGCGTGAGCTGGAGCCGAATCGGGAGCCGGCTCTGGAACTTGAGCTAGAGCGAGGGTCGAAGCCGACCCCGGAGCGGGAGCTGGAGCTCGACCCGGAGCAAAGGACGAAGCCCGAGCCGGAGCGGGATCCGGACATGACGGCCACGACTTTGGAGGTTCTGCCGCTGACGCAATACAATATGATGCGACACGACATTAAGTGCGGCAGCGTGGTGGTGATGAGGCGCGTTAAACAAGTCGTGCCATGTACGCCCTCGACGAGCTCCTCCTGTGCGAACAACACCACCCTCGATTCCGATGCACCAAAAAAGAAGGAGCCAGTGAAAAGGGGCTGGTCCGTACTGAAACCTACCATGATGCGGGTCCGTTGTGTCGCACCCGGGCTCGCGTTCGGCGCTGGGGTCGGGGCCAGGGCCGGGACTGGGACCGGGGCCGGGACTGAGGCTGGCGCTGGCGCTGGGATCGGGCTCAAGGTCGCTCCGAAACAGCTGCTTCCGTTGAAATCCGTCACTCGTACTGAAGGTAGGTTTAGTTTACTTATTCGCCTTACTTTTAAAAACTATCGATCTAAAGGCGATGATAGCTCAGTGGTAGTGACGTCGGATTCCGCGGCGAAGGTTGTGGGTTCGAATCCTACAATGAGCTTTCGGTGAAGGAAAACATCGTGAGGAAACCACAGCACGGTGGTAGGTTACTTTGTAGTACTCGACTGGCTGGCTACCACCCTCAAATTGAAAATCTGTTCGCCGAGCACCTATCGGTGTATTCCGAAAGCTGCACTTGAGAGCCATTTCCCATCTAGGCTTTGTGTGCTTACCACATCATCACTTACCATGGTGAGATTGTGGTCAAACACAAGCTTATCCAGAATAAAAAAAGAAGTATGATTGGCGTGAACCCATGCCATGGCGACTTGGCGACTTGGCGAGGCGGCTACCCGACGTAGCTGCGTACACTGTGGAGGAGCTACATATTCAAAATTAAATTGTTATAAAACACTTGTTACACTGACATAATCATTTTTATCGAAATTTCTGAGTTGGTCCCTACCTCTAGTAGTAGAGTAGAGAGAGACCCATCGTAGGTTTCCAAAATATGCCATCTCAATATATCCACCCCTTAAATATATTTTTCATCCCATCTATTCGAAAAGGACGACTTGGTTCGCCTTTAAATGTACCCAAAGGTGGTGATTTTTATAAGAAACGGGCAGTAATGAGTTTTAATCCTCTTTATTTTATAAGTGCGCCGGAATTATCTTTGCCGCGCACTTATTGAATTTGGAACATCTCATCTTAGTGTTCAGCGCCAATGAAATCGAACGCAAATATTGTTGTTTGAAAAAAAATTACACAATTATCGTTGGACACGGGATAAGGTATTTTTTTTTTTTTGCAAGTACACCCAGTCACGAAGAACACTCAAAAGCGGGTTCTCGTAGAGGGTGATGAAAAGTAGAGTGTACCACTCGGGTGCAAATATATTTTTGGCTCGGGCGACGTACTTTGAATCCCTCGCTACGTTCAGGATTAAAAAAAGCGCCCTCGCCGTTATGTTGAATTAAAGAAAGTAAAGGGCATTGTTCATTTTCGGCTTGGCGTGAACAGAATTGTTAGAGAAAAACATTTGTACCAAAAAATATCTTTAATTAAACCATGAATATTGGTCATTTTTAGTTGTGTAGATTTACACTGATAAAAACATCAAATAAATAAGTATTTTAAATCATAATTACTTTTTCCTGTCGGCATTACGACTGCGTCACATTGCCAGCATAAAAAAAAAACAATTACAACTAATAAAAATCGATTTTAAAATATGTATTTTATATCGATTACAATAATACTATTTTATTTAACTTCATAAGAAGGATGTTTAATTATTCAAAACATTTAACAAAGGCATTAAAATCGTGAAATCACGTTGTACTGCATTCATATATTTACAAGTAAAGAAGTAATGTTACTATTGAATTATTGCATTTCGATTATTCAAGATAATCGATATAATTATTATTTTTATGGCAGCCCTGGTTTAAGCAGTTTGACAGCTTTGACAGAGTTTGACTGGGGTTTGATTTGACTTGTCTGTCATTTCAAGTTATCGTAATCTCTTGTTTTGTTATTATTTATTTGTGAATATAATTATTTTATTTACAACAAAATATACAAGCAAATGTACAACTATAATATATAAAAAACTTCTTCGAGGCTGCCGCTGCTGCCGATCGGCAAGGTTCCCAGAAGGCTGGCAGCGTTTCCTCTTTATTTGTTGTTTTTCCGTTTTATACCTCGAACTTTGCTAATCATAATAGACACCGATGACGCTATTTACGACAACACTGGCATTCCTACTAGAACGTGGTGATTATATCCTCTTTGATTCCTACCGATACTGTTCCAAGCCCAAATGTTGACTTGATTCCTACTATTTCCTACCATGGATGTAATACCTATGGAAGGTACGTCCGATGCTATGGAATTGAGATGCAACAATTGTAATTCCGACTTTAATCGAAGGAAAAGGCATAACCTTGATCTGGTGGAGGTGATGTCGGTAATACAGTGGATCTCACCCCAAGTGGTAAGTGTTTAATTCGCTATTTGTTATCCAACAAATCTTTGAATAGTATCATGTCCCCGTGCAGCCTATTTTTTTTATGGTGTGGTATATTTGCTTTGTCAACAGGTGACTAATAGCACTGTAGTATGGCATTCTTGCTGGACTCTGGCTTTGAACATTTCGACTGTGGCTAATGAAGAGTCTTCTACTAGTAGTGGTTGGCAACGTTGTTTTTGTGTTAGCTATAAATGTTCTTTATTAAGAACAAGATCTCACGTCTACGTACTGATACAAAATGTGAACTGGTGTTCTTGCAAAGATGCATAGATTTGCACTTAATAATTGCTATGTTCTAAAAATTGCACACAGTCTCTGAAGCCCTATCAATCATAAAAATGTCTCTAGACTGAAAATATTGTGTAACGGTTTTGATTCATAATGAAATAATTTGATGTGATATTAGCATCTGATGTTGTAGCTGGATAGGGGCTTTATATATCTACATGTTGGTTATAGGCAGATATAAAATTAATTATTGGGATTGGGATTTTGTTAATTCAATCCAATAATGGACTAAATCTTCAGACATGTCTGCTATATGCTGAGCTTTTGTAAGTTATGAATCTGATAAAAAAATAAGATGAGGAAAAAAATATTTTATTTCAAAAACCATTAATACTCTTTATTCTATACACCAAAATACAAATAATACATGACACAAAAATAAAAAAATATATAAAAAAGTGAATACAATCTAGGCGGCCTTATCGCTTAAGCCATTTATAAATGTTTCCTAAAAAACTATTAGAAACACCTGGATACAAAACCTTATTATTTTTGATATTCCTACAGGGTAAAGCTACCAATTCTACATATTGTTTTTATTCTCAGTGACTGTTCACTCCAGGCCAAAACCCCATACAAAGTGGACAATGCCCTTTGACTTGATTGCTCTATAATATTTACTCGTAACTTATTTTTACATTGCGTACGTCTTGATTTACCTTATTCTCATTCTGTAAGTGTACACACACACACACATGTATAGGTGGTAGTAGTAAGGTGTATATGTATATAGTAAGTAGCGTGACGTGCGGCGTGTGTTTGTTTGTTTGTTTGTTTGTTCCACAGACGGCGGGATGCAGATGGTGCTGGTGCCGATGAATACCTCCAACAATACCAGTATGTACTACACTACACTACACTACACTACACTACACCTCACTACACTACACTACACTACACCTCACTACACTACACTGCACTTCACTTCACCTTATATGTCCACTTTTATGATGAGATTAAAACAATTCAACGAGGGATCCAGTTCATCCAGTTAGGACTTACGATACTTATTTTAGATTGTTATTATTTACTATATATTTCTTCTTCTTCTGTGCATAACACTTACTCCAGCGACTTACACAGCACAGCACAGCACAGGAGCAGGTTGTTTCAGCAACTAATATTAATATACATTCCTCAGATGGAACAATTCTTTACGCGTATCCGTCCCGCCAGGCCCCCCCCGCGGCCCCCAGACCGGGCTCCTCTGCGCTCCCCAGCATCACAGTGGCGGAGTTCCTGCAGGGCAAGGACCCCACGGCGCTGCAGATCCTGAGCGTGAGGGCGGACGAGCCGCTGTGGTGGGTGTCCGTCGGGTGCCTGCTGCTCACCGACACGCCCGTGCCGACTGACAACCCGCACTACTGGACCCTCGCCCCGCACCACCTGTCGCGCAGGATCCTGCTGGAGTCGGAGCCGCAGCCGGAGCCGCGCCGAGACAAGAGCGTCGTGCTGGCCGCGCCCGACTACATGATCTCCGAGGACGGCAAGTACTACAGGAAGCTGCAGAGCTCGCCGCTCATATACGCACAGGTTACTTATTCACTTTATATTCCACCCATCCCATATGTAGCTTATTAATTACCCGGTCCAAGTTTCATTATTTTAATACCCAGCTTTTGGTGTTTTATGAGTTGGCTTTAATTTTCACATTTTTACCGAAATAAAGTCAAAGTCAAAACCATTTATTCAGTTTAGGCCCTAGAAGGGCACTTACGAAGGTCGAATTACAGAAGTTACCACCGGTTCGGAAGTCAGCCTTCAACTTCAATAAGAACATTTTGTACCAATTTTTTGTATTATGTTAGCTTATTAAGATATTTTTGAATAAAAAAAAAAAAAAAAAAACTGAGAAGAACCGGCAAGAAACTCAGCAAGGTTACATTTTTTAAATATTTTTGGACCATCTGACTATATGGCTTCTTTTTTTCAAATGTTTAACAATTTTATTCTTAAAGTAATACAAAATATATAAAAAATTATAACCCGCATTAGTTACCGACATAGTAATAAAATATAAGTTGTTTAAAAAACTAGTATTTTTTTAGTTAGTATTATTTTACGCGGCGTACAGTACGAGTAGAGTAGAGTAGAGTGGAGTAGAGTAGAGTGAACTGGCGGCGGAGTGAATCACGTAAGATAACACCGTTATGCCGTGTACTGCCGTGGGCACTCACTCGTACCAGGCTCTTACAAGTTAGGAGTACCTAATTATATAATACGAGAGTAGGTAGTTGTTTGTAGTGGTGGAACCCACGCCCACGCCCACGCCCACGCGGTGGTACGAGTAGTATCAATAAATGAAGATTTACTACCAGGACACTATAAACTTGAAGAATCATCGGCGATATCGTAGCTGCGTAGGAAGAACTGGCATAGTTAAAGTAAATATATTGAAAACCTACCACCACATACTACCAGACAGATAACAAACATGAAGCGATCATTCTAAGGAAATATTTTATATGTAAACAAAGTAAATTGAATAAGGTACTCCCGGAGCGTTTCGACATGGGGTTATCCGATAAGGATCTCTTCAAGATCGGCGACACAAAGTGTCCTATAGGTCAGTGCAGTGCAGTGCAGTGCAGTGCAGTGCCTATAAGGTCAGTACAGTACCTGGACACAAATATAAAAGTAAGAAGGAAACAGGATAGTATAGATATAGTAAAGTCATACATACAGCTGCAACATTTGATTTGATGGACTAGTGGCACTAAACAAACCGTCACTGGACCCATCCAACTCTTGGGTACCTACTCGTACTGTACGTGTGTGTGTGTGTGTGTGTGTGTGTGTGTGTGTGTGTGTGTGTGTGTGTGTGTGTGTGTGTGTGTGTGTGTGTGTGTGTATAACAGTGTGTATGTATGTTGCAGGTGCTGACTGTGGTAAGGAACAGCGGCCACTGTCGGTCCCTACTGATGAACAACAGCGGCGTGTTCACGTACTCGCGCGCCACCGCCGCGCTCGAGCCGCTCTTCGCGAGGGTCACTCCCGCGCTCAAGGTATACCTACTTACTATACTTACTTACTTACTTACTTACCAAGTTAACAACAACAGCGGCGTGTTCACGTACTCATGCGCTCTTCTTACTAAATGAACTAAATCAAGTATCATCGGGCAGATGCTGATACGGTGCTTCAACAAGCTGGAAGCTGGGGAGGTGCGGTCGCTGGTGCAGCTGTGCCCTGCGCTCGGCCGGCTCGTCCGGTTGGTGAGCTCCTCCTCGTCTGGCTGCGAGTCCGGCTGCGAGTCCAAGTCCGGTACCAAGCGGATCCGGCTGAACGCGCGGGCGCAGATGGTGCTGATGTTGAATAACGTCAACAAGACGCCCACACACGTCGTCAACGTGCTCAGCTCCGACGAAGAACACGATCAATAGAACACGCTCTCACACTCTTTAATACGACTATACATATTTTCAGATTGTGTGTGTGTGTGTTTGTGTGTATATGTGACACATAAAATAAATATTCCATTATAGGTAACACATCACATATAAATAAATATTCGTTCTACGTGTGATGGTTGACAAGCAAGTAGACTGTCCATTTTATGGGGAGAGTATACTTTTTAGGGTTCCGTACCCAAAGGGTAAAAACGGGACCCTATTACTAAGACTTCGCTGTCTGTCCGTCTGTGCGTCCGTCTGTCTGTTACCAGGCTGTATCTCAAGAACCGCGATAGCTAGACAGTTGAAATTTTCACAAATTATGTATTTCTGTTGCCGCTAATACTAAAAACAAAATAAAATAAATATTGAAGAGGGGCTCCCATACAAAAAACGCATTTTTTTTGCCCTTTTTTGCGCGATATCAATAATGGCAACAGGTAGGCACTTGAAATATTCACAAAATACTCAGTTGTATTTTTACTTAAATAATAAAATTAAAATAAAATAAATATTTAAGGGGGGCTCACATACATAAAACGTGATTTTTTGCCTTTTTTACGGAACCCTTCGTGCGCGAGTCCGACTCGCACTTGGCCGGTTTTTTAATTAAGACATTCTAATTGAACCAAAATCTGAACAAATATAAAAAAGCATTATATTATTATATTTTATGACTAATTATAATAAAATGTTGTCAATTTCAAGTTAATATTTATGAACCACCTTGGTTTATGAGGATGTTGGTTGATGCACCGACATTAGTTCCCAAGTTAATTGATAACAAACAATCATGTCATATATTTATAATATTTAACAAATGACTTGTGTCATATAATATTATACTATATTGTATATATACTCACTCGTAGATAGATCTCGTAGTTAGTTTGCTGGCACTTGGATTGACTTGAACAATAATATCATTCATTCATTCATTCATTCATTACATATGTATGTAGGTATCACTCGTATCGTATGTACCTACCTACATTCAGTAAGTACATAATTATAAAACAAGTTAGCTTGTTAGCTTGTTCATGTTCATCTAAACGCGTGATTTTATGTTAAATATTAATTTATTAAAAAGTTAAGTAAATAAAAGCGAAATTTAGCAAGAAATAGATAATGGATGGATTTAATATAAGTGTACCTACTGGGTCTCACGCGTTGCTGTCTGATAGAACATCGAGGGTGACAGCCACCCAGCCAGTCAGGTAGCCAGTCAGGCAGCCAGCCAGCCAGGCGGACAGCCAACCAGGCGGGCAGCGCGGCGAGCACGGTGAGCACCTACTATCACATTGTTTGAAGAGACGTGTGATATAATAGGTACCTATAGGTATTTTAGTTAAAGAGTAATCAATGGTGTAGTGTTATTGTCTTATTTAGTGTGCATTGTTTAATTATTATATTGTGTAATGTTGAACCAAAGTAGTAGGTAATTGTTCCATTTGTAATTAATTAATATCAATAAACTTTTAATAAATACCTACTGTATAATATAATAGACATTATGAATTTTTAAGTTTGATAATAAACATAAATAATCCAAGTGAACTGACTGACTGAGTGTACTCGTACACTCGTAGGATGTATACAATTGTATATAAATGTTTGTATCTCTGTCTGTCTGTGAGACACTTTGTTATTGGGTAATGTAATGTAATGTACCTACATTTAGATCGTTTAGTGTTCACTACTGATCGAGTTGGCATGTTTTCTGACCCCACACGTTTACTGACATTCCATACATTTTTGGTGTTCCCTCCCATTAGAGTGTCGTCGATGTGTTTTCTCATCTCGTCACGTCACGTTGGTTAACCTGGTTATTATTTGTCCACGATTGTATGTTGGTAGGTACCTACAGACTTCCGATTAACTACTAAATGCTATATTATTTCTTATTCTGTACCGAATTGAGAACCTCTCCCTTTTATTGAAATCGGTTAAAAACATGTAACGTGCGCTTTGCTGCGTGCGGCGCCACTCGCCACTTGCCACTTGCCACTTGCCACTCGCTCGAGACTGAATACTAGACAACATACCTACTGTTACCAAATAGGCAATAGGTAGGTAGGTATTATATTACCTAATAATTATAATAATGACCTACATGTTTAATTGAGTTATGAATGATGTACCTATTATACTTGTGTACCTAATATTGACGCGTCCACCTGATAGTTACTTAAAAGTAGGTACTTCCTGACCACTCGTACCTACTGTACAGTACAGTACAGTACAGTACCTACATATTATGATGTGTTATGTTTCTAATGATAGTTAGTACATATGTACCTACCCTACTTAGCTATGTAAAGTGTTGGGAGTGAGGTAAGATAATGTGAATAAATTAATAAAATGCAACTTGTTGATATATTTATTTACCTGTGCTGTGAGGCTACGATCCCTCTACGGCTACTAGACGGGACTAGGTTACGTTAGAAGGCTCCCTCCGAACAGACATTTAAACTAATATTATAAATACTACTTTTTTTATACCGGGAAAAGAAAAGGTCCCGCGGTGCAATCCATCTTGCACAGCGCTCATCAAATATATTCACTTACAACTTCCGTATGTTTCCATCATCCAAGGGCAGCATGTTGCCGACGCCGACTGCAGCCGCCGACACATGCTGCTACATATCAGTAATCTGTGGCTGCTCGTGAGTACGAGCTCTATATCCTGTTCCATTCCTATAACAAGGCGCGGCTGGCGGCGCATTAACATTAACATTGTTGTCGAAATGCACAGCGGTAATGTGTGTGATGCGCTCATTCTTTGGATGACTTCATTATTTAGTTACAGAATTAAAGTTTAATCTGTTGACTCGCGACACTAACCTGTCAAACAACTCGTCAACTCGCGCACAGTTTTCAAAATTCGCGCCCAATTTTCAAGTAAATGTCATCGTCCCGATTATCCCATTTGAGAACCAAGTGGTGCGGACTCTGAAACCCCGATTGTCCCAAGAAAGAACTGACAGGTTAAAATTAAGACATTATGTAGGTAATGAAATGAAATATACCTACATACCTGTTCATTTACAAGAATATGGTGGTGCATAGCACTTGTAAATGTTATTTTATAAATGGATCCCATATTTTTTTTTTCACATAATTCTGTGGAATTCCTAAAGTCTAAACATTAAAATGCAATGTTATCTCTGCCTAAGTAAGATTAGGCAGTATGGTAAATAAACTATAGCCTGTCAAAGCGACGAAAAATTAGAGCACTCGCACAGTTATTCATATGGACTTTTTGGCGGGAAATTGTGAAGGTGAAGTGACATTGCGTTTTTGTTTTATTTTCATTAAATTCGTGTATTTTGAGTTTTATCGAATAATATCAGTCGTATTTTGTCCAATAAAGATCAATCTAAGTGCACAAGTGAAATGAAATTAAAGCGTGTATCGTTTTCAGGTTGTCCGCGAAAGTCACTAAAACATAACAGGACTTGACGGACTAGGACTCGGAACAATAACTAATATTGTTCCGAGGACTAGGACTAGACATTATAGATAATATGATTGATAGTCATATATTTACGTAGTATTTATATTCTCTTTGGTCATATATAAAAGAAGAATATTGAAATTGGTTTAGGCTTGATAGTCTTGTAACTAAAGACTTTAAATAAACAAAACAACAATCAAAATCATTCATTTGATTGATTGATTCATTGGGGATGGAAAGTTAGTACTTAACCTCAATTTGACTTAATTTTACATATAAGGTAGCTCCTCTGGTGACTGTTTGGTTTAACTTTGTTGTAACATAAAAGTTCGTAAAGAAACAACTAGATAGCAGTAGTGGCCCCCGTTTTAATATTACTACCGTTTTGTTCTACGCAGAATTACATTTAAGCGGATATAAATATATAAAAAAATGATCCTACTGAATAATTTGATTATTAATAAAACTGGCACTGGTATACGGTTTCGCTATCATTTGCTTAAAATTTTGCACATATTTAAAAATCTCTGGCTTTTTTTATAAAAAAAAAAGTTACAGATTAATTTAATAAAACTACATGAAATGAAACGTTTTTTATCTGACATGTTCTCCAAAACTTTAAATGAAAACGAACTTTGTTGCGAAGGTTTTCATGCGAAGTTGCGAATCCATACATTTTAGTATTTCTTACTTATTTGTTGATACTTTTGTTGCTGTTTTTCACTGTTGTTATTGTTCTGTTTTTGTTGTTATACCTGTCGGGAAAGGGGGTGTCAGGATGGTCAGATACATGGTGTCAGGATCATCAGAGCCAGCAACAAGATTCAATTCAACAATTAGATTTAATAGGGAGGTAGAAATATAGTGTCCGAGTCGAGGTCACGTAGTGCTCCAGCCGCGAGTGTACGTCACAACCATTCCTTCGGCTGCTCTCGTCGAACCGCCATGCGCCATCCGCCGCCGCTAGCCAGCCGCCACGGGGGCTCGTCACCGATGGGTCGCGACATCGTTGTTCCGAAAGAATGAAAGAAAGAAAGCAATTAGATAATGCTAGCAAAACCTTGGCTCACACCTGCAATCACTTATTAACAAACCCAGAACACAAGATAGCCTAGGATGTCTATGATTTAGAGAGATTGAAATGATTAGAGAAATTAGGAACGCGGGAAGTTTGGCTCGGAGCAACAGCCAACCACTCCACGCGCCGGTTCACCCAAAAGAGTCTGTTCCACCATCGTAGGTAAGTTAACTTGCTCTATTCACTCCAACACAATTAAACTCAACACAACTGAACGTGGGACAGTTTCTAGACACCAGACTAGTTGTTCGCTCGAGGGCTCGTTGAGAAGTGACCGCTTCCATCGTTGTACCCGGTCTCATTCACAATCTCATTCCTCTCACAGGTTAGCCAACCAACTGTCAGTGTCTACCATCGTTCAGAAACTAATTCAGTCATTCGTTCAGTGTTGCCATTACTAACTAATCGCATTTGTTCAGTGTTACCGTTACTCCGAACCAACCATCCCAAGTTATTACTTGGCGTTCCCAATCAACGACTAACTGTCATTCTACCTAGTTCCATTACAAAGGATAGATGGCGTTAATTAAAATAAAGGTTAGATACGCAGTGTATACTTCAACGCTCCGACACGGCCGTCCTGATGATCACACGTCCTCGTGTGGTGTACGAAACACGAGCTGATCGTGGTGACGGTTCTCTCGATACTAGGGATCGCAAGCCCCGCCCGCTGTGACGTCATGACCTAATTGAGGCACCTGACTTAATTGCCTTGTGCCAGCTCCTCTATACTTCTTTACTCTGTGACCTGAAATCAAAAGAAATTCCCGCACAGTACTATTTCTAGTCGTTCGGCCATTCCTGGCCCAAGTGGTTAGGAATATAAGACACTCAATCAAAATCATTACAGGTCTTAATAATTGACTCTTTCTCTCAAAGATGACATGTTGAACAACACCATACTCTTTCAAATAATAGGATACTCATTAAAATATTGCAGTGCTCATACTCTGATTACCATTGGGTTTTCATAATCACACTTATAACCTCCATCTCGTCATAAGCATCATACCAAACGACCTCCTCACGGTCTTCACGTAACCCCCATCTGGTTACCAACACAACCCAGATAATCTCGGGCCTTTATCAGAATAATCTTAAACCAGGTTTGTTCAACAAGTCACTTCATTTGTTCTAACACGTTACAGAATATAACAAAAATTTACTAAGTTACTCTAGATGCTAATTTTACTACTTAGTATTCAACCAGTCAAAAGAAATCTCAACACCAATGTTATCAATCTCTACTCAGTATTAAACACGGTAAAATTGGGAATTATCGAAAATACTACAATCACTACCTTGGGCCATGTACCATAGTCGTTCGAATCAAACTTTTAAACTCTACTTTAACACAAACTGCCAAGCTAACAGAAACTCTTCGAGTAAAACCTCTAACGCCACGACACTCTAGCCGACCAGCAATCGCATTGCTCACATCCAGCGCATGGATCAAATGGCATATCCATCGAGTGGATCGCCCGTGTGCATCACCCACTGACTACACACTACGGTCTCTTCAGACCACGACCTCCGCCAGAGTTAAACGCGCATCGCGCACCCACGGACTACTTGAGTTGCCTCAAGAGATACCGATTTCTACCGGGCTACGACTACGTAATAACCACTGGTACGGTCGAACACAATACGGCCGTTAGAATCCCTTACTCGACTCACTACTTAAGCTACACTATCACAACTTAGGCTTGTACATTATCATCATAAAAACACTTATCAACATCTGGTACGTGACCCGCTGGCATCTAAGTAAGTCATTGTCACATGATCATAAATTCGTCTACCTTCAAATTTATTTAATGCGAAACAGATTCTAGTAATTTAATTCATGGTCATAAATTTGTCTACCTTCAAATTTATTTTATGCGAAACAGATTCTTTAATTTGTGAAGACTCGGCACTCAGAGTCGTAACAAAATGAAAATTGCTCACCAAGGTATCACCGAGTCTGTCGGCGCGTTCAGGAAGCACAAGTCAACACTCTTTTCATTACCTAGTCCTCTTCAGTACAAATCCGGTCATGTCAGGTTTTTTGTGAAATTGGTGGCCGTTCCACCAAAGACTTCTTGAAACAACCTGTAAAGTCACGATACATTATTTCAATGGTAGGATTGAATCAGCTTCGGAAAACTACGGTTCTGCTGTTCCATCAGAGGCATCCATTTTATTTCACTAGCATTTTCGTTTTGAAAACGTGGGTCGTTGTGCCTTTTCATTTTGTATACCACAAGTCTGACAAGCAAGCAGGTTGGTCACCCGATGACAAGCGCCACCTACAGACAAATCAACAATACCGACGCTCTGAACGAGACCAAAATCCAAATCCAATACTACAAACACCAAAACCAACTACAAAAAAACAATCCACTACTTGTCGAATCTATCAGCGTCAAAAACTGATGGTCACAGGCTACCTTTCAGCTCCGCACTGTTCTGGAAAACACGACACACACGATGGAAAGTCAGCGACACGCAGAAACAACTGGCAACGTATCACACAAGCGATAAATTGTTTCCCGAAGGAATAACCATGACAAAGAAGAGTTTGATTTAGAATGTGGGGGTAGATCCAATAAAAAATAACCAAGTTAGTAAATCCGATAAAAAAAACCAAGTGGGTAGATCCGATTCAACCTCTGATGTAGGAAGAGGGTCGGATCCCACTTCTGATGTCGGGAAAGGGGGTGTCAGGATGGTCAGATACATGGTGTCAGGATCATCAGAGCCAGCAACAAGATTCAATTCAACAATTAGATTTAATAGGGAGGTAGAAATATAGTGTCCGAGTCGAGGTCACGTAGTGCTCCAGCCGCGAGTGCACGTCACAACCATTCCTTCGGCTGCTCTCGTCGAACCGCCATGCGCCATCCGCCGCCGCTAGCCAGCCGCCACGGGGGCTCGTCACCGATGGGTCGCGACATCGTTGTTCCGAAAGAATGAAAGAAAGAAAGCAATTAGATAATGCTAGCAAAACCTTGGCTCACACCTGCAATCACTTATTAACAAACCCAGAACACAAGATAGCCTAGGATGTCTATGATTTAGAGAGATTGAAATGATTAGAGAAATTAGGAACGCGGGAAGTTTGGCTCGGAGCAACAGCCAACCACTCCACGCGCCGGTTCACCCAAAAGAGTCTGTTCCACCATCGTAGGTAAGTTAACTTGCTCTATTCACTCCAACACAATTAAACTCAACACAACTGAACGTGGGACAGTTTCTAGACACCAGACTAGTTGTTCGCTCGAGGGCTCGTTGAGAAGTGACCGCTTCCATCGTTGTACCCGGTCTCATTCACAATCTCATTCCTCTCACAGGTTAGCCAACCAACTGTCAGTGTCTACCATCGTTCAGAAACTAATTCAGTCATTCGTTCAGTGTTGCCATTACTAACTAATCGCATTTGTTCAGTGTTACCGTTACTCCGAACCAACCATCCCAAGTTATTACTTGGCGTTCCCAATCAACGACTAACTGTCATTCTACCTAGTTCCATTACAAAGGATAGATGGCGTTAATTAAAATAAAGGTTAGATACGCAGTGTATACTTCAACGCTCCGACATACCGTTATTGTTTGTTTGTTTGTTATAATGTTCTCAAAGAGAAAAGTTTATTGTGTTTTTGGATGCAGTGAATTAGGTAAGTTTTATGCAAAGAAATTTAAATATGTTTTATGACACTTCTCAGTTCAGTATTTTTATCTTTATACACATTTAAGATGAAATGGTTTGCCAATTTTATTATAACTGTGTATTACGTTTGTAGGTGCTTACATGCATCGATTTCCTCACCCTGAGAGACGGGCCGAGTTGTTTGCAACATGGTTAGCAATTGTTAATGAAAAATTAAAAGAAAGTGACCCTATTAAGATTTATAAAAATAAGAGAATCTGTGATTATCACTTCCAACCAGCAGATAAAGTGGCTAGTCATCGGCTCATAGATTCTGCAGTTCCATCTCTGCATTTGACTGGTAAGTCTGCATGTTAGTTTAAATTGTAGACTTTTCACATAAACCAGCTAATAAACAACTCTAGCTATGAAACCTTTATTCAGTAATAAAAAATGTCCTCATAAATAATCAGAACTTATAAAGGAAGAGCTAAACTCTTCATATTACACCTATTATGACTATGCATAAGGATTTGAAGATTTATTAGCCATCTTTCTTTAACCTAATATAGCAAAAATTTTATTATTATTTTATTAGAAATGAAATGACATGATGACCAAAATCGTGTGGTCCACGTAGGCGAAGCTGCGGGCGGAAAGCTAGTTTTGATATATAGATAGATAGATAACTCTTTATTGTACACCAAAAACAAGTATAATAAGTAACAATATTTGTATAATACAATTAGTTGTACAATGGGTGGTCGGTTGTATATTATTGAAACATTCGGTCCTAAAAATTATCCTTGCACTTTTTGTAGTCTATATGCAAGTTTCTTATTATGTTTTGTATTAAAAGAGTGCACATCACTCTCAGTGGCCATAAAGATATTGCAATAATTACAGTGACAGCTATGATTATACATAGAAAAGAGTTTTGAATTCCACAAACAAAAACTTTATTGTGTTTCTAAATATTTTTCAGGTGTTCATTCTTCTTGTGGGAATTCAGTACAATTGGAACACAACTACTCCCTGCCAAGAATGTGGTTAATAGACAATAATTTAAATCCCAAAATTACAGTTAGCAGTTCTCAAAATCAGAATATTTTAGACAAAGGTACGAAACTAATATGTATTAATATTGAAATCAGCCAGCAAATGATGATATAAAACATAATATTTGATTATGATTTTGTTTTAGAGCTTCAAGCCACACCAGAAGTAAATTTAGATAATCAGCCTTCAACATCCCAAGCTTCTATGAAAGGTAATTTTCTGTTTGTGTAAACTATTCATTTAATTATATAATTATTTATTTATTCAGGTAATATATGAATTCAAAAGTTTGTGTCAGCTCCATAATGGCTGAATGGTTTTTTTTAATTTGATATAGGACATAGGATAGGACTCTTTGTTACTAGACTCTTTGTTTCGGGCGAAACCGCTGGGGACACCAAGTTTCTATAAAAAACTCACCTATTTAGGAAAGGAAAATCATCAAATTTGATCTTTTACTAATGGTATTAAATTAGTATTACCCATGCTTTTAGAGGATTTAGTATAATATCTGTTTTAAACTTGCAAAGACCCATACTTTCTTACAATTTGAATTCTATTTCATATGTTACTGAAGGTTGAACATGGTTCCCTATCAAGACTTATAATTTTTTTACATGCATTAACTTGATATTTTACAGAACACAAAAAGAAAGCACCAGTAGATTCCCTGAAAAAATCAAAAATAGAAATACGAAAATTAAAACGCAGATTGATCAAATCAGTGCAAAAAACACAGAGCTTTAAAGCACGCCTTGCCAATGCACAGAAGTCAATTACTGGCCAAGCGTTTCGTATAATAACGAAAAATATGTCTTCGGCTGGAAGAATCTTCACTGGAATGCAGTATAGACAAGCCCTAAAGACTGCAAAGGGGAGACGCTTCACATTAGAAGAAAAAATAATGGCTTTGACATTTTTTAAAAAGAGCCCAAAATGTTACACTCTTCTTTATAAATATTTTAAGTTACCATCAACAAAAACACTTCGCAACCTCTTAAGCCAAATAAAAATATGTCCAGGGCAAAATAAAGTTATTTATGAAAAACTGAGAGAAACTGTTCAAGCAATGAATGAGGAGGATCGTCTCTGCACCTTGATATTTGATGAGATGTCTCTTACACCAAATATTCAATATGATGCAGCAAATGATGAATTAAAGGGTTTTATTACAACAGAGAGTGAACTAAAAATAGCCAACCATGCCCTTGTATTTATGGTGAAAGGCATTAAAATGAGTTTTAAGCAACCAGTGGCTTATTACTTCACTCAAAATCTAAATAAAATTCAATTAAAAAATATTATTACGAATGTTATTAGAAATGTAAATTCCACTGGCTTAAAAATATTGTGTTCGGTTTGCGATCAAGGAGCGTCTAATGTAAGTGCTATAAATAACTTAGTTGATGACACTAAGGCAAAATATTTAAGAAGAGGAAAAGAATGGCGTCATGAAATGTATGAAATTGATTCACAACAAATAATCCATTTATATGATGTACCCCACTTATTGAAAGGTTTAAGAAACAACCTATTGACTAAGGACATGAAATATACAGATTTCGGGGATGAAAATAAAACGAAAACTGTAAAATGGGAGTATTTTCAAATGTTATATGAAGCAGACAAAAGTTATGGTGAGCTAAGGTACGTCACATATTTTTTGTTTTGTAATGTTTGCGGAAAAATAATAATACCAAATCTTTCGTAGGTTCTGGGTTTAACTCTATTAGTCACATATTATGGCTTTCATCCCTATTCAAAACATGTCATGTCTCAACTTTTTATTCACTGGCGATTCTTTCAAACTTACTTTTACATATTCATTTCTAAGCCTATCCATTCTTATCAGTCCACACATCCGTCTCAATATGTGTATTAACAATAATACAGATGTAATTAATGTTTCAGATATCTTCATAAACTAACGGAAGAGCATATAAACCCGAAGAAAATTAAGAAAATGCGGGTGAAAATGGCAGCCCAAGTTTTCAGTCACAGTGTAGCTGTCGCGGCTGAACACATAACTGCGAGAAAAAAGTTGCCAGAAGAATGTCGACAACTCATACCAGTTGTACTTTTATTAGACAAATTATTTGATAGCTTAAATGCAGGTACTTTCAATATTCCTAATGGAAAAGTTTATAGAGGTTGTGTAAAAAGGAATACTGTGCATCACAAACTGTGGCAGGAGAGCATCATTTTTTTAAAACATGTTAAGTTTATTAGCAAAAAGAAAGAAGGTAACAAAATACGATTGGTTGAAACAACTGCACCATCATTAAAAAAATTCATTAAAATTATTGAAGGAATGCAAGCATTATGGAACATGTTAAATAAAAAGTATTCTTTTGATTGTCTTCTTACGAGGAATTTTAACCAAGACCCAGTGGAGAACTTTTTTGGTAACATAAGGAGTTTAGGTGCTAGGAATACTTCACCTAACTGTCGCGCGTTTGAGAGTGCGTTTAAAACACTTTTATTAAATAATTTTAGTTCGGCTCAAGCTATTAATGCAAATTGTGAGGAAGACTTCAATAACTGTCTCCAAAATTTAGACTTTTTTATCAATGAAAAAGTGGCATATAAAAAAGCTGCAATTGAACAAAACATAGAAATTAGTGAAAAAATGTATGAAAAACTATGTATTGGAAACCTGACAGTTGATGATCCATCAGATCATCAACAGAGAAGATATGTCTGTGGCTGGGTTCTATCTAAATGTTTAACTAGGATAGTGAAGTCATGCAAAACATGCAGGAACTCCTTTTTATCAAAAAAACATGATACTGGGAATGAATATATTAGAGCCAAAGAATACAATAAAAATAAAAAATGGCTATGCTATCCTTCTAATTCATTGGCAAATAGTTTTAATGAAGTACAGGACATAACAAGTACATACCTAAAAACAAACATAAAAATAACCCATATCCGAGAAAATATTAAAATGTTAATTGATTCGTTTGTTACATTTCCAAGTGGCTGTAATATCCATGATGCAGATTTTAAAAAACTATTCGTGGATAACACAATAAATATAATAGTATACATATATATAAATATAAGGTGCAGAACCATGAACCGCATTTTATCAGGGAAAATAACTTATCATGATAATGATGATCCTCTAAAACAGTATGCTCAGGTATATTACAATAAGCACAAATATAAAAAATAGATAGCATTAAAATGTTATATTATGGTTATAATATAAGTTAATGTTACTTCTTATAATTATATTTAATATGTAAAATAAATGGGAACTCAAAACAATATGTTTTTTTTGAGATACCAATTTGCTTAGCAAGTAAATAATATTTCAAATATGACCTTCTAAACATTTTAATAACCTAAATTAGAAATATTATTTGCTAAATAAGCATGGTGGTACGCTCCATTATTTCCAACCCATATCCATTATTAAAATTTATAAATTACCTACACACATATAACGATGTATACGTATGTATATATAGCTCATACAGCTTGGCCCACCATACGCTTGGAGGCGCCACTGAGCTCTATAGGACCCATTTATTCACGCGAGATGGCTCTCTTTTCCTTTATGGATAGTTACTATACTCTTTATGGATAGTTACTATACTCTTTGGATTCATTCAAATTGTCAAATAGTTTTTTTTATCAAAAAGAAAATAAATACTTTTACGATAGGTACCTAATAATTGATAATACCGGCTGCGCGTGATTGATAAGTATTTTTTTATATGGGTATGAGAAGTAGGCGTATGCGTAGTGGTGTAATTTAAACTCGAGATAGACATTGCACTCTAAGATCGGTGGTACGCGACACTCGTCGCCCAAAACAAGGCCTATACTTAAATTGCTAATTGTAAGTACAATCCATCTAGTAGTCGTTATGGTAGTACAGTACACCAGTACCTACACCTGACAGTATCTCATTATTATGTATGATAATAACATTGGAAGCACTGTACAATAGCGCCCGCTGATTTGGGGCTTCACATATGGTTTTTCGTGTAGTACTCTTCGTAGTAAGAACTTTCACCTAGGCTTTTAACGCGATTTTTCGAAAAAAAAATATCTAACTAATTCATCTTAAAAAATAACAACTAAGTGTCGTTCACTTCTAACCTAATCAAGCCATGTTGATTCTGAATAGAAAAGATATTTTAAATTAAAAAAAATATATATATTTTATTTATATGTGAATTTGTTAGAAATTTTAAAACTACGTTTTTTTTCTCGAAACTTGTGCGTTATCGCGTTAACCTGTCAGTTCTTTCTTGGGACAATCGGGGTTTCAGAGTCCGCACCACTTGGTTCTCAAATGGGATAATCGGGACGATGACATTTACTTGAAAATTGGGCGCGAATTTTGAAAACTGTGCGCAATGTTTGACAGGTTAATGTTGCGAGTCAACAGATTAAAAGCCTTGGTGAAAGTTCTTACAATAAAGAGTACTACACATAGAAAAATAAGTGAAGCCCCAAATCAGTGGGCGCTATTGTACAGTGGAGCCATAACATTAAATATAGCTGTACGGGCAGCAATTAGATTTTGTTTGTAATAAGTAACTTAGAACAGAGAGATAAATAGGTAATGAATATAATAGATAACATGCATGACACATCATACCTATTATTGTATTGTGTTGTTGTATGTATTGTATTTATTAAACAATAAGTTGTTACAATACATACATACCTAGTACCTACTCTAGTGCAGTATGTTGATACCTACCTAACTGCAAGCTGATTAATATTGTCTGGACATGGCTCTGCTTTGTGGCTTGTATAGATAAACATGTTGTGTATGTTATTTATAGGCAAAGGATGCATTTGATGCATCAGATCAGTGGTTGACTTCACTTGCTTTGGCTCTGTTGAATGAGACTGTTCACCAAACCACTTTATTGTTTACAAACTGATTTACATTTATATATAAATAAGGTTTTTAGTACAAACTATAATATATTTTGCTTTGATTTTTCAACAAATATTTGTTCTGTCTCTTTACATGTGATAGAAAGATTTCCATTGAGTATTTCTGAAGTTCAAAGCAGGAAGTCACAAGCAGAGCAAAAGTGAGTAAGACCCAAATAAGAGGCTATTTGTTGTGATGATATATCAGCACTGACAGCATCGTAGCTTTTTGAGTTAAACCAATTATTATATTATTAATTATTATTATAACAAACAAACAAAACATCAAAACTATCCTCTTTATAATATTCACATATCTAAATGATTCAACTGGTTTTAGTTTAGTTTCCTACATATGTTATGTACTAAGAAGTAATAAGTAATGTTGTGCATTGTGTGCGTGCAGGTACACACATACCTAAGTTGCTGTGTCGTTTTACTTGGTAGGAAGTAAGTGTTGGGGGCAAACAAACACCAGTCGCCGGCTGTTCTCGGATTTTGTAGTCATATTTAGTCTGATGTAGTATGAACTCGCGAGAGAAATATTCCGCGGACCGCTAATATGTATCAGCATAGTGTGTGACTGTATGTATGTATGTACTAATAGTATAGTGTTGTGTAGGTGTAGGTAGAGTGAGCGATGGTGGCGGAAGCGGAGGGCGACACTCTGCGCGTGCACGGCGTGCCGGTGCGCGCGGTGACGTCACTGTGCAGCGACCAGCACGACGCGCTCGTGGTGGTCACGTCACCGGAGCGCGCCGCTCCCTCGGCGCTGCAGACCTTCCTCGAGGCCGCCGTGCGCCTCGACCGCAGCCTCGCTACAGACAAGGTGCTCACCCCTCGCCCCGCACCCCGCACCCCTCGCCCCGCGCCTGGCACACGCACGTCCACTAACCTGTTGGTTGAATACAGAAGGCGACGGTGGTGCGCTGCCCGCTGGTGTCCGGCGAGCGGCTGGTGGTGTCTCCCACCGGGCCCATCACTCCCTACGATGACGTCAGGTGAGCTGTCTGTGGTGGCGAGGCGCCGGTAGTGGCAGTAGTGGCAGTGTGATGTGACGTGTTGTGTGTAGGAGCGTGTACGAGGCGACGCTGGCGGGCGTGTTGCGAGCGATGAGTGCGGGAGCGTCGCGGCCGGCGCTGGTGGTGCAGGAGCACGCCGGCTGGCCGCGCGCGCCGCTCGTCGCGCTGCTCGCCGCGCTCGCAGCGCTCTATGTGGTACGTACTATGTGGTAGTCTACTACTGTACTGTACTGTACTACACACATTGAGTGCGATGCGGTATGTGTTGTGTTGTGTTGTTGTAATGTTCCAGCCGCTACAGATCCGCGAGTCGTTCCCGGCGCAGGCGCACTCGGTGCAGGCGCTCGGCGTGGTGGGCGTCGACTTGAGAGCCGACCTCCACCACCTGCTGCGGGACGCCGTCGCACTTGAGATCGCACGGTCGGTACACTAATACATAATATTCCCTATCCAAGTTTTTTATTATCAAAAATGTAGGTACATCCATCGTGTGATAAGGTTAGCTTAGTGGTATGTCTGGTTCGAACTTATTCGACCGACTGAGCTGAGCTGAGCGTGTCAGTGACTATACTATACATACTAGTCACTAAACAGATGTATGTATACAGCGGCGTGTCGCGCGACATCGGCGGCGCGGACCCGGAGCGCATGACGCCGCTCAGGGTCGCCGAGTACGTGCAGGGGCTGTTCCCGGGGGGTGGTGCGGCTGGTGTGGGGGGTGGTGCGGCTGGTGTGGTGTCGGTGCGGGTAGAGAGCGAGCCGGCCGAGCTGCTCGCGCGCTACCCGCTGTTCGCCGCCGTCAGCCGGGCCGCTGACACCGTCGACAGGCACAGAGGTACACACACACACACACACACACACACACACACACACACACACACACACACACACACACTCTGTATGAAACAGTTAGTTATGTGAAGGTTGGTTGGTTGTGTGTGTTGTGTGTTGCAGGTTGCGTGATATTCCTGGAGTACGTGCCCGAGGAGTACGATCAGACTGTGATGCTCGTCGGGAAGGTCAGTATAATACAATACACTTCTTACTTACCTACTAACTCCATCAACATATATGATTTTCCTAAAATATTCGTATTCCTAACCTTTATTATTATAATAACAAACTTGATAAAAACATGTTGATAATGTCTAATATTCACTCAGTATTATATCGTATGTTGAGTTGACAAGTTGTATAGTGTTGTATCGTGTTGTGCAGGGCGTCACGTACGACACGGGCGGGTGCGACATCAAGGCGGGTGGCGTCATGGCGGGCATGTCGCGCGACAAGTGTGGAGCCGCCGCTGTCGTCGGGTTCCTTAAGGTACACTCACACACAACACGTGCACGTGACGTACGACACGACACGGGCGGGTGCGGGATTCAGTTGTTCAGCATGTCGTATCTAATATCTTCTCACGCGACCGAGCGAAGAGACACATGAGTGCGAGAGTCGCTTCACCAACTCAGCCATCAAGCGGTCCTCAGTTTAGGTGCCAACAATGTGGACGCTGCTGTCGCTCCCGTATCGGACTGTACAGTCACTCCAAGGCCTGCCATCCTGCCACACTGACGCTATTTAGATCATCTATTTAACATGTATAAGGCCCCTTTATTATCTAATATCTTACTCAGATTTCAAAGGATGACATATTATGTATTGACCCAGTACTTATAAATAAAGTAGGTATTAGATATGTGTAATGTGTATTGTAGTAGTGTTTGTTGTGGTGTGGCAGGCGTGTGCGCTGCTGAAGCCGCGCGTCAAGGTGGTGGCGGCGCTCGGGATGGTTCGGAACTCTGTCGGGGAGGAGGCGTACGTGGCCGACGAGCTGATCAAGTGTCGCCGCGGACTGAGCGTGCGCGTCGGTAACACTGACGCCGAGGGACGCATGGTCATGGCGGACCTGCTGCAGGAGGTACCTACTCTACTCTATACTATACTGTACTGTACACTGTACTGTACTGTACACTGTACTGTACTGTACACTGTACTGTACTGTACTGTACTGTACACTGTACACGTTGTATGTACAGATGCACGAGCGGGCCGCGCACGAGGCTCGCCCGCACCTGTACACGGTGGCGACGCTGACGGGGCACGCGCACCGCGCATACGGGGACGGCTACACCGCCGCACTGGACAACCATAGCGCGCACGCGCACAGCGGCAAGCTGCAGGCGGCCGGCGCCACGCTCGCCGACATGGTGGAGGTGTCGCGCATCCGGCGCGAGGACGTGCGCGCGCACGAGGGCCGCGCGCCCGGCGACCAGCTGCTGCAGGCGGCCAACGCGGCCAGCGTGGCCCTCCCGCGCGGCCACCAGGCCCCCGCCGCCTTCCTGCTGGCGTGCGCGGGCCTCGCCGCAGCCCCCGCCCCCCCCTACACACACCTCGACGTGGCGGCCAGCGCCGGCTCGCTCCCCGCGCCCCCCACCGCCGCGCCTCTCCTCGCGCTCGCCGCACACTACGGCCTCGTGCGCAGCTGCTGACTCCGACACTGACGCTGCTCTATACTCACTCCCGATCCAAGCATAATATTAGATATATAAGGTGTATGGTGCATATTTTTCTATTGAATACAAAATAAAACTGCAAGTTTGATTTTCGACTTTTATTTGTATGGGGGGCGCGCTAGGGGTCGTCCAGGTAGTGGTCGGCCGGCGCGATCGACTCCGGCGCCTTGTAGGGTCCTGTAAGTTAGGTGAGCCATGTTTGTATGTATCGATGAGTTAGTAATGTTCTGATGGTGTAACATTCAACAAACGTAGGTGTGGACTTACTTTGTGTAGCTGGTTGCTCCTGGGGCTGGGAGTCTTCATCAGATATAGCTTGAGTTACTAAACGAAAACAAACTGTAGTTAGCACCGACTTACGAACCCAACGGTAGAACAGTAGGTGACTACTATTGAATATACGGACCGCCGTGGTCGGCATCCGGCGGCGTCGTGTCCGCGAGAGACGCGGTCTGCTCGTCCGGTTCGTCCGGCTCCGGCGTGCTGGGCCTCTCGTCTACCAACACCAACACACACATTGTAAGTACACATGTACGCGAACAGAACGTCGGGGGTTCAAAACAAATGTTAATAAAATTGGTGTAACTTACGCTCTACGCCTGCCGTGCATCTTGTGGTTGGATACCCTACCACAAATAATACATTTTACATTTGAAAATTAAAACACACCTACATAATGTGCTTTTATAATACTTGTATGTGCGAAACGAAAGGATCGGTTCCAATTAATAAGTCATTGTAGTCAGTAGTGTAATACTAAGGAAATATAAATTGTAATTCAATATTTTCAAAGGAATAGTAAATAAATGTAGATGCATTAAATGACTTACAATCAGGTAACTCCGCTTTAAGGTGTTCTGTAGACGCCGCAGACACTAAAATAAATATATATGTAATGTAGGTAGGTAGGTACATTATATGTGCACCAACAATAACGCATCACATAATAGTGAACAGTTTAACGGTGCCTATCTCACTCTTCATTCATAACCCCCCCCTATCATCAATACAATGAACTACCTTGTAATAAGCTTTTTCTTTCGAATCTTTCTTATGTAGGATTTGAATGTAGAATCGGCCATCTTGGTCCCCAACGGAGGTAATTTATTTTAAAAGCAAACACTATTCCGAACAAATTACTTTTTAACTCTAGATAAAATACGGAACATCTAATTTATGTCTTGTCTTGTATTGAAACTATGAACCTCTCTTTACATTTGATTTCATTTGAGATCTATAGGGTAATCTTACCTTTAGACGGCCTGGATACCAAATTCTCTTCCGATAACGATATTTCTGATGGCACTAAAATAAAAAAATAAATGATAGTTGACAAACCTTATGGGCTGCTGATTTTAGGAGCGTCACGAGTAGATACTGTTTATACTTGACCGAAATACATACCCTAGGTACCTAACTACCTAGTTGTTTAAATGAAGGTTTGTACAATACTTGTAGTTGTTATAAGTACTTACATGTGCGAAGGGTATCACTCGGTACGAGTAGGTGTGTGTCGGAGGAGAGGAGGAGAGGAGGAGAGCGTGCGCCGAGCGAAGCGTTTATATGCTTTTTAGTTTCGGCCGCGGACGGCGCATTTGCGATCTTCGTCTTCGATTCGACCAATTCTATTGCGATCTGTTATTACTCGAAACTTTCAGGAAAATAACATGCTATACATCATTAGAAAACATAGAGTAAGTTTTTCTATAGTGATATTATGTACCTATGTTGAACATAGGTACTTCTTGTAACTTGTTTGTTACCTATTCAAGTGTTTGTCTGCGTTCTGTCTGGTCAAGTCTGGTGGGGCGGAGGATGTTGAAGGTTGTTCTATTCAACCATTTACTAAGTTAATGGAAATATTTGTTCCTATTCCATGTTAAAAACTTATATCCTAATAAAAAAAGTGCTCTCTTTATAATTTTAATTAAAACCTGTTCATATTATTAATGCATTTCAATACCTACAAATGAGTTTGATACTCATACCTATGGAACAGGTAGTGGCAGGTAGGTAAGGTAGGGTATATAAATAGTGAATTCTCACCAACATGAGACATGCTGCAACGCTTTTCATGACGCTCTAAATAAATCAACGATAAAATGTACAGCGCGTTATGATAACGCGATAAAGTTTATTTATTTACAGCTTATCGAATTGAAATGGAAATAACAAATTGAAATAAGTACAATACATATTATTCAGCCTGTATTCAATCTGTGGTGAGTGAGGGTTGGGAGGGTTGTGAGGGTTGGGAGGACTGTACGTAGGTAAGTGTCGGCGTCGTGCGGCGTTAATAAAACATCAGAGTATTGTCCAACTGTTTATTACTATTTTCTGATTTGCACATATTTTTTTTCAAATTGTAATGAATGACGCGGGCCCCCGGTCCAGGGCCTAGGGCCCAGGGCACAGGGCTGAGAGCGCACGCATGAATATTTTACAAATACGTAACTTTTAAACTCTTAATTTAATTCGAGTTTTCACTCGTCTTATTTAATACAACTCATAAATATAACAAATACAATTACTAATAATAATAATGTACACAAACAATAACATAATAATTTGACGCATAGAGTAAGCTCCATTCGCGTGCGGCGCCTCATCACGTCACATCACACCGCCTCGCTCCTATCTCTCCCTCTCCCTCTCCCCCTCTCATCACATCACATCTCATCACTCCACATCACACATACATAGCACCGCCATCATATTGTGTAACAGACACCGACTGAGCTACACTCATACACACACACACACACACACGCTTACTACACACTACACTACGCTGCGATAACAAAACGCATTTGCAAAATAAACATAATCTTAAAAAATAAAACAACTGCACGTGATACGTTACATACATACACGTGATCATTAAAATGAAATGTAACGTGTTGTAATTATCACACAACACACACAACACACACCACACACCCTCCCCCCTCCCCCCTCGCACACACACCACACACATGTGTGTGTGTGTGTTCATCTCTCTAATAGTTTATATAACGCACTGCGCCTTCTGTACTTGATTGTGTGTGTCCTGAATAATTGACAAAGGCGCGTAGTAGAAACAATATTATTTAGCATCGCACTACACTATTATTTAAATGTTAACGAGTCGTTACTAGCTGCGGCCGATTGATGTGTTTCGTGTGTGCGTGTGTGTGTGTGTGTGTGTGTGTGTATCAAACATACACAATAAACAAATAATACAAGACATGTACACAACTATATATTATTATCTAGTCTCACTAGAGTCGAAACAGCATCTCACTGTGTACGTACGCCCAGCGCGTGACAACACAACACAACACAACTGTACTGTACCCACCACCGACAAACGACTGCTCCGACACTGGGCGCCTCTTCATATTTACAACACCAAGCATTTTTAAACAAGTCACGGAGAAAAATACACTCAGTTAGCACAATGTTAAGATATAATTTGGAAGAGCCACTCAGTATCGATGCAACATATATGTACATACGTATGTATTAACATAACTATACATATATGTACATACGTATGTATTAACATAACTATACATATATGTACATACGTATGTATTAACATAACTATACATATATGTACATACGTATGTATTAACATAACTATACATATATGTACATACGTATGTATTAACATAACTATACATATATGTACATACGTATGTATTAACATAACTATACATATATGTACATACGTATGTATTAACATAACTATACATATATGTACATACGTATGTATTAACATAACTATACATATATGTACATACGTATGTATTAACATAACTATACATATATGTACATACGTATGTATTAACATAACTATACATATATGTACATACGTATGTATTAACATAACTATACAAGGTTAATGAAATAAAATAGTGTGTCCGTTACAATCACACGGACAATCGAACGCTTCACTTGCCAAAACACACAATATCATTTACAATTATTTTTTACAACGATAGATATTAAATTTTGATAGATTTGAGCTCTTGTTCCGAGCGACCGGGAGGGGACTGCAGACCAACAATACAATACAATACAATATACAAACAAACAAATACTAGGTAATAAAGCTCACGTTAAATAATATATGCTAATGTTATTAATTATGCGGTAACTTTTATAAAACATCGTGTGTCGTGTCCTATGAATGAATGTGTGTGTGTGTGTGTGTCGTGTGTGTGTGTGTGTGTGTGTGTGTCGTGTGAATGTGTGTGATATATATATGTATGCGTGTAACTAAACAATAGTGAATAAACAAACAGCAGAGGGCGCCAGTGGCGGCTGTTTCGCTCCGTCCGTCGTTTCGTCTCTCAGACAACTACACTAACAATTTCATAGTATCATTTATAGTGGTCGCACTCGGGGGGCACCGGGCAACCACTCTCTCTCTATGTATGTATGTTTGCGTCGCACGCACATTGTCAACACCGCCATGTCACTAAATGCTTAAAAATTGTTACTCATACATGAACATTTCATTCTGTAATCAACGGGCGAGATCAAATTTAGAATTCTAGTTTAGGCCTAAATGGGAAGCATGAACAGGGCATCTAGTGTGCTGGTGGAGCGTACAACATGTGAGCGACATATGTATAATATTAGTTAATATAACGTTTATGTACAAGTAGTCCTTGTGCCGTGCGACCGACGACCGACGACAGACGACCGCTCTATACTACACTTCACTACACTATAGTGAGTGTAAGTTTATCTCGAACAGATATTTGTGTAAATATCTTGTAGTATGCTAGTGACGCATCGTTCTCCGTCGTTGTGCGTCGTGCGTCGTGCGTCGTGCGGCGTGTGGCGTGTGGCGTGCGGACTGCAGACCTAGTTCTGTACAATGGTCCGTGTATATGTAGGTATAGGACGCGAGCCCACTCTCGTCTAACGTGAGGGGCGTCGAGTCGACTCTCGTTCATTTAACATTTGATTTTATTCCATTATTTAATATTAGTTACTTCTAAATACATAATTTAAGGTCCAAGGGTCGCGGCCTCGGCCCCGGCCTCGGCCCCGGGGACCTCGCCGACATATATTCACTGATTTTAATTATCAAGTAACATAACAAGTTTAAAGCATTGCAGTCGACCTGGGGGAGGTTGCTCCGTATAAGTAATTACAAAAAATATAGATACGAACCTAGTTTTGTTAATAATTGTAGGTAACATTTTCAAAAACATCGTTTACTGACAACATACAAAAAAATAGCAGTAGCCTCACTTAGAGCGGTATAAATAACACTTTCCGCGGGGAGTTATCACATTCCTGCGACAAACTCAATATACACGCTACTACAAATATTACATATCAGGTGGACTGCAATACTTTACTCCCCCCCCCCCACCCCCCTCTCCCGCACCGCTACCCTACGTATCCACCCGCACTCTACAACTCAACTCTTCGATTTTGATCGACATAACTTAATTAACATAATCACAGACATCTAACCGTGCCGGGGGCCGGGGCCGGGGCCGGTGCCGGGGCCGACGGTAAGGGAGGGGGGCCTCGTTGATGATGAAGTATGTAGTTAGGTGGGCACGTCGGCGGCGGCGAGACGCAGCGCGGCGCGAGCGAGCGTGGGGCCGGGGACAGGGCCGGGGCTTGGGCCGGGGCCGGGCGAGGGCCCAGGCGCGGGGTCGTCGAGGCCGTGCCCCGGGGCGGGCAGGAGCGTGTGCTTGAGGGTCTCGTAGGTGAGCCAGCAGATGGCGGCGGCGGGCATCTGGTAGAGCACGCGGGCCCTCACTCCCTTGAAGAAGCCGGCGGGGCCCTGCGCGCGGAGCACGGCCGCTGCCGCCTGCGCCAGCCCCTCCGCGCGCGCCGGAGACTCCTGCACGTGTACATTTAATATGACACAACACACACTACCAGTATACAAGACAAGTGTATCAAGTACGATACTGACTAGTGTCATGTTATTTTTATTATTCTGGATAAGCTCGTGTTTGACCACAATTTCATCATGGTAAGTGATGATGTGGCCGAAGGTTTTAAGCACACAAAGCCTAGGAGGGAATTGGCTCTCAAGTGCAACTGCCGGAACACAGCGATAGTTGCTTGGTGACAGATGTTCAACTTGTGTGTGGTATGGCGCCAGTCGGGTACTACAAAGTACCCTACCACCGTGCTATAGTTTCCTCAGGATGTTTTCCTTCATCACATCACCACGACTGAGCCATCCTCGCCTTGTGTAGTGTAGTGTAGTGTAGTGTAGTGTAGTGTAGTAGAGTACGGTACCTGCGTGTTGAGCACAGTCTTGCAGACGTCGAGCGGCGTGGTGGCGGCGGCGGCGAGCGCCCCGGCCGCGGCTCCGGACACCACGTGCGCGCGCGGGTCGTATGCCCGGGACTCGTTCACCATGCTCTGACACCACTCGTACGTGACGAAGTGCACCGACTACGCAAACAACACACTTAGCTGGGACTTGTTGGCGGGAACTTGCGAAGTGACGTTGTGTTTTCGTTTTATTTTCATTAAATTCGTGTATTTTGAGTTTTATTGAATAATTTCGGTGGTGTTTTGTCCAATAAAGATTAATCTAAGTGCACAAGTGAAGTGAAATGAAATGAAAGCGTGTATCGTGACTTTCCAGGTTGTCCCAAAAGTCCATGGAATGTTTTAGTGGAATAGCCGCCAATTTCACTAAAATTAGACCTGACTTGTACGGACGAGGACTAGACTTTACAGTGAAAGTGACAATAAAACGTGACTTAACACAAAAGATGAATATTTAAAATAAAGAAATGGCTTAAAGGTACCAAGACAAAAATCTTCTTTAAAAAAATGACACACTTAGCTACCAATAGACCAAACATGTAGGATATTTTTAAACAACACTCATTGTGTGGTCGGGGAAACCCCGCCAGGAACGAAGGTCCTCATATTATTTATTTATTTCTTAAGGAGATATCTGTCTCCTATATGTACTAGAACTGGTCGACTGCCCTGAGTTGCTGAGTCGGCTTGGACTTCGCGCTCCAACTGCCTTTACTAGGAGGCCCAGTCCTCTGTATGTTCCGTTTGCTAAGTGCATTTACAGACAAAATGAATTTGTAATAAGAGCAAGCAGATGTTACAACACATTAAGTAAGACTATAGACATTGATATTTTTAACACCTCGGCACTTCGCCTTAAGCGATTGCTAAATGATTTCTTTTTTTATGGTTAAACTCTAAATATATACACATATGTACTAAGATTTTTTAATCGTTGAATAGTTTGTCAAGTGTTGTGTGTGTCTACCACGTCTACAATTTGTATATGGATTTTTCTTTTTTAATATTTGTGGAAACTTATAATTAGCTATCTGTATTTAATTAATTTCACTTTGTTATTTAAGAGCCTAGCTGTTAGTTTCCCTACAAGAATAAAATAAAAAAATAAAATAAAATAAAACTGTATATATACAATATGAAACACAATAATAATAGAGTGAAAAGTACCAGGCAACCAGCACATAGAAGGAGTCCTCTTTGTACTTGTGACCTACGAGTCGAGTGCTACGACTGCCTACGACACACCGCGCACCGCGCACCGCGCACCGCGCACCGCGCACCGTAGCGACGAGGAGGGAACTGGCTCTCAAGTGCAGCTTTCGGAACACAGCGATAGGTGCCTGGCGACAGATTTTCAACTTGAGGGTGGTAGCCAGCCAGTCGGGTACTACAAAGTACCCTACCACCGGGACAAGTGCGCTGTAGCTATCAGTACTAGCGATGGTAATTAATGCGAATTCACTAACTTCATGAGCATGTGAGTACACGAGTCTTATCTATGCTAATTGCTATTGCTAAACGAATTAAACAATTTAATAATAGATTTAGTATTCCGTGGTTGCGACGGAGACGGGAGAGCGCACGCTGCCGTATGAAGCGAGCGACGAATTCGCTTCACACTTCATAAAATTTCACAACTAAATTTAACTTAAAATAAATAAAATAAAAAAGCCATTTATTCCATGCACTACAATTGAAAAAAAATCTTTAAAAAAATACTAATACATAAACACTGTTTTTATACAGTTATTATGAACATTATTCTAGATTATTAATATTAATATCTCGGGTAAAGGCCTCCTCCAAGGCTTTCCATTTATCTCTATTTTTTGCTGTTTGCAATCAGTTTGTTTCAGCGATCTTCTTTATATCGTCCTCCCATCTCGTGTAGTAAATTGAACGTATGAAATGCTAATGAAGTATTCACGTGCTAACAATTAATGTGAATGCTAATGAATCCATTACTGATCAGTAAGTAGTACAAGATTGTGTATTTAAGAACATAACGCATGTTTATAACGTGACGACTGACGATCTCCGCCAGCTCACTCTACTGTGTGTGTGTGTGTGTGTGTGTGTGTGTGTGTGTGTGTGTGTGTGTGTGTGTGTGTGTGTGTGTGTGTGTGTGTGTGTGTGTGTGTGTGTGTACCTGGAAGGGCACGTTCATGGCGAGCTGTGTGCCGTAGGAGCGGTAGAAGGCGCGCAGTCCCTCCGCGCGGTACACGTGTCGCGCACACTCCCACACGCCGCGGTACGGAGAGTTCAGCATCTGTAGCCGCTGCTTCACCACTGTAACACAACATACACATACACAATACAACACACATACACAATACAACACACATACACTTACTATATAGATACGTACCTACACTCATATTCAACTATATTATAGTATCATTCATATCTAATAACTAAAGATAAACAATCCCAAGCAAAAGTTCTCTTAAAACTGTCTCAAATAGTGTTGGGTAATTAATTTTTTTTTAAGTTTTTTTCACAAAGCTATGTACAAAACGCAATAAAATTTTACGACTCATACCTGCTAGCCAAAATATATCTTAAACGAGCACTGAGGCATGTTTACCGTCGGAGCGTTCGAATGCTACTAGATTTAAAGACCACCCAAATGTTCGAGTGGGTAGACATTCGGTAAGGCCATTTTTTGTCGCTGATTGTGTATCTTTAGTTATTAAATATCAAAGTATAGTGCATAGAACATACATACATCCCATAGATTACATTGACAACTTGAAACACCATTCTTGGAGATCTTATCTTTTTTAAGAATAGAGACGTGAACGAATGATTTGCGAATTTTCTTGGATTATGTATAAAAGTTAAATATTCGAGTTGTATCAAATACTATGTAGGGGAGAGGGGGCGTAGATGAAAATGTGACCGCGGGGTGGGAGGGGGGGGGGGGGGGGGTTGGGAACAGTGTAAACAAGTAGTTTTAAAACGTCACGTGATAGGACCAAACGGATCGCGACAGACATATCATTTAAAAAACGACCCCAAATTTAATAAATCGGTGATCTCTGTTATATACACTTATAGCCTGCGCTCTAATAATAGAGTACCTATCGATAAGGCGCCACATCACATCACATCACATCACATCACATCACATCACACAGTACAGTACAGTACAGTACAGTGTCATCATATCACTCCCCGCCACTTGCTTGCTACTTGCTTGGTATCTGCTCTGCTTGTATTATTTGTAGTAAGTACCTGTACCTACTGGTAGATAATGTAGCATCATTAATAGTTCACAACACGAGACAACAGTGACGAGGTCAATGTACTCACTATACCTACACGATACGGATAATGGTGGCCGTGGGCCGTGGGCCGTGGGTCAGTTACATTACACCTAAAGTGTAATATCTACCAACGCGACGCAACCAGGATTTGATGAATACATTGAATCCCACACGGTGTACAAGATCATGTCTGATCGTGTTGAGTTTCGGTGTGATTATCTAAGGTTAGTTCAGTGTGTGAACAATGTTTCAGGATTATAAATTGTTCAGGAAAACCAAGGCTTTCGTAGAAATCCGCTAACACTGTTCATCAGTGTCCATGTAACTCTTCCTACCATCGGTTGGCAATGCACTTACAAGTATTATAATTTACTAGCTGTTCCGCACGGTTTCACCCGCGTTCCCGAGGGATCATATCTTTTCCCGGGATAAAAAGTAGCCTATGTGCTATTTCTGACTATAATCTATCTCTATGCCAAATTTCATCCAGATTCCTTCAGCCGTTCTGGCGTAAATGAGTAACAAACATCCAAACTTTCACATTTATAATATTAGTAAGATAAGGCTTAGATTTATTTAGAACGCCACAAAGCGACACGTGACGGGGCTTCCCCCACACACAAAACGCTGAGTCACGCATATGATTTTCCTGTTGAATTCCTCAACTATGGTAGGGGAGGCGAATAGGGGATTTCGGGATTTACTCGAGCGCGTCAGATTAACATAAGGGGGGCAACCTTGCACCTTGTGAAGTACTCTCACCAAATCTGAGCCTTCTATGTAGTGTCGAACGCCTAGGGTAGCCCGTCAGATTAGTAAAAAAAAATCGATGGTTTGAAATACTCGAGCGCGTCAGATTAAGGTAAGGTAAGTTAGTTACATGCAAAATAGTGTACATTTCAATAATCTGACAAATTGGGCGTGACGAAAGAAAATTGGAGACTCGCAAAGTTGCAAAAAAAAAACGTCACCTGGATTTTCTCGAGCGCGATTGGTTTTTTTTTTATTTTCAAGGAAATTAGTCACGAATCACGGAAATATCTTAATCTGCCGATTTGCACAAGCCGAAGTGGCTAAAATCATTATTAAGTGTATAGTCCAGGAATATTATGAGTTTCACCTCAGAATGAGAAATAGTCAGCTATTAACTCGTATAAACCTTTATTTTGATACCCTAAAACTTGTCTCAAAAGCTACTTATCTTAGGGTGCCCGCGACTACTGATTTTTCAAGGTCAAAGGTCAAAAAATCATTTATTGCAAATATCTCGTTTCCTATGGGTTTTTTGGTATATGTATTCATAATAAATATTGTAGAAGGTTAAATTCTCTACAACTTTTGTACAAACATTTTTTCGATATCTTGAACCATTTTCGAGATTTCGATATTTTTTACATATTTTTTTTTTCAAACCGTCAGATTAAGGAAATCCCTCAACATAATTGTCAGATTATGGGTCAGTACAACAAGGCCATCAAGAAGAACCGCCTGTATAAAAATCTGACGCGCTCGAGTAAATCAAGGTCACGATTTTTTTTTGCATTTTCAAAAATCGGCCCTGACTGATGGTCGCGTCCAAATCGTCAGTCTTTAAAATAGGAGCTACTGGAGGGTTCACTTAACATCCCTTATCAATGTCTGACGCGCTCGAGTAAATTTTTTTTTTAAATATTTTCGACCCCTTCGTACGGCCACCCCCACCACGCAAAACGGCAGATTATTATTTTTCCGTTATCAGACAGACGTGGCGCGACTACCCTATTAATATCTGACGCGCTCGAGTATTTCTTGGTGACTGTTTTTTTTTACATTTTTGAAACCCTGTAGACGCTCCCCCCACCGCTGAAGGGGAAAATATCAAATAACCTTTTTTTCTTTATTCCACCTAATCTTCAAATTCCAGTAGGTCCCAAAGACGCTCGAGTAACTACAAATTTAGCATCAATGCCTCCCCTACCACTAGTAGCAGTTAATAATAGGCGAGAGCGCGTCGCGGCATGTGGCATCAGGTGGCATCATGTGGCATCAGGTGGCATCATGTGGCATGGCGGTGGCGGCATCAAGCCAACACAACAAAGTGGAATGTATGCATCGACCACTGGACTACCACTAGCGGCTACGAGTATCATAAGGATCGAGCACAACACAAACGAACTGCGCTCAATATATCTAGATTGAATAAAGCTATTCCGGGAGACACAATGTAGTACTAAATCATCGTAGTTCCTGATCCTGTGGCGGGACGGAGCGGGACGGAGCGGGACTGCGCGCGCAAATACATAAAACAAACAAACAGCTGACATGAGTGAGAGGAAATAATACAATTAGTATCACTAGTGTTTGCTCACACCACTCACATCACAATTCGACCATCAAGCTTTTAACGAAATATTACTGTTTCCATTTCTTTTATGGATAACTAAAGCTCGTCCATAGCTCTCAATCAAATAATCGAACCCACCACCTGTGGCCTGTGGTCTGTTGCCTGTGGCGTGACTTGTAAACATGCTTAGACGAGGTACTTAGTGACTTTAAATAGCAATACCTACCAGTGAGATTGCCAAGTAGTAGTAGTAGTAGGTTTTTAGGCACTTAGTTTATTCTATTTTTAAGTAAAACCTGTAAATGAAAATTAAATAAAAAAAAAAAAAAAAAAAAAAAAAAACAGTTGTCGACATTTTTTTTACTATGCTGGAACACACCAACAGGTGTTTGGCGAGAGTTAATCAACTTGAGGATGGTAGCCAGCTAGCCTACCACCGTGCATCATGAACAGAAGGAAGATACAGACAGTGACGCAACAGGAAAACCGCTATCTGTGGAGCGAGTGGCTCGTGTGTGTTCGTGTGTGCTCGTGTTGTGTCGTGTCGTGTCGTGTCGCGGTTAGTGTCGATATAGAGCCGTGTGGTGAGTCACAAGTCCCACTTTGTGCAAACTACATAACATGTGCGAACTATTGACGGGCCAGTTGGCGTGGTTGGTTAACACACTGCCTATCACGCCGCAGGTCGTGGGTTCGATTCCCATCCAGGATAAACATTTGGGGTGCATGAACATGTCTGTTTGTCCTGAGTCTGGGTGTAATTATCTATTTAAGTATGTATTTACAAAAAAAAAGTAGTATATGTAGTATATCAGTGATCTGGTGTCCATATTACAAGCTCTGCTTAGTTTGGGATCAGATAGCCGTGTGTGAACAAATGTCCGAGGATATTTATTTATTTATACGCGGCTTTCGGTGAAGGAAAACATCGTGAGAAAACCATAGCGCGGTGCGATAGGGTACTTTGTAGTTTACAACTGGCTGGCTACTCGTACCAGACCAGTACCACTTCAGTTGAAAATCAGCCGCCAAACACTTATCGGTGTGTTCCGACTGTTCAGCTGCAATTGAGAGCCAGTTTCTTTTCAGGCTTTGTGTGCTGTCAGTAAAAGAATCATGAGAGACTTCAGTTTATTTATCCAGTGTAGAGTGTAGACCGCAAGTGTGGAGTCGAGCCAGCCGCCGCCGCCGGGTGCCGGAACTGTCTGTTTAGTCGTTGAATGGCCGAGCGGCCGAGCACGACTAGCGAGGCGTCCTTTGTGTTCCTAATAGATATCCGGCCATCCATCCGCCTTGCTAGCGAGTGCGACTACTTCTCACGGAGCGCGGAGGCGGAGGCGGAGACTTGTTTACGCGCACCAAATGTTATCGTTACTACCAACAGTTGTGTTCTGTTGTGTTGTGTTCATCCAACACACCACCAGCGTACATCAACTCAACAAACAAGCACATGTCAATAGTATAGTACACATCACTATGTATCGTACACGTATCCTTGTGGAATGGAGAATCATTTGAAACACGGATCGGACGGATCCAGCGACTATAGTCGACATTAGAATTCCATTAGGTACTGTTATTATAATAACAGAATATGATGCGTGGCGTCATTCCTGTTTGGTTGTCTTTAGTCTTTTGGCTAGATTGTCATTTTAATGATGCGCTTAAAGTACATCATTATATTAAAAAAAACATCATACAAAATATATTTATTTAAAAATGAACCTAGACCTAGAGCAGCCTCGACCCCCCTGGATCCGCCCTTGATGGTACAACTGTATTACCTAGCAGACTATGCGCCGTATCCGCGCCGTACTATGTATCGGAATATTACAAACACTAACATTCAGAGGTAGCTGTCCCTCGCCATGTTCCCTTACTTACATCCGCATCCCTCCCATGCACAAATATGGAATCAATGTAACTTGTTGAAGTGCCCCTTGTCCTTACTTACATCCGCATCCCTCCCATGCACAAATATGGAATCAATGTAACTTGTTGAAGTGCCCCTTGTCCTTACTTACATCCGCATCCCTCCCATGCACAAATATGGAATCAATGTAACTTGTTGAAGTGCCCCTTGTCCTTACTTACATCCGCATCCCTCCCATGCACAAATATGGAATCAATGTAACTTGTTGAAGTGCCCCTTGTCCTTACTTACATCCGCATCCCTCCCATGCACAAATATGGAATCAATGTAACTTGTTGAAGTGCCCCTTGTCCTTACTTACATCCGCATCCCTCCCATGCACAAATATGGAATCAATGTAACTTGTTGAAGTGCCCCTTGTCCTTACTTACATCCGCATCCCTCCCATGCACAAATATGGAATCAATGTAACTTGTTGAAGTGCCCCTTGTCCTTACTTACATCCGCATCCCTCCCATGCACAAATATGGAATCAATGTAACTTGTTGAAGTGCCCCTTGTCCTTACTTACATCCGCATCCCTCCCATGCACAAATATGGAATCAATGTAACTTGTTGAAGTGCCCCTTGTCCTTACTTACATCCGCATCCCTCCCATGCACAAATATGGAATCAATGTAACTTGTTGAAGTGCCCCTTGTCCTTACTTACATCCGCATACCTCCCATGCACAAATATGGAATCAATGTAACTTGTTGAAGTGCCCCTTGTCCGTCCGTTGCTATGCTAGGTACCATCTTATTGATCATGATATAAATAACTCGCATCGGGTGTCGCTACACTTTCTTTACACTGCACAGCGAGCGAGATGACTATGACGTCACCATCAACCCCTCACCCGTCACCCGTCACGACAGGTGACCTGTCAACCGTGACACGTGACTCTTCTGACAAATTGGCGCCGAGATTAATTATTATTGAGGAAAAATAAACAGAACCTAAGCAGAGCTTGTGCTTATGCTATAGAAACAACGGACACTTTTCAATACGTTTCGTTTTATTTAGTTTTTCAATTTATTAGGGTACGCAAACAGTTCATATCTGATGATATTTTTTGTATTTTGAGTCGTTTATTTTCAAGTCTATCGCATTAGGATTAAGCCTTTTGATGATAGATCTTATTTGGTTAATACATAAAACTATAAATAAATTAGTATGTACATAATATGTAAATATTGATATTATAATGAACAATAAATAGTCAATAAACACACACACAAATATGTATATACATATAGGTAGTGAAGTGAAGTAGGTAGATACGACACCATATCTGTATATAAACAAACATCAATTACATCCGCTGTGGTAGTGTGGTGTGGTGTGGTGTGGTGTGGTGTGGTGTGGTGCTATCAACGTGGAAAACAGTTCAACATTTGTGTACACAAGAAGAAGATAACAGAAAAATACTTTAATTAATTAAGAAATGTGAACAAACGAAACAAGTATGCATCCACGGCGGACGCACAAAACGGACAAAGCCACGACTGACGCCTGACGCCTACTCGAACAAGCTACCTACGTCATACGTATTGTATGTGGATAAAACCATTTATTCAGTTTAGGCCCAAGACTAAAATGAAGGTCCAATTACAGAAGTTACCACTAAACAATACCGGATGAAGAACCGGCAAGAAACTCACCAACGTCATATTTTTATGCTAAACTAATACAGAAATACATAAAAAATGATAACCCGCAATTTGCACGGTGATAGGGTACTTTGTAGTACCCGACTGGCTGGCTACCACCCTCAAGTTGAAAATTGCAGTACACTTGAGAGCCAGTGTCCATCTAGGCTGTGTGTGCTTACCACCTTCGGCCACATCATCACTTACCATGGTGAGATTGTAGTCAAACACAAGCCTATCCAGAATAAAAAAAAAAGTTAACTACATAACAAAGAAAAATTGGTTATTATATCAGTAAAAACAAGGTACTGGTGCAGAGTGAGACATCTTTTTTATCATCAATACAATGAACTACTTTGTAATAAGCTTTTTATTTATGTACGATTACAATGTAGAATGGTGAAACTAAACCCTAATATGACAGGTGACGTTTCAAAGTTAAATGACAACCGACCGGTGTACTAGTGTGCGTGACACTTGTGTGTGATGTGACAACAAGATGATTATCCAACCAGACTTCATACGAATGGATTATTTTTTTTATGTCACACGTGACAACGAGGCAGGCGGGTCACCTGATGGTAAGTGACAACCGTCGCCTATAGACATTGGCAATACCAGGGGATTGCTAATGTGTTGTACACCCTATTACAATGCCTTAAAGGCGAACTGGCTCTCAAGTGCAATTGCCGGAACACACCAACAGGTGCTTGGCGACAGATTTTCAACTTAAGGGTGGTATGGCGCCAGTTGAGTACTACAAAGTACCCTACCACCGTGCTATGGTTTCCTCACGATGTTTTCCTTCACCGAAAGCATCCATGTTACATTATACTGTCCCCAAATGAGACGAGACGGACGACCGTAAGGGATTGTGCATCGGCGAATGAAGCAGTAACATTTGTCCAGGAATTGTGTAAGTCGTGGGAATCCCCTGGATGCGAATAATGTTTGAGATCCTCGGGGAGACCCTTGTCCAGCGGTGGACGGTCTTTCGGGTGACATGTTGATGATGTACCTTCATTGTAATCTTATCTAGGTGCATACAGGTAAACCATAGTGCTGATACCTTTCTTTTATACCACGTGACAACCAGGCACCTGGTTCACTTGAGGGTAAGTGAATACCGTCGCCTATAGATTACAGCGGGATTACCAATAAGTTGTACACCTTATTAGTACACCAACAGGTTCTTGGCAACAGATTTTCAACTAGAAGTTTTGAACTTGGCGGTTCGAGTTTAGCCGATCGAGAGGGACAACGTTATATTCTCTTTCTAACTTAAACATCAATCGACATGCAATACTACTACAAGTACTATTACATTGCGAGGACGGTAGACGCGACCATGTCAATTAATTAAAGGGTGATTCAGGTAAACAAGCAGACACCCTCAACCGCCAGTGCTTACCTTCAGCTGGGTTGGAGACGGCGTCGTGCACCACCGAGGCGAAGCACCCGCTCAGACCTGCAAACAAACAAACAAACAAAATGTTTTTGACAGTCCGTCGAGTTGGTTAATACAGAAATAATGTGGGACCGTTGTCCCATAGAAGGGGTTACATTTTGAACACCTGTATGGGGGACAAGATGGAGTTAAGCGCGTGACTAGGTCCCCATGTAATGTAATTGGTTTACCAAATCAGTTCCGCCATTTAGCGATGAAAGACGGTCAGTTAGTTTTAGTATTTAGGTTAGTAATGGTATGTTAAAAGGTAAACAAACTTAGCATATCAATGTCGCCGAATGTTTCACTCAGTCAACGTGCGCGTGCGGTTGATATTACATTACATTACTCATAGACGTAACTATTTAAATAAAATGAACATGTGTATATTGTATGAAACAGACAGACTGGTAGTTATGTTAATTGGCTTGCGATGTTGTTTACATAACTACAACAGTATCTAGTACCTAGTACCTAGTCCTAGTGGTAGGTAGGTAATTGTTAATTAAGTTAATTTATCAGTTGAACAGGAAAACTAACATCGAAATTGATCAAGCGCAGCCTTCACTTCAATAAAAAAACAATGTTACGAGACGTCTGAGTTGTGTAATATAGTATGTAGTTAAATAACATGCAACCAAACAATTTATCATAAAACAACATTATTTTCAGTGTTCATCATTGTGTTTTAGTGTGTGTGTGTGCGCATGTGTGTGTGTGTGTGTGTGTGTGTGTGTGTGTGTGTGTGTGTGTGTGTTAGTGTGTGTGTTAGTGTGTGGTGACTGACCGTGCGTGAGATGTTCGTGGCGATGCCTGGTGAGGTGCGAGTGCGTGTGTGTGTGTGTGTGTGTGTGTGTGTGTTAGTGTGTGGTGACTGACCGTGCGTGAGATGTTCGTGGCGATGCCTGGTGAGGTGCGAGTGCGTGTGTGTGTGTGTGTGTTAGTGTGTGGTGACTGACCGTGCGTGAGATGTTCGTGGCGATGCCTGGTGAGGTGCGAGTGCGTGTGTTTGTGTTAGTGTGTGGTGACTGACCGTGCGTGAGATGTTCGTGGCGATGCCTGGTGAGGTGCGAGTGCGTGTGTGTGTGTGTGTGTGTGTGTGTGTGTGTTAGTGTGTGGTGACTGACCGTGCGTGAGATGTTCGTGGCGATGCCTGGTGAGGTGCGAGAGCGTGTGTGTGTGTTAGTGTGTGGTGACTGACCGTGCGTGAGATGTTCGTGGCGATGCCTGGTGAGGTGCGAGTGCGTGTGTGTGTGTGTGTGTGTGTGTGTTAGTGTGTGGTGACTGACCGTGCGTGAGATGTTCGTGGCGATGCCTGGTGAGGTGCGAGTGCGTGTGTGTGTGTTAGTGTGTGGTGACTGACCGTGCGTGAGATGTTCGTGGCGATGCCTGGTGAGGTGCGAGTGCGTGTGTGTGTGTTAGTGTGTGGTGACTGACCGTGCGTGAGATGTTCGTGGCGATGCCTGGTGAGGTGCGAGTGCGTGTGTGTGTGTGTGTGTGTGTGTGTTAGTGTGTGGTGACTGACCGTGCGTGAGATGTTCGTGGCGATGCCTGGTGAGGTGCGAGAGCGTGTGTGTGTGTTAGTGTGTGGTGACTGACCGTGCGTGAGATGTTCGTGGCGATGCCTGGTGAGGTGCGAGTGCGTGTGTGTGTGTGTGTGTGTGTGTGTGTGTGTGTGTGTGTGTGTTAGTGTGTGGTGACTGACCGTGCGTGAGATGTTCGTGGCGATGCCTGGTGAGGTGCGAGTGCGTGTGTGTGTGTTAGTGTGTGGTGACTGACCGTGCGTGAGATGTTCGTGGCGATGCCTGGTGAGGTGCGAGTGCGTGTGTGTGTGTTAGTGTGTGGTGACTGACCGTGCGTGAGATGTTCGTGGCGATGCCTGGTGAGGTGCGAGTGCGTGTGTGTGTGTGTGTGTGTGTGTGTTAGTGTGTGGTGACTGACCGTGCGTGAGATGTTCGTGGCGATGCCTGGTGAGGTGCGAGTGCGTGTGTGTGTGTTAGTGTGTGGTGACTGACCGTGCGTGAGATGTTCGTGGCGATGCCTGGTGAGGTGCGAGTGCGTGTGTGTGTGTTAGTGTGTGGTGACTGACCGTGCGTGAGATGTTCGTGGCGATGCCTGGTGAGGTGCGAGTGCGTGTGTGTGTGTTAGTGTGTGGTGACTGACCGTGCGTGAGATGTTCGTGGCGATGCCTGGTGAGGTGCGAGTGCGTGTGTGTGTGTTAGTGTGTGGTGACTGACCGTGCGTGAGATGTTCGTGGCGATGCCTGGTGAGGTGCGAGTGCGTGTGTGTGTGTTAGTGTGTGGTGACTGACCGTGCGTGAGATGTTCGTGGCGATGCCTGGTGAGGTGCGAGTGCGTGTGTGTGTGTTAGTGTGTGGTGACTGACCGTGCGTGAGATGTTCGTGGCGATGCCTGGTGAGGTGCGAGAGCGTGTGCTTGCTCTGCTCGTAGGTGGCGAAGAAGCACGCGTGCGCCGGCCCCGCGCCCGCCACCACCGCCGACATGCCGCGCACCGGCCTGCAACACATGACACATGACACAACACATGACACAACACTACACACATGTTACATCTCACCTCACCTCACCTCTCCTCTCTATACATACACACACACGGAGAGAAGTAGTACCCGACTGGCTGGCTACCACCCTCAAGTTGAAAATCTGTCGGTGTGTTCCGACAGCTACACTTGACAGCCAGTTCCCATCTAGGCTTTGTGTGCTTACCACCTTCGGCCACATCATCACTTACTTGAGATTGCGGTCAAACACAAGCTTATCGAGAATTTAAAAAAAACTTAGATCCTAAATTGAATAAATGTCATTCCCTGCACTTCAGCTTCCTTCTTATACAAGTACATGCGCCGAGTGAATGCGTTGATGCGTTTATAACAGAAACGGCTAATCCAATTTTGGTGAGACTCTACACTATGCCTACATAGATAGGCCTGATACTGAACCTCCCTATGAAAGTACCATCAAAAATTGGATTACATAATTTGACGCGTTATTTACGCGTGTTCAAACTCTCACACTGCTCTGTTTTCACTCGGTAGGAGACCTTAAACTCTTATTTAGTCGCGGTTGGTGTTTTAATCGGTAAGAGCAATTTTATATCATTTTTTATGACGTCCGCGTCGTTCGATTCAGTAAACTATCTAATCAGACTGTCGAATTTATGTCAAATTAAGAATTGTATCAAGTCGTAGAGCAGGAAGAAACCATCCGCGTCGTGATGATCGCTCTAATAAATGAAGGCCGCGCCAATAACAAAGGAAAGAGAACAAAGTGGCAAGGGGCCCGACGCATGCCACATACATACACGATCTCGATGTTGGATCACCTGGTTGATCTACAACAACCAGGTGCAACCGCCAGAAACAACATACTAACAAACGCAAAATATATTTAGTGAGGAAGGAATATCAGATGACGACTTGTGATGAATTTAAAGCAATGAAACCGCTACGATACACCCAAAACACAAATAAGAGTGTGTAGAGAGAGAAGAGGCAATCGCTTTAACTTATATAGGGAGTTCCCTTATTTATTTATTTATTTATTAAATTAGAAAATCAACGGCGTTACATGGATCTAATAATTAAAACTATTAACATAATATAGTAAGGCTAATAACAGATTTCCCTAGAACAAACAAATCGTAAAGAAGTCACAAAAAAAAACAAAAATACCGTCCAAATACAGAATGTAGAAGAATAATAATTAATTAAGAGCACAAAGTTTTCACAGAAATATAATATAAAATAAAAACACGCAGCGTTCACCCACATACATAAAATAAAATAGGTGAACTAACATCAAGTAGTGGCACAGAATATAAAAGATATGTTAGTCTATTCCATCCCATCAATATACGTAGGTAGGTACTTGAATATCGTGCTCGCACACAACTTATAATATGTTTTTGTTCATTTTTTACGTCTATGATTTCGTCGAGTAATTGTACGTAACATAGTTGGAGTACATGAGTGACGTCACCTTATCTCAGTGTGCCTCTACATTGTGCAACAGTAGATACAGTTATCAGCGGTCAGCACAGTAGAGTGCGGTCCTTAAATAAAACACACGCTACTATCATTACCACTAATATATTTATCGCCGCACCTTTCTCGTGATACTACAGTCATTTGTAACGACGTGATAGAACATGCAATAAGGAACTTTAACACCTCCCGATAACAATTAAAATGAAAAAGCAAATCACGATCTAAAATCATCATTATCGACGATAAAACTTTGGAACGTAACAGGGCATGTTTCTTAATACCTATGTACATCACCTCAGGTTTCCTTGACGACATAATGATTGTGAACAAACATTTCCTCCTTCTCCTTGGGCACGCAGAAGTCCACCGAAGAGATGAGGTCACTGCTCACAATTAGTAGCGGCTCTGCATCGATGCATTCACAATTAGTTCGAATTTTATTATTTATTCAGGACAACAACACACACAATACAATACACTCGAGATGTAGATAAACAGCAAGCCGTGTTTGTTCAATGGTCACGTTTTAATTTAAACTATTTAGGAATCGAAGTGTCACACCTCAAGGAACACTACACTCAATGATGGACCAAACTACTCTTCATATAATAGATGAAGAATCAGCTGAGAGTGACAGAAAGGTTAGTATTGATCCTTACCATATTGCATCACATGCAGAAATCTGTCGACTTTTCTTTTGACAGAATCTCCAACACCCTAAATATACCAAGATGACGATTTTAAGTGATTCATGTTTATAAATAAAATTACGACGAAGTAGGGACTTTTCTTATACAGAAAATTCTTATAAAATTCTAACTACAAACGATTTGTTAAAAAAACGTACAGTTAACCAACTTGTTTCATTCATCGGTAAATCCGCAGTGGATTGAATCGATAATTTACCAGAAAGTGCTTATTCACGATCACGATGACTGATCAGAAAATCATGAACAAAAGTTGGATATAGCTGCAAACACACCATAAAAACCAAAAGCAAACTACTTCAGCAGTAGACACAATGTCCACAAAGCGAAAGAATACGATCAGAAACTTTCCAAAAGTGTTTGGGGAGCACACCAAGAATGTCGTAGAAAGAAATAGCCAGTTCGTGTGAGATAGAAGAATGAATGGTCGGCCTCGACCTGACTCGAGCCCTCAAGGCGTCGAGCACTAGACCTTGGCCCTCAAGGTCGCTCGACATAATACATACAGTTGTCGTTAGTTAGAATACAAATCAATACAGTAACCGTGTTACGCAACGCTACATTCCAAATTTGGACTTTCTGAAATATATTTGAAGTGAGTCAAATGGGTCAACACTTATTGCCATTTAACTCGGCCACAACTGAATCTTTGTGTCAAATGACGTTACAATGTATGGATAAAAGTGACACTGAAGTATAGGTCCTTGATACAGCTGAGCTGTCACATGTCAGGCCGATTATGTCTGATAACCAGGCAGGCGGGTCACCTGATGATAAGTGAATACCGTCGCGTATAAACATTAGCAACACCGGGGGACCTATGTTGTCGACCTTTTAATAATGCATCTGGCTCTCAAGTGCATCTGCCGGAACACACTGTAGCGGCTATAGTAAGAGCGCTGCGCTACATGTGTGATGTGAGTCGAGTCAGCGGACAAGTTTCCTAGATCGCGCTAACAAAGTTTTCTCGGCACTGTTGTCATCTTGAAACGTTGGAGTGCAGTCCCCGCATTGATACCTAGCTCGGTGGAAGGTGTTCCCTATGACATATCGTGTGTGGTAGTCAGCCACCAGCCGTCAGCCGTCAGCCGTCAGCCGTCAGCCGTCAGCCGTCAGCCGCCAGCCGTCAGCCGATCGAGTGAGTACCCAACCACTACGAGTATCACCGTCCGAGTGGTGAAAGAAAAGAAAAGAAAAATAAATTTATTTTGGAATCACACACACACAAAGACGGCAAAAAAAAACAGATGCACATTATACAAAACAGTTGTGTGAGGCCAAAAAAGGCAACTATCTCAGCATATGCTGCAGCGCTGGTTTTCAGATAGTGCCCTCAGCACGGTCAATCGCGGCACAGACATAAAAATATATATATGAATATATCAATGTAAAATAATAAGTAAATAAATAATAATAAAAATAAGTGTAGGTGTCATAATAATAATTCCAACTTGAACAGGCAACGACTAGACTTTACTGTGAGTGAGATATAACGTGACCATAACATGAGGAATATTGAAAAAAAAGCGGTGCGGTGCGAGTTTCATAAATGATCCAATGGGAAGCTAATTGAGTGGGAAACACAAATCGATAACATCCCGTCTGTCTATGTAATGTACATCGCACTTTCAAATGTAGTAACATTAACAACACTTCACGCTACGCACGCATCATCCGGCTCGCACCATCCAGCTCGCTCGCAAAATATCATATTGTTGTTTGTTACTCTTTCACGCAAAAACTACTGTATGAGTTTTAATGAAACTTAGCACATAGGTAGATCATGTACTGGAATAACATATAGGATACTTTTTATCCCGGGAAAATATAAGATCCCTCGGGAACCCGGGTGAAAACGCGGGGCGGAAAACTAGTTAAATCATAACATTGTACTAATACATATTATAAATGTGTTTGTTGGTCTGCATACGACCGCGAAATTTATTAACAAAAAATAATCATGCCATTTTATGTCACGTACCTACAGAAAAAATGGAATTGGTCCACGCCGCGCGCCGGGACCAAGGTAGCCATTCATTTAGTACGGAATTTTTGGGTTATTTTTAAAGATCGAATGTGTAATATGATTGGCTCTATGAATATTAAATGATTGATGTGTAAATTACGTAAACACCTCGGGTTTCAGTGCGTAGCTTAAACACGACGTAGACTATCAACAATCACTATCGCGATAACAAATTATATAATAACAATGCAATTATTATATTAGATATAACAAAACCCCCGACACAAAAAACATCTAAAAAAGCCATAAATAATATTACAATGTTGTCCCTATACGTTTAAAGAATATTTTAATACAAGCGAGACGTTGCATTTGTCAGTTGAAAGTGTAACAAAAATCTTCACATCCAAAAATACTTTAAAGTTTATAATATTAGTAGGATAGGATGTAGAACGCATGGCAGTGTGAGACAACCAAGATCGTAATGCAAAAGGAAAGAACAGATGGCGCTCCAATAATCTACATCGCGCTATCGAAGTTTTCCAAGCGATCTGCATTGTATACAAGTTTCCAACATGTACAGTTGGACCGTAGTCCCCAGACACGATGAGCTAGCCTGGCGGAAGATGTTCCCTTTTCAATGGAGGAGTCTAACAACTCGCTCCTCCGTACGTTAGTTATGAACTTGGCCTTCATTCACATTAATGTTTTTGTAGTAAGTATACAAGTATATTAAGGCGATGATAGCTCAGTGGTAAGTGACGTCGAATACCGCGGCGAAGGTCGTGGGTTCGAATCCTACAATGAGTTGAAATTTCGGTGAAGGAAAACATCGTGAGGAAACCACAGCACGGTGGTAGGGTACTAGGTGGTACTCGACTGGCTGGCTACCACCTTCAGTGTGTTCCGGCAGTTGCACTTGAGAGCCAGTTGCCCTTGCCCTTAAGGCATTGTAATAAGGTGTACTACACGTTGGCAGTCCCCCTGGTATTGCTAATGTCTATAGGCGACGGTAGTCACTTACCATCAGGTGACCCGCCTGCCTCGTTGTCACTAGTGACATAAAAAAAAAAAAAAAAACAAAGTAATCAGAATGGATATGGATATGTACTAGGTAACATAGGTACCTAGTACATAGTATATTGTTTGTTATCTATCACAGATGCATTCGTACATCGACATAGTCACGTACAGATGTCGAGATTGCGATGCGATGTGATGTGATGTGACGGAACGCGGCTGTCAACTGTCAACTATAAATAATGGAGGGAAACCTTTTTATCAATGTCATATTAATTACTAGTTTTACGTCTTACTGTTTTATTTCTTTTAACTCATTAAAAGTATTTTTAATCGTATTAGTTTGTATTTTATTCAAGAATATTTTTCACAAAGTTAATGAAAATTCAAGCGATTTTTTTTAATCCGTTCTTGTTATCCACAAAATGAGCAACTTTAAAGTTCCCTTTCATACGAATCTTTTCCCGGGAAAAGATAAAATCTCACGGGAACGCGGGCAAAACCGCTGGGGACAGCTAGAAAATTATATTAGTATGAACTGTTTATAGTACCTACATACATACAATACATACATACATACAGGGTTTACCAATTATTGTGATTTCGTTAGCTGAAGGTGGAAGTTAACATTATCATTCATTAAGTACGTAGGTAGTTATTGTTGGTTTACAACTACTGGGGCTTAAACTAACAATAACGTGTGAAGATAGCCACTAGCCACACTAGCCACAGTAGCCACAGTAGCCACGGTAGCCACTAGCCACCATGTAGACCGAGAATTAAAACATAAGTGTTGACACGACATCATTTTGGAACAACCACGAAAAAGTTCATTCTCGAAGAAACGCCGACAAACATTTGAAAAAGGAAAGAATCATATCTAAATAAACGTTTAATATGAACGCGATGATAGCTCAGTGGTAGTGATGCCGGAAGCCGCGGCGAAGGTCGTGGGTTCCAATCCTACAAGGAGCATGAGCGTTCTGTGAAGGAAAACACCGTGAAGAATCCACAGCACGGTGGTAGGGTACTTGACTCGACTGGCTGGCTACCACCCTCAAGTTGAAAATCTGTCGCCAAGCACCTGTTGGTGTGTTCCGGCAGTTGCACTTGAGAGCCAGTTGCCTTTGAGGCATTGTAATAAGGTGTACAACACATCGTGGTGTGTCAATCCTCCTGGCACGAGTATTGCTGATGTCGATGCGCCATCCACGATAACGCGTCCCACTCTTTTTCCTAATCCCTGTGCATCGTTTCGCTAGTGTTGTAGTGTTATCGACATGTCTATATGCAGCACCACAACACTAGTGGGATCATCAGGAGATCCACCTACCTGGTTGTCACTTGTACTATAATAAACCGGCCAAGTGCGAGTCGGACTCGCGCACGAAGGGTTCCGTACCATTGACTAGGCCTAGGTAAACAACAATAGGTACACAAATTTATTATTAAAGTAAATATACAATTAAGTATTTTGTGAATATTTCAAGTGCCTACCTGTTGCCATTATTGATATCGAGCAAAAAAATCGCGTTTCTTGTATGGGACCCTTAAATATTTATTTTATTCTGTTTTTTTTTTTGTATTTGTTGTTATAGTGGCAACAGAAATACATCATTTGTGAAAATTTCAACTGTCTAGCTATCGCGTTTCTTGAGATACAGCCTGGTGACAGACAGACGGACAGACAGACGGACGGACAGACGGACGGACGGACGGACAGACAGCGAAGTCTTAGTAATCCCGTTTTTACCCTTTGGATACGGAACCCTAAAAAGGTTGAGTGGAACAATTACGCGAGGCGTGAGGTAAGGCGAGGTAAGGCGAGGTGAGGCGAGGTGAGGCGAGGCGAGGGTGTAGTGTAGTGTAGTGTAACTCACGACCTAATAGATAACAAGTAGGTACATGAAGTAAGTAAGTACGAGTGAGTACATAAAACACCAATAAACACACAAACAAGATAACATTAGTTAGCTTGTTAACACTTGGCTACTTCATTGTTATTCATTCAATACCTACCTGTACCTGGTAAACAACATCGTGTGTTTGACAATACCTACATTTAACTAAAGATAACGACTCCATATTTCTTATGTGAGATCTGACAATAAGCAGACGCGTCATCTGATGGTAAGTGAGTACCGTCACCTACAGACATTAGCACAGGAGGATTGCACTGGTAGGTTTGCACTAAAAGTATAAAATAACGATGTAGAAACTCCTTGGACTAAGAAGCCACCTCTAATCTGACCGTACAATTAGATTAGGTACTGTTTTGATTGAGGTGAGATGTTATCTTCGAAGTTTAGGGTCCAATACTAACGAAATTAAAATGGGACCTCTTTGGAGCTACAAGTACTGAAGCATCGGTTTTTTGAAGTTGAACAATGTGGCCGTACAATACAATAGTAGCGCCGGATTTTGCGAGAAAATGTTATGATATTTTTTTATTTAATTCAAAAGCGGTTTAGTAATATAATTATCCTCAATTGACATAGATTTATTTGATTGTTAAGTTAATTAATTCGCCAAAAAATGTTTTTCAATTTGTAAACGATTTCCTTATCGTAAGATTTTTTTTTAATTGTCACGAACTCACGCGCCATCCGACCGCAACGCTGGCAGGATACATACATATTAATAAATGTAATCATTTTAAGTATTTGACTTTATTCCTAAAGATATTAATTTAAAGAGTTTAATTTACACTTTACATCTAATTGATCAGTTATAATTCAGTCAAAACATACAAAGAGTATATGGACATTGTTAATACATAATACTAGATAAATTCTTCTTAATAAGTATACATATATATATGCACGTATATGTGTGTTGGTATTGTAAAATGAGTGTAGCCAGTTTGTTCCGCTATCCGCTAAACACCGGCTTATCTAGAGATTACACAATCAATCAAATAATAACTGCATTGAACCACTAATACGATAGAACGCGGAGTTAAGAAACAGTAAATATCTCATCTGAAGGGACTCTGAAGGGACGGTAGGACGGTGGTAACTTGTGTAGCTCAACCTTCATAAGAGCCTACTTTACTTCTTTTGTACCTTCTTCTAGGGCCTACACTGAATAAATGGTTTCGACTTTGACGTTACGTACGGCCCTAAGAAACTTAAGTATTTTTACCCGACTGCATTAGAGAAATGCACGGTGATAGGGTACTTTGTAGTACCCGTCTGTAAAGCTACCACTGGAGGTTGAAAGTCTTCCGTCAAGCAACAGCGCAACTACCAGGTTTCATGTATTTACGGTTCACTATTATTATTATTATTATTATTTAGTTTATTTCAAGGCGCTGTTCCTTTTTCGTGGAAGGCTCTATTAGTTTCTTTTATAATAAAAAAGTTAAATATAGTGAGAGGGTAGGTTCAATTCAGCAACATTAAAATGTATTATGATAATTATAAATAATCTCTGATAAATAACATTAATTAACATAACATATCACATCAGTTACATAACATGGATAAAATATTGTGACATTTGTAGGAAAGAATCGAATAGCAAACGACAAGAAATACATAAACATGAGCAAAGGAAGACAGAGAGGTAGGAGGAACTGAAAAAACTGTAAACATCTCACTTTTAGGTTATTGTATGTAGACAATAGAAGACGACAGCTCTGCTACCGTCCGAGAGCCAGGGGAGAATTAATTACGAACCAATCTCAGTTTTGGTAGTCGAGGAAATGCAGTTTTTCTTAGATTCATGAACGAAGGCGGGCCAACATCTACATACAAACAAAGTAAAGAGAGGAACTATCTCTCTCTTGGAACACACGGTAGGAGTAGGATTTCCATCACATAAATCCTTGGACGAATAACCGAAATCTCATTAGGCTGGCTAATATTTGAGGTAAAATTGAATTCCCATCACAGAGTCCACGAACAGGGAGATTATATGGAACACCAGAATATGTGATTGTAGTAGCTTCCCTCTGCACTTGCATCCCCCTGGCGAAGTTGAAAATATATTTTTGTACCTATATGTATTTTAGAAAATGTAAATTTTAAAAGAAAGATCCACTGCAGAAAATTATGGGCTTGCTGAGTTTTTTGTCGGGGTCTTCTCAGTTTATGTGTAAGTATTCCTAACCGAACCGGTGTGGTTGAGTCAATTGTAAACGTTCATAAGTGTCTTACCGGGGCATTAACTAAATAAAATAATTATGAGTTTTTGGATCTATGTGTTATTCTCACAGGCCAATGGCCGCACTGTCTCGTCAGCGGCCATATTCAACGTGTTTTCTTTATACCTCAAGTGAAAACCAGGCAGGCGGGTCACCTGATGGTAAGAGAATATTGTCGCCAACAGAAAATAGCAATTGCTAATCTATTGTCGACCTTTTTATAACGCAACTGGCTCTCAAGTGCAACTGTCGGAACACTGAGAAGAACCTGCAAGAAACTGAGCAAGGTAACATTTTAATAAATATATTTTGGACAAATTCAAAACAATATACATAAGGTTGATTCAATAACAAAAAGGTCACTTATACGGCATCACACCGAGAAAAGAGTTTTATTATAACTTGGTTACGATTGTTATTTCAACGAATCCATATCTGTTTGAAACAGGCCGTGTTGTTCATTAATAACTTAGTTATATTTACATATAACAGTATATTCAGTTAGACAAATGTATGACGAATCATTCAAAGGACGTCGATAAACACTTTCGCATTTATATTATTATTTTTTATTGCAATAGGTTGACAAACAGGCAGACATGATGGTAAGTGGTCACCGCCGCCTATGGACATTTGCAATACCAGGGTGGTGCCGATGTATTGCCGCCCTTGAAGAGCTCTTTTTACGCCCTTTTTGAAGAACCCCATATCATAGCGCGGAGGGATTACCGTAATGGGGAGCTCATTCCACATCCTAATGGTCCGCAGAAGGAACGTCCGGCTGAATCGTTTGGTGGACGATCGAGGCGGTTCGAGGATATGAGGATGAGCTCCACATCCCCGGCGAGCAGTGCGATGGTAGAATGGTGATGATGGCACCAATTCAAAAAGTTCTTGATTAATATGAATGAACTATGGTATGATTTGGAACCAGCGCGCGCGCGCGCGTGTGTGTGTGTGTGTGTGTGTGTGTGTGTGTGTGTGTGTGTGTGTGTGATAATGTGAAGAGTGTTTGTTACACGCGTCACTGTACTCGCAATGAGCGTAGTAACCGAACCGACCGTGTCAACCGTGTGACATAACTACCTACTGGCACCTACCAGTAGTCGTAGGGTAGATACATCTGGCTGGTGTACAGTACAGTACAGATTAGCGACAGATTGTACATCTATAGATATGTATTATTTTATTGAACATAGTGTTGTGTAGTAACCGAACCGACCGTGTCAACCGTGTGACATAACTACCTACTGGCACCTACCAGTAGTCGTAGGGTAGATACATCTGGCTGGTGTACAGTACAGTACAGATTAGCGACAGATTGTACATCTATAGATATGTATTATTTTATTGAACATAGTGTTGTGTAGTAACCGAACCGACCGTGTCAACCGTGTGACATAACTACCTACTGGCACCTACCAGTAGTCGTAGGGTAGATACATCTGGCTGGTGTACAGTACAGTACAGATTAGCGACAGATTGTACATCTATAGATATGTATTATTTTATTGAACATAGTGTTGTGTAGTAACCGAACCGACCGTGTCAACCGTGTGACATAACTACCTACTGGCACCTACCAGTAGTCGTAGGGTAGATACATCTGGCTGGTGTACAGTACAGTACAGATTAGCGACAGATTGTACATCTATAGATATGTATTATTTTATTGAACATAGTGTTGTGTAGTAACCGAACCGACCGTGTCAACCGTGTGACATAACTACCTACTGGCACCTACCAGTAGTCGTAGGGTAGATACATCTGGCTGGTGTACAGTACAGTACAGATTAGCGACAGATTGTACATCTATAGATATGTATTATTTTATTGAACATAGTGTTGTGTAGTAACCGAACCGACCGTGTCAACCGTGTGACATAACTACCTACTGGCACCTACCAGTAGTCGTAGGGTAGATACATCTGGCTGGTGTACAGTACAGTACAGATTAGCGACAGATTGTACATCTATAGATATGTATTATTTTATTGAACATAGTGTTGTGTAGTAACCGAACCGACCGTGTCAACCGTGTGACATAACTACCTACTGGCACCTACCAGTAGTCGTAGGGTAGATACATCTGGCTGGTGTACAGTACAGTACAGATTAGCGACAGATTGTACATCTATAGATATGTATTATTTTATTGAACATAGTGTTGTGTAGTAACCGAACCGACCGTGTCAACCGTGTGACATAACTACCTACTGGCACCTACCAGTAGTCGTAGGGTAGATACATCTGGCTGGTGTACAGTACAGTACAGATTAGCGACAGATTGTACATCTATAGATATGTATTATTTTATTGAACATAGTGTTGTGTAGTAACTGAACCGACCGTGTCAACCGTGTGACATAACTACCTACTGGCACCTACCAGTAGTCGTAGGGTAGATACATCTGGCTGGTGTACAGTACAGTACAGATTAGCGACAGATTGTACATCTATAGATATGTATTATTTTATTGAACATAGTGTTGTGTAGTAACCGAACCGACCGTGTCAACCGTGTGACATAACTACCTACTGGCACCTACCAGTAGTCGTAGGGTAGATACATCTGGCTGGTGTACAGTACAGTACAGCTGGTGATCTATAGATATGTATTATTTTATTGAACTGAGTGTTGTGTAGTAACCGAACCGACCGTGTCAACCGTGTGACATAACTACCTACTGGCACCTACCAGTAGTCGTAGGGTAGATACATCTGGCTGGTGTACAGTACAGTACAGCTGGTGATCTATAGATATGTATTATTTTATTGAACATAGTGTTGTGTAGTAACCGAACCGACCGTGTCAACCGTGTGACATAACTACCTACTGGCACCTACCAGTAGTCGTAGGGTAGATACATCTGGCTGGTGTACAGTACAGTACAGCTGGTGATCTATAGATATGTATTATTTTATTGAACATAGTGTTGTGTAGTAACCGAACCGACCGTGTCAACCGTGTGACATAACTACCTACTGGCACCTACCAGTAGTCGTAGGGTAGATACATCTGGCTGGTGTACAGTACAGTACAGATTAGCGACAGATTGTACATCTATAGATATGTATTATTTTATTGAACATAGTGTTGTGTAGTAACCGAACCGACCGTGTCAACCGTGTGACATAACTACCTACTGGCACCTACCAGTAGTCGTAGGGTAGATACATCTGGCTGGTGTACAGTACAGTACAGCTGGTGATCTATAGATATGTATTATTTTATTGAACTGAGTGTTGTGTAGTAACCGAACCGACCGTGTCAACCGTGTGACATAACTACCTACTGGCACCTACCAGTAGTCGTAGGGTAGATACATCTGGCTGGTGTACAGTACAGTACAGCTGGTGATCTATAGATATGTATTATTTTATTGAACATAGTGTTGTGTAGTAACCGAACCGACCGTGTCAACCGTGTGACATAACTACCTACTGGCACCTACCAGTAGTCGTAGGGTAGATACATCTGGCTGGTGTACAGTACAGTACAGCTGGTGATCTATAGATATGTATTATTTTATTGAACATAGTGTTGTGTAGTAACCGAAGCGACCGTGTCAACCGTGTGACATAACTACCTACTGGCACCTACCAGTAGTCGTAGGGTAGATACATCTGGCTGGTGTACAGTACAGTACAGCTGGTGATCTATAGATATGTATTATTTTATTGAACATAGTGTTGTGTAGTAACCGAACCGACCGTGTCAACCGTGTGACATAACTACCTACTGGCACCTACCAGTAGTCGTAGGGTAGATACATCTGGCTGGTGTACAGTACAGTACAGCTGGTGATCTATAGATATGTATTATTTTATTGAACTGAGTGTTGTGTAGTAACCGAACCGACCGTGTCAACCGTGTGACATAACTACCTACTGGCACCTACCAGTAGTCGTAGGGTAGATACATCTGGCTGGTGTACAGTACAGTACAGATTAGCGACAGATTGTACATCTATAGATATGTATTATTTTATTGAACATAGTGTTGTGTAGTAACCGAACCGACCGTGTCAACCGTGTGACATAACTACCTACTGGCACCTACCAGTAGTCGTAGGGTAGATACATCTGGCTGGTGTACAGTACAGTACAGATTAGCGACAGATTGTACATCTATAGATATGTATTATTTTATTGAACATAGTGTTGTGTAGTAACCGAACCGACCGTGTCAACCGTGTGACATAACTACCTACTGGCACCTACCAGTAGTCGTAGGGTAGATACATCTGGCTGGTGTACAGTACAGTACAGATTAGCGACAGATTGTACATCTATAGATATGTATTATTTTATTGAACATAGTGTTGTGTAGTAACCGAACCGACCGTGTCAACCGTGTGACATAACTACCTACTGGCACCTACCAGTAGTCGTAGGGTAGATACATCAGGCTGGTGTACAGTACAGTACAGATTAGCGACAGATTGTACATCTATAGATATGTATTATTTTATTGAACATAGTGTTGTGTAGTAACCGAACCGACCGTGTCAACCGTGTGACATAACTACCTACTGGCACCTACCAGTAGTCGTAGGGTAGATACATCAGGCTGGTGTACAGTACAGTACAGATTAACGACAGATTGTACATCTATAGATATGTATTATTTTATTGAACATAGTGTTGTGTAGTAACCGAACCGACCGTGTCAACCGTGTGACATAACTACCTACTGGCACCTACCAGTAGTCGTAGGGTAGATACATCTGGCTGGTGTACAGTACAGTACAGATTAGCGACAGATTGTACATCTATAGATATGTATTATTTTATTGAACATAGTGTTGTGTAGTAACCGAACCGACCGTGTCAACCGTGTGACATAACTACCTACTGGCACCTACCAGTAGTCGTAGGGTAGATACATCTGGCTGGTGTACAGTACAGTACAGCTGGTGATCTATAGATATGTATTATTTTATTGAACATAGTGTTGTGTAGTAACCGAACCGACCGTGTCAACCGTGTGACATAACTACCTACTGGCACCTACCAGTAGTCGTAGGGTAGATACATCTGGCTGGTGTACAGTACAGTACAGATTAGCGACAGATTGTACATCTATATATATGTATTATTTTATTGAACATAGTGTTGTGTAGTAACCGAACCGACCGTGTCAACCGTGTGACATAACTACCTACTGGCACCTACCAGTAGTCGTAGGGTAGATACATCTGGCTGGTGTACAGTACAGTACAGATTAGCGACAGATTGTACATCTATAGATATGTATTATTTTATTGAACATAGTGTTGTGTAGTAACCGAACCGACCGTGTCAACCGTGTGACATAACTACCTACTGGCACCTACCAGTAGTCGTAGGGTAGATACATCAGGCTGGTGTACAGTACAGTACAGATTAGCGACAGATTGTACATCTATAGATATGTATTATTTTATTGAACATAGTGTTGTGTAGTAACCGAACCGACCGTGTCAACCGTGTGACATAACTACCTACTGGCACCTACCAGTAGTCGTAGGGTAGATACATCAGGCTGGTGTACAGTACAGTACAGATTAACGACAGATTGTACATCTATAGATATGTATTATTTTATTGAACATAGTGTTGTGTAGTAACCGAACCGACCGTGTCAACCGTGTGACATAACTACCTACTGGCACCTACCAGTAGTCGTAGGGTAGATACATCTGGCTGGTGTACAGTACAGATTAGCGACAGATTGTACATCTATAGATATGTATTATTTTATTGAACATAGTGTTGTGTAGTGTTGTGTTGTGTAGTTATCTCACGTACGTTGATAACGAGATAACGTGTTGTGTTGAACATGTTGCACCGACACTTGATTGATGCCCAATCTACCAACCAACCCACAATACTATAACTAAGTCGGAAGTGACGTCAGAAGCCGCCTAGTTGCAGCCGCAGCCGTGGCGACGCGACGACGGTGGGTTCACATCCTACAAGCTTCACATTTTGGTGAAGGAAAACATCGTGAGTAAACCCAGTACCCACCGTACTGTAGGGTACTTTGTAGTAGGTACCCGACTGGCTGGCTACCACCTGAAAATCTGTCGCCAAGCACCTATCGATGTATTCCGACAGCTACAGCTTTGCGTGCTTACCACCTTCAGCCACATCATCACATGCCATGGTGAGATTGTGGTCAAACACAAGCCTATCCAGAATAAAAATAAACACACAGAGATGAGAAACTTAAGCAGTAGAGAGTTAGTTAGTAGTATTCAATATAGAAACCACCCAATGATTGCGAACATGTGCGTCTCTATCAAGCGGTTAGACTTAATGGGTCAGTCAGTCAATATGTCAGTCAGTCGGCGGCGGCGCGGGCGCGGGCGCGGGCGATATCTATACCACAGTCTATACGATAACTCTATTATATCGTGCGGTATCGTAAAACGTAACCATACAACAGATTACACCCTAATCAATGCGGCGGCGCCGCGTCGGTTTTTTTTAGACAAGCGGCCGGCGGAGACTAACTTATGGTAAGTGAACACCGTCGCCTATACACAGACAGACATAGCAATATCAGCGGGATTAAAGTGTTGTACATTATATTACAATGTATTAAAGGCTCTCAAGTGCAACTGCTGGAACACACCAACAGGTGCTTGGCGACGGATTATCAACTTGAGGGTGGTTTCGAAAGCTCATTGTAGAACCCACGACATTTTCCGCGGTATCTGAGGTCACTACCACTGAGCTATGATCGCCTTCAATGTCTTGTCGTGTCGTGTAGTCCTACACGGAGGTGATGGAGGGCACAACATGTGAAAGTTTATGTTTTCCTCGAATAATCTATTACCAATGTATAGGCGGCCTATACATATGTATCGCCTCTATGGGACGACCACCTTTCAAATGATTACTCACGAGTCACTATACAATACTGTATGTATGTATGTCATCGAAGCGACTATCCCGGGAACAAGTAGCGAGAACCCGCAAAGCGGTAACAAATTGCGATGGCTTAAACCACTCGAACCAGTGTTAATAGGGACGAAGCGCGACGGCTATATTTCTTATTTATCCAAATTCACTTGGAGCTTAGATCATTGACGATCTGGCAACGGGTAAATTGAACCCTAAACTATGTATTACATAAAGTACCAAATCAAATAACTTTTGAAAAACTGCATTTAGAAGTGGGAATAAAATGTTAATGCATGAGATTGGTACCTAGATGAGATCTGTCAAGTCACAAGCACAGGGACGGGCGGAGGAAGTCCGATGGTATATGTCTATCTCTTAAGGATAACCCACGATAACCATTTTTTATCCTTTACATTTTACGGGAAAAAATGGCTTATTTACGAAGATTTTAAGCAATACAGCATTAATCCTTATCCAATTAATGTCCATTTAATATAGATCAATATGGCTCTTTTTACAGCATGTCATTTCAATGAATAATTTGGAAGATATTACAGATTAAAAATGCAGCGGCGGTACCGGCCGTATCTGGAAAAAACGAATCAGCCAAAATCGCGTGAAGTCGACGCGGGCTGCGGGCGAAGCTGCGGGCGGAAAGCTAGTTTTATTATAATACTGCGTCGGCGTCGTTCTAATCATCATTATGTATGACAAGCTACTAGTTCAGTAATCGAAGAACGAAGCAGCGGCAGCGGCAGCGGCAGCAGCAGCGACCAGAACCGAAACGTGCGTAAGTAAGAAGTACATCACAAAAACATCACGACCTTGTGCCGTGCGCCGTGCGCCGGGCAGCGAGCAGCGAGCAGCCGACTAGCTACTGGATCTCGCGTCAACTATTACAGATAGGGTCACCAGATCGAATAATTAGATTTAGCCAAAGACGCGACCTGCATTTCTCAGTAAACCTAACATTTTGTCTAAATGTTGTACTTATATCGTATGTAAAGGGTAACTTCTGTGATTCGACCTTCATAAATGCGCTTCTGCCTAAACTGAATAAATGATTTTGACTTAGACAAGATTTGAATCCTGACAATATTTTTTTTTCCGTCAGAGGCCAAAATTCCGTACATGTCAGGGAAATTCCCATCGTGTGGTATGGTAACCCTAATTACAGAGGAGGCGGCGGATATATTATCCTTGATTGATGTTCGGTTGGTACTAGTAATATAATGTAAGTAAAGAGCAGCGTGACAGCGTGACAGCGTGCTCTATGTACCTCGGTGGGACATCCTCAAACACGGCGCATGTCGGGCTCGGGAGCAGCCGCAGCCGAGCGACTGAAGCTGTCCTCGACTCCTCGCGTCCTCACTCCTCGACTCACATCGAATAACACAATACCTACTACTGCCACTTCCACTTCCACTTGTATATACCTAAGTGCGTATAGTAACTACCTACTGTTTACACTTTCAATGACTAGTTAACATTTATTGAACACTTTCAATTGAATAATGTTTTACATAATATAACACCAACGAGTACATACAGCTCTTTACTTTGTTATATAAGTAGGTGTATATTCAGAGCCGCCTTCTACTTTTTGGAGGTCCTGCCCGCCACTTTTTTTTTACTTTGTTTCGCCGCAATCTCACCATGGTAAATGATGATGTGGCCGAAAGTGTTGAGTACACAAAGTCTAGAACGAAATTGGCTCTCGAGTGCAGCTGCCGGACTCGGAACACACCGATAGGTGATTGGCGACAGACTTTCAAATTGAAGGTGGTATGGCGCCAGTCGAGTACTACAAAGTACCCTAACACCGTGCTATGGTTTCCTCACGATCTTTTCCATCACCGAAAGCTCAAGCCGCAGCAAGGTATCCGATGTCACTACTTTACTTTAGGATACTGTAACTTTATGATAAATTGCCCCCCTTGCGAGACAATGAGTTGCTTTATATCCATACTTATCTTTGATATCTAATAACTAAAGATACACAATCAGCGACAAGAAATGGCCTTACCGAATGACTACCTCTACCCCTACACACGAACATTTGGGTGGTCTTTTAATCGACGGTAAACATGCTTCAGTGCTCATTTAAGATATATTTTGGCTAGCAGGTATGAGTCGTACAATTTTATTGACTTGTGTACATAGCTTTGTGAATAAAACTTTAAAAAAATAACTAGTATTACCCAACACAATTTGGGACACTTTTGAGAGAACTTTTGCTTGTGATTGTTTATCTTTAGTTATCAGATATGAATGATACTTATAGATGAAGAGTAGCTAGTACTATGTAATGTAGGTATGTATATGTTACCTGAGCACTCCCTCGCGCTGCACCATGTACCGGAATGTTTCCGAGATGGTGCTGTTGTGCGCCGTCCGCAGAGACTGCATCCGCGTCTGCAACATACAAACAAACAAACACACGCTCGTCACTCTATACTCTACTCTACTCTACTCTACTCTACTCTACTCTACTCTACTCGTCCACAATCAAACATCGCACCCCCGCATCCCAGCACCCCGCACCCCGCACCCCGCACTACACAGTAACAAGCAACGACATGTAGTTAAGAGTTTAAAACAAGTGATATCACAAAACGAGGGCTTTCATTTCAATGTCAAAATAAACATGAAACATGCTATTTTTTTGCTACTTGTTAAAAAAATCGCCGAGCGCGTTATCCGCTGTTTAGCTGATATGTAATTTTTTTTAATGACACTACAATACCAACAGAATGAATTACAGGTGGCACGAGGAGCTCTCTGTACATAAGATATTTAATGACAGGAGTGTAGGGGGCGGCCGTATAATTTAGGCATCAGTCGATTGTTAACACCGGTGATGTGATGTGATGTGATGTGATGTGGCCGGCAATCAGGGAATGGCATTGAGACGACTCTTATATAAAGTGAACATGGTGCGGACGGATCATTCCATTCCATTTCACTGTTGAGCCACTACCTGAGTGATAATTGGACATGTCTGGACGGGGCGCAATATACTGCACGTTGGCGGTGGCCGGGCTGGTGGCGCTGGGTGCGGTCGCCATGGACGAGGAGATGGCCGAGCTCGCCAGGATGGTTCGGGAGAACTGCGCGGCCGAGACGGGCGTGGATCTGGGGCTGCTGGGGCAGGTGGACGCGGGCGCCGACCTGATGCCGGACGGGAAGCTCAAGTGCTACATAAAGTGCACGATGGAGACGGCCGGCATGATGTCCGAGGGCGAGGTGGACGTGGAGGCGGTGCTGGCGCTGCTGCCCGACGACTTGCGACTCAAGAGCGAGGCCACGCTGCGCCAGTGCGGTACCCAGGTGGGCGCCGACCACTGCGACACTGCCTTCCTCACGCAGCAGTGCTGGCAGAAGGGAAACAAGGCGGCCTATATGCTCATATAGGTTCCCAGTTCCACTTGCCAGTACCCACCTATTTTAGTTATTCATTCTATGTACTTACTCGATTATTTTTTGGGGGGACAAAAATGTGGAGTCCTGAGGGGCAATAGACACTCTTACGCGGTCTGTTCGGCGAGCGCTTAGGGCTCCGTTAAATAAATTGTATTGTTATTGATCTTGTGTTTTATGTTCTTTGGCCATGATCTTATCAGAATATAAAGAACGTTCTGTACTGTATAATTATATCAAAGATAGATTTTTTGTAAGGTAATTTTGTATTTTACTGAATATTTTACTTAAACAATAGATACCTACTACTTGAAAATAAAACCCGAAAAAGGTAAAATAGAAACCTTAATAAATAGTATAAAAAAATATAGCAGTATTTATATATTTAGATTATAAGTACTTTGAAATGAGAGAAGTCTAAAAGATAGAGCACGCCGCCCCCGCAGCGCCGCGCGCCGGGTTATCTCTCCTTCATCAAGTAATAGATCAATATTTGCACTTTGTGTAAAGCTCATGTCGTTTAATATCTCTAATATTATATAGGTATTCTCTTTTGATTTGCATAAATAACGCTAAACTACTCTTCAAAAATTACTGAATAGGTGTTAATAATAATAACGTATTTTTCACTCCTCTTGCTCAAAAAGACCGTCATTGTGGCGTACCAGAGCGAAGAAAAAATAGCAATTCTTCCTCTAGGGGAAAAAGTTTTTTTTTTTTTTTTTTGTGTGTCAAATGACAATGAGCCTACAAAAACGAAAAAATCTTTAGTCATAAGTAGAATAATCATGAATAAAGACTCGACTTATTACTGTTTCATAAAAAAAGAACTTCATTTTAATTTTGAAAATGGAACTAAAATCGGCGATCTCTGGTAGAATGCACGCAATGTGTTGCGGCTACAGAAGAAACAAAAAAAAAGACATTATAAACTACATATTTCATATTGTATTGGATTGTTTTATTTTCTCGCAATCGTAGTGAAAAGTATAGTGTAACACACGGCGCTAAAACCCATTAAAACTCGGTTTCTATTTACTACCTCGTATATAATGGGTCATTTTAGCTCCTTGTATAACAATCTACTATTTTCTCTTTCATGAATCATTGTAAGTGACATTGGTAGGAGAGTAGAGTAGAGTAGAGTAGAGTAGAGTAGAGTAGAGTGAGTTCATAAACAAGTACATGTGTTTGTTTAAAGGTACACTACACTACTCCAACATTTATCTAATAGCTGCAATAATCATGCATAATAATAATATATCTATAGCCCTTGCCCTTAAGGCATTGTAATAAGGTGTACAACACGTTGGCACTCCACCTGGTATTGCTAATGTCTATAGGCGACGGTAGTCACTTACCATCAGGTGACTCGCCTGCCTCGTTGTCAAAGTTTTAATGACGTATTCATAGCTGTAGTAGAGTTTTAAGTAAAAGTAGTGTGTGTATTTATTAGCACTCAGTGGATAGGAAGTGATAACAGATTTGGATGATACTTGGTCAGTCAAACAGACAGATCATATTTTGGATTAAATAGGATAGGGATTTCTGGGAATATATGTATAATAATTACTAGCTGTCCTACATTCCCAAGGGATCTTTTCTTTTACCGGGATAAAAAAGTAAAGTATATCTTATTACAAGATATAATCTATTTGTGTGCCAAGTTTTATCAAGATCAGTTTAGTAGTTTGTAAGTTAATTGTGGTATTATAAATTATATTACTAAAAGCCTCTCGGGCATTTCAAGGATAGCACTAATAAATGTATAGCCAGATGACTTCTGGGGGATGGATGGGGTGCTAGAAGATATCTACAGATACATACGTGGCAGCACATATACATTAGTGGCTATCACTGTGATGTTAACCACAACATGTTAACTATCATCATGTCACATCCCAACTTTAATAGTGTACAGTTTCTGTTTGAATGCACTAATCTCAGGAACTACCAATCACGGGGAGTATATAAAAATTACATTAGGTATTCAAATTAAATATGTTTTGATATACTATATGTAAGAGTAGTATTAGGTTTAAATGGTTGTGGTTCAACCTAAAAAGATAGACATATTATTTATGATGCTATGGTATGGTATTTTTTTATAATATTATTGATGCTCAGCTATTTATTTCAAAAACACATGTAACATTATTTGTGTTGAATGAATGACACAAATGCACTATTTATTTAGTCTATCTATGTATAAATTATTACTGGAAATGAAGCTGAAATGGTGTTATCTTTACAAGTCAAACTAATTTATTTTTTGTTTAACTCCTTGAGTTGCCATTTTTGGAATTCAATTTTTGATGTGGGTAGTTTTTGGACAGCCTGATCTACTGATGAATGTCACTGTCATCATGGTTCAGAATTGAGTTTTCAACAAACAACTGATGGAGAGATAGTTAAAAGTTGATTACTTTTTACCATCTATTTGAGTGATTTTAAATAGAATCTACACTAATCGAACCCACAACCCCTTTTAAGTACATCATCTATGTTCACAAAATACGTCACACAAATCTTACTTTGCGTTACGGATGGATTTGCCGGCTAGGTTACCCTCCGCAACTTCGTTAAAAAAAAAACCACAAAAAATTATATCCTAATAATATTATTATTTGCAAAACTTAAAAAAATTGTGTGCAAAATGCACTTGTGCAGAGTGCAGCTATATCCAGACATTTCTCTGATGTTATTAATGAATACAATTAGAAATCTAAATGTATAAATACTTTTTACCAAGACATTTAGTTTTTTTAATAAATCAATAATGTTTTATAATTGGTAGGTAAATAAGATTACACTTGAATCATGTCACACCATAGTGTAGTATATACTACAATGTAGACATACATGGAACATAATTATATTAAATTGAATTGAATGGTGTGTAGTAGTAGTTTATTTATTTATTTATATTTATCACAAAAAGTAGTAATATTGTTATGTATACAAGCATCACCAACACTTCATTCAATTCACCAAAGCAATGGTCAAGGTCATCATTGGGATTACCCTCTCAGTGTAAACAAGACAAGCACCAATTATTGGCAGATCCATGTAGACTCAGTGGTCTCAGTGAGCAATAGTAGTGTGCACTAGCCAGTAGTAGCCATGCACTACTCACCACTCACACCCATACAAACAAACAACATTCAATTATATCAATGGAAGACAATCTTGTCTGGTGACATCAATTTAATTTTGTACCTGGGCATGATTCTATTACATCGCGATAGCTACAAAGCACCATAAACTTTCTACTGCAGCAAGAAATAATAACGATTCTAATTAGATGTCTTGTAAAGAGCGGCTAAGCCGAGCTATGGCCAGCCAGCTCTGAGCGTCAGCTGTACTTATGGGTGACGACGAAGATTTTACATAACCAGAAGTGGCGAAGGTGGCGTAATAGGACAGCCGACACGACTGTCATCGAGACGTTAGGTTAGGTTTAGAGCAGGCCTGGCCCGCGGGCTCGCCGCGCCGACCACTCACCTTTACGGAGTCGAGCGGGTACATTATGCAATGCTCCATCACCCCCGCAATCGCTCCCGCTGTCATGTGTGTGATGAAGTTTTGGGTCGGAAGGGTTTCATAGTCCTCAAAGTTCATAATACTCACTGAATACTGACACTTGGCACAAAAATAAACACAGATTTGGGGTAATTTATGGAGTTTCCTTTTGTTTTACCGAATTAAAAGTATCATTTTCACTAATAATTTTCGTCACAAGTCATCCGAAATTAAAACAACCAAAATTGATTCCATAAATGCGATTTATCAAGCACGCGCGACTTTTCTTTCCGTTCCGAATTGTTTCAGACCACAGATTACTGATATGTAGTTTCAGACAGACAGAGCCCATAATTATTTAATTCATTCCTTTTTTATTTTAAAGGCTTTAGTTAGAAGACTATCAAGCCTTGTCCATATCTTAATGAGAGAAAGAGAGATTGTCCCAACGTAGTTGTTATCTTTCTCTTTTTCGCAATTGATATGTATTTGCTTCAAGTAGGTATTCTTGTTCATCACGTATCTTACGCTTTTTTTTAACGTTACGGAAGTTTTTTGCCGGCTAGGGTACCCCTCCGCAACGCCCCATAAGGAACGACGTTCCGAATAATTATTTTCTTTATACCTCGAATAGAACTTGAAATTAATATTTTTATAATAAGGAACTTAGTTCCTATCTGGTGTCCCACGACACCAAACGGTTTTTTTGTGATTGAGTATTTTTTAAACTTTTGATAATATAAAAAAAAGTTACGTGGGATAACTGCTCTTTCTTTCATTTAGGGTAACCCTACTTAGAAAGAAAGGAGTATCCCAATCGAGTTGTTTAGTCTTTCGTTGTAGTCTTACTATTTTTTTGAAATTCATAAATTGGCTGCTTAAGACCTAAATTGTGATAGACTTTCATCGGTGCCTTACTCAAAGATCGGTGCTGCTAAATTTGGCGGCCCGATATTTTCGTGTCTGGCAACTTTCAGAACTCTAGCCGACTCGAGCACTTTTTGTCGGGAAGTAACATTGCGTTTTCGTTTTTTCGTTAAAGATCAATCAAAGTGCACAAGTCAAATGAAATGAAATGAAACCGTGAATCGTGACTTATCAGGTTGTCATAAAAAGTCCGTGAAAACTTTTAGTGGAATAGCCGCCAAATTCACTAAAACCTCACTGGAATTATCACTAGGACTAGTCTAGACTTTACAGTGAATGGGACAATATAACGTGACTGAACGGTCTTTGTATTGTCTGATCAGGTCAGGTCAGTAAAATTATATTAATTTTACGTCTCGTCCGGCTGTCTGCCTTTTTTCCTTTTTTTTCTCTGTCTTCCAAAAACGTCAGGTTCAAATTTTAAAAATCATTTTGTCTCGTCATACCAGTCAGTCTATCAAAAATAACCATGTAGGTTGGACAGCCACAACAGTGACCATAACATAAAAGTAAAACTGAAGAAAATGTATGCGACTGAAAGGCTTTGTATCTATGGTCAGGAGTAAAGATTATTAAAAAAATATCCGACTGGACTTGACGCGCGGTTTTATTTGATTTTTGCTGGTGGAATAGTTTCGCGCCACAAAAAGATGGAACCTTTACTATTTGTACAAATATTCGTGTTTTTTTGATATTGTGATTTGTAAGCCTACCTAATTGTACCAGGTAAAATTGAGGGCAAATATCTTATAATAAATAAAAAAGTAGTACCTAAGTAGTACATACCTAAGTACATACAAGGTATACATATGATAGTACCTATGTGTAGTTCTTTCCATAGAAATAGAAATAGAAATTTATTAATAAGAAATTAAATTTTTACAGTGGTTTGATTGACAATGACAACCTCACTAGGCATAGCCTGTATCGAGGCGGTCAAAATTACATGTTTGCCTGATAGGACTATACTATATTTAATTATTAATGAATTACATAACAATATTAAAATATTAGTGTGTGTGTGTGTGTGTGTGTGTGTACATCACCTTGCAATTTTAGCTTATAGTTCTCAATAATTCTTCAATTTCATAGTAAGTTAGGTCGGCTATGTATTTAATAACTTTTTAGTGAGCAGTGCGTACTGAATCTGTCTTTATATAGCATTTTTTGAGAATTTTATTGTATATATATGGGAATAGAAACGTTTGAAAGCGCTTGGCAAAAGATGTATGGACTGGAGGTATCTGAGCCCTAAAAACTCTTTGTGTGAGCATGTCTTTGTAACAATCAGAATTTAAAATGGTTTTGTGCGTGGTGATGACTACACTTCTTATATAGAGTCGACGTACACTCAATACTTTAGCCTCTTTGTATAGTTGTTCAGTTGGGTATAAGATGGGCTTCTTCAGCATGACCTTGAGTACCGATCGCTGGGCTCTCTCTACTGATAACAGGTGAGACGAAGCGGCGCCTCCCCACACGTTTATGCAGTATGTTAAGATAGACTCGCAGAGGGCCAGGTAAATCGACTTCACGAGTTCTCTGCTAGCGACATCTCTGATTTGTTTCATGACGTAGATTAATTTTCTTGTTCTGCTGATAAGGCTGCAATGTGATCTTTGAGGGACAGTTTTTCATCTTTAATTACGCCAAGGTATTTAATGATACGCGACCTTTCAATACCATTACAATTACATGTAACAGCACCTGTCTGATTCCGGTCACAAACATGTATCAGGATATCCGAGGTGGCTAGAGGAGACGATGCTGCAGTTTTGTGGAAACACAGGTACTTGGTTTTGTTGGTGTTAAGGGTAAGCATGTTATCGCTAAGCCAACCCAGAACCATTTTCATACCCAGTTCAACGTTATGGAGACACTGTTCCCAGGTGACGTCGTGGAAGATTTATGCAGTGTCGTCCGCGTAACATATGATTTCAGCATTACGTAAAGGTAAGGAGGCAAGGTCATTGAAGTACAGCAAGAATAGTGTAGGTCCCAGTATCAACTTTTTGTGCTAGTGACAAATGCATAGTATTGAGTCTTGCTAAAATCTCATTGGCATAAGTTTGACCCACCGAAGCAAAGAAATCATTACACGAATTTACGGATTCTTGAGGACAGCTCTTTATAGTGGTGAGGTTTGAGTTTGTTTGTTTTGACAAATTTTTCTTGTGCGTGATTACATTAATTGTATCCCAAAGTTCACGTGGCTTGTTTTTGTATTGTTCCAATAATTTACAATAGTACTCATTCCTAATTCGACGTAGTAGAGAAATATAGAAATTTCGGTATCTAGAATATTATCGCTTAGGTTTTGCATGATGGATTTTTTCTTGTATCTAGATGTAGTTTATCTTTTAAGTGGGAACATTTCAGTAAGCCTTGAGTCATCCAAGGTTTGTGCGAGTTAATAATGAGCGCTCTGAGTTGCTTTTCAAAACTTTGTTTATTATTCCTATGAAAGTATCAGTTTGTTCCACTACATTCAATATGTTACCTAATTTAGACCATTCAACATTACTCAATTCTTCTACTATTGTAGTATAGTTAACACGGAGATAATGTGTTGGTGTCGGGGTTGGATTAGTTGTACAACCTGTAATACCCGTGAGTACCATATCATGGTCTGTTATAGCAGATGAGCAGACTATAGTTTCTACTTGTATGTTCTATCTCCCATAAAGAATACATGATCAAGACAAGAGTCATGTCTTGTCGGTCTGGTTACGGCTGGTCTCATTCCTAGTTCTGCCATCATGCAAAGGTATGCCGAAGCATTTTCAGATTGTTCATTCCTAATATTAATGTTGACGTCCCCTGTTAATATAGTGCAAGGTTTTAATGTAAGCGTGGGAATGACCGTTTGGAGTGAATTAATGAACGAATCGGTTTTCCTAAAAGATGGCGATCTATATACAGCTATAATGGTAGTTACGTTAGGTATGCATAAAACAATACCATTAACTTCTTCAAGTGTCGGTTCATGTACGTGAGGCGACCAGATGTCTTTTACATACACTGCAACTCCACCAGCCTTATTAATATATTGAGTGGTGTGAAATGCTCTATAACCATCAATTTGGGGCACCGTTGGGGAACCACATAACCAACACTCGGTGAGTACTATTACATCAAATACCAATTTAAATCTGTTTAGTGAAACGAGGAAACTATTAAAATTGCGATTCAGACTGCGAATGTTAAACGTTAAGACCTTAAATGTCTTTGTAATACATCATAGCACTCTTCTACCATGTCTATAGAATGGCATTTTGCAGTGAACGCATCGTCAATATGTTGCATGAAGTTATGTGTAGTCATGATTAGTTTTTATTATTTGTGTAATTTTAAGTACAAACAGAATTAAGCACAAGAAAGTAGCAAATAATTATTTTAGTTTATTAAATGTTCGTCAATAAATTTAATAAAATCGGTTAGGTGATGTCATGGATGGGCGCGGGGAGAGCGCGATGGTGAGGTCGAGCTTATTTTATTTAGACGCGATGAACTCCGAAACTACTAAGCCGATCGTGATGAACCTTGGCACACAAATAGTTTATATCCTGGAAAAAGGATACATACTATACTTTTTATCCCGGGAAAATATAAAATCCCACGGGAACGCGGGTGAAACCGCGGGGGACTTAATATAGGTATATATATATAATGCTGAAGAGTTTGTTTTTGTGTACGCGCTAATCTCAGCAACTAGTATACTGGTTCCAATTGAAAAAATGTTTTAGTGTTGGATAGATGAAAAAAAGAAAGAAAGAAATACATTTATTCTTGACAACACACAACATTACATTAAGATAAAGAAAAAGAAATAACATAAAAACATATAGATCATTTATCGAGGAAGGCTATAGGCTATTATAACATGACGCTATGTTGCCCACGGGAGCGAGGTACACCGCGGGGGACAGCTAGTTGTAGATAAGGAGTCATTTGGTTACGCCAAAAATAACGCAATCGTAAAATCTTTTTATCGCATTTCACAAAATACATGTTTTTTGAATTGAGTCACTTTTATTCTATAGGTACTATACAGGATGGAAACTTTCAGCGGGGCAGTAAGGGGAAGTACCTTATCCGTTGCAGCTACATGAAAATGGTCTTAGGAGACTATCCATAATTTTTTTATTAAATTTTGATGCCCGTTCACAAATTTTCAAAAAAATGTACAGTTAGCAAGAAAATAGCAATTGTACACAAAAAAAATGTTTGATGCCAATCGATTCTGTTTCTAATACTGATCAAAAACTTCTATGGGATCTACCATCGTTGGAGTACTCAAAAAGTCACAAATTGAAAAAAACTTTTCCCTATTCTAGAGGCGTCAGATCTGGACTACGCGCTTTCCGAAAAATAGGACCATGTGTTCCTATCCATTGATCACCAAACTGTCGGTTCAAAGTAGAACGCGTACTGCGGCTGTTGTGGGGTGGAGCGCCATCTTGTTGAAAAAACATTCTTCTTGGTTCCGACAGTGGTAAATTATTATCGACGAGGTTTTCAAGATTCTCTAATATTCTGTTGTTATAAATGTTGGAATTCAAGGTGCCTTCATAAAATTCCACTAAAAAAACTTTTGCGTAAAATTTTCATACAAAATGTACGGGAAAAGTTTTTTGCAATTTGTGACTTTTTGAGTACTCCAACGACGGTTGGTCTCATAGAAGTTTTTGATCAGTATTAGAAACAGGATCGATTGGCATCAAAAAATGTGGTAGGGGAGGCGAATAGGGGATTTCGGGATTTACTCGAGCGCGGCAGATTAACATAAGGGAGCAATCTTGTACCTTGTGAAGTACTCTCACCAAATCTGAGCTCTCTATATAGTGTCGAACGTCTAGGGTAGCCCGTCAGATTAGTAAAAAAATATCGATGATTTGAAATACTCGAGCGCGTCAGATTAAGGTAAGGTAAGTTAGTTACATGCAAAATAGTGTACATTTCAATAATCTGACAATTTGGGCGTGACGAAAGAAAATTGGAGACTCGCAAAGTTGCAAAAAAAAAACGTCACCTGGATTTTCTCGAGCGCGATTAGTTTTTTTTTTATTTTGAAGGAAATTAGTCACGAATCACGGAAATATCATAATCTGCCGATTTGCACAAGCCGGAGCAGCTAAAATCATTATTAAGTGTATAGTCCAGGAATATTATGAGTTTCACCTCAAAATGAGAGATAGTCAGCTATTAACTTGTATAAACCTTTATTTTGACACTCTAAAACTTGTCTCAAAAGCTATTTATCTTAGGGTGCCCGCGACTACTGATTTTTCAAGGTCAAAGGTCAAAAAATCATTTATTGCAAATATCTCGTTTCCTATGGGTTTTTTGGTATATGCATTCAAAATAAATATTGTAGAAGATTAAATTCTCTACAACTTTTGTGCAGACATTTTTTCGATATCTTGAACCATTTTCGAGATTTCAATATTTTTTATATTTTTTTTTTTCAAACCGTCAGATTAAGGAAATTCCTCAACATAATTATCAGATTATGGGTCAGTACAACAAAGACATCAAGAAGAACCTTCTGTATAATAATCTGACGCGCTCGAGTAAATCAAGGTCACGATTTTTTTTTGCATTTAAAAAATCCGCCCTGACTGATGGTCGCGTCCAAATCGTCAGTCTTTAAAATAGGAGCTACTGGAGGGTTCACTTAACATCCCTTGTTAATGTCTAACGCGCTCGAGTAAATGTTTTTTTTTTATTTTTTCAACCCCTTCGTACGGCCACCCCCACCATGCAAAACGGCAGATTATTATATTTCCGTTATCAGAAAGACGTGGCGCGACTACCCTATTAATTTCTGACGCGCTCGAGTATTTCAATGTGACTGTTTTTTTTTACATTTTTGAAACTCTGTAGACGCTCCCCCCACCGCTGAAGGGGAAAATATCACATAACCTTTTTTTCTTTATTCCACCTAATCTTCAAATTCCAGTAGGTCCCAAAGACGCTCGAGTAACTACAAAATTAGCATCATTGCCTCCCCTACCAATGTTTTTGCGAACCCCCCCGCTAAAAAAAAAAAACTTTACATAAAAAAAATTTGTTGTTTAATATAGATGAAGTCGCGAAGAACAGCCGAGCTAGTGAACGAACAGTAACTTCTCGCTTCGCTGAACCATCGCACGCATTACCTTTATAAGTGACAAACTATCATCATCTAACTGTGATAAGCACCAATGACTAATTTAAAACGATTAATGAGCGTGAGCGCGTCACCCACGCTCCTACCTAGTTCGCAGTAAGCTATCGTAGTAATCTATACAGACTTCCACCACCTTCCACGTATTCAGATACATTTCAAAATGAAATTATTACAAATTATTTTTGTATTTAACGTAGTGTATTTTCATCAACGTAAGTATACCTACCTACTACCTATACATGTCGATGTTAGTTCAATTTTATAATGGCTTTATCACGGCCGGCTTTTTTAGTGAAGGAAAACAGTTAGGAAAATTGTAAATCCATGATCCGAGTAAAAGTGGACTCGGCCACGTGATGTGGTGCAGTGTGCAGTGTGTAGTGTGCAGTGTGTAGTGTGCAGTGTGCCGTGTACAGTGTGCAGTGTGTAGTGTGCAGTGTGTAGTGTGCAGTGTGCAGTGTGCCGTGTACAGTGTACAGTGTGCAGTGTGTAGTGTGTAGTGTGCAGTGTGTAGTGTGTAGTGTGCAGTGTGCAGTGTGTCGTGTACAGTGTGCCGTGTACAGTGTGCAGTGTGTAGTGTGTAGTGTGCAGTGTGCAGTGTGTGTAGTGTATATACACCTACAAGCTATTGATGCATCAACTTTGTGTCAGATCTTTATAATATATAATGTGTATTACTATATCTTCGAATGAAACGTACTCATATATGTAATTGCGATAGAACTTCACTTACAGGTAAGTTCGTTTAATCATCAATGTTGCGGCCAGCGGACCCGGCAGACGTTCTCCTGCTTACAAAACTTAGAACCCGATTCCAGCTGCCGGGTCTAATTTTGTTTTCAAATCATCGAGGAAGCCATTGAAATACACACACAAAATTTCATCCAAATCGGTCCTTTGTTACCGTACTCCTCCGAAACGGCTTGACCGATTTTGATGAAATTTTATCTGTATATTCAGTAGGTCTGAGAATAAGTTGTTATCTATTTTTTATACCGCTAGATCTCACGGGAACGCGAATCCCACGAGAACGCGGGTGAAACCGCGGGGGACAGCTAGTAAAAAATAGATAACAACCTATTCTCAGACCTACTGAATGGAAATATAAAGTTTCATCAAAATCGGTCGAGCCGTTTCAGAGGTACTCCTCTGAACAAATACTGTGACACGAGAATTTTATATACAGGGTGGCCGGAACATTGACGTCCAAAAATAAAATTTCGGTCCCTCGTATCATGGGGTATTCGAATCACCCCCATGTATGTTCCGCGACTTTTCATAGTTTTCGAGTTATGAATTTTTTTCTGAATGTTTGAAAATTTTCGACCTGACCAACCTAAAAAAATTCTAAAAAAAAAAGTAGAGGGTTTTATCGAGTTTCTTTTTTTGCAACTGAATTTTCATAAGTAGTACTTTTATGCATAAAATAATCAGCTTCGTAACTGTGATGAAAGTTATGAAAATGTTGATCTAAAGTGAAAAATTTACGTTCGGTAAATTATGACTCAAATTTTCAACTTTAAATTAAAAATCTTAACAGGTGACTTCATAATTCCTAAGTAGGCTTCAAGAATGCGCCAGACTCTCAGCTTTCATAATCATAAAAAAAATGAAGTACTTAATAGGGCTACTTTGTTTAAAATCGGCCTTCAAAGACAGCGAGGTGGAAAAATTCTTAAAATTACCCATCTGAGTAATTATTTTTTTTTGGCTATTTTCTCGTTCCTAAGGTTATTTAGTTTGCTAACCAAAAATGACTGCAGGAAAGCTAAGATTTAAACACGGAGATTTTTTTAATGTTAGTTTAATGAATTTTGCGCGATCCGTTCTCGTGGACTATGGGTTGTAAACGAGGGTGCAACTCTTTTACCTGCAATAACAATGGACCGAGAGGAAAAGAGACCGAATTATTGCTATCTCTCTCACGCAAGGCGCGCAACCGAAGCCAACGCAAAACAAGTACCTCAGTCGTACTCACATTGTGTTTACTGCTATACGCGTGTCGCCATTTTGTCTTTACCACACTCGCTTTGCCTACGGACTCCGCTGCCTACTTGTTTGACTACTTTGCTCGTTTATTGGACTGTGTTTTGCATTCTGATTTGGACTTTTTTTACGTGGAAGTGTAAAAAATGAGTTACACGTTAAGTGAATATGCAGAAATGCATTATTTTTATGGAGTTGCACAAGGAAACGGCCATGAAGCAGCGCGACTGTATCGCGAACAACTTCAACGTCGTGGTGGGCCGCAACCTGAGCGATATCCCGACCATCGTGTTTTTATTAACACGCACAACACTTTGATGACAGGCCGCATTCCTGGTCGACGCGGCAGTCATGAAGGAATCCCTAGAGCTAACCCGGATCGCAGAGAAATGGTGCTGGAAGAAGTTCAGCGAAATCCGTCTACGAGTACGAGAAGTATGGCTCGTGCTCTGAACATCCCAAGGACTTCTATCCAAGACATTCTTCACGATGAAGAATACCACGCGTTCCACATCCGACGAGTCCAAGCTTTACTGCCTACAGATCACCAATTGCGCGTTGATTTTTGCCAAACCATGTTACGAAAAGAGCAAGAGGATCCTGGATTTTTCAATAAAGTTTTATGGTCAGATGAGTCACGATTTGAGCGATCCGGAATATTCAATATTCATAATTACCACAAGTGGGCGAATGAAAATCCACTCGAAGTGAGAGCTTCAACATTTCAACATCGCTTCAGCGTTAACTTGTGGTCTGGTATCCTCAATGGCGAACTAATTGGTCCGTTTGAACTGCCGTCCAGACTTGATGGAGAAACATACAAAAACTTTTTGGAAAATGAACTTCCATTGTTGCTGGCAGATGTGAATCTCGAACTCAGACGAACCATGGTGTTGCAAAATGACGGCGCCCCGTGTCACTATGCAACCCAGGTCCGAAATTACTTAGATGAAACTTACCCCAACAGATGGATCGGACGCAGCGGACCAATTAGGTGGCCTCCACGCTCACCTGATCTCAACCCCATCGATTTCTTTATTTGGGGCTATTACAAGGAAATAGCATACGCCCGAGACTGTTCAAGTGAACAAGAGCTGAGGCAGTTGATTGCAGAAGCTGAACGTGTTGTGAGAGAGAACAGAGACGCTTTTAGACGATTGCCAGACAATTTCTTACGTAGGTGTAGAATGTGTATTGCTGCTGGTGGTGGCCACTTTGAAAACCTTTTGTAAATGTTAAAAATAAATTAAGTACTTTTTTCACATTATCATCTGTGTTTTATGCAAAACCACTTTTTACGTAAAACTTTTCTTACCCAACTCTGAAACTATTTGTTGGTTAGTTTTCAGTATTCTTATCATTAATTAACCTTAGGAACGAGAAAATAGCCAAAAAAAAATAATTACTCAGATGGGTAATTTTAAGAATTTTTCCACCTCGCTGTCTTTGAAGGCCGATTTTAAACAAACTAGCCCTATTAAGTACTTCATTTTTTTTATGATTATGAAAGCTGAGAGTCTGGCGCATTCTTGAAGCCTACTTAGGAATTATGAAGTCACCTGTTAAGATTTTTAATTTAAAGTTGAAAATTTGAGTCATAATTTACCGAACGTAAATTTTTCACTTTAGATCAACATTTTCATAACTTTCATCACAGTTACGAAGCTGATTATTTTATGCATAAAAGTACTACTTATGAAAATTCAGTTGCAAAAAAAGAAACTCGATAAAACCCTCTACTTTTTTTTTAGAATTTTTTTAGGTTGGTCAGGTCGAAAATTTTCAAACATTCAGAAAAAAAATCATAACTCGAAAACTATGAAAAGTCGCGGAACATACATGGGGGTGATTCGAATACCCCACGATACGAGGGACCGAAATTTTATTTTTGGACGTCAATGTTCCGGCCACCCTGTATATAGATTTGTTTAATAACTCCTGGAATGACATTTGTTTTGTAGGTTTGTTTTGAGACGACTGTCCCAACTGCGAGCCAAAGGGGTGTAGGAACAAGAGTGGGTGCTGTAGTAAGTGTTTGTCTTGTTACAGTCGACCGCCATTCGACTAATGGTCAATATTTCGAGAACCCTAATTTGACGTATCAACCCATTACCTTCGACATGGTGCAGCACGGATCCTTGGGGCGCTTCAATATAGAAGTCTACGACAAATTTGATTGCATGGAGGACTTGTTGAATTGTTGGCAGATGTTAAAGTGAGTGGACACATTATTTGGGTTCCGTACATTACTCAACCATGCTAAGCACAAAATGCCGTACCGTGTGTGTGTGTGTGTGTGTGTGTGTGTGTTTGTGCGTGTGTGTGTGTTTGTGTGTGTGTGTGTGTGTGTGTGTATGAGTGTGTGTGTGTGTGTGTGTGTGTGTGTTTGTGCGTGTGTGTGTGTGTGTGTTTGCGCGTGTGAGTGTGTGTGTGTGTATGAGTGTGTGTGTGTGTTTGTGTGTGTGTGTGTTTGTGCGTGTGTGTGTGTGTGTGTGTGTTTGCGCGTGTGTGTGTGTGTGTATGAGTGTGTGTGTGTGTGGGGGCCAGTATGAGCGCCAAGTGTTGAATCTATAAGGCATTGAGAATTAGATTAAGATGATGCTCAGTGGTTAGTGACGTGGGATACCGCGGCGAAGGTCGTGGGTTCGAATCCTACAATGAGCTCAAGCTCACGATGTTTTTCGTGAGGAAACCACAGCACGGTGGTAGGGTACTTTGGAGTACTCGACTGGCTGGCTACCACCCTCAAGTTGAAAATCTGTCGCCAAGCACCTGTTGGTGTGTTCCGGCAATTGCACTTGAGAGCCAGTTCGCCTTTAAGGCATTGTAATAAGGTGCACAACACATTAGCAATCGCCTGGTATTGCCAATGTGTATAGGCGACGGTTGTCACTTACCATCAGGTGACCCGCCTGCCTCGTTGTCACTAGTGACATAAAAAAAGAGATGATTTCAACTACTACAATTTCATACTACCTACATACTATCTAGGTATGACTTAAATGAAAGCAACTTTCTGATTATTATTATAACTGAAGAGAAGGAACCAAAACAATCTCAATTTAAATTCACATCAAATTCGTCAGCCTACTCATACTCATACACATGGGTACCAGGGGTACAATACAATACAATACAAATATTCTTTATTGTTGACACCACAAGACAAAAATACAGGTTACATACACAAAAGACAAATAACAGTGAAAACAATTTAGGCCAATGTAACCCCTAGTACCAGGCCCTCCATGTTTAATATAACATAGTTTTTGTACCTATCTAATGTTTTTAATGTAATGTAGGTATGTATTATATGTACTAACATAGAATAAGTAAATTGTATCTAACTAACATTGAATGGTCTTAAGGCTGAATTAAACTAATTATTCCTTATCATTAAAGCTGACAGGCCTGTATTCATATAGTATCCTGCCTGCGGTATGCCTGCGCGCTGCGGTGACGCTGTCGCGTCGCTCCCAGCCGTGTGGTGTGCCTACTCTACTACCGCTACCTATAATGTGTATGTGTGTTCTTCAGGATGGAACTCATGTGTCTTTTTAACGAGACCCAGGCCTCCTTGTGCGATGCCATCAAGCAGGGCTGCCTCTATAAAGACTGGACAAGTACGTAAGTTTACACCTACCTAGTCACTTTACACACCTGTACCTCTACCATGAGTTTGGTCTAGTAACGTAATCGATACTCGCTAGCGACTACGGTAAACATTTAGTATGAAGATTTGCGCAGCGCCTCTAACGGACAGTTGAAACAATACAGTTTTACATACAAAGTTTGTTACGATATTCGCTAGCGCGTATCGATTACGATAGCATAGTAAACTCATAGTAGAGACCCTGAGTACCTAGTGGGACGATTTGACGTTAGTTAAGGCAACGATTGCATTATTTTTCCATTTACATGCAAAAATGTCGTAGGTCCCTATGGGAAAACTTTGTAAATGTACCTACCTATATCCGCTTACTGCTTAGTATCGTCTACTAACGCCAAGCTCGCACTAGGCTTATGTACCGTACCTACTACCTGACGTTACATTTCAATAATAATAATAATAATAGCAATTAATAATTACAGATACCCATTCTCGTTTCGCTTGTTATGGCAGCGGAGCCTTATGCGGCGTGCACATGGATCTTGGTTAGTAACAATATATTAAAATTAAATAAGTGTTAGTAAAACATGATTATAATACACACAACACAAATCATTTAGAGGAGCGTGAGGCAGCTGTGCGTGCGACGCTAGACGCTAGCCACCGGCACCGTACCAACAACAGCGAGTCCCACCGCTCGCGCTCTACTAGGGAACGTAAATCATTTAGAGGAGCGTGAGGCAGCTGTGCGTGCGATGCTAGACGCTAGCCACCGGCACCTTCCCAACAACAGCGAGTCCCACCGCTCGCGCTCTACTAGGGAACGTAAATCATTTAGAGGAGCGTGAGGCAGCTGTGCGTGCGACGCTAGACGCTAGCCACCGGCACCGTCCCAACAACAGCGAGTCCCACCGCTCGCGCTCTACTAGGGAACGTAAATCATTTAGAGGAGCGTAAGGCAGCTGTGCGTGCGACGCTAGACGCTAGCCACCGGCACCTTCCCAACAACAGCGAGTCCCACCGCTCGCGCTCTACTAGGGAACGTAAATCATTTAGAGGAGCGTGAGGCAGCTGTGCGTGCGACGCTAGACGCTAGCCACCGGCACCGTCCCAACAACAGCGAGTCCCACCGCTCGCGCTCTACTAGGGAACGTAAATCATTTAGAGGAGCGTGAGGCAGCTGTGCGTGCGACGCTAGACGCTAGCCACCGGCACCTTCCCAACAACAGCGAGTCCCACCGCTCGCGCTCTACTAGGGAACGTAAATCATTTAGAGGAGCGTGAGGCAGCTGTGCGTGCGACGCTAGACGCTAGCCACCGGCACCGTCCCAACAACAGCGAGTCCCACCGCTCGCGCTCTACTAGGGACCGTAAATCATTTAGAGGAGCGTGAGGCAGCTGTGCGTGCGACGCTAGACGCTAGCCACCGGCACCGTCCCAACAACAGTGAGTCCTACCGCTCGCGCTCTACTAGGGAACGTAAATCATTTAGAGGAGCGTGAGGCAGCTGTGCGTGCGACGCTAGACGCCAGCCACCGTCACCGTCCCAACAACAGCGAGTCCTACCGCTCGCGCTCTACTAGGGAACGTAAATCATTTAGAGGAGCGTGAGGCAGCTGTGCGTGCGACGCTAGACGCCAGCCACCGTCACCGTCCCAACAACAGCGAGTCCCACCGCTCGCGCTCTACTAGGGAACGTAAATCATTTAGAGGAGCGTGAGGCAGCTGTGCGTGCGACGCTAGACGCTAGCCACCGGCACCGTCCCAACAACAGCGAGTCCCACCGCTCGCGCTCTACTAGGGAACGTAAATCATTTAGAGGAGCGTGAGGCAGCTGTGCGTGCGACGCTAGACGCTAGCCACCGGCACCTTCCCAACAACAGCGAGTCCCACCGCTCGCGCTCTACTAGGGAACGTAAATCATTTAGAGGAGCGTGAGGCAGCTGTGCGTGCGACGCTAGACGCTAGCCACCGGCACCGTCCCAACAACAGCGAGTCCCACCGCTCGCGCTCTACTAGGGAACGTAAATCATTTAGAGGAGCGTGAGGCAGCTGTGCGTGCGACGCTAGACGCTAGCCACCGGCACCTTCCCAACAACAGCGAGTCCCACCGCTCGCGCTCTACTAGGGAACGTAAATCATTTAGAGGAGCGTGAGGCAGCTGTGCGTGCGACGCTAGACGCTAGCCACCGGCACCGTCCCAACAACAGCGAGTCCCACCGCTCGCGCTCTACTAGGGACCGTAAATCATTTAGAGGAGCGTGAGGCAGCTGTGCGTGTGTCAGATATTTTGATATTGAGGAATCTATGTTATGATTTAGTGTCTGTATTTATTACTTTATCTGTGGATACTACCAACCTATAAACTATATTATCTCTGGTTTAGCCAACACTATAAAAATGTGAGAATAAAATGGGGGTAGTTAATAACAAGATGGTTGATATAATCTTATAAAAGGGACTAACATTTGAATATCGGCTCAGTCTCTGTTCTATTCGGTTGCGAGTTGGAGTTGGTATTGTTCACGACAGTCTACAAGAAGAAGTATTAAGTACCTACATACATATAATTATATGTATGTAGGTATATCTGACTCTTATTCTATGGTATTAGATACCGAATCATTGATTTGGTATTAAATTAGTATTAAAAGAGAGTAAGAGATTTAACACGTGCGACGCTAGACGCTAGCCACCGGCACCGTCCCAACAACAGCGAGTCCTACCGCTCGCGCTCTACTAGGGAACGTAAATCATTTAGAGGAGCGTGAGGCAGCTGTGCGTGCGACGCTAGACGCCAGCCACCGTCACCGTCCCAACAACAGCGAGTCCTACCGCTCGCGCTCTACTAGGGAACGTAAATCATTTAGAGGAGCGTGAGGCAGCTGTGCGTGCGACGCTAGACGCCAGCCACCGTCACCGTCCCAACAACAGCGAGTCCTACCGCTCGCGCTCTACTAGGGAACGTAAATCATTTAGAGGAGCGTGAGGCAGCTGTGCGTGCGACGCTAGACGCCAGCCACCGTCACCGTCCCAACAACAGCGAGTCCTACCGCTCGCGCTCTACTAGGGAACGTAAATCATTTAGAGGAGCGTGAGGCAGCTGTGCGTGCGACGCTAGACGCCAGCCACCGTCACCGTCCCAACAACAGCGAGTCCTACCGCTCGCGCTCTACTAGGGAACGTAAATCATTTAGAGGAGCGTGAGGCAGCTGTGCGTGCGACGCTAGACGCCAGCCACCGTCACCGTCCCAACAACAGCGAGTCCTACCGCTCGCGCTCTACTAGGGAACGTAAATCACTCTTAGTCAGTCATTATTAAATTCTATTTATTATTATTTTGCCGCCTTAACACGCAAATATTATCAGTGAGAGTAAATAAATAAATAATGATTAAATGTAATAGGTGTAAGTTGTTTTTGAAAAGAGTAATTGGTGAGTTTATTGCCGGCTCTTCTCAGCAAAAGCAACCTTCCGAACCGAGCATTAGAGTCTAGAAAAGTGCTTGTAAAGGCCTATTTGAATAAAAAACTTTTTCATTTTCATTTTCGTATGATGCTAGGCTGGCACGCAAGCGCAACAACAGCGACGCGCACCGTTTTCTTATTATACTCGTAAAAGCAATGAGCGATGTCTTCTGCAAACATCATGGACGCGCTACAATATGGTGCCACCATATTGTAGCGCGTCCATCCCCAACCCAAACAGCACCCCACCCTGAATGCATTAAATTGTATTGATCTCGACGTACGCCATGTGCGTGCACACCGCGTACAAATCTGCGAGCCAACATATTGCAACGAACACACAGCGCCCCTCGCTCCGCTCCCGTTCAATATCCATGTTGTTTATCAAGTTATCAGTGAGCCAGTGGCCCAGATACTTCACCTGGTGAACTCTTTTTAAAGGGGTATCGAAGAGTCACAGGGGGTACCTACAGTTTGATAGAGCTTTGTACCAGCTTTAAAAAGCTCGCTCTTAGCTGCATTATATGTAAGCTCATGGGCCACTGCATTAAAGCCAGCCATTTAAGCCATCTTCAATCGGCTTCACACCACATTAGTACGTAAATACAGTACCTACGGTGGCTCGTATCCGATGCGATCTACGAGCGAAGTGTCCTGGAATGCTTAGGCGGAAGTGGTCGCTGGTCGTTTCTAGGTGCCCGACTGGTTGCACCACTTTCAACAAACTGTCGCCAAACAACGCGGCAACGGTCTGCTGCTGCTCAAAGTAGGACTCTTAAGAACGAGTTTACTTTTATAATGTCTGTGCTTACCTTACCTTACCACGGCAGCGTCAACATTATGATAAAACACACAAGTAGTAATTTTCATTAAAATATTTTGAGTACCTATCTAAGATAAGGTAAAGATGATTTATTTGCTTGAAACACGGTTACATACATAGTTGTTAGTTGTGTAAGATGGATCTTCATGTTTCGCTACAATTATATCATGCAAAATTTAGGATTTATACAAAATTAAGTAAATTAACATAATATTTAGCGATTTAGTATGGGAGTTTGCTTCTTACATTAGGTACACATTGATGTACGGAACGGACGAGAGGAGATAATAATCTCGTGTGGCTACCTACTCAAAATAAATATACCTAGGTACCTAAATCATTGTTTCAGAGGTCCAGAATAATGCGGTGTACGCGTCTATTTGTTCGAACAACGGTGATCCGCAATGGACTCTCTGATCGTCCAACCGGCCCACCTGCCACCTGCGCCTGATGTGGCCTGATACCTCACCTCACAGCATCACATCCATGTCATTAACCTCTCGCTCTAATATGTACAATGGCCCAATCACGAGGCTAAGTGCGGAAACAGCCCTGCCAAAACAAACAAACCTCTCGCTGACGAGCGTGATTCGCGCTATCGTCCACAGCGAGAGGTTCCACTCCTTCTGCGAGCGCGTCATGCTCGCTTAGGAGGTGGCGCGCGGCGGAACGCGACAGGAGGACACTACCACCCTGTCGATCCGCCGCAACACAATATGATATGCTCTGCTTAGCTTGGAATCTGATGACTGTCTGTATCACAACGTATTTTAGTTCTTTCTACTGGCTATTTTGGATTTATTGAGATTTAAATAAGAGGTGATTTATTCTGGTAAATTGATATTCTGCAACATAGTTTGCCTAAAGTATTTTGTTTTATTTTGTTTTTCGCAAGTATTTTATGTAAAAAATTAATCGAGGCTTCGGGTGACCGGCGGGCGGGAAGCTTATTCCGCCAACACATCAGCTTGGCCATCCAAAGAGGAAACGCTGCCAGCCTGCGGGAACCTTGCAAAAAGTTTCTTATAGAACTTAACTATTATATATAGTTGTACATTTGTTTGTATTTTTTTTCTCTTTTTTTTGGCAGCAAACAGTCATTACAAATGATATTACATAATAACAATATTACATAAATTGATAGACAAGGAGTGACGAAAATACATATTTTAAAACAAAAATAAATAACAAGTGCATCGGTTTACAATATGAAACATACATATATAAAACATACATATAAAGAAGAAAAAATATAAAACAATTAATACAGAAAGAAATACTGTACGTGTATACCTACCTACTTCATTTTGTACATAATGTTGTAAATAAACGAAAACTTTGAAATTATTTGTTTGATTTTATTGAACTGTTTTTAATATACGCTCCTGCGAAGCACTTATAAGAAATTTATTTGGATAATATCCCTTTGCCACTTTATTTGTTATTTCATGGTAATAAATTATAATGCTAGATTGACTATACCAGATCGGACTGAGTATTCGGAACGCGAATGTCTTCTTCAAAAAGCAAATACTATGAATAAATAAATAAATAAATACGTACCTGTAAAGTTGCTAAAACTCTACATTCTGATATCTTAATAGGCCGTTTTTTGTATTGGAGCCCCCCTTAAATATTTATTTTAATTTGATTATTAATAATTAAAGTAAAAATACGATTTTCAAATATCCCTCCGCATTTTTCTTTCATCTGCATCGAGAACATTTTCGTGCAATGATTTTTTATGATTTCAAATGAGGCTTAAAACCTGATGAGTCATTTGATCGACTTCGAATTGCTTTTATGGATGAAGGACCTTCAAAAGCAACCATCTACCGCTGGTATAGCGAGTTCAAACGCGGTCGTCTTACTTTGGCGGATGAACAAAGGAGTCTCTAGGAGAACGGCTGTCACCGAAGAAAGTGTATTTCAAGAAAACAGACGTATTACGTACGAAGAGATTCAGCATACTCTGCTGATTGGTTCAGGAAGTGTTCACAAGATTTTGCACGAGCACCTTCGCGTAAGGAGGATAGTTTCCCGCTGGGTACCGCACAACCTCACCGAAGCTCAGAAGCAGGCCCGTGTGGATTGGTGCCGTGATATTATACAAAAATTTGATGCAGGCTCGTCACGTCGATTTTACGACATTGTGACAGATGACGAATCCTGGATTTATCAATACGATCCAGAAACAAAGCGTCAGTCGACAGTTTCAAAATGAACCAACGCCTACGAAAGTGAAGCGATAAAGGAGCGCAGGAAAAATTTTGATCGCTAGTTTCTTCACTTTGATGGGGTACCTAATTTCAATTCCACTTCGAGACCATAGCAGCATCAACGCCGAATGGTATAGCACAAAATGCCTGCCAGAAGTATTTTCGGCATTGAGCAACAAGCGACCGAACACCGGGCTCCGCGGGGTCCTTCTTCACCACGACAACGCGCCCGCGCACTCTGTGATCAAAACGAGGGACATCCTGGATTCCACACCGGTCAGAGTCTTGGGACAACCTCCTTACAGTCCTGATTTGGCTCCGTTTGACTTCTTTTTATTCCCTAAAATTAAAAATCAGCTCAAAGGGATACAGTTTTCATCGCCGAAAGACGCGCTAGCAGCGTTGGAGAAGGCCGTTGAAGAGGTGTCTGCGGAGGACTGGAAAAAATGTTTTGAAAATTGGTTCAGATGCATGAAACTTTGTAGAGGCTGGTGAAGAGTTCTTTGAAAAGATTTAATAAAAAAAATTTTTTCATAGAAGTTAGTTAATTAGTTTCTCAAAACTTTCCGAGTGTCCCACGTATTGTTGTTTAATATTATCCACGTGGAATGTTAAAGACGACGCAGATGAAGTCGCGAAGAACAGCCGAGCTAGTGAACGAACAGTAACTTCTCGCTTCGCTGAACCATCGCACGCATTACCTTTATAAGTGACAAACTATCATCATCTAACTGTGATAAGCACCAATGACTAATTTAAAACGATTAATGAGCGTGAGCGCGTCACCCACGCTCCTACCTAGTTCGCAGTAAGCTATCGTAGTAATCTATACAGACTTCCACCACCTTCCACGTATTCAGATACATTTCAAAATGAAATTATTACAAATTATTTTTGTATTTAACGTAGTGTATTATCAACGTAAGTATACTTACCTACTACCTTACCTATAATACACGTTGATTTTATTAAACGACTTCAAAAAAGGAGGAGGTTATACATATGTTCGACTGTATGTATTCTTTTTTATGTATGTTCATCGATTTCTCCGCCAATTGCCCACTGATTTTCAAAATTCTTTTTTCATTTGAAAGAGTATACTTCGGCGGTAGTCTCATTGTCATCAAGTCAGGATCTGATGATGGGATCCTGGGGAAAACGAGGGCAACCCTCAAATTTTATAAGAATTGTCAACCGATTTGAAAGAGTGTAAACATACCGGTTTACCGACCACTACCCTTTTCCGGCCACTTTGCACGTTATTTTAAATAATAGACAGTGTTATAGACCGCTCTTTTCTAATTTCGCGTCATTCGAACAAAGAGATTTAAGGCGAGCCCCGTTCACGAAATCTACTCTTTCAAGGGGGTGAAGCAAGGGAGGAACGGGAGCAGGCGCGCGGTGCCCCGCACTCGCCTGTCATACTACATATTAGTGTGCGTTGCACCCGTCAGTGCTCACACACCGTAACAATGTGTAGTACGGTCAGCAAACTCGACAAATTACCACTAAACATTTATTGTATATATTTTTTTATGTTACGTACACGGTGATTGCAGTAATTTAAGATGATCTGTATAATCGATACAAATATATAAAATTGAAGAATTATATCATTGAATTAATTTATTCATTATCATAGTTTCACGACATAGCATTCACTTTTGGCATTTAATTATCGGAAAATTATATTTAGGGATTTTGGTTCACTATTAGGTTGTTAGTCTATCACTCAATATTCCCTCCTACTACATTCAAGGAATGCCTCCGGTGTCATTCTAGTAAAGCCCCCCACCAGTACAAGACTATATCTTATAGGCGTATAATTATTATTTGTTGAAATAAATAAAATTAAAATCCACGACGAAATGGAGACGGTATATGCGTTTGGGGTGAGAGGATGTTTGTTTGTGCAAATCCAAGTTGCCATTTTTCTCCAAAACTACTAGTCCGATTTTGACGAAGTTTTCAGTTATGAGTTTGATTGGTGCATGTTCTTAGATATGTGTTACGCTGACAACTTACAAAGGGGACGGGGTGCTTTTTAATTATTTTATCCTTTTTCAATTAAATTTTAACCGTCTTTGGTATTTTCAATTTTTTTATTTGTATAAAAAATAATTATTTGTAACTTTTGTAAGTACATAATAAAACTGGCGTTTTTTAATTAGACGGGATTGTAACCAAATAAATTTTGTAGCAATTAAAAAAAACCGGTCAGTGCGAGTTGTAAATAGTTCGTTCATCACGGTAATGGAGTCTCAAGGATTTAAAAAAAAAAAATCGACTACCTTATTTGAGGTTATTGCCAATTAAGCTAGACCTCTAAATTGTATGAGCGCCGATACAACTCAGAGGTTTATCTTAGTTGGTGGTGACTATGTATGTATGGGGACACCCTTTAATTTTCACCTTTTTTTTATTTTTTGGAATTTTTCCTGTATTTGTGCTGTAAGAACTTGCTTGTTGCCAAAGTTCTAGGTTATCTATATATATAAAAGGATAAGTCCTGACTGATCTATCAACGCCCAGCCTAAACCCTTAGACCTAGAAAGCAGTTTTTTTTCCCAGGTATTGTTTTTAAAACTTGACCGAGGAATAAGAACGGACTTTTCGAAATTCAACCTTTAAGCGGGTGAAAAAGGGGTTGAAAGTTTGTATGAAAGTCGGTCATTTTTGAAGCTAGAATCATGAAACTTTGTTTTTAGACTATCAATTAAAAATAAAGAAACATGTGTATCAGCGTTATTTAAATTTATACCCCTGCGGGGCTAGCATGGGCAGGGGATAAAATTTTACGCCGTGCTTCTACGGCGTCGACGACTGCCGCCGACTGCCGTATAAGCACGGCGTCAGCCGTCGACTGCAGTCGGTGTCGGCGGCTGCCGTCGGCGCGTCGACGGCTGCCGCCGACTGTCGTAGAAGCACGTTGGCGTCAGCCGTCGACTGCAGTCGGTGTCGGCGGCTGCCGTCAGCGCGTCGACGACTGCCGCCGACTGCCGTAGAAGCACGGCGTCAGCCGTCGACTGCAGTCGGTGTCGGCGGCTGCAGCCTGTGCCGATGGCAGTCGTATCGCCATGCTCGGAGGGTGGATAAAACTGACAGTACAGAGGGAAATAGCATTTTGTCCTCTCCCCGGGGATAGTTTATCCACCCATGTCGCCATGCTCGGGAGGGTGGATAAAACTGACAGGATATAGCATTTTGTCCTCTCCCCGTGGATAAAATATTTCCGGCCATGCTAGCCCGGCAGAGGGGGTGAAACGGGGTTTGAAAGTTTGTATGGAAGTCCGCGATTTTTTTAAGCTAGAACCATGAAACTTTGTTTTTAGGCTAATAACTAAAAATAAAAAAAACACGTATTTTAGCGTTTTCTAAAATTTTACCCTTAAGGGGGTGAAAAAGGGGTTGAAAGTTTGTAGCGATGTTGCATAATTTTTGAAGCTAGAACCATGAAACTTTGTTTTAGACTAATAATTAAAAATAAAGAAACACGTGTATTAGCGTTTTTTAAATTTCTACCCCTGAGGGGGTGAAACGGTGGTTGAAAGTTTGTATGGAGGTCCGCCATTTTTTGAAGCTAGAACCATGAAACTGTTTTTAGGCTTACAATTAAAAATAAAGAAACACGTGTTTTAGCGTTTTCTAAAATTCAACCCATAAGGGGGTGAAAAAGGGGTTGAAAGTTTGTACGGAAGTCCGTCATTTTTGAAGCTAGAACCATGAAACTTTGTTTTAAGGATAACAAATAAAAATAAAGAAATACGTGTTTTAGCGTTTCCTATAATTCCACCTCTAAAGGGGTGTTAGGAGTTATTTCCGTTTCTTGGTATGAAAATTGAGAAGGACTGACTCATCAACGCCCAGTGTTAGACCTAGAAAGCTGGTCTTTTTCACAGGTAATGTTTTTAAGATGTAGACGAGGATTAAGAAAGATTTTTTGAAATTAAATCTCAAAGGATACGCGGAAAGCTAGTATACCATATAGGTTTTCGACCCAAAACCTATAGGGTACTTCCGGTTGACCTAGAATTGTCAATTTTGTTTAAAAGCAAGATCTTACAGCACAAGTTAAGGGAAAATTCCGAAAAATAAAAAAAAGTTGAAAATTAAGGTAAATTTTGGTACTTGCAAGTTTTCGCGAAAATCTAAATTTGCCCATATCTTTTTATAGTGTTGACTCAGGACCTTGATTTTTATACATCTAATAGGTACTATAGACCTATATAGTATTTGGTATAAATTTTAATTTGCTAAGTCCACCCGTTCCTGAGATAATCGGTGGTGACACACGGACAAAAATCAGACAATTGGCGAATGTTGAGACGGCCAGATTAGTTTATTTTGCATATTTGTTATTTTATACTTGATACTGGCAGAAATATCTTAATGGACGATTTCCATCAGAGGAAAGAAAAAATGTGCACACGGTTATAACGTCCTTGGCAAACGAAAGTAGAAGACAGGTGATATAATATTTTTCTGAGTTATTACGATTTCATTGTATTTATTAGTAAAATTAAAAGTGCTGTATTCTTGGCACAAAAATGATATTGATATTTTAATATTTATTCTGATACATAAATATATCTTCGATCCACCTCTCTTGATTAAAAAAAGTTACAGGTAACTCTGTCGTCGTTCCGCCACATGCGTTTTACGTTTCTTAGATCTAAAAAACAAAATAAAAAAATAAATCGTACGATATTATGATTTCATATTTCTTTATAGCACCTATATTTTTCTTTTGCTGCTATCTGTACTATGGCATGCGTCGAAATGATAGACTAGACATTTAGCCGAACATTTCGTCGTTTGATGCTATTTGCAATTTTATACGTTCATCAACATAATTATATAAACGCACAAAGTAGTCATAATAACAACAAATAATGATTACTAACTAGACAGTAAAAAATTCAGTTACAGAGCGTCCGGTACCAACCTCCCACGGCCAGCGTCGCTGGCAAACTAAACGAACGTGTGGATTGAATTGCAACTCTAGCACCGCTGTCAATGTTGTTGATTATTGCGTAGCTTTAATTATCGCTTCGCTAGGTTCACGAACGAAAACATTACTATTTTCTACATTTTAATAATTTTTTGGAATAATCCAGTATTTATTAAAATTCTATGCGATAATTGTGTTAGAAGAATAAATAATGTACCCTTTAGTAAAAAAAAAAAAATCACTGTCACTGAAAATTACGACATCTTCGAAATTTAAGTTTATTTTTTTTGGTGATATTTAGGATTTTTATACAGAGTCATCAAACCATTTTTCAATATTCTGTTCCATTATTGTGATTCTTTGTTTCTTTATCAGTCGACATATATATGTATTTTTTTGTGTATTAGAATTCTATATCATTTCTTTACATTGGAAGCTCAAACATCAATCTTTTCATCAGATTTCGTGAACTGGCCTCGCCTTAACGAATATTTAAATGACGACAATGCTTGGGTGTAGCGCTCGCTCTTGCAGGACATACATTTATGGAATAATTCTAAGATTGTTCTGAAAATAGTAATTTTATTGCCGGTTCTTCTCAGCAAAAGCAACCTTCCGAACCGTGCACTAGAGTCATTAGAGTGATTAGAATCTGACAATTCATAAGCGCCTGTGAAGGCCTATTTGGATGAACATTTCATTTCATTAAACAAACAAACTCAGCAATTACTCATGTTAAGAAAGCAACTTAGACTTATAACATTTAATTCTTAAAAATAGTTTCACATAGTACGAAATATGAAACTCATAAAATAGCTTGTGAAACGAGCAATTCAATTAACCAGTGTTTGGCTTGTTACAGTCGACCGCCAATCGATTAATGGTCAATATTTAGAGAACCCAAATGTGACGTTCCAACACATTGCCTTCGACTCGACGCATCGCGGAGCGGGACCCTTGGGGCGCTTCTTCCTCTACCCCGACGATGTGTGCATAGAGGACTTGTTGAATTGTTGGGAGTTGTTAAAGTGAGTGGACACATTATTTGGGTTCCATACATTACTCAACCATGCTAAGCACAAAATGTGTGTGTGTGTGTGTGTGTGTGGGCCAGTATGAGCGCCACAATGCCAAGTGTTGAACCTAAGGCATTGAGAATGAGATGATTTGAAATACACACATCAACATGGTCTAGGGATATTTCAATTAAACCTGAATAACTAAAATTCTCTTAACTTTTTGTTAAGACACCTACACATTAAAATAAACCTTTAGTCGAACCTTTGGTAGAAAACCTCTAATCTGATAATAAACTTTTAGATAAAGTTAAATTTAAAAAAAACTTAGAAGAAGAGGAAAAACTCAGACAAAATTTAAATCTTAACTTTATTTTTGAAACATCAAAACCTAAACAAAACAACTATTTTTTTATAAAAATTGTTGAACAATTAAAATTATTAATCCGTGGATCCACCTCAGTCTCTCCTGACACATCTGCAGCGGTTCTGCATACCCAAAACAAGGGTGTCAATATCCTGTTGTGGAATACTGTCCCAAGTCCTGCTAAGATGCAAGAAAAGCTGGTTTTCATGCACAATATCTTCAGGGAAATTCCTAAGTCAGGGGATTGTGCAGGCCAGTCTAAAGCTTGGATATCATGCTGTTGTAACCAACTTGTAACGATACGCGCCGTATGTGGACGGGCATTGTCGTGCATTAGCTGGAAATTTTATCCCATTTGCTGTTTGTGAGGCAAGATTACAGGCTCTAGCACCTCATCTCGGTATTTTAGAGCAGTCATATTGCCTTGTATCCAAACGAGGTCCGTTCTACCGCCGAGACGAATTCCTGCCCAAACCATAATCGTGCCACCTTGATATGCATGAACTTGTTGTGGGTGCTGCAGTCGATTCCACGGTCCAGGTTCTCTCCAAACGCGTATTCTTCGCGAATCAGGATGAAAACCAAACCTGGATTCATCAGTAAAAAGCACAAGTGACCATTGAGAATGGTTCCAGTTTTCGTGTGCAGTAGCCCATTGTAATCTTCTTCCTCGATTGCCTCTCCTTAGCGCTGGTACCCGAAATGGCCTAAGAGCACGTATGTTGACTTCATGCAGTCGTCTTCTCAAAGTTTGACCGCTTACCAGCAAACCATACTCTCTCTGTAGCCTTTGAACCAATTGCATCGCCGTTACATTTGGTTGACTTCGTGCAGCATTTAATATGAATCGGTCCTGTACATGTGTTGTAATGCGTTGAGGTCCTCGGTGCCGTTCCACCACTTCCCCCGTGACACGATAACGTGACCAAAGCCTGGATATAACGCTCTGACTGGTCCTCATGGGTTCAGAAACCGCAATTTGGGTAGCGCCAGCTTGAATCATGCCCACTGCTCTTAACATTTCGTTCCTGGTCAAGTGTCTACGTGGCATGATTAAATGAACACCGGAGATGCGTTTGACAGAGATTTTTTGAAATTTATGGAGTTTTAATCAAGTAAGAAGTTCGTGAAGATTTACTACTTTGGAAGAAATTCAATGAATGCGAATTTCATCTTAAAACAAAACCTTTATATACAAATTTGAATTTAAAAAATGAACTTAATAATGTTTTTATAATCTGTCATCAATAGTATTTTTGTAAGGCCAGTACTTTTTAAGTTATTTAAAAAAGTTTTATATATCCTGTTCGGTGCGATGCAACCAAACACTTGTCATAGTAAGTGCATTATTAGCCGTCGAACCGACCGCGCGACCGGGTGAACTCAAACATTTCATAACAAACATTAAACATTTAATTTGAACAACAAACATTTTAATACCCCCACAACCTCGCACCCCGAACATATCCACCATGTTGTTGTGTGTACATACTTAGGTATATCTAGGTATGAGTTTAATGAAACCAACTTTCTGATTTGGTTTTGAACTGACTTTACCAACACACAATCTCAATTTAAATTCACGTCAAATTCGTCAGCCTGCTCATACATGATACATTATAGAACAACTTCCAAACGAATATAATTTCTTACTTAAATCAAATTTACAAAAAATATAGCAAAAGGCCAAGCGACTGTCTATCTGTGGCGATGAAGCAAATGTGTCGAAAAGTGTCGATTGAATCAAAGATTAATATTGTACCTAGGTATATCGGGAATGATCGAATGACGGTGCCTCAGCACTAGCCGGCGACGTCACAAGCCACGCCTACTCTCGGCGAATTGTTTCCTAATCATAGTTTTTGTAATGTTTTTAAATGTAATGTAGGTATGTACTAACAAAGAATAAGTATGTTTTTATACACACACAAGTGACAACGAGGCAGGCGGGTCACCTGATGGTAAGTGACAACCGTCGCCTATACACATTGGCAATACCAGGGGATAGCTAATGTGTTGTACACCTTATTAAGGCGAACTGGCTCTCAAGTGCAATTGCCAGAACACACCAGTAGGTGCTTGGCGACAGATTTTCTACTTGAGGGTGGTAGGTAGCCAGCCAGTCGAGTACTACAAAGTACCCTACCACCGTGCTAATTAAATTGTAACTAACATTTTATGGACTTTAGAAGGTTCTAATCTCCTAACTTACTATCTCGTAACTAGCCATATTTATTATAGGTATGTATAGATAGGATCCTTCCTGCGGTGCCGCTGTGACGCGGTCGCACGCAGCATGTACTTATACGTAATATGAATGTGTGTTCTTCAGAATGGAACTCATGTGCAATTTTAACGAGACCCAGGCCTCCTTGTGCGATGCCATCAAGCAGGGTTGCTTCTATCATGCCAAGTCAAGTACGTAAGTTTACACCTAATCACTTTGCACACCTGAGTACCTAGTGGGACGTTTTGACGTTTGATTGCGTTTTTTTTTTTCATTTACATGCAAAAATGTTGTAGGTCAGGGACCTATGGGAAAACGTACTACAAACGTACTACCTATACCTACTTAGTATCGTCTACTAACGTCAAAAGCTTACACTAGGCTTATTATGTATTACCTGACGATACATTTATCATTTGTTACAGGAGGCCATTTTCTCCTATCTTGCTTTAGCGGGGGGTACCTCACGTGCCCCTGGATAATTGATCCTGGTTAGTAATATATTAAAATAATAATAAGTGTTAGTAAAACATGATTATAATACATACAACACAAATCATTTAGAGGAGCGTGAGGCAGCTGTGCGTGCGACGCTAGATGCTAGCCACCGTCACCGTCCCAACAACAGCGAGTCCCACCGCTCGCGCTCTACTAGGGAACGTAAATCATTTAGAGGAGCGTGAGGCAGCTGTGCGTGCGACGCTAGACGCTAGCCACCGGCACCGTCCCAACAACAGCGAGTCCCACCGCTCGCGCTCTACTAGGGAACGTAAATCATTTAGAGGAGCGTGAGGCAGCTGTGCGTGCGACGCTAGACGCTAGCCACCGGCACCGTCCCAACAACAGCGAGTCCCACCGCTCGCGCTCTACTAGGGAACGTAAATCATTTAGAGGAGCGTGAGGCAGCTGTGCGTGCGACGCTAGACGCCAGCCACCGGCACCGTCCCAACAACAGCGAGTCCTACCGCTCGCGCTCTACTAGGGAACGTAAATCATTTAGAGGAGCGTGAGGCAGCTGTGCGTGCGACGCTAGACGCTAGCCACCGGCACCGTCCCAACAACAGCGAGTCCCACCGCTCGCGCTCTACTAGGGAACGTAAATCATTTAGAGGAGCGTGAGGCAGCTGTGCGTGCGACGCTAGACGCCAGCCACCGGCACCGTCCCAACAACAGCGAGTCCTACCGCTCGCGCTCTACTAGGGAACGTAAATCATTTAGAGGAGCGTGAGGCAGCTGTGCGTGCGACGCTAGACGCCAGCCACCGGCACCGTCCCAACAACAGCGAGTCCCACCGCTCGCGCTCTACTAGGGAACGTAAATCATTTAGAGGAGCGTGAGGCAGCTGTGCGTGCGACGCTAGACGCTAGCCACCGGCACCGTCCCAACAACAGCGAGTCCCACCGCTCGCGCTCTACTAGGGAACGTAAATCATTTAGAGGAGCGTGAGGCAGCTGTGCGTGCGACGCTAGACGCCAGCCACCGGCACCGTCCCAACAACAGCGAGTCCTACCGCTCGCGCTCTACTAGGGAACGTAAATCATTTAGAGGAGCGTGAGGCAGCTGTGCGTGCGACGCTAGACGCCAGCCACCGGCACCGTCCCAACAACAGCGAGTCCCACCGCTCGCGCTCTACTAGGGAACGTAAATCATTTAGAGGAGCGTGAGGCAGCTGTGCGTGCGACGCTAGACGCCAGCCACCGGCACCGTCCCAACAACAGCGAGTCCTACCGCTCGCGCTCTACTAGGGAACGTAAATCATTTAGAGGAGCGTGAGGCAGCTGTGCGTGCGACGCTAGACGCCAGCCACCGGCACCGTCCCAACAACAGCGAGTCCTACCGCTCGCGCTCTACTAGGGAACGTAAATCATTTAGAGGAGCGTGAGGCAGCTGTGCGTGCGACGCTAGACGCTAGCCACCGGCACCGTCCGGCAAACCGGGGCACTTGTCGCGGGCGACAGTTTCATGGGGGCGCCAAATCCAAAATGTATATGTATATATAACTAGCTGACCCGTGCGGTTTCGCCCGCGTTCTCGAAGGAACAGTTGAATGTTCAAAAATCCTTTAGTAGCGGAAGGAATCTATCTGTCTTTGAAGTATAATACTACGGATTTTGTTCGCAATTTCATGGGTTATAATTTAGTTTTGCACGGCACCCAATTTTTTTTTATAAAGGTAAAAAGTTCTGCCAGTGAAAGTCCCGTCTAAATTAGTGCAGACGTTTCGAAGATTAGCCGGCACAAAAAGCCAGACAGACAAACGAACTAACTGTTTTAAAATACTTTTTTAAACGTCAGCTTTTAAATATTTCGAAAATGGTGGTATTTTTATACATTTGTATAATATCGTTAATATTTTTAGGGTTCCGTATCTCAAAAGGTAAAAAAAAGGAACCCTTATAAGATCACTTTCTTGTCCGTCTGTCTGTCCGTGTGTCACCACCGATTATCTCAGGAATGGGTAGACCTAGTAAGTTGAAATTTATACCAGATACTGAAGTCTATAGTCCCTATTAGGTGTATAAAAATTAAGATCCTGAGTCAACACCATAAAAAGATATGGGCAAATTTAGATTTTCGCGAAAACTTACAAGTGTCTATAATTAAAGTACCTTGGTATATTTATAATTTTTTTAAAAGTATAATTATATATCTAGTGATTAGTAACACTTTGTTATTATATAAAAACATAATATAGAATAAATAATGTTAATATGTGTATGAAGCGTACAAGCAGACCAATTTTATTATTAGTGAGTTGTCTTTTGTCAACGCGGCTACGTCACATCGAGCGCGCCGCGCGACCCGCGCCAGCGCAGCCGGCCGCCCGCCACAGTCAGTCAGTCAGCCTACAGCTACGCTCGCGATCACTGTGTTGATCCGCTCTCCGCCGCGCTTATATACTCCTATCTTTTGCTTCGCTTTTTCTAGTGTAGTAAATAATTGTAATCTATCCTCTTGCTATCTCTCTAAGTCTATATCTTCTACTCCTTCTGTATTTTCTTCTGTGAACTGTGTACCCATCTTCTCAAGCTATTAAACTCTTTTCGTGATATTTTCATTGTATACCTACGTGCTGCAACGCTTCAGGTACCATACTTAACCACCAAAATTTACCTTAATTTTCAACTTTTTTATTTTTCGGAATTTTCCCTTTACCTTGCTTTTGCCAAATTTCGTGATTCTAGGTCAACGGGAACTAGCATATAGGTTTTCGACCCTAAACCTATAGGGTACTTCCGGTTGACCTAGAACTTTTTTACGCCTTTTTACCCCTTTAGGGTGGAATTTCCAAAAATCAATTTTAGCGGATACCTGCCTACTTCCTATGAGGAATCTACCAGTCAAATGTCACCTGATTTTTCATGTTTTTGTTTTAAAATTGATCGAAAATTCAAATTTCGAGGTCAAAACCTTTTGAACCCACTTTTTACACCTTTTCCCTCCTTTAGGGGTTGAATTTTGAAAAATCCGTTCTTAGCTGATGTCTACTCGTCATGACGAATCTATCTGCCAAATTTCAAGTTTGTAGCATTTATACTTTCTGAGATTTCGTGATTAATCAGTCCGGTATTTCACGTTTAGGTATAAAAAAAACCCACTTTTTACACCTTTTCCCCCCTTTTGAAAAAATCCGTTCTTAGCTGACGTCTACTCCCCAGAAGAAATCTACCTGCCAAATTTCAAGTCAATGTAAAGTTTGTAGCATTTATAGTTTCTGAGATTTCGTGATTAATCAGTCAGTGGTACGTTTCACGTTTTATACACACATCAACATGGTCTAGGAATATTTCAATTAAACCTAAATAACTAAAATTCTACTAACTTTTTGCTAAGACACCTACACATTAAAATAAACCTTGTTTAATAGCCTATCTAATCTAATGATAAACTTTTAGATAAAGTAAATTAAAAAAAACTTAGAAGAAGAGGAAAAACTCAGACAAAATTTCAATCTTAACTTTATTTTTGAAACATCAAAACCTAAACAAAACAACAATTTTTTTTATAAAAGTTGTTGAAAACTTAAAATTAATAATCCGTGGATCCACCTAAGACTCTCCTGACACATCTGCAGCGGTTCTGCATACTCAAAACTAGGGTGTCAATATCCTGTTGTGGAATACTGTCCCAAGTCCATTATTATTTAATGAAATTAGTATTATCCAGTCTTATTTAATGAAAAATGTATTTTTAGAGTCTACTTTGCTGTGCCCTAACAGGGTTTCATGTTTGTACCATCACCAATTTTGTACCATCTATATGTTACCATGAACGCAATAAAGTTTGAAGTTTGAAGTCCTGCTAAGATGCAAGAAAAGCTGGTTTTCATGCACAATATCTTCAGGGAAATTCCTAAGAGCTCTTCTCTGAAGCATATCCCAGGCATGCTCAATAGGATTTAAGTCAGAGGATTGTGCAGGCCAGTCTAAAGCTTGGATATCATGCTGTTGTAACCAACTTGTAACGATACGCGCCGTATGTGGACGGGCATTGTCGTGCATTAGCTGGAAATTTTGTCCCATTTGCTGTCTGTGGGGCAAGATTACAGGCTCTAGCACCTCATCTCGGTATTTTATTTATTTATAGACGAGCAGCTTAGAAGCTGATGTGTCTACATCTTGCAGTGTTGAAGTAAGGGTCGCACTTCATCGATCACTTATGCAGTATATTCGTTTTTGTCCAGTTGTCCAGTCGGTTTTTAAAATCGTTTGTTGAGGTCGCTGATATCACATCATCGGGTAACCGATTCCAACACTGGACTACTCTATTACTGAGGAAATGGTGAGCAGTGTTTGTCTTTGATGGTGCACGATTAATTTTACATTGATGCCCGCGGGATGATTTAGTGCTCTCATACTTAATAAATATGTTGTCTAGGTATGGTAAGTTGTACTTTCCCGTGAGGATTTTGTAAGTCTCAATGAGATCGCCACGAAGTCGTCTTTCCTCATGAGTAGTGAGGCGCAGAATGCGAAGCCTGTCGTCGTAGCCTTGTTTCGTAAGGCGGCTGGTATTTTAGTAGCTTTTCGCTGGACACTCTCAAGCAGGTCGATATCTTTATGAAAATAGGGGCTCCAAACTTGGAATCCGTACTCTAGTAAGGGTCTTATATAAGTCTTGTAGATTTTCATGAAAAGATCTACAGTCATCGTTTGGAAGGATCTTCGAATGATATATACAAATGAATCAGCTTTTTTTACAATTGAGATTATGTGCTCTTCCCACTTTAAGTTTGAAGTGATTAATATTCCAAGGTCTTTCTGTATGTCAGTTGATTCTATTAGGTTCCCGTCCAGATTGTAGTTGATTCTTGGGTTGGTTTTACCGAGGTGGAAGATGCTACATTTTGAGATATTTAATTTTATTATCCAGTCTTTAGTCCAGCTCATGATACGGTTGAGGTCTTCTTGCAGTTGCCCAGAGTTGATAAGTGGGTTGGCTAAGAACTTTCTATCATCAGCAAAAAAGGCAGATTGAGATACAATAATTTCAGCCAGGTAAGTAATGAAAATCCCAAAAAGGTGAGCAGAGAGCACTGAGCCTTGAGGGACACCACTTAACACTTGCTTACGTTGTGATAGGGTGGAACCTATTTAGACGCAGAGGTGCATGCAGAGACCTACCAACGTAGGTCCAGGATCCGGGCAACAGGTGAACGCCCGGACCCTGAGGAGGTAGAGGCCTCCCGTCGCATGACGGAGCGCCGACTGCGGGACCGATGGAAAGGCCAAATGGAGGTCGCCCCTTATGGAGTTCGTACCATAGGGGCGATCCTCCCATCGGTGGACCTTTGGTTGAAGAGGGCAGTCGGCGCTACGTCGTTCCGGCTCGTGCAGGTACTGACCGGGCATGGGTGCTTCGGTCACTACCTGCACAAAATCGGGAGGGAGCCTGACCCGCGGTGTCATGAGTGCGGCGATCCCGACGACACCGCTCAGCACACCCTTGAGGTGTGCAGTCGTTGGGACGCGGAACGTGGCCTCATGGCACGCACCATCCAGCGGGTGGACCTCTCGCTCCAGAGCGTTGTCTCTGCGATGCTCAGCAGCGAGAGGTCCTGGGAGGCTGTGGTCGCCTTCTGCGAATATATCATTTCGCAGAAGGAGACCGCGGAGCGGGAGCGCGAGGAAAATCCCCTCGCGCATCCCCTCCGGCGCAGACGGCTCGGGTTGAGAAGGCGGCGGTTTGCCGCCAGACTCAACCCATAGTGGCTGCAGGTGGAGGATGGGAGTCCTCTGCCTGCGGTGGAAAGCCACATAGCGGTCTGGGAGAGGGGCCAAGCGTGCTCGGCCATCTCCCCTTTGGCGCGGGAAGCCCCGGCATAGGCTGGGGCGCCGTCGGTGGACACCGTGGTCTATGCCTTCGCAGGTACCACGGTGTCCAACAAAACCGGCAAGAGGGCACGTCCGGGTGGTTTTTAGTGGGTAGCACTCTCTACCCCTCCTCACTCTGAGGAGGGTGAGGCGATGTGTAGTCCCACATAACCCTCCGCCACTCCCATGTGCGGAGGGTATGCGTAACGCATTTTCCACCTGGTCAAAAAAAAAAAAAAAAAAAAAAGTGTGGAACCTATTCGCACTTGGAATGTTCTGTCCGCCAAATAGTTCTCTATCCATTTGAGTAATGTGCCACGCACTCCGAAGTGGTTCAATTTAACTAACAGGCGTTTATGGGGAACTTTATCGAATGCTCGTACAAAATCTAGATAGACTACATCTAATGGATTGTTGTTGTCGAGTTCCTTTGTCCATGAGTGCATACAAGAGAGAAGGTTTGTTATGGTAGATCTTTTCTCAGCAAATCCGTGCTGTTTGGTAGATATTACACATTCTCTGTTCAGAAATTGTATTAGTTGTTTACTTATAATTCTCTCCATAATTTTTACAATAATACTAGTGAGACTAATGGGACGAAAATTCTGAGGCAGGGTCTTATCGCCTTTCTTGTAGATCGGTGTAATTGTAGCATGCTTCCAGTCTTGGGGTACAAATCCACTTTCAAAAGATCTCATCATAATTACAGTTAGAGCAGGAGCAAGGGTTTTAGCACAGTTTTTTAATATACAACTAGGTATTAGGTCAGGTCCAGGGGATGACTGTATATTAAGATTAGAGATAGTTTTTTCAACATCGTTAATTGTGAGAGATATCCGACAGGGTATTTTCTACACGGGCGATAGTAGTGATTTTGGTTGGCTGGTGTAAAGGTTGCTCAATAGAGTAAGCTTTCTGAAATTCATCGCCAAAAACGTCTGCAATATCCACGGGTTTCGTGACTAGATTGCCATTTTGCCTTCTAATTGCAGGTGGAATGCTTACTTTAGAGGATGTGCATCGGCGGATGTAGGAATAGAAGGCTATATCGCCATACTTCAGTATTTCTAATTCATAGGTGCTTCTCTGTTTTCTGGATAAGGCAACACATTTGTTGTTCACTTCCCTGAACATCAGATACTCATAATGTTCTCCTGATACTCTATATCTGTCCCAGAGTCTTTTTTTGTCAGCAATTAATCTAAGAGTATTGTTATTAATCCAAGGCTTATTTTTTGTTTTAGGTTTGACACATTTTAACGGAGCGTATTTGTCTGTTGTCAAATTAATTGCATCTAGGATGCCTGACCATATTTGTTCTGTGTTGCGTGAGAGATCAATTGACTCTAAGTTTTTTGCTAGATCAGAGTTGTAGTTTTCATATTCAATGAATTGGTAGTAACGTCTAAGCTTTGCTTCTGTAGTAGTTTTTTGTATCACTTTTCCCAACAGGTGGTTTGTACAAGATTTCTTTAATTAATGTCTCTTCATTTACCATGACTAAGTCGAGTAGAGATGGTTTATTACCTAGTTGAAATCTTGTCGGTCTGTCTACTAATTGGAATAGGTGACTGTTAAGGTACATATTGGCAAATAGTTCGTCAGGACCAGAGAGGTGATGTTCAATGTGGATGGGCCATTTAATCGCAGGGTAGTTGAAATCACCAGCAATTATTACGGTGTTATTCTTAGAAGCTGCAATAAGATTAGTTAATAGTTTTGCATCCCGGGATTTCCATAGAAGTTCATCCTTATTATCTGGCCAATACGGGGTGTATTTTATGTATATTACGAGGAAATGATACGTGCTAAACTGGATGTCAACGTAGAGTGCCTCGACCTCATCACACATATAGCTTTTGTTGAGTCTCGCTACAATGGGTATACCATTTACACAATCTCTTATACACATACATTGCTACCCCACCTCTAGTTTTACCAAGAGATTTGTTTTTCTTATGTTTGCGATCAAGCCTAAGTAGGGTATAGCCAGGAATGTTGAATGTACTGTTTTGGTCTTTGTAATTAAGCCAAGTCTCTGTAAGTATTACTACACTAGGTTGGTTTGTGTTTATGTGGAGAAGAAAGAGATCAAATTTTGGTGCTAAAGAAAATAGATTGGTGTACATAAATGTAAGGTCAGTGTATGGATTTCTAGTAGGAGAACTTAGTTTTTTTTATTTGTGTAATAATTTTGGGAGTGCCCTTCACATACTTTATGGTAAGATTGGTTTCTCCTTTTTCAATTCTCATCTTTAAAGCATCACGAAGTTTGTTGAGTTCATCACGTTGTTTAGGCGTCTTATCATCAAACTCAAACTCAAAACTCATTTATTCAGTTTAGGCCCTGGTAAGGCACTTATGAACGTTACAATTGACTCTACCACCGGTTCGGAATACACTTAAACTGAGAAGACTCCGGCAAGAAACTCAGCAATCATACACTCTTACCTCTTTTGCAGCCTTACTCTTGTTTTTGAGTATCCATACAGCATCTTGATGAGATTTGAAGACCACCTTTATTGGTCTAGGCTTCCCATTTCCAGTTTCTCGGCGACCCAAGCGATGAAATGAGACTACTTTAGAGCAGTCATATTGCCTTGTATCCAAACGAGGTCCGTTCTACCGCCGAGACGAATTCCTGTCCAAACCATAATTGTGCCACCTTGATATGCATGAACTTGTTGTGGGTGCTGCAGTCGATTCCAACGTCCAGGTTCTCTCCAAACGCGTACTCTTCGCGAATAAGGATGAAATCCAAACCTGGATTCATCAGTGAAAAGCACAAGTGACCATTGAGAATGGTTCCAGTTTTCGTGTGCAATAGCCCATTGGAATCTTCTTCCTCGATTGCCTCTCCTTAGCGCTGGTACCCGAAGTGGCCTACGAGCACGTATGTTGACTTCATGCAGTCGTCTTGAAGTCGTCTCAAAGTTTGACCGCTTACCAGCAGCATTTTTTCTTCTGTGGGTAGTTAAACAAAGTAGACACATTTTTTTGAATTGAATTTATAATAATTATTTAAAATACTTACAGTTATTTTATTAACAATATTATAGTAAATATATATATTTTTTTTATGTCACAAGTGACAACGAGGCAGGCGGGTCACCTGATGCTAAGTGACAACCGTCGCCTATAGACATTGGCAATACCAGGGGATTGCTAATGTGTTGTACACCTTATTACAATGCCTTAAAGGCGAACTGGCTCTCAAGTGCAATTGCCGGAACACACCAACAGGTGCTTGGCGACAGATTTTCAACTTGAGGGTGGTAGCCAGCCAGTCGAGTACTACAAAGTACCCTACCACCGTGCTGTGGTTTCCTCACGATGTTTTCCTTCACCGAAAGCTCAAGCTCATTGTAAGGATTCGAACCCACGACCTTCGCCGCGGTATCCGACGTCACTTACCACTGAGCTATCATCGCCTTATGATTTGGTAAATACCATTTCCGCCTGCAGTTATTTTTATCACTAATTAACAACAAACTTGCACTAATGGAATCACTTAAGAAATCTATGGAGGACATGACTGCACTTTTTAACCGTCAAATGGAGGAATTCAGGCAGGATCTCAACAAGGCTCCTTCGGCATCAGTTTCTGTTTCCAGTCTGGCCACGGAGTTCCGGGCATTCAAGGATTTTGTCATCAAGGCCCTGGATATGCTTCGCACCCAAGTCGAAGTCTTTCCAAACAACAGGATGGTCTTGAGATGCGGGGACGTAGAAAAATCCTTCTCATACATGGAGTCCCCGAGCAAGATGCCGAAAATGTGGTTGCAGCAGTTGCAGATATAGCACTTAACCGCCTGAAGCTCCCCAATTTTAATTCTACTGACATCAGCCGTTGTCACCGTATGGGCGTGACTGGTACAAAACCGAGGTCTATCCTTGTTAAGTTCAAGGAAATTTCTACCAGTGACAAAGTGTGGTCTAGCAAAGTCTGTCTCAAAGGTACGCACGTAAGCGTTTTGGCGTCACAAAGTGCTGGACAAGAGACGGGTATGTAATTCTTATCGCAGCTGACGGAAGGCATCGTATCACAAATATTTTGGAACTCGCCAACATACCGAGTACAATGAGTGCAGTGGCATCCTCCGATCTAGCCCACGATAGCAGACCGACAGAAGCTTTAAAAGAAACAAACTTAGTCAAAGTTAAGAGGTCAAATCGTAAATAGTTCGATTTCGTTTCCTTATTTACATGCATAATGCAAGTTGACATTTATACTAGATACTAAGGTCTATAGTCCCTATTTTTTTTTCAACTTTAAAAGTTATATTTGATTTTTAAACTAACATAGATATTAACATTATTATAACTACAATTAAAACTAATCTAATCTAAAAACTACCTAAAATAAACTATAAAAGTGTGTCGAAGAATTCCTCCGCATCGCCGTCGACTGGTAACGTTCCCAAAAGACTGGCAGCATTGCCACGTTGAATGGCAAAGCTTAATCTTTGGCCAAAGTAAAAGCCAGCCTTTTGGTCACGGGAAGCGTCAACCAATCTTTTGGAAATATCCTTATATAGAAAATGAGCACTCGGGCCCCACGACCCGAGGGTTTCAACCCCAAACGGCTCGAAAATATAATTACCTATAAGGCTATTATATTTTCGCCGCTTGAGGTTCTCAGCAGATGCAGCGGCACCGCCGGCATGACACGCTGTGCTAGGAAGATGGGATGGCGCAAGAGTGTCGACACACGTTGCGTCCCACACTAGAGGCCTACCCATCTTCCATGGAAACAATGACATTCCGTCAGGTCTCTTGCCATCGTCGCGTGCCAACCCATTTGGCTCTAATATGGCTGGAACGCCGACGGCAACAAGAGCAATTTTAATGTATGTACATTTTACACTTTTGGCATATTTTATGGCATATACAAACAAAGCGGGTGGTAGCTTGTTCACTTTACAATGTTTGTTTGTCCTAATTCTTTCTCCTTTGGGTCATTGTCGACTGTATTCTTTTTTACTTCGTTTTATTTTAATACCACCCGCCGAATCTATTATTTTAAATGGATATTTATTATTATGTCTGACATGTCATTATTCGACACGACCTATATTGTTCCTAGGACACGACAGTAATATTTTTGACAGACAGTCTATGATTTTCTATTTGTTTTTAATTATTTAAAAGGCTTAAGTTACAAGACTTTCAGCCTTATAATTTTAGTATTCTTCTTTTATGTTAAGTCACAGTTAATTATGATGTTATGATATTATATACTCTTTACGCATGTGTCGACTAATGACATAATATTCAGTTTTAAAATTGACAATTAATTAACTCAGACAGATAATAATTTAAGTTTTTTGTTTTTTGTTTCATCTCTGTTTTTGTTTCGTTTTACTTGTATGTGCAGTGTTGTTATATTATCTTTGTAACGTTTTAAGTCTAATATGCAGGCGGGCAATCTGGGTAATAGTTTTCTACGCTATATTTATATAAGTACATAGTTACCGGTTTATATTATTTATTTTATTTTATATTTTGATTTATATATTGCTATAATTATTTATTTAAATGTCTGATGAAGACAGTGATAATAATTTATTTCGTTCTTTTTCTTCATCTTCTAGTTTGAGCAGCAATGACAGCTTTCATAGTATTCCTCCTTCTTTGTGTGATACCTTAAATTCTCATTTTAATTTAGTTCCTAAAAAATTTAATGTCATTCATATAAACGCCCAAAGTATTCCGGCTCATTACCCCGATATGCTGACATCGTTTAGTAATATTAATAATGTTCATGCCATTCTTGTCTCGGAATCTTGGCTGAAACCTTGTTTACCCTCCACTTCCTATTACATACCTGGTTTTCACTTAATTCGTAATGATCGCGTTGGTAGGGGCGGAGGTGGGGTTGCTATTTATCTCCGTACTCACATTCCTTTTACCATAATTAGTATATCCCCACAGAGCTCCTTTCCTAACGCAGAACATCTTTTCATCGAAGTTAATCTGTCCGGAGTAAAAACACTCCTAGGCGTGCTTTATAGTCCTTCTTTGACTGTTAACTATTTCGCTCCCTTTGAAACCCTTTTAGAAAACTTGCTTCCTTTATATGTACACTCTATTATAATGGGCGACTTTAATACCTGCCTCCTGAAATATGACCACCGCTCTAGTCAATTAAGGTCTATTGTAAATTCATGCAACTTAAATATTCTTCCTCTAAATGCTACACACTTTTTTCCAAACTGTGAACCTTCTCTTCTTGACTTGATACTTGTTTCTTCTCTTGATCATGCTGCAAAGTATGGTCAGTGCGCAGCTGATGCTTTTTCTTTCCATGACCTCATTTATCTGTCGTAGAAAATTCGTCCCCCCAAGCATAAATCAAGAATCCTTTTGCATCGCAATTTTGGTGGTATGGACCTTGACAATCTCCTCAAAGATGCTCAGGAGATGGACTGGACTATTATTGCGAATGCAGCTACGATTGATGAACAAGTTCAGATCTTCAACAATCTTTTATTACAGCTGTATGATGTTCATGCTCCAATTAGACCAGTTCGAGTAAAGCATCTTCCTGCTCTCTGGCTCACTGACGAGATTACATCTTTGCAAGCTAAGAAAAACGCAGCTAAATCTAAATTTAAATTAAACCCTGACAAATTTAGAGAAAAATACAGAGAGACTCGGAATCACTGCAATAAGATGTGTAGAGATGCTCAACGACGCCATATCCATAAATCTGTTGAAGATGGTGATCCAGCTAAAGTCTGGAAATTCTTACAATCATTGGGAGTTGGAAAATCCAGTAATGAAACAGTCTCAACAAATCTAAATTTAAACCTTATTAATTAGTGATTAAACGAACTTACCTGTAAGTGAAGTTCTATCATAATTATACGAAGGGCTTCGTCCGAAAAGATTAGCAGGATAATAGACACTTATAGTTACGCATACAGAACTACCAATCTCACACTTTAGTTAAAATACCCTCGTTATTTTTATACACAATAAAAATATAAAAAAAGAGAGGGTACTTGTATTTTACTTGTCCGATACTTCGACTCTGTTAGTCATTTAGTTCAGAGCTGAAACAAACGCTTATAGTATTTCATGATTAGATAGGGTAGCAATTAAAGCTGGGTAGGGAGGGTTGCTCATCTTTTCGGACGAAGCCCTTCGTATAATTATGATAGAACTTCACTTAACAGGTATGTTCGTTTAATCACTAATTATACTTCGGGCTTCGTCCTCAAGATTAGCAGGATAATAGACACTTGTAGATATTGAGAGACATCGTGAAATAATTAGCGTTGAAAGAAGTAGGTATCATTAAAAATAGTATTTAGTTTTAATCACTTATTTACTTTAGGTACTTTAACAATACCCTGAAATAACATAATATGCAATACCTTGCAATTATAACATTTGTGAATCTCAACTGAGATATAAATAGACTTAATTCTAAAAAAAAATTGCTAGCAAAAGAGTGTCGATTTGAATTAACTGCAACAACTCTATTATAAAATCTTCCAAATGTCAGTGAAGAACCGCTCCAACCTGCAGTTTTTCTAATTAAATCCGAACTGACTCCTAATGTTTAGTAGGTACTAGCATGTCTTGTGCTATGTGCAGATAATTTAGAGACGTCAATTAATACTTTAATACCTTTCCTTGTCTACGCTTTCGGCCAATCTTAATTAAATATGTATTAATACATTTCAGTTCCTCATACAAAAGTTCTAAGACATCTGCCATAACTCACCATTATATATTTTTTTTGATAACCACTTTTATAGTATAACATATTATATTCTAACAAAACGACGAGTATCATTACGATTATGCACTTACAGATGTTTAGCATTGTTATCGTACTGGCTGCGAAAAGTATTGTTTTAAAATTATAACATCGCCTTAAATTTCTGACAACTGTTATTATTTTATGGTGTACGTGCTAGTGATCAATGTCAATAGACTGAAAGTGTATTGTTGAGCGTAATTAAAAAGATTATTCGACATAAAATTGGCGGGTATTAAATCTGGTGACAACTACGTGTGCAGTGTCAAACGCTAGTGTTCACGGGACGTTGAGGCAGGAGGTTCAGACATCTTAAACCAGCAAGTACTAGCTGTGGAGCCATCGAAGGAACTGGGAAAGAGGAGAAACTTGCGCCCAACTTCATTTTCTGGTACAGCAGGTCCAGCCATAACTTCCCTGAAAGCCGTTGAGCCTCGAAAGTACTTGCATGTGTGGAATATGGAGTCAGATGTTGAAGATGTTAGGGCCTATCTGCGTCAGCTTTGTACTACAGGAACATGCACAGTGCAACAGCTGAATCCAAGAGGAGACTATAAGTCTTATAAAATAGGAGTCCCAGCTGCTGCCTACGAAGTGTGCTTCTCGGCCGAGGTTTGGCCAGTTAATGCCAGAATCAAACCTTGGATACCTTACCAAAGACAAGCTGACTCGGACGTTGTTGGCGCTCTGAAGACTACAATAACCCCTCATAACCCCCAGCCCTTTCGTGGTCCCGCAAAAGCGTACTAAAAAGATTGAAAGTTTTAACGCGTTCTACCAGAATGTACGTGGCCTTAAAACTAAACTACGTATTTGGCGCAACAATTTAGCAATGACAGAGCATGATCTTGTTGCTGTCACAGAGACATTCCTCGACAGCTCTGTAGAGGACTCCGAACTTGAATGTGGTGGCTGGAGTATTTTGAGACGTGATAGAACTACACCATGCGGAGATATCGCGCTCGCTGCAAAGGCACCTATCGTTCTTCGCCGGCGCTGTGATTTAGAGACTGATAGAGGTGAAGACCTTTGGGCTTGTTTTTCATGGCATGGTCGTTTGTTTTATGTGTGTGTGGTGTATATCAAACCAACTGCAACTGATAGTGACTACATGCAATGGTTTTGTAAAATTGAAAGCTTTATAAATAAATTAAAGGCTCCTATCCTAATACTAGGTGATATCAATTTAAATAGCGCTTCCATAAATGTAAATAATTATTATTGTTATTTTATGTCTTTTTGTAATCTGTCCGAAAATAATGTAGTGTATAATTTATATAGAGGATTGTTAGATGTAGTGTTGGTCCAGGAAAACGATGATGTGCGCGAAGTGCGAGTTACAGTTACTGACGGAATAGTTCCCCCGGACTCCTACCACCCCCCTTTAGACGTTGAGATAAGGATCGACACGACTCACCGTTCAGTTTTTTTGGAGCCGAGTAATATTAGTCCCTACAAAGATTGGAACTTCAAAAAATGCGATTATGAACGACTATTTTTGTTGTTTTCCGAATGCTCATGGGATACCGTTTTGCAAGCAAATGATGTTAATAATGCTACCGATTGCTTGTACAAAATTATTTACAGGTTTTTTGACGAGTGCATGCCCAGGAAGCGACGTAGAAATACAGCAAGTAGGCGCTATCCCGTCTGGTTTTCCAATGACATTATCTGTGACATTAAGTACAAAAATAAATTACATGCATCATGGAAACGATCGAAATGCAGAGATAAATATAAATTGTTTTCCAAGCTTAGAGCAGATCTTAAAGTACGTGTAACAGTCGCATATAGTTCGTATATGGAATGCATTGAGAATGATATACAGTCAAATCCACGTGAGTTTTGGCGGCACATCTCTAACTTACGTACCAAGGGCGGTTTCGTATCTGACATTGTATATAACGGTAAAACCTTCTCCGGGGTCGATGCTGCCGAAGCTTTTGCTGGATTTTTTGCTAGTGTATTTTTGTCGGACATACCTGTACTCAACTCGGAATTATCGAACAGCCATGATAAAAGTTGCAATAGCAACTACATAAATATATTTCAAATTAAGCCTAGTGATGTTATGTGTGCCGTCAGCAAATTAAAACCAAGTAGCTCTACAGGACCCGACAGTATACCTCCAACGGCAAGCAAGCAAAAAAATGCTTTTGCATTCCTTTATGTCACATTTTCAATCTGGCATTAAAAACAGGGCAATACCCACTTCAAAGTCAAAGTCAAAGTCAAAACCATTTATTCAGTTTAGGCCCTAGAAGGGCACTTATGAAGGTCGAATTACAGAAGTTACCACCGGTTCGGAAGTCAGCCTTCAACTGAGAAGAACCGGCAAGAAACTCAGCAAGGTTACATTTTTTAAATATTTTTGGACCATCTGACTATATTGGCTTTTTTTTTTCAAATGTTTAACAATTTTATTCTTAAAGTAATACAAAAATACATAAAAAATTATAACCCGCATTAGTTACCTACATAGTAAACTAAAACAAAAAATACCAAGCTAATAACAGCGTATTAAAAAAAAAAATGGTAATTAACAGTAAAAAAAAAAAACAATGTGTAGGTACTTGTACAGAGTGCAGCTACCTCCAGACATCTTTATCCTCAATATATTGGGCTACCTTGTAATAAGCTTTTTCTTTCAAAACTTTTTTTATGTACGATTTGAATCTAGAATCAGTCATCTTGGTAACAGATGCTGGTAATTTATTATAAAAGCGAACACTATTCCCAAGAAATGACTTTTTAACTCTAGCTAATCTAAAATACGGAACAACTAATTTATCTTTTTGTCTTGTATTGAAATTATGAATCTCTACATTTGATTTATACAAATCTACATTTTTTCGAATGAACATAATATTTTCATATATATACAGTGAAGGTAAAGTCATTACGTTTATTTCCTTAAATATTTCCTTTAATGATTCACGTGGACCCATATTGTAGATTGCACGAATGGCTCTTTTTTGTAATACAAAAATTGTTTCAATATCTGCAGCAGCTCCCCACAGTAAAACGCAATATGATAAAAGACTATGGAAATATGCAAAATAAACTAATCTGGCCGTCTCAACATTCGTCAATTGTCTAATTTTTTTAACAGCAAATACAGCAGAACTCAATTTACTAGCTAAAGATTGTACATGAGAACCCCACTGTAGTTTAATATCAAGTGTTATACCCAAAAATACAGTTTTATCAACTAGTCCCAGGCTGCTGTCATCTATTAATCTGTCATCTGTCATCTTCACTGGAAACTATCTAGAGTTAGCCCGATACCCAAGTCCTCGGACAAGTCGAAGGTGGAAGAGTACCGGCCGGTGGCGGTATTATCGTCTCCAGCAAAGGTATTTGAGAGCATTATCCACAAATACATACTTGCGCAAGTGGACAAATACCTTTGTAACGAGCAGCACGGCTTCAGACCGAAGAGGTCCGTTGACTCTAATCTATTGACTCTGGTAGACTTTATATCGACTAGGTTAGATCAAGGCATTCAGGTTGACGTGCTATATTTTGACTACCGGAAGGCGTTTGATAGAGTGAATAATGATGTACTGCTGATTAAACTTAGCGCTATAGGCTTTGCCCCCGGACTTCTGCGGCTTCTTGCGGACTATCTCCGCGACCGCCAGCAGTTTGTTAGACTAGGTGTGTACGAGTCTAGGCCCTATCACACGCGTTCCGGAGTAAGTCAAGGATCGATCCTGGGTCCTCTTTTATTTTTGCTGATGATAAACGATCTTCCTACCGTTTTAAAGCACTCCCGATGCTTGCTATACGCTGACGATCTCGAGCTCTTCATGGAGGTGAGGTCTAACGCAGACTGTAATGCTTTGCAGGAGGATGTTGATGCGGTATACCAATGGAGTCGTGAGAATAAGATGGAATTCAACGACGCTAAGTGCTACGCAATGACTTTCGGTCGAATTCGGCTTCCAATAGCTTTTGACTATAAGATAAATGGTAATAGTATAACTCGGTCAACAACTATGAAGGATTTGGGAGTAACATTCGATCGTAAATTAACATTCCACGACCACATGATTGCGCTGGCGAAAGAATCTTTTAGGCGTTTGGGTTTCGTCCTTAGAAATTCTCACGATCTTAGTAACCACCATGTGATACGGTTAATTTTTTGAGGCATTAGTACGTAGCAAACTTGAGAGTTCTATGTGTGTTTGGAATCCATATGAAAGTACATACGCTCTCTTGCTTGAAAAGGTACAAAAAGCTTTTCTTCGGTACCTATACAACCGCGTAAACGGATATTATCCGTATATGTATCCTACGAAATTTCTTTTGGGTTGTCTCCGATATAATTCGTTGGAAGTCAGACGGGAAAAACACCAACTTGTAGTCATGTGCAAAATCCTTAGGGGAAAAATTTATGCTCCGGATCTGCACGGTGAGCTGTGTCGGTTTTTTACTCCGGACAATTATCGTAGAAATAGAAGGCACAAGTTTTTCGCCGAGCCATCGTGTCGCACTGTGGCGCGAGCTAACTCGCCCATACCGCGTACCCTCGCTGCACTCAATGCTCTCCTGGAAGCCAATCCGGACTGTGATTTGTTTGCGGATGGATGGCCGGTTATATTGTCTGAGTGTTTGCGTTTCTGTGAGAGGGATGTATGACTGAGTGCTTATATTTTATTTCTTTATTCTCCTATTTTTGTACTTATTATTTTTATATAGAATATATTTAATTATTGTAATTGGTGTCCAACCGTAACAATTAAATTAAATAAAATAAATAGAATAAATAAAATAAATAAAATAAATAAAATAAATAAAATAAATAAAATAAATAAAATAAATAAAATAAATAAAATAAATAAAATAAATAAAATAAATAAAATAAATAAAATAAATAAAATAAATAAAATAAATAAAATAAATAAAATAAATAAAATAAATAAAATAAATAAAATAAATAAAATAAATAAAATAAATAAAATAAATAAAATAAATAAAATAAATAAAATAAATAAAATAAATAAAATAAATAAAATAAATAAAATAAATAAAATAAATAAAATAAATAAAATAAATAAAATAAATAAAATAAATAAAATAAATAAAATAAATAAAATAAATAAAATAAATAAAATAAATAAAATAAATAAAATAAATAAAATAAATAAAATAAATAAAATAAATAAAATAAATAAAATAAATAAAATAAATAAAATAAATAAATAAATAAACAGCTAAAGTTCAAAGTCCATTTTACGTTGCGTTACGTCACAAGACCAGTTTATAACCGAAAACTTTATATTTATTTATTAACGATTTATACACTACATACACTCTCCACACACTTTAAACCATTTCGCCTTTAGGTCTTCCTTTCCCTGGAGAATGATCAGCTTGCCTCAAACCCGATCTTCTAATTACTGCATTTCTGTAAATCTCCTGATTTATCCAGTGTACATGATAACGCCGATACATTCGCAGCAAAATATAGAGAACGCCGATTCCCAGGACCAACACTACTATGCACATCAATATCGTAATTGTAGAAATATGGAATTTTACCTCTGCCTCTGTCGGCTTTCGACCCGCCACCCGGCACAGGTAGCCGCCGAAACAACCATGCCCAGTGAGGACCTGTTTCAGGTGGAAAGAGAGAGCCCCGTGCCCCCGCTCCAGCCACTGTCGGAAGACAGGCCGAACGGAGGCCACTAACTCTCGACTCACGCCGGGAGCTTCGAGGCGGGCCGCCCACCTTTGGAGGAGGACGTTGCGAGCGTCCTCTCTCCAGCGGTCAATTTCCCGCCACACAACTCAGCCACAGTGAGCCGCCAGCGCCGATCACACCAGCTTGTATGAGATTGGCAGGGCACCCTCCCTTGTTGGCGACGGCCGTCACCACTTCTGCTTCCGTCACCGAGTCTTCGAGCTCTGTGACTCTTAGCTCCGTCCTTTTGACAGGGCGCGTGACCTTCACGGTTTCTGCGCTCAGGACCTCCCTGAGCTTTGACGCCAGGGAGTCTGCCTTTGTGGAGCCCGCATCGCCGTAAACTTCGAGCATGCGGGCGCCTGTGGTTGTCGTCCTGCAGCGCAGCTCAATGCCGAGGCTCTCATAGTCAACAGAACTACGAGCCTCGGCCATGACCCGCTGATATGTCACGCCCTTCTCTGCCGCGGCTGGCAGCAGGGTGATAGTCACCGCTGCCGTACGCGGTGGACGGAGCTTAGCCGTCGCCTTTTCGGAGGTACCTTTTTGGTGCCCCGCCCGGCCGCCAGGTTCCACGGCTCCTTCAATGGAGGTGGTGATACTCGGCTCACCTAGTACAACTCGTCGAGAAGTTCCAGTAGCAGTCACCGAAGTATACCTTCAGGTCGCTCCAAGTCCGGAGGTAAGGTCTCATCATGACTAACAAAATGAGCCCAAACTCGGCTCACCTTTTTTTTTTTTTTTTTTTTGTTGACCGGGTGGAAAATGCCTTACGCATACCCTCCGCACATGGGAGTGGCGGAGGGTTATGTGGGACTACACATCATCTCTCCCTCCTCAGAGTAAGGAGGGGTAGAGAGTGCTACCCACTAAAAACCACCCGGACGTGCCCTCTTGTCGGTTTTGTTGGACACCGTGGTACCTGCGAAGGCATAGACCACGAAGCCCCAGCCATTGCCGGGGCTTTCCGCGCCGAAGGGGAGATGGCCGAGCACGCTTGGCCCCTCTCCCAGACCGCTATGTGGCTTTTCACCGCAGGCAGAGGACTCCCATCCTCCACCTGCAGCCACTATGGGTTGAGTCGGGCGGCAAACCGCCGCCTTCTCAACCCGAGCCGTCTGCGCCGGAGGGGATGCGCGAGAGGATTTTCCTCGCGCTCCCGCTCCGCGGTCTCCTTCTGCGAGATGATGTGTTCGCAGAAGGCGACCACAGCCTCCCAGGACCTCTCGCTGCTGAGCATCGCAGAGACAACGCTCTGGAGCGAGAGGTCCACCCGCTGGATGGTGCGTGCCATGAGGCCACGCTCCGCGTCCCAACGACTGCACACCTCAAGGGTGTGCTGAGCGGAGTCGTCGGGATCGCCGCACTCATGACACCGCGGGTCAGGCTCCCTCCCGATTTTGTGCAGGTAGTGACCGAAGCACCCATGCCCGGTCAGTACCTGCACGAGCCGGAACGACGTAGCGCCGACCGCCCTCTTCAACCAAAGGTCCACCGATGGGAGGATCGCCCCTATGGTACGGACACCATAAGGGGCGACCTCTAGTTGGGCTTTCCATCGGTCCCACAGTCGGCGCTCCGTCATTCGACGGGCGGCTGCCACCTCCTCAGGGTCCGGGCGTTCACCTGTTGCCCGGACCCTAGACCTACGTTGGTAGGTCTCTGCCTGCACCTCTGCGTCCAACTCCCACGGAGGGGTGCAGGCGAGGAGGCAAGCCGCTGCGTGGGCCACCGTCATGTAGGCCCTCACCATCCTGAGGGCCACGACCCGTTGGGGCCTCCGCAGTAGGGCCCTATTCCGGGCGGACAGCTTGTCCGCCCATATTGGGGCCCCGTAGAGGGCCATGCTCCTTGTCACGCCGGCATATAGCCGCCGGCATAAGGAGCCCGGCCCTCCAACATTCGGCAGGAGTCTGCCTAGCGCCGATGCGGCGCCAACGATTCGGGGAGCTAGCTTCGAGAAGTGCTCCCCGAAATCCCATTTGCGGTCCAATATCAGCCCCAGATATTTGATGTGGGGCTTGATTTGGACCGCCCCTCCTCCAATGGTGAGCGCCGCATCAGCAGGCAGCCTCCACCCTCGCCCCCCGAAGACTATAGCCTCAGTCTTCGGGAGGGACTAAAACTCGGCTCACCTAGTACAACTCGTAGAGGAGGTCCAGTAGCAGTCACCGAAGTATACCTTCAGGTCGCTCCATCAAGTCCGGAGGTAAAGTCTTATCATGACTAACAAAACGAGCCCATACTCGGCTCACCTTTTTTTTTTTTTCTTTTTTTTTTTTTTGACCGGGTGGAAAATGCGTTACGCATACCCTCCGCACATGGGAGTGGCGGAGGGTTATGTGGGACTACACATCATCTCTCCCTCCTCAGAGTAAGGAGGGGTAGAGAGTGCTACCCACTAAAAACCACCCGGACGTGCCCTCTTGTCGGTTTTGTTGGACACCGTGGTACCTGCGAAGGCATAGACCACGATGCCCACCGACGGCGCCCCAGCCATTGCCGGGGCTTGCCGCGCCGAAGGGGAGATGGCCGAGCACGCTTGGCCCCTCTCCCAGACCGCTATGTGGCTTTTCACCGCAGGCAGAGGACTCCCATCCTCCACCTGCAGCCACTATGGGTTGAGTCGGGCGGCAAACCGCCGCCTTCTCAACCCGAGCCGTCTGCGCCGGAGGGGATGCGCGAGAGGATTTTCCTCGCGCTCCCGCTCCGCGGTCTCCTTCTGCGAGATGATGTGTTCGCAGAAGGCGACCACAGCCTCCCAGGACCTCTCGCTGCTGAGCATCGCAGAGACAACGCTCTGGAGCGAGAGGTCCACCCGCTGGATGGTGCGTGCCATGAGGCCACGCTCCGCGTCCCAACGACTGCACACCTCAAGGGTGTGCTGAGCGGTGTCGTCGGGATCGCCGCACTCATGACACCGCGGGTCAGGCTCCCTCCCGATTTTGTGCAGGTAGTGACCGAAGCACCCATGCCCGGTCAGTACCTGCACGAGCCGGAACGACGTAGCGCCGACTGCCCTCTTCAACCGATGGGAGGATCGCCCCTATGGTACGAACTCCATAAGGGGCGACCTCCATTTGGCCTTTCCATCGGTCCCGCAGTCGGCGCTCCGTCATGCGACGGGAGGCCTCTACCTCCTCAGGGTCCGGGCGTTCACCTGTTGCCCGGATCCTGGACCTACGTTGGTAGGTCTCTGCATGCACCTCTGCGTCTAACTCCCACGGAGGGGTGCACGCGAGGAGGCAGGCCGCTGCGTGAGCCACCGTCATATAGGCCCTCACCATCCTGAGGGCCACGACCCGTTGGGGCCTCCGCAGCAGGGCCCTATTCCGGGCGGACAACTTGTCCGCCCATATTGGGGCCCCATATAGGGCCATGCTCCTTGTAACGCCGGCGTAGAGTCGCCGGCATAAGGAACCTGGCCCTCCGACATTGGGCAGAAGTCTGCCCAGCGCTGACGCGGTGCCCACGATTCGGGGAGCTAGCTTTGAAAAGTGCTCCCCGAAATCCCATTTGCGGTCCAATATCAGCCCCAGATATTTGATGTGGGGCTTGATTTGGACCGCTTCTCCTTCCACGGTGAGCGCCGCATCAGCAGGCAGCCTCCACCCGCGCCCCCCGAAGACTATAGCCTCAGTCTTCGGGAGGCACACCTTTAGGCCGAGCCTGGCGATCCGCCCAATCGCCAGCTCAGCCGCCACTTCCGCCCTCCGGGAGGTCTCCCGCTTGTCACTCCCGCGCACAGCCACCATTGTGTCGTCCGCGTAGCAGACGACGAGTGTGCGCGGAAGCAACTCCCCCCGGATTACCCAGTCGTACCCCAGGCTCCGTTAAGGGGTCGGCCATCGACGGGGGGGAGATCGATGGGGCTGGCGGGAACAGCCCCTCGACTATCCTCTGGAGGAGGGCGGGCTCCAAGGAGTCCATGGGGGGGGCGGTGCGCATTTTGTTACGCACCACCTTGTACGGCCGCCCCCATGGGTCCCTGTCCAGGGTGGCCAAGAACGAGACATGAGCTTCGTCCTTGGCCTTGGCGATCGCCAACTAGAGGGCCCCCTTTGCCTCTTTGAGGGCCCTATGGAGCCCTTCCTCCTCTTCGTCGGTGTGCCGCCGACGTCTGCAATGTTGGTAGGCGCGGCGGGCACTATTGCTGGTGGTCCGCAGGGCCGCAATTTCTGCGGACCACCAGTACACACTCTTACGGGCGGACAGGCGACCGGCCCGAGGCATGGCCGCGTCGCACACCGTCTGTATTGCAACGTGGAACTGTGCCGCCCTCTCCTCGACTCCGAGGGTGACGGGTGGGGCAGCACACCATGCCTCCACCATGGCCGCCTCGTCCGCCCTGTCCCTGTCCAGATGGACCAGGGACCATCTGGGAAAACCCCCTCTCCTGCCTCTTCCCCCCCTTGGGGTGGGCGACGGCTGGACGCCATCATTGGAGACCCTCATTCTGATGTATACGTGATCAGAGAGGGTCTCGACGTCCTCCAGGACACGCCAATCCGAGACGCGCGCGGCTATGGCAGGGGTCGCGAACGTGACGTCCACAATTGACCCCCCCTGCCTCCGCACGCAAGTGTTGGCGTTGCCCTGGTTCAGGACTACCAGTCCTGTTGCCGTCACCCAGTCCTCGAGGGCAGTCCCTCGGAGGTCCGTGATGGGGGAACCCCACGCCGAACTTTTAGCGTTAAGGTCCCCCATGACCATCACTTGAGACGGGGCAGCCCTTCTGACTACCCCGCTTAGGACCCCCAGGAACCGCTCGAAGGCGTGTAGCGGCTTGTTGGGGGAGAAGTACACCGCCACTAGTATGGTGTTACTCCCCCATTTTGCCGCCACGAACCCTTGGCCGCCTTCGATCCTCGATAAGGGGGGGAAGTCCCCCACCGCCGGCACTGCGATCGCCACTACTCCGTCGGTATCCCCTACCCAATTAGATTGAGGGGGGACGAAGTAGGGTTCTGCGACAACCGCGACGCCAATTGCCCACTCCGCCATGGTCTGCATGAGCAGATATACTCGGCTCACCTAGTACAACTCGTCGAGGAGTTCCAGTAGCAGTCACCGAAGTATACCTTCAGGTCGCTCCAAGTCCGGAGGTAAGGTCTCATCATGACTATCAAAATGAGCCCAAACTCGGCTCACCTAGTACAACTCGTCGAGGTGTTCCAGTAGCAGGACTTAAATGTCTTTCACGTTCTTAATACATCGTACACATTATTCTATCGCACAATAGGCGTAGACTATAGGACATTTAGGGCAGGCAGCGTCGTTGTTCACACCGGGACATCACGCTGCTCCTCAATTTGGCTTTGGCGACGTTCCCTCCGGAACAGACTCTCATATCTTCTTAATGCGATCGCGTTTATTCGGCGCTCGACGAACTTATTTTGGTGTTTATTGTAGCGGCGCCAAATGTATATACCACCTCCAATGGCAAGTAGAATTCCGATTGCCAGCAGGATGTATCGGATTGCTCCGACGTGCTCCTTTAACATCTGGATGTGGTTGTTATATTCTGTATTGGAATCCAGTTTCGAAAACAGAATATTTTTTCTTTTTAGGAAACCTGGTTTCGAATAAAGAAAAATAATTCTGTTTTCCGAACTGGTTTCGAACCTTTTAGAATTGAGACGATTTGTATCGCTAACCGAATGGAATGATGCGCATATGATACAGAAGCCCCAATAACATTGTACCCAATTCTACCCTACTAAGATTTCTTATTGAACAATGGAGTCCGTTATTATAACACTTTGAACTCCTTTAGTACCTAGTGCATTTTAACATTGATCATAGGCAAAGATTGTTGCGTAAAGTGATCGTATACGACAATTTTTTAAATGTGTTTTTAAAATTAAACCTAATTTTCCGAATTATACTATTCGACTTGGGATTCAAATAAAGTTTTGAAATTGTAATCAAACCTTTTCACATCTAAAATTATTTTGTGTTTTATTAAAAAAAACGAATTCAGCATGTCCACAGTGCAGCTTGCACTGTGGATTCCATCTCAATCCATAAGTCGATAGATCAAACAATCACTGTATGAGAGCGGTGCGGATGTGACCATGTTGACATCACACAGCACGCGCCACGCCTCTACATCTGCAGCAAGCAGAGCTGGAATCTCTCGACTTGATAAAGCGAGCACCAGGGTGGACAGGCAACTCTGTTACGCAATAATTTTATATTCCACATTTATTTGACCCCCTTTTCCTGATTGATCTATCTATCGTTTTATTAGCTTCGCTAAAATTATTTAAAAGGTTAGCTTTACCAATATAAAAGTGTTTCCATTCTGTAACAAACGCTAAACATCTACATGGATGTATCATCGAAGTATAATTTATGGATAAAAAAACTTACCTAATTGAATTTCTACCAAAATTATACGAGATGAAGACGAAGAGATTTAAACTCCCCCCCACCCTTTTAAACATATTATAACAATGTGCTATGTTAAAACCTATGAGTTGCAGAATAGCAGGAAGTCGGCCAGCTCTAAAACAAATGAAACATGGCAGGCGAGTATTGAATGAACGAACGAGCCAGTGAAGTGAATCGGAAGTAAAAAATCATATTATTTTCTTATTTTAAGACTTTAAAAAGTTTGACGATGCAGTATATTGAGAGACGGACTACATGGTATAATTAAATCTCTTCGGATGTAACATCTCGTATAATTTTGGTAGAAATTCACTTAGGTAAGTTCTTTTAACCATAAAGTATTTGTCGGTGGTGCACCAGAGAATCGATGATCCGGAGATACTAGAGAGGTTTCGCATCTCAGTGCCCACGATCTCCTGGGACTCAGCGCCTGGTGTCTCGCATTTAAAATATTAGTAGGATAGGATAGGATGTGACTCTTGACCTTGACATTCTTTGTATTATCATGTGATATTTTATTGTTATTTATATTGTATAAATTTTTGACTTGGTCTCTGTTTTAACATGAATTTCTTAATATGTATTGTAAATTTGACTTTATGCGTTTTGGATATGTTTCTGTTAGCTTTTAAGATGTTTGTGTAAATAAATAAATTCTAAAAATAAATATGTATACCTAAATCATTGTTTCAGTGTTACAGAATTATGCGATGTACGAGTCTGTTTGTTCGAACAACGGTGATCCGCAATGGACTCTCTGATCGTCCAACCGCCAACCAGCCCACCTGCCACCTGCGCCTGATGTGGCCTGATGCCTCACCTCACTGCATCACATCCATGTCATCAACTTTGTCTTTACATTATATACCTACATATAATATGCTGATGATAAACTATACATAGGTACTTCCAATAATTACTATAAAATAACTAGGTACTTATTGATACAGTTGAAGTAGTTACCTACTTATCTTAAATTTAATGCCTAATTTGTTCAAAATTAGGTTTCATAACATTTTTTTGTCCACAATTTAATAAATAATAGTCATAATATGTACTATTTTGGAATCCTTATTAAATGCGTCCACTTTTGATGTTACTTGTCACACTCGCGTAGTCATTTTCTCTCAATCATTTTGTTCCCAGTAGGTACATGCAGTTAAAACTGTGTGAAGTAGTCATTTTGAATATTTGGATGGGTAGTGAGACATTTTCTTCCAAGCTGCAGCGAGCAGTTGGCTTCACATTTTAGACAACATTTTACAGAAGCATTATAGTAAAAATATAAAGATTTGTAGCAACAGGAGTAAAAAGACCGTCTCAGGTGTAGTTTTTCTTGATTTTTTAAAATGCCTTTAATTTTTAAAATACATTACTCTAAGATTTGGGTTTATATTACTTCATGACTTGGCCTATCATCACCAGATTCCGGCTTCAACTCAAGTTTCGGGACACCTGTACAGTAAGCCTGTTCCCAATAGATACAATAAAAAACAATATTTTTTTATAGTTTTCTTTCAAAGTGTGTTGAATGAAAACATTGTATGACACATGACACGTGTGATTATTTGTTGTGTTGTTTGTTTTGTAAAACTATGAGTAGCAATTAAATGTCATGTTGCACCCACGATCCCCCATTTTATCACCTCAAGGGAATAACTATTTTAGTGTACCTATACAATACCAGAGGAACATGGGTGAAATTGACTAGCTTTAAATAGGTCAGCCAGTACCTACATAGGTAAAGAGTCGTTTCTTTACATATTATTATATGTGGGTACTATTTTAGGTATTTACGTTAACAAATAATGACACACTTGGGTAGTGGAAATGCAAGTTTATTACTCGAAAAAGCATAGTCTTCACGTTAAAAATCACCAATAAAATACTTCTTACACGACTCTTTCAGAATTCGCATACATATTATATAAATGATAGGTACAAATACAATATATTAGAATACGTTCGGTGCGGGCGAGTCTGTGTATACATACATACATTTTCTCTTAACGAAACTCCGATATTTAAGTTATTCAATTTATTTTGTCTACATTGTTTATTTTTTCATATGATATAGTAATTAATTATTGCAAATAAATATATTCGTGTATTCTTTCATTATCATCTGTATTATTTGTTGTTAAAATTATTTTGTATTTCTAAAATCGGTCACCAGTAGAATCGGTTGTTCGTACCTACATATATTCGGCAATGAATACGACTGAACCCTCTAAAGTAGTTACTATAGAAAATCATTTGATACAATAATTAGAACACATCGAAAGCTGGAGATAATCGCTATTGTATGTTTATCTGGATATCAAACATTGAAACAAGTAATAGGTACCTATTAATAGGTCCTTTGAATGGACAATGGACATTTCAAAAGTATTATAATAACTAATTAAAAAAGAGACCAACTGGCAGCATTTTTGACCAGCTGTCTCTTTTTTAATTAGTTATTATAATATATTATATTTATATATTTTTTTTAAATACTTAATCACTTTTTGTTTTTTGTATATATTATTATTAGCTTAGTTAGTGTTTCAAAAGTTATGTAGCATCGACAACATACTCTGTGTGGAGTATTACTTACTTCATAAAGTTTAGCTGCGTCTCGCAAAATTGACTACGTGTACATATATCTACTTAGTAGAGAAAGATAGATAAATGAAGGCGCCCGCGTGGCTGAGGGTAGGGGGGGGGGATTACATTACACGGCGACGATGTAACTCCGTCAGATTGGTAACAAATCAGGCATTTCAATTGTTTGTAAGCTATCTAACCTTACATAGTAACTTACACACTAATACATATTTATTTATTATCGCGAAAGCCCTCAAAATGCCGAATGACAAAAAAAATACAATATAATTTTACTTTATTTATTAACTATGTATATTGCAACCAAAAATATTATCTGCCTAGAATAAAATTAAAAACAATGACGTCATCGCACACCACTGACACTTCCGAATCATTTCACACGAGGAAATAGCTGCAAGATGCCAATAACCACAATATATAGAAGATACCGGGATATCTACCTATACTATAGCATCACTTCTATATAATATATCTACAACTCGTGTGGAACGAATCCAAGTCAGTCATTACATACATTACACACACACACACACACACACACATGCGCACGTTCATTTTAGTTTAGGAACAATCACACGTCGACTTTGACAGGACTGATGTACAAATGTAAGGCCGGCGACACACTGCGTATATTCATTTGACAAACGTTACGCGACTTAGCGTGTGTGATTCCTTACCATCTCATATAGTCAGTTAGTCAGTCAGTCAGTCAGTACAGTAGGTATACAGCAATATGTTTAGTCAAACGAATGTAGGCTGTCTCGTTGATGGGTAAGTGTTCCTCTCTACTCTACACTCTCTCTCTCTCTCTCTAGTCACTCTTACTACTCTCTCTAGCTACTCCAGCCAGCTAGCTACCATAGATACCATAGACAAGTGTACCAACATATAAACCTAACGCAAAATGTATCTTACATATAGTAATATATTTGGTTCTCACTAAAGTAAATCAATGACACGCGCTCACACAAATCACAATAATTATATATATATATATATATATCTTTCATTTATAAAACAAGGCATCAATATATTAGTTCAATATGTCCGCGTCACTACGTGACCGAACCGGAGACCGATCGCTCGCTGCCACAGTACACAGTACACAGTAGTACAGAGTAGCACACAGTAGCACAGTACACAGTATACCTACTCACTCACGCAGCGGCACAATAAATAATAACGCTAAAAAGACATTACTTATTTTGATGTACATACAAATTCAATTTAATAATTTAAACAATCCTTACATTCTACATTTATTTACACTGTGGCAGCGGCGATGAAGGAATCTCAGTGCTAATGATTAGCTGTTCGTCCGCTGTACAGCTGTACACACTTGATGGTGAGTTGTATGTATACAGTAGTAGTACGTAGTACTATATACCTCTCGGAGCGACGTCGAGAGAAGTCGGTACCGCGACAGAGACAGCAACAGCAGCAGCAGCATCCACAACATGCAGTTCTATGAACTTACATCTCTCACACAACAACCAATCACACGCCATATATACTACGTCCATATATTATTATGTGAAAGTTATTATAATATCATCACTATTTATTATTAAAATAAGAGGTCGTATTTAAAAAGGTAAAAGTTCAGCTGCCTGTGCAGCGGTCGCAACTATCGAGGCTCGAGGCGGCGCGCACCGTCCCCCGCTCGCGTCCCGCCGGGGGCCTCGACATTACACTACAATTAAAACACTGACAAAATAACAACAAGTGGTATTGTAAAATTATGCGAAACGAAGCGACGAGCGACACCACTCGTTAATAATATCGACCTACCCACCGCCCGAGGGTACCCGAACATACTCGAGGATGCCCGACCGAGCTCTACTTCAACGCCGCGCCGCTACTACTATATTTTTTTAATAATAATCCGTTGGTATGTAAGTATAAGTTGCGTTCGCGGCGCGGCGCGGCGCGGGCGGCGGAACCTCTAGCCTTGACATGTCGGGCAGTTCTGGAAGGCTGTTCCATGTGGTGGTGGTATGTTGTTCTAGAAGAGTCTAGCGCGACGCTTGAGTTCGTTGCGGCGCCACTGCGGCAGGCGGTAGAAGTCGTGCCGCGCCACCTGCAGGATCGCCTCGAACTCAGCGTCCGACAGATGTCGCTGTAATCACATTAAAACATACAACTATATTCATTACTGTAAAGTAAATAAATAACTTAACCTGTTGGTTGGTTCTTAAGTAGTTTTGTACAATGAACTTGAGCTTTCAGTGAAGGAAAACATGGTGAGGAAACCACAGCACAGTGGCAGGGTACTGTGTAGTACTCGACTAGCTAGCTATCACCCTCAAGTTTAATATTTATCGCCAAGCACCGGGATGTTCCAGCAGTTGATGTTTTCCTTCACCGCTCAAACTCATTGTAGGATTCGAAACCACGACCTTCGCAGCGGAATCCAAGGACACTACCACTGAGCCATCATCGCCTTGTAAAATCAGATGTAAAATAGGTCCTTTGAGCTATCATCGCCTTTTAAAATCAGTTGTAAAATAGGTCCTTCGAGCCGGATGTGAACTGATATCGAGTAGGTATTTGTACAGTAGTGTATAGGGACAGGACAATGACAAGAGTGTGGTGTGTGTACCAACCTCTAGATTGAGCCTGTCGACGTCGGGCGGCAGGCGGTAGTTGGTGATGAGCAGCAAGTGGTATGGGTACAGCTTGGCCGGCTCGTGCAGCAGGTGCGACGTCGCCATGTTGGGTAGCGAGCGTCGAACACCGCCCCCGCCCCCACCCCCGCCCGCGCCCACGCTCCCCCCGCGGGACATGATCCCCACTCCCCCCACGAGGGTGCTGCCGCCGCGGACCACTACGCCCGCGCCCTCGGTCGTCGTCTATACATACATCATATTGTATCAACAAACAACAATTAATTCAGTGGGGCAGTAAAGCGAAGTGAGAATGAGAAGTAAAACTAAAAGGCACGAGATAGCGCCCTCGAAATACGCGCGATTCATAATGATTCGTGTAAACGTATAATTCAAAATCTTTTTAAAATGGGTAAGGATTCGCAATTTGACAATCTATATAAATTAAATCATAATAATAACTAATGTAGGAAGAGACACGCAAACAGCAAAGTTGATGAGATAAAAATTGTGTAAAACTTACCACAGCACTTCTGTCCACATCTGTTATGGAGCCGGCAGAAACTGCAATACAACATTTAGCACGTTTAAACTTTGTGTATTCAATTAAATAAATCCAACATGAAAGCTAAGCGTTCATGCTGTGAACTATGAACCGAGTGAACCGATTGTATTGACAACGAGAAGCTTCCGCAACAACGGTACATTGTTAAAAACTTATGGTAAATATTTGATCAGTAAGTGTTCTTCATTGAAAAGCGAATGGATGGTGCCGAATGGTGATGATTGAATATGAATATACTAAATGTATTGTAGGCATAAATTGAATAGTAAGCGCCATGTAGCAGGAGGCTTGTGTTGTGCGCTGTGACGCGCCTCCAACTGGATCTCATACGCGCGTAAGCTCAGATTTAGTGGTTCCCAAATTATTATCCAATAACATATTGAAACAGATTGATTGTATAGTTCTGTTATCCCCGTATTATTGTCATCTTATTTTACTACTGGGACCAACAATGAAAAGAAATTGATACGAATTACAAACTTTTCACAGTAAAGGTCAATATTGGTCGAACTAAATGTAATTTTGTTGTTTGATGTATATCATCTTATGATTTTCTAAAATCCGTGGGAGCGATTTCGTTAAACTGACGCCAGTGTGTGTCAGATAGGGTCGGAAGTATGTAATTTTAATTCCTCTATTGTAGTGCAGGCAATGGGTTTTAGCCCATACAGCCTCAAACTCAAAACTCATTTATTGGCCAATGAACGCGCGCGGTGCTAGAGTTGGCTGTCATATGGTACCAACCCATTTTCCAAGAGGTTAGTACATGTATGGTATTACCAAGGGAGATGTCAGATGTTACAATATCATACGCGACTACTGTAAGGCTAAAAAATAGGTTTCGAAAACATCCACCAGTATAAGATATTAATCTGAGAGTATGAGGAAAGGTTTCAATTATTCGAGGGGCTTAGTAAAAGTTTGGGAACCACATGCCTATCTACCTATGCGAGAAGCGAACCTGCTACTTACTGCAGAGATCCGTCCGCACTGCGCGCACAAAACCAACAACAGCTCCGTCAACACACACTGTACTTATGTAATGAACCTTAACATATGTAGGTATACGGTTCTATTTATCATGTCCATAAAATAGTTAATATGAGAATGCTGATATTATAAAGATTTGAATCATGTATTGGAATTTTCTATTTCTTTACATAATAATATGTTATGAATAGTAAATATAATAGATAAAGTTGATAGTAGGTCTACATGTTAACTAATATTACCTAATATAAGGGTGTATACTCACTATCTGATTTGCCGCTGCTAAAGTCGGTGCTATGAGTTTTGTCTCCCATGCCGCTGAACGTGAAGTCACCCTACCAAATAAAACATAATACAATTACACACTTTATTACAAAATAACAAAATTATAACTCGAAGAATATATTACAACTTTTCATATAACTTGGATAAAATAGCAACTTTAGTATTATATTTCTGAAAATAATATACATACCTACTTCACTTATAGTCTGTTAGATTTGTAATTTAATAATTAAATGTTAGTTCCATATCTAATACACTGGTTAAAAGATATACGTACAAAAGATTTAGGAACATGGTGTAAAAATACCCTCCTCAAGGACAAAAAGCTACGATACTCCATTATATCACCATCAGGGGACTAACACTCCCATCAAACCACCAAACCTCCTTTCTAGGCTTTGTGTCACTTACCATGGCGACATTGTGGTCAAACACAAGCTTAACCCGAAGTAAAAAAAAACACACAAAATATTGTGGGATAGAGTTTTTACCAGTTGCAATGTCTATCTTGGATAAGAAAAATTACGTACTAGCTATCCCCTGCGGTTTCACCCGCGTTCACGAGGGATCTTGCATCTATCTCTGTACCAAAATTCATAAAAAAATGGCACAGCTGTATAGGCTGTATTTTTAACCTTTTCACGGTTAAAAATCTCCTGTTTCCAACAATGATTGGATACAGCTCTTCGTAAGGGTTTCAACACCGTGTACAATAAACAACGCGCTGTAAGTAAATACAAGTAAATACTATCTTTATTTTTTTTTAATTCTGGATAGGCTTGTTTGACTACAACCTCACTATGGTAAGTGATGATGTGGCCGAAGGTGGTAAGCACACAAAGCCTAGATGGGAACTGGCTCTCAAGTGCAACTGTCAGAACACTTGGCGACAGATTTTCAACTTGAGGGTGGTAGCCAGTCAGTCGGGTACTACAAAGTACCCTACCACCGTGCTATGGTTTCCTCGCGATGTTTTCCTTCACCGAAAGCTCAAGCTCATTGTAGGATTGGAACCCACGACCTTCGCCGCGGTATCCGACGTCACTTACCACTGAGCTTTCAAGGCGATGATAGCTCCTAGCTATAATCTACGAAACTTATCTTACGATACTTACATATGAGTTGTGAACCCCGTGCCCCCACTACACTACACTACACTACACTACACTACACTACCCTACCCACGCCTCCCAGACTAGTTAACAAGTTGATAGTAGCTACTGAGTGCAATCTACTCGACACGGATACAACAATGTTTGATAATCAACAAGACATATTTTTCAATTGGTTAATATATAGAAATAAGGTAGCCATAGGTTATTCAAGTTCTGAGATGAGATTGAAACAAGAATAATTTCTTCATAATAGAAAAAATATACAGGATGTCCCATTAGTAGTACGACAAGCTTAAGGGGGAGATAGGTGGTTGGGTCACCTACCAAATATTCAAAAATCACCTCAGTAAAAAGTTTTCCATTTTCGAGATATTTCGATATTTCAGATTTTTATGTATTGATTTTTTTTAATTTTAAACCTTAAATATCTCGAAAATGGTGACACTTAAGGTCATTTTTGTACATTTGGTAGGTGACCCGCCCACCATCTCCCATTTAAGTTTGTCGTACTACTTACCGGACAACCTGTATAAATCAATCAAACAACATTTGGAGAAAATGTAATATGTAGTTTAAAAAATTACCTACGAAAAATTATAAGATTAATACAATTTGTTCTTGAGTCTTGTATAGTTTCTCGTTCGATAAGGGTTCGAACTGGACTTTGCCTCCATTACATTCCTTTATTTAGGGCTAGTATATTTACCAATACCTAGAGTAGTAAGTACACAGTAGTAGAGTGGGTAGGTAGGTAGGTAGGGTGGATAATATGAAGGTGCATACTCACAGCGGTGCTGGAAGAGAAGGTGTGCGACCTGGCGGCGAGGCCGTACCCGGGCCGCGGCGCCGCCCGCAGCGACGACACCACTGCAACACTCGCCGCGTTACACACCCGACCACACCCGAACACCACCGAACACACCCGACACCTACCCTAGCCGAGGGGCCTAACGATCCTACCTCGCCACCTGCTTCAATCAACTACCTTACATCTAGTCTTACTAACTAAATTAATTCTAATATCGAGCTCACGCGAGTAGGGTCATTGATACTTCATATGGCAAAGGCTGGACAGACAGCGGCAAAGCGTTTTAGCTCTACATTTTCTAACCGGTTTATTTCCGGACAGTCGTGGACAAGTGTTATTCAAAAAGTCAATTCCCCTTCCGCGGTGAGCCTCCTTTACCTGTATTGTAGAGGGTGTACGTACATGTACAGTATAGTATTGCATGTACTCACGTTTCCGTTGTAGTGATGCCTGGGCAGCGCGGCGGGCAGCGTGCTGGAGCGCAGCGCCGCCGCCGACCCCGCCGCTACACACACACACACTCACACTACTACACACTACACAACTACACGTATACGTACATATTGCACGCGACATAGAATGAGCTTAATTAAACTATACAATCTGGGTGGATATTTTGATATGGAAATACTATTCAACTTTAGTATGAGGAGAGGCAATGTTGATCAACATGATAAACTCTACAGTGGTTTAAAAAAAACATTTAAAATATTCATCTGAAATAAATCCGTTAATATTTTAAATGTATTAAAATAACTCTTTATTTACTGAATTAATATATTTACTAATTGCAATACATGACATAATTAAATGAATAGTCATAATTCAAGCCGCTTTGAGTCCCTTCTACATTTGTTTAACAGCCCATTCTATATCGTGTAGTAGACAAAACATACTGTACAGTCGAGGACAAAAATCTAAATTGTTATTGATTTCTTCTCGACTGTACTCGGTTAGCAGTCATATTGTTTATACATTAAAATTATTGGTAAATATCACAATTATTTCTCTATAAACAATATGAATGCAAATCATGCTGTATAATAAAAATAGCAGCAACAAAAACCATACATGTAATATCAATAATATATCCATACTAAATATAATAATAAAATATAGTTCATACGTAATCTAAATAAATGTTAATAAATGGGACGAACGAAAATGAAAAGAAACGTACATTGGTAATTTCCTTTTCTCAAAATGATCCTAAAATATAAGTAACATGAACATGGTGGTGAAAGGGATAGCAGTGTGTGTGAAAGGGATAGCATACTGTGGTACAGATATGGACGTAATCGATCACTTTTTTAATCAGATTACTAATCTGATTGAAAGTAATCAAGATTACGATTACAGATTAGTAATCTGTAATCTCTTGTATGATTACTTTTTTGATTACTTAAGGTAATCTGTAATCATGATTGAAGATTACACAATGTAATCGTAATCTGTAATCAGTAATCTGATTGCAGTTTGCCCAACACTGATGTGGTACTGCCCACTGGTAGCATTTCACACTTCTAACATAATATATAAAAATAAATAAATACATATTATTATATATGAATGAACCATTTATCCGCATGCTCAATATTAATGTTGTTAGTAGTGAAAAGTGCAGTTTTTAAGTTTGAAGTTTGAATGAAAAAATAGCCATATTTCTGCCAAGATAACAACAGTTTTGCTTATGAACTATGATATGTATATATGAATATAATAATATTTCTGTATACCAGCACGGTATCGTATTAAGCGGTAAGCGAAAAAACGACTAACGGTTAAAGCTGCAACAAAACGACGCCGCCTCATTTATAGTAGAGAAGTCCCTCTCTTCTCTTTCTCTTACTTCTACTTATAACATTATATAATAATATCTTTACGCCCCGCGGTGTCACTCTATCTCATGGAGATTAAAATAAAATATAACTCATGTAACTTGCTGATAATGTAGCTAGCTGTGGGTGAAATATTTTTTCAAATCGGTTATGTAGTTTTAGAGTTAATCTATAACAAAGATACAAAAAAATTTAAACTTTTCTCTTTATAAGATGAGTTTAGATTATCACGTTCAATTATTGTCCTACTACAAAGTCCATTTTGCTTCTATTCTCACTGCGATCAAATTTCATAACAGTCGAAATGGAGCTTAAATGTATGAGTATAAGGCGTATAATTCACTATTCATTCAAATTGATTGCAATAGGCTTTAAAGGGAGCGTTCAAGTATTAACAATTTCTTTCACCCCCCCCAAAAAACAAAGATGGCGGCGTCATATAAAGCACTATAATAAAGGTACCTACAGCTTGCCAATAGTAGTGATCCGGCTCACCTGATGTCGCTGTAATTTAGTTAGAGCGCGTCGCCTACAGCCGCCGTACTCTACACGTGCTAACACTTGCCATCGCTTCATCATTACAACATATCAACCTTATATACTCGTAGACACGGTTTAAAGTTGCATGACATTGTGAACTATATCGGTGGAATTTTGAGATGGCATATTTTCGAAAGCTGTGTTATGTTTGTAACGCTAAACAAATTTTACTATTGGATCATCTCTTGGAAGTGTGTAGTGTATTCAAAAGATTTTGATACATTTTGTTATTTTGGTTTTGTTCAGCATGACAACTCAAAATAGGCTTTCAATAAACGCTATCTCAAAATATCCAACCAGAATAGACAACGGTTTTTTTTACCGCTTCCTCTCGTTTTTTTTTTTTTTCAAAAATCAATAGCCTCTATTTGCTAAAGGCTACGATTAAGGCTTTCATTCTACTTTAGTATATAATGTTGGCCAAACAATAAAAAGAGATGGCAAAAATTAGCGCTGCTTCATAGCTTAATTACAAATTATATTAATACTAACCATAATGATATGATGAAAGACAAAGCATAGACGTCATAATTGTATACAACATAATAAATAAATTTAATTCGATACGCAAAGTAAAATTGTTGCATGAACTACTATAAATTACAATGGCCTCAACTCACGGGCTAATATCACACAATCTCAATAAATGGACTTGTGAGTAGAGGTCATACAATACAAGTAATGATGTATGTATGTGTGTGTGTGTGGAACTCACCGTCTTGAGTGTAGTACGTTTGTACTGCAACAGACGCATCACAAGTATCAATTAAATGTCTACGCTCTGTCCTTCTTTATTTCATTTGAAACATACTAGAATTATTTTTCACATTTTTTGACCAGTCTTGGCGCCATAACCATAGAGTACTTTACAGATGTTTAGATCTAGAAGATATAAGAGACTCGAGCACAAATAAGAACAAGAGATTAAGAATTGAAAAATAAATCTAGTCCAAAAATTCTTTATAAGTAAGTACCTGTAATTATTATTGACATAAGTTGATAGGGGAGTGAGAAGTGCTTAGTTATCGGTTAGTAGAGATAGTCATGAGATGAGATGAGGTATCGGGTATGAGCGGTATAAAGCCATAGACACACAGCGGCCGGGCCACACCTGTCTGCATATGGACTAATTTATCTACGGCCCGTTGACTCCACGTTTTACGGCTGTGTGTCTGTCGCTTTGTATTTTATTACCAATTAATTATGTAATTTTCTTACTAGTTTCAATAAGAAGTAGTATTGCTAAACTTAGATTACGTAGCGGCCAGTGTACAGTAAAGATAATGTTTAGAACTTCTAGAAAATACTATTGATTATTAAGCAGCATTTCATATGCAATGCTGCGAATTATACATATTATTATATCACATTGTGTATGTGGGCCGTGACTTGTATAATTATAATTAAATATGTTGCCATGTGATACGTTTCTTTTTATTTGCGAAATAACCCCTTATTTTTTTTATTCTGGATAAGCTTGTGTTTGACCACAATGTCACCATGGTAACTGTTGATGTGGCCGAAGGTGGTAAGCACCCAAAGCTCGGAACACAGCCAGTCGGGTACTAAAAAGTACCCTATCACCGTGCTATGGTTTCCTCACGATGGTTTCCTTCACCGAAAGCTCAAGCTCATTGTGGTATTCGAACCCACGACCTTCGCCGCGGTATCCGACGTCACTACCACTTAGCTATCATCGCCTCAAAATTAACTAATGATTATTAACCATTAACTAATTCAGTTTGAGTTATTTCGCAAACGTTGAACACGATCCTATGGCAACACGTCACGTCCCCGTCCCCCCCCCCCCCCCCCCAGTACAGTTGCGTAGTAGACTCACCGTTGTATGTGGGCACGTGCGCCTGCGCCGAGTGCGAGTGTGTGTGCGTGTAGTACGCGAGCTCCGTGTCGAGCTCGTGCGCGTGCGCGTGTGTGAGTGTGCGCGAGGGACTGGCGCCCACGGGCGACGAGTAGCGCAGCCGCAACACTGGCTCGCGGGACGCGGAGGGGGTCCTGCACATAACACACAACACACCCGAGTTGACTTGTTCACTTTCTTGCCGGACTCTTCTCAAATGTATTCCAAAGGTAGAGTCTATTTTAACTTTCATAAGTGCCTTATAGTAGACTAAACTTAGTAAATGACTTTGAATGCCCTACCGCGCGGACCCAGTACAGAAAATTGATTCTTTCTGGAGCTTTTAGCTATAAATGAGGCTCTGTTCCTCATATCAACACAATCTTTGTTATTCAATAAATACGATAATAAACAGATCCGCGCATTACGATGGTGCGTTGTAACCCGTCTCTCGCGCGCGCCCTACTAGCGGTCCTTCAAGAGGTGTACTGGAGCTTTGAATTCCACTTATCTATCCAACTTGTTCTGTTTCATCGTAGTCGGTGATGGACCCGTAAGTCTTAACGTCACTCGACAGATGGGGGCCAGAACGTTGCAAATAAATTGCCGATATAAAACGCTGTCTTACTAACCTATTTTGATTATGTAAAGAAAGTTATTACATGGAAATTCTACAACTGACATAAATCTAGATGCCAAGAAATCCGTAGACAAACGATAGAGTAGTACTTTAAATAGAGCGATCTTTAAATGGTTACCATGCTCATATTAAAACCGATCGTCGAGCACCTACATTTTAAATAGTTAATAAATGAAATATTAAGGCTACCTGCTTGCGTTTCTAGGATCTAAGTTCTGCTTCTTCCACTGCTGAAGCTTCTCACGCTCTTTTACTTCTTTGAGGAACACCTGAAAGCATAAGCGAACGTTTTAATGAACAAAAAATAACAAAACAAAATTATATTTAAAAAAATTGTGCGGTCGGCGTCCCCAGTCAAGAACGAAGTTATTTTTTGCAACCAGCAATACAGAGAAAGGAGTTATCTGTATACACACTTACTTACTGTACAACTGTATATACAATAGGAAACTATTTTAGGAAAGTATTTGAGCTAGGTACTAGGATATCACAAGTTTAGATGAGTCATCAGTACAGGTAATACAGTGAGGTAGGCAAAACATTTAGGCAAATAATAATAGAGTGAAAAGTACCAGGCAACCAGAACATAGAAGGAGTCCTCTTCGTATCTGTGACCTACGAGTGCTACGACACACCGTAGCGACGACGGACAAGTGCGCCGTAGACAGTGCTACGACAAACTACGAGCTGTGAGCTACGAAGCTCACTCTACTATAAGCCGCGAATAAGAACTACGTTCCAAAAATAATTTTATTTATGGAGTGGAGTGACATAGCTTTTTTTAACGGAAAAACGGATAAAACCCCAGGGAAGTACATAATACATTATTATCTGTTACACACCGAAGTGGTAACCTCCTTATTATTTGTCAATAACCACTAAACATTCTAACATTCTAACATTCTCTATACTATTAGTATACCTGTGCGATTCCGGTGTCAATCTTGGAGAGCTCTAGTTCCTCTCGACGCAGCTTAGGGTCCACGTCTCCGTTACCGTTGAGGGCTCCGTTCATCTTCCCGTCCAGCTCATCACCCCCCAGTCCCGGGGCTTTCCCGGACTCCGACCAGCGGCGCCGGCGCTCTGATATCACAACAAAGATAAATAAATAATTTTGGACATTCCTCACACGAGGTCATCTGTCCCCAAACTAAGCAGAGCTTGTACTATGGAAACTAGATAGGATAAATACTATGTTTTTAATACATATAATCGCAACGCGGGAATCGAACCCATGACCTGTGGCTTAGCATCGTCGCAAACCGAATCAGATGGTTTAGTGGTAGTAGAATTTACCACAACTGAAAATGAAATGAAAATATTTTTTATTCAAATAGGCCTTTACAAGCACTTATGAATAGTCTAGACTCTAGACTCTAATGCTCGGTTGGGAAGGTTGCTTTTGTTACTAGTGGGTAGGGCTCGCGGGCGGCGCTTTATCTAGTAGTATACCTGGGTCTGTGTAGGGGTAGGGTGGCGCGGGGAAGTCGTCCCGCTCTATCTTGGACTTGGTGCCGGGCGGCGGCTTAAACGCGGCCGGGTAATGGGACAACTCGATCGGCTCCTGTAACATACACACACACATCACATCACATTATACAATCATGATATACGAAGTGTACTTCAGATGGATGTTGTACAGGTGGGTGTAGTGTTGAATACATGGGTGTAGTGTAGAATAGATGGGTGCAGTGTAGTACATGTAGGTGTAGTGTAGAATGGATGGGTGTAGTGTAATACAGGTGGATGTCGTGTAGTTTAGATGGGTGTATTGTAGTACAGGTGGATGTCGTGTAGTTTAGATGGGTGTAGTGTAGAATATATGGGTGTAGTGTAGTACAGGTGGATGTCGTGTACTTTAGATGGGTGTATTGTAGTACAGGTGGATGTCGTGTAGTTTAGATGGGTGTAGTGTAGAATATATGGGTGTAGTGTAGTACAGGTGGATGTCGTGTACTTTAGATGGGTGTATTGTAGTACAGGTGGATGTCGTGTAGTTTAGATGGGTGTAGTGTAGAATATATGGGTGTAGTGTAGTACAGGTGGATGTCGTGTACTTTAGATGGGTGTATTGTAGTACAGGTGGATGTCGTGTAGTTTAGATGGGTGTAGTGTAGAATATATGGGTGTAGTGTAGTACAGGTGGATGTCGTGTACTTTAGATGGGTGTATTGTAGTACAGGTGGATGTCGTGTAGTTTAGATGGGTGTAGTGTATACACGTAGTACAGGTGGAATCAGGATGTGTGTGTACCTCGTTGTTCATCTTGGGTGACTTGGGTCGCGGGGTCTCGCTGCGGATGGAGTCGACGAGGACGCGCATGCCGGGCCGGGACGAGGCGGACGCCTTGCTGCCGGGGCGGGACGACGCACGGGTGCTCGCCGCCGCTGTGGAGACACACTCAACTACTACTATACACTATACACATGGACTAGTGTAGCGATCATAGCTCAGTGGTAGTCACGTCGGATACCGCGGTGAAGGTCGTGGGTTCGAATCCTTACAATGAGCTTGAGCTTTCGGTGAAGGAAAACATCGTGAGGAAACCATAGTACGGTGGTAGGGTACTTTGTAGTACTTGACTGGCCGCCTACCATACTCAAGTTGAAAATCAGTCGCAAAGCACCTGTTGGTGTGTTCCGGCAGTTGCAATTGAGAGCCAGTTAGCCAAAAAAGAAGGCAACTCACAAGGGGGTCTGTGGAAGTGCGGCGAGGTGGGGGGGCGGTCGTAGGGCTGCAGCGGGCGGCGCAGGTAGCTGGGCTCGCTCGTCAGGTATGAGTACGTGGTGATGCGGTGCGGGGAGCACGTGCCGCCCGACCGGTACTCGCGCAGCACCAGCCCCGGTGATACCGCGCGGTACCCGTACTGCACACACACACACACATACACATCGCGTCACAACCATCTTGTATATTCATAGATACGAAAGAATATCTTTGTAAATTAATTTTGAAAACATGTTAATTTGTTCTTTTATGATTAAATTCTGACAAACAGTCAGACGGATCTCATGATGGTTTTAGTGACTACTGGTGTCTTTGAATAATTGTAGAAGGATATTTGGTTTGGTAGAGTCAATATTTATGAATAATTTTTTTTTTTTTCAAAATAGAAATAAAATATATTAAATACTTAATGAACGCTAAGTTAGTCAACACATCCACATGCTTGTTTGTGCCTTGCAAAACATAAACTAACAACATAATCGGTAAATACAAGTGAAAATAAAATTAATAAACAAAAGAACACGGGACTTGTAAATGTGTTAACTGAAAAAATAAAATTGTACCCTTGAACGTTAACAAAGATTCAATTAAATTAGCTTTAACTAAAGGTAAACAACATATATTTAACTCATTAATTATTAATTTGAGAATGAAAAGAATCCGTTCAAAGGTACAAGGCAACTTAAGAATAAAAAAAATAAAAGGTGGTAAAAGAACGGACCTTCCTGGTCAAGCTACTGTAGGGGCTGCAGTAGGAGCCGTTGACGCTGGGCGTGCGCGAGCGCATCGAGAACTGTCACATAACAACAACCATCGATATATAACACACTAGATACACCTGCACGTACAATCTCGACCAACCCACTTGGTAGGTACATTATGGTAACGTGCATCTAGTTTATTTTACATCGATTACAACATCAATACTCTCCTGCCCACTCTCCTTGTCAAATGAAAATAAAAAAATAGAAATAAAATTTTACAAAATTAAATATAGCCTTGTGCGTCTATGAACAAAAAGTGGACAGAAGGGGTCAACTACATATTTTTAATAAACAATTTTGCAGGAAATATATTTTGATATGAATCATAAGTAATAAAACATGTTTGTTAATTTCTACATTTAACTAATATATTAATGATTCAATTCAAATCATACTAACTGCGTAAACGATAGAAAAATAATATTAAAAATGGCAACTGAAAGAATTAAGTACATAATTAGCATATTAAACTATCTAACGTGGATTTAAATCAATAAACAGTTCCAAGAATAATTTACTGAGTGAACATAAAACTACTCGCTAATTGTAACAGATAATTAAGAAAAATAATAACTAAATGAAATAAACAAAGCTATTAGCATTCATAATAACTCTCTGTTGTGAACGAAACGCGAAATTAGCGAGTTGTCATAAATATATACAAATCGTGCAACTAAACACAGGTACTAGTGTGCATCTACTACAACGACATCTAATGCTGCAGAAAAATCTTTTATTTTTAATTTGTCCTATTTACTAAAAGTAGAAAGATTTTAATAGAATTGATAGTATTCACCTTCCATCCCAATATATACAGGGTGATGATATACAGGGTGTCCGGTAAGTAGGACGACAAACTTTAGGGGGAGATAGGTGCGCGAGTCATCTACCAACATATACAAAAAAAAATACAGTAAAAGTGTCACCATTTTCGAGATATTTAAGATCTAAAATTCAAAAATCAATACATAAAAATCTGAAATATTTCGAAAATGGTGAACTTTTTATTGCGGTGATTTTTGTATATTTGGTAGGTGACCCAACCACCTGTCTCCCCCCTAAGTTTGTCGTACCACTTACCGGACACCCTGTATATAACCCCCTCTACTTATGCATGGAGAAAAAAAAGATTTTCGTGCAACACTAATATAATATGCATAGTTTAGTGTTTACTGTTTGAATAATCTTAATAATGAAAGTACGGTATGTATATACATATCTACAACTAGTGTTGCAAGTTTAATTGAATTGTTTGGTCTATGTTATAAAAAAACAAGTACGAAACGAATGACGATTAAAAATACTTGATTTAAAAAAACAAAGATTTGTGTGTGGTGTGTGTGGTGTGTGTGCGTGTGTGTGTGTGTGTGTGTGTGTGTGTGTGTGTGTGTGTGTGTGTGTGTGTGTGTGTGTGTGTGTGTGTGTCACCTGTAGCTCCGAGGAGGCTCGGTCGAGTGCGAGCGGGTCGTGGGGCGCGGGCCCACATCGCGGGTGCCAGATGGCGGCGCCCTGCAGGAACATCTCCTCGCCGTCCCCGAACGGATCCCCACACTTACTGCAGCGCGCACACGTCGGGTGGAAGTGGTGGTTGTCGCCCGCCTGCACCACATAACACATAAACACATGTTTCATTCAATGTCAAATCAGCCACCGGCGGATTCATTATGTTACCTATCCAGCACCAGCACCAGCACCAGCACCTGAGTGCAACTAGTTTCTAACTACAGCGGTTTTTTAGACAGGACAGATTTGTTTGATTTAGGGAGCAAAAAAAAAAGAAGAGTTTCATATCGAAAACCTCTATTTATGAATGATATCAAAAGACAAATGACGGCGAGTACTACGTAAGGATGCATCGATTGATTGAATGACATTACGAACAAGGTATCGGCAGTAATCGGCAGTAATCGGCACGCGAGGATAGACATCGCACCACCACCGTGCCATACAAGCAACACATGCATCCAACACGGATGGATGGACACGGATCATACACCGTTATGCATTACGTATACGACGCGTGCTCACAACCTTTTCAAATTATAAATAAATAAATATCCTCGGACATTTGTTCACACACGGCTATCTGATCCCAAAGTAAGCAGAGCTTGTAATATGGAAACCAGATCACTGATATACTACATATACTACTTTTTTTTTTGTAAATACATACTTAAATAGATAATTACACCCAGACTCAGGACAAACAGACATGTTCATGCACACAAATGTGTGTCCTGGATGGGAATCGAACCCACGACCTGCGACGTGCTAGGCAGTGTATTAACCAACCACGCCAACCGGCCCTTCGAATTTTCAAATTATATAGTTACTTAGTTGTATTATTTACTTATAAATAAATAAAATTGTACTTTATTTCTCCCACAATAAATGACAGTAGGTAATGAATACAATTTATAAACGTCACAGCCACTTTAATTGTAGGAGACTAGGCAGGGCCTATATTTCAGGACACCAGGTCTCCCCACGGTTCAGGTAACGAAAAATATAAATAACAAATCATTAACAGATCTTTAACAAGATAATATGTACAAATTAAAACATTAAAACGGTTAAAAAAAATAAATAAAGTTCTACATATTATGTGAAAATATTTTGATCTAGGAAGCTCAAAGACTTCGCATTAATTTAAATTGCGGTTTGAAAGTAATAAACATATCTAGAGTAGTCCAAAAATAAAAGCACAGCAACATTAATAAACCGGCCAAGTTCAAAGTCATTAACATTTCAATAGAACACTTTACTTCCTTCTGGAACGAGACTATTTCATATTTTATGATTATGTTAAATCATCATTTAGGTAATAACATAAAAACATGCGACCACCCACAATTACTTTGCCTGTTATTAAGTTTGCATTATTTTTTTCGAATGATATATTTTAGCGGGTATTATTCTAAACATTCAATTTGTAAATCTAGTCTATTCTGGAGCAAATTGATGAAGCTCAGTGGCAGCGATATCGAATGCAGCGACAATAAGCTTGAGCTTCGGGTGAAGGAAAACACCGTAAGGAAATCATAACACGGTAGGTACTTAGTACCTAATATAGAAGTGTGTGTAGTGTGTAGTGTGCTGACTGACCTGGAGCACCTTCCCGGAGATGTACCGCTGGCAGTATGCGCAGCGCACGCCGTAGAGCCGCTGGTAGTCTCGCTCGCAGTAGGGCACGCCCTCGCGGCCCATGTACTCGCCCTGCAGCACCGCGCCGCACTCGCCGCACGCGAAGCACCAAGTGTGCCATTGTCTAACACAAACAACATACACACACATACATACTCACAGAGACCACCTCACCGTGCTTATCTACGTAGTTAACAGTTAGTATTCTGTGCCACTAGCCTGCTACTGCTACTGCTACTGCTACCCATCAAACTAACGCACCACTAACAGGGTGCCTCAGGATATTTTACACCATGTTGGGTTTATTATAGCATGGGTTTATATTTATGTGATCGATAATTAGAATTTTCAAAATAGGTTCAGTAGATTGTGAGGAACAAACTCACAAACATTACCTCTTTATAATATTAGTATAGAAGTATAGATTGACATCACTAACGTCCTCAATGAGAGTCCTCGCAATATTTGCAACAATTTTTTTATCAATCCCTAGATCTGTTTACGTATGTATATTTTGAATTTTATGAAAGACTGATAAAATAAAATACATTACTATAATAACCTCCTCCTTTTTTGAAGTCGTTTAAAAATAGTGCATCAACGCTCGTAAGTAAGTATTCAAAATTCAAAAATCTCTTTGTTAAGTAAACTCATTATAAGTATTTTTAATCGTCACAATTGTTTGACATATTACGAAATATTTTTTACTCTAATGCAGGGTTCTTAAAGTTGTTTTTGCTGCGAAGAGCCGGCAATAAACTCAGCAATTACTCTTTTTAAAAAAGCAACTAGACTTATTACATTTAATATGTTTATGTAATTTGCTCTGCTCACCTGTCCAACGCGACCAGGGCCTGCCCCTCAGACAGCTCTTGTCCACATCCCGCACATTCTGCAAGGGGAACAAACTACACGGTCATTAAGTGACGGTGACGGCCACAAAGAAAGTGCACGGACATGCTCATGAATAATCATAACAAGGCGACAGGTTACGGAACAAATGTCACCGGCACGACATCACAACACGTCAGGGTCAACATGAATGGGAGGGAACGGGGCAGGAATTCAGAAACCGTTTCGTACTTCCATTGTTACTCGTATTGAGGTCAAACATCTCTGTCACAAAAGTAGGACGGCACCGCGAGGTGGCATCGTTTGGTGATTTTGGAAAGGAGACAAAGGAAGTGAAGTTGTTTAATAATGGATACAGAAAGCAATGATATAGTTAGTGGTGTACAAACGGGTGGTGGTGTAGTCATTGTCGTCACCGTTCTGATCGGGCGTGGAGTCGCCGTGGTTCTGTCGGTGCACGTTGTTGTGTCGCGGCTGCGGCGAGTGTGGTGAGTGCGGCGAGTGCGGACTGTGCGGGTGCGGCAGCGGGTGCGGCTCGGGCGTGGGCGAGCACTGCGGCTGCGGCACGGGCGCGCTGCGGGCCGTCTGCCGCTGCGGGCCCGAGCTCACGCAGCTGGAGCACACCACCTCTGCACCTGTGTACGTTACTTTCTCGCCCGACGGGAACGCGCGTCTGCAACCAATTATGCAACGATAACTTTTGATGATAGCTCAGTGGTAAAGACGTCGGATACCACGGCGAAGGTCGTGGGTTCGAATCCTACAATGATATTGAGCTTTCGGTGAAGGAAAACATCACCATAGCACGGTGGTAAGATTACTTTGTAGTACCCGACTGGCTGGCTACCTTCAGGTTGAAAATCTGTCGCCAAGCACTTATTGGTAACCTTCGGCCACATCATCACTTACCATGGTGAGATTGTTGTCAAACAAGCTTATACAGGATACAAAAAAAAACTTAAAGTAGTAATAATCTGAAATGTAATGTGTAAACTAGTGCGATGTACTTACTTGCACCTCGCGCACGTGAAGCACTTCTGATGGTAAGTGTTGCCGAGCGCGGAGACAACCTCGCCCTCCACGTACTGGTTGCAAGCCGCGCATCGCGTGCCGAACGAGCGCTGGTAGTCCTGCCACAAACAAACAACTACTCCGTCACATACCTGACCGACCACATAAACCAAACACGGTTCACGATATGCAACTGGTCATTTGGTCTGAAGTGCAACTGTTGGAACACACTTGATGGTGGTAGCCAGTCAGGCAATCATACATTAGGTACTATTGAATAAGATTTCGAAATTCGTATCGAATTAAAATTGTTGTTTAACTCAAATAAGTAGATTTAGGGTGGCTACTAAAATCTTGTAATTTTTTGAGGGGAACTAAATGCATTTAGTAGTCTAAATATCGTCTAGAGCCAGCTAGCTACCACCCTGAATACGAAAAGTTTTCCATATTATAGGGACACATAGGTACAACAACTGTACCTCTACTTTATGCAATTTTAAGGCGATGATAGCTCAGTGGTAAGTGACTTTGTATACCGCGGCGAAGGTCGTGGGTTCGAATCCTACAATGAGCTTGAGCTTTTGGTGAAGGAAAACATCGTGAGGAAATCACAGCACGGTGGTAGGGTACTTTGTAGTACCCGACTGGCTGGCTACCACAAGTTGAAAATCTGTCGCCAAACAACTATCGGTGTGTTCCGACAGCTGCACTTGAGAGCCAGTTCCCATCTAGGCTTTGTGTGCTTACCATCTTTGGCCACATCATCACTTACCATGGTGAGATTGTGGTCAAACACAAGCCTATCGAATATAAAAAAAAATGCACAGCATGCAGTATTCTTATGCATACTGCAAAGTAGTTACCGACGAAGCAGTTCATTCAGAAGCGGAGTCATAAACTCACTCGTAGCTTCCGGCGCTATCCATTTAACGACCCCCGTACTGACTAGTACAGGCGGCTCAATAGTTTAAACGAACAGTTGTAGCTCAAGTTATCAAATACCAATCGATCAGTTACTATCAGTACATAAACATTGCTCCTTTACCATTTTGAATGATTTTGTTTACTGCCGAAGCCAGTGAGCTGAAATCTACGTAGTTTTTGGAAATGAAAAGAGATTCTAGTTAGATGAAACGGCAACACGCAATTATAGACCGGGTGTCGCAAAATTTACGAGTCAACTAATACCAAAACTAAAACCCTTATATTTTTTGCTAGTAAACAAGTATCATTAATCAAATCAAAAGCTCATTTATCCAGTTTAGACTTTGGTAAGGCACTTATGAACGTTACAATTGACTCTACCACCTGTTCGGAATACAAACTGAGAAGACTCCGGCAAGAAATTCAGCAAGGAATTTTTTCAAAAGTACATTTAGATACATTTTCAAATATTTAACACTACGCCAGGGTGGGAGGGATGCAGGTGCAGAGAGAAGCTACTACAACCATATATTTCTGTCTTCCATGTAATGAGCCACCTTATAGTAGGCTTTGTTCATTGACCTAAGTTTAATATATTTTTTAAATCTTTCTAATATTATAAACTAGTTTTCCGCCCCGCGGTTTCACCCGCGTTCCCGAGGGATCTTATCTTTACCCGGGATAAAAAGTATCCTATGTGTTATTCCAGGATATGAACTACCTGGGTGCCAAGTTTCATCAAAATCCGTTCAGCCGCTTTTGCGTGAAAGAGTAACAAATATCTTCACATACATCTTCACACACATCCAAACATACTTTCACATTTATAATATTAGTAGGATGTGAAAGTTTTTATGTTCGTTCCTCTTTTACGCCAAAACGGCTGAAAGGATCTGGATGAAATTTGGCATAGAGATAGATTATAGTCTGGAATAGCACATAGGTTTTTTTTATCCCGGGAAAAGATAAGATCCCTCGGGAACGCGGGTGAAACCGCGCGGAACAGCTAGTTTAAAATAAAACATTCCAGCTACCTCACTTGTGATCCTATTGTGAGAAGTGTGTTGTATGTTGATGTTGTTGAGTGTAGTGTAGTGTAGTGTACAGTACAGTACAGTACAGTACAGTACCTGTGGGCAGTAGTAGTACGAGTCTTTGCAGAAGAAGCCTCCCTTGGCGAGCGAGGCGGCGCAGGTGCGGCACGTGAAGCACGCCGTGTGGAAGTACTTGTCGGACACGCGCAGCACCTCGCCGCTGCACTTGCCGCCGCACGCGCCGCACACCACCTTCCCTGCACACACACACACACACACACATATATACAATAAACACATTCATTCAATATATAAACGACTGAGCCTTACAGTAGTGTAAGGCTCAGTCGTTTCTTCGGCCGTTGCCAGGCAACGAACGAAGTAAAAATAAAATAAGATTCTTTGTAGGTACAAAAAATACACGTGATTTTGGGTGGGGGGGTGTTGGGTTAGTCTTTAACCTCACCACGTATCACCAAGAGGGAGAAGAGAGTTAAAAAATGCTAAAAAAACATCACGTGATTAATGGACGGCCCCTAGTCGCGTATGATATGAACATCTGACATCTCACCTTGGTAATACCATACATGTACCAACCTCTTTGAGTTTGAGGCTGTATGGGCTAAAACCCTTTGCCTGCACTACAATAGAGGAAATGACCTATCTGACAGCCAAATCAATCAGGCTGCCTCTTACACACTTCCGTCGCTTTTCAAGAGCTACAAAATATATCTTTTCAGGCCTGAGTATCCGCGAAAGAGCACTGCGGATAAACCTAAAAGTGGCATGGCTCTAACACATTTTTTAATGTTACATGTGAAAGTTAAGTCAAACAAACTAAAAAGCTTTAAATAACAGTATATGGCGCTGGCACCTACATACGAGTAGGATGTGATAGTGGATCGACACCAACGCACGATAAAATAAAGAATTAATTCCATTCGGTAACATAATGACATCGCCCTCCGGCATGCGCCCCCTAATAGTGAACAATAAAAAGAGATTGTAACAAATTAGAATTTATCACCTCGAGGTCAATTGATGGTCCCCGGGGGCGTGGGGTCTCGACTCGACGCGCTCACAGTACATTATAAAACTCAAACAGTAAGGAAATAGCAAAATTACAAAAGTTTTATTAGTATGTTTGTAACATTACCTAGGTAACAACAGCATCAAACTCGAGACAATTTAGGGAAGATGTTGGTACTTAATCTTGGAATAACAAACACTGTGGAACCCCTGTTATAAATAAGTGTAACAAACAAAACAAAAACGATTGCGTCAAACCATCAAATAAAATGTGAGCACATGTACAAAGATAGGCTACTACTGGTAGTACCTATACTGTGAGATGACCTGTCAGCCTGATTGTTGCGTATAACGAGATCCCCGAGTGCGCCAAGCGCCACAGGTCGCAGCTTGTGACTGATTAATGCAATATGGCGCACGAACTACATATAATAAACGAACGACCTTCTCTAGTTAAATGTCCTACATAAGATGGTTAAAACATAAATTATAACTTCATCCAACTTAAGTAAATAATCAGTTTAATTTATTGAGTATGAATTTTAATGATCCAGCTAATGTAATAAATAAAGCCAGGAGTCAGAAGGAAATCTCCCAAAACGCACAAGTGAGCTCGTTACGTAGGCACAAGTATCTCGCGCAAACGAATCACGTAAATGGGTCGAGGGAAGCTGACGCCGATAATGTCGACCCTCTGCATCACGAATCACGACAGGGATTTGACGAGGTTGGAAAGGGCGTCAAACTCGATTCGTGTCAGTTTTAATGTAAGCTACTACAAATACACGCGGTATCAACATATATCTCAAAAGTCGATATAAAGACAAAGAAGGTAAATAAACGTAAATAAAGATTATCAAAGATTTAATTTAACTAAGTCAGCCGAAATTAAGCCTAAATTCGGACGAAGTACCTGCATTTGCACTGTTATGCTGTTTTTACAATAATTTCGCTGGAAATCGAATTGAAAAATCGCGTCGAGCGTGTCTAAATGATTCGCGGTCGAAGCAAAATATCCGACTATAGATTATAAAAGTCGTATTCGATCCTCACGAGACGATGTCACGATATCCCAAAGTATACTGAACCGATATTGGTTAGCTACAAAAGGTAAAAAGGCAAGGAATCGATAACAAGAGACGGTGAGATCAGCGGTTTCCATTTAAGCACGACACCGAGTGCATTCACCGCTGGAGACGCAATGGAGGTGAATTGGGTGTGGGAGGTCTCTAACACCTATGACATGATGTCATGATGACAATGTGGTACAAGGATAAATCAGTTTTGAAGATGAGGTTAATTGGCTAGCTAAGGTACGTTTGTTAGGATCAGGTATCGCCAAATGTAGATTGATTTATAGAAGAGCTCTAATTTCTCAATCCTCGGCTCCAGCCATTAATCACTATAGGGGATGTTCGGAGGTATAATGCAATACAACTAGCTGACCCCCTCGGTTTCACCCGCGTTCACGAATCACGAGGGACTCAATTAGAGGTTGAATTTCCGAAAAATATTTCTTAATGGATACTTACTCCCTATGAGGAATCTAAAGTCATGAAAATATAATAGCTTTACGTAAAACTAAACCAATTAAAAGCAGGATGTTTTAATTTACAAAGACGTCTTTCTAAAGTAATCTGTTCCTGTTTGTACAATAGGTGATCGCTCGTGGACGTGGAGAACACATGGTGTTCCCATATGGTTCACATGAGACGGCTCGTGCGCGCTACCACCGCGTGCGCCGTGCCCGTGCGCCCTGCATTGATCTAATTACTGAGCGCGCATCATCGCGCGTCTAGTGTATCTAATCTACTCAAAAAGATCAACTTTTCTTTTGGGCACATGCAATGATAAATACAATCAATTAATGAAATATTGTTAAACTGTGTGTGACCTAAAAGTCAGAACTGGTACACGACAGCTCTACGTCTCAAAGAGCCCCGTATCTACGACGATATGGTTTATGGTCTTATTCTTAAAGATTTCGACGATTTTTTGCAACTGTTTAGCAGATTCTTAATTCGAATTCTCTATAGAAAATGCGAATTAAGAATCTGATAAGCACTTACTAAACACCGTCGAGTTTGTTCTGAATAAGGCCATTAGTGTTTATGTTTGTGTTCATGTACTCATAAGTAGGTACATTGTAAAACAAATTATAAGTTCTATATTACTGGAGTTATTCTGGCATGGACATTTTATTAAGTTTGTTTACAAACACCTAAAGATGTAACAAAGGATTTTGAAATGTTTAGTATTAAAAGTACAAATAACCCGGGATCGCGAGTAACCATGGAGCGGAACCTAGTATGTAATATTTAGTTAAAAGCCAATTCAATCGTCGATCATGGGGAGCACAAACGTCAAATGTAATCCGTATTATCTGGACGATATCATCACGAGTGAGCACTCTCTCCCAAAGCACTCTTGTTTCTTTCTCATTAAGGTATGAACGGGCGCACAGCCGCACATGCAATAACATCTTAGTATAGCCAAGAGTGTAAGACGGAATTCTCGTTTGTTTCACCCAGTTAAATATAGCAAGGGACCATTTGGCGCGGCGCCAGCCACCGCTGGAATACCATCGCCGTCCGTACACCGCACCATGCACGCCTCTAACGTTTCCGCCTATCTGATAAATTCCAAATGAGATAGGTAATCTGAACATGACAATACTTATTCAGAGTCCTTCGATACGGCCATTATAGTTTATCTTTGGATATTCACGTGGAGCTGTTTCTTTGTCGCGAATACTAAGCCATTCGACACAGTCATGAGTACGTTATGTATGTTTGCGTAATTTAAAGTTAATTAGGTAGTTTAATTTGAAGATAATGAACGCATTACTAATTAACTAACCAATTAGTTCTGTATGAACCAACGTGTAATAAGGAATGTCTGCTTCAAATTGCCTAAATCGAAAACGGAAAGTTCACTGTTAATTAAACAAAGAACTTTCTCCAAATACAATTTGGTAAGGCGAACGAATTAATTAATCACACCGTTGCCAATTTGTATTAGAATTAAACCGAGGCGCGAATCAACCGCGAAGTGAATGTAAACAAGGTGAATTAAAAACTTGGATTGAAATACCGAAGTGATGCGCGCGCGAAAAACAAATCGACTAATTGAAATGGAGTCGAGTAAAAGCTATTAGATAGTAATATTGCAATCGAGCCATCGATCACTGACACCGCACCAGGCCGCACCAGGCCGCACCAGGCCGCAGAAGGCGGAAACCTGACGACCGAACGATAAAAAATAGCAACGCAACAAAAACTCGTCTATCATATTGAATGAGTCACGAATCGAGTATAGCAAAAAAAAGTTACGATGATATTTATAGCCGCCGGATTATAGTTATTACAGCTACTATTTAACCTTATTATCATCGACACGACGCCACCGTCCACCGTAATCGTATCTAGCTAGCCAGTCAGGTATTAGTCTGACTGGACGCGACGACACGAAACCATTTGCGCTAAAATCATTAGATTTTTTTTTATTCTGGATAGGCTTGTGTTTGACTACAATCTCACTATGGTAAGTGATGATGTGGCCGAAGGTGGTAAGCACACAAAGCCTAGATGGGAACTGGCTCTCAAGTGCAACTGTCGGAACACACCGATAGGTATCCTTCCACGCGGTATTCGACGTCACTTACCACTGAGCTAGGTAATTCAGTTAGGTAATTGTTATCAGCCCATTTACTGATTGTTCTGGTTCAATACACTGACCAAATTTTTGCAAATCTACAATTAAAATGTCCAGATGTATATCTACGAATGAGACCTTTTTACAAAAAAACCTTTATATTTCTCAATACAATATGTTGCAAGGAGCAAAAAACCGAATCAGTTCTTCCGTATTTGATAGCTACATAATCCAAGCAAAAGCTCTTATTACGTAACTCTACGCAACAACTACGCAATTGCTACGTATCGAGATTACATTTATTTTTAAAGGCATGCATCATATTTATTTTAAATTTTACGTTATTACAGATACTATCGTCCGTCGTGAAAAGGAATCGCGGTTGAGAGAAATTATATGATAGTTAATGAAATAAACTGATCGCACCTAGCTTTCGACAAGTTTAATTTAGAACAAACTTTGTTACTGGCTGGCTACCACCACCCTCATATAGAAGCAGCAGCAGTATATCAGCCAGTTTTCTACAATGCCTTTCCTGCTTTGCTCATCACCACATAACAGGTTGTAGTTTATCAAAATATGTTTATCAAAAAATGTTATGAATTATCGAGGAAGTGCCTCTTTAGGCACTCATCCATCAGTGAGAAAAATACATTCATTGATAGATATACATGTATCTAAGAAAACAGATGTTCTAGGCATTTTATTTATCCGAGTGAAGAGACGAGGTGTGCAAGTATTGATCCCAGGAGAGGCATGTTGTCAAGGCGCTATTCCCGCGAGATTGCGTCCGACGATATAATAGGTACTCGTATGTACGGCCCGAGATGTTCTGATCTGCCGAATAGAAGACAACGTCTACCTAACATGCCTGAAATAGCTGAACGAACATACGTCAGTAGATAGTGCTAGGATTTGTTTAAATGAATTCAAAGAATCACAAGAGATTTGTATACCATCTAATTGTTTATGTGAATCTTCAAAAAAATATAAAACAGCTGTAGCACACCGATTCGATGAAATGGACGAGTCAGTAAAAAGTAAAAAAACCTGGAGAAATAAGAGGCCGTTGGAAACAACCACAAATGAATGAATAGAAATTCCCCTTTGAATGAAAACTTTAGAAATAGAGAAGAGAGAACTTTAGAATCCCAGAACTCGGAACATATTTTACGGTTTCTCGTAAACACAACACAGATATGAAAACAAACAGATATCCGAGACGTAAACTGCAATGATATAAATTATAATATAATTGGTAATGTAACGTACAAGATGGCATTTGAACGTGTTGGGTTAAATAGCGAGCTCCACCGCGAGGAGTTATCTCTGCAACATATCTCATCTGGTCAAGTTATTGTCGATCTGATACCACCCAGAATACTGTTATAGTTGTAACTATCGGAATGTTGAGAAACAGTCACAGAAAGAAGTGTCAAATGTAAATTGTATAGTAGAAAACATTTATTAAATTAATATGATCTTGGATAGAGATCCCACACATTCCGCTTATTAAATAGATATTGCGACTGAAATTAATAAAGTAGTGCCTGAACTACTGGATAAAAGAGTATATTCTTTGACTACAAGCCAGTAGTTCTTTTTAATAATACGACAAACAATAAATCTCAGTAGTCATACATAGGAAGATGTGTGCGGCTGAAAGGCGCCGCCGCGGCCACACCTGTCACATTACACGAACGCTACTTCACTCAATAGATACATCGACGATATCTAACTTGTGACAATTTGAAAATAGACTCCAGTAGAGACAAGCACTAGATGCAAAAACTAGTTTAAATCAATATCCTCGGACGCCCTGATCCAATATCTACGAAGAAATAGCACGACTTGCACTTATTTAAGCCATTTAACCTAATGGGGGATTTCTCCTCCATATACAGTTAAATATTCACTAAACCAGCGAGATATAACATATACCTTGCATTCCATGGGTAAAGATTGACGGCGTCCAGTTTCTATTAAGGCCCGTCTGTTTTATAACAACCGGATGGATTATAGACAAGAAATCGAATCGATACAGAGATTCGAGTCCTATCGACGTGAACCATCGCGAGAGGAGACAGCGCATCAAAGTGTTCGTACAGAGTCGTGAGCTGCCCATCAGACGTGACAGTTAACACAATTAACATCAATTAGCTAGCTCTATTGTTATTGACCAAATTTGTATTACAGATCTGTACTTTCACCTGTAACTACACTATTCAAAGCGTTAATTATAATTTCGGGCTGCGAGAAAGTATTATTAATGGTTTTCAGACTAAGCTTGTACATGTATACTAGCAGACTAGCAGTTTTTTACTTTAATGAGAGCCTAGACCTATCATTCAAAACAGATCCAACATGGCTGCACGGAGCAAAAAAGCGGCAAAAACTATTATCGTATCGATCATTTGCAACACGCACATGGTTATCATCATGATCATTATCATCAAACGCCACTCACTGATCTATTCGAGGCTGAGCTTTCCTTGTCCGAAGTTCACTCTATGCCCACTCCATTGTCTTACGCACCCAGTCCGTCGACTATCGCAGGTCATCAAACCATCGTAGATTGCAGAAGAAACAGACACCCTTTCCAATAAATTTGTTATCAGAATCATCGCACAATCAAGAATCACAAAGAGAAACGTGATGGGGTAATAAAGCGCGTGACGTAATTGCAAATCACGTAGATATCTACATAGTACGTAAAGAGGGGTCGCGAGGTCGCCTACATTTCCATGAACCTTCGAATAACACGGATCATTTATCATGTCTACTCGCAACAGGAGAAACGCTTGTGACAAATTGTCGTGTCAATCAAATAGCTTTCTAGTCTGCGGCGATTTAGACGAAATGTACTCATTTTATAAACAAATTGATGGAACACGACGGGAAAGGAGATGACACCACTTCTCTTCTATGCTTCATCGTTATGTTAAACGATTTATTAACAATCATATGGACATCGATTAACTGTTGACTAATGGTTTGAAATATAAAATAATGTGTCAAATAAAACTAATACGAAATCAAACGCATCAACTAAAACAGAACCGAGCATAATTAATTGGGACCAAAGATAATGATTACACTAGTAATGAAAATAATCTAGATTACAGTAACAATACATACAATCAAGGCCTAGATGACATTGAAAAAGATTAACATTGCAATTGTAACGAAAGATAAGATAACCCTTTCACCTGAATATGAAAAGAGTGCAAGTGTTTATAGTCACGTGGGTAACTCTCGGCAAATTAGCACGTTCGCGATAATATTCACAGTGGGCTGTACTGTTGGCCCCTATCGCAGGATGAGAATAATTTCAAAATGGCTCCGACCTCGCTCCCACATTTATTATGTAGTACGCGTAATGAGTAGAGTGTATACTCAGCGAAGTAGTGTGTCACTCAACAAAAATAAACTCCTCCAGAATAACAGGCCTTTGTGGGAAATACAATCGAATGTTGTTGCCACGCTTTGCTTTGTCGACATTTCCACTATTTAATGATTATTATTTGAGCATAATCCGATTTGACATTTCGATAGTGGGCTGTACTAACCGAAGTCCTTTGTACTGTATTTAACAAGGTGGACAGTAGATTTATGTTTTCGAAGCATTACATTCATTAGGTTTCATAAACCATGTACTGTTTTTCAATTTTGCGTAGGGTCAATAGTTTCAAATGAGGACAAAGTGTTATAGATAAACCTTCCAACTGGTCTGAAACGCGTGGAAAATATTCAGGAAATGATTCGATATAGTTGATATGGGAATAATCGTGCATTTTCCGTATCGAGTCCAAGGAAATAACATGGATCTTGGGTACATAATTATGTCGTTAAATTCAATCACAGCACCGTTTTACTTAACCGCGTTTTGATTGCAGAGGGGTCATCAGCGTCGCCGGAGCAGCCACAGCCAGCCAGGGCTGCCTCTGGCAAACCGCAGCATGTAATTATACACATAACAGCTTTAGTGGTGTTTGTGCTGGGCGGAGAAAGCGTCTAGCGAGAAGGCGACTAGCGCTCGTAATTAGGAATTTACGTAGAAAGTGTAGGAGGCGACATGATCCGGGGATCGACAAACTATTCAATTAACCGACGCACAGACAGGACGGAAGGGAAAACTAATAAGTCGAGAACAACATGCTGCTAACCAGGTTTACTTCACTTTATTAAGTTTTGCTCGAGCAACAGTAGCAGTAAAACCATGACACTATGAAATCAGCGACAGCTTACAACCTCATAATATATGTATACATATTTAAAAGGAACTAAGTAATACAAATCACACAAAGACAAAAAGCAGTGATTCAGAGAATCCTAGAACATCGACTATACTAATAGTAAGAATGATTCCCATGTCAACAGTCAATAAATCATGGATACTGATGCAAATAAATAACATCAAACTCAATTCCGTACACGACACCAAGTAATTACTTCAGAGAGCTTTCTAAAGCGACGAACATCGCTGTGAACTGTCCATTACCAGCACTCTCCCGGTCGTCATTGCACCGGCCGCAAATTAGTGCGCAATCAACGCAAAAAAAAATAGAAAGCGAAATACCGACACGTGTGAGATGCAATCTACGAGACCTTACATTAGTACAGCCTTTCACTGCAATTTGTTGTTTTTCTGTTTAGGGTACTGCATCACTTTCTCAATGTTTAGGCAATACGCAAAAATATAGCTTCAAAATAATAAAGTGTAACCACTACCCACGATTCTATATTTTAGAAAAATTTACGAGCCTTTTCCGATGTAAGGAAATTCATAGTTGGTCATAATCATAACTCATAGAACACCTACTTAGTATTGTAAAAATACAAATGTAGGTGTATTTCAAAGCATTCAGCTCAGCTAGAAAGCATTGTCAGTCTGTATAAAGAGATGCTAGTAAAGATTAATTTAAGATAGAGTTAAGGGACACTATAAGATTGAGTAGAATTTGCGAAGAAATTGTTATTTTTGTTTTTATTTATCCTCGGACATTTTTCACACACGGCTATCTGATCCCAAACTAAGCAAAGCTTGTTATATGGAAACCAGATGACTGATATACTACATATACAACTTTTTTTTTTGTAAATACTTAAATAGATAATTACACCCAGCCTCAGGACAAACAGACATGTTCATGCACACAAATGTGTGTCCTGGATGGGAATCGAACCCACGACCTGCGACGTGATAGGCAGTGTGTTAACCAACCACGCCAACCGGCCCGTCATGGAATTGAATGGAACATTATAAGATCAATAGTGATCGTATAACTTACAATTTGGATAGACTTCGATATAAGCCATTATCAGTACAGTTACCAATATTGCATAACGTTATAAATCTCTTTTGAAATTGTCATGCGTAACCAAATTATTTCTAGATCGTAACACTTAACATGAGACATGAGACGAGACGATCATTCTCTGACGTAATAAGCATTCACGCCAGCAATCAAATACATTATTACATGTTTCAGTTATAATAAAACATAATGGCGCTGGAGCAATCATTGCGAAACAACCAAAATAACAAGACAAGGAATCGAACATAGCATTTGGCAACCTTTCATTTCAAGCTTGATAATTTAATAAGTGTTGTTCTAATTCGCCAGCGGTTCTATTTGTTATACTGACTTTAGTATAGAAACATGTAAAATTCAATAGAGCAGAGTGTCTCAAAGCTGCTTATACAGGGGAAAATTCAGGGAAAGCGACCACCTGGAAGAAGGCGTACCTCGTGGCTCAAAAACCTCAGAACGTGGTTTAACTTGAGCACCAGTTCCTTATTCCGCGCAGCTGTGTCCAAGATCAAGATATCCTTAATGATAACCGATCTCCGGTAGGAGATGGCACCTTAAGAAGAGGAAGAAGGGGTACGTCAGTCAGTAGGGAGTACGTATGCGGTCATGCAATCTATGGATATACCACTATATCAATGAATTGAATAAAACTGCTCCAAATATGTACATAATTTGCAAACAAACAGTTGCATTCATCGACGCTGCTTATTAAAGTAAAACAATTTTATTTTATTCCTATATTATATGAAATAAGAATATATTGTTACTCATGCTAGTTTCAATTGATGTGTAGTTTTGGGATATTTAAGAGGGATTCGAGTTTGAGAACCCCATAGTCGAATACTCGAATTGCTTCAAAATTTCACATACCAAAATCACAATTTCACTGACGCCTCGATTGCGCATGACGCTTACCTGGAAACAAAACAAAGCTTAAATTAATATACACAATAAAGAATGAGTCACGAGAGAAGAACCTGTAATGATTATGTTAGTACAACACGGAAAGACGACAAGCGGATTAATGCAAACAGATGACATAAGCGTAGGGAAAACACTGCACTTATTAGGTTGCATTGCATATCAATCATCATAACACATAGTACGGACTAGAGTAGAAGCATGTACGGCGCTGTTTGTAAACACGCAAGTAGATTATGAGAGAAGACGTAACTGCAATGATTCTAATACAGGTCATTTCTGTAGAAAGATGGACATCAAAGAGAACTGAGCAGATAATTCCTGCTCAGTTCAACCTACTTAAAAGGATAAAACCAAAAATAAATAATACTCTCAAGTAAATAACGATAAAGAATCAGAATCGAAACGATGACGTTACGATGACGTTGGTAATTAATGATGCTGTATTGTCATTAAGCATCTTTGACCTCGAGATTGTAGTTATAAGTAACAAGTTTTCCGTCCCACAGTTTCACTCACGTCCCGAGGGATCTTATCTTTACACTATTTTTTGCGTGATTGAGGAACAAATATTCAAACAGGTAATCTAACACATGTTGTAAGAGATTCATGGTATATAAGTCAAATATTACGACAAGATCTTATGATTTTATGAGATTCAGTTTTCCTTTCGTTTGGGAAACGCAAACCACTTTTGTCTAATAAAGTGATTATCATAAATTTGAATTAAATTATCCATCAGTACCATTTCAAGTACGACCAAGCAAGGTCGATGCGCGAGTTCACGTTCTAATACATGGCCAGACATGATGACGTCAGAAGGTGTAGCTTTAACCATAATTTATTCAGATAACCTTCAGACATGGCCAGAAGTATCGAAGCATTTGAAAATTATCTGAGAATGAGAATCTTGAAAATTGTGGACAATTTCACGGTCCAAACGAAGTACAGAACCACGCTACTTCCATGATGTTACTTATCATTTAGTGCAAAAATGCTTTGGTCAGCATAACGCAAAGCTGTACGTACACCATTAACTCGTTTAGTAGATTTAAATACAAAACGGATGTATGTGATATTAAGATCTTATCTACTAATAAACGAGACTGCATCAGCTACCGGTGTTGTGTGTGTTCCACCGAGTATCAAACCAACGAATATAAAAGCGAGTCTCGTTTGAAAGGAGCCAGCGGAGCGACACTATCTTGCGACGTCATCGATGCAAGTTGCAACAGGTGACCATGTTTCGACTATTGTTGTAACGGATTTACATAATGGACAAAATATCGTGTGCTGCACAAACTTTACTGTGAGTGTGTTACAGATATTTTATTTGTAGTTTATAATTCATAATTAGTTAGAGATCCTGCGACGTGCCTCTTAAGCCAAGTCAATATAGGTACTTAGTTATCAAATTGTTGTTCAAATGATTGTTAATCAATTTGAAGATTTAGGTTCAATTTTAAACATTACACTAGAACGCAACAATCATCATGCATGCAACATTGACATAGCGATGCAAACGTCACGTGACAACTGCCACGAGCCAATCTGTTGGCAAACAAAACAACAACCCTGCCCTGGCCTGGTACACAACGTACGCCTTGCGTAATTGTGATGAGCGCTGATACCGATTCATTCATGCTCATCCCATTATGACAACACAAACACAAACCATCACCGTCTGTCAATAGACGTGCGTTATGTCATTAACAATACAATAGTTACAAAATATATTAGCGTATGACATTAAACTCGCTGTGCAAACAGCGCGGTAGTAGATAACATAGATATTGCACTTATATGAGATAGAGGCGATGATAGCTCAGTGAGGCGATGATAGCTCAGTGGTAGTGACGTCGGATACCGCGACGAAGGTCGTTGGTTCGAATCCTACAATGAACTTGAGCTTTCGGTGAAGGAAAACATCGTGAGGAAACCATAGCACGGTGGTAGGGTACTTTGTAGTACCCGACTGGCTGGCTACCACCCACAAGTTAAAAATCTGTCGCCAAGTACCTATCGGTGTGTTCCGACAGCTGCACTTGAGAGCCAGTTCCCATCTAGGCTTTGTGTGCCTACCACCTTCGGCCACATCATCACTTACCATAGTGAGATTGTAGTCAAACACAAGCTTATCGTGAATTAAAAAAAAAACTTAGAGATAATAAAGTATTTTCAGTGCATGATAAAATTTGAGTAATAATACTTAATTGATTACACATAGAATCTTATAAATATAGACATTAAACAACAAGGCTGAAAAGCATTAGTATAAACATAAAACACATCAACTTAGTCCATATATAAAGCAAATTCGGAATATAGCCACATCATGTCAAAATAAGGAAACTAAATGCAATAACTTTTGAGGAAAACCGCAGTCGGCCTTCTACATACAATCTCAAAGATCGTTGGAGAGTTTCCAAATATGATTCAACTTTTCGTTATTGAAAAGAAGCACGTACACGTAGGCATATAGAATTTAAGTTTTTACTGTACCTTAATTTAATAATAATTAAATAAATAGAGAGTATCCATTTCCAAGAGGATCAGCCATTTATTCAGTTTGGGAGGGTGTTTAAGAAGGTTAACTAAAGATTCTGAAGTTACCTGTCTTATACTATAGTTTAAAATGGTGGAAATGACAATTTAATACAGCAAATGTGACAAAGCTAAGTGAGTGAAGTGAAGAGAATGGATAGGATTAGGAGTGAGAATATTAGTTTTGAAATAAGAATAATAAGACAAATTCAGAGGAAAATGTTTGTCATGGACATGTGTGGGGTTGTGTGAAGATGAATACTAATAAGAAAGAAACGAACGCCGAGAAGAGTAGGAATGAAAGAAATGAACATATTGCGAGAGCAATTAATTATTAGGAATAGATTAGGCTAAAGATGAGAAAAGATAAATTGGAGGGTATCTCGGTTAGTATAAGCAAATCATCCATGTAAACTAACAATATCGAACGTGAAATTGTGAGCGGCGCCAACAAAGGTCCGCCACGGGCCATCGCTCCCAGTTTCCGTACAATAGGGCCATTAAACGGGCCATCATTTGGATTCGAATTCGTAACACATCGACCGTCTCGGGCGAATGTTCACGCACAAGGTAATGATGTCATGAATTCATTAAGCGCGTATGTCTGGAATATAATAAGCTGTCATAGAAACAGAAGATTCCCATGTGGAACCAAGTGATTTTATAGACATTGCAATATTTTCTATTTCAACCTTTTGTTAATAATTATTGTCGATAAATCTCCTAAATTGAACGACACACTGTAAGCAACCAACGTTAATCTCACAATTGGTACCTCCGCTATGACATCAGCACGTTTCGCTTCGCTATGCGGCGATAGATAACCTGAACAAATTGCAACTTAATCTCCGAGCAAAGCTCCTACTATCGCACAATCCACTTATTGATAACACTCCCACGTTTCAAAATATCCCTATTATTTTTAGATTTGTTGATAAACTAATTAACGAGTTTTTGAAAGATGAAAAAGTGGGAAATTTCAATTCATATGGTGCTCAATGTACAAGTACATTTCAGAGTATAACCAGCTCTGGAATTGTACACAAACAAAGTAATGTAATGTGGTGCAGGTGAAATAATTCAAAATGAATTATAGCTAAATATAGCCGCCGCCATCGGTATTTGCTATCGCATAGGTGTTAATGACGATGATATAACTGGACAAACAGCTTTCAGCAAACATTGCTCGCCATGCATGACACAATATCATATGGTGGTTTGTATTGTAGCCATGGCCGCCGGCCGCTGGGCGCGTAACGTTACAAAATAGGTTTACGACCGCATTGCTGTAAAACATTACATAAAATAACTAACATTTAAGTAGATATTAGTTTTACGTGCACCATTTTGCTGGTAACAATTCACATTATAGATTCAGTCGTATGTTTAATTTCTGGCACAATAAACGTGGCGAATCAGACGTTTATGTAAATTATAAATGACTTAAATATTCTACCTAACACAATTTGCCAATAAATGAATTTAAATGTATATTTTATAGTAACTCAGCAGAATATGGGAATTCCATATAAAGCGATGTTCTCGAGGACGCAAACAAAATTAATTTCACAAGAAACCTAATAAATAATATTGATAAGTAATATTGACCCTTGGGCCAAGGTCATGAAGCATAGAAGTAAGGAGGTGTAGATAACAGTGAAGCAGCTAGTGGACCACGGGACAGGGTGATGTCACCGACTGATAGCGCCTGCCGCGCCGGACCGCTAATAATGCCAAGGGCAATCGCGTCATCGACGCTCTAGCGAGTCGTGCTAAAAGTGAATACGTCATATTTGTTTTGATCTAGCTGTTCATGTTTTTTTTACTTTCCATAGGAATATAATATAGAAGCTTTTGTTGCAGGGCACGCACAATAATACATAATAAAAAATTATTACCAAATTGGGTACAAAAAGCCGTATGGTGTTGATTCTGTTGTTTACAAACACAACTAACAAAAACACATAAGGGCTTGGTTTCATAGTGAAATTAGGCACCATGAAAATTTGGTCACGACTATTTTGCTATATTTTACTTTATATTTTATAGGCTTGTGTTTGACCACACTCACCACGACACAAATATATTCTGTTTCTTGGAAAGAGACAAACAGAATAACCTCTCTGTGCTAACAACATTTGATATAAGGATTTGAATAGCTTCAGTAAAGACAAGGCCAAAGGGAACACCTGGTGTAAACACGATACAGGTACATGCCAGACTGAAAGTAATTGCTCGTTAGCCGGTAACACGAGCACGAACTACATATATTCATGGCGAGGCTTTCAACCTTCTTCAACGACTTCCACTGAGGGCACGCACACACACACACGCACACACACACACACACACGCACACGAAACGTCAATGTCACAAAGGTGAGCTTCATCATTATTTATACTAACGATACTGCATTTTATATTAAAGCATTCCGTTATCATTGAATATTTACGAGCCATTGTATTGTAAGTCTGCTTCATATTACTTTCTTGTAGATCTAGACAGACAATTGGCAAAATCTGTATTGTGAGTGCTCTAGTGGTGGTGATTATGTTTACGAACTAAACTAAATTTAATTTCACTATATCTCTTTCTCGTAACATTATTGAAAAAGGGTAGAAGCTAATTAATGCTGTCAAATTAGTAAAATCACTTAACACGTTGAAAACAATAATGGACTAATTAGACAGGTCTTCATTTCTTATAACTACTTAATTTCTCTTGTTTTTGTTAGAAATTGAATTGTTCTAGATTAGTTTAGATCTTCTCAGCAAGTCGGATTCACACTTACGAAAAAGAGCAGTTACTTTTAATAATGCTCAAAAAAATCAACATCTAAAAAGGAGGCTGCATTTTACGTCATCCCAAGACCGTTGCATCGACTGTGTGGCGCAAGCGCAAGCGCAGGCACAGATGCAGGTGTCGCGTGCGTGACGTGGCGGAGATCGAAAGTGATTGAAATAACAGCTACAACGAGTTTGCTTACGCATCTTGTTCAAGTGCCGATTGCAGACTCACACCGTTTACTGCGTTTATGGAAAGGACCGCTTAGTGAGTGGAATGATTAATTGCAACATGGTACGATGTAATAAAGTACTAGAGGTAAATTTATAAAAATAAATCTCTTTTCTAATCTCGATTAGCCTAAATATACTTTCAGTATTGGCTGGCTTAATACTCAAAGTAAATACATTTAACTATCTAAATGCATAACAATCGGGATCGATACAATATTTCCGAACAGTCTTACGCTCAGCAATGGTCAGGGGATAACCCCAAATAGACGTGAAACTTTTTTCAGCGAAGGTTTGCTTGAAAAACATTATTATGATTTCACAGATGTTTTTAGAACAAGTGATGAATTCCTCATTATAAATATAGATTATAAACACTATAATAATATCGTTAAAATAAATGACCATAAAGACATGCTGGATTGAAAATAGTCGCAAGTTAACAGATGTTTAATATAGAGAATTTTTATCACAAGCTGATAACAAAACAATAGTGAGATGACACGTTCGCGACAAATTGCTTCTCGCAACGAAATTAACTCACTTCCAACTGTGACACGACACGAGTAAAAAACGTAATTGCTTCAATTTACAATGGTAATCATTTAAATGAGCTTCATTACCTAGTACAAAACAAATAACAGCGATGACTATATTGAAGGCAGCATGCGAGAGCAAACTTACTATTATCTCTTGTTTCTACAAGATTGTGCACGAACGACCAAAATAACGGTCATCATGTGAGTAACATTATTGTTATTCCATTCCCTGTCTGTACCTGGGAAATTAATTCGAGCGCTGTAATTGCTGACCACAAATTAAACAAGGAAACAATTGAGCGGAAAATATTTGTCAATTTATTTGAGCGCAACATTGAGCAAAACGTGACTCGTGAAATACAATTAAACAGCGGTATGAATGGACGATCACGTTACATTTCAACGAGCACTCGTATGCGATGCCAAAAATAAAAGCAAGAGTCATCGATGGTTCCCGCAGGCATGGAGCAGATGTCACAAAGCTGGAGCAGGCATGGAGTCACGTAGAGCGGGGTCGTCGACCTGGGGACGAGCTCGGCCGCCAGCTCCAGCCGAGGCTCGTGACCTGAGGGCGTCGCAGACGGGTGCCTGGTGCCTGCACGCGATCATGAACCTATTATGCTAAATTTTATTTCTAACATTAAAATAGTTTGATGAACTGCGTCATGTTAAAAAGCTTTCAGCTAAGTAAGGTCGCTTAGCGCGTTCTACTTGGCGCGTCGCCTTTCAAGCAATTGACAATAATTTTCTCAGGTTTTTTTGAACATAAATATGAATTGGATTACATCAATAGCTCATCTCCATCACACATTGGATGTGTGATGGAGATGTGCTCAAGGAGAAACTGACGAAGTCACAAACGCTACATCATACGAATAAAAATACTGAGTTGGAATAGGAAAAGGAGAGCTAAATTGAGTGGTAGATGCAATGCATGTATTGTAGTCGAGCTGAGTCCGAGCCGAGTCCGAGCCGAGTCCGAGCCGAGTCCGAGCCGCGCCTTCATCGGAAGTTATGGCGGATGTATAATATGCGTTTCCGCGATTACAATGCGTCTGAATTATTAGTATGCGAACAACACTTCCTTGTTAAATTATACGAAAACCTCTAATCGTAGAACACATTCCTTCCTTTAGAACAATCGTGTTTATCGAAAACAAACTATTGGTTTTTCCGTATCTTACAATATGATTAGTTATTAAGGTGTTTAGTTTTATTTCAGATAGATGGATGACAGAAAAATAATCAAAGGCTAATTCATACATCTGTACAAAAATCTTAAGAAAAAGAGAGAAAACAAGATCTAAGGCATTGGTTTGAAATACCTGATGCAGTTCAGTTATTAGGATCAAAACTATCAGAGTATCTATCGAAATCTCAATGCTTAATAGAATACCTAATTCCTCACAGTACCTAATCAACATCATATCAAAACATATCGTAGTCATTATAATGAATCATCAAATTAATCAGTCGACTGAATATTCCACTAGCGTGTACGTACCTCGTAAATTATCATAGAGAAGAGATACATTTAAATATAACATAATAGGTAGGATGATTGCATAAGTTGTTATAAAAGTGAGACAATAACAAAACAGTGAGTCACCGAGACAATCGTTAATGCGAGCTTTACCGGTGTTCAGTAACCAACCTCGTACATTGCGTGTGTGGTGTGTGTGACCCACAAACTGGCTCCTAGTCAGACATCAATGTATCGACTCATTGTTCACTAATTGTGCTCGCTGGAGTAGAATCAAAGCATCATTATGCTGTTTGCCGCTCGGTTTGATGTCCGAGATGAATACTGTTGTGTGCTGCTCGAGACCAAGCGAGATGTTATCAGCAGACATTAAGATAGTGAACTTTACTCTCGCCACGTTTTTTGCGGAATTGTAATCTCTCGTGTAAATATTGCAGCAACGTCTTGTTATTTTTATATAAAAGGCATGTTTTCCCAAACTTATAAATTTAATGATAATTAACCTTAGTACATAATTGTTTCAAAACATACAAATAAATGGTAGCCCTAGTTGAGAAAGCCGACGTTAAGTGAAACTAGTTGAGCAATCCGAAAAGCAAGCACCAACCGACACGGAAGTATACGAACACACATCCACTTACAGAGAACAGAGAACACAGAACGCAGAACACAGCAAGTACATCGAGGTACTAGATACGGCTGATAAAATGACATCAATACGCCCAGCGCCGGCGACGAGCGAGTCATTAGCTAGGAAACAAAGGACGCCGAAGTAAGTGGTGAGAGCGACCGGACAGACCAACCCAAGCTGAATGCTGTTACAAATAATGTAGTCACGCTGTAGGACACATCTGGAATTATCGACACGCCTTAAGGTCAGTCAAAAACTAAAGACGATGTATGTATAACATAGACGGTATTATTTTGCATTTTCTCAACAACAACTCCGGCAAGGATCTCATTATCGTTGAACATATAAAACAGAAACCATCCAGGCCATAATAATATTTAGAAAGCAAATAAATAGCTCACAAAACAAACAAGACTTAACCGCTTAAAGTCTGGAGCAATTTGTATCAGACACATTACTACTAAAGGGCTTTAACTGATACACCACAGACGCGTGGGATGAGGGCAGAATGAATGAGTACAATTGGCTAGTTCCATTATAAGACAATGCCCACTTACTAAGTGCGAAGGTGTGTAATTTCCATTTAAATGTTCTGATGTGCGAAGTTAAACAAAACGAAGGTGTGTACTTTCCATTTAAATGTTCTGATGGGCGAAGTTAAACAAAACGAAGGTGTGTACTTTCCATTTAAATGTTCTGATGGGCGAAGTTAAACAAAACGACGGTGTGTACTTTCCATTTAAATGTTCTGATGGGCGAAGTTAAACAAAACGAAGGTGTGTACTTTCCATTTAAATGTTCTGATGGGTGAAGTTAAACAAAACGAAGGTGTGTACTTTCCATTTAAATGTTCTGATGGGCGAAGTTAAACAAAACGAAGGTGTGTACTTTCCATTTAAATGTTCTGATGTGCGAAGTTAAACAAAACGAAGGTGTGTACTTTCCATTTAAATGTTCTGATGGGTGAAGTTAAACAAAACGAAGGTGTGTACTTTCCATTTAAATGTTCTGATGGGCGAAGTTAAACAAAACGAAGGTGTGTACTTTCCATTTAAATGTTCTGATGTGCGAAGTTAAACAAAACATGATACTGATAGATCGTCTGCTAGTACAACAGCTAGGTATACTCGTAGTATCGCCTTTATAATTATGTAAGTACCAATAAAATGTGTTTCCTCCCAATCCAGCGCACACTCTCACTACACACGGTAGGGACTATCCTACCGTACCGATGCACTCACACAGGCAGACACACATTCTAGTGACAGCGGTTACATAACTCGACCAATTGACCTGGATGACGCATCACTCGGGGAGCGACCGTCGACTGTCGATCGTCGTGATCGTCCGTCGCGCGACGACAAAAATTTTACCCAACTATGCAGCTCCAGCTATAAGCTGTTTTATGAAACATACGTGTATGATGTCGTGTGTGTTGATTCACTCATCACATTACAGACGCTTGTCATGTATATTTCGAGAGTACAAATTCAAAAGGACAGTCTTAGTCAGCAGACAATTTCGACTCAATGTACTCTAGGAACATTTTAGATAGACAAAGCTTTTTAAAGTGATGATTCCATTCTATTCCTATTCTAAGAAATGCCCTCATACATACCTACGATATTTTTTATTAACAAGGCAATAAGGGGATGATAGCTCAGTGATAGTGACGTCGGATGCCGGCGAAGGTCGTGGGTTCGAATCCTACAATGGGCTTTAGCTTTAGGTGAAGGAAAACATCGTGAGGAAACCATAGCACGGTGGTAGGGTACTTTGTAGTACCCGATTGGCTGAAACCTCAAGTTGAAAATCTGTCGCCAAGCACCTATCGGTGTGTTCCGTCCGACTGTTGCACTTGAGAGCCAGTTCACATCTAGGCCGTGCGCACCATCGGCCACATCATCACATACCATAGGTAGTGAGATTGTAGTCAAAACACAAGATTATCTAGAATAAAAAAAAAATGCGATAAAAAGTAGCAAAAACTACTTGAAACGAATGTAACGTTCGCGTTGCAGCGCTGACGTCACATGCAACAATTATTCGTAGAACAAAAACATCAGATAGCTCGTAACAATCAGCTAATACACTGTGATCAAAAAGATCTACTCGAACGGAAACTTGATCAAACAAAGGTTCTCATGAGTAGGAAAGGGACTGCGTTTTCTCTGGATGATGATCATTTTATATGGCGGGATCAAAGGGCCCCTTCTTACACACGCAACGGTGGACGCACGGGCTCGGCTGGTGAGATGGCGCCAACAACTACTAATTAGTTCAGTCGACTTGTACTGATCGTCATTTATTACCGACGACACGACATGACTGGTGGAGTCACTTCACGAAGACAGAGAGCAATAACATAAATCATATTTCTGAAAACCGGTGATACGCTGTTCTAAATTAATTAATGCGAATGTACGACATATTTTTCACACGTTTTATTTCGAGATAGTGTGCCCTTCGAAACGAGTAGATAATTATTTAATATACAAGTTTATATTCCATATCGCCGAGGAGGACAAGGTTATAAAATTTATCTACAATGACATCATTGCTCGCTCGGAATTTACATACATACTGAATAACTTTAAATAAAGGATTGAACAGATTATCCAATAATCGTCGACGTGTCTGAATAGCAAATAATGTAACGGTGTTCTTCTATTAGTAGTCACGTTTCTTTAAATACCTCCACTGGCATCGAAATATACTATATTTTAAGTTTTTTTTTTTTTTTTATTCTGGATAGGCTTGTTTGACTACAATCTCACTATGGTAAGTGATGATGTGGCAGATGGTGGCAAGCACACGCCTAGATGGGAACTGGCTCTCAAGTGCAGCTGTCGGAACACACCGATAAGTGTTTGGCGACAGATTTTCAACTTGAGGGTGGTAGCCAGCCAGCCGGGTACTACAAAGTACCCTACCACCGTGCTATGGTTTCCTCACGATGTTTTCCTTCACCGAAAGCTCATTGTAGGATTCGAACCCACGACCTTCGTCGCGGTATTCGACGTCACTACCACTGAGCTATCATCGCCTTTATCCGAAAACATTATACCGTGTTAGGGTTTTCAGCTGACTCTCTACTATTGATTAGAATGACTTCACTTCACTAACAATCATAACAGCCATGCTCACATTGCGAAGTGCTGCATGAAACAATACTTAAATCTTGTGGCACGCTCGCGCTCGATACAAACATTAGTCAATTCATTGTTCTGCGGTCGCTCGGAGTCGTAGCGGTCGTAGTTACCAAAACAGAAGGAAATGTAAGTTTAATAGTTGGTCACCGCATTGTGCAACTCTCAATTGACACAGATGACGTTAGACGCAAGTACCCTGCCTGCACCAATTACAGACCTATCCGGACCTACTGACTGTTCCACCATCTGTGGATTTGGGAACATCTGTTTACTGCGTCCATACCATTAACGCGCTTTGTTCCCATGTATTGTAGTGTACAGTGGATCCAACCAGACCAATCTCATACCTACATAAACACATGTGCGCTTCAAGTTATTTGATATATTTATCTTGTTTTAGTAATGCTCCTTGGTTCGCAAAAAATGATGAGGTACACGACTATCTTCAAATACCAACAGTCGTATCCGAAATCGATCGGTACAAGAAACTCCACAAAGAACGCCTATCTCTACATCCTAACCCGCTTATCGCGGACTTGCTGGACACATCATCTGTGGTCAGAAGGTTGAGAAGACGTAGACAAGATAGAGACAGACCACATATTCTAATTGGGAGGTGCGGCGATGGCCGCTCCACCGTAAAGCCATAATCACTCTCAACAGACTTGCTTATGGTTTATCGACCGATCGCAAATGGAAGCAAAAGGAAAATAAAAAAAAATTTAAAAAAAAAAATTATCTTATATTGTTTAGCGAAATTCCTAACAGTTTCAAAAATATAAAAATATCACGAATTTACTTCGAGACTCAATCGATCACACACATACCACGGAGCGGTGCTATCAACAGATTTCGATACCTGTTTCCTTCCAATAACGTGGTTATCGCATTTGTGAATCATTAATAATCTAATCGACGACGATACTGTTTCACACCATCACGATTCCCTTACTTGCTAATGACACAACTCTAATAAACACAGTGAATTAAAATAAACAACTTAAATCTGTTTGGGATAAACAAACCGTGGGCTAAATACAGGCAATTAGAACGACCAATTACCGATCTCCAAATTCTCCAATACAAACATGGAAAGGATAATTAATACTATTCCAACAGTGCCGGTAATAGCTTTACCGTCCTCCTAGACTAGAGCATATTACAAATCGTGTACCTACATACTAAACAGTAGTCTTACAACTATTTAAACTCAGATGATAATTTACTTTAACAATAGCAAATTGTATAATTAGAACAGATACGGTTCTAGTTTTTATTTGAACACATGTAGAGGAATTTATGAATGAGCCTCGCCTAGTTGAATATGGAGGCACTGAACCTACCAATGGTGAAGTGTTGAGAGGGAATCTAGCGCAGAGTGTGATTGAGTAAGCGCAGACGCACCGCTGACGGATGGACGGCAGATTTAACATTCCAAGGGAAGGAATTTGTTAAAAATAACACACTACATAAATAATACGTGGAGATTCATAGACGCACAATATTGTGACGGCTCAATGGAATTAAGGTCTCTAGACGTCCGCTCGACAAAATTAATATTTGGAATATAAATAAAACCGGCGTGACCGACTGACAGACATATCAACGCACGGCACTTAACACTGCTCGTAAAGATTTTTATAGTCACATAATTTTTTTGATATCGTGAAGGTGGTAGAATATGACATCCACCTCAAGATCTCCTTACAGGCGGCGAACTAGCTACACATATTAATGTTCTGAGTTGTACCTATGAACCTCAATGGTAATTACAGAGAATAACACAATGATATCTATAAAACCAAGGTTAATTGCATTGGCCCTGAAGCATAGTGATGAGAAGCCGGAGGTTTATCAATTATACAACATTATACAATATATGTACCATCATATTTCTTCGAATGAATAAAATTAGGCCTTCAATATATTTTAATAAAAATGGTTTATAACCGAACTGTCAATTGATTCATACCAATGGAAGAATATTAGAATCGAAACGAAATAAACGATATCTAAAATATAGATTCGTATAGTAATTGTAGATAAATAAATATCTTTGGAAATGTCCGTCCCATGATGAATGCTTCAGATCCATCTGATCAAAACTAAGCAGCTTTTACTATGGAAACCAGATAACTGATAATACATACTTTGTTTTTCTTAAACAGATAATTACACTCAGACGCAGGACAGATAGATTTATGTTCATGCGTGTCATCATCTGTGGTGTGTAGCCAACCACGTCAACCGGCTCGACAAAAAAGATAAAATAAAACTAAAGAATATAGCTATTTGAGTCTGAGAAGAAATCATACAGCGGAAAGTTGACAAGCAATAACAAGATAATTTGCATCACAATTAAATTTAAAAGGCAATAAACAATTGGATGATAACACGGAAGAGTCGCAAGATGGAACATCAGACAACGGAACTGTGCTCCCGGTCTCCGGCGTTATTATGTATATTGTAACGTGCAACGGTCTCGCGACTCGCGACTCACGCGAGAGAAGCGATGGAGTAGAGCAATAATTATGAGTAACTGTTGGTGCCCGAGGCTCTCCTGGAGATGATTTCGGCTAGAAAATAGTAGTCATTGATAATTTTTATTTCGGACATCACCAAAGAGCGACAGATCTTTATTCGTGTAACTGAGTACTTACTGTAGCATTTAATTAAAGTCAAAGTCAAAACCATTTATTCAGTTTAGGCCCTAGAAGGGCACTTATGTTTAATATTACATCTAAGGGTCAAGATAACAAGTCTGTATTTTGTGACAATGATAAAGATTATTCTGAGGAGACAGACCACTGCCCCCGCAATCAGCAATCTCGGCAGCTTTAACATTACGCAAAGTCTTTAGGTACGGGCGGGCAATGGGAACATAATCTATCTTTGCAATAGCTTAATAAGCTTGAAACATGTGACCCTTTTAATAAAAAAAAGTTATATAATATCATTCATGATTTCATACAAATGAAATTTAAAAGTTACTATAGGTACCTGTACGATTAACCTGCTCCAAGTCACGACACACGTCAACTTGTCCTCGAACAACTTTTAAGTGCCAGTTACACACTTGGGATTGGGAAGTGTAGAAACGAAGACAATTGATCTAGATCCGAGCCACAAGGTGCAGTTATGTCTAGGTCAGCGGGAACCACGCCAGGTAGGGGGACTGCGGCGAGGAGGACGGGCAGGCTTCCACCGGCGAGACAAAACACAATTCGCGAGCAAGGCCAATGGTAACTACTGGCTTTGATGAGGGCCAATAAGCGGATGAATTAAATCGTACAATGAAAGACAACCGGACCGGAATAGCTACATACATACCAGACGCTTAATTCAAATTCTCTCAATACTATAAAATGTTTTAGGAACATTCCAGACGAAAACAAGCTTAAACATCCGTTACGGACGCACCATGAGTTATTTCGGGAATACAAAAAAATATATATTTAAAATTGACGGTTCTGACACTGTTATGTCTATGAAATTCATCTTCCACCTCGCATTTATCTTCGTGAACCAAATATTTGGGTCAGCTGTTACTTCCCAAGGGGGGACGAAGCAACAGAGCAAACTCTGGTGACAGGTTGTCTCTACATATGAATTAGTAGAATTAGTATTCTTGATTTCTGTAATTTTCAAACTTTCTTGAAATGCTTGCACAAAATTTTTCGATAACATTAAATTTTATTTAAATTCACTGACGATGTGTCACACTGAAAAATACAAAAGAAGCAATCGAATAAGGACAATGTTCTGCACGAATGAAAATACCTCACGTATAAAATGTAAATATCGGAACGCAGAATCAACTCAACATAGTTTATTTGCAGAGGACCACGGTACGTTAAATGAAGTTTAAACAGTACATAGAGTGACGCCGAAGGAGGCCGAAGTGACCCGAGCCTCAAGCGATGCATCCTCGTGCGCAGTTCTCACGAATGCAAATGGTACACCACCTGGCAAGCTGCGTGCTTGCGCATAGATCAAACAACTTAGACACACAGTATGTAGGCAACAAGGATTCGCTTTACATATGTATAGTGCGCGAGTCGCGATGTATTCAAGTGATCACTTATTTCAACACTACACACTTGGCATTGCAATGTGAATGTGACTTTCATTGTAATGGGAAACAATAACTCCATCTTTATTATGTATTCCTTGTTCATTGTATTCCATTAAAGTTATTTACTTGTTTAGCTCGCGCTCAGTGGATTTTCTTTGATTGCCAATTCCTTTTTAACTTTAGCCAGAAAAATATTACTGTTGGAAAATTTACAATTTCTGGTAATATAAGTTTCGTCTGCTGTTTTAGGTAGCAGTTTAACTCGGCGATTTTTACTTCAATTTCTAGATCGAATAGCTTTTTATAAGACAGAAGGAAATTTTTCCGATTCTTATTTGGCCCCAATGATCTCGTTATCTGACAATTTAAATTGTGCTTTATTTACGCACAATAACAACGTTCACTTCATATTGATTTGCAACTGGAAACAAATTAAAAATAAACCTGAGTCACCGCATGACACGAAAACAAACATGTGGACCTCTCGAGCTCTCCAACAACGTGACTCCGCGTTGCATTTGCAAAAACAACATGTTCGAAATGACAGCACCCCGCGCCGCGCCCCGGACCGCCCAGCCCGAGTACCCTTGACCTTGGTGCACTGGGTTTACCGTGAGCTGTAACTACCTACCTTGTTCAAAAGATCTCTTATCTTGTCCTTTTCATAATTTTATTTTACAATACTATTTTGGAAGAGTATATATTTGCTAAGTTTAAGATCATGCGATTGTTCGAGGATTGTGTAAACATTATGAGTATGTGGTGTCATCGTTAGAACTAGTCTTTCCAGTTCAATAATAACTTTATGTTTCTTGTTATTTTCCGCATAATTATAAAATGTTTAGTTTTTTATCTGATTTCTGTGTGTAAAATAAGTTTTATAAACTGAAGCTAGCAGCAAGTACAGATATTCGGGGAATATTTGATACGCTCTAGAAATGGAGAGCAGAATGCGAAGGCCAGCGTCCTGATAACATATTATAGTTTCGCTAGGAGTGTCGCGACTCGCGGCGCGGCACGGCGGCGTATTGTGCAATGCTGATTGACGGCTCAATGTCAATATTGTGTCTTATCTCTGTGGCACAAGTGTGAATACAGAACAGTGCAAGTGTGCGACCATCGCATCACCAAGTTTATCAAGCGCCCCAATTCTATAATTACCCCGCTCAGTTTCAAAGATTAAGAGCATGAGATTAAGTTCCTTTGTAAATCATATGAAATTGCAAGAAGCCTTATCACCTAGAAATAGGTACCAATACAATAATCAAACAACATAGACAATACCTACATAGTTCATGTTTCAAACACTATAACCATTCATAAACATTCGGAACAGTTCGGAACCCTTCGGGCGGCACGTGGTGCACCGCGCGCGCGACCTTCTGTCCAACCCTCCGGTAAAAATACTTCAAAGCACTCACATGTTATGAATGAAACATGAAATAAATAAAATCTATTTTTAACACATCCCAAACAACTTTACGACTAATCTCGTCTGATACGATTATTCATTTGTAAAAATAGATTTTTATGTTGGGTATGGTATGAAGCTTGCTTCAGACAAGTCATAAGAAAGAACGTATGGCAACGGCGTGTCGGGAGACCCGAACATTAAATATAACTCATCCGAGCCGGGAATATTTAAAACATAAAAAGAAAAGTTACATACAAACTTACTTAAAACCGGTAAGAACCTAAGGACACACTGAAGAAACATAAAAGAGCAAATGCTGCAGATATACAGTAGTCCAAAATTCAGATATTAATCAGAAGATTTACCCACAGATCTAGATTATTAAAAGAGCCCTTGAACATCTGCGAGAGGCGACGCGCGACGTCTCTCCTAAGTTTAAAAGCGAGTGTGACAAGCAACCCTTCGAATCTATTTTAGTATGGGTGTAGGTATGTGATGTGGCGCATGGCGGTGTGGCGGTGTAGCCGGCAGTACGGCTCGCAGGAGCTAATTCCTCTAAGCATCCGGCTATTTAGGCGCCGGGAACAACAGGCCGCACCTTTCCGGCACAATACGTCATATTAATTTGTATATCATGCCGCATATTGTATACGACACTGAGATCTATTGATATTAAGTACTACCATTGAAATTGACATTTTGTACAAAAGCACGCCAAAAGGACGAAGTGGACTGAATTCTGAACCTCTATGTAGATAGAATTATAAAACGCCTCAGACAATCGATAAGCTAAGGAGTTAAACTGTAGCAGATACAAATAAATAACGTGAATCCGGCCACAAAGCTCGAGACTGGTCACGCGAACCATTTCGTATAACGTGGGATTGATATGATTATATACACAACACAACACCTGTCACATTTATAGCAATAGTTTTTACTATAAACACACGTTGAACGACCCCAGCCGCAATTATTTCATTTAAAAACCATCGGACTCTTAAAGGCTCATCGCAGAGAGCAACGATAACGACTCGAATACAAATAACTACACCGATTATTGATCAGTTAGTATTGAGTGAGGCTGACCGAAGTCAATGAACTATTTTTTGTGGTACAGTTTAGAAAAGCGAACAGGAAACCGGACCCGCTCACGACAATGTAAAGATAACAGGTGATTGTATAAATCGTAAAACGTACTCAATGGGAACTCTTAGCCATTATCCATGGATAGACACAGTCATGGCAATAGGAATATATATAGACAATACAATCTACGAAGGTACTCATACAGACCATTGTTTCTGCGAGCATATCGTCAGTTTAATTAAAGCAAGATAATCCAATGATTTCAATGAACATAATCACGAAATATCAGAATTCATAGTAACTCATAAAACGCGGAATCGCAGACGGTAAATAGAGACTCGTTTTCAGAGTCAGCGGAGCCAACAATAAATACGGCGTGATATAATACACGCTCTTCATTAGCTGTATAATGCAAACACACGCCACTGCCGTCAGCCCAGCCCCGCGCCCCGGTGCGGTGGGCAACTCGGTCAGATCACTATCTTTCACAATCCGCTTTAATTCCAACATTTCATATCATTAACGTTAGCAGCTGACAAAATGATGTAAAAGGAAAACCACATTTATATTAATGGCAATACATTTAATGAGGTTAGATTACACGATACTGAATGTCAGTTATACTTAGCGCTGCATGCATCCTGCTATCACTTGAAACGATGTCAAGTTAGCGCACTTGACAATTACACATGTATAAAGAAACGCTAACAAAGACACCAATTGACCTAGAAAGTAAACAATACAAAGATAGTCGAGTAAAAAAGGTGTGAGAAAATACAACAGCAACGTAACGTGAGCTAGCACTAAGATCGACGCAAGTACATAAAATAAACCGAGGAAATTGAAAACTGCAAAGTGCAGGAAACGAAGTTGTCATGAAAGCTGTTTAGCTTAAACTGGCCAAATAAGTAGCAGCAGAAACAGGAAGTACTGTTCTACAGCAACGCGACAGTGCGGGCGCAGGAGCAATTTCTCTTCAGTCCATTTCAGCGAGCGCCTGCGAACCTCACTCGTTTAAAATGCAAGCAAAATGGTGACGAGAATTCTCGGTGAGTTTTGAATGTAAAACAAGTGCATAAATCTCATTGGCCGCACATTGAACAGTTTTACATTACAGTACGGACGGTCACGCTCCACCCACTGTTTGTATGAAATGCGAGAATTCATAAACTTATGAGAGTTACGAGTGATTGATTGGGAGAGAAACGTTGCATTACAATAACATACGTAACGAACGAGCTGCATTTGTATGTAATAGAACGGAATTACTGCCGCGCCGCGCATTCATTACACGGATCAAAATTGAAACACGCACGGAGTCGTGTCGAGAAACCAATTTTATGGATGAACGTTGAATTTGCGGAGTCGCCCCAATAACTCGCCGACCCTCGCGAGAGATCATTCAGAGCAACTCGACCGAGTCTCGAAACTAATCAATCCACACGATGCTAAAATAACTAGTAACCCAGAGTTACAAACTGAAAGACGCATTGGAAAGAAAATTAATTGCGATAACGTATACACATTCTGAGAATTCGCTATCGCTTTATGTGTGAGTGCCAAAATGTCACACATTTACATTATGCAAAAGTATACATGAAGATATTTAAAGAAGATTATATTTCTAAGAATAAAAAGGTAAATGACACATAGCAGTAACACGCTTCCATATGTATGTTTTCAATCAACTGTGTTGTTATAATAAACGCCATAACTATTAAGAAAGATTAGAAGTAAGACAAATTAACGATCCATTTGAATAACTTAAATCACGTCTGAATAACAAAAAAATATGATTCCAGTCTTTGTTTGTTCAAAACAAGTTTATTTGATTGGACGCACAATTAACTAAATAGCTTGGATTGTAAAAATAAGTTTAGACAAATGCTTTGAAAATGTAGTTTTGTAATGTTAGGACACTCTGTAGTAGATAGAATAATAATTATCGGTGAATATTTGATAAATGACGTATCATCAAGGTCACGCGCTAATGATGTAACCCCAACAACAATCGAGTTGAATTCATGTGAACATCTTTTTAATAACTAAGAGAACATAATGTTATTTCCTCGCGGAGGTCCATCGCATTTTACAACACATAACCTTTATAGCGGCGAGATGACATCATGATAACGAGGCGAAGTGATAGACGTTCTGCAATCTGCGGTTTATATCATTACAGTTTACATTAAATCGATTCTATCTCACCTTTCTTTGACTGCTTTTCACGTTCCTTTTCTTTTTCCCTAGCTTTTTTCTCTCGTTTCTCTCTTTCCTGCTTCTCCTTTTCGAGCCGCTTCATTTCCTTCTTCATCTCTTTTTCGCTCTTCTTCGACTTGGTATCGTCAATTTTCTCGGACAATATGAAAGTCCCCGTCTGGACTTTCGTGTCCGCCTCCTCCTTGGGCCTCATTTTCTATCACCACACGTCGACACTATTAACTCACACAAAGATAATGAATTTATAGCAACAGAATCCTCTAGAAATTCACACACGAAGAAATTATCTGGACGTTTAGTTTAATCAGCGCGAAGAACTTAAATTCGGCACAAATCGATGGCGGATCCGACCGATGGTTTATCGTACACGCTGCTTCGCCCGATACTCGCTATTGGCGAAACGGTATCTGAATTATCACTGGCACTCTTAAACGATTTCAAAACTACAGAGCGCGATGATATGGGGATCGATCCTCGGATAGCGATAGTGGAAGCGCGCGAAGCACCGACCGTGACTGAGTCTCGGGGAGCACTGAGCGACGCCCGCGCCGGCTGCGGCCGCGGCGTCGCCCCCTGGCCCGGCTCCGGCTCGCCGCAGACGCCGGCTCACCGTGCCGAGCGCGAGCGACGCGTGCTAGCCCCAAACTCTATTAATAAGCTTCAATTCCTATACGATATGGAATCAGAAGACGATTTATGACTATTGAACCCATGAAAGCTTTTCGCGGCCCGTGACTAATCCCGTTTTCGAACAAATGTTCCCATTCAAATTGCCGTGTTTACATACGCAGTTTGGATGCCAAGGTCTCGAATTAGCGAACGGGCATTTATTAGTGAATGTGCCTGCAAGGCTGACGGTATAATATTTAAGTGGCATTTCAATAGAGTCGACCGCCGTACACGTTCGCATAAATAATTAATAACAGCGCTTCCTGTGAGCTGAAATCTTGAAGGTGTACTTGCAATTATCCATTGAATCTTAACGACTCGGGGTTAAAATTTCTTAAGGCGAGCCCAACAATCCATTACCAAAAAAGGTAATGTTGCAGTGAATGGAAACAAAAAGCCGATTTCGAAAGCTCGAGTAGGTACTTGCGAGGAACGCTTCCATACAAAAATATATATAAGAAAGATGCGACGCAACTTGGGATAATACAATTTGGATAAACTACGCCGCTCGCCACCACAACCTGACAAGGTTGCGTGAGATAGATCCAAATTGTAAATCGATAAGAGCTTACCAGTTACTATGAGGTACAAATAAATGAGGTAAAGGTTTGTCGTATACATCGTCGGCTACATAAACAACTATATTACAGTGAAACAAAATAAACGCATCCTATCCTAATTACAGCTGCAGGGATTCGTCACTATAAATATACAACAAGGTGTAATGTTAAAAACATGCTAAAAAGGAGACGGTAACCACCCGAGCGGTCGATCAGAGTTGCAGCAGAAACAAAACAAAAGTAGATAAAAGCCGTTCCCAGGGCTTAGCGGAGCGTGTCCAGTCACCGTGACACCGAGCGAGCCGTAGAGTTGGTACCACTGAGCACTGAGCACTGCGGTGAAGTTGTGCAATGTGTCGATGACCATCCTGAGAAAGCGGATAGAGCGATCCAACGACATCCGACATTACACCGACCGCACACAAGGACACTCACTCGATACTTCTCATCGGACATCTCTCACTCATATTCCGCAAAAGGTATTTAGCTAAGTACGCTGATAAAAGGTAAATCGGTGCTGAATAATCTAGGTTTGCATAAGTGACAACGAGGCAGGCGGGTCACCTGATGGTAAGTGACAACCGTCGCCTATACACATTGGCAATACCAGGGGATTGCTAATGTGTTGTACACCTTATTAAGGCGAACTGGCTCTCAAGTGCAATTGCCGGAACACACCAACAGGTGCTTGGCGACAGATTTTCAACTTGAGGGTGGTAGCCAGCCAGTCGGGTACTACAAAGTACCCTACCACCACACACGCATACCTTAACACAAATAACTCTGATTGCTGAGACATAACATTTACGATGTTATGTTATGATAACGATTTCCGAACCGGTGGTAGAGTCAATTGTAACGTTCATGAGTGCCTTACCAGGGCCTAAACTGAATAAATGAGTTTTGAGTTTGAGTTTGATGCGACGGGGTCCTATCTAAGATCAGAAAGCGCACTCGGCGCACTTTAAGATTAAGCGAATAATTAATACAGACTTTGGAAATTTCCCTTCTCGATTAAGCTCTAGATATTGCGGAGCAATTATCGCGTACCATGAAATATAGCTGACGGGAGCACACCGGCAGGGAGCCTGGGACTGCACGACATGGATATATGGCGTGGTTCCATTTAATTTCTACATTTTAGAAACTTGGATTTTAAATACGATCGTATTTTATGTTAATAGACTAACAGCGAACCGAAATTATACAAAATCTTAAGCAGCGGAAATCCTTGAGCATAATCATCGGAGCGCACATGAACAATTTCTGAAAGCAGACGTCAATCACTCAGAAAACGTGTCAAAAGCGTTGTAGCGAGCAGCCGGGCGAAGCCTTCCCAGTCGAGAGGCTTGTTGGCAACCTCCGAAGTTGCACAACTCGTTCCTCAAGACGAAGATAACGTCCGATCAATTATTCCTCGACCACAAATCACTTGAGCATTCACACCTGAAACATGAGTGTGAAACTTGATATTTTTATTCATTTAATTGCATAAGCCGCACCGCTACACTTTGCATAGAGTTTCAATAAATCTTTAGTAAGTTTTGGACTAATGAAATATAGTAGAGTACCCCTAAAAAAAGTTGCACAATCTATCAAATTACTTTACTTGAATAATTACCAAGCAGCCTTATTTACTGACCATGATTAATTTGCACGACTTGCCGGCGAATGTAAATAATAACTAATACAAATGTAAATAAGGTTGCAATTAATTTTGGTCACGACTGGTACATCTTCCTAGTATTTGCAGCTGACAAATTTATTTCTATTAAGAATTCTATGACTACTCTATCACTCTTGATTCCGGTTTAATTTACTGTTCTGTAATTTTAATGAAAATAAAATTAGCACAACGACTGACCCTTGCGTCTTGCTAGACGTACCTCCCGCTCGAAATGACCCTTAACATGAGGAGACATGTCCTGGAATGGCTGTCCCTCCCGCGGTAGGTATGTGTGATGCCGCGGCGCCGGCCGGTAGCGAGGCGCGCTATATACGGACGATTTCCGGGATCGCCGACCTGCCGATCCGGAGACATTTCGCCCACCATGTGCAACTATAGCCAATTTTACTACCTATCTATATTATATACATATACGTAAATACATGATAAGCTTAGTAGCTATAAAATAAAGTTCTATTTCTTCGGGCTTATACTAATAAGGACTTTATTTTCCTCCTCCAGTATTAAGTAGGTAGTGGATTTCGTAACGTTTATAAAGTCAGAATTAAAAAAAAATCAATGCAACCATTAAACAACTTTCCGCAAACGAGAGCATATAAAATTAATTATAAATTGTAATATGATCAATAAATATAATTGATTCGAATGGGTGATCGTGGCCGTCACCACTGATACGATTGAAATTCGAATGTTTCAGCGCTGCCAATAATCCAATGAGTGGCGAACGTTCCATCGGTGTGAACTCTCTATACGTAACAAGAGTTGGACACGATACACGCAGTGTTTATCGTTAGTGGCATGTTGCGTGGTAATACCGACTGTAGGTTATCTTATCGTGCTCCGTTTTAAAGTTAGTAGTTGATTGCAAACCAACCAATCGCGATACATTTGTAAAAACATATGGACTGTGCACTCGGCATGCGTGATCAGTTACCTATCTACGAGTGTAGCATAGCACAACACCTCTACTTGTCATTTTACATATTTAAATACGTTTGAATTACAATAAAAGCAAAACAATCCTCTTCTACAATCCACCTTATGCATGTCGCAGCTCGTTATTCGGCCAGTGACACTAAGTCTAGCTAATACCTATCCAGTTACTTGACCAATTCTTGGAAAATAGTCTGCATTCAAATTCATTACCATACACGTACAAGAGTCAATTTAGGTAAATATGAGTTTCCAATTTGATATTTTCAATTTAGCGTAGGAAAATTCTATCGTTGAAATTGTCATCAAATTCAATTCAAAGTCAAAGTAAATACCATTTATTCAGTTTAGGGCCTAGGAGGTCACTTATGAATGTCGAATTACAGAAGTTACCACCGGTTCGGAAGTCAGCCTTCAACTGAGAAGAACCGGCAAGAAACTCAGCAAGGTTTCATTTTTTAAATATTTTTGACCATTTGACTATATTGGCTTTTTTTTTCAAATGTTTAACAATTTTATTCTTAAAGTAATAAAAAAATACATAAAAATTATAACCTGCATTAGTTACCTACATAGTAAACTAAAACAAAAAATACCAAGCAAATTCATAATCATTAAGTCCGCAGTTTCGCGCGGTTACCGTGTTTCTAAACGCAGTAGGATTACATAAAAGCAATAAAAGTATGATGATTCTCTGAAACCGGTAATGTGTCGACAATAATTTGACGTAAAGCTGCGCCCGCGCCTCGCCCGCCGCCCGCCGCACACCGGTGCTGACTGCTGCCACTGCTGGCTCGCCTTCACCCACTTATTGAATTCGTAATGAAGCGACTCTGTGACCGACTGAGTCATCTACATCATAGAAACACCGCCCATGGGCCATAAATACACGTCCACGTATAACATGATCGTTCATTACTCTGTAGTCTGTGCCCATAATAACAACCAGATGATCGTTGAAAGGAAAAGTTGATATAATAATATGTAAATGAACCAAAACTAAGTGAGTAAAATAACAGTATCTCCTGCAGTCAACTCAAATTCCGTGCTATTCAGTATATCCCCGATGAAATGCTGATGCCCGCGACCGGCTGATGCCGAGACCCGACAGTACATGGTAGATGTCCTGATATTTGCATAATGTTGTTTTAAACTCAATATCAATAAGTACCTGTTGCAACAATCCTCTCACTCTGTGCCAGTTTATGATATTAAAATATTGTGTAGTCTAAAAGCATTATAATGTTTCAGTAAGGTTACAGTTGCAACAAAATGTAAAGAGACTTACATAAGAAACTAAACTAAACCGATTCGTGCTCCATCCGTTGTGCAATCAAACTATTCGATCCGAATCACGCAAAACAGATCACGCCACAATCATAAAATGTGTTGTAAACTCGCCTCTACTCACGCCACTATTGTATAAGGCTTTGGACAAACCAATTACCACAAATAAGACCCCCAAGCTCAGGGGGCCCTCGGACCCTGACCAGCAAACCTCGTATCGAACTAGCTAATAATTCGGAATGTAAATAAGCTGCAAACACGACTTTAATATTGGCAACTCATTTGAAAGAATACAGGGGAATGTATGTATTTTGCACCAGGGCCTTTGTTTACCTAGCTACGCCTCTGGCTACCACACCGCACAATATCAAAAATATCCTGCTTGATCCTGCGCTACTAGAACATTTTATACTTTCTATTACGCTCATATATTTATCTTTACAAACTCAAACTCGTCAATGGATAGGTACTAATGCCTAATTATTACTTACAAACTAACTAAATAGGAAAAGTTGCCAACTCACGTCCGTAACAATTACCAAGTGTTATTGGCTCTGGAGATTGGCTGGCAAATTGGGACGTGAATGGAGCCCATCATTTTGAAATGTGGGGGCTGCAGGCTGCAGGCGATTGAAATACGAGCGGTAATAATAGTCAGTGAAGTGATCCCATCGCATTCACAGCGCTATCATTACACCCCATAACATATTATCGATCTTCACAACATTCTGTGTGCTGAAATTACTTTAGAAGAAGTCTTGTCTATGTTCAACGCTTACTTGATTGTTAGAGCACCGAAATGATAATTATATCAGATTATCTCTACCATTATCACATACTTAATGCGTTAGGACACCTAATTAGAACCTATTGTGAAACAATGAGCCTCAATGAACTCTTAACCATAGAGAAGGTAAACAGTCTTTCGACTTCATAAAATATTCCTTGTATTGCGTTTCCCAAATTCCTCGGAGCTGACTATAACTCGGCTTGTTCCATTTGCTATCATAAAATATAGTGCTGTATCGAGGCTATAAATCCGGCGATTACAAGTACCCAGAAGTAATAAAGCAAATATTATACGGTTACCAAGTAACGCAATGAAGTGGACACACTTTCTTAAGTTTTAGGAAAATGTTGCGACGAAGGTCATTTAAATACAGTACAGTAACCGACATAGGCGTAGACAGGTACACTATTTTCATATTTATACGAGACGGTTCCTAAGCTTTTATAAAGTAACTAGCTTTTCCCCGCAGTTTCACCCACGTTCCCGTAGGATCTTATCTTTTCACAAAATATATGTTCATCAGGGATAAAGTAGCTTTCTAATGGTGATATAATTTTTCAAATCGGTCGAATAATTTCAGAGCCTATTCAATGCAAACAAACAAACAACATTATATAAAGTAAAAAGCTACGCAGATTCCATAGTCAGGAGCAAGTAATAGATTCCCGTGCGAAGCATAAAATCCACCTCAAGCAAAGCTAATCCGACGGATCGGAGTAAATCTTAAAATGAATTGAACACGGATCATGTTGTGACTTTGCGAGAAACATCTAAACAAATAAACCTTGAGAAACGTTCTACTCATGTTGCTTATTGGTAACATAATAATAGGTGTCGGTAGGAAGTAGGTACACAAATAAATTTGCAGCAACAAGTAGACTGTATTATTTACTGGGATGTAAATTCGGTGCTCGATTTCTCCAATTCTGACCGTAGGACTAGGATTTAACTTAAAATTGAAACTGAATTGGAACTCGATCACTTTCTATCTACCGATCAGTGTAACACGTGATGGTAATCGAGATCTACGGGTAGAACACATCATTATTTTGATCCCCATTAAGTATTGCTGAGTTTATTGCCGGCTCTTCTCAGCAAAAACAACCTTCCGAACCGAGCATTTAGAGTCTGACTATTCATAAGTGCCTGTGAAGGCCTATTTGGATGAATAAACAATCTCATTTCATTTCAGTAGAGTCCTCATTAATTCAGTTTAGGCCCTGGTAAGGTACTTATATGAACGTTAGAATTGACTCTACCACCAGTTTGGAATACACTAAAACTGACGAAGAGTCTAGGCTTGCTAGGTTCGGTCTTCGGGCATATGATAAGGAGATATAAGGACCATGTGTTTGTGTAATTTTTTTTTGTTTAAATAATGTCAGCTGGGGATTCCTTTGTCGTTTTAATGTTTAATCGTATCCAGGTCTCCACGATACAGACTTTGCCTAGTGTGAGGATCGTCAGATATATGTTATTAAAAATCTGGTTCTACATGAACACACAAAGAGTACTAAATAATATTAACGTTGTGCTATATTATGTTTTAGCTTTAAGTTGTATTTGTGTAGTAAATAAATGCTTTTTTCATTTCTTTTTTCAATTGTATCTTAGATGTTGTGCCCCTCCCCACGCACTAGATTCCGCTCATACAATACGTTTAAGAACGGAAGGACCGCCTTTTAGTGATCGAGGGTTACCATAAAAGAGATGTCCAACCAAAGAATGACATCAGAAATAGAAAATGTTACTTTTATACTTCCTAATGGCAACAAGCACTCATCACACTTGTCCACCAGCTTGTACTGTAACCGGAGCAAGCGGCGGAGCATACGATCCCAGCAACGACACCGCCATCGCGCCACCGGACACCGTGCCGGTTCACTTACTGTCCAGCTCCACTGCCTTCACTGTACAGTCGACAGTGGACAGAGTATACCCTTCCAAACTATGCGCTGCTAAGTAGTATAGTATATGAATTTACATCTAAATGTAAGTGACAACTGTTTCGGAAGGTATGGCGAGGTCCACTCCTACCAACTTATCTGTGAAATGGCGAAACTTGGAACTACGGCCGTCATGGACATTCGAATGTCACAACTGTCAGTTACCTATTCATTTCAGTGACCACTAGCGCCACCCTTCAGTTCACAGATAAGTTGGTGGCACTGTACAATCCGCGGCAACAGACGTATCATTGCTTAACACTCCTACAATTGCTACTTGAGTATTCTGCGCTAGAGGCTACAGTACCCTCGGGAGTAACTATGCAAGGACTATTGCTGTCAACATGTTGCAATGATCCAAGGCACATGACAATAACGAGCACTGCTATCAGGAGCATTGCACTCAACACACAAACACATTTGCATTAATTACCAAAGTGACCCAGTTTAAAGCTTGTGTTACAATGTTATGTGTCTAAATTGCTTGTATACCAGTTATTTTTTATTTGAATGGAACCATCCTTAAGCCCCTACCTTTTTCAACACCATCAAACCCATGTTAGGGATTTAGGAATATTATGGGAGTAGGAAACTTTTTGGTTTACATATGTACCCAGAGCCATTTTTCATTAATCATGTGATGCTTAAGAGGGATGGAGGGGTTTGGAAAATCATCACGAAATAGGGGAGGGGAACATGAAATTACTGCTACATATACATAGGTTGTAAGAGTGGAAAACACTCAAACACAAGTGTATCATGTTATTGTGAGCATTGATAAATAATCACCTCTTTAATTATTTATTATGCACATTACACTTTAGGCATGTTCTGGATAACTTAATATATACTTTATATGGTTTGAATAAAGGTTAATTTAAAAAACTTTCATTAAAAAACTCCACTGACTGGACTATTGCAAAATTTTAATTAATACATAATAGCCAAGCCATTAACATTTCCTAGAACTTTTCTATTAAGATTAAATTAGATAAATTAACTTAATTAGGTGAGTTTAATATTTTTTAATAGTGGTTAGTCTCTCTGTACATTAGCAAAACTGAATAATTTAAGTACTTAAGTAAGTAGTCATGTGCAAGAATTAAAATCTACAATATTGACTAAGTTGCATTCAGAGTAGTTCTATAGTACCAGTTTAATTTAAAATGTGAAGCAGTTTTTTTTGTTCTAGGTCTTTGTGTCTCAGCAGTGGTACTTGAGAACCAGTAGCTTTTTAGGCATTGTAAAATAAAACACATATCACATGAAAGTAGTTATTTAACATCAGTTGGGGCTTAAAATTTATAGAAATATACTGTGAAATGAAACAGGGCTGGAAACAATTATTATTTACAAGGTTTCCACTTACATTTTAACTGCAATTCTGTATTATAAGTTGACTAGTCACCAGTCCACTCCAGTCTATAAACTATCTCTATGCGAAAAATCAAATTGATCTGTTGATGCGTAACAGATCAAATTGAAAAACATACTTTCACATTTATAGTATTAAGTATGATTAGTTAAGTAATTATAAAATGTTTTAATTTTTTAATTATATATATACCTAATTATAATTTAAAAGTCGTTAAATGTATCTAATATGCAACAAATGGAAATAGAATAGAAATAGGCGTTCTTGTAATAAGAAAAACATGAAAAATATAATCTTTAGCCAATATTTAGCTCATTCTCTGAATAATAAAGAAGAGTGTGTAACAATAATCATCACAATTACACTGAACAAAGCCCCAAAGCAATATGTTCCAGTCTATTTGGCAATGGTTTTGTGAGCAATAAGTGTAGTACAAAAAGGTAAATTTCCATTCAAAAACCGAGCTTCCTCGACTCCTGGCTCAAGGACGCGCCGATTAGCGCCTCGAGTGATACAATCACCTGGCGGGCCTGTGCTAATCACTTACCACTGGTCACTATGTTACCTAACCACCATACATTGACTAGGTATGTACAAAGAAGAATATAATAGCACATTTTATCAAACTTTTTATACAGTTCGGTAGTTTAGACAATTTTAAACATAAGTCAAATAAGACATTCTTCCTAGTATTATTACGTCAAAATGATGTCGCACAATTATCTCGGCATATCAGCGCTCTCTCCAAGGTCACTCAAGATATGGCTAAGATATTACTAAGGAACTTAACTACTCAAGATAAATTCAGTCGTCAAACCCATTGGGGACGCATGAGAAAAATCAATATTCCGACCAATAAACAAAGCGGCGTTCCGACCACTGATTTTCTTATTGGAACTATAATTTCAATTATCGTAAATAATTCAAGTAGCGAGGGAATAGAACGTAATTTTAGTCCACGTATTCGACACTAAACAAAAAATAAAAGTAATAGCCGGCGTACTCACCCATTTTGTTTCACTCGATCGCACTCGGCAGCCACCAAACACAGCAATTTATGCAAAAGACCAACTTTTCATCATTACACTTACACTTATTATAATATAGACACTACTTTTCTTCAATAAAATTATAATATAACTCTATATTATGTTCCTAAAATTAATAAAACATTAAACGTTACTCCTGCTGCGGCGAGCGAGCGAGGCTGTCAAAGCGCGTGCGTTCGGAACTCGGAAGACAGAAAATTATTAATCAAATATTTTCGATCGAGTGCGTTCGGAATTTTATTCTAATACTTTAGCTTAGACATCTGGGTTTGAGCACGAGTGCGTTCGTTCGACACAGATTTCATACTGCCTAGATGCCTGAGCTGCACTATTGCTTAAAATAATAATATTCATTTGTTTGACGTATCGCTAAAAACACATCGCTCAGTTAGATGAAGATACTTGTAACACTGACTGACAATCAAGTGATCTCCTAGTTTTTAATTTTTTATTCTAAAACGTAATTCAAACACAAGAATACAGGGAGCAGCCAGGCGAAATAGTAATAAGCGATGAGAGTAGCGCTGCTGCGCTGTATGGAAAACACTGTGAGGTGCCTAACCATCACACCGCTTTGCAAAGAGAATATAAATACTATGTAAACCGCTTTGTAGAATCTATTAGCTTCGCTGGATACCTATATTATTATACTATATCTACTTTTATATCTATACCATCGTCATGTTGAAAATGTATCGCCAGGCACCAGTGTGTTTCGGCCATAGACTAATATATATAAACTGGTTTCGGCAGCTGCACTTGAGAGCCAGCCAAAAAAGAACTTCGATTAATTTTACATAATCTATTAATCTTATAAAGAGAAAAGATTTAGATTTTGTATGTTTGTTTGTATCGTGGAGTTTTTGTTGTTTTTCAATATGTATTTTTTGTGCCCAGATGTTTTATTATAAGAAGATAAAGTGGAGAGATTTGGATAGAGGTTCCTTAATAATTAGAGAAAATGATTAATAAATAATAAAAGCAAAAGAAAAAAAACGTGTTTATATTATGTTCAAGCAATGTTATTTTTCATATTTATTTTTGTTACATAATAAGATTATGAAATGTATAATATTTATTATTCAAGAAATAAAATGCTTAAATAAATAAATAATTGTTTGTTTGTGATGGATAAAAGGCGATGATAGCTCAGTGTTAGTGACGTCGAATACCGCGGCGAAGGTCGTGGGTTCGAATCCTACAATGAGCTTGAGCTTTCGGTGAAGGAAAACATCGTGAGGAAACCATAGCACGGTGGTAGGGTACTTTGTGGTACCCGACTGGCTGGCTACCACCCTCAAGTTGAAAATCTGTCGCCAAACACCTATCGGTGTGTTCCGACAGCTGCACTTAAGAGCCAGTTCCCATCTAGGCTTCGTGCGCTTACCACCTTCGGCCACATCATCACTTACCATAGTGAGACTGTAGTCAAACACAAGCCTATCCAGAATAAAAAAAATTAACCGACTTTAAAAAATCTTTCAACAACATTATCAGCAAATAACGTGTGCTATATTTTATTTCAAATTCCTTGGGATCATGGGTGAAACCGTGGGGCGGTAAGCAGGTATTTTTTTTAGGATATCAACGGCTTAGTGCCAATATCTCCTATCTTACATTTTTCTGAAAATGAACTTTTTTATTTCTTTGACTATAACGTCAATTTCCGCTTACTTTGGCGTACGTAACCACAAATCTACATTTTTAACTACAACAAGAAATAAATAATTATGGAAATACTGACGAACTAAAGCGTAAGTATGTGATGTTTTTTTTTAGTTCCTGTAAAGTTGTGTTCTTGTCAGTTTAGAAATATTGGCACATCGCCTTCGATATCTCCGTGTGTGGGGTAGGGACGTAATCACTTGTATTTCTGTCTCTTATTTGTCAAACAACCATTTATGACAAAAAAAACAAATGCCAAAGAAAATGAAACAAACAAATATCGAACAGCTTCATAAAATAAGTGCTTTATTGATTAAATTAGTAGGTATAGGTACATAATTTGAATTAAACTGTAACGTGTCTGTTAAAACAAACTACATATGTGAAACTAGAATATGATCGCTGCGATGGAAGGTACCCAACAAAATATTTACAGAGTTTTGGGAAAAAACATAAATTATATTTATGATCAATAAATTCAATAGCAAACTGTCCATTTCGTCCAGAATTTCAGTTGTTTGAACAAATGCAACTGAAATGCTGATCAAGGCATTCTCAAGAAGACTCCACTCCACTGCACGGGCGGCGTGCGGCGCTACCGACTGCTACTGTTACTTGGTTGTGGGTAATCACCCACTGCGCGATGTTGTATACACAAGTGTAGATTTTGATTGAGGATTAAAATAATAACTGGATTTTAATTATATAGGTGTTTTGGAATGGAGTACTTCAGTTCAGTACTATAGAGTATACTAATAGTTAATATTGTTTATTCGCCTGTAAACAAACTGACCATCACACTCGCATACAAAATCGCACATCTAGTCAACTCTTAGGTTACTTTAGACTTAGCAAACCATCATTTCCTCTCCTTACTGACAAGGCAAACAAATTAAAGTGTAAACACTATGTAGCAATAATCTATACATCTAGATTATAATAACTTTGCAAACCAATTTATTTTTATTTACAAGTACAACCGAGAAAACTATAATATAAATATTAGAACCTTACACTCTCTGTACAGTGTCCTTTTAATTTAATACACTCTTCATTTTTATATATATTATTTTATATTCATTTTTTTGCATCAATTGCTCTTTACTTTGAGCTGATTTTTTTAGCAAATACACACCATATTAATTTCAGATCAAATATGACAAACAATTTAATTCGAACTAATGTTTGTGACTCCGAACTACCAGATCGGCACAGACGTTAATAAAAACCAGCGAAATATATAATGTTGCCAACTCTTTGGGTACAATTGTTGAATAATAGGCGATTATGTGCTATACAGTATACATATGTCAAAATAGTAGATTCAAAGCTTTCCAAGAACGAATGTCGATGTATAGCTAAAGACACGATTGTGATCCGATGCTCAATTACACTTGGTGTACAAACAAATAATTACATGTACACTACTTCTAACACTTTTTTTAAAATTTTAATTCACCCAATCTCGTGCCGACTGGCTATGCAGCTAAAATGACTGGCAAAAACGAGCGAGACTTCAACAACTTGTATTATACAGCGATTTTTATTGTCAATAAGATTTACATAGGTTTAGCGTGATCCTTATTGCAATGTAATAAGGGTGAATTATAATTGTGAATGAATTCTATAGTTGAACAACGTTTTTATATGTTTGTACTTTAGAAGAGACTTAATAAGTTGTATTTAAACTGACATTTTGAGTTCCGAGCTCCCCCCCCCCCCACACATGGGCTTAAGGCGGCCCATGCTTGCCCATATGAAACTAAGAGTAGATTGAGAACCAAGTGGCGTGGCTGGAACTATGTGTATTACCATTACCAACTTCAAATCCATAAGCATACTTCCAATAATTTTGAACAATTCTAAATAAACTATCAACTAAAATTATAACCTCCAAACGAACTTCCCACCATAAATAAATATATTATTGCAATTCAATAAGTGCTACTAAAAAAAGTAATTTCAACTAAAACTTAATGAAAACCCCATGCTCCTGGCGAGCGAGTGAGCGCACCAAATTAGACTCTGAATAAAACTATAGTTAATATTAATAAAGATCTAAATTTTGGAACTTAATTATAAGTTACATCCGTTTCGTACGATACTTGTACTAATTTTCTCTTTGACACAAAATATTGGACACCCCAACTGAGTTTATTTGTCTATAAGATTTAGAACAATGTACTACTTGTATCGCTTGCAAGCGACCGTAAGGGTACGTTCCCACTGAAGCGGTTCATCTCCTCCATCCATCATGGATGGTGGATGACGCGCTTCACGTGTGTGTGTGTGTGTGTGTGTGTTAATGTGAGTTAGTGTGGTAGCCGGTATGTAAGAGTTAGTTGTAAGTGAGTTAGCTACTCGTCGTCTGTGTCGGCGTCGCTGGAGAACTCAGCGGCCGCCTGCAGCCGCGGCGGGAACGGACCGCGGGTTTGTTGACTGCAAACAAACATATTAATGCATATTTTATATTACAATTTTTTTTCTAGTACAGAAATCTGTCGAAGGTCGTGGGTTCGAATCCTATAATGAGCTTGAGCTTTTGGTGATGGAAAACACAACACGGTGGTAGGATATTTTGTAGTACCGGACTGGCTGGTAAGTTGAAAATCTGTCGGCATGCACCTATCGGTCTGTTCTGATAGCTGCACTTGAGAGCTAGTTCCCATCTAGGCTTTGTGTGCTACAAGCTTATCCAAAATGTAATAATAATTAATAATACAATGGATATTGGCAACATGCTGCCTAGAAGACAACTGGTGTTCACATCAACCAACCAGGCAGGCTTCGACAATAGTTTTTTTATAGTACAAGTGACAACCAGGCGCAGGGGGATTATCAACCTTACTACAATGCCTTAAAGAGCACCAAGTGGTTGTCGTAGCGACAGATATGATACATACGCTAGTCGTCGGTAGTGATTGAGCCACTCTTCCAACATCTGTGCCTGTAGTAGGGGGCGCGCGTGCAACTGTTGTCTAGCGGCCAGCACTCCGCCGCCCACCACGCGAGCTGAAGTCCAGCGCCGCACCACGCCCTCCGCGTCTGACATCTACACACACACACCGAGCCAACCTTATTATAGTAGTCCCGCATGATGTGTAACATTTATTTATTTATACACCAATTACATCTTTCATTACAGGAATTTCCCAATTCACTAGAGTAAGACAATTAAATAAAACATGTAACGAGAAGAGTATTGAGTATGAGTGTGGATGGATATAGAGGTAGAGGAAGGCCGAAGAAGGTATGGATGGACTACTTGAAGAATGATATGTTTATGAAAGGTGTGAGTATTGAGACGACTAGTGATAGAGGGGAGTGGAAGAGGAAAACATGTTGTTCCGACCCCACCCCACCTAGCGTGGGATAAGGACAAGAGAAAGAAAGAAGAAAGACAAATAAATAAATTCGTAAATACACATTATTAAAAAAAATCACGTTCTGTTCGTAACTTAACATGTATAGCACTGATTTCTTAAATTCAGTTACTGAGCATGAAAATATATAATTTTTTTCGGCAACCAGATTCAATGTGTGCAAAGTTCTCTTCAACATCTGACATCTCATCTCTCGGTAAATGGGTTGGTACCAATTGATAGATTCTAGCACCGCGCGCGCTCAATTCAGTAAGTAGGTTTTGAGATTGAGTTTGAGGCTGTATGGGCTAAAACCCTTTGCCTGCAGAGGAAATAAAATTCACAAAATCACTCCCACTGATTGCGGTTGAGTGAGAGGAAAGATGTTGCACATCAATAAATAGATCACACCATGGACCAATGATCCCAAGACAGGCGCGGATTCGGCCCCCGAGTTACGACCAATTTTTCAAATTGTTGCAATCGTCATAGTGACGACGTCACTAATCTTCAACGGGACTAAAAGGGAGTCCCGTTTAAGATTGAATTTCACACAGAATGACACAAATTTTTTTTAAAATTCAAAACATGTGTCTTATTACCGTATCGATTACGAACTTTAAAAGTAAAGGTCGGAAGGAAATTTAGCTGAAAGCTGATTGATGAACCGGAAGATAGGCATTATACTAGGACTCCATAACTATACAACGTATTCTTATATGTTTAAGCTCGTTGGAATCATTTAGTGATGCACAATGGCTGTAAATGATTTAATAGGGGAAGTTTTTTAAGATTATAAATGAAAGAAGTTACAGTTTAAAACTACAATAAAATTATTTATAAAAATAAAAAACAAAAACCGACTTCAAAACTGTAACCTATACCTATGTACAAACATAAACTAAAAAGTAAAGAATAATATTTTAATTTCAAAGTAAGAGCCTTAAAGGAAAATCAACAAAATTATTGATATTTATAAACAGTTCTTTTTGGAGTCGGTGCTAGCGGGCCCGGCAGACGTCGTCCTGCCGAAATTAAAACAAATCTTGGAACTCGATTCCAGCGCCACCTACCGGGTCCAATTATATTTTAAAACCATCGAAGAACCCATTGAAGTATACACACCAAATTTCATCCAAATCCAAAAAGTCATGCTCAACGACTCTGTTTGATTCACTAAGGTTTATCAAACGAGATATAATTTTTTACGTTTTTGTTGATTTTCCCAAAAAGTGCTTAATCAATTTCGACAAAATTTAAATGGGACCACCTCTGAAGTATGATCTTCCAAACAAAGAAGGAATCATCAAAATCTATTCATAATTGGCAGAGAAATCGAGTAACAAACATACAAAAAAAAAAAAACATACAGACGAATTGAGAACCTCCTCCTTTTTTTTGAAGTCGGTTAAAAATGGACAAACATACCTCATCACACGTGAGGAAGTGTACTGGTAACAGCTTCCCCTCACAGTCGGTCAGCGGCAGGAACGTCATGTCCTCGCTCTCCTGCTGCTCCCTGGATATAGAAGGCTGATCGATTAACTATCGGGTATACGGGTATGATAGCTCAGTGGTAAATGACGTCGAATACCGCGACGAAGGTCGTAGGTTCGAATGCTACAATGAGTTTGAGCTTTCGGTGCAGGAAAAAAACGTGAGGAAACCATAACACGGTGGTAGGGTAATTTGTAGTACCCGACTGGCTGGCTACCACCCTCAAGTTGAAAATCTTTCGCCAAGCACCTATCGGTGTTTTCCGACAGCTGCACTTGAGAGCCAGTTCCATCTAGGCTTTGTGTGCTTACCACCTTCGGCTACATCATCACTAACCATGGTGAGATTGTGGTCAAACACAAGCTTATAACGAACTAGCTGTCCCCCGCGGTTTCACCCGCGATCCAGTGGGATCTTATCTTATCCCGGGATAAAATATAGCCTATGTTCATCAGGGATAGTGTAGCATTCCAATGGTGAAAGAAATTTTTAAATTCGGTCCAGTAGTTTCGGAGCCTATTCAATGCAAAGAAACAAATAAATCTTTCCTATTTATAATATTAGTATAGATAAAAAAACATCTCTACACGCAATATTGGACGTAATGTACCTGCAGATGTAGGTGTGCCGCTGGTTGTAGGGCTCGAGCGGCACGAGCGCGGAGAAGTGTCCGCGCGTGTAGCCCAGGCACAGCGGAGACTTGGAGCAGAACTCCGCCTCCCAGAGCAGCGGCAAGTATATACCTGACGGACAACAAACAACACGTTAACTTAACTGATCAACATACAATATATCTAGGTTGTGGAATGAGCTCCCTGTAAAGGTTTTCCCTAGAGACTACAGTATGGGGTTCTTCAAAAGTGGAGTAAGAAGGTTTATGCAAGGTCGGCAACGCTCTGGTGTTGCAAGCGTCTATACGCTACGGTAACCACTTACCATCAGGTGGGCTGTAAGCTTGTTTGCCGCATAGTGGTATAAAAAAAAAGTTAAAATCATTTGATTAAGTAGCAGTTTTTCATAGGTGTGTCGGAAGTAATAGACAGAAGGAGGTGGACATTTGTTTTATTTTTTAAAGAGTAATAAATAAATATCCTGGGTCATTTTTCACACATGACTATCTGATCCCAAACTAAGCAGAGCTTGTAATATGGAAACCAAATAACTGATATACTACATATGTAAATACTACATTTTTGGAAATACATAAGATAGCTACATCCAGATTCAGGACACAAATGTCTGTCTGTATATGGATGGGAATTATTGAACCCACGACCTGCGGCGTGATAGTTAGAGTGTTAATCAACCACGCTACCGGCTGAGTTTATTGCCAGCTTTTCCCAGCTAAAGCAATCATGGCTGTAAGGTCTATTTGTATGAATAAACATTTTTTACATTAGATACCTTGAAAGTAGCACCAGTCACTGAAAAGATGAAAGGAAATAGATTGGCTTGGTATGGGCATGTCATGAGGAGGGATGAAAGGTATGTATTGAGTGGATGGATATAGAGGTAGAGGAATGCCGAAGAAGGAATGGATGGAGTGCGTGAAGTATGATATGTTTATGAAAGGTGTGAGTATTGAGACGACTAGTGATAGAGCGGAGTGGAAGAGGAAAACATGTTGTGCCGACCCCACCCCACCTAGTGTGGGATAAGGAGAAGAAGAAGAAGTATACCTTGGAAGCGCGCGAACCCGAGCGCCTCGCCGCGGAACGAGTTGACCACGTTGACTCCGTACACGATGATGGGCCGCCGCAATACGTGCGCCAGGGCGAATACATGCACCTACAACACAACATCACATGGGTATTGTATCACTCCACACTCCACTGACATACAGGTGATGATAGCTCAGTGGTAGTGACGACGGATACCGCGCCGAAGGTCGTGGGTTCCAATCCAACAATGAACTTGAGCTTTCGGTGAAGGAAAACATCGTGAGGAAACGTATTTTGTAGCACTCGACTGGCTGGCTACCACACTCAAAGCACCTATCTGTATGTTCCGACAGCTGCACTTGAGAGCCAGTTACCATATAGGCTTTGTGTGCTTACCACGTTCGGCCACATGATCACTTACCAAGGTGAGATTGAGGTCAAACACAAGCTTATCCAGAATATAAAAAAACACATGTGTTGTGTGTGTGTGTGTACCTGGTGCAGCGGCGTGCCGGGTCTGGCGGCGGCGGCGAGCAGGCGGGCCCACTCGGCCCGCAGCTGTGACTCCTCCGGCGTGTACTGCAGCAGCGACGCCTGCCACCGCTCCCAAGCCTGCCACCGCTCGTACAAACTAAACATACAACACACACTTATTATTTAAACAATAATAACTATTTTATATCTGTGATTATAAAGCGGTGAGTGAGTGTTTATGAATATAAGTTGATGAGTGTGTGTGTGTGTGTGTGTGTGAGAATATAAGGTGGTGTTTGTGTGTAAATATAATGTGGTGAGTGTTTGTGTGTGAATATAAGGTGGTGTGTGTTTGTGTCTGAATATAAGGTGGTGTGTGTTTGTGTGAATATAAGGTGGTGTGTGTTTGTGTCTGAATATAAGGTGGTGTGTGTTTGTGTGAATATAAGGTGGTGTGTGTTTGTGTCTGAATATAAGGTAGTGTGTGTTTGTGTCTGAATATAAGGTGGTGTGTGTTTGTGTCTGAATATAAGGTGGTGTGTGTTTGTGTCTGAATATAAGGTGGTGTGTGTTTGTGTCTGAATATAAGGTGGTGTGTGTTTGTGTCTGAATATAAGGTGGTGTGTGTTTGTGTCTGAATATAAGGTGGTGTGTGTTTGTGTGTGAATATAAGGTGGTGTGTGTTTGTGTCTGAATATAAGGTGGTGTGTGTTTGTGTGTGAATATAAGGTGGTGTGTGTTTGTGTGTGAATATAAGGTAGTGTGTGTTTGTGTCTGAATATAAGGTAGTGTGTGTTTGTGTCTGAATATAAGGTGGTGTGTGTTTGTGTCTGAATATAAGGTGGTGTGTGTTTGTGTGTGAATATAAGGTAGTGTGTGTTTGTGTCTGAATATAAGGTAGTGTGTGTTTGTGTCTGAATATAAGGTGGTGTGTGTTTGTGTCTGAATATAAGGTGGTGTGTGTTTGTGTCTGAATATAAGGTGGTGTGTGTTTGTGTCTGAATATAAGGTGGTGTGTGTTTGTGTCTGAATATAAGGTGGTGTGTGTTTGTGTCTGAATATAAGGTGGTGTGTTTGTGTCTGAATATAAGGTGGTGTGTGTTTGTGTCTGAATATAAGGTGGTGTGTGTTTGTGTCTGAATATAAGGTGGTGTGTTTGTGTCTGAATATAAGGTGGTGTGTGTTTGTGTGTGAATATAAGGTGGTGTGTGTTTGTGTGTGAACATAAGGTGGTGGTCTGAATATAAGTTGATGAGTGTGTGTGAATATAAGGTGGTGATTGTGTGTGTGTGTACCTCCTGTGTGCGTGGTGTAGCGTGTCTGCGAGTGCGGTGCGCAGCGCGTTGTGTCTATCGAACACGCCGTACGCCGCCTGCAGCGCAGCGTCCACCAAGCAGTCTCCCGCCGACCGGTTCCACAGCGCGTACAGCCGAGACCCTGCACCATGTTACGTCTATCATCATGTGGAACTGTCCACATTCAACCATCGCCATGCCAGAATTACAATTGACTACTATGTTTCATCTTTCCAAAGGCTGCAGTGACTCACCTAGAGTAAGCGTGAGCTCAAGACTCCAGTTGATGAGCGGCGGGTCGGCCTCGAGAGTCTGTTGCGCGTCGCGATCCAGTAGTTCAGTGAACAGCTGCTCCTGAATTGCCGCTGGTAGCTCCTCGATGTCTGGATTTAAAAAATATTCGGATAAACAATCGGGAGAGCCTTACAGTAGTCGCGTATGATATGTAACATTTGACATCTCACCTTGGTAATACCATACATGTACCAACCTCTTTGAGTTTTGAGGCTGTATGGGCTAAAACCCTTAGCCTACACTACAATAGAGGAAATGTCCCTATCTGAGCCAACTCTATCAGGTGGTTTCCTGTTACACACTTCCATCCCTTTTGCACAGATAGCAGGAAACCGAGAGGAAAGATGTTACACATCAAAAGTTGCTAATGTATGGAGTTCCATAAGGTACTGTCATGGGACCGCATTTCTTATCATTAATTCAAGTAACAGACACCAAGTGTAAGTAGCAGTATGTAGCGTTAGTTAGCACCTACCTGCCGGCAGTGAGAATGTGCAGAACTCGTTGATGTACCGACAGGGGAAGTTCCCCTTCTTGTACCTGATGCAGCCGGCCACGTGACGCCGGATCGCGGACGCCAGGTCTGGCGCTGGATAACATACATCATTATAATTAATTTAGATAGACGGCGACTCACTTATTCTCGAAATTAATTTGAGATTTTGTATCACTTTTCTTTTTTAACCAAGTCAGTTTATTTGTATTGAATAAAAATGTATATTTTATAGCGCGTATGTACACATGTATGTAAGTGCGATGACGGAATAAAAATGTGCGCTCATAGAGTTGAAACATACACCTGTATACAGGGCTGCAATATAATGTAATAATATAACAATAATGAGATCATACCCACGTATGAAGGAGACCGCTTGAGGCCGGGCCCGCCGCCCGATATCCGAGACAACAACGTCGACAGTATGTCTTGACGTTGGAACCTGAAACGATTTACAATATTACAACACTTATTCTACTACCTAAATATGTTGAGGCAAGGGATACTAGAGCTTGGGTATTAGATCTAAGAAAAAAATAACGTCACTTTCCAGGTTGTCCCAAAAAGTCCATGAAGAGTTCTAGTGGCACAGCTGCCAATTTCACTAAAACTAGACCGGTCTTGTACGGACGAGGACTAGACTTTACTGTGAATGTGACAATAAAACGTAACATAAAGAAGAAAATTTAAAATACCGAAATGGCTAAAACTTCTAGATACCAAGCCAAAATCCTTCTAAAAAAAACTAAACTACAGTAGTAGACAAGTACCTGATGGCGAGGTGCACGAGCGTGTGTCCTGCGTCGAAAGCAGAGGCTCTATTGAGTAGCTGCACCTCAGGCGCGGTGAGTGCCCTCGCAGGGTCCCCACCGCTCGCCAGGTACGACTCCACGCACCGAGCGTCCCCATCCACCACGCCTGCACACACACACACACACATCATAAACAACTCCACTATACTTTTTTTTTATGTCACTAGTGACAACGAGGCAGACAGGTCACCTGATGGTAAGTGACTACCGTCGCCTATAGACATTAGCAATACCAGGTGGACTGCCAACGTGTTGTACACCTTATTACAATGCCTTAAGGGCAAGGGCTACCACAACAATCTATCATATACTGATAAAACAGACAGTCCAAGCCCTGTGCGGATTGGCAGATTTCACATGCCTTAAAAGTAGAGGTAGAGAGGTACCCGAGTTGAGAGAATTGTGTTGGTCGCAAAACAAAAATGAAAAATAAGGTTGCAAAAAAACATATATCATGTGATATTTTTTGTATTTTTTTAATGGCCATTAATTTTGCCATGAGCCATTTCAAGGTTATCCATTATTTACCGAACACCTTGTATATGATTTAATGACCTTATGTTTTCCTTTACCAGCCTGTGGATCCCAGTAGCGATGCTGAACAGTTTGTTATGGGGTGACCTGGTCAAGCTTTTATCTAGATCACCACATGAGGCTGAACTCTCCAAACAGTAAACCAACACGTTTGAATAATAATATACATTTTTTTTTGTTCTGGATAAGCTTGTGTTTGACCACAATCTCACCATGGTAAGTGATGATGTGGACGAAGGTGGTAAGCACACAAAGCCTAGATGGGAACTGGCTCTCAAGTGCAGCTGTCGGAACACACCGATAGGTGCTTGGCGACAGGTTTTCAACTTGAGGGTGGTAGCCAGCCAGTCGGGTACAAAGTACCCTACCACCGTGCTATGGTTTCCTCACGATGTTTTCCTTCACCGAAAGCTCAAGCTTATTGTAGGATTCGAACCCACGACCTTCGTCGCTGTATTCGACGTCACTTACCACTGAGCTATCATCGCCTTTTATTTACAGCATGTTTCGCTATTCACTTTAGTTAAGGATTTCACCATGCACGCCCACATGGAAAATTCACCCTGTATATAAGTGTGACTCACCCAAGCAAGCCTGCAACCATATCCAGTCGGTGTTGTTGGTCCTACGCTTGGATCGTTTGTTGCTGTCCACATCGTGTATCGACGCGTTCTGACTGTTGCAGATGTCGTTTATACCTGCATCATTTACGTATATTATTGACAGATGTATATTACAGAAAAGACGCAAACAGAAGCTCATTCCATAACATAACTTTTAATCAACGCAGAAATAAAAAAAAAAAAACAATACAAATATATGCAATCTGGGTACGCAGATTAATCACAGAGTTAAGGTTTGTTTATCATATACAGGTGTCTGGTAAACAGAGGAAGAAGTTGTTTTTATGTACTGATATTAAATATCTCAAAAATGGTGATACTTTTACTAAGATCATTTGTTGTATATTTGGTAGATGACCCGCTCTTATCTCCCTCTTAAGTTTGTAGCACTACTTATCCGACACCTGTATAATAGACAGGCGATGATAGCTCAGTGGTAGTGCCGTCGGTAACCGCGGCGAAGGTCGTGGGTTCGAATCCTACAATGAGCTTGAACTTTCGGTGAAGGAAAACACTGTGAGGAAACCATAGCACGGTGTTAGGGTACTTTGTAGTACCCGACTGGCTGGCTACCACTCTCAAGTTGAAAGTCTGTCGCCAAACACCTATGTTCCGACAGCTGCACTTGAGAGCCAGTTCCCATCTAGGCTTTGTGTGCTTACCACCTTCGACCACAGCATCACTTACCATATTGGTCAAACACAAGCTTATCGAGAATAAAAAAAAGGTGATTTTATGATGTTAAATAGAAGTGTTCACTGACCGATGTTGCTAGGTCTGACCGGGCGCGGGTCGAGGGGGGCAGCAGGCGGCGCGGCGGGGGCCAGGGCGGCAGGCGCAGGGTGACCGCTGCCGCACATGGCACACTTATTCGTCTTGGGCCAGTTCTCGTACGTACACGTCTGCCACAACATTAATATATTACAACCTGAGGTATCTCAGTGCCCAACTGTTCCTACAAACGACGGAAACAACCGAGTAAAATATGATCAACCGTAAACAATAAATAAAGTTCTTATGGCGCTCAGTCGAAAACCGTGACTGAGATCGTGTTCGAATCCTTAGTCTATTAATCCGACATTAGTAGATATTCTGTAATATTTATGTTTTTTTAAGCCACTAAGGTGGCAAACAACCATAGAGCCCCCCTGATGGTAAGCGGTGACCATACCCTATAAACTATAATGTTGATGGTAACGTTCATAAGTGCCTTACCAGGGCCTAAACTGATTGATTTTGAACTAGTTTGAAGCTAATACATAGAAAGTATGTAAGGTGTATGTAATGGTGTAGTGTAGTGTAGTGTAGTGGAGTGTAGTGCACTAACTGGACAGGGCCACTTGGCTAGTGAGGATGCGCTGGCCTGTCCGTGCGGCGAGGAGATCCGCAGCGGCCTCAGTCGGTCCGCCACAGCCGTCACGGCCTCCGCATCTGGTACATAAATATACACCACAAATGTACGGTACGACCAACTAAAATCCTACTATCCTACTAATATTATAAATGCGAAAGTAGGTTTGGATGTGTGTGAAGATGTTTGTTACTCTTTCACACAAAATCTACTGAATGATTTTAATGAAACTTGGCACACAGGTAGATCATATAGTAGAATAACACATAGAATACTTTTTATCCCGGGAAAATATAAGATCCGTCGGGAACGCGGGGGAACGCGGGTGAAACCGCGGGGCGGAAAACTAGTATATGTATACTTAACGTTTTAACTATCTCACATTTGAATGTAACAACATATTATCACATATGCTACTACTAGCTTCCCGCCCCGCGGATTCACCCGCGTACCCCTTTTATACCCCTTTAGGAGTAGAATTTAGAAAAATACACACAGTCACGGGATAAAAATATGTCCATTTACTTAATCAATGAACAGGGTATCTAGTATAAGAATTCGAGCGTGAAATTAAATGAAATTGTTTATTCATCCAAATAGGCCTTCACAGGCACTTATGAATAGTCAGACTCTAATGCTCTAATGCGTGTATAAACATACATACAAACTGTAGTTTTATATGAAAGTATTGACGGTATTAAGTGCAGGAACTGACCGTCGTCCCGCGCGGGCAGCGGCAGTGCGCTGGCGCCATCCTGTAGCTTGAAGATATCTTCACCGAGCAGAGGTTTTGAGCTGCGGCACATTGTGCACTGCAACAAGCATGTCATTCAAATAAACAACATTTTATTCATACCTATAGGTGCTTAGTGACAGCCTGTCGGGCTTTACAGAGTACCCTATCACCATACTATGTTTCCTCACGATGCTTTCCTTCGACGAAAGCTCAACATGTAGGATTCGAAACCACGGCCTTCGCCGCGGTATCCGACGTCTCTACCACTGAGCTATCATCGCCTTAAATAAAATAATAAATGAACTAGCAGTCCCCCGCGGTTGCACCCGCGTTCCTGTGAGATCTAATATTTTTCCGGGATAAAAAGTACATACATATCTCTCAAGTTGGACCAAAAACTGCAAGTGTGAAATTTTCATTAAAATCATTTAAGAGTTCATCGCGGAAATTATTCATTTTATTTATTAAATATAACGTACTTACTTACCTACAATTATCTTTAATATATTTGACAAATGATTAAATACTGCAAGATATCAAAACAAACTAAAATTCCATAACAAAAGTTCTGTTGTAGGTATCAAGCATCTACCATTTTTGGTCATAGAATGAGTAGAACTCGCACAAAGTGAATAAAAAAACATTAAAGTTAGTTGTATTAACGTCACACGTTCAATATATGTGCCGGGGCGTACGGCGTACCGCGTACCGCACGTAGGTAGAATTATTGTCATCAGTTGCAATCACTAGGTATATTGAACAACTGGTTTGATCTTGACTTGATTCATTTGTGAATAAGAACGCATTTGAATGAATTGTTTGCTCCACTTGCTATTTTAATCATTTTATATGAAACTATATTTTTGAACTTTAACTTGGAATAAAACATAGGATAATTTTTTGCCGGAGAAAAGATGAGATATCTCCAGAACGCGGGTGAAACCGCGGGGGACAGCTAGGTAGTGTAAATAAATTAAAGAAATCAATGTTAATGACTTTAATGAATGGGATCTTTCACTACAGAGTTATGTTTATATCAAAAATCCCACTACATTCTGGAGACTGCTAGAGCGGTCCTCTCTTTGAAGGCAGGGAAAGCACCGGGACTCGACCTGATAACTGCAGAAATGCTACAAGCGAACATAACTTCCGCAGTCGACGTTATGACGCCTCTCCTTGAATGGAATTGGACCACCTTTCGGTCGAAAGGAACAAGGGTCTTTTGATAACCGTACCCAAGAAGGGAGATCTTAGTCAGTGCGATAACTGGAGAGGTATTACGTTGCTCTCAATTCCTTCGAAGGTTTTCGACCACCAGGCCAAGCGTCGCAAGTGGAGTTGGATTGGCCACACGCTCCGAAGGGATTCTGATCACATACACAAGCAAGCGTTGGATTGGAATCCACAAGGCAAAAGAAAGCGTGGCCATCCCCGTCAAACCTGGCGACGCACCGTGTTGGCAGAAGCGACGAGCATCGGATTGACGTGGTGTGAGGTGAAACGAGAAGCTCAAGACTGATCGCGATGGAGGACTACAGTGGACGCCCTCTGCCCCATTCAGGGGACATAGGACATTAAGTCAAGTAAGTCATGTATGTATATATACCAAATACACTCAAAAACTACTGGGTCAATTTCAAAAATTCATTCACCATTTGAATGCTACATTATTTCACATTAACATAGGCTTTTTTTTTAGTTTTATTTTTATCCCGATTAAGATAAGATCCCATGGGAACACGGGTGAAACTGCAGAGAACAGCTAGTTAAGTTATACAGTCATTACAGTTTAAGTGTATGTATTCATATTGTAATTATCCATTAGTAACTATTTCTATTTTTCACATTTTTGTCTAGCTGTAAGTTTTCCGAATAAAAATAAAATAAATAAAATTCCGAAACAGTGGTAGAGTCAATACATTCATAGTACAAGTAACTTATCAGGGCCCAAACTGAGTGTTTTGAGAAACATAGCATGGTGGTGGGGTACTTTGTGATGCTGGCTGGCTACCACCCTCAAGATGAACATCTGTCGCCAAACACCCATCTCAGCAGTTGTACTGGGAGATGGCAGCCTTCAGGGCATCTCCCTGGTATTGATAACTTACCTGCATGCTAAGCAGACTTATAATAGAATAGTAACTAGTGTGGGATCACTAGTAAGAGTTAATAAAAAGATAACAAGCTTAAAACTAAAGAAATTAGATATCACATTATAGCCAAAGTAACAGAGGCACATATAAAAAGTAGTACAATAGATGAGTGAAGATATGAATAGATAGATAGGTACCTTCCGTGACAGCGGGAAATTTTCATAGGTGCACACCTCGCACATCCACTTGCCACTCTCGGTGGGCGGCGCCGAGCTTGCTGTCATCTGCAATAAATGAAAATATTCATATTCATTAATAATCTTGAGACTTATCATCATATAAGCATTATCCCAAACTATGCATTAATTATGTTTTTTGCCACTTTGTTTTTGTGGTTAATAACATCCAAATTCGATTCAAGAAGTTTTATTATTTTGGTCAATACACAATAGAGTGCACAAATAAAGAGAAGTTAGACAAGGTCAGTCTGTAGTGGTGGGTGTAAGTGTCAGTACCTGGGCAATGTTGGTGTGTGAGACATTAGTGGAAGCATCGACGCTTGCGGCGCGGGCGCTTGCGGCGGCGGGCTCCTGGCCCAGCGAAACAGCCTTCTTGGTTGCATCGTTCTGTGCCTCTTCACTCATTGTACCATCTATTATAACATCGAGAAGCAACCGCACTCGATAACACTACACCACTGCTAAGGCGATCTCATCATATGAACTTCTCACTACTATATTTGCACAAGTGTAGCTTGTTTGTTGTGCCTCGGTTCTGTATTGTATTGCCTTTTGTGACCTACAACAAAACACTCGATGAATACACCGCAGCGTATGCACCGCGAGATGTTACACACGCATTACGAAATAGAAAGGAGCTATTTTCACTTCAGGAATTTCCTATTGGTAATTTTGACAGATATCACGACTCATTGCAAAACGATTAAATTGTGTGAGATTCTGAAATGGGCGAGGGTGACAAACTTGGCATCGGTGGTGTTAGAATTTTGGCGTAGTTACACAACATAAAACAACGAGCGGAGATGCCATAAGGTCAAGACTACTCGTGCGATTTTGCGTGCGATTCAACCAACTATGTACATAACTTACTGTGCTGAGTGAAGTGCGTGCTAGCTGGCTGCCTCCAAATGCGATGTGAAGGTTGATCGACTTATTTAAAACTTGCTGCGTTCCTCGAACGTGTTACTAGCTTACGGTAAATAAAACAAACCCGGGGGAGACGGAACAAAACATAAAAGAAACAATGGAGAAATGGGAATATAGGCAACAATGTTTATACGGTAGGTATTTTGACAAATTTTGTGTCAATTTTGGTGTCATTTGATAAAAAACGAGATGGCTGTTTTGTTTGTTTTGTTGGCTGGCTTGGGCTTAATGTTGCCGTAGAATCGATAAGCGTACCATAAATAATATTTATGGTGATTGGACGTTTTAAGGCGAAAAGGCTGGTCTAATAATCGAGGCGAAAACTAACAAACAGACAAATCTTTCTACAAAGTGTCATTGCATCTTCGTTTTATTTTCATGAATAAATTCAATAATATCGGTAATATTTTATCAAATAATGTTCAGTCATAAATTAGACGAGTGACGCTTGTTCGACTCCCATGCATCAGGTAAAAATGCGGGCACGGTTTCTTGACTTTAAGACTTAAGAGGCAATGCCAGTCGGTTAGTTGCCACCATAGAATTGATAAGCACTACGATTACGCAGCCAGCATATAAAATGCTTGGTTGCCACGCACCCGCCCGCTACGAATGATGCGTGGGTATAAATACGTACATATTTTGTATGTAAAATATTACCAATTGTACCAAAAGTACCAATCTTGGTGTATTAATGAAATAAAAACAAAATTAATAAAAAACGAACGAATAACCAAAATTTGCTGCTGTGCACTTGGCGGCTTAAATTCTTCAAGAAATGTATAATAAACTAGTGGGCCCGGCAGACGTTGTACTGCCATGAAATGAAAATAAAAAGAAACTTGGAAATATCAGTTAAACAATATTTTCGGCGCACTGGCAGTTATGTCAAACGCCATGTTTAGGTTAGAAAATTGAATATGGTCGTTAAGTTTTCTTAAATTTTCTAATTTTCCGCGCAACTTTCACTTTTTTCTTTCATAAAAACCTTCTCCTTAAACCATAACAAACACAACAAAAAAATAATTAGCGAAATTGGTCCAGCCGTTCACGCGTGATGCCGTGACCAAAGGAAATAGGGATTCATTTTTATACAGGTGAATTTTTCAAGTGAGCGTGAAAGGAGTCTCGAGGCCGATTTTGATTATAACTAAAACTTCCTTCGATTTTCGAAAAAATATTTCCCCAAGCCAGAAATCGAACCCAATTAAAAAAAAATACACATCCTGTATTATTACACCATCCGATAATGTTGCTTATAAGAATCAAATTCTCAGAAGTAATAACATACGGCAAACTTAAAGAAAGTGCTCATTTTTTGAGCATAGCGTACTAGTTTCAAATGAAATGATTACTTGATTGTCTCAACCAACTAGGAAAAAAACCTATAAGTTAGAAGTTATTTATAGTCAAAACAAGCGAAAAATAGAGTAATTTTTTTAAAAGTGGCTCTCGAAAACCAGAAAACTTTTACTAAGGTCATGTTAATGTTATCTAATTGACCGAAAGCCAATCTAGCTCCAGTGTCACTCTGGCGTGTTATTTATGGGACATCTGTATATAGACCATGATAAACTATAAAACATCATCATGATGACTTAGGGACCTTCAAAAAAAGAGCGTATTCCCATTTAAAAGGCCGGCAACGTACCTGTGACCCCTTGGGTGTTGCATGGGCGGTGGGGATCACTTAACATCAGGTGACCCGCATGCTCTCTTGCCCCCTATTACATAAAAAAAAAGATCATTTATTCTGGAAATCGGATAGAATCTTTGAGTATTAAGAATAATCAAAGGATAGAATATTCCCGATCATTAGCAGCACAGATTAGAGAATAATTATGTTTATTAGCTGCAGCTGCTTAAATATTCTGTAAAGATACTATATTTTAATTAATTAATTTGCTATTACCATTGTGCCCACCCCGGGCGGGCGGGCAGATAATGATGATAGAATAAATAATACTATACTATTTATTTGCTATTTATAAAGAGTATTTATATTCACAGAGGCTTTCACAATACATTTTTCACATTGATATCTACTTATTTCATGTCATAACATAGTCTACGGAACATTTAATATAATTATGTCTTTATTAAGTATATACTCTAACGTACATACTCTTTGCTAAGTACTTCAATGTCTAGTTATGAACATTTTATGAATGATTCGGATCTTGGTTCGGATAATTTTTCATAAAATATTTGATTTCGAATGAATTTTAAACGTATTCTCTCTAAAAGTTCTTTATCATCACCATCTAGCAAAACCATTCCTCGTATAGAATTAACAAAATTACAAAGTGAAATTGAGCAACTTAAACAAACTGTGGATTCTTTTAAAATTTCTGTAGAAAGTAAAGAAGCTGCTATAGGTATCCTTGCACGTGAAAAAGAGAAATTGTATGTAGAATTAAAAAGCACCCAAAGAATCAATAGAAATCTACAGCAGGAGTTGATAGATGAAAGGTTAGAAAGATTTAAGGAGCAAAACAAATATTTAGCATTTTTTTGTAGATGACCTCTGTTAATTTTGCCCTAGGGACATTCACTCAAAAGAAAAAGAATATCTCATTGAAGAAATTAAAAGATTAACCAAAAGTCACGATCAACAAGAAACGAATACACGAGGAATGAGTGTGAGTATTTTATTCTTATGTAGATATTTTATCAAGTTATTACGTCAGTGCTTGTGTGTTTAATCATTGTTATTTTTTAGATTTATGAGGAACATTCTTTCCAAGAAGAAATAAAAGCTAAAGATGAAGTCATTTACAACATATGTTCTAAATATTTAAAAATAAAAACTAGCAAATTACTTTTACAGAAAAAACTAGACAGATTACAAGAGCAAAGTCAAAAGGTGCAAATTTAAGAAACTATTTTCCGCATTAAGTTCTTTTCTTGTATCGAGCCCTACCTATTTTTTTATTGTTGCAGGTTTGTGAAGAAATAATACTAATATTGCAAGAAAATAGATATACACTAGATAATTTATTAAGTAAGCTATTAAGGATTTCTTCATTTACGACAAACACGAGAAATTATCTGAAATTGTTGAAAATTAATGCGAAATTGCATTATGAAAATACCCAACTAAAAATATGCATATCTGGCAACGATGTCAAATACGATTTTTTTAAAAATGACTTTGAAGAAGATAATGAACTGAGTGGAGCTGATAAAAATAATTCGAAATCAGAAGGAAAAATAATTAATATCTGTAATAATTCAAAATCTTATTTTCGACCCCACATGAGTAGTCATACATGTGGAAGGCATGAAAGTGAAATTAATCAGACTAACTTTCAGAGTATACACAAAAAATATTCGCCAAATTTACCGGGAAACGTTTATAGGTCAAGTTCTCAACCTTGCTTACAGTCATTTTTAAGGGAATAAATTAATATGTTTAGTGGTTATAAAATTGTTTACTATTGATTTTATTTGCCGTTTCATTACTATTTTAGCTTCCTCTACTGATTTAAAACAACTTACACCAACATTACATTAATTAATTATTTATCTAGTCTCACTAAAACGCGACATTTTTAAAGCCCCCGTATATCTGCGCGCAAGCACGCACCCCAAGGACTCATTTGTAGCGAGTGCGTGCGTGCAGTTTGTGGCGAGGCGAGACGTTTGCTGCGCTACACAAATTGTAGAGGTTGAAAAAACCCTATATTAATAACTAGCTTTCCGCCCCGCGGTTTCACCCGCGTATCCTTTGAGATTGAATTTCAAAAAATCTTTCTTAATCCTCGTCTACATCTTAAAAACATTAACTGTGAAAAAAATCAGCTTTCTAGGTCTAACACTGGGCGTTGATGAGTCAGTCCTTCTCATTTTTCATACCAAGAAACGGAAATAACTCCTAACTTTGTACCCCCGTTTCACCCCTTCAGAGGTGGAATTAGAGGAAACGCTAAAACACGTATTTCTTTATTTTTATTTGTTAGCCTTAAAACAAAGTTTCATGGTTCTAGCTTCAAAAAATGGCGGACTTCCATACAAACGTTCAACCCCCGTTTCACCCCCTCAGGGGTAGAAATATAAAAAACGCTAATACATATGATTCTTTATTTTTAATTGATAGTCAAAAATAAAGTTTCATGATTCTAGCTTCAAAAATTACAGACTTTCATACAAACTTTCAACCCCTTTTTCACCCCCTTAAAGGTTGAATTTCGAAAAATCCGTTCTTATTCCTCGGTCAAGTTTTAAAAACAACACCTGGGAAAAAATCAGCTTTCTAGGTCTAAGGGTTTAGGCTGGGCGTTGATAGATCAGTCAGGACTTATCCTTTTATATATATAGATAATTTATATGTGTTTTGAGACGTTAAAAATAAATAAGTTAATAGACGTTTAAATGAAAACCGTATTTTTTGGAAATAAAATTATGAGGATTTAGAGGATCCCATGTGCACCAATTTATTCGAAAGTACTAAAACCATGATAAAACGCGTGTGTAGATCGCAAAGTGTAGTTGCAGTAGCTGCGTATTTGTCTATTTGAACAGTAATCTGTGGTTATGTATTATGATTTGATTTGACTTACTTTTGGTGAAAGTGAACCAATTTCATTACACGGATTCGAATATCCGTATAAGACGAATTCTTATACGGACGAGGACTAAACTTTAATGTGAATGTGAGCTGGTGTAATAATCAAAGGGATGTGATATAACGTGATTTTAACATAAAAGAATAATACTGAAAATAAAGAAATGGTTTAGGCTTGATAGTCTTGTAACTAAAGCCTTTAAAATAAATAAACAATAAAATGAAAATTATTCTAGTTTATGGTATAATTTATGGTACTCTAAATATTGCAACAATTAAAATTTTCCCCAAAATCAAGATAAATCATTAACCTACACTGTTCAATCACTAAAAACCTTTCATATGTATAGTTGATGCATCAGACAGATGTAATGTAAGGATTGCAAAAAAAAAACAAAACAAAAATCACGATTTAATTGTTTCGATAATTTTGATATCTTTAACATGATTTGGTTTTATTTATTTATGTTTTTATTTCGTAGTTTAGTTTAAAAAATGTTTGCAGCAATCAATTTAGAGAAAACAAACAAGTTATTATTTTCTCAATTGTAGTTTTTGCGTGATTGAGTAGCAATTAAAGTATAAGTAAGATTGTGTAAGCGGTCGTCGCTCACAACTGCACAGTGTTAAATGAAGCAAATTATTAAATGAAACAAAAAATAAACAAGACTGGTAGTGCTAAAAGTGCTATCCCGCGATTATGACAATTACATAATATATTCGGTATTGTATTGGGTCTATAGATGGAAATATATTGAACAACTGTTTTAATAATTATCGGAATTTCAATTATTTTTGTGTTTATAAGTGTGCATTTAGTTATAATTATGTGAAAGTAATATTCTTTTGTTTTAATGTATAATAGCAAGCCTTAATAAATAAAATAAAAACAGCAATCCAAGAGACGATTGGTAAATCAATCATATATACGAAAGGATTAATATAAACTAGAAACAAAAATAGCCATAGAATTTTATTTAACTTTTAGTACCCCATTTTAACGTTAAATCGATTCATCTTGATAGTTTTACGATTTAATTGTTTAACTCAGACCAAAGAAGGTGTTAATTAGGTACTGCAGAGGTAGAAGAGATCAAATCTTGTCATCTCATAATATCATATAAATAATGCAGAAGTTAAGTAAAAAATGGGAGGGGTGTTTGTGATTTAAAAAAATATTCATTACCTATTACAAATTTTTAAACTTCAGTTGGTAACACCAGTCTGCAGATTTGTGTGTGCCGGCATCGCACGTGAACGTGTCGGAAAATCTCAATAAACTAGTGAAATCACCATGTCGGACGAATATTTCTACGGTAAGTTCTTATCTCACATACATTGTGCTTAATATGATAGTAATATTTATTCGCTCAAGATTGTACTTTCTTAATATTTTACTCGAGCGTCAGCTTTGACACCCGGGGTCTGGGCCCCGGCTCTCGCCATTTTCATTTTCGCTGTATTCTTACTGATATGATTTAACTATATCTCTGTTTCTCTTCTCATTATTTTTACTTTAATCTTGCCAATCATCCAAGACTTAATTCTATTTTACACTTTCATTGGAAACTAAGTTACTGACTTGCCGCCATTTTCAATGAAGTTTGCCGAAATGGCTAATTTCTCGATTGATATTATAACGGCGTTTTGGGTTATCCTATTATGGTTTCTTCCCACGCGCCTTGAGTTTTATTGATTTTTAGCGAAAGCGTGGTGCGTCGTGAACGTTGGATGGAAGTCTGTAATGGTCGGCGCGTAATTTGAAATTATGGCGTCCAAGCGGCGACCGTTTACTTAACTTTACAGTCTGGTCCGGCTTTACTTGGGACATCATAGTATTTGTAACCATTCTATTAGCATTCACCAGCTTCTGTTGGTCAGTAGCATGTTGAGTTTGAGGTTATGGAATGGTGAACTAATGGAATGGCACGAGATGTGGCACGCCAGACACATTTCCCGTGACGACCGAGCACCTCCTATTTACTATCGGCTCGTTAAAGCTAGGTTAGGTTTTCCTATAGTTAACCTCTCTCTATAGCAAATCATAAAACAAGTTTCGAAATCAATTTCCATTATTGTATTGTATTTTATTATCCTCATAACCTGTACAGTTTCAATCTCTGTCTGAAAAGTAAGAAATGTCATTTCACAACAGACAGTATTGCAATGTTCTGAAGCACAATGTTATTCTAATAAATTAATATTTCAGGTGTGACCTTATCAGCATCAAATCAATCTGAAACATGGGACCCAGAGGCAAAATCAGAATATCCAAGGAGCAACAAACTGCTCATACGTCAAGCACTACTTGGTCCAGATGCCAAGCCAGATGAGCTCAATGTTGTTCAGGTACTTATATAGTTTTTGTTTATTGTTACTTAAATGTTTAAAATGTTTATCTGCTATTTAATTAAAGATGTTTTGCTGACCTAAGACACAGTTGAAGTTTCTAGTATTTTAAACAAAATAGCTAAGCTATCATTGCTCTGAATAAAACTTTTTTATGATGATTAGTTTTGATGTTGAATCTGTGTTGTCATGTAGACATTGTCAAGTGTCTGCACCACAATGGCAATCTCCCTGGCATTGCTAATGGTGTTGGTATCACTTTCAATATAAAAAAAAATCTAACACAGTGGTAGAGTACTAACCCCCATCACACACGGCCTCGTATCGTCGCCGTGTGTGAAGGGGGTAAGTGTCCTTGGTTTCTTGAATAGAAATGCTTAGAAAACAAAAATCAATCATTTTGATTGTATTTATACTTGACGTTTCCAGATACTGTTATTGTATATTTGTTGCAGGTAGAGACAATGTCCCTACAAAACTCAATAAAGATTCCTGTGGCAGTGCTGAAAGCAGGAGAGTCGAGGCATGCACGTCTTGACATTGAATTCCCTGATGCTCCAGTCACATTCACTCTCATACAGGTAATATACTCAACTTATTTAAATAGTCCAATGTGTAATTGTTAAATTTTGACTTACAATAATATAATAGTATTTGGTAATATATAAATTTAATAAGCTAATTTTCCCTGTTTTAATTAATATTTGTTGAGTCACATATATTTTCCTATTTCCAGACTATTTTTACCTCCACAATATTTTATTACTTATGAGCTTCTCACCGGCTTTGGCAGCCTTTCCAAGGGAACTCATGTTTTCTTAGGATAAAAGGCTTAGATTTTACCCCAGTCCATGTTATGCTAAATATGTCTTTGTATGTTTCTGTGTTATAATGTTACAAGCTTAATGTAATTATGCAAGACAATGAGTTGATATGAGATTTTAAATTCAAATGATGATAAAACTTACTAATTACCTTTGGTAATTTGATAGGCGCGCGACGTCGTTTTGACTGTTGCACCGCCTACTCATGATTTCTTGAGGCATTTGTCTGATGTTCACTACCAATTAATTGGTTACAATTTTAACACATTCTTGTGTGTAATATAGTTGTGCAATACCACAGGGTTCAGGGCCAGTGCACTTGATTGGACAGCACTTGCTTGGTGCTCTGCTTGAAGAGTTTGAAGATATGGATGAGATTGAAGAGGAAATGCTAGATGAAGAGGAAGGAGACGATTCTCAGTTTAAGGTCAGTTTATATTTAAAAAAACAATCTGTTCTGTTCAAAATTCTATATCACTGCATAATATATTATTAATTAATTTACACTTTGTTAGGTTTATTTAACATTGTACATATAAATATGAGAGTATAAGAAATAATGAATATCCAGGTTCCCACTACATTTTGTAATCTCAAAATAAATGTAATGTAATTTCCATTAGATTTATTTTGCAAGAAATTTACATGCAAACATATAACTCATAATATTAATGTAAACCTGTTGGCAAATAAATTAGTAAAAATAAATGTCAGTGATTAAGTAGATTGCGTTTACAGGAAGATGAGAATAAAAGGAAAGCTACAGCAGGCAAGCGCAAGACGAATGAGGTACTGAAAACCTTCAACTAATTACAATACCTAAAGGTTTCTGTAAGCTGTGTTACAGAGGGAAAAGGACTTGAGGCCCAGTTCTTGTAAATTATGGCAAATTACAATTTTAACATATACAAATCCATCAATGAGTACCTATAGAGTGGCATTACTCATTTAGGCTCTCATCGGCTAAGTGGTTTTGGAAATGTATTATTGTATGACAAAATGATCGTCATATTTCATAAAACTGGGCTAAATTGCACAATATTGCGTCAAAATTTTATTTTTGGAACATATCAACAAATATTGGCTGTTGGTTTTCTGTATTCTCATTCTACACCCCTTTACCTTCTGATAGCTTGAATGTTGTCTTATGATATGTGTATGGAAAGTTAAAAATACTTTCTGCAAGTAACAAATTTTATTTAAGTTTGATGTTTTTCAATACATCATTTCATGGCCAACAAAATCTTGCATTGTCAGTGCATGATGATTCAGTTAACTTTCATATCAACCAGAATTACCCCAAGTATTGTGCTGCATGTATTGTCTTTATTTACGTTTAAAATAGTAGTGATTCTAGATGTACTTGTGTCATTGATGATTATATAAACACATTATTTTAATTACAGGATGAAGATGACGAGGAGGGTGAGCCCAAGGGTAAGAAGGCGAAAATGTCAAACAATGCCAAAGGCAAAGCTCCATCGCCCAAGAAGAACGCAAAGAAGTGAACCGCCTGCGCCGCCCGCGCCGCCGCCGCTCCGGCCCGTCGCCCCACGCCGCCGCACCCTCTCACACTATACACCAATTCCATTAAAGACTGACTTCACACCCGACCTCAATAGGTTTACCCTAGCTGCCTAGTGTCGTATGAAGACTTGGGTCGAGGTCAAGGTGGAGATCGGTATCGGAGCAGCAAGCAGCGCGTGCGGCTGCGGGCGCGCCTTCAGACAGACCGGCGGCGGCGCCTCTTAGTTGTAACTACTTAGTGTGGTAATTGAGCCTAGGTTAGCGTTGTATCGACTCTAGCGTGACTGGGAGAGTGAAAGCGTGCGTAAATGTTCGTGATTGTTACTTACCGGTCGTGGTATCTTCACACTTATCGATCCGATCTTGTGAGATTACCGACGATCGAGTGTGATTTTTCTTCACTTATTATTTTATTTTTTTCTAAACTAAATTTTTTCCATTCCTTACTGTGGTATAGTGTTATGGATGTCAAATTTAATATCGTAAGTAAGTCCTAAATTCACACATGTATTTTTAAGTTAAGACATTAAGCATAATCAGTGTACATTTGAGCATTGATCGTTTTGTATCGAGTAGCTGCCGGTCGACATGTAATTGTATTGCTAACGATTTCTTATTTCAGAATGAAAAACTGATAATCTATTATAGTTTGTTTGTACATATACATTATAAAAGCATAAGAACGGTAACAATAAAATAAAACCATTTCTAAACATTCACACACATTCTTTTTATTATTTTTCTCCTTATGCTTGTTTCGTTGACTTACTAGGTCAAACACAGCTTCTATATAGAAATCGTTGATTATTAAATCGTAAGTTCAAGTAGCAAGTTCTTGCTTCAGACGCTTGCAGATAATGCTGATGGTAGGTACCTGTAGGTCAATTTTCAACAGGAGCGTTCATGTTTCCTCGTATGCGTCATACATTTCTGCAATAGGTAGATAAGGTATACCAGTCTTTAGTCCAAAGTGCTCATTTACGATCCAGTAATGCTTGAAGTATTAAGTTTCGCTCTCGTTGTATTTTGTTTGATTCCTCAACAACTTTAATGAGTTTTTCGAACTTATCGTCGTCCTTTTTATCCTGCATCTCGTGCATTACTCTTTTTATTTCCGACACGGTCATATTGTCTACCGCAGAATATGAACAGGTGGTAGCTAATGTTGGTTTGTCATAAATTTGTTCAAAGAAAGAATAATATGGCCAACTATTGCTTTTGCCAGTTTGGCGCTTTTTCTCCACTAGTCTAACGTAGGTTTGCTTAAGATTACGGAACTTTCTATCACACTCTTCTGATGATATACCTATTATTGGGGCGAAAGATCTCCACACATCTTTCTTTCTCGTCAACGGGTCCCGAAATTTGTCTTTGTTTTCAATGTAATATGTCAGCAACTGCTGGACGTAATCTTCCTCTTGAGTTTTATACGATGTATTTGTTTGTTTACCGTCTGCACTTATACAACTTGTGTACCTCGTAGGACCGTGACCGTATATCGCTTCAAAATCTTTGTAATATCGCCACTTTGTAGTACACCTCCCCGATTCAGATTTTATTTTTAATCTGATGTAGGTTTGCTTCATATTTCTAAATTTCTTATCGCAACTACTCGGGCTCTCGCCGACTGTTTCAGATATCTCCTTCCAAAGTTCTTTCTTCTGAAACCTTGGGTTTTTAAACTTGTGAGCTATAAGTGTGTACGCATCTAATAATTGTTTTGTTTTGTTTCTATCCCATGGACCCACGCTGGGATTATAGTTGTAGAATATTCTTACAAAATAGTGATGATAAGGCCACTTGATCACTTTGCCGGTCTCGCGACTACGCTCTATCCAGTTGAAATAAGTTCTTTTCAAATTTTTGAACTTGTGGTAACAGTTATATTCTGTGGTACCCACTTGATTCGCTATTTCTTTCCATACGTCTTTCTGCAAACCCTCTGGGTTTCGAAATTTATTTAAATTTTCCAAGTAAAGACTTAACAATCTAATTACTTTATGATCTTCCCAAGGCTCCAGTACGGAAGTTCGCAATGAATTACAATCTTTAAACACTTCCTCACATATATTATAGTGAACCCATTTTATATCTTTCCCTAACCTTTTCTTTTTCAACAACCTTATGTAGGTTCTTCTCAGGTTCCTATACTTTTTGCTACATTCTTCAGAAGTAGTCTCTAAATGAGTAGATATTTCATTCCATAACGCGTTATCTTTCGACGCGTTTCTGAACCTGTTTTCTGAACATAGTGTGAGAAATTGTTTTATCTTATTTCTGTCCCAAAAATTGTCGTCATCCTTGGTTTTAGGCACTTCTTTCTTGCAAGTATCTGTTATGGTTCCTTGAGTAATTACCGGCCGCGGCGTGTCGTTTATTTGTATAAACTGTCTGTCACTTGCGCTCGCATCGACTACATATCTAGTTTCTTGCCCTGCAACTGCAAAGTGGAAAACCTTTAGAATGAACCTGAAGTGGCTATTCACTGACATAAATAACCTGTGACCAATTTCTGAACCACTATGTAGGTATCTAATGTTCCAAGTACATTACTAACATCAAGGGTACATGTAGGTACATACAGCTAAGTTTTTGTAAGAATAATTCCTATCGGAGCAAGTAGGTAAAACATAAGTGAATACCACCTGCAGTAGTGTAGGTAAAAAACGTAACTTATAGTGTAGATATCTAATTTTAAAGTGCCAAGCGATTAGCGTCGTCGCGTTTGGCACAAATCGATCCGTGAGAGCTAGACTACATCCTATGATAAAATTAATTTTTCGAAGGACCAGTCAGACCAACCGCTATGTATTTTAGTTACCTAATAGGTAAGTAAACACGTACGAGTATGTTGCTATGTTATGATATAAGTCTTGTAGACTTACTTTGTGGATTTTGTATCGTAAAGTTATTGCTGCTAAATATGACGTTACTTTGGTCTTCTCTTAGCACAAACCAGTAGCCTTGATTGTGAGGATTGTTAACATCCATTTTGGAAAAATTCTAAATAATTGGGCAAAGAGAATATAATCACTACGTAAATGGGCGAATATAAAGACGTCCTTGATTTATAGCACAATACTAAAGCCACAGAGTACTTTTCAATCACAGATTACTGATATGTTTTCAATACTGGAAAACTAAAGCCAAAGAGTATGTTGACTAAAGCGCTTTCGTTCGAGCAAGCAAGTACACTTACATTCTCTTTGACAAGTACTGTCACAGAGAAGAATTATATATACTAAATGGATAGGTAACTCTAAATAGGTACCTACTTGAAGCAAATACCTATCAATTTCGAAAAAGAGAAAGATAACAACTACGTTGGGACAATCTCTCTTTCTTTCATTACAGGTAAGTAGGGTTAGAAAGAGAAATTGTCCCAACATAGAGGTATTTGCTTCAAGTAGGTATTTAGAGTCACCTATCCATTTAGCATATATAATTCTTGCACAGAACACAAAAATTTTTTTTAGAAGGTTTTTGGCTTGGTACCTAGACCTTTAAGCCATTTCTTTGTTTAAAATATTCTTCTTTTATGTTATTGTCACATTCACTGTAAAGTCTAGTCCTCGTCAGTACAATTCCGGTATAGTTTTAGTGCAATTGGCGGCTTTTCCATTAGAAGTTTTCACTGACTTTTTGGGACAATCTGGAAAGTCACGATTCACGCTTTCATTTCATTTCACTTGATCATTATTGGACATAACACCACCGATATTATGCAATGAAACTCAAAATAGGTACACGAATTTAATGAAAATAAAACGAAAACGCAACGTCACTCTGCAAGTTCCCGCCAAAAAGTCCAACACTATTATTCCCGCTTTCCTTGTGGATTGTGAGTAAATTGACACCAAAATTCGACTTAAAAATTGCGATTGTTTCACAGACTGAGATTGACTGACTCAAGACTTACTATGCTATGCTGTGTCATTGATGGTTTTTTGTTTAATCTAATTTAACCTTAATTTAACTGTCAATCAACAATGGTCAACCGGTAAAAAAAAAACAATTTTATTCTGTTGACTCGCCACATTATCTGTCAAACAACTCGTCAAATCGCGCACAGTTTTCAAATAAATGTCATCGTCCCGATTGTCCCATTTGAGAACCAAATGGTGCGGACTCTGAAACCCCGATTGTCCCAAGAAAGAACTGACAGGTTAAATTATTAACGGATTTTTAATGTTCAATAGTTTGCATTTAGCGTAAATTTATTGAATTTATACTAAACAATTTTGTTCCAAATAATGAATTGATGCTTATTGGTTTGATAAGAATTAATTTCAATTCTTAATTTCTTATTGAATGAATGAATTGCTGGGTTTATTGCCGGTTCTCAACAAAAGCCTCCTTCCAAACAGTGCGTTAGAGTCTAGCTAGATTATTGATAAGTCTAAAGAAAAATATTTTCACTTTCATGTTCAAGACAAGACGCATAATGTGAGTGTAAAATACTCGGAACAATTGTTAGTTATTGTTCCGAGGTAAAATACTCGGAACCTAGATTATTGATAAGTCTAAAGAAAAATATTTTCACTTTCATGTGTCAAGACAAGACGCATAATGTGAGTGTAAAATACTCGGAACAATTGTTAGATATTGTTCCGAGGTAAAATACGACGTCACAGTAGGTAGAAAAAAAGTGACACTTCGTACAAATTAAGGTACTTACAAATTATATACTCTTAGGTACTTACGTTTTCTAGTTTGATAATAAGTCTGTGGTTAACACATAGTTTTGTTAAGGTTTATGTCAACTCAGGCAAGGAAAGGTCATCTATTCAAAGCTTTGAGTATTAATTTTTAGTTTAATGATCAAAGATTCAAAGGAATGAAATAATTATCCTAGTTTTATATAAATGTATTATATTAACACGTAAAACAATGTTAATAATAGTAAATCGATGTTTTTTCGACTTTTCAAGGTTTCTCAAAAAGTCTCTCAAAAGATCTTTACTTTTTTTTTGGAGTCCAAAGAAAGAAGGTGCAGGCATAAGGGGCCATGTCTTTGAAAATTAACCAATGTACACCTTAACGTGGACTGTAGAAAACTTTACTGTGAATGTGAGATAACGTGATATGTAACATAGAATAAAACGTATAATATTAACTTCACATTGGCCGAAATGTCCTAAACGACAACTGCCAGCAAAGAAAACAAACAATAGCATATATTCATTATCTGTGGTGTATACTATATGTTTGTTTCTTGATTTGTTTTTCCGAGGTTTGTTTGTTGTGTTGTCCAAAGAGTGTGTTGTCCTGTATGTTGTCTGTGGTTAGTTTGTGTCGTGTTGATTGATGGCGACTGAATTTTATTGATGCTAGTTAAAACCGTTAAAACTTACTAATTGACGTGATTGTTCAGAGTATTTATTGTGTTGCTGTGTAGCCTGTATTATGTGTGCTTTGTTATATTCATTAGTTCAGAAAACTTGACATTGGAAAATCGGTGAGTGAGTAGGTATGCATCTGGCTGAACCAAAGCTTTCCCGGCATGCTGTTTTTATAATTTTTCTAGAAATCGTCCTGACCCTGTAATATAATAACTTATATTCAATTTTAAATACGGTGTTACTATTATTCAACCATAGCCAGCATTCACGCTCAAAGATGACGTGCGTGACGTTAAAAATATTTCGCGCTTGTGTTGGCGGGAAAATAACTGTTCACTGACCATGGATGATTGTTTTCGTTCAGAAACTAGAATAAAGAATTCGCCATCCAAATGTTTTAAATATCTTTCAGTCCAACCAAAATAAAGCTTATGTTTTGTTTGGAAAAATGTGTGTGTGATATGTATGAATAAATAATAAGATCTACAAACAAACAAAGTAATGGTATAAACATATGTATGTGTATGTGCAGGCATGTCGGGCCAGGCGGGCGGTCACCTGGTGATGCTGGACGGTGCAGGACGGTCGGCGGCGAGGTGCTCGCTGTTGGAAGGCTTGTTCACGGTGGGGTCGGGGCCGGACTGCGACGTGCGCGTGTTGGGCGTCAGCGCGCACCATGCCACCCTCGTCGTGCACGCTCATCAGGCATGTACATACGTTCTTCTACTTACCGACACAACTCTTGGGAAACCGGATAATAGTATTGTACTATGTATATCTAGGCTTTGTGAGCTTTAAGGCATTGAATTAAGTGTACAACAGAACACTTGTCTATAGGAGACGGTAGTCACTTACCATCAGATGACCCACCTGCCTGGTTGTAAAGTTCCTGCCCAAAGGCCAGTTTTTAGTTCATGTATGGTATTGTGTATAAGTTGTTAAGCTAGTATAAAATGATCAGACGGTGGTCCACAACGAGTCTGAACAAGGCTCGACGCTGGTGAACGGGCGGTGCGTGAGCGTGGCAGCGTTACGTCACTGTGACGTCATCACCATTGGCGACCGTTCGTTACGTTGGGAGTATTCCGACCCTACGCACGTTAGGAGGCAGCACGCTCCTGACACCGGTAAGTGCTCTCTCTCTCTTTTGTTTCTTGGAAGGGCTATGCTATCCTTGTCTCAGAGTCGAAGCCTACAACTCTCGGGCATGCCGGTTTCCTCAGATTTTTGTGTTTTAAGCACCCTCAATATTGTCCATTATGATTCACGTTTGTCACAGGTTATAAATCGACATTTCAATTGAAATTTGCTTATTACAATTGTCTATACGAATATATAAGAAAGCTGAAGAGTTTGTTTGTTTGAACGTGCTAATCTCCCGATTCGAATTGAAAAAATATTTTATTTGGGTAAGCTTGTGTTTGACCGCAATCTCACCATGGTAAGTGATTATGTGGCCGAAGGTGGTAAGCACACGAAACCTAGATGGGAACTGGCACTCAAGTGCAGTTGTCGGTGCTTGGCGACGGCTATACCGTATGTATCTTAGAAATAAAATTCTATTCTATGTATTGGCTAATAACATCACGCTATGTTGCGAAAATCACATGGGAACGCGGGTGAAACCGCGGGTGATAGCTAGTTTTGTTATGATCATGAATTTGAATAAATTTTCTCCGTGTCTGATGACGTTATAGTGGTGACATAACCGCAGTACTGAAGGCGACTGGCGAGTGTAGAGTGTAAAGTCAAGGTGATTGCAGCGATGCGTCGGCGTCGGCGTCGCGTGTTTGTTTGTATACAATCGTCGACAATATTATAAACTAGCTTTCCGCCCCGCGGTTTCACCCGCATATCCTTTTTTTACCTATTTAGACATTGAATTTCAAAAAATCCTTTCTTATTCCTTGTCTACATCTTAAAAACAATACCTGTGAAAAAAATCAGCTTTCTAGGTCTAAGGGTGTAGGCTGGGCGTTGATTATGTTAACATAATATTTTGTAAAGTACTACACTGCTGCACTCTACAATATTAGAAAGCATAGCATACAACAATGTAACATTTATTAAGAAAAGTAATAAAGATTAAAGTTATAATAAGGTTCTCTCTTCCTCTATGCCCATACTCCCTCATCAGATGAGTCAGTCCTTCTCATTTTTCATACCAAGAAACGGAAATAACTCCTCACTTTGAATCCCCTTTTCACCCCTTCAGAGGTGGAATAATCTATTGATATTTCAATGGGCGCTAGTTGCCTATGAAAGTTAAGTTAAATATGTAGCTAAAATGAACGTGTAGGTACATGTGTAGTGATTGTATACGTTATGTGCACGTTCGTCGGCTGTTAAGAGTTACATTTTATCTAGATTATAAGTTGATTCGATAAGGTGGAAACTAAATCTTTCATTTTTCAGTAGGTAAGCCATTCTACATATTATAAAATTTTGGTTATTAATGTGATTGCCTTTTATAAACGTTTTACGTTACTTAACTGCCAGTCGGGCGGGTACTACGGAGTATCCTTACACAGCTGTCTTCTTCACTATGATATCCTTAATTGAAATCTTGATTAATTCTAGAGGGAACAAAATTATAATTAAAATTGCCCTATCCTACGCGATAGAATTGAACGATTATATGATGTAGGAGTGCGAGTATAATAGACATTGAATGTAGGTGTGCATATCCACGTGTGTCGTGGTGAGGGGCGCGAGGGTCGCGAGGGGCGTGCGGGTCGTGGGCGTGTTGTGGGCGGCTCGGGCCCAGGTCGACGCAGCGAGGGGCCCCGTGCGGCGCCGCGGGACCGCGCGCTGCAGCTGGCTCTGGTGCTGCGACACCGTGCCTCCATGCCCGGTCAGTCCATTATTATTATTCTTTTTTATTTAAAATAGCGATTTATTAAGGCGATGATAGCTCAGTGGTAAGTGAAGTCGGATACCGCGGCGAAGGTACAATCAGCTTGAGCTTTCGGTGAAGGAAAACATCGTACTATGTGGTACTCGACTGGCTGGCTACCACCCTCAGGTTGAAAAATCTGTCGCCAAGCACCTGTTGGTGTGTTCCGGCAGTTGCACTTGAGAGCCAGTTGCCCTTGCCCTTATAGCATTGTAATAAGGTGTACAACACGTTGGCAGTCCCCCTGGTATTGTTAATGTCTATAGGCGATGGTAGTCACTTACCATCAGATGACCCGCCTGCCTCGTTGTCACTAGTGTCATAAAAAAAAACCATAAGCCCTAATATTGAACATAGATTTTTATTTATATTAGGACATTGCAGGCTTTTTCTGATGTGATAAATAAATCATTCAGAAAATCAGTCTCAAGAAAACAGTATAACTTAATTTTCAAACACTCCTCGACTGCTATCTATATTAACATACATTTCTGTACATCGTACATTTTGGTCCTTCGAGCCGTATATGAAGCGGCGAATATGATAGTAATACAACATATTGTTGATGTCGTCATTGCAGGTAACACAGGAGGTAAGCAAGTGGCGATTGTACAGCCACAAAGAAGAGACACTACTGCACAGAATGGTGAGTGTATTTAACTATCTATTTTAATATAGAGTATTCTCTGGAACCAGAAATAGTCTGATTCTAGAGTAACATGATTTCTTGTGAAAATTTGGCTACCTAACTCGGTCAATAAGATCACAGCTCTGTGACAGATGGATGAATGGTTTGAGTACTGCTAAAAATTACAAATTATCAGAAAACCGTTTTCATAGTTAAGTAATTGAGTCGAAGATGGCCAGCCTATCTGCTCCTGCTTGTCGGCTTCTCTCTCTCTCTCTTCTCCTTCTGACATAAAGTCTTTCCAACTTAGCTGTATTAAAGTGCTGTTTACGAAGTTTAATCTGGTGTAACCAAATCACAGATAGCCTATTGAGTAAACACATACTGTCGTGCCGGTTGGCTCGGTTGTTTAACAATCTACCCACCACGCCACAGGTTGTGGGTTCGATTCCCATTCGGGTCAAACATTTCAGTGCATAGATATGTCGGTTTGTCCTTAATCTGGGTGTATGTATGTACCGAATGTATCGAAATAATTGTATATGAGTTAATTTGTATACATATCAGTAAGTTTGTGATCAGATCAGATTGAGTATGTCAAAAATGACCCAGGACATTTATTTATCTAATAGCGGGCCCGGCAGACGTCGTCCTGCCCTGAAATTAAAAACAAAACTTAGAACCCGATTTCAGCGCTACCTATCGGGTCCAATTATGTTTTCAAACCATTGAGGAACCCAATGAAATATACACACAAAATTTCATCCTAAATCAAAATCGGTCCAGCCGTTTAGGAGTTAGGTGATAAACACACGTACAGAAGAATTATATATATTAAGATACTAATATAGAAACCTGAAGAGTTTGTTTGTTTGTCTGAACGCGATAATCTCAGGAACTAATCGAATATATGTCACAGTTCTATAAGAGTTTTCATCTTTATATAGCGCCTCGAGCAACACCATCGAATAAACGACAGAGAAGCTCGAACACAAGCGACCTCGACACATCCACCACAGAGAGCGATCTATCCGCTGACAAGTCCAAACGCAAGTCGACCCACAAGTTGAGCACAAGGGGAACTAGTTCACCTATCCAGAACACTACTAAAGCAACGCAGTGGATCGAGTCCAGGAAGTATAGCCCGAGGAAGACTGCAGAGGTGACATTAAATTATTTAAATAATAACCAATAAATGTATACTATATTTTATTATAGGATATGATCTACCTGTGTGCCAAGTTTCATCAAAATCCGTTCAGTAGTTTTTGTGTGAAAAAGTAACAAACTTTCTCATTTATTAGTAAGTAAGATTTATTGCATTTTGTTGCCACAAAGTTGAACTTCGAAAGCTTACAAAGCTTGGAGTGGATAATACTTGCCCACAATATTTTAGCTAACTAGACTATGTCCCTCTCAATACTATTATTGTTACCTGCATGCCAAATTTCATCAAAATCGGTTCATTACTTTGATTGAAAGTCAGACCGATAGACATTTCACATTTATATTAAACCTTTTGATTGAACAAATGACTGTATGAACGCCTAAAAGTTATTCATTTTCCCTGTAATTTTGAGAAACCGGCAAACTTGGCACTTAACAGACAGCACGAGTGTTATGTGCTACATTAAAAGCTGTGCCTTTGTGGCTTAAATTATTATGCCTTTAGCGCCCGATATCCGTCACACCCATTCTGTTTTTGCTATTATATATATTTTAAATGTGTACATTTTTCAGCCGAGTCCATCAACGTCTAGTGCGGGAGTGGGAGTATCCCATGCAGCCAGTCGTACTCCTCTTACGGCAACCCGAACATCTCAAGTGGCCGCTCGTACCCCTCTTACGGCCACCCGAACATCTCAAGTGGCAGCTCGAACGCCAGTTACGGCCACCCGAGCTCAACTGTCGGGTCGTAGTCCCTTAGCGGCAGGTCGAACATCTGTAGCGGCTGCGACAGGTCGCGCGGCTGCGGCAGGCCGCGCGGCTGCGGCAGGCCGAGCGTCCCTGGCGGCAGGTCGTGTGCGGACGCCATTGCGTGTGACGGTGTTGCGGAAGGCACAGAGTGCAGTCAAACACAAACAGAGAGTCACTAAGATACAGGCGCCTCTCAAAATAGGTAATTTTCATTATAATAATATCAGTTATTTTTATTACAATTTACAAATCTATACTAATATTATAAAGTGGTAATGTTTGTAAGTTTGTAGGGGGTAATCTCTGGATCTACTGAAACAATTTAGTTATATAAAATCAGCCTGCAGAGCGAACAATTTATTCAAATCTGTTGTTGTAATCTATAAAATCAGAACTATATAGTACTTTTTCACATCATTATTGTATTTCAATAAATATCCTGGGACATTCTTCACACATGGTTATAGATCCTGGGTGGGACTCGAACCCACACCCTGAGTTGTGATTGTGACCACCGACGCCATTGGCTTTGAAAACGCATGACGATTACAACTTACTTTAGACTTACAGATTATAACAAGTATTTCATTAAAAAATGTGATTATCCAACAGACCACACGAAACAAGTGGCTATAATGCTTATGACGGGTCACACACCCAAGTCTAAACAACCGAGTCCCAAAAGCGCAAAGACAACCCCTTCATACGTTATCAAGAAGCCGAGTCCAGTTCGCAAGTCAACCGGACGCAAGTCATCCGGTCGTAAGTCAGCCGGTCGCAAGTCAACCGGACGCAGGTCTAAAGAGAACACTACACCTGCCGATATAGAATTGACGCCGAGAAGAACCAGTTCCTTCAGTACTGGTGATACTTCTCGCAGGAGTAAGAGGAATACACAGAATCAATCGGTAAGTTCTACAAAAAATACTTGACGCCCACCAGGTGGCTACTACAAAGGTTCAGATATCCTAAAATATGCATGCTTATTAATGTTTAATTATAGATGATCTTGTTATTTTTATAGGTACTAGAAATAAGTGACACGTCTACTCGCAACGCTACTATTCGCGAAAGTAACGTCTCCACACGACTTGCACGGAACACTCCCATAAAATCTCCTGTACTACCTAACACTACAACTAAGAAATCCTCTCTCAAAGACCCGGCCAATAAGAAAAACGCCAGAAAGACAGAATCTATTAAATTTGACTTGAGTAACTTGGAAGGTCAGACCGAGGAGTCTGCCGACGTCTTGATGCTGACCAATAGTAGACATTCCGCTGATAACAGCGCGTCCGAAGACGAATTGAACCTACACTTTTCTGACACATCCAGCACTAAATCTCCATCTCCAAGGAAATCCATACATTCTCGAAGTAGCAGAATACTTGACAAGTCCTTAGGTTCGAACGCCATGCCTTTTGTACGATTGACGCGGACATTGACCCCTGAATCGCCGCGTGCTAGAAAATCCCTTCGCGGCAGTATTATTGTTCAAAAAGCATTAGAAACGCCTGAGTCTGATAACGGATCCCGAAGGACTACTAAGGATAGCTTCAAAAGTACGATCCCTTCCGCGTTCAAAACGCGAACGCTAAGTCCTCGGTCGCCGAAAGATAATATGGAATCGTATTCCATCGTCGATTTAGTTTCTATAGATTCAAACGGGACGCGATCGTCGTCTGTGTATAACTCGGTCAGATCGACCAAAAGTAGCGATTTCGACACCCCAGCAAACAGTACTGGTCGAAAAACTAGATCGACTACCGACCCTAAGTTGTTGGGTTCTAGTACCCCGTACTTACAAACTAGGTCTACTCTGAGATCACTATCTAGCCCGAACGTTTCTAGAAATTCCACAAGAAATTCGACATCGAGGCGTTCTAAGTCGCTTACTACTCCAGAGAACACACGGAAACATATTTCAGTGAACAGTACTAGAATTTCCCGCGCTTCTAGAAGCAGATCGCGTCTAAACGACAGCGACTTGCTACTTATATCTGGAGACGAGAACGAAGGTGAATTCTCGCCTAAAACATCTAAAAGAATCTCTAGCAGAGCATCTAAGTCTCAATTAAGCCTGCGCAGTGCTAATGAATCTCTAAACGCAACGACTCGTGGGAGTCCTCAGATTGATGGCACTATTACTCCCGAAAATAGACGTAGTCCAGAAGAAGCAGGTACTCCAGTTCTCAGAATTAAAAGTCTCCTTGATGCCAGCCTAAATTTAACTTTACGTCAAACGCGAAAGGGTACCAAATCGCTGAACCAAACTAGGGATTTAGATTCGAAGAAAAGTAGTTCTGGTGCCTTATCGAAGTCTCTAAATATAACCGCTAGAAAGACTCGATTGCGATTGAGCAAGGACTCGTCTGAAGCGTCGAATAAAACAGACGAGGGGGCGCCACAACCAGATAATGAAGTGGTGGTAACACCAACAAGCGCCGTCAAACTAATACCGGAAGCGGTCAAAAATAAACATTCAACAGCTAAGAAGCCGCAGTCGAAACGCTCCATTATAGACGACTTGAACGAGTCTGATATTGTGAAGCAACTATTCAACAGTCCAGTGAAAAGGAAACTGTCTCAGAGCATGATGGAATTCTCTAGAAAACAACTATATGACGACGACGATGTTCCATCGAGGAGACCGACCCGTAATACTGTAACTGGAGCGACACCAGACGATTCTCTCATAGATCATACAGAGGCTTACACTCCAGAAATATTCGTTAGTCCGTTAAATACTCCGAGAACAAGTCCGAGTCCAAGCGGAATTAAACGACTGCGAAAATCTCCTAAGAACGATTTAACAAACGTTTCTGGATTAAAATCGGTGTTCACTAGATCCCCTAAAAACAGATTAAGTGACGTTAGAATTAAAGAATTATTTATCGCTGAACCAAGGAATGATTTGCGACGCGTCTCAGGTGTTAAAACTCTGTACCAAACTAGAAGGAATTCTCCCAAAAATGATTTGGATGATGTTGGAGGAATGAAGAGAATGTTCAATAGAAATTCGCCCATAAATGATCTGTCTGACGTGCGAGGTGTGCGCCGAATGTTCAGGGCGGAGAAACGAAAGAGCGAATATGACAATATGAGCGGTATCGAGGAACTTTTCAACGAGTCGACCACCTCAAATAGAGACTCCGAAAGTCTTTTCGATCAATTAATCGGCAAACCACCTATAAAAGCGGTTTATTCGAAGACATTTACTAAAAAACTCACACCCAAAACAAAAACACGGAGCGCGAAATCCTTGCACAATTCTATAGACCTCATTACTAACAACGTTGAAGAATGGTTGGAGCAGGAATTGCAGAAACGATTACACAAAGACGACGCTTCCACGAGACACAATAAATCGAAGAATACGTCAAAATCTAACACGCCACGTGAATTACAAAAGCTTACTACAGACACTATCGAAGGAAATGTTCTTCGTAATTCGAGGGCGCGGACCAGTACATTAGCAAAGAGTATAATAGCTGGTGATTCTTCTAGCAAAAGGTCCGCATCCGAAGTTTACAGCGCTCACACTCTTCCTATCAAAAAGCGGTCCTTAGTTGAGGCTTCTATGGAGAAAAGTAAGAATGAAAGTAGAAGATATCTGCCTATTAAGAAAAGGGCTGTGGTTCACTCGACGCCGATGAAGGGACGGAATGTGACTATGAACGCGTCGGAACTAGGCCGCGTGTCGCCCATCGCCTCGGTGGATCACACGGCTCATGTCGAACATAATACTTCTATAGGGTAAGTGAATTCTTATTTTGCTTATCAATAAATAAATTGTATTATGTCTCAATTTATTAGGTTGTAGCTATTTTGTTGTCGATATCTTCAAGTAATATTGTTATTTTCAGATCAACACAACCTGATGTATTACCCGCCTCAAAAGGTAGAAGGCAAACCAAAGCTAAAATAACATCGAATGTGGTCAGCCCTAACAAGACTAGAACCACCAGAAACCGCAAAGCCAATGTTGACTCAAACAGTACTATCAAGAAACAATCATCTATAGTAATTACTAAAAAAACTCCAGTGATAAATCCTGAACCTCTTAAAACTGCACGACAAGAATCAGACGCAGCGACTCCCGAAAGAAAACAAACGAGGATTCGTGGACAGAAAATTGAAATGATTCGCGGCCCGTCAGTGGTCAGCCCCCCTAAAGCTAGGGCCACCAGAAACCGCAAGACCATTCTTGACTCTAACAGTACTGTGAAGAAACGAGCTTCTTTAGTAATAACCAAGAAATCTCCAGTAAAAAATCCTAAACCCGTTAAAACTGCACAAAAAGACGCAGATGTGGCGAGTCCCGAAAGAAAACAACCGAGGACTCGAAGACAGAAGATTGATGTTACAACAACCCCAAAGAATCCTAGAGCCAAAGTCGTTAAGAATACTGTTGTAGTTAGTAAACCATCTCCCGTACTGAAACCTCAAAGGGCTAACACTAGACAGAAAATTGACACCGACAAAGCAACGACTGAAGTGGTAGAAGATAATAAACGGCTAGTCAGAACTCGCGGTAATAAAATAGAGGCACAAGGAAATGACCAGACCGAACCCACTAAAGGAAAACCTCGTGGTAAGAAAGTCGAAGCTATAGAATCTCAAACTGAAACGAAAGGTAAAAGAAAAGCTACGACAGCGGACACTGAAACTAAAACTAGAGGTAGAAAGGCTGTAATTGAAAAAGAAGACACAGAAAAACCGGTACAAGCAAAAAGGGGTCGTAAAGCTGAAGTACTAGAGGTGACAACTGAAGTGAATAAAACGTCAGTTAGAACTCGCGGTAAGAAAATCGAGTCGCAAGAAAGTTTGGAACCCGCTAAGGGAAAATCAGTTAAAGAGAACGTAGAATCTGTACAAAAACCAACTCGCGGTCGCGGCAAGAAACTTGATGAACCAAAAGCAAATACTACAGAAGTAAAAACTCGCGGTAAAAATGTTGACGCACAGTCCGAACCGCCCAAACGTGGCCGAAAAGCTAAACTGGATAATGACGTGAATATTGTAGAACCTAAAGGACGTAAACGTAAGGCAGTAACTGTAGAAGAGATACCGACGAAAGTGACTCGCGGGAGTAAGAGAGTAATACAAACAGACACGAAAGGCAGACAGAAGAAAGAAGAGACAGACAAAAGTGATGTAGTGACGAAACCTGCGAGATCTACTAGAGGAAGAAAGGTGAGATGCTTTTTATATTACTGCTGTCCAAAAGGTTAAGTAACTCTTTCTGTTAACCGACAGGAAGAGGGAGCGTTCGTGTATTACGTAACGCAATTTTTGGAGATTTTTGACCCTCCCCTTCCCCCATATAACGCGCCGTAACGTTTTTATGTATCCCCCCTCCCCCCTAGTAAAACGTTACGTAACCACCAAGTGACCATTTTTACCTAAAAGTTACAATTATTTGGCGTAAAGTTATTATTATAGCCTTCGTTCGGACACGGTACACTTCTCTACCACTCGTAGATCGCTCCCTTGTTCCACCTTTGTGTGTCCGTTTGCCAGGTGGCAAAGGCCTCCTCCAATCTTCTCCATTCTGGCCTTTCTGTGGCCACTCTACCCCATGTTATTCCCGCGACTTGTCGTATGTCATGTACTGGCGTAAAGTACCTACCGGAAATGTAAAAAACAATGTTACGTAAAGCGTAGTTCAAACACCCCCCTCCCGCCCCTGCATCGTATCGTTTTACAAGACCCTCCCCTTCCCCCAAATTCGTTACGTAATACTTGAACGCTCCCAGAGTTACTTTCATAGGAGTAGTAGGGATTGTTCCTAGAGTGTCTAATGAATAACTTGAGATAGGTATATAAGACCATATCAATGGTTTAACCAATGCAAGATTCACGGTTCAGAAGGTTGAATTGGCTGAGATGTGCCGGATATAAACTCAAGCAATTCTTCTTTTATAACGAGCTTAGATTAATTGATTTAATATTATTGTATACTTAAGTTTGACTTGTGTTACAGACTGGTGCTGCTGAGGCCGTAGTTAAGGCCCCGACCGGGCGCAAGAGAAACAACTCCGAACCATCACCTGTTAAAGGTAAATTACTCGCACTTGAAGACAATTCATCCATATATTTTTCTTTATTCTACAAGTGACTACCAGGCAGGCGTGTCACCTGATGGTAAGTGAATACTGTCGCCTATACATATTAGTAATACCAAGGGGATTGCCAATGTGTTGTCGACTTTTTATATTGTCTCTCAAAGGCTATTGGCTCTCAAGTGCAACTGCTGGAAGTAGCCAGCCAGTACTGCACTACAAAGTACCCTACCACTGTACTGTGGTTTCCTCACGATATTTTCCTTCACCGAAGGAACCTTCAAGCTTATTGTAGGATTCGAACCCACGACTTTCGCCGCGGTATCTGACGTCAATACAACTGAATCAATAAATGTTGGGTTTCCTCTTCCAGTATATTCATTCGCTCTCATATTAATGTTTATTTGTATGTATTGTATGTATAGAACCGGTTAAGAATAAGAAGCAAGCAGCAGCGAGAGCACGCAACAAGTTAGGCACCGGCGATAGCGCTGTCTCTGTCTCTCCAAACAGAACTACACGACGGAGAGGCGAGCCTCAAGGTAGCATGTTCGGGTGTTTTCGGCAGCCCTGTTGGCGTTGACATTAGATTGACTGATTTTCGTAGATTTGGTTTTCTTAAAACATTACACTACACTAGCTTTCCGCCCCGCAAATTCACCCGCGTACCCATTTTTGCTCCTTTAGGGGTTAAATTTCGTCCTTTCTTATTCCTCGTCTATGTCTTAAAACAATACCTGTGAATAAAATCAGCTTTTTAGTGGTCCAAGGGTTTATTTAGGCTGGGCGCTCAAATGTTAGTGAGTCAGGCCTTCTGTTTTTATATATTATTAGTATTTGGTCACGCGAAACGTGGTAATTAAATATAATGTTATATTGCAGTAGACACGACGACGGCCGGTCGTTCTCGCAGGAGGTAACACAACACCACACTGCACGCAACATTCCAGTACAAAATATAATATATCGAGGTAAGAGAACACTGTATTTATCTCTCTCTCTCTCTCTCCCTCTCTCCCTCCCTCCCTCTTATACCATACCAGCGTCTTTAAGAGCGTGACACAACGGGTTTTTTTTATAATGAACTAGTGGTCCCCCGCGGTTTCACTCGCGTTCCCGAGGGATCGTGGGATCGAATCTGAGCTTTTGGTGAAGGAAAACATCGTGAGGAAAACACAGCACGGTGGTAGGGTATTTTGTAGTACTCGACTGGCTGGCCACCACCCTCAAGTTGAAAATCTGTCGCCAAGCACCTCTTGGTGTGTTCCGGCAGCTGCACTTGAGAGCCGAGTACAAAAACAAGCTTATCAAAAAGTTAAAAAAAAAACTTATTCTTTGCCCGGGATAAAAAGTATCCTTTGTCCTTCTCCAAGGGCCCATCTATCCATATACCAAAATTCATCAAAATGGGTTCAGCGGTTAAGGCGTGAAAGGATTACTTTCGCATTTATAATATTAGTATGGATTTAACATTGTCCTTATTTGTTCTAGGTTAATTCGTTCCAAGCTAATATCTTTGGTTTTGGGAGTCAAGAATATGATACATCTCCATCGTCCATCTCTAAACACTGAGGCCTAACCTAAATATACACATTTCATGCCATTTAAAAAAGAAATGAAGTGAAGTGACATATTTTGTGAAGATTTTTAATTATTAATGATGGTAGTGATATCAGTTCGGAATCTATATGAAAACATTTTAAAATCTATTTAATTTGCTAAGATTTATTATCTTGTATCATAATTTCGTTTTAATGTGTTAAAAATTATGCTATAGTCATGCCGCTTAATATCGACGGTCCCTGTGTGATCGCGGTGCGAGACTTGTATGAGGGACGTCTAAAGGTATTCTGTTCTTAAATAACAGTTCTAATGTTTAACACGTTCATTGCTAAATACGCGTATAAGCGTCAATCCATATATGGTAGGGGAGGCGAATAGGGGATTTCGGGATTTACTCGAGCGCGGCAGATTAACATAAGGGGGGCAACCTTGCACCTTGTGAAGTACTCTCACCAAATCTGAGCCCTCTATATAGTGTCGAACGTCTAGGGTAGCCCGTCAGATTTGTAAAAAAAAACGATGGTTTGAAATACTCGAGCGCGTCAGATTAAGGTAAGGTAGTTACATGCAAAATAGTGTACATTTTAAAAATCTGACAATTTGGGCGTGACGAAAGAAAATTGGAGACTCGCAAAGTTGCAAAAAAAAAAAGTCACCTGGATTTTCTCGAGCGCGATTAGTTTTTTTTTATTTTGAAGGAAATTAGTCACGAATCACGGAAATATCTTAATCTGCCGATTTGCACAAGCCGAAGTAGCTAAAATCATTATTAAGTGTATAGTCCAGTAATATTATGAGTTTCACCTCAGAATGAGAGATAGTCAGCTATTAACTTGTATAAACCTTTATTTTGACACCCTAAAACTTGTCTCGAAAGCTACTTATCATAGGGTGCCCGCGACTACTGATTTTTCAAGGTCAAAGGTCAAAAAAATCATTTATTGCAAATATCTCGTTTCCTATGGGTTTTTTGGTAATGTATTCATAATAAATATTGTAGAAGATTAAATTCTCTACAACTTTTGTACAAATATTTTTTCGATATCTTGAACCATTTTCGAGATTTCGATATTTTTTATATATTTTTTTTTTCAAACCGTCAGATTAAGGAAATTCCTCAACATAATTGTCAGATTATGGGTCAGTACAACAAGGCCATCAAGAAGAACCGCCTGTATAAAAATCTGACGCGCTCGAGTAATTTTTTTTTTAAAAATATTTTCGACCCCTTCGTACGGCCACCCCCACCACGCAAAACGGCAGATTATTATATTTTTCCGTTATCAGACAGACGTGGCGCGACTATCCTATTAATATCTGACGCGCTCGAGTATTTCTTGGTGACTGTTTTTTTTTACATTTTGAAACCCTGTAGACGCTCCCCCCACCGCTGAAGGAGAAAATATCACATAACCTTTTTTTCTTTATTCCACCTAATCTTCAAATTCCAGTAGGTCCCAAAGATGCTCGAGTAACTACAAATTTAGCATCATTGCCTCCCCTACCAATACTTCCAAGTGCTACTCGACGCGTAGGTAAGTGTAAGCAATAAAATGTATAATTCACGCACTCACATACGCGTCGAATAAGGCTTAAAGTCGAACTTACACTTGTAATTTAAAGTATTAAGAAATTACGGTAAGCTACTAAGCGTGTGTAAAACTTACTAGTGTAAGTGCGGGGTAAAGCTTTGAACCTCTCTCTTTATCATACCACGTTAGAAAGTGATGGCTATATTTAAAATGTAGGTTTTACACTTGCGATTATTTTGAAAGAGGTTCGATTCAAATGACAAACCTAACGTTGTATACCTACATAATGTTAACATTTTAACCGCTTGACGTTATTTTTCATTTTATGTGAATTGACGACATAATATTTTTAATTAGCTGATATTATTATGTTCCACCGTGTAAGTGACGTCATGTCACTTTTACTGTTTTTATCGTTTTAAAGGTTTTATTATTACTATAATGGTATAATTATGAAATGTCGATTATTTTTAAATTACTTTTAATACCGTATTTTCACGATTTTGCTAGTTTCAATGTTTCCTTTTTAATATAAACTTCAACGAATTTTAACGAATTATGTTGTTATTTTAGAAACTTACTAGTTTTAATTTTATTGTCTTGTAAGTTTTAGTGCTTTTAATTTCATTCAAATATTTTAACATTTCCTTGCTAACACTCTCTTATTTAGTTTTAATATTTCATTAGTTGACATGCTCAATGTTGCAGTTATTTTTTATAGAATGTATGGACGGTCGATTTTGAACCTTATATGAAGATATAACCTAAAATTAATGTATATTTCGTGTACCTTGAACACAATGTTGCCAAAAAAGAAAAATATATTGAGCGTGTTTTAGTGTGTGTAGTTAGTAATGGCCTAGATTCTGTCCCAATATTGCACCCAAACTATTCTCGACAACATGACGTCTACTTGCGCACAATATACAAGACATGACTGTATCTTGACATCTTGACTTGACAGAACAATAACAAAATCCCATATTCAAATTTCTTTAATCGTCATCTGTTATTTCGCTATGTCAGAAAATATATAATATTCCATTTTCAAATTCTAAAGTTTCTTTAATCGTCATTCCATATTCAAATTAGTCATTCTATTGGAGGCATTTTTGTTATTGCTTGGGAGCAACATTGGACGGGCATACTATAAGTTACATGTAGATTATTTTAGAGTTTTAATTTTATATCAACACTCGAAACACTGTTTGCTAAAACATGTTAGGTTCGGCACTAATCGTAGCGACGCGGACGGCAACTTAGCTAATGCTGGGACGGTATGTGCCAAGCCTAATGTGTATATTGGACAATCCTGACATTTTAAACAAGAATATGATAAGAGTACATAATTATTGTGATAATCTTTTAGAGACGCGAATGTCAATTCATATGGAAAAGGTGCTGATATGACGCACAATTTTAGGTAAGATTTTAAATAAATATTATAAAATTAAATATAAAAGCAATTTGGTACAAAAATATTTTATGCAAATTTTAACATAGTGTTCGTTTTGAAAACATCAAAAAATCATGGAATATAGGTATCTTCTTATTGTTGTCAGAATAAATATACATACTTGAAAAATGCGAGTGTATACCTATCACCGAATCTATTACGTAATTCGTGTTTTGAATATCCCTAGTGGTCTCGAGTTATTCCATTCAATTCAAACAGAAAATACGTACATATCTCTGGCACAGACTTGCTTCTAACGATTAGGTTCAAAAATACTACGGAACAAAGTACATATTACATTTATTTTTAGATTACTTTGAAGCCTTTTATTATTATTGTAAGGGCTATTTAATTTAAATATTGTTGGATTTAATATAAATAATATTAATAATATGCTAATTGTGTAAAAATATTGTTTTATTTATTAATCTAGTCCCTGAATATTTACAAAAATTAGAATAGATATGAACTGCTTTTGATACTTCTGGTATCGATATATTGATAATTAGAATCTGTGTATTTCTGTACTTGAGTGCTCAGTGAGTTTTACTAAATGCTTCTAAGAACGCGTCTGCCTTTACGAAAACTGGAAAGCCACTAGCATTTTTAGCAGTAGCCAGCAGTGGATATTATTATAAAAACCGGCCAAGTGCGAGTCGGACTCGCGCACGAAGGGTTCCGTAAAAACGGCAAAAAATTCACGTTTGTTGTATGGTAGTCCCCCTTAAATATTTATTTTATTTTTATTATTAAAGTAAAAATACAACTGAGTATTTTGTGAATATTTAAAGTGCCTACCTGTTGCCATTATTGATATCGAGCAAAAAAGGGCAAAAAAATCGCGTTTGTTGTATGGGAGCCCCCCTTAAATATTTATTTTATTTTTAGTATTTGTTGTTATAGCGGCAACAGAAATACATAATTTGTGAAAATTTCAACTGTCTAGCTATCGTGGTTCTTGAGATACAGCCTGGTGACAGACAGACAGCGAAGTCTTAGTAATAGGGTCCCGTTTTTACCCTTTGGGTACGGAACCCTAAAAACGAAGCTCTTTGTACTTGCATGGTACCTACTTCTAGTTTATTCATGTGATACGATGAGTGATGCTAACCTTACATTTAGTATCATTCAATTCGAACAAATAGCAGTACAAGCGTTACTGGTTACTTTCGGTAAGGGTTACTCAGAATAACTCATAATTTCCTAGTACATTGAATAAATTAATGTAAACATTATTATTACGTAGATTGGCGGAAAGTCTTTAAGAGTATTAGTATAAATAAATTTAAATTGACAAAATACTTTTAATAACCTTTAATAAATAAATTAGCATTAAAACATTTTATACAATATACGTGATTTATTCTAAAAACACAACACTTACTTATTGATTAATAAATTACAAAAATTAATAAAAATAATTACATAAATCTGATATTTGGAGAAAGAAATGCCACACCACAACATAACAATCATTAAAACCTTATTAAATTAATATTTTTTTATGTACAGTCTTACAAAAAGTTAATTAGTGGCGTACTTGTGGCTTCCACACGGTCGTTATACATGTTTAGCAGCCTTAAACTTGACCGGGTTAGATATCCGGAATATGGAAGGCAGTAGCGTGGCGAGTGATGCGAACACTTCGGGCGCCGTGTGCGGTGGGATTGCGAACTGCAGGGTGCGCAGCTCGGCGCCCCCCCATCCGGCCGTCTCTAACATGAACCCCTTCACACACTTGAGGACTAGTTCCGCGCGACGGATGCACCACGCCGCTGTCATCTCCTGCAACCAAACGGTTTTTTTATAATTTATGTCTTGACCATAGATACAAAGCCTTTTAGTCGCATACATTTTCTTCAGTTTTAATTTCTTATTTTACGTTATAGTCACATCCTCCAGTCCAGTCAGGTTTTAGTGAAATTGGCGGTTATTCCACTAAAATATTCACGGACTTTTTGGGACAACCTGAAAAGTCACATTACACGCTTTCATTTCACTTCACTTTACTTGTGCAATCGATCTTTATTGTACAATATTATTCAATAAAACTCAAAATACACCAATTAAATGTAAATAAAACGAAAATGCAGCGTCGCTTTGCTAGTTCCCGCCAAAAAGTCGAACGAAACGGTGGAATTAAAGAAAGAGGCAAGAAATTGCAAGCGAATATTTTTTTCAGTAGGTATTTCAGATAAGAAATGTATTGACATTCCTTTTCAAAAAATACATTTACATAGAAATAAGCTACTTCGCTTCGCCCAAATTGCGTTATTTCTGTGTCTGACTTGTTATAGAGGTCATCAATGTGGCTAAGAATCTATATTCCGTTATTTTAGGTGGTTTTGCGGTTGTGTAAATATTGGTTGGTTACCTCGGAGAAGTCATGTCGCAGTAGGAGCGGTAAGGAGACGGTGGTGATGTCGTTGGTGCAGGCCGCCTTCAGGATGTTGCGGAGACCCAGGATGGCTGGGTGACGTGACGTTATGTCGCCTGCAATATACAAACAACTTATATGAAAAGTGGTGCTTAGATAGAAACAATACCAAATTGAAACAGTTTTTAAAATATGTTATATATGCCATAATTTTTTTTTAACTTAATTTTGCGGTGAAAAAATAGGCAGTTAAACTTGAGTTATTGTATTCAATTATAATGAAACTTTTTGGCTTTTTTATGAAATAAAAATTTAATTGTAATAATTTTTTATTTATTGGAATCGGGTTCTAAGTTTTGTTTTAATTTCAGAGCAAGACCATATCTGCCGGGTCCGCTAGTATGTTATATATATTTTATTACATTAATTTTTTTATGTCACAAGTGACGAGACAGGCGGGTCACCTGATGGTAAGTGACTACTGTCGCCTATAGACATTGGCAATACCAGGGGATTGCTAATGTGTTGTACACCTTATTACAGTGCCTTAAAGGCGATATATGGAGACTACTGTGTACCAGATCTAAGCGAGGAGTCGTCGACTACCATATGGAACACGAGATGCACTTCGGCCAGGTTGCTGTGTCTGGTGACGAACACGTCGCCCGTCTGCATCAGCCGACGCGACCACGAGCGCGCCCGCGGTCCAACACTAGTGTTTATGTTAGTGTTGGTGCCATTGTACAAGCTATCCGTCTGCTCTTTGTAGCGCTGGGTGTTGCGCTTCTCCGCCTTTAGTTACAGGAATATAGGAAGAAACACAATATCAGCAAGGTGAAATAAAAAAAAAAAAAAAAATTATGAAAAAGGTTTTTTTGATATAATCAAAACCATGGAGCACTATGTTAGTCAGTCCTTTTAAAATGTTTAAAAAATTACTCAGTTTCGTGTTGGTTTTGTTGATTAGTAATTGAATTCTATTTTGCCGCCACAATACGCAAACATTATCAGTGACAAATAATTAAACAATTATTGAATGTAATGGGGCTTAGTTTTTTTTTAAAAGAGTAATTGGCGGCTCTTCTCAAAAGCAACCATCCGAACCGTGCGTTAGAGGCTTTACCATCCATAAGTGCTTGGAAAGGCCTATTTGAATAAAAAATATTTTCATTTTCATTCCATCGTAACAACTTTTTTAGTTTGTACCCTAATCAGAGGACTCATCTTTGTTTGTAAATCTCGTGTGCGTTTTGTTTAAAGCGTCTAGTCCAATTAACATGTGTTGACGACAGCGAAGTTGACGCCGGACTGAAGTCTCGCGTCATTTGACGTTACGAAAACACACTCCCCCCGCACCGCTCCCATACCGCAGGAACCTACTCAGTTAAGCGCTAGATCTGCAGTTAGAAACTCACCGGTTCCTTAACTTTATCGGCAATCTCCCTGAGCTGGTGGTCGAGGTGTGGGAAGTGGTGGTCGGTGCTCGCCTTGGCAGCGGCCGCGACACCCTGCGCGGGGGGAGGGGGCGGTGATCCCCCCTGTCCCGCCTGCCTCGCGGGGCCACTCTCTGTCAGCAACACGACAGCGGACAGCTCTGAAGAGTACAGAGCCAGCGACGTCTGCAGCCGCCGGGATGCTTCTGACGGACTGTTTGTGTATAAATGAATTGAAATGAAAATGTTTTTTATTCAAATAGGCCTTTACTTATGAATAGTCTATACTCTAATGCTCGGTTCGGAAGGTTGTTTTTGCTGAGAAGAGCCGGAAATGAACTCTGCAATTACTCTTTTCAAAAACAAACTTACACTTCATTACATTCAATAATTATTTAATTACAATTAATATGAAATGATATTTGGCTGTAAATGTTCCAAAAAGAAAATAACATTTTACTTTGTAACTTAGTCTTTAAGGCCATTGGTTACGGCGGCATCGTGTGGCGGTCGGAGGCTACCACACAAAACGCCTATTTGAATAAACAATATTAAAATTTCTTTGTATAAACAAAGCTAAATAGTTTTTTCCTTCCTTCGGCCATATTATTTGCTAACCAAAATATCACCAGTAACACATTTATAGAGTACTCACTTATCAAGATGATCCACAGTGCACAGATCCAGCAAGTCGACAGCGACGATCCGAATGTTGTGTGTCTGCTTCAGCTGGCTGCCGAGGTGGATAGTGAAGCTCTCCTCGAGCCGAGGGCGGGTACTTCCCGTCGCTGGAGCCACTGGGGGTACTAGCGGGTTCTCGGGGGAGAAGGTCGCTAGGGGAGAGTTGCTGGGGACGTGAGGTAGCTTATTTACTACTAGCTGTTCCCAAGGGATCTTATCTTTAAATATAGAAAATATATTAGGTATAAAGGATATATTTTCTACCTATAAATACCTAAATCCTAACAAACTTTCTTTATAATAGTGGTACAGTAAGATAATTATTAATTTAAGGCGATGATAGCTCAGTGGTAGTGACGTCGGATACCCCGGCGAAGGTCGTGGTTTCGAATCCTACAATGAGCTTGAGCTTTCGGTGAAGGAAAACATTGTGAGGAAACCACAGCACGGTGGTAGGGTACTATGTGCTACTCAACTGGCTGGGTACCACCCTCAAGTTGAAAAACTGTCGCCAAGCACATTATGTTGGTGTCTTGCTCTAAAGGCATTCTAATAAGGTGTACAACACATTGGCAATTCCCCTGGTATTTCCAATTTCTATAGGCAACGGTAGTCACTTACCATCAGGTGACCCGCCTACCTCGTTGTCACTAGTGACATAAAAAAAAGATAAATGTACAAAAGTAATTTGTATTTAATCTCCTTTGTTGACAGAAGTGGCTATAATATACCATAACATACAGTAGAATCCGGTTATAACGACGCTCAAGGGATCGGTGAATTACGTCGTACTATCCGGACGTCGTACTACAGAAGTAATTTTACGTTATTTTTAAGAACATATGCCTATACTTTCGTCGCTAAAAGCGGTCGGTCGTTATAAGCGACGTCGCCTTAAACTGATTCTACTGTACTTCATTTGGGACATGCTCTGGGAGGTATACCTTGGAGTGTTGAGTGCGGAGGTGGTCTGATAGTCCTGCAGCGTGTCGAGGAGCCAGGCGCGGTGGTGCGCGCGCTGGGTGTGCCCCAGCGCGTCCAGCTGCGAGCCCCAGCGCCCAGCCATCAGCGCCTGCTGCTCAAAATGATGTGCCGCTAGTGCATTGATCTCCTCTTCTGTTGTCGATGTGTTTAGGAGACGCACTTTCTCTTCCATTTCTTCTGTCTGCCTAATTAAATTTTTTTTTTCTGGATAAGCTTGTGTTTGACCTCAATCTCACCATGGTAAGCATAAAAAGCCTAGATGGGAATTGACTCTCAAGTGCAGCTGTCGGAAAACACTGATACATGTTTGGTGACAGATTTTCAACTTGAGGGTGGTAGCCAGCTAGTCTGGTACTACAAAGTACCCTACCACCATGCTATGGTTTCCTCACGATGTTTTCCTTCATCAAATGCTCAAGCTCATTGCATGATTCGAACCCACGACCTTCGCCGCGCTTGATTCCCATCCAGGACGTCTGTCCTGGATGGGAATCAAGTCCACAACCTTTGATAAGTGGTATGTTTAACCAACCACACCAACAGGGCCAGTTCAAGAAACAAAAGAAAATGTACCTCATTCTAAGCTTCTTAATATCATCATCTCTGTTCTTCAATGTAGTCATAACAGTCTTAGCATAAGAGTTTTCAACTTGTAGAATAGTTTCTAAAGCTGGGGAATGCACCAGTTTATGGTATGCTGCAGCAAACACCTCCTCATCAGAGGTGCCTTTCTGTTCTGCAAAGTCTACAACATTGTCTTTGAATATCCTCTCCCAGTTCTTGATGATGCCTTCCACATTGATTTCACTGTTCTTTAGCTGATTGATGAGTTTCTCATCTCTGTCATTGTGGAAGTTCTTAGATTCTTCAGCTACAAAGGCTGCTAGTTTTTCATTTAGTTCTAGAATGGGGAAAATTTTATAATATGGGTTGAAGTTTATAAAAAATATTTAATATGTATGCCAAAAATTAGTTACAATATAACAGTATTTAGAAGGAGTTACATTTATGTGTATCAAAGTTTTTACTAAAATCATCCACAAAGTAGGAACATTTTAGAATGTCAAAACGTAAGATACTAGTAACTTATGTGTATTTTTTACCTTAAACAACATGAAATCTGGATTTAAAAGTAAGGTCATAAATTCGATTTTTCTTATCCTGACGTATGGTATATTTTTACTTTTCGAACAAGCGAAGCTTAACGAAGGAAGGGGCGGAAACTATCCATTCATGTACATTATTTGACTGTAGCTTTTTGGAGCTATACCATCAATACCTGTCGATACGCAGTCCTTCTACAAAGGTCAATAAATTCTCAATTGATTAGTCAATGCAGGTAAAGAAGAATATATAATTACCGTCTTCTAAATACACGGGTATATGAAACATGTTAATAACTCTTTGTACGAGTTCCCGCGTCGATCCACTATGCGGTATCTCCACTGGCACCTCCAGTTTGAACAGCACTTCCTCGTTGGTGCATGTTGGAAAGGAATATTTAAAAGTTTTTGTTGTATTTTGCATAGTTTCTGCGGTCATTTTGCAAACAAAGAACTTCCACTCACAAACAAAACAGAAAATGACAAACGAATGACACTTATTCCATTTGACAGTTGTCTGTTTGAGAGCTGCCAGTACAAAAATAATATTTATACCTATTATGGGTCGCTTAGTAATGAATCACTAATTAAACAAAAAATATTACATTATTTTGCTTGTGAGATACAAAATATATGATTTATCTCAATCTGTGGGTGAATGAATTTAATTTTATGCAATCCAGCTGCAGTATGTTGTGTCAAAAATATGTGTGTATTGCAATTTTTTTTTACAAAATAGTATATAATTATATTAACTGGTAGCCTTCCCTGAGTCAGTTGTCATATTGCTGATTGGTCACTGATAATAATAAAAAGCCAATAGAAGTGCCAAAATTAAATGATAGGATGATCCTAATGAAAACTTTTTGGCGGGAATTTACGAAGAGACATTGGATATTTCGTTTTAATTTTATTAAAATCGATCAATCTAAGTGCACTAGTGAAGTGAAATTAAATGAAAGCGTGTATCGTGACTTTTCAAGTTGTCCTAATAAGTCAGTGAAAAGTCTTAGTAGAACGGCTAGTAGGTACCAATTTCACTAAAACCTGACCTAACTTTACGAGGATTGACTTTACTGGGAATGTGATAATAACATAAAATAAGAAAGAATATGAATAACTTTATATTGCCTAAAGAACGATTGCCAGCAAAGGAAACAAACAAATTATCTATCTCGTGAGGTTTAGAAGCCTTGCTACTCGCTAGTCAGAGTTTATACAGCATTAACACTGTTAATCGGGGTTTGTTCAAAGTCTAACAGAGAGTATAGGAAATTCGCACAAACAAACATGTGAAGTCTATTATTATAAATTATATTTTAAAGAGGAAAGATTTGATTGTTTGTTTGCATTTTATAGGCTCTGAAACTACTGGACCGATGTGAAACATTCTTTCACCATTAGAAAGCTACATTTGACAGGCCGGTTGGCGTGGTTGGTTAAGACCCTGCCTATCACGCCGCAGGTCGTGGGTTCGATTCCCATCCAGGACACACATTAGTGTGCATGAAGATGTCTGTTTGTCCTAAGCCTAGGTGTAATTATCTATTTAAGTATGTATTTACAAAAAAAACGTAGTCTATGTATTATATCAGTCATCTGGTTTCCATATTACAAGCTCTGCTTAGTTTGGGATCAGATAGCCGTGTGTGAAAAATGTCCCAGGATATTTATTTTATTTATTTACATTATCCCTGATGAACAAGGGCTATATTTTGTCCCGGGAAAAGATTTATCCCACGGGAACGCGGGTGAAATCGCGGGAAACAGTTATTAATCTATATGTATTACTAATTTTCACTAGGCTCGAGTGGTCATTCCTCACCACCTATTCTGTAATACTGACGTACACACAACATTCTATGAGGTACATCACATCATAGCGATGATAGCTCAGTGGTAGTGACGTCGGATACCGCTGCTGAAGGTCGTGGGTTCCAATCCTACAATGAGCTTGAGTTTTCGGTGAAGGAAAACATCGTGAGGAAACCATAGCACGGTGGTAGGGTACTTTGTAGTACTCGACTGGCTGACTACCACCCTCAAGTTGAAAATCTGTCGCCAAGCACCTTTTGGTGTGTTCCGGAAATTGCACTTGAGAGCCTGTTTGCCTTTAAGGCATTGTAATAAGGTGTACAACTCATAGGCAATCCCCCCGGTATTGCTAAATGCTAATGTCACTTACCATCAGGTGACCCGCCCGCCTCGTTGTCACTTGTGGCATAAAAAAAACATGAAATTCCAATTAGTGGAAATCAATGTTACATTTTATTTCATTTGGTAGCTGTATGGCCCAAAATAAAAATGATCTCTAATTACTTCTAAACTAATATGTCCTCACTACCATACGAACGGTCCTAATATAAGCTAAGTATTTGTTTCCAATGTGAACTAGGTCATCAGTCAAAATTAGAATTCTTTCGTGAATAATAACCAGTTCTGGTGGGATCTTGCCCAACTGAAAGTAAAGCCTCTGCTAGTGCTATATCGGTGTGTTTGTGTGGTGTGTAATGATAGTCCATGTTTACTATAAAAATTGTGACCATACGGACACATGTCATTTTCAGTCAGACTTCATTAGCTTTATTTGAAATAGAAAGTGAATACATAGTATTCTTAAAGTAAGGGCAGCGCTGCACAAGCTAACTATCTTTACACTAGTACAGGGACAGTACTACACGATGTTTTGGTAATAGTAGAACTATATTTTCATTATAATATAAATTAAAAAATGGAAACAATAAATTATTACATACAGAAATTAAAATAAAAAAGTTGTTCGGTTCACATGTTGATCTTTAATCTTCTGTTAGAACCGGGCCGGCCGGGGTGTCTGCGGCTAGTCTCGAGCCTCGCGGGTGGTGGATGGAATATTTACGCAGCCTCGCCACCTTCCTCCTCCTCAGCGCTGGCGGTGAGCATGGTGATGAGCTTGGTGGTGTCGATGAAGCCCTTGTCGTCGATGTCCATCTGGTCGTACGCCTCGTCGACCTCGTCGGCGGAGAACTTGTCGCCCCAGGTCATGAGGGCGTGCCTCAGCCTCTCCGAGTCGATCTTGCCCTCGTTGTCGAAGGTCTTGAAGGCGCTGATGACGACGTCATCCTCGTCGGAGCCGCCGGACATGCGGTTCGCGAACAGGGTTAGGAGCTGGGTGAAGTTGATGGGGCCGGGGGCCTCGGTGGTCATCTCATCCAGTTCCTTCTCGGACGCCAGCCTGCCGAGGGAGTCGAAGGTGGCGCGGAGGTCATTCTTGCCGATGATGCCATCTTTGTCGTGGTCCATCAGCTGGAAGGCCTGTGAACAAACATTATGTTCATAAGTAAAGGAGTTGTAGCAATTATGCAAAAGTAAGTCATAACGACTACAACAATGGAAGATTTGCCATGTTTATAAATCGTCGGCCGGACGGACGGATGGGCACGCGCTAAACAAGATGAACTTAAGCTACGACATTCTAGAGAAGTGACGTAAGAATTCTTGTTGGATTCAAGGAATATCACTTTGATTGTTTTCGTGAGTTCGGGTATTTTGAATTTGTAAATATGCATAACATCCTATGTAAAGGAATTATGTAGGAGATACCTGCAAGGATTTGGACAATTTATTCTCCAGAGACCATGAAACAACCGGAATGAAATCCGTAGAAAAATCTTTCGTTCTATACAGCACTTCAATCTTATTAGATTATTACTTATTAGTTGTGTCCCGGGGTTTCCCCATTACAGATCTTCGTCAATAAATGGGCTATCTAACGCCAAAAGATTTTTTTCAAATCGGACTAGCAGTCTTAGAGATAACACTGACAAGTCCAGAAATCCTACGATACACTGGTACTTGTATTGTGTATACCACTAAGTTAGCAAACGAGCATAAGGCTCGCCTGGTGGTGAGCGGTTACCTTAGTCCATAAACGCTTGAAACACCAGGGGTATCATTGAAGATATTTTTGAATTTGAATTTGACAATCTCTTCACACACATCTTAAACCTTGGGAATCCCTATGGGAAAAGCTTCATCCAGAAAGTTCCTTACCTCTTTGAATTCAGCGACCTGCTTCTGTGAGAACATGGAGAAGACATTGGATCCAGTGCGCTTGGCCTTGCGGCTTCCACGCGAGGATTGCCTGTCTCCAGCAGGAGCCGCGGCGGGTGCTGCCGCCTCTTCGGCGGGTGCATCTTCCTTCGCCTTCTTCTTCTTTACTTTCTTGTCCTTATCCGCCTGCAAGAGATTTTCAAAATTAATTTCTTTACCGTTTTCCAGCTGTTTAATTAAATTGTGTGTGTCTTTGTCAGTCGCGACGACAGTTTCGGAATTCGTATAACGTTGATGATTATAAAAAAGGAAAGTATTTCTAATTGAGATCTCAATATATCGTTTAACATTTGGTATAGTAACCATCTATTTTAACTGTTCTTCAGATAGAAAGGCAACATTAGAATTGATTAAAGATTGACCTTTATTTTCGATAATATTCTATCTAAATTATGTTTAATCGCTTTATAATTTTTCAGCGTATCTTTCTCTAATACCGTGATCTAATTACGGAACATTTCAGCACCCACGGCCAGTTAAGGCGGGGTCGGTGGCGCCTCTATATTTAGCCAACAATCCCGATATCTTCTTACTGGTGCCGCTCCAACAGTTTCGTTACGTGAACCGATTATAAATAGATCTGAGAGAGCTCCAATTTCTTTTACTTCTACTGGTATGTGGTTATTGGATATATTGATTTATGATTTTTCTTTTGTATCTTTATCATTGATTTCAATGTGTTTAAATGTTATTAGATTTGATATAGTTAATTTGTATTTCAATGTGAAATTATGCTGATTGTGTAATCATTCGGGTTGTCGGTTTTATTGATGAGCGATTAAACTATTTACCGATATCAAGACAATTCCAAATAAAATTAATTTGTTTTGTATTCGATTTGTAAATTAATTCTAAGTAAAATTTCTATTTCTCGTTCCTGCTGGTCCAATGTTCACTAACAATTCCTCAGCAATTACGTACTAGTGGATCCGAATTTCAATCAGATGCATCATTGTTTTAAAGTCTTCCGGCTATTCAGAGGATTGTTCATTACTATCTAAACGTTAGCACTTAGGCCTTACATCGCGACAATGAATCCGTATATCCGAAGCTACGCTATCATCTCAACCGTCGATTCCTTCGAAACCATCACTATCTTAGATCAACAAATCACTTCCTTCACATATCACTTGATTGTCACTTGTGTTATCACTTGTCTCACTTTCCAACTTACCATTGTGTTGTGTGTTGGATCGATCGACGAAGGAGAGACTGTACCGCTCGGCAGTCCCACCCTGACTCCGAGTTTTCATTCCCGCTCGACGGTCCAGAATTGTCCCCCCACTCCCCACCCGCTGGCAATGCGCACGATTCCATATTTAGTTCGACAAATACGATAGTCTTCGATTCGGCATCAGAACGCTTCGGCCAGTTCGTCAGCTCGGCTGTGGGAGACGATTTTAAAAATAATCAGCTCACCTGTGACGCGACTGTTTTCTGGGTTTACAAACGTCGAGCGGAATAATACCGTTATGTTCATTTATTTTGGTTCTGCTAAATTATTGGATAGTACCGGTTACCAGATCAATTGCGCTTCTACCAGCTGTTGCTAGGCTTCAGTAGTGTAGGTTCAAATCGATATATGTATTTGGATAATATCTATTAATACTTTTATTAATGTTGTTGATGTGATAACAATAGCAGCCTTGTTAAAAGCTGTCTTTTTATCGTCTTAGTCTTAGAGTTCAATATTTACCGGATTTACAATTTGGTCCTAATATCAAAAATATATATAGAGGTAGACCAACGTCCTGCAGTATCAACCATTATGGTGATAGAAATAAGTCGTAAATTATCTTGTGAAACGAGCGTGAAGGGAAACCCACTTATTGTTTCACTTCACTAGGTCACCTCATGCAATCTCTACTCTCTTATAACTCTTTATTTTATTGACCGCGCAAATATTATCAATGAAACTAGTTAAATAATGATTGAATGTGACTAGGTTTCTTTTTTTTTAAAGCGTAATAGCCGAGGTTCTGCCGGTTCTTCTTAGCAGAAGTAACCTTCCGAAACGTGCGAGAGTCTAGATTTTCACTTAAATTATGAAAAAAAAATGACAATTAAAAATAATTTAATAAACATATTTTCAGTTTGAGTCTACAAAGGTCTGTTCTTCATCATCCACGTATTGTACACATTTTCCTATATTTCTAACTAGGTACCTATACAATGCTCGATCTATATCATCATCAGTTATGTATGTATGTATATTGAACACATGGAAACAGATTAATAATCCCACTAATATTATAAATGTGAAAGTTTGGATGGATGGATGTTTGTTACTCTTTTACGCAAAAACGGCTGAACGGATTTTGATGAAACTTGGCACACAGGTAGATCATATCCTGGAATAACATATAGGATTTTTATCCCGTGAACGCGGGTCAAACCGCGGGGGACAGCTAGTGGGAATTAAATACAGAACCACCCTAAACAACTGGTCACCAAACCTTGCACCCACAGAATTCTTTGAAATGCCTTTAAAGTGTTTGATGTCTCCCGGTCTAGCTGACTTCTTCAAATTGCTTCTGCACTGGTAAAGATGCATCGATAGTATGGGTGCATAATTTGATTGATAGAATTTTTTTTATGTCACTAGTAACAACGAGGTAGGTTGGTCACCTGATGGTAAGTGACAACCGTCGCCTATAGACATTGGCAATACCAGGGGATTGCTAATGTGTTCTACACATTATTACAATGCCTTAAAGGCGAGCTCAAGTGCAATTAATGCTGAAGAGAGATTGAAGTGCTGGGTTTCTTGCCGGAGTCTTCTCTGTTTAAGTGTATTCCGAACCGGTGGTAGAGTCAATTGTAACGTTCATAAGTGCCTTACCAGGGCCTAAACTGAATAAATGAGTTTTGAGTTTGAATTGCCGGAACACACCAACAGGTGCTTGGCGACAGATTTTCAACTTGAGGGTGGTAGCCAGCCAGTCGAGTACTACAAAGTACCCTACCACCGTGCTGTGGTTTCCGCACCATGTTTTCCTTCACCGAAAGCTCAAGCTCATTGTAACCCACGACCTTCACCGCGGTATCCGACGTCACTTACCAATGAGCTATCATCGCCTTAATAATGGAATAATAATCAAAAAACTTGAGAGGTGTCAAGGGACACCCGGATGGAACGAAGTTATATAAGTCGAGAGAGTATATATATATATAAATAGAAATGAAAATATCTGGCTTGCTTTCTATAAGAGAGAGAGAGAGAGAGAGACAGACAGACAGAGAAACATGCGCACGCCGCACAGCTTACAATAGCTTACTACACACAACTGTCACCCGACCAACTGACACTAAAAGTGTCGGTTTTTCGTAAGATTTTTTTCCGTCTAGCCCCCTTTCACAACGGGCGAAAATACTTTTCTGTACAAAACGACAATTTCATAGGTTGTAAAGCAAGGCCTTGGCAGTCTAGTGCAATTAAATTAGACGCATTCGTCATAGATGCGCTATATTCGTATAACGACATGATGTATACCTAAGTATTACAGTTATGCACTCACTCTGTGCCAAGTGATACGCGCAATATGCGCTATGCGTTTGTACATAATGACGTATGACGAAACATAGGTACTTTCGCTCGTTATAGATACGTACACATTACAATAATAATTATTATTGAACTGGGGCTTATAAAGGCCACTCTTTAGTATTGCCGAATACAATTCATTTCTCAAATTCACAGCTGTTCCTATTCATCCAATATTTTTCATAAACTTGTATTTTTGGATTCTCCGAAACTGGTGATCCGGTTTTGAAAATTCGCTAATTAGAAAGCTACTTACCCCTAGGCTGAGTATTATAAAATGATATTCATGTTGGATATGTAAACGGTTTTAAACTGCGAGGCAAAAGCTATTAATATAATGGAAATGTTAGTGGGTAATTGCAATTTAATTAATACGAATTTGGATTTTGATTTAATCGTAGTATAATAAGAATAGATTTGTTTGTGTGTGTGTGTTTTTAATTTTAATTAAGTTGTTGTTTCTTTTGTTTCGTTTGGTGGTTATTAATTAATTGCAAAAAAATCAATTAATTAATAACCATAACTTGAATGTTGGTCGTAGTGTCGTAACTCGAACACTGTTCCTTTGACATCATCTACGCTAATAATAAAAAGAGGAAGGATTTGTATGTTCGTTTGTTACGATTTAACTCAAAAACTATTCGAAAGCTACATTGTCCTTGAGTAAGATAGGCTATATTTTGTCCTGGGAAAAGATAAGATCCCACGGGAACTAGTATTCGATAGAAACAATTCGTTTGTTTGGAAGCTATCTATTACTTGCCAATATTTTCTGTATGATCTTCGTACTATAAAATAAGTAGGTATTTTATCATTTGGGAACTAAGTAAATTATGTCTAACTGTATAACTATATGTATAAAATTCTCGTGTCACAGTGTTAGTAACCGAACTCCGAAACGACTTGACTGATTTTTATGAGTTTTTGGTAGATCTGAGAATAGGTCGTAAAGTATATTTCATGCCGCCAGATTCCACAGGAACGCGGATCCCATGGGAACGCTAATTTTGGCAGATAGGTACTCATCAAAGTTGAACGGAATTACGTACTATAATATTATGTTATGGATCGCTAAAACGAAACGTAATTAGTTCGGTTACATCGAGAAGGGTTCTAGAAAAATCGATGGATTAATTATTATTAGGTCACCAGTTTTCCGCCCCACAGTTTTAGCCGCGTTGCCGAGAGATCTTATCTTTTCCCGGGATTAAAAGTGTTCTATGTTTTATTCCAGGATATGATCTACCTGTGTGCCAAGTTTCATCAAAATCCGTAAAGCCGTTTTTGCGTGATTGAGCAACAAACATCCAAACATAGAAACATTCACAATTATCATCCATCATCAGCACAAGCCAAGTTTAGGATCATAAGTACCTACATCTTTGCTACTTGAGAAAGACCTCCCAGTAAAGTAGTTGTGTCCTCGCTAGTCGCCGTAAAGCATGGGGTTCAACTTAAACTGAGAAGACTCCGACAAGAAACTCAAGATGGTAATAATTGTTTTTTCAAAAAATAAATGTTTCTTCTTATATTTGAAACTTTGCCAGGTAAAAAATGTAGATGCAGTCTCTTATTTGTCTATGATACTACCAGCTATGCCCGCGAGCCTCGTAATAAAAACTACCAATCAATTTTCATTCAAATCAGTCAATATTATTTTGTATTGAATATAAATAAGGATAAGATACAGTCATGTGTCGCCCGGGAGACGAACCCAGATACGATCGGTGTGGATTACAATGACCTTATTTCAGCGAGTGAGTCACTGTGTCTGAAATAACTTGCGCCCGCGCACGCCCCAAGCATCGCGACGTGAGGAGAGACTAGATGCGCAAAGAGGCGCTGTGACGTAGGGTAGGGTGGTATAAGATTGCGCGGGCGATAAAATTGCGCATACGTCATAACAGGACAACGAAGTGAGCTTCGTAGCCAACTTCAATTGTGTTTTGTTAGCGGCCGCAACTGACATGTGCTCCCAAAAAAAATCGTATATGGGTGGAAAACAAAAAAAGATACGTAAGTACAAAGTTTTTATTCACTTTTGATCTAATTTTTTGATAAAATAAATGCATTACTGTACCGAGAATCTACGTATTTTTAGTAATTTGCCATTATTTTGTTGCGGCAGTATCACTCATGTTTCGGCCTCACTGGAAGTATTTCCAACATTTTTTAAGAGATGGCAGTGAAATCACGATGTTTAAAGTGGTATCGAAATGTGTAAAATTGCGCACTTTAGGTACGTGTAAGATTGCGCGCGCAATTTCACACGTCCAATTTTTTTGTTGATAAATATAAATATTATTTTCGTATTATTCAGCCAGGTTTTTTTTTCTTTTCAATTTTGATCGATTATGTAATTAATTTTTTATTAGTTTTTCTTGCCTCTATACACAATTCAATTTTTGTTTTTTAGAATGTCGAGAAGAGAAAGGAAAACAGTTCGCCAAGTTTGTTCTGATGAGTCTATTAAGGAGGCTCGTAGGTGAATTGATAATGGCGAAAGCAAAAGATCCGTGGCTGCGTCTTTAGGGATGGCAGAGTCTACTTTACGATTCCGTTTGCAAAAACCTCATTGTGCTACAAAATTTGGCAGATATGATACAACACTTTCGAAAGAGGTAGAAGAAGAGTTTTGCAAGCATCTGAATACCTTAGATGAAATTTTCTATGGTTTAACATCAAAAGCATTGAGGTGTGCAGCTTTCGAGTATGCAGAAAAAAATAAAATTTCTCATAGATTCAACAAAGAAACTAAAATTGCAGGAAAGGAGTGGTTACGTGCGTTTCTGAAACGGCACCCGAATATTTCTCTTAGACAGCCAACATCCACAAGCATTGCACGTGCAATGGGATTCAACAGACCACAGGTGGAACGATTTTACATAAATTTATCTGCTTTAATGGACAAATATAATTTTCCACGACAGTCTATCTATAATATGGATGAGACAGGTATATCCACCGTACCTAATAAACAGACCTAATTCCGTTGCCAAAATCTATTCATAAAAAGGAGTTCTAATCAAAAGCACAAAAAATCTGACGTGATTAGCAGTTCACCATATAAAAGACAACTAGAGAAAGAAAATGAGCAAAAAAATAAATCCAAATCTGAACCAAAGCCAAACAAAATAAAAAAAAGTAACCAAATCAAAGGTTAATAATAAAAAGAAGATTTGGAGGTGTGGTGGGTGTAACGAAGTGTATAAGAAACCATTAGTAGAAGACTGGATTGCGTGCAATACTACATGTATGGAGTGGTGGCATGAAAAGTGTTCAGACTACAATGGCTCCGGCGCTTTTATTTGTGATGTGTGCAAATAAATATAGTTGCGCAATCTTATCGATCTCAACGCGCAATTTTACACCGTAGGGTGTGTAAAATTGCGCAATTCCTGATTTGTGATTTTCGTTTAATTATTAAGAAGACTTTATGTTTTTTGTTAACATTGGTATAATAATTTGTTGCTATACTAATAAGGTAAAATAAATAATTTATTGATCTCAGATAGGATTAAGATTTTTTATTTTATGGCCTATTGATTGCAAAGTGCGCAATCTTATACCACCCTACCCTACTTAATTAAGTAGGAAGAGGTATGGAATACATTCCTTGTTTGTTATACTGTAACAAAATATTGCCTTGCTGAGTTTCTTGCCGGAGTCTCTTTTTCAAGGTGGAGGTGGTAAAACGTTAATGCTCAATAAAAGAAAAAATAAATAAAAAAAAACTTTTAATAGGGATGTTGACGTATCAAAAATCAGCTTCTTTTTAGGGTTCCGTACCCAAAGGGTAAAAATGGGAACCTATTACTAAGACTTCGCTGTCTGTCCGTATGTCTGTCACCAGGCTGTATCTCAAGAACCGCGATATCTAGACAGTTGAAATTTTCACAAAATACTCACTTGTATTTTTACGTTAATAATAAAATAAATGTTTAAGAGGGGCTCTCATACAACAAACGTGATTTTTTGCCGTTTTTACGGAACCCTTCATGCGCGAGTCCGACTCGCACTTGGCCGGTTTTTTGTTAAATATCAAAACAATAGTTTTGTATGAAATACTGACCTGTGACTTTATGAATATCAAAATATCTACTCGTTGTCGTTAAAAACGATCAATTTTACAGCGTTTTCTCTGTTTTCGTTTTTTTTTTAACTTTTCTACCCTATTCAACCACTTTTAGCACCGGTAGAAATGACCAAAACTGACCTTAACGACGTCACATCACCTGTCCCTGTCTACCAAGCGATGTCGTTCGCACACTCGTACTTGAGTTGCTTGAAATGCCTTTCACTTATCCAGTCAGTAGTCAGTAGTGAAACTTAACGCAGAATGATTGTAACTTAACTTAAGTTTTGAAATAAATAATGTTATTGTGAACACGATGTTGTTATATAGTCATGTTATACCAAAGTTATTGTGCTTAGTTTACTTAGTTCTGATATGCGTCGGTAAGTAAAGTATTTCTATGGACGATGTTCATCGACAATGAGTCACGTTTTAACAAGGATGTAAATAAGATATAATTAAAGCCCTTGGCTAGCTATTTATACGGTCGTCCCAAAAACTGTCTTACCAATATAAAAATTGCGACTTAAGTTAAAAATGTAATATCTGACCGTCTATCTGTTGGTTTGCTTAAAACTCATAAAACAATATTTACTAACGTATTTTATTATGTGTATGAATATTGCTTCTTAACTATTTTTAAAACATTGGAAAGTAAAAAACTAAATACACAAATAAAAAAAAATTACAAAATAAAAACTTGACTAAACTAAATAGGCCAACTGGTCCAGATCGCTGTCAATATAATGTATATTGACATGTCTTAAGTTTTCTGGGAAAATAAGTATTATTTGTTTTCCAGAATATAATCTATCTATGTAAGCAATTACCTCTTAAACAGCTTATTTTTATCAATGCGTCGTGTCTGTCTGCTTACTACGGTTTCTCTACAAAACTATAGAATCGTGGAAGAAAACTGCAGATATAATATGTTTATCTAGCAGTTTTCTGTGGATTTTTCTACAATTCTAAACACTGATAATAATTAAAGTATTTGTGGGTGTCTGTAATATAAATGTTTTGTGCCATTTATGGGACGAAAACACCTAGCTGGGTTAAACGAAATACCAGTTACCAAATACTAGTATTGGAAAGTTAACAATCATTGTAACTAGCGTGAAATGACTCAAGGTAAACAGTACTTTGTCTAGAAAAAGCCTTTTATTCGATTAGTTAACATTGTTTTCTGACTTTTTAGCGGGAACATGTATTTAGTGTTTTTGAATAAAATTATAGTCTATAATATATATAATGTTACTCTGTGATAGCTAATATGGCATTCTACTGGAGAAATCATTTATGAATCGCTCCAGTAGTTTATAATAGGCCTGCGTCCGTCGACCTTTTTGCCGGGTCATAAGTATCAGGCTGAAACTTTCTAGATCGCTTCATTTCAGTGAGTCGGACAAACTTTTTATTTGACAAAAATCTAGGTAGTGGGGACTAATTTTGCTAGAGGCCTTGAAACATGTCGATAAGTCCGGGTGCCAAAAATTTACTAATACCAAGCCGATTCTTACTGAAATTTAAAGATTAATTTATGAGAAAGTCAGACATGTTTCAAGGCCTCTAGCAAAATTAGTCCCCACTACCTAGATTTTTGTCAAATAAAAAGTTTGTCCGACTCACTGAAATGAAGCGATCTAGAAAGTTTCAGCCTGATACTTATGACCCGGCAAAAAGGTCGACGGACGCAGGCCTATAAGTGAGTTCATTACAAACGTGCAAATCTTTTCTCTTTATAATACATTAAGTAATAAATATAAGTGTAGGTACAATATGAGTGGCGTTTTGTGCAATAAAGTTCAATTTAAGTGCACCAGTGAAGTGAAATGAAATCGTGTATCGTGACTTTTCCGGTAGTCTCAAAAATCTATGAAGATTTTTTGGAACAGCAACCATTTTCACTAAAACTTGGCCTGACTCGTACGGACTACGACTAACTTTATGTACAGAAATAAACATAGATTTATCCACAGAATAAAAATAATTTAACCGGTCAGTTCTTTCTTGGGACAATCGGGGTTTCAGAGTCCGCACCACTTGGTTCTCAAATGGGACAATCGGGACGATGACATTTACGTGAAAATTGGGCGTGAATTTTGAAAATTTGAAAACTGTGCGCGAGTTGACGAGTTGTTTGATAGGTTAATGTCGCGAGTCAACAGATTAATATAATAATTATATCAAATTTAGTTGTGGACAGCAAATTGCACTTTCATTACAATCGTATATCATCTGGTTTACATAGTACAAGATCTGCTTATATAGGGATCAGGTGGCCGAGAGTGAAATGTCCCAGGATATTTGAGTTCAGTAGCAGGACAGCTTTGCTCAGGACAGATATAGCCGCGGTCAACGTCAAAGTTGCTTTGTGTATGAAACACTGAGAAAACTAATTTTTCGAGAAAATTACATTACTTAGCTAGATCGATTTTTCGCCCCTTTCGGACTTCACTGTTTTTATCGAAACAAAAATCAACAAAATTATTTTAATTCGAAGCTTTATTTGCTTGTAAAAGCTTATACTTTGATTTTCATACAAGATAGGAATTTGTACGTCTGCTAGACTTTATATTTATTTACTTTTCCGCATAAGCTTGTGTTTGACCACAGTCTCACCATGGTAACTGATGATGTGGTTGATTTTCATACAAGATAGGAATTTGTACGTCTGCTAGACTTTATATTTATTTACTTTTCCGCATAAGCTTGTGTTTGACCACAGTCTCACCATGGTAAGTGATGATGTGGCCGAAGGTGGTAAGCACACAAAGCCTAGATGGGAACTGGCTCCTAAGTGCAGCTGTCGGAACACACCCATAGGGGCTTCGCGGCAGAATTTCAACTTGAGGGTGGGAGCCAGTCAGTCAGGTACTACAAAGTACCCTACCACCGCGCTATGGTTTCCTCACGATGTTTTCCTTCACCGAAAGCTCAAGCTCATCGTAGGATTCGAACCCACGAGCTTCGCCGCGGTATTTGACGTCACTACCAATGAGCTATCATTGCCTTAAAAAACTTAATGTAAAAAATATGACGTAGTACAGACATTGTGATGGCAGGAATCCCGACTCCACATAACGCAAAACTACAAACCTTCGTGCTGGAAATATAATCACTATTTTTAAGATATTGTTTGTCCAGTTCAATAAAACCCAAAACACTGTGTTGACCCTGTTATAACCCCGATATAAACTCAATGCGAAGTTAATCTTAGTCATACGAGTATTTCAGTTATAGACGTTTGAATGCCCTTGGGCGTGATATAAGCATGTGGAATTATGCGTAGCGTATTACATCACATAGAACTGAAATTTTTGTAAGATGTAATTATAAAAGCAACATAATTATTTTCTGACGCACAGGCGGTAGGTCACCTGATAGTAACTGGCTACTATTGCCCATAGACATTAGTAATACCAGGGGGATTGCCAATGAGTTGCCAACCGTTTAAAGTGCCTTTACATCAGATGCGATGATATCAGTGACTGACTGGCAGTTCCACTTTAGAGCTATATGCCTTGTAGACACTTAACATAATAGATTTTAAACTGGCGATAGGTAGCCAGCTAGCATTCCTTCACAGAAAGCTCAAGCTTATTAGGATTTGAATCCACGACCGTGAACTAATCTAATGTAGATAAGACGGCGAGTGAAAACGCCTTGACTCGTGGATGGGACCGTGTCGTCCCAAAACTACGAACGAAAAAAAAAGAACAAAGAATCGCGATTCCAGTTATTAAAATTATTATTGTTGTTACAGATACATCGAACTCCCTGGTCCTCCGCGCCTACATATCACAACATGGTCTCCACGGTGAGATCGAGTTCACCCACAAGAACGACTCCCTCATCAGCATACGGACTAACCTGAAGCCTACCCTCCAATACCCCGACGGAGTGTGGAGATGGACCATCCACGAATATCCTGTGGACTATCGAGACATATCAGATTCAAGATGCTCCGACGCCAGTTTGGGAAAAGAACTAATAGATTTAACCGAAGAGCTCGGTTACCTCATCATCCCAGGGAAAGACCACGCGGAATTTGAAAGCAAGAATGCTCTTACAGGTCCAAATGGCTTGTGGGGCAAGAGCATAGTGTTTGAAACTGCAGACAGAGACAGAGTTATTTGTGCGTCAATTTTATCAACGGATAAGTTATATGAGAAACATGCGATAGCACGATTTACTGCTCCTGTAGCTGGTACACTGCATTTCCGATGGCTATCAGCAAGGGAGTTTGATGAAACAGATTCATACATCCAAGCAGATCTGTACCATACAAAAGCAGTTGCTGAGAAGGTTGATTTCACTCAGCATAAGTGGAAATTGTTTGTCACAGACATTTTTGATTCGGACAAGGGTAATCATGAAGATAATTGTAATGTGTTGCAGTTAGTGTTTGACCCTGAAAACAGTGGTGATGGTATGAGTGTTGGTGATCTAGATAGTAGACTAGGTTTGATCAAAGTGGCGACAGATGCAAATGTTAGGAAAGTGAGAACTTTGTATAAGAACGATGTGATCAACGTTTTGAGGAGTGATATGGAGGTGACCAAGCGGAGTCTGTACGTGGTGATATATGATAACCGGTACCAAGATACTTTCTTGGCGTGTTCTAAGCTTAGGTTGACGCCACCGAAGAGTTCAAAGTAAGTGTTTATGTAGCTTATAAAATAATATGTTTCTGGGTTTGAACAAATATTTGTTATAAAACTATAATCACCACGAACAGGACAAATAACAATTTAAGCATTCCACTAAAGTTATAGTAGTATATACCATGAAATATTTCCACGTCTTTTAATTGGTGTTATTTTTGTATTCATGTGAGCTTGCTTTTGTCGTTAGCTTGTGTAGCAAAACCAGGAGGGGGTTGCCAATGTGTTGACGACTTTTTACTATGCCTTGAAGGCAAAGGGTTATCAAATGCAACTTCCGAGACCTACTGATTGGTGCTTGGCAACAGATTTTCAACTTGAGGGTGGTAGCTAGTCATTCGAGTAAAACAAAGTGTCCTGCCATATCGGCCTATGGTTTCGTCACGATATTTTCCTTCACCGAAACCTCAAGCTCATTGTAGAATTCGGTGGAGCTATCGTCACCTTACTTATTTCTTTCCAAAACGATGATCTGCCAACCTAAGTCTAACAAATCTTTCTCCAGGGCCCTCATAAATATGGACGGCATTAAGGGCATGGTGGAGTTCACCCAGCGTTCGCCCTTCGACCCAACCTGGATTAACTTCCAGCTCGGTACGTCAGACCAGGACTACGAGTCCAATCTGCGCTTCGTCGGCTCCATGCTGCAATACAGCATCAGGGAACTGCCTCCGAAGCTGCTTGACGCCAACAACGTGAACACTATATGTAATACTACTGGAGGGGTGTACAATCCTAAGAAGCTGGATTTGACGACTTTGCCGCCTCCAGGTAATTAACATAATATATGGCGTTTTTTATCTATGAAATGTTTATTCATCGAAAAAGGCCTTCCCACGCACTTATGAATCGTCTGACTCTAACGCACGGTATGGAAGCTTGCTATTGCTGAGAGGGGCCCGCAATAAACTCTGCAAATACGAACTATTATGAGGTTTGGATTAGCTGGAGTATTGAATACCAGGGAATTTAAAAACAATACACCACATTCAGGTCTCTTCAGTTTTTCTGTACCTAATTCACCTAAGTCAGAAGATCGGTACCTAAATATGATTAAAAGGAAATCAGTAAAGGCGTCATCAGTCATCACGTTATTTTTCCATTACACATAGACTGTGCACATAGAGCTTGTACTATGGATCTCAGATAACTGATGTACTACATAACAACTTTTTTTAAATAAATCCATAAATAGATAATTACAGCCAGACTCACAAACATATATGTTGATGCACACAAAGTACCCTGCATAAAAATTATACACTCGATTTGTGGCGTGATAGGATCGTAATAAAATGTAAAATAGACGTAAAACTTTATACTTACCTACTCAAAGAATTTCTATTTATACGCATGCAATGTAGGGTACCGTGTGTAAATGAACCGTGTAGCATCCAGCGCTTATTTAGAACCGAAATAGATCTTAGCAAACTTAACTTTTGTTATTTTTTTGGCGTGTGAATTAGATTCAGTGAAAAATGACAATTATCATACATGCTTGGGCGTAAATATAATATGGTTTAACTAATTTCCATAAAGCTCTAGTAAGTCGTGTGGGTCGTTGACGGGCCGGTTGGCGTGGTTGGTTAAGGCACTACCTATCACGCCGCAGGTCGTGGGTTCGATTCCCATCCAGGACACACATTTGTGTGCATGAACATGTCTGTATGTCCTGAGTCTGGGTGTAATTATCTATTTAAGTATGTATTTACAAAAAAAAAAGTAATCTATGTATTATATCAGTCATCTGGTTTCCATATTACAAGCTCTGCTTAGTTTGGGATCAGATAGCCGTGTGTGAAAAATGTCCGAAGATATTTATTTATTTATTTATTTGGGATCAGCCGTATGCATGATCAACGCTAGTGAAAGAGAACCTTAGTAGTAAGGAGGCGAGTGGGAAGAATCCTACCTCTGTGGGAAGAATGTATCGAGAGATTCAACTAATATTAAAAGTGTGAAAAATTGTGACTATTTATGCGTAGAATTTGATACTCAATCACGTAGTAATTGCTGAACGTCGTTCGATTAAATTTGGAATATTTTCAAGGAATACTTTTTAATATCAGAAAATCCTATTAAATTGCGGGGTAGATGGGTTATTTATAAATCCTACGGAACCAACGGTTGAATATATTAACTAATAAAGATACAGGCGTGTATCATGTTGGTAGTACGCCAGAAGTCGAACGGTTGATTGTTTACAACACACTTATACCATAATGCGTCATAAGTCGACGGAATTTAGACTATTGCTATACGATTTGATTGTTTTGTAGATTGAACATGAAAGCGAGTGTTATTAAACGTAGCATAGATTTGACGAGCTGATTGGCGTCATGCCACAGGTCGTGGGTTCGATTCCCATTCAGGACAGAGATTTGTGTGCATGAACATGTCTGTTCCTCTCTGGATGTAATATAAATAAATAAATAAAATAATAAATTTTATTTATTTATTTATATTACATTTGTTTTATTTAGATTTATTTAAATTAAATGGAATAAGAAGTACATTAAAATATAATTTTAGGGAAGAATATTTAAGAAGTTAAATCGGTTATCTGATTTTCATAATACAAGTTCTGCTTAGTTTGGGATCAGATGGCCGTGCGTGACGAATGTTTATATATATTTATGTGTGCAAAACTCATCGAAATCTTTAAATAATAATAATAACCTGGCGATAATAGCTCAGTGGTAAGTGACGTCGAATACCGCGGCGAAGGTCGTGGGTTCGAATCCTACAATGAGCTTGAGCTTTCGGTGAAGGAAAACATCGTGAGGAAACCACAGCACGGTGGTAGGGTACTATGTGGTACTCGACTGTAGAGATGGGTAACTAGCCGAAATTTCAATAACTTAGCTAGCCAGTTATTTGTGGTGCAATAACCAGTTTGATACCCGGCTATTTCAGCTATTGGGTAAATGTGTCTACTGGTAATGTGAAAATATAACGTGACTATAACAAAACAGAAGAATATTTAAAATAAAGAAATGGCTTAAAGGTCTAGATACCAAGCCAAAAACCTTTAAAAAAGAAAAAGAAAATATTGATTTATGGTAAAGATGATGGCGTAGTCGTCACAAATAGTCACAATACTTTTAAAAAATCATTTTGGAAGGCAGCTTGGCCGTTGGATATAGATATTTGCAACTAATATAATAAAATATATAAACAATAATGCTTTGTTGGTTCTGGGGCCATTTTGAACGATGTCCTTTTATTGCCTTTTGTACATAGCTTTGTGAATAAAACTTTAAGAAATAACTAGTATTACCCAACACAATTTGAGACAGTTTTGAGAGAACTTTTGCTTGGGATTGTTTATCTTTAGTTAAAAATAAATAAAAATAAAATAAGCCTTTATTGCTGTTTGATATCAACTTATTTGACAAAACAATTTATAACAATAGAGGTAAGAAAACTATAAATTAACTTAAACTAAAACATATTTTTGGCATTCGGCTTATCTCCCCTCTTAACAGCTTTTCTTTCGACAAAGGCCTCCTCTAAGGATTTCCACCTATTTCTGTCCTTTGCTGTACGTAACCATTCAGGCCCAGCTACTTGCTTCAAGTCGTCTTCCCATCGCTTTGGCTGTCTTCCTCTACTTCTTCTGCTTTCTCTAGGGTACCATTCCGTAATTATTCTAGTCCATTTCTCTTTCTTGTCTCTCAACATATGTCCTGTCCAACGCCATTTCAATTTTCTGCTTATTGATTGAACTTTTCCAAACTTAGTCTGTCCTTTGATCTTTTTTAATTGTATTTTATCCCTTCTTCTTACTCCCAATACGCTTCTCTCTATCCCATTCTGGCATATATTTAATTTATTTTGTTGTTGTTCAGTTAAGGCCCAAGTTTGGCATCCATATGTAAGACATGGCAGTATGCAAGTATTGAAGACTTTTCGTTTTTCTGCCATAGGCATTTCTTTATTTTTCATTACTTCGCTCAACGACCAGAATCTCTTCCAGGTGTTTGCTATTCTTCTATCAATTTCTTTCTGCGTGCTCTCTGTTGGTGATACCAATTGTCCTAAATAAATGTATTCATTTACATATTCTAATTGCTGATTATTAACTGTAATTATATTTCTTTGTGAGGAATTGCTCATTACTTTTGTTTTTGCTACATTCATTGTGAGTCCTGCCTTTGCACTTTCGACTGATAATTGCTGTAGCATTTTTTCCAAGGTTATCGGGCATTCGGAGAAAAGTATTAGATCATCAGCGAATCTCAAATGACTCAATTTGTCTCCGTTCACATTGAGTCCGAAACTATCCCAATCCAGTCTCCTAAAAATCAACTCCAACACAGCTGAGAATATCTTCGGCGAAATAGGGTCACCTTGACGGACACCTCTTTCTATCGGGAACTCTTCACCTGACCTTTCCAGTTTAATTTGTGCTGTACTTTTCCCATAGATGCTTTTTATTATGCGTATGTACTTTTTATGTACCCCTTGTTGTTCTAATGAATCCCATATGTAGTGATGTTCCAGGGAATCAAACGCTTTGTTGAAGTCTACGAAACCCAAATAATATATTTTGTTGTATTCTCTGTATTTCTGAAGTATCTGGCGTAGGACGTGTATGTGGTCAACGGTCGAGAAGTTGCTCCTAAATCCGGCTTGCTCCTTCGGCTGGTTTTCATCAAGGGTGTTAGTTAGTCTAAACAAAAGTATTTTAGAAAATACCTTATATATATTAGACATTAAGCTTATTGGCCTATAATTGTTAATGTCTCCTTTGTCTCCTTTTTTGTGTAGCAAAACTATCACTGATTTCGTCCAATCTTCTGGGATAACCTCTGCCGTTATTATTTCGTTAAACAAATTGGTTAATCTTGGGACTATTACCGGCATGGATATTTTAAGAAGTTCATTGGTGATTTGATCGGGACCGGGTGCTTTTCCTAACTTCTGCGTAGAAATAGCTCTTTCTGTTTCTTCTTCTAGAATAGGTGGAATAGGTTCAGTATCTTGCGTGTCATCTGTCATAGTCGTATCAAGTTTATTATTTATGTTTTTGCTTTTATACAGCTCCTTATAATATTCCGTAGCAATATTTAATATATCTGATCTTTTTGTAGTACATCTTCCGTGTTTATCCTTCATATTTGGCATCCAATTCTTTTTCGATTCTAATTCTTTGAACGCTTTCTTTACTCCGCCTGTTTTCTTAATATGGTGTTGGAAGGTGTTTGCCCTTTTTTGCTTTCTGTCTTTCCTTATATTTTTGCTAATATTTTTACTTATTTCTGCAATCTCTTTTCGTGTTTCTTTGTTTTTCTTGCCTTGTAGAAGCAATTTTCTTTCTTTAAGTAATTGAATTGTTTCGATGGATAGTGTGTCTTTATTATTTGTAGATACTTTCCGGGCTTCAGTTTTGAGAGTATTTACAAAATCGCAGTATGTCGCCTCAATTGGTTTATTGCATTCTTTTTCTTCTCTTCTTTCTAGTATTTCTTTTAAGCTGTCCATTATCTCTGCGTTGTTTTTAATGTTCACATAGGGTACCGATTCAGTGTGCAGTCTTCGACTTTTCTTTGTATGTGTCCCTCGTAACGTAGCACGAATCATTTTATGGTCCGAGCTAAAATTAAAATTATGTAAAATTGTGAGATCTTTAAAAACTTTTGGTTTATTGGTCATAATATAATCGATTTCATTTTTAACGAGTCCATTTGGGGAAGTCCACGTCCATTTCTTATTCTTTTTCTTTTTGAAGAAACTATTCAGGATACTTAGTTTGTTTTCTAAACCGAAGTTAACCAATCTTTCTCCGTTTTTGCTCCTTTTGCCAAAACCGTGTCTTCCTACGGTGTACTCTTCGCCACTTTGACATTCCCCAATTTGTCCATTAAGATCACCCATTATTATTATATTTTTGTGAGCAGTATCAACGGTACTTTGTAATTTTTGGTAGAATTCTTCTATTTTGTTCATATCTTGTTTTTTATCTGCTTCAGTTGGCGAATAAACCTGAATAATTGACCATGATTCATCTCTGCTATTCTGTACGGGAAGTTTGATGTTGAGTATTGCTATTCTTTCGGATATGCCTTTCAATTCCTCGATTCGGTCGGTATATTTCTTTTTTATCAAAAAACCAACACCGTATTGCCCTGGTGTTTCTCCTTTGTAATGTAGTATATACTTCCCGTGGTCTTCTATTCCTTCTCCTAATCGTCTCACTTCGCTTATTCCTATAATATCCCAATTAATTTCGTCGATTGCTGTTTCTAGTTCAATGAGTTTCTCTGGGGTTCTAAGTGATCGTGTATTTATCGTCGCTATGTGTATGTCGCAGTTGTTATTCCTTTTTTGTTTGTCTATCCTTAGAGGGTGTTGGTCTTTTTCCCCCACGATGACCAGTCGGCTTGGGGGCTTCCGGGGGCTATTTTGTACTAATTGCTACTGTTTCGATGATCCGGGTCGTGAGTTGGAATTAGGGCGCGTCATATATTCGAATGCATTCGTTTTGTTTATTTTGTTTGGGGCCCTTGTTCCTGGTTCCTCTTCAACATGTCTAGTTGGGTGTGTTGGAGTTGTTGATGGAGATCGTTTTCTTTTGTCCTGGCTTTTTTTCTTAATTATTAATTTTTTTCTTTTACTATGAGTCTATCATATCGAATAATTGCTAGTTTCCCCTTTTTAGTTTCTTCTTGTTTTCTTACTTTTAATTCTTTTCTTATTTCTAGAATGTCTTTAGGGAAATCTTCAGTTGCGTACGTATTTATTGGGAAGTTTTTGTTATTCCTCAGAATTTCTAGTCTTCTCCATGCTAGTGTTAATTTTACAAGGACGGGTCTTCTTTTTCCAGTGGATTTTTTTCCTAATCTATAGGCGTCGCTTATTTCCCATTTGTCGAAGTTTTCTAGGCCACCGGCCTTTCCTGCCTCGTTAAGTGTATCCAAAACCGCGTTTAGGAGTTCCGTGTTGTTGGTTTCAACTTCGTTTATGCCGTGGATTAGAATATTATTTTTCCTCACTTCTTTTTCTAAGTTGTATACTTTTGTCTTCATAATATTTACTTCATTCTTTAGATGTAAGTTTTCTTGTACTAATGGTTTTAGCTTTTCATCCATAGTGCTTGAGATTGTTTTTTGAAAGTTGTCAGCCAGGGCGTTTGATTGTTTGAGAAACTCATCTCTAATCTCATTCATTTTATCATTCATTTGATCAGTCATTTTCATAATTAACTTTTCCAGTTGGTCGTCCATGCCTTCAGATTCTACTATTTGGAAGGTTTTTATTTTCGTTGGCAACTCAGCTTTTAGGTGGGTATCCCAAAACGATGTCTATGGCGTTTTTTTAATCTGGCAACACAGCATTAATTGTCACTTTGACACTGTCAAATGTCGGAAGTTGTAAGTACCGACGTCTTACGTTATGTTTATACGTATGTATTGTAGCACCAGTTTTTAGCACTTTATTGAATTTTCAACAGGTTACATCGGTGAAACACTTGTGATTTACTTGCAGCACACTATGGGTAGTAATTAGAGTTCGTTTTCGTAGGGGATCAATGAGTTTTAAACTGGATTTTTAATTATTATCACTGACAGCACACAGAACGGTTCTCACTTGTCACTTGCCTCTTTAGTTATTAGATATCAATTGTCACTATCCAATAGTCTAGGATAACCGTAACTAAGTAGTAACGCTCAAAGAGTATAGTAACTATACCAAAAGGAAGTAACGTTCAAACCCTGTTGCCAGCAAGTATTCAGTTTCATACTAGCCGCGGCGGTAATAAACTTAGATGATATGTTTTTATATTCTGTTTACCTATTTTATACTTCACTGAAATGACTTATCGTACGTACGTATTATAAAATTTACTAACTATAATAAAAAAAATGACGAATATCTATATATTAATCGAACGCCATCTTTGAATATAAATAATCGACTTCCTTATAGAAAGTCAAAACTATCCAAATTCAATAAAATAAGTTTAGATTAAATAACATAATTTAAAAAAAATATTACTTGTTACACTTCCTAGAAAAGAAAATATACATTTCCTTTTTCGTAATATTAAATAATAATAATAAACTAATATTGAAAAATATCAATTTACTGATTCAACGCCATCTCTTTCTACTGCTATGAATTAATAACCTGTCTATCGACTAGACTAGACTTTTACAAAAAAAAACTATAGATGTCGTGGTACCCCAGTTGACGTAATGGATTTATCTCTAGGACAACCGTTAGTAACGCTCAAACCCTGTTGGATGCAATTATTTAGTATCATACCAGCCGCGGCGGTAATAATCTTAGATGATATGTTTTTATATTTTGTTTACTTATTTTATACTTCACTGAAATGACTTATCGTACGTATTATAAAATTTACTAATTATAATAAAAAGACTGTCGAATATCTGTATATTGATTTAACGCCATCTATGATCTATGAATATATTTAAACGACTTATTTATAGTGACTCAAAACTAGCCAAATTCATCAAAATAAGTTTAGATTAAATAACATAATTTAAAAAAAAAAACTTTTTACACTTCCTAGAAAAAATATATGCATTTCCTTTTTCGTAATGATAATAAAAACTAAAAATAAAAAGAATAATAGAAAATTGTTAAATATCCATTTACTGATTTGGCGCCATCTCTTTCAACTGCTGTGAATAAATAACCTGTCTATCGACAAGACTAGGATCTTATGGAGCGTTTATTTTATTTTTACGTCAGCTGTCTTTTATTTTACAAATAAACTACAGATGTCGTGGTAATCCATTTGGCGTAATGAATTTATCTCTAATGCTAGTTTGTTTTGTCGTACAATTCTAAGCTTAATCACGAGTGCTATTAAGATTTAAATCGTATGGGTGATAATTCAAATTCACCCTTCTTCTCTTCTTCTCTAAGGAAGAGAAGAAGGCTGATAATTCAAATAGGTACCACGTTTTAAAGAAACTAGAAACAGCGTTCAATTTGCACTCGCATTTCACTTAGTCTAATTTTATAACCACGAGTACTTTTTATGTAAAATTTATTCAATTGTAAAAGAAATAACAATTTCATTCTTCGTATCATAAATGTTAATACATTTATGATTATACCATAATTAATAGAAAACTGATTTATCTATCTATTTGGTTTAGCTTTTGATATCATGGGTTTAGCGTTATCTCTATCTACGGATATTCATTACGAAAATTTCGAAAATCTGTTTGTCTTACAATTCTAAACTTAACCGACTACACGATTAAGTTCAAAATCGTTAATAGCAGTGAGCGCGGTGACAGCGCGCTCCCGCGTTGTTGGTTGGTTGGTTACTGGTTGGTTAGTTAGTTTGGATACTACGGCTACTACGGCTACGAGTAGCCACAACTGTTAATTCAACTAGTTGGTTAGTTAGTTAGTCGGCTGCCGGCGGCTGGCGTGGTTGTTCGCTACAGCGCGTTACGTCATAAACGTGTAGGTTATTCGAAGCCGTAGCCATTCGATAGCCAACAACCGAATATATTTTTGACGGATATCGTAGCCGTGGGTATTTGATCAGTAGCGGGTATTTGGCTAGTTATTAGAATAACTACCCATCTCTACTCGACTGGCTGGCTACCACCCTCAAGTTGAAAATCTGTCGCCAAGCACCTGTTGGTGTGTTCCGACAGTTTCACTTGAGAGCCAGTTGCCCTTGCCCTTAAGGCATTGTAACGAGGTGTACAACACATTGGCAGTCCTCCTGGTATTGCTAATGTCAATAGGCGACGGTAGTCACTTACCATCAGGTGACCCGCCTGCCTCGTTGTCACTAGTGACATAAAAAAAAAAAACTGGGACATTAATCATATCCAGCCAACTGATCCCAATTGTGCTGAATTGACCCAACCAAGCAATTTGAGTTTATAAAGTTTTAGACTTCTATTATAAACACAGTTTCATACGTACAGCATAACCTCTTCGAGTCCCGCTTTGCCTATTAATATTCCTCCAACGTACACTTTTGTTAGGAATTATGTATTCAAAAGTATTGCATTTACTTTATTAAAAAGGCGGACCAGTTTCTAACCATCTTACAGTTTTTCCATTCAGTGTCCTTCACATATCCTGGTCCAATCTGTTTCTGTTCTATCCAATATTACCTTACCATATCTTCTAGGAATGGGAACTCAAGACCAGTACCCAATAGGTGATCTCCTGGGCAAGTACAAAGACAGGACGGAGTACCTGAATCACAAGTACCTTCTGCCTGGTCTGGCGAATGAGCTAAGTGGAGCCTATTGGGACGTTTTCCTGCCACTACAGGGCGAGCAGAGCGTCGTACATAGAGCTATGGTGCTGGAGAGGTGAGGGAGAAGTGAACTTTAATAGATGTCCTCCGCGGTTTCACCTGTATTCCCGAGGGATCTTATCTTTTCCCGGGATAAAAAGTATCCTATATCCTTCTTCGAGGTCCCATCTATCTCTATACCAAAATTGAGAAAAGGTACAAACAGACAGTTAATTTCCCATTTATAATTTTAGTATGGACCACATTTCATTCCGTTAACACAGAATATGATCCAAATATACCTAATTTAAAAATTGTTTCCAGGAGATCCCCAAAACGCGATATATGTGGAACCATCCTCCCGTATGAGTACGACACAGACTACCAGACGCAGATGACTTCAGCACAAGTCATATTCCGGTACCCGATAGTTGGCCGGGTGATCTTCCGACAGCCTTTAGACAGGCCATGGGAAGACACCACGATTATCATTGAGAGTATGGTAAGAATAAGTACTAAGTCTACTGTAACATACGTCAAAGGGCCATATAAATTAGCTTTGTTGCAGATGTTAAAAGTCGAATTAATGATCGACTCCTAAACTTCAGATCATCTCATACAATTCGTACGTCTCCTTCTACTTTGATATAAAGGTCAACACTAAAGATTGAAGCGAACAACTAAGGTTCTGTAAAGTCTTGGAAAATAATAGCTGAAGTCCAGCAGTGGTCTAATATGGACTGATGATGATGATAATGATGACTTTAAAGTCATCTTTTCCATAATATGTATTAATCATACATACGACTACTTAAGGCGAGGATAGCTCAGTGGTGAGTGACGTCGAATACCGCGGCGAAGGTCGTGGGTTCGAATCCTACAATGAGCTTGAGTTTTTAGTGAAGGAAAACATCGTGAGGAAACCATAGCACGGTGGTATAGTACTTTGTAGTACCCGACTGGCTGGCTACCACCCTCGAGTTGAAAATCTGTCGCCAAACACCTATCGGTGTGTTCCGACAGCTGCGAACATGAGAGCCAGTTCCCATCTAGGCTTTGTGTGCTTACCATCTTCGGCCACATCATCACTTACCATCGTGAGATTGTGGTCAAACACGAGCCTATCGAATATTAAAAAAAAAAGACTATGTCAAAGACAATCTACATTCTTCAAACACTCGTAACCTATCAATATCAACGGCAAACAATATTCAGAGTTCTTTAAGTCTTTATACCCTATCTTCCAGATTAAATTGGCTTATCAAAGATAAAGCACTAAAGTGCTGTAGAGACGTTTCCTTATTAGCACCCTAATTTCTGTTACCCAGGTCCACGCAGACGGTGCAAACATCAACAATACCCATTCCCACCGGTGGGCGGTCCATTCGCTGCCACCGGGCGCGGACTACTACAACTGGACCGCGCGCTGCCTTAGCGCCGGGGGGGTGTACGAGCCCCACGGTATCGACATCGATACTAGACACCCCGACTTGTACTGCAGGCCCAGTCTACACGGACTCTGTCGACTGGGGGACCTTAACACCAGGTGCGTTGTTACTCCGTAGTGTTGTGGGTAGGAGGGAAATAATCGTACCAAATCTGCTAAAATTCTGGTGGGTAGCTGAAGTGAACATAAAAATTCAGTTCGAGTAGACTGATCTTCAGTATGAGCTGAAGGCACCGAAGATAAGCGGGCAGGCGGGTCACCAAATGGTAAGTGACTACCGATGCCTATGGATATTAGGAGTTCCAGGGTGATAGCCGATGTGTTGTTGGACCCTCATGTACTACAGCGAAACACTAGTAGGCGCTTGGCGATAGATGTTCAACTTGAGGGCGCAATAGTTTCCCAACGATGAACGGGTGGATTAGGTAGGATTCAAACCCACGCTTTTCATCGCGACATGACCACTACAAACATATTATACCTCCTGATCCTTTCGTAAGTCCACTTGGTGGGTAACAGTTCCATTGACACGTGCAAGTATTGATTGTACCCAGGCACGGCATGCTGTCTATAGCGGGTAAGAAGGTAGACAGCGCGCGCCTCACCCGGCGACTGTTCACCGACACCGTGGTCGCGCTCGCCGGGAAGTACTCCATCATGAGGAAGTCGCTCGTCATATATGATGACCATGGCCCTGTGGCTAGAGGGGAGCGGATGGCATGTTCTATGTAAGTATGCTGGTGTAACTCGCCTTACTACTCTTATTAGAATGACGTAAGTATATTTAGTAGCTTCGACCGTAGTTGGTGGCCTCCACTCCAAGGTCCGTAATTTAATGGCTTTGACTTTGACGTTCCAAAATCAATAAAAATATTTATTGAAAGAAGTACAATGTGAAGTCACAGTAACAAAATATTGCTTTATTTGGTATTTTAACTTTGTGATTACTGTGTCTTTTGATAATGTCTTATTTCGACTTATCGGATTATTACATGAAATGTTAGATGACCATAATTTCAGGATAATTCATAATAATTTATTTAAAACGCATGCATTTTCGTAGTTAGTAAAAGTGGTATTGGATATAATTTTTTCATACCACAAAGGTGGCGATCAGGGTCCGCCTGATGGTAAGCGGTTACCGTATATACGTTTGCAACATCGGCATCATTCTCATGTAGCATAATAAATAAATAATGCTAACTTTCCAGCGTAAACGGCCTCCACCGGCGAAAAGCAGTAGTCCAAGAGTGGTTTGGCAACGGAGAGCATGTCCCTTTGAAGGGAAAACTAGAAATGATCCAACAGTCGGAGTATGACGTCACCAATGTGCAAGTTACCCTCGAGGACTTCCAAGACTTGAAGAACTATAAAATCCACGTGGTGAGGATTTTTTAAAGATTTCAGGGGAAATATTGGGATATTTTTGATGTGTATCTTTCCTCTCGCCTTCCTGCAATATGTGGTAGTGATTTCGTAAAAAGGGACGTGTAACAGGAATCCGGATTGTCAGATAGAGATGGAAGTATGTAATTTTATTTCTTCTATTGTAGTGCAGGCAAAGGGTTTCAGCTCATACAGCCTCAAACTCAAAACTCATTTATTGACCAATGAGCGCGCGCGGTGCTAGAGTTGTCTGTCAGATGGTACCAACACATTTTCTGAGAGGTTGGTACATGTATGGTATTACCAAGGTGATGTCAGTTGTTACACATAATTAATTTATTAATGTTTTATGCCGGCCATTAAGGCATTGTAATAATGTGTACAAAACGTTGACAATCCCGCTGGTATTGCTAATGTCTATAGGCGACGGTAGTTTCTCACCATCAGGTGACCCTTCTGCCTCGTTGTCACTAGTGGCATAAAAAGTAATAATAATACATATTATATTTCCAGACACCAGTCGAAAAAGATCTGGAGTTTCCCTGCGAGAAGACAACTTTATACGACACTTATAATCCATTCAAAGTGAATAAGGCTCTCAGTCCTCCACCAACTAAAGGTATTTTGAAATCAATTATAATAAATTATTATCATGCAGGACATTATTCACGCACGGCCAGCTGATCCTAAACTAAGGAGAGTTTGTACTATGGTCCTTAAGACAAACAGATTTAAACTCAAGACAAACAGACATGTACATTGTTCACGAAATTGCACACAAAATCTGTCCTAGATGGGAATCGAACTTACGGCCTGTGCTATGAGAGGTAGTGCGTTTAATTAACTACAATAAATTGCTCTTCACTGCGTTTACAATGCAGACTCAAACCTTTGGTTGGTTATTGAGGCTGTTAGCGACATCTATTGACAAGAATCACAGACTACTTAAAACATAGATCCAAAACTAGAAAAAAATAGTATTGCCATGAAATGTGGCGACGTTGCCAGCCTTCTCGGCACGTGGTTTGACACAGCGATTTGGGTAGAAAAAAATATTTATAACTAGCTGTCCCCCGCGGATTCACCCACGATTCCAAGGGATCTTATCTTTCCCTTCTCCAAGGTTCCATTATATCTCTATACCAAAATACATAAAAATTGGTTCAGTGTTTTAGTCGTGAAATGGTAACTGACAGAAAATTTCCTTCAATAATTTCAGGCACAGCAGACCAGTACGAGCTCGGTGACCTGGGGGACAAATATGGTCTCCTGGAGGACCTCAAAAGCATCGACACATACTACAATGAAACGCAGTTGTCTCTGTTCGGACCATACAGTATCCTGGGACGATCTGTTGTTTTACATAGAAAGGTACTTTATGTTTATAGAGTTAACAGGTCATGCTTTAGTTAGGTACAACCGGTTCAGTCCAATCTTCAACTGAAAAGAACCGGCAAGAAACTCGGAAAAGTCTCGTTTCTTTTTTAATATTTCATGGATAATTTTACTATGTTGAACATGGTGAAAAAAACTAGGAAGATTTTTTGGATAGTTACCTTCTTCTTCTTTTGGTGCCACTCCAATTACTGAAGGTTGGCCATCAGCTCTGAGTATTTGGGGTTGTCTCTTGCGAGGCGGAAGAGCTCAGTAGCGCTTGTGACTCCGGTCCACTCGCGGATGTTCCTCAGCCAGGACTTCTTTCTTCGGCCAACACCCCGTTTGCCCGCTACTTTTCCCATCATTATTAGCTGCAGTAGGTCGTAGCGTTCGTGGCGAAACACATGACCCAGGTAGGCGGATAATTACCAGGATATCAGAATTTTAGTAGAGTCGTGAATAGCGCTATGACACGCTACAGGCTGTGAGCCATATAAAGTGTGTAGATGATGTGACATGTTCTCTCTTGTCCGTATTCCAGAGCAGGAACCTTCGTTTCGCATGCTCGAGCGTGGAGCGCGGCTACAGTCCGTCGGAGGCGCGTGAGATTCGCGGCATGGCCTCGTTTCACCACCCGGCCGGGTTCGCGTGGGGCTACGTGCGCGCCACGCAGCTCATACACAACGACGGCAGCACCAGCGACACCGTCATAGAGGTCAACCTGAGATACCCTGGCGACAGAGACAGGAACCGGGTCAGTGACTTTATGTATGCTTTCTTTTATGTAAGAGACATGCGTGCTCTACCTCCAGCAGTATGCTAATTGCTTTATGGAGGAGCGAGGTGTTAGACTCCTCCATTGAAAAGGGACTCCTCCGTGACTAGGGACCGCGGTGCAACTGTAGATGTTGGAAACTTTTATACTTGTAAACTTGTAGGCTTTGCTTTGCTCACAAGGTTCCTTTGGCAGCTCTGGGATTCCGCTTCCAGTATGTATGTCTGCCTAATTGTATTAAAAAAAGTAAGATATGTTCCAGACTCACAACCACAACTGGTCGATCTTCGTGAACCCTGTGGGCGTGGACGCGGCGGTGCAAGTCACCAACACGCGCTGTGTGGCGGGTGGCTACCGGTGGAACCCTTACTTCACGCAGCTCGCCGACCCACTCAATGTTAGTGTCACACTTTTTTTTAACCACTAGTGAAAAAGAAGCGGGTAGATCGAGATACAAAAAATTAAATAAATCTTATTTCTTTACAGCATGATCTGTATAACCAAGAGTGCGGAGCTGACAATCCTCTTCGATGTGATGTTGGAGATCTGACAGCAAGACTCGGAACTATAAGTAAGATTATCCATTTTTCGCCGAATAATTTGGACTGGTTGAGAAGATTGTTCTACATACAAGACAAGACCGACGGGTCAACTGATGTTAAGTGACTACCATGGTATATAGACATAAGCAATACCAAGAAGATTACCGACCATTTTACATTGCGTAGAAGGCATCTGCCAGAACATACCGGTAGGTGCTTGACAACTTGAGATGGCTTTAGTACAGGCACATAAACTGAGGGTTATTAGATGGCCGAGTTGACGAAGCGACTCTCCTACTCATGTGTCTCTGTAAACTCAAACTCAAAACTCATTTATTCAGTTCAGGTCCTGGTAAGGCACTTATGAACGTTACAATTAACTCTACCACCAGTTCGAAAGACTTATACTCAGCCCTTCTCAAGTTTGTTTGTAAATTCTGGTTTCAGAATAAATATCGTAACTTTATTAGAAGGTAGTCGATAAATACTTGATCATAATGAGAATGTTTTCCATTGATCCAGGTGTAGGAGCTGATCGTCAAATGTTCATGGACAGTAACTTCCCACTGGAGGGCACGGTGTCAGCCATGGGTCGGTCCATTGTGATCTTCGGCCCCGAGAGGAGCAGTGAGAGGTTCGCGTGCGCTAACATTGAACCAGATAAAGACATCATCAAGTTCGCCAACATTATGAAGCCCCCCAGATTTGTGCTGTGAGTTTTTGTTAATTTACCACCTTATGGAGAGATAAAATAGGTTAATGTTGGGTTCAGCAAGATTCCCTGTGTGTGAATTTGTCACATAGACAAAAGGTTCAGGACATCGCGACACCAGAATCTCCGAAGCTGTATTTTATAAAGATTTGATAGTTTTTGCAAATGTGTTCTATGTATCCTGTTCTGTTTTGTGCAGTGGTCAGTTTCTCTCGGAGATCCGGTCGGTGATGGGAGTCCCCTCGTGGATGGTGAGCGTGGACTCTCGCCGCACGCGCGCGCTGCATCACAACACGTGTATACAGATCCTGCTGCACTTCACCGGACCACACGCCAATAGGCTCGAGCTTGACTTCACCAAGTACTATTTGTTCATTACCTATTTGTTTAATTAAGGCATAGGAATATTTTTTTATTTTAATTGGCCAATGCAAGCGTTTTTGCATAGTCTTTACTGTAACGCACGGTTTGGAACTTTGGACGGTTGATTTTGCTGAGAAGAGCCAGCAATAAATATTTCGACCGGATTTTTTAAAATAAAATCTTAGTCTAAAGAGATCAAACCATACCTGATCATGTCATACTTGTAAAACATATCTGCTTGTAGGGGCTGCAACTGCTGCTGCAAAAAAATTATATATAAATAAATACTCAAGCAGACCACTGAGACTAGATAAGTAATTATTAAAAAATGTTGCACTAAAAACCGAAAAATAAATTGAATAACATTAAATAAAATGGACAAAAAAATATTTCAATAACTAAATAGACCAAATCTTTACTTATGTAAACTACCTACGCACCTATTCAAATTATTATTCTATAAATACCTTTTGATCTGTTTGAAGTCGGTGCCAAGCCTAATAGGTTTAATAGGCTTCGTACGGTTTGAGGAGGTAGGACGTAGCATAACATCTGCTAATTGGGGCCGTCTGACTGGGCTAGTACCTCAACCTTACAGAATATCGCAGCCAAATAACACTGCCCTCAAGTGGTGTCGTGTTCCTGCGGTGAGTAAGGTTGCCAGAGTTCCTTAGAGGAGGCACTGTGCTGACGGCGGAGGGACCGGCGGTATTGTGGAGTCACTGTTGTAATTAAACATAAAATAATTTTAATAATTGTTTTTTATTAGCTGACTCAATTACAGTACAAGGTTAGAACGTCGCAGACCAGAGAGAGAGAGCGACCACAGATAAAATTCTTATGTTTTTAAATTGAACATAAATTCGGGCGCCAAATAATTTGACTATATTTGTAACTAAACAAAATTAAATTTTTTCATCATAAATAGGCAATACTGCTATTTTGTTAATAGATCTTTTATGAATGCTCGAGCCAGACTTAACTTCAACTACTCTTACTCGACCATCCGAGCCACTGAATACATTGACAATCCTAGCTAGTGGCCACCGTAATGGTGATGAATTTTCTCCTACCAATAGAACTAAAGCACCCACCTTTATGTTTTGAGATACATTATGCCACTTGGGGCGTTTCAATAATTGTGACAAATAACAGTTGTGCCATATTTTCCAAAAATCCTGCTGAACTTTAGTACATTTTTTCCAAAATTTTAATGCATTAATTTTATTTGAAGTTAAGTCTGGCTCGGGAATAGCATTTATTGGGGCTCCACACAAAAAATGAGCCGGAGATAAAAAAGAAAGATCATTAATATCATTTGATAACTGAGTCAAAGGTCTTGAATTTAGTATTCCCTCAATTTGAACCATTATTGTGTTGAACTGTTCGTATGTTAAGCATAAACTACCGACAACTCGTCTGTAATGATATTTAAATAGCTTTACTGACGATTCCCAAAGGCCACCGAATGTGGGACTGTATGAGGGAATAAACTTAAATTCAATACCTTTTGTGCTACAATAATCCAATACATTATCTTTATGCCTTTGAGAATTATTTAATAAATACAATTCTTGCAATTGATTATTTGCACCTTTGAAAGTAGAAGCATTGTCACAAAAGACAGATGCAGGAATTCCTCGCCTGGAGCAAAATCGTTTGAATGCTGCCAGGAAGCAATCAGTAGTTAAGTCTGACACTAGTTCTAAGTGTATACATTTTGTTACAAAACAAATAATTACTAACACATATCCTTTACTTATTATTGATCTGCGCATTGTGGATTGCTTAATCTGAAAAGGCCCACAATAATCAATGCCTACTTTATTGAAAACCTTATCTTTATTTACTCTAGTGTAGGGTAAAGCACCCATTAATTGGTTTGCTATAGTAGCTCTATATTTGAAACATGTAGTGCACCTATGTATTACTTTCTTTATTTCTCTGATAGCACTTATTATATAATATCTTTGTACTAAACTAGAAAGAGTTAACTTTAATCCTGAGTGCAACAAAGATAAATGCTCATTGCGTATGATGAGTGTAGTGAAATGACATTTATTTGGCAAGATTACTGGATATCTTTGACTGTAGGATACATTTGCATTCTCTAGCCTTCCTGCTACTCTCATCACACCTAAACTGTCTAAGAATGGATTAAGAGATTTGAGGTTTGTATTAATTGACTTTCCATTTTTTATACATTTTAACTCATCAACAAAATGTAAAGATTGAATATATCTAATTAAACATGACATTGAGTTCTTAATCTCTGTAACAGATAAATTTTTTAAATTGCGCTTATTTTGACTGAGTTTACAATTATTGATAAACCTTAATACATATGCAAAAATACGTTGTAGTTTTACTATAGATGATACATTTGAAATCGGTAGCACCTCTTCTTGTATATTGCAATTGACAACATCAGACTCAGTCTCTATAACGATATTATTTAAATTTATTTCTGTAGGAAAGAAATTTACATCATAAAGTTCCTGTGGTCCTAGCCACCAAATATTATGAGATGATAATTGGGTAGGATTAATTCCTCTAGACAAAATGTCAGCCGGATTGCTTTCCCCACTCACATGAAACCAATTGCATTCATTTGTTAACTTGTTAATTGTATTTACTCTGCGTTGAATGTATTGTATATTTTTTACAGATTTTAGCCAACATAGTACAATCTGGGAGTCAGTAAACAAATACTTATGTCTAAAATTAACATCTTTAAATATTGACAAAACCTTACTAAATAAATTAGAGAGTAACACAGCCCCATTCAGCTCTAGCCTGGGTATAGTTAACTTTGTATTAACTGGAGCAATTCTCGACTTGCTACAAACTAAGGATACATGCACATCATTTCCATGTATAACCCTTACATATAAACAACAACCATATGCAATGCTCGATGCATCACAATAGCCAATCAAATCTACATAATCTGCATCACAAATTTTTAAATTTCGGTTTACTATTATTGGCTCCATATTCATTAGATCACAAAAAAATTTATTCCAAGATAATAAAAATGTTTCACTAAGTGGAGTATCCCAATCTAATTTTTGTTTCCATAATGTTTGCATAAACTCTTTGGCTCTTGTAACAATGGGACCTACCAATCCCAAAGGGTCAAAAAATGTCCCAATACAACTTAAGACAGTTCGTTTCGTCCACTCTTTGGGAACTTCACCCTCTGGCTTACAAATTCTGAAGCAGTCCTCATTCATATCCAAGAACAACCCTAATGCCTTTAGTAACGTATTATTATTATCAAATTCATGATCTTTGCCAAATACTTGTTTGTCAATAGGGATATTGGACAGTGTTTGATGATTGTTCGAACTCCATTTGTGTAACTCAAAGCTTCCTAGTCTTAGTAAATTAATTAATTCATCGCATACCTTTTCTAATTCCTCAATGCTCTGGGCTCCAAAAATGTTATCGTCAACGTAAGTATTATTAATTAATACCTTGGCTGCTAATGGGTACTGATCACCATACCTTGTAGCCAACTCAAGCAGGCAACGTGTTGCTAGGAAACTAGAGCTCTTTACTCCGTATGTAACTGTCTGAAGCTGTAAACACAATAATGGATCATTAATATTATTTCTCCACAATATATTTTGCAAACAAGTATGGGAGGGTTCTATCATAATTTGTCTATACATTTTGCTAATATCGCAAAGAGCAATGAATTTGTATGACCTAAATAATACCAATATCTCAAACAAGCCATTTTGAACCACTGGGCCATTATGCAGTACATTGTTGAGACTTAAGTTTGCCTTTGTCTTTGCACTTGCATCAAAAACAACCCGAAGGGCAGTAGTTTGGCTATTCTCCCTTATAACAGGGTGATGGGGCATGAAGTAAAGTTGATCAATAGGTGTGTTTGATTTAGAAAGATCAATAACTTTTGCATGTCCTAATTCAATATATTCTTGAATAAATGCAGTGTAGTCCCTTTTTAATTTAGGGTCTTTATTAAATCGTTTTGATAAGTTGTTTAATCGTTGCAATGCTAATGTAAATGAGTCACCTAATACTAATTCTTCTATAGGTACCTTTAGTGGCAGCTTAACCTGAAATCGGTTATTAATTAACTGTACCGAATTGTTAAATTCGGCTTCGCAGATATCTGCCTTTGATATATCCTCCTTATGTATTTCGGGAGTGTGTTGTTCGTCCCAAAATTTTTGCAGGAGGAAATCAATATTATCATTTTGATTCGACATAGCATGCAAAACAACATTATTATTTTGAGTATTTGAGAGACATATATTTTCTCTATTTATATTGCCAGACAATACATAGCCAAATTTTGTCAATAGCAAGCATAAATTTCCCCCTGACAATTCAATTTTGTCTGGCAGTATTATTTTGGAAAATACTTCAGAAGAAAGCAGGAAAGAAATCTGACCTGGGACATTAAATTCATCGTCAGCTAATTTGATGTTGTCTGGAAAACTAATATTTTTTAAATCAAATTTCCTTTGTGGTAGAAAGGAGGTTATGTTGTCCACCACTGAGAAAAGTGTATTATAATTATAATTGTCATGTAATGAATTTAAACTTACATTTGCAGCCTTGGTAATAGTTTTTTCTTTTTGACCTAAGGCTGATATTTTGACCTCATGTTTAAATGTGGGTAAACCTAGCTTGCACATTATATTGGAGGTTATAAAAGATGTTTGACTTCCACTGTCTAAAAGACCCTTAGCAACAACATAAGAGCCATCCTGATTATAAATTTTTACTTTAATGGTGGGCAGTAATACCATATCTGTGGAGGCATTGCTATAACAACAAGATGATTTTTCTTCTTCCTTATGCAAGACTGTATGATGGGATTTACTTTTACATACACCACATCTAAAGAAATATCTGCATTTATTTTTGTGAATGTTCAGGCAAATGTTACATAATTTATTTTTGTTTACAAAGTCTAACTTATCATCAATACCTAAAGTTTGAAATTTTTGGCACAAGTATAACTTGTGATCAACTGATTTACAAAATGGACATGGGTTATGCGACACACTTGAATGGTTTGCAACACGATTCTGACTTTTAGAAAATGGGTAGGACTTACCTTCAGATTGCTGACTTTCTTCGAAACTCAAGGCCCTCTTCTCCACAAATTCAAAGAATTCATTTAAGGTTGGCAACGCATTCTGATCCCTATCAGTGTAATAAGCCCTGCAAGAGTAGGTATCGAGCTTCCTAATTAGAATTGTTACAATCATCATGTCCCAACATTCCACTTTTTGACCTAAACCTTCAAGTGCTCCTAACTGCTGACGCGCTTGTGAAACTAACTGTCTTAAATTTTGAGCAGTACCCTTTGTTATTGGCTGTAAATCAAGTAAAATATTCATATGATGTGTAATTAATATGCATTTGTTGTCATATCTACGCTTCAAAAGGTGTAATGCTTGTGTATAAGACTCATTAACTAATGGTAAACCCTCAATCAATATTAATGCATCACCTTTTAAATATTTACGCAGATAAAACAACATTTGAACTGGCGCTAAACTTTTATCACTGTCAATCACTGCTGTAAACATGTCTATAAAAGTTTTGTACTGCACTACGTTCTTGCCTTCAAAAACAGGAATTTCCAATTGAGGTAACTTGCGCGATATTACATTCTCCTGCGGTTGCTTCATGCTTGTTGAGCTGGAATCGGAAGCAGCAGCTGAAGACTTCATGATTTTCTGTATTTCGCCTATTGTTTTAAAGCATAGTTCCTCCACCTCATCTTCTTCCAAATTGACGTCGTCACATGTATCTTGTAACAACTGTAGATTTAGTCGATTTTCTCTGTATAACAATAATGAATCTTGGAGGTTTTTGACTCGCAAATTTAATTCTTCGACATCTATTAAAACCTGTTGTTTTTGTTCGAGAGCAAACTTGCTGGCTCGAGTTATTTGTCCTTTAAATTGCCCAATTTGCGCCTTCAATTTCTTCGTTTGCATCCCAGATTGACTTGGTATGGTATCACTTGGAATTGGGGGCGGAGGCATTTTTCTCGGAACTCGCAGTTTTTAATTGATGATATAAGTAATTGAAACAATGTTTTTCGCAATCACTATGTTGAAATAAGTGAATGAAACAATGTTTTTCGCAATCACTGTATGTCGGCTCTTCTTCGACGTTGCTTGCAAGTATGTAATTATTGTAAGCGTCACTATTCGTCTCCCTCGCACTCCTTGTAGTTGACGTATTTGACGTCTCTTTCGATTTCGTGAACTTGACTTTGAAATAACCTCGCCGGCCGGCGTAGCCCCAAAGTAGAAATATGCTGCTATGCCGCAGATTTTCGGGAAATAACTCCAGACGAATACTTTTAGATCCTTAAAAAGGGTTTCGGCACCATTTTTTATGTTGTAATTAAACATAAAATAATTTTAATAATTGTTTTTTATTAGCTGACTCAATTACAGTACAAGGTTAGAACGTCGCAGACCAGAGAGAGAGAGCGACCACAGATAAAATTCTTATGTTTTTAAATTGAACAGTCACTATTAAGTAGTGCAGGTGCATCATGTTGGCGTGCGGTTAGGGAGACCCGGTGAAACGGTTGACCGCTGGCCGCCCGCAGATAGCATGAGTTCCCGAACCCAGGGATTAATTAATTTCCACCCTGGGAAGCTGAACTGCCATCTGGCGAAAGTAGGTAATCTTACAATTCACAAGTGCTTGTGAAGGCATTTATTATTTCTTTCATTGTATTTTTGGGCTTGGCACCGACTTCAAACAGATCAAAAGGTATTTATAGAATAATAATTTGAATAGGTGCGTAGGTAGTTTACATAAGTAAAGATTTGGTCTATTTAGTTATTGAAATATTTTTTTGTCCATTTTATTTAATGTTATTCAATTTATTTTTCGGTTTTTAGTGCAACATTTGTCTTTGAAGTCGTTTTTATTTTTTTATAAAAAGTTTTATTTTTCCATTTTTTATATTTCAATGTTTTCAAGAAATATTTAATTGTTTTCGAGCAAATTAAGCCTATTATTAATTAACATTATCTATACTAATATGAGAAAGCTGAAGAGTTTATTTGTTTGAACGCACTAATCTCAGTAACTACATAAAATATATTAGTGTTGGATAGGCCATTTATCGAGAAAGCCTATAAGTTAAATAACATCACGCTATTAGATGAGGGAATACATAAATAGATTAACTTTTAAAGAATATTTATCCTAAATGATTAAGGCTTCTTTCTCAGCAGCTACTTGATATTGCGTTTCATTTCATATCTAGGACAACGTATATTCTAACTCCTAACCGATAAAGAGTTTACCTTCTATCATCAGCTCATTTGAATATGCAAAGAGACGTCGATACGAGTCTAAACGTGACTATAATATTTAAAGAAATATCCCCTAACTCCTAGCCGTTAAGGAGTTTGACCTACCATCATCAGCTCAGCAACATGAGATGATGACTACCAGATGCAAATATCTGAATAGCTTTAGAAGTTATATGAATTATAAATATTAGCCCATAATATTTACAGATTTATCCCTAAATCCTAACCTTTAAGGAGTTGTACCTTCCATCATCAGCTCTGCAACATAAGATGATGACTACCAGATAGAAATAGCTTTGATAAGTACGTATATGAATGAAAAATACTGTAAATTCTTATAAAATTTGAGGGTTGCCCTCATTTTCCCCAGGATCCCATCATCAGATCCTGACTTGGTGACAATGGGTCTACCGCCGAAGTATACTCATTCAAATGAAAAAATAATTTTGAAAATCGGTTGACAATTCTTATAAAATTTGAGGGTTGCCCTTCGTTTCCCCCAGGATCCCATCATCAGATCCTGACTTGGTGATAATGGGACCACCGCCGAAGTATACTCTTTCAAACAAAAAAAAAATTTGAAAATCGCTTGACAATTGGCGAAAAAATCGATGAACATACATAAAAAAAAAAAAAAAAAATACATACAGTCGAACATATAACCTCCTCCTTTTTTGAAGTCGTTTAATAAATAATCGGTCTAAGTAGCATCCTAAAAAGAGTAATTGCTGAGTTTATTGGCGGCTCTTCTCAGCATAAACAGCCTTCCGAACCGGGCATTAGAGTCTAGACTATTCATAAGTGCTTGGAAAGACTTATTTCAGTAAAAAAAAATATTTGTTTACTTTTACGCCTTGGTCTATTTACCAGGTTAATAGCATCAGGTCGTTTGGACTCGCCGAGTATCTTCATCCCAGGGTTTGTGAACACGAAGCGGAAGAAGACGATATCGTACCGACCGTGTGGCACCACGGATCCTAACGAAAGAAAGAGTAAGTTCAAAATTGTATACCATTGAGTTCTTCAAGAAAAGTGTGAAGATTTGTGCACGGTCAGTAACTGAGGGATACCCCTGGTTTTGGAAGCGTAGTTTACGGTAACCGCTTACCTTCAGGTGGGTCGTATGCTTGTTTGCCACCTTGAAGCAGATCGTATACTGCCAGTTAAACTCACTGAGTTGTGTAGGCCGATCCAAAGCTACGCGAACTCAGTTCAATACTTAATGACCTTCCCTTTTTTCTTGAAGATGGTTGATATATATATATTTTTTCTATTTAATTCTTTTTTTGACTTTACTTATGAACTTATTTTTTGGGAAGACCAACAGCTACGTAATACCATAATATGTTTATTTTAATTCAGATCATAGTATGAGCTATTTTTTGTTTCAGAAAACTCGTATTTCTTCTCTTCCGATCCGTCATCGGCCATCACCACAAGTTTATCGGTGCCTGTTGCCGTCGTTACATTCCTCTGTATTCTTAGAATGTTATCAATGTAAGAATGCTCCCAAGAATGTGTGTTCGTCAAGAATAAACCTTATACCGTAGGTCGAGGTTTCAAATTCATTTGTTAAATGACAACGTGACTTACGTTCTGAGTTATGTTCCTATTTATAAGTCCGGGAGAAGATGACAAGGAAATTCCCATCTGCCCCCAAAAATAGTTTAGGGGCCGATAAAATTTTAATTCCCATCTGTCCCCATTTATAATTTTGGGGACAGATAACACAAAAAATTCCATTTGTACCCATTTGGGGACAGACACTCGGGGACATATGGGAATCCTCCTTTTTCATAAAATGCATGTAAAAGTAAAGTGAAATGTCTCTACAATTGTAAAAATATTGATACCAAATGTACAATAAATTTATTATTTGTTACTTATTATTGATTTTCATTTTTTTTCCTAATTTGTTTTTATTTATTTCAACTAAGAAACTATTTCGTACTTATGTAGAGTATATCGACTGCTTTTTAACCTGGAATTAATCTTCAGGAATGCGGACATATCCGCGAGGCGTAATTAAACCCAAACGTTATAATACCTATACATAATGTAATTGGGTAATGTGATATATATATAGCCTCTACGAACGCCACAGAAAATAAAAATAAATCCTGCGACATTTTTCACACATTAATTTACATTTTTTTATCCTATATGGAAACGAACCTTCTCAAGTTGATCGAGAAAGCGATCACTTGATAAAGTTAAATAAACGCAGCATTAGCAATTTAAAATTAATTTTATATTCCCGCTCAAATTATTGCTGAAATTCGCAATATTAAGCATCACCCTTGCCCGCGCATGCGCGTTTGAAAATCAATACCTCAACACAACCGACAAGTTTCAATCGCGGCTCAAAACAAAATGCGGTTCAAATTACAATTCCTACTGCTCTTTCTCACTATTTACACGGCAAATGCTAACTTAGAAGGACCCTTCCTATTCTTTGGTCCCAAATCTTTAGAAAAGTACAAAAGACCAGCGTTAAAGTATCTAGACCAGGATGACCTGATGAAGCTCTATGGAGAACAGGCGGCGATCGTGGTGTTTAATAACCAAGACTCTGTGCCCCTGTCCAGTGGATACTTCCCAAGGCTGAGGAAGATGCTGGAGGGTCACACTACACTGGTTCTGCCGCAGGACTTTTTGGATGTTCACCCAGATTATATTAGCAACGAGACGCAGGTTTGAGTAATATTATTAGAATATTGTAGGTAATATTGTTTCATTGAATACTCAACTTTATGTAATGACTGTTTTTGAATATTTTTTTGGTAATCTAGTTGTGAAAACTAACATATGACGGGTTTCTTATTAATACTAGTTTGAGATCAATCTAAGTCTATTGATATAAAAAGTCTTGCCTAACTGATTAAACTACAGATCTATCAACGCACAGCCTAAACAGTTCAATTATAGCTAGTCTCATGTATTTCTCATGTATTATTTATATCTATAATAACTAATAGACATTTACTTTCGAATTCCATGAGACCGCGCTCACCCGCGACTTCATATTTTACGTGAACTTTTAGCTAGATAGCTAGTTCAATAACAATACAATATTTACAACCGGCCATTATAATTATGTTGAATAAGAATTTGAGTTAAAATAGAATATATTATTCAGGTGTTGACGCTGCAAGGCCCGTGGTCAGAGCGCGACGCTCAAATGACGGAGACGTTTGCGAGGCTTCAAGATATTTACGGATCTGGGCGAGTTCTTGGAATATTAGGTAAACATAAACATATAATATCCGAAGTAAAAAAATTATTGTTCCTAAACCGCCCACTATTGAATACAACAAAACAATTTAAAAAAAAACAAATGGAGCAATTTTCGAGTTAGATTTCTATATGTTTGTATTGGATTCAGTATTAAAATTCTCACCAAATTCGCATTTTTAATCGTAACTGAAGTTTAAATAAAGTTACATAAACATACATGGCTTTAAAAACATTCACAGGTAACTCAGTATCTCAGAGCCAGTCATCCGACTACGTGGACGACTGGTCCCGCGTGAGGCGACAGGTCTCCAACGAAACGTCCACCTCTACACCTGATGAAGACAAGCCTCTGAGAGCTGCACCTAAATACTCTCTGTATAATGCTACTGGTGCGTCAATCTTTATAGATGTACGAATACTTGTATATAACATCAAATTTGAAAATCATCAAATAATGAATACTGCTTCTCAACCCCTCAGGTCCTCCGGGGAAAGGTGCACTCCTCTACTCATCAGGATGGCCAGAACTGCGCTGGGCTAACGGTAGCTCCATGGTGTTCAGCTCGCAAGTTGGTGAACCTACTGTGAAGCCCACTCGCCTGTACAACATCCTTGTTGTCAGGTTCGCTGATGGAGATAGCAGTCGGGAGAAGGTATTGGTTTAGGACAGTGCTGTTCTAAATAAAATGCCTTTAGGTACATCTTGAATAGATGATTTAAACAGCGTCTGTGTGGCAGGCTTTAGAATGACTGTAAAGTCCGATACGGGAGCGACCATTAAACTACCGTTTATTGCCGGCTCTTCTCAGCAACCTTGCGAACTGTGCTTAAGAGTCATTCGAGTCATTAGAATCTGACAATTCATAAGCGCCTGTGAAGGCCTATTTGGATGAATAAACATTTCATTTTATTTCAACATACAAATCCAATACAAACCAATAAACAAATAATTTCCAGATCACCCTAGAATTCAGCTTCAAACAATCATCTGGATGGTGGACGGCGGTGGGAGTGGAGGTGAAGTTCGGCCGAGAGGTGACAGGCATCAGCATGAAGGCACCAGCGCCACCTGATGCTCCATCAGCTGTTCTTGGCAGCTCCTATCATTGCTCTCTGCCACTTGTGTACACGTCCGAGGAGGCCACATTGACTTTACCAGATATTCAGGTAAGTTGTTCACTTACGTTAATTGTTGTAGGAGTTTCTTCTAAAGCATCTAGGCATTTGGAAACCTGTGATGTTATTCTCATATCTTTTTCTAATTAAGTTATTGCCTTATTAAAATGATTTACATGACCCCGAGTTGGTTACTTTAAAACAGATTGTCACTTTTATTTTTTTTAAATACACACTTAATCTAATAAAAAAGTTGTAAGTAGGGAACGTACCCAGAATACTCGCAGTGTTGTTTCGTCAGATGTCTCTGAGCGAAGTATACGCCAGTATTCTGGTCAAAAAATGCGTCGACCACATGTTCATGAGCACTATCAACAAAATAGCAGACAAATAAAAGCTTTAAAGATATAAAAATACTATACTTTGTATTTCAGATGCAAACTTTCATGGACAGCACAGAGAAGTTCGCTGACGCATTCGACTGTATCGGCTTCACAACAGTTCCTATTTGGTAAGAATAACCTTAAAAATAAACTTGCCTTATTCTCCGTGGTTTCACCAGTGATCCTGATCTGTGAGTAAAATTACAATTTTCTAACTGCAGCGGTTTACGTCGTTATAGGAGCGTTAATAGGTCCGTTAATCTATAGTCTATATTATTGGAATAGTTTTTCACATTTCCAGAGTTGTTCCCATATCGAAAGTTCTGCCAATATTTTCTAATTTTAATATCTAGGAGTATTGTTAAAACTCTTAATTTAAAGCCAAATATTATAATTTGCAGGTCAGGTCTAATGGTGTCATTCATAATGCTGATAGCTCTTGGTATATCAGTAACCATGATCCTGGACATCAAGACCATGGACCGCTTCGAGAACAACCGGAGCAAACAACTCACTATCACCGTGAGCGAGTAAGAGAGGAAGATGGAGAAGAGAGATGGTGATTCTTAGTTAAAAATTAGCTTTTTGAAGTGCAATATGGTGTTATGGGTTGATGCGAATAAAAAATTTATTGAGGTCCCAGAATATTATAACTATTAGTTGTGAGGGAAGGAGAATCTTCTTTTTATTCAGTATTTAGATTTTCTAGAACCAATAAATTAAATAGAACTGTGAAAATAATACTATACAGGTACATAATATCAGATTTAAAGTCTTCTAATAACATATTTGAATTATTATAAGTAAGATTTGGATTCGTTTTGAAGTTGTAAATTTTATTGAATCTTTTATGATAATGTATTATGAAGAATTAATTTGTAAATAATATCTTTTATTTTGTTAAAATTAATTTAGTATCTGTGATGTAGAACGTTAGTTAATTGTTATTCGATATTAAACAAGTGAATTTAGCATGTGGCTCTATGACATAAGGTTTATTTTCAGTTATTTGATTTTTCACATGACTAACGTTTTCAATACTTTAGTAGGCAGAAAATGTTAAATGATTGTTCATATCGATAGTAAAGGACATATCAACCTTTTCTTTGTTTTATTTTTAGGTTATTCCCCCATTAGGGCACGAGCATACCTCAACAATATGGATTTAGAGTGACATCACTGACTTCAAATGACTTCAATGATACTAAGATTTCGCTGTTTGTCCGTCCGTCTGTCTGTCACCAGGCTGTATCTTAAGAACCGCGATAGCTAGACAGTTGAAATTTTCACAGATGATTAATTTCTGTTGCCGCTATACTTAACAACAAATACTAAAAACAGAATAAAATAAATGGGGCTCCCATACAACAAACGTGATTTTATTGCCATTTTTACGGAACCCTTCGTGCGCGAGTCCGACTCGCACTTGGCCGGTTTTTTTTAATTAACGTAGTCGGGTATTTTTTTTAAAGTATTGTATGACTAATTATCGTTGCTAAACCAAAATAAATAAACAAAACTGGCTCTACCACCTGCCTACATAATACTGATAGCTTACACCAAAGTGTGTCGATGGCACAGGTCAATGCTTTCTACGATAAAATGTCACATTCAACACTGTTGTTTTGATGAAATTATTTCTCTATTTACAACCTCTTTAGAATTTACCTTTATGTACAAAGATTATACGGCATTGTGAGGGCTTGCACTTCTGTCAGTTAGTCTATGGTTTGTCTATGCCTCTATGGTCTACCAAGGTGAGATTGTGTCCATATCGTCGGATGTTTTTCATATTTTGTACTATGTGAAACTATTTTTAAGAATTAAATGTAATAAGTCTAAGTTGCTTTTTTAATAAGAGTAAGTGCTGAGTTTATTGCCGGCTCTTCTCAGCAAAAGCAAGCTTAAAAACCGTGCATTAGAGTAAAAAATGTGACGATTAAAAATACTTATAATGAGTTTAATAACGAGATTTTTGAATTTGACACAGTTATCTGATCCCAAACTAAGCAGAACTTGTACAGTAGAAACCAGATAATTGATATAATACATTTTTTGGTATGAATAAATACACCCAGACTAAGAACAAACAGATATGTTCATGCACACAAATGTCTGTCCTGGATGGGAATCGAACCCACAACCAGTGGCGTGATAGGTGTGTAAGGTATCAATATTATGGGTTTGCTTTGGCTTGATTGATTTCCATTTTTATTATAATCTTTTCAGAGCATTGAAATAAAAGCTTGTTTTTAAAAAATATTTTTTTACCATTAATTTATTTAAATTCATCCCTAATTATTGAAAAGGTACGATAAACGATTTCCACACGGTCGATGTCGTGGGCTAAAGCTAGTCAAAAGAAAAGGACAAATCCTATTAAATTTTGTTAATTGTTAAACATTTGAAAAAAAAGCCAATGGTCCAAAAATATTTAAAAAATTTAACCTTGCTGAGTTTCTTGCCGGTTCTTCTCAGTTGAAGGCTGACTTCAGAACCGGAGGTAACTTCTGTAATTCGACCTTCATAAGTGCCCTTCTAGGTCCTAAACTGAATAAATGGTATTGACTATGACTTTGAAATGCATAGACAAATATTATAGACGAGTTGTCGGTAAATAATATGGTAAATGGAAGAAAACCTATGATTTCTTTCTTACTGCCCTTATGTGGCGAGGACAAGTTTCTCTACGCATATAGATTGCTTCTAACACTTACTAGTATTCAGGTTTAACTATAAGAAAGTGTTTGAAATATGTTCAAGTGTGACAAGTCAGGCGGCTCGACTGATGGTAAGTGCCTGTAGACCAGCGGGATTGCCAATGTGTTGAACTCCTTATTAGGTAACAGGTTTTCATGTACAACTGATGGAATACACCGAGGTGCAAGGCGGTGGATGGACATGGTCTGCTGGTGCAGTTATCTAAATAAATATCCTCGGACATTTGTTCACACACGGCTATCTGATCCCAAATTAAGCAGAGCTTGTAATATGGAAACCAGATGACTGATATACTACATATACTACTTTCTTTTTTGTAAATACATACTTAAATAGATAATTACACCCAGACTCAGGACAAAAGGACATGTTCATGCACACAAATGTGTGTCCTAGATGGGAATCGAACCCACGACCTGCGGCGTGATAGGTAGTGTGTTAACCAACCACGCCAACTGGCCCGTCAAATGTCAAATCTATCGCTGTGCTTTGATTTCCTATAGATGTTTTCCATCAGAAAGCATTATCAATCACTACCTTCCTTCTTCATGACAATGACGTCACTGGTTATCAAAACTAGCTTATTTAGGTTTAACTTGAGAAATGTTACAATACCGGTGATGCGCATATTCAAGAAAAAATACCTAATACTAACTAATGTTTAAGGCAATGATAGCTCAGTGGTAAGTGACGTCGAATACCGCGGCGAAGGTCGTGGGTTCGAATCCTACAATGAGCTTGAGCTTTCGGTGAAGGAATACATCGTGAGGAAACCATAGCACGGTGGTAGGGTACTATGTGGTAATCGACTGGCTGGCTACCACCCTCAAGTTGAAAATCTGTCGCCAAGCACCTGTTGGTGTGTTCCGGCAATTGCACTTGAGAGCCAGTTCGCCTTAATAAGGTGTACAACACATTAGCAATCCCCTGGTATTGCCAATGTCTATAGGCGACGGTAGTCACTTACCATCAGGTGACCCGCCTGCCTCGTTGTCACTAGTGACATAAAAAAAAAAAAAACAAACAACCGCAAGGCATTTTTTTTCTGCAGTGGATTAAAGACGTAATGATGATTATAAGGAAGAAGAGAGAGACCAATGAGTCGTATAATCTAAGTAAGTATTCAAATCTTCCCACAAAACATCACTCAACGCCGAAACAATCGAAGCATTTATAATAAAAGCACCGCAAATTAAACTTATTAAACAAGAAAGACTCGAGAGCCCGCGATAAGACAAAAGCGAAAGTAGTAGTTCGAGATACGATCAACGAAACAAGTGCCCTGTGAAATATGACCCCTATGTGATGGGTTTAAGAGCTACCAGGGCCACTTGTTTGGTATGCTTATTAGTGCTTGGTCCGAGATGAAGGAGTAAGCGGTAAGCGTTGTCACCTTGTGAAACTACTTACTACAGTCTTTTAGGTTGAAAGGTGTTTTCTTCGCGGTGTTCTTTTTTTTATTTTTTATTCTCGATAGTCTTGTGTTTGACCACAATCTCACCATGGTAAGTGATGATGTGGCCGAAGATGGTAAGCACACAAAGCCTAGATGGGAACTGGCTCTCAAGTGCAGCTGTCGGAACACACCGATAGGTGTTTGGCGACAGATTTTCAACTTGAGGGTGGTAGCCAGCCAGTTGGGTACTACAAAGTACCCTACCACCGTGCTATGGTTTCCTCACGATGTTTTCCTTCACCGAAAGCTCAAGGTCATTGTAGGATTCGAACCCACGACCTTCGCCGTGGTATTCGACGTCACTTACCACTGAGCTATCATCGCCTTTTACACTATATTTTTTTATTTAAAAGTCAAAGCTGCCTCCTACTAAGTAAATTTGGAGGATACTGACTGGCCTAAATCTGCCTCGCTTATAACTCGCGTCAACACAAAAAGCATCGTGTTTCCATTACAGATGACGAACTTTCACTCACTATCGACAGGTAGACGCGGCTCGGGCTCGGGTCGGCTCGGGTCGGCTCGGGCCAGCTCGGGCAAGCTCGGGGCTAATGTAGTGATTATTTAAATGTTATCGAGGCGGGTGCAGGCGGCACACTTCTGCGACCCCGCCTGCTATGGGGACGCAGCCTTATTGTGTTACCTACGTATTTTGGACATTAACTTTAAAAAAATGTTTTTAGATGTTTGACATTGGTATTGATATTCTTTCCTGAATAAAAAAAAATGTTAATGAATACCGTCGCTTATAGACATTAACGATACCAGCGGGATTGCCAATGTGTTTTAAGGCAACTGGCTCTCAAGTGCAACTGCCATGGTCGCTGGCCGCAACACACCAACAGGTGCTTGGCGATAGATTTTGAACTTGAGGGTGGTAGCCAGCCAGTCTAATACTACAAAGTATCCTACCACCGCACTATGGTGTCGCCAAGATGTCCTTCACCGAATCCCGAAAGCTCAAGCTCATTGTAGGATTCGAATCCACGACCTTCGCCGTTAATGTCTTCACCACTGAGCTATCATCGCCTAAACCAAATGTTCTACCTCTCAGATATGCCAACACGCGACTTTCGACCTTAATGCCTTATGAGTGTTCTTAGAACGATCTGGAAATGGGAAATAATAATATTAGGTATTTCGCATCAAAGTTAAAAAGGCTACCAAAACACTATGTAGCCATAATGCCTAGGTCACGTGATATCACGATGTCAACTGCTCTCAAGCTTTTAGTTGTCAAAATATCTTTCATAACTTTACTGTTTCCATTTTGGTGTTTACAAGCAGGTGACGTCACACTCTGAATCGGCCAGTACCGAGCGTTTTCAATCACGTGGTCAAAGATGAAAATTTAATCATTTTATTTATGATTTCTTGTAAACATCATTTATATTTTCAAATATTACGATGACTAAATTGGTTTAGAAAATTGTATACTGTTAAGCTAACAACAGTTTTATCACAGAAAAACTAGTGGTTATCAAAAACATGTTCATTACACCAGTATATGATCCAGTTTCCGGTTTCTGGTATACGATAGTGATCTAACAGTACCTATGTGGTCTCTGGACATGCACCGTCGTCAGTCGTGGATGTAGCACATCCACGCCGCATCTACAATGGCAGTAAGTACATGTTAATATTCGTTCTAGTTTTCATTTCAGGTATGTAGTTTAGACGAACGGAACGAATTTTTGACTTAACATTTAAAAATATTAAACAATTGTATAGTGGCACTTTTCATTTAATTTTATTTAAGGTATTGTAATATGGTGTACAACACATTGGCAATCACCGATGTTATTGCTAATGTCTATAGGCGACGGTAGTCACTTACCATCAGATGACCCGCCAGACTCGTTGTCACTTGTGACAAAAAAATAAAAAATCAAGTTTATCGTTAGACCTTGGTCATAGAAATAGGTATTAGTCGAAGTCAACATCATTTATTCAGTTTAGGCCCTAGAAGGGCACTTATGAAGGTCAAATTACAGATGTTATTACATGTAACATCTATTTACCCCAGCGGTCCCTGCTTTAACGAGGGAATCGTCAAAAAATATTTCTTAGCGGATACCTACTCCCTAATAGGAATCTACCTGTATTTCAAGTTTGTAACATGGATACTATCTGAGATTTCGTGACTGATTGACTGATTCGACACTGATGATTTCGGTTTTATAATAGAGAAGATTATTTTTTTTATGTCACAAGTGACAACGAGGCAGGCGGGTCACCTGATGGTAAGTGACAACCGTCGCCTATACTCATTGGCAATACCAGGGGATTGCTAATGTGTTGTACACCTTATTAAGGCGAACTGGCTCTCAAGTGCAATTGCCGGAACACACCAACAGGTGCTTGGCGACAGATTTTCAACTTGAGGGTGGTAGCCAGCCAGTCGAGTACTACAAAGTACCCTACCACCGTGCTGTGGTTTCCTCACGATGTTTTCCTTCACCGAAAGCTCAAGCTCAGTGTAAGGATTCGAACCCACGACCTTTGCCGCGGTATCCGACGTCACTTACCACTGAGCTATCATCGCCTTAAAGATAGATGTAAGTAGGTTTTGAAACAAGTAATAAGGGAACAATGATATGTTCTACTTCTAGTTCAATAATAGCTAGCTGTTAGCTTTCCTTATAATTGTAAGGTTGGATTACAAATAGTGATGGGAATCTCGTGTGTTATATTGTACTCGAGGTAATTGATGCTACGTATGTGTTTTGCAGGAATAATAGATTGAAAAATAAATAATAGGGATGTTGCATATATTCAAGAAAAATATGTAACACCAACCAGTATGTAAAACATCGAAAAATACTTAAAAACACCGAATATGTTGTGAAAATTAGTCCTTTTATGATTTTTAATAACGAATTTAAAAACAAAGAGTAGATCTTTGATGTTGTATAATTACAAATATCCATATAAACTAACGTTTTTTCACATTGAATTAAAAAAAAAAACTATAATATATTACGTATTTGTGTTAAATTGTTTTCCAATTTTTTTTTTTTTTTCGAATTAAATTGATAAAATGATGAATGCTTTAATTGTAATTTATTTAAAATGTTACCAAGAGAATTAGATAGATGAACCATAATCAAACGTCCCAATCGTGACCAGTCTACTCGAGTTATTTTCGTACTCGAGTAATATTAACAACATCACATCACTAGTTTCGATCGATATGTTGAATTCTTGATATCAGCGGTAGTGGCATGACATTACGGCCTCATTTTAAGAGCTGAGAACAAGTTCAATATTTATTTAATTGATCTATACAATACTTAATACCTCTCCGTTATTTAAACTGCATTGTTGTTCAATACAGATTAAAGAGGGACAGAATAAAAAAAAAACCGGGGAGTTTGTTTCGCCGTTTGTTCTCCTGACAGGTCTTTATTTGGAAATGGTGGTAACAATAACAATAGCATTAAATAATAGCAATAAAATGACGTTCAATAAGTGTTCCTTAAGTGTCCCTTTGAATAAAACATTTTGATTTGATTTGATTTGATTTGAAAAAAGATCTATTGAGGAAGACCGAGGTACAATTTGAATAAAGTAAGGATTTTTGTTTTTAGGGAATAATTTTCGGAACTGAGTCGTTACTAATAAATCTTTCACCAATGGAACTACATTATCATTTCCTAACATAGTATTATAGTAAAGAATCAATGGAATTTTTTATACATTTGTATTTTTAGTAAATCTATACTACAAAGAGGTAAAGTTTGTGGGTTTGTGAGGTTGTAGGGGGTAATCTCTGGATCTACTGAACCGATTTTGAAAATTCTTTTACCAATAGAAAGCCACGTTATGTGTGAGTGTCATAGGTTATTATTTTATCCCGGAAAAACATAAGATCCATGGGGAACGCGGGAGAAATCGCAGGGGACAGCTAGTATATACCTTGATATGTTGCTAGGGATCAAAGCCGGACAAAACGATATTATAAAATGAAAATTAATTGATGAACAGACTACCTAACCGGTTTGAATAAAAATTACAAAAAAAATCGATATCACGGTGGAAACCGTAGGATACAGTAGTTTGTTTGTTTGTTACGATTTAATTCAAAAACTACTCGACCGATTTTAAAAATTCTTTCACTATTCGAAAGCTACATTATCGCTGATGAACATAGGCTATATTTTTATCCCGGGAAAAGATAAGATCCAACGGGAACGCGGGTGAAACCGCGGAGGACAGCTAGTATGAGATACGATAAACTCCTAAACTCACACATGTCAACAGGTGCACAAAAACAAACAAACGAACAAGTGAAAGTGACGTGACAATTAATTATAAATAAAAAAAACCGGCCAAGTGCGAGTCGGACTCGCGCACGAAGGGTTCCGTAAAAACGGTAAGTTGTATGGGAGCCCCGCTTAAATATTTATTTTGTTGTTATAGCGGCAACAGAAATACATTATTTGTGAAAATTTAAACTGTCTAGCTATCGCAGTTCTTGAGATACAGCCTGGTTTGGTGACGACAGACGGACAGAAAGCGAAGTCTTAGTAATAGGGTCCCGTTTTTACCCTTTGGGTACGGAACCCTAAAAATGGTAGTGTGTGAGTGGGAGTGAACGGAGATGGAATTAGATAAGTGCGCATGATGTTGTACCTACTCACCGTTATCTGAACATCTGCGACTTGCGAGTGAGGGTTATGAATGACAAATCGACGAGATACTGACTGAACTGATGCATGGTTTGAAAGCAGACGTAATACCTATTTGGACAACTGAACAACAAATAGTTTTGTAAGGAATATAGGACGATTTTTGCTGGGTATCGTGAACTGAAAGGACATTGAAGCATTTTTTTTAAATTCTGGATAAGCTTGTAAATATTCTTACCATGGTAAGTGATGATGTGGCCGAAGGTGGTAAGCGCACAAAGCCTAGATGGGAACTGGCTCTCAAGTGCAGCAGGGTTCCTTCGTAAACGTGGGTGCTTAGGCTACGGTAACTACTTACCATCAGGTGGCCGTAAGCTTGTTTGCCACCTATGGTAAAAAAAGATGATAAAATTTTGCTATCTAAAATCTATTCTGAAACTAAGATGAAATAAAATATATTTTTGAGTAGGTACTGTACAGGCTTGTCTAATGATGTAATTTTTTTAACTAAACGTAACACTTTTTCTAGTAAATCTTTTTATAATCTGACATAACGCCTTCCGGCACACATGCATACAATATAGGTACAGTCGAAAACATAAGAGTACATACTAAATATAAGTACGTACAAGTAATTATAGGTCTACCTACTTATTACTATGTAAAATTAATATGGGGAAAAACACCACCTGTTCACTATAATAGATAATATGTTTTAATGTTTTTGGCATTATCGTGCGTTGTGAAAGGGGGCTAGACGGAAAAAATTCTTACGACAGTTTTAGTGTCACTGTCACTTTACATAAGCTGTGCGGCGTGCGCATGTTTCTCTGTCTGTCTTTCTCTCTCTCTCTTTCTCTCTCTTATAGAAAACAAGCCAGATATTTTCATTTCTATTTATATATATATATATATTTATATAAATATACTCTCTCGACTTATATAACTTATATAACTTCGTTCCATCCGGGTGTCCCTTGACACCTCTCAAGTTTTTTTTATACCATTAGGTGGCAAACAAGCTTATGGCCCACCTGATGGTAAGCGGTTACCGTAGCCTGTAGACGCTTGCCAACCTTGCATAAACCTTCTTACTCCTCTTTTGAAGAACCCCATGCTGTAGTCTCAATGGAAAACCTCTACAGGGAGCTCATTCCACAGCCTGATCGTACGCGGGAGGAAATGTCTCTCAAACCGCACGCGACCAATTTGGTTCCAAGTTGTACAGAAAGTATTTGTTTTGTACTTATGTTGGTGACTGTACTCTCCGGCTTAATGTGATAAAACTAGAGTCGACAACTGTACATTACATCACAAATAATTCATTACATTTATCCAAGTCTGTTATTACATTAACGGGTAATGTATATCCAAATAGTTTTCTAATAAAGGCTGTCTGTACGTCACAGAATATAGAAGGTACTAGATGATAAGAAATGCTTTCTTATTGGTTTTTAATTTGAAAGAAATTTTACTAATCCTACTAATACGGAAATGTGAAAGTTTGTATGTAACATATGTATTATGTTTGAATTTTTGTTATTAAATCACGCAAAAACGGTAGAACGGATTTTGATGAAACTTGGTACACAGGTAGATTGTATCCTGGAACAAAACATAGGATACTTTTTATCCCTGGAAAAGATAAAGAGGCACGCCGTTGAAACCGCCCGGTGAAACAGATAGTTAATAAATGCGAATGTTTGTGTGTATGTTACCACATATCTCTGTAATGCAATTCTCTGATGTAATTTAAAACTCTGGTTTGCAATAATAGGATTGATTGTATGGATCTGTGTGCACTATTTCTTCATTTTCAGGTACCTACAACACGAACTAGACACACTCGCCTCTTCCAGACTCAACTTTCCCGAACGAATTATGCTAGTAATTGTTTAGCTAACAGGATTCATAAAACTTTTAATAAGAATTTTTATAACATAGACATTTTTAACACTACCGGTTACACATTTAAAAAAGAAGTAACCAAAATTTTAAACTCTGGTTGAAATTATTTGATTTTGACAATGTAGGATACGTTATCTATAAATTTCTATAAATAAATATTTATTCCTACACAACACAAACACACACGCACACACATACACACACACACACACACACGCACATACACACACACGCATACACACTTTACTTTACTATATTGGTATTTATTAATTAACTTCATAAATTCATTATTTTTATTAAAACATAGATTGGCATGTACTGCAATGGAGCAGCTACCTCACTAAACTAACCCCATATGTATAAAATAGTATTTAAAAATTGTTAATCCGTTATTGGCTGTAAATTTTGTTTATATAAGTATATACCTAAGCTACACTTCTAAGAGCTGTGGATTTTGTAATAAATATAAATAAATAAATAAATAAATAAATAAAGTAACTGCTGAACGAATCTTTGTATCACAAGAAAAAGTAAGTTAATTCGGGAACGAAAATTAAATACATCACAAAATATTAGATACTCGATTTCTGAAAATATTTTTTTATTCCTAGTTCTAATATTGATGATGTTGTATTAGTTTCTAGTTGTTTCTTTATTCTACGTTTAAATGCATCAAGGGGCGAGGGGCGAGGGGCGAGGGGGCCAGTCGGGGGCGAGGGCGGCAGAAGGTGCATCATAGAAAGTAAAGACAGAAACAGAGGTCAGTCCGTGATGGCATTCCAAAACGTGAGCGAGACGACGGCGACGAGTCGACATGAGAACCAAACGAATTCACTCTTCATATCAGGGTTCCTTAGGAGATTTTAGAAAACACATTCAAGTTGTTCGGTAAAATAATTATCTCAAAATATTAGTAGGGCTTCACATAATTCGAGTTATAGTTCTTCATTTATATTTCTTTCCTAGTTTTCCGTCCCGCGGTTTCACCCGCGTTCCCGAGGGATCTTATCTTTTCCTAGGATAAAAGTATCCTGTTTTATTCCAGGATATGATCTACCAGTGCGCCAAGTTTCATCAAAATCTTTTCAGCCGTTTTACCGTGTTTGAGGAACAAACATCTACCTAAAAACACAAACATCCAAACTTTCACATTTATAATAACTAAGTAGGATTGATTGCAACTGATAATGAGTGATGATATCTACTGACTTACTACCAAATTCAGCCAAACGTCTTAATACAGGATTCCGAAGGAGATTGGCATTAATTGTATTATAGTAATAAGTTCATATCGCTATGGGAATAACTATTAATTCACAAAAGATGCGCATTTCTTAAAAAAAAAAAAAAACAAAAAAACGTATTCAGCAACTATTTTTCATTATAAGACTAGCTGTCCCACCCGGTTTCACCCGCATTCCAGAACGATCTTTTCCCAGGATTTCCATCTACCTGTGTGTCAAGTTTCAACAAAATACGTTTAGTCGTTTTTGCGTGAAAGTAACAAACATATTCACACCAATAGAAGTAAGATTCATAAATACACGCACAGTTAAATAAGCACTGCTCATTTGATCAAAGGAATGAAGTCTGATTTCGACAGAATAGGGTTGTGTACAAAAAAAATCTATTTAGTCCGTCAGTTAGATTACCAAAAAATATTGGACACGTATTTTTTATTTTGTTCCGTAAACGAAAAATGACGAGGATACAGTGCGTTGAAATTTCGCGTGACGTCACACCGTGGTACAAATTTTACCACGAAGTGACGTCACAAGCCCCCACTCCTATACTTTGATGCGCTATAACTTAGTATATTTTTATTGATTTGATAAAGCAAAAAATACGTGTCCAATATTTTTAGTTAATCTCACCGACGGACTAATTAGAATTCATTTTTATTGACCCAGGACACTACCCTATTCTACGGAACACTCGAAGTTAAACTGTCTCTCACACTTGACTTAATAAACAATTGCGTAACGCGCGGTCGGTACTCGTATAATGTCGGCCTCAGCATCCTGTGGCGATGTTTCTTTATCGATTGAAAGTTGTTTCAACTATTAGGTAATTTGGAAAACATTTTGGACGCTGACATTATATCTAAGGAGCTCTATCTACCAGAATACTGATATACTTCTTTTTTAAATACATACAATCCTTAATATTTAAATGACGACAAGCCTTGGGTGTAGCGCTCGCTCTTGCAGGACATACATTTATGTAATAATTCTAAGATTGTTTTGAAAAGAGTAATTGTTGAGTTTATTGCCGGCTCTTCTCAGCAAAAGCAACCTTCCGAACCGTGCACTAGAGTCATAGAGTCATTAGAATCTGACAATTCATAAGCGCCTGTGAAGGCCTATTTGGATGAATAAACATTTCATTTCATTTCATTTCATATGAACAGGTGCTGCTTGTGGGGGCTGGTCTGCTTGAGTTTGTTGTTTACTAAATCAATCATAATTCAATTCTATTGATTACTATTTTTGCCGCCATAACTCGCAAATTTTTTTTTTTTTTTTTTTTTTTTTATGTCACAAGTGACAACGAGGCAGGCGGGTCACCTGATGGTAAGTGACTACCGTCGCCTATAGACATTGGCAATACCAGGGGATTGCTAATGTGTTGTACACCTTATTAAGGCGAACTGGCTCTCAAGTGCAATTGCCGGAACACACCAACAGGTGCTTGGCGACAGATTTTCAACTTGAGGGTGGTAGCCAGCCAGTCGAGTACTACAAAGTACCCTACCACCGTGCTGTGGTTTCCTCACGATGTTTTTCCTTCACCGAAAGCTCAAGCTCATTGTAAGGATTCGAACCCACGACCTTCGCCGCGGTATCCGACGTCACTTACCACTGAGCTATCATCGCCTTAAATTATTATTATCAGTGAGACTAGATAAATAATTATTGAATTTGTAAGTTGTTTTTGAAAAGCGTAATTGCTGAGTTTATGCCGGCTCTTCTCAGTATAAGCAACCTTCCGAACCGTGCGTTCGAGTCTGACTATTCATAAAAGTTTGTGAAGTCCTATTTGGATGAATACACATTTCAATTCATTATGTTTACTGCCTACAATATACTTTGTAAACTTTGACTTAGACTTAGTTCACAGACACGACTTCGCTTCAGTGGACATGCAGCCTTTTGACGGTGCTATCTCCAGTACCTACCTCCGACCTTCCTAGGCCCTGAACTGAATAAACGGCTTTTACAATAATCCGAATCCGACAAGAACCGATGTTATACGATCATTGTCGGCTCCAAGAGGGGTCATTGAACTTCCACCTGATCACTCACCATTTAACAAGGTACTCAAGTGTACTCGTAATCTCGTATTATAGTATTTGGTTATTGAATGGATATTTACTTTTAATTTCTATCAATTAGTTGTGTCAATAAATGATTTTCTATGATGTCGTAATTCTGCAACACGCCGCTAACTCCAACGACATGGGTGCGTGCATTTATATTTTTTTTAATTATTAGATTTTCACCAATAGATTTAGATTATTAATTAAGGTTCAGTTTCATTTGATGGTAAGTGACTACAGTCACCTTTTGTAGTTAGCAATACCAGGGGGATGTCCAATGTGTTGTCAATCTTTAGGATACTCTTGAGTCCAACTGCTGGTAGACATACGAGCAGATAGATGCTTGGCTACTTGGTGGAAGCCAGCCAAGCGATTAATGTATGCTCAAGCTTTTTTTTTTTTATGTCACTAGTGACAACGAGGCAGGCGGGTCACCTGATGGTAAGTGACTACCGTCACCTATAGACATCAGCAATACCAGGGGGACTGCCAACGTGTTGTACACCTTATTACAATGCCTTAAGGGCAAGGGCAACTGGCTCTCAAGTGCAACTGCCGGAACACACCAACAGGTGCTTGGCGACAGATTTTCAACTTGAGGGTGGTAGCCAGCTAGTCGAGTACCCTACCACCGTGCTGTGGATTGTAGGATTCGAACACCTTCGACGTCACTACCGACTGAGCTATTAAAAAAACTTGTCGATAAGAATCGATTGAAACCTACGAACCGCAACTAAATGTGCGAGTCACTCAACAAAGTTTTAGACAATTTCTAAATTAACATCATTGTTTCTTTACTTAGCGGCAGTTAGAGTGCATTATTACAGTACACTATCGTACAGTAGCCAGACGACACAACGATCGCGTTAGTTCCAGCAGTATTCCGCGAGAGGCGCTGCAGTAGCAGACTATAGACCCGCAGGTTGGGTTACCCGCCGTCAGGAATTTTCCTGATATGTCAGGGGCGACACGAGTATCAGGATTTATATTTACAAATCAGTAATTTTGTCAGGTATTTAAAAAGTATTTGGTAACCTTACCTGCACGGCGATTTGAAACCCTATTGACATTGCCGAGGTTCGGGATCCGTAAAATTCAAATGTTCCAGAGATTTTCTTTTGAACTCTTTATTTGGAATGTAACGCATGATTGATTGACCTTGAGAGTCATTAGAAGTGGTTTTATAAAATCTTATTCTTAAAAGAATAAATTCTGTATAGCTTAGCTTAATTATCAAATATAATATTTTGCTCTACTGCACATCAAATTATACTGTGGATCTTACTTTATACGGTCGGATGCGCACACACACACACACACTTCTGTAATAATTCATAAACAACCGACAATGAACGGACAGCGGGCAAACAATGCATTATGTATATTATTTAAGAATATCTAGAGAGTTACATAATAGGCAAATATTATAGATAAAAAGTATAAATTGTCAATTAACTTTCTACGGTTGTCTATGATTTTGCATAAATTTGATTAAAATTTTATTATCTGCTTTAAACGATGCATAATTTTGTTGTATTTTTTCTTTACGTAATCAGTAGGTACTTTCTATTTCGATTCCCAAAATGACCATTTGTGCAATGCTGATAGCAATTTCTGAATCGCCGAATTGTAGAAAAATTGTCATGATATCAAACAAATGTATAGCGATGATAAGTTTAATATAGGGTCCCTGGTTCAACTTCAAAATCAAAACTCATTTATTCAGTTTATCAGGTTACAATTGACTCTACCACAACCGGTTCGGAATACACTTAACTGAGAAGACTCCAGCAAGAAACTCAAACGTAGGTAGCTCCGTGGTAGGGTACTTTGTAGTACCCGACTGGCTGGCTACCACCCTCAAGTTGAAAATCTGTCGCCAAGCAACTATCGGTGTGTTCCGGCAGTTACTGTTGCACTTGAGAGCCAGTTTCCTTCTAAGCTTTATGTGCTTACTACCATCGGCCACACAAGTAAAAAAAAACAAACTGCGGTCCTCTATTCTGTCCACACAAAATCTAAACTATTGTCTATACCTGGGGTCATTATGAAAGAAGCTTTCCTTTGATTCTCTTGTGATAGGGCGCGTTCACACCGATGCACGTTGACCTGTGTAGTGTAATGCCGCTGTTATATAGTCATTAGTGCGCGTGCGCTTTTACATTTTTATCGCAATCGTTACGCATTACGCGCTTGTAAGGTCATAGTCGAGTTGTGGTCGAGTGAATATATCTGTCTAAATGGTACATCATTTTTTGGGATCTGTTTGTATAGCACAGGGGTTGGCAAAGAGCCAGATTCCAGAAAAATATCGACTTCTCGGAAGTTCAAAGAGCCGCTGTTTTCAGTTTTAGGTTTTTCACTGTATTCCAAATTTTAATGGGACTGTAGTAAACTGTTTGGGTTCGAAATAAAGACAATTATTTGGCTCGCGGTTTTTACGAAATATTTGATCTCATGTGCACCAAAAAAAAAAAAAGATTTTGAGGGGAACTTGAAGAGCCGCAACTGACCCTTCAAAGAGCCGCATGCGGCCGCTAGCCGCGGTTTGCCGACCCCTGGTATAGCATATTTATGAGAAAATTATATAATATACTCGACGAAGATGGAGACGGCCGCATTAGTTTATCTGGAGCAGTTTTTCTCAAAGTGGACGATAACGCCCCCTTGTGGGAGCTAGAGGCTATTATAGGAGGTGAAAAAAGGCCCTAAAGAAACTGGGGGCGTTAAAGCGGTAAAGAGGGGTCATGGCTGCTTAGTGTTTATCTAATAGTTTCATATATTAAGGTACTTTAACTAAAATGAAGACTTCGTTCTTATTCCTGCCCTGCGTATATTACAAACACATTCATTACGTAGGTACTCACAAAGTGTACGTAACCTCAATGATTTCGGCAACGCAGTTAACGGATGAGGAAGAACATTAAGTATGATTTACAATACATTAACACTTCATAATTACGTTTGACGGACGCTCCAGAAATTATGACCTTCCGCGGAGGTTGCATGTTTATGTAATTTTTAAACGACGGAAAGGAGGTTCTAAATTCGAATGTTCGGTTCGGTTTGTGTGTGTTTGATTACTTCCTACTAGGTCCCATAGACGGAAAAAATTCTTACCAAAAATTGTCGCGACACTTTAGTGTCAGTGTCACTTTATTGTAAGCTGTGCGGCGTGCGCATGTTTCTCTGTCTCTCTCTCTCTCTCTCTCTCTTTCTCTCTCTCTCTCTTATAGAAAGCAAGCCAGATTTTTTTTTCATTTCTATTTATTTATAGAAATGTTTTTATATATATACTAGCTGTCCCGGCAGACCTTGTTCTGCCCTATTTCTCTAAAACGCGTCTTTGTTTTGTTTCGATTGACGTCAAATGTTTGACAGCTGGGTGTTTGTATGGGAAAAAGAAAAGGGCTGTTTTTAGGGTTTTCCCGGCAATTATTCGAATTTTTCTCGCCGTAAAAACCATCCTTGGACTTCAACAAACATTTAAAAAAAAGAATTGGCCAAATTGGTCGAGGCGTTGTTGAGTTATGCGCTTACCAACACATTTTGCGATTTATTTTTATATTATATATATATACTCTGTCGACTTATATAACTTATATAACTTCGTTCCATCCGGGGGTCCCTTGACACCTCTCAAGTTTTTTTATATGACCATGGTATTTGGAGATTTCGGAAACTTCTCAATGGAATAGAGCACGAATATTGCGATAGTTTTTATTTTTATTTTGTCTAATATTGTTAACGTTGTGGTTGGCTTGCCTTGCAATGCCACATTTTCTTTCTTTTTTGGGCCAGATACCTTGATGGACATACGTAGAACATCTCGGTTTCATTGCAATTGGATTAACGGTATGTTAGCGCATGATACGAACAAACAAACAGATTTTTATATATTGGATATGCATATCCTCGGTCAATTACAAATCTGGCTCTCTATTAATCGGAAATATCGGAATTTAAGAAAGTTAATAAAAATACTATTTACAAATAAAATAAAACAAAAATAACTATCGACCATAGAGTATTATATAACTAGCTGTCCCCCGCGGTTTCACCCGCGCTCCCGTGGGATCTTTACTTTTCCCGGGATAAAAAGAATCCATTCTCAAGTTGGAGTATCCTGGGGTATCGTGGAGTTTGAAAAAAAAAACCGACTCCAGAAAAAAAGCGATGATGTTGAGGAATAAATAAATAATTATAAAATGTAATAGGTCTAAGTTGCTTTTTTAAAAAGAGTAATTGCTGAGTTTATTGCCGGCTCTTCTCAGCAAAAGCAACCTTCCGAACCGAGCGTTAGAATTTAACATGAATCAAATTGACGATTAAAAATACTTGTAATAAGTTTACTTAATAAAGATATATTTGAGTTTGAGTTTGAATCAGTGATGAGTGAGATGGTATACAACTTTACATTCCTACGTGGGTACGAGTCTTCGTTTGATGCAACATATTATTTAAATTAACTGTCCGCTACGTTTCGGTACTATCCTTTCATAATTTCATAATTATTTGTAACTCTTACAGACCAGACTCGTTACTTGAACGTTATTAAATAGTAATTGTTTCATTTGATTCCTTTTAAACAAATTGCAAAACTGATGTTTGTAATTTCAACTATATTCTTACTAGCTAGCCCCCGCGGTTTCACCCGCGTTTCCGAGGGATCTTATCTTTTTCCGGGACAAAAAGTATGAAGTGTTTTATTCCAGGCTTTTATCTACTTGTGTGCCAAGTTTCATCAAGATCCGCTCAGTAGTTTTTGCGTGAGAGTTTTAATTAAAATAAGCTGATTTGATATGCCACTCAACGTCCATATAAAGAGATGATAGCTCAGTAGTAGTGACGTCGGATACCGCGGCGAAGGTCGTGGGTTCCAATCCTACAATGAGCTTGAGCTTTCGGTGAAGGAAAACATCGTGATGGAAACCACAGCACGGTGGTAGGGTACTTTGTAGTACTCGACTGGCTAGCTACCACCCTCAAGTTGAAAATCTATCGCGAACTTTGGTGTGTTCCAGCAGCTACCCTTGAGAGCCAGTTCCCATTTAAGTTTTGTGTGCTTACCACCTTCAGCAGCCACATCATCACTTATCATGGTGAGATTGCGGTCAAAAACAAGCTTATCCAGAAGTAAAAAAAATAATAAAAACGCTGCGATTATATTGGTAGTTAGTAAGGAATAAATCATGTCCGCCGGTGCTGGTGCTTGAGAGAACACGCGCGGAAGCGTCCACCTGTCGCACGACGATGTTATGCAGAATGAAGCACTCATTTATTTATTATTTACTAGTGGGCCCGGCAGACGTTGTCCTGCCCTGAAATTAAAACAAAACATAGAACCCAATTCCAGCGACACCTACCATGTCCAATTTGTGAATCTAAACCATCTGTCAGCCCGATCTCGAGACATGTCAAAAAGTCGTTTTATACGAAATGTATGACAAAAATAATTGTCTTCATTATTCTTTTTTTGTGCATTTTTCTTATTTTTCAATAGTTATTCTGCTATTCCGGGCGGAGACGAATCTAACAAATCAAAAACCATGAAAATCAGTCCAGCCGTTCTCGAGTTATAAATAGTGTAACTAACACGACTTTCTTTTATATATATACATTTTTAAGTCACAGATAATAGCAGGGACACGACACACGCATATTGTTTTGTCAGTTATAATAAAAAAAATATTTTAACACTAGGTGTTCCGCGCGGTTTCACCCGCGTTCCCGAGGGATCTTATCTTTTCCCGGATAAAAAATAGCCTATATGTTATTCCAGACTATAATCTATCTCTATGCCAAATTTCATCCAGAACCGTTCAGCCGTTCTGACGTAAATGAGTAACAAACATACATCCATCCATCCATCCATCCAAACTTTCACATTTATAATATTAGTAGGATAAATACTTATTTTAATTTGGATCAATAGGTACCAGCTGAAAATCTGCGCTGGTGTTTTTTTTTATACCACTAGGTGGCAAACAAGCTTACGGCCCACCTGATGGTAAGCGGTTACCGTAGCCTATGGACGCTTGCAACACCAGTGGCGTCACGAGCGCGTGGCCGACTTTTGTTGAGCTAACCCATTTGACAGCACATTTATCATTGGCGGGATATTTTTCTTTTAATATTTTTGGCAGCAGCGGCATCATCGAAAAAGTTGTTTATATGTAGATTAAATGTATGTAAATAAATTGTTAATATTAAATGCATGCTTGTGCCCCCTTGCATACGATCATCCCAAAGCTTTCACAACGCGAACACAGTACACCGTGCAAGCTCTCCACAGATGTGAGAGACTCGACGCGCGCCGCTCGCGTCCGACAACCGCGCGGTAAGGCAGCATAAACACGCGCGTCTGTGTGCAGTGACGTCACTCGATTGTTTTGATTGTGCCCCTGTGAGTGTACTGTTGGGATATTTTACTGTGATTGTTTTCTTTTTGAGGTAAGTGCCTTACTACAGAATTAATAATAGAGTTTTTAACAAAACGCAAGTATAGTTTTTTGTGAATCATTTACAATAAATGCGAGAGTAACTCTGTCTGTACGTCTGCTTAGTTTTACTACTAAAAAACTGAATGGATTTTGATGTTTGGTGTGATATTACCACGGAGTAAAGAAATATAGTCTTTAGTCTGTGGATATTACCTATAGGACGATCGGTCGGTCCTTTGTGGTCGTAGGTATCCTATTTTTAAGTCAACCCCTAAAAAGTTAAAAAAAGCGGTGAAATGCCACGATTCCGTGATAATTTCAGTGACGAGCCGGTTGGCGTGGTGGTCCCATAGGTCGGGGGTTCGATTCCCATCCAGGATAGTTCGTTTATCCTAAATCTGGTTGTAAATATATAGGCTGTGCGGTGACATTTTCATTGAGGTATTTTTTTGTATATTTAATTTGTATCTATATTTAAATTTCTTTGTTAATAGGTGACCCGCCCATACTATCTCCCCCTTCAGTTTGTCCTACTATTTACCGAACATTCTGTATATTTATTTATGTATAACTAGTTTTCCGCCCCGCTGTTTCACCCGCGTTCCCGAGGGCTCTTATCTTTTCTCGGGATAAAAACTGTCTTTTGTTTTATTCCAGGATATGATTTACCTGTGTACCAAGTTTCATGAAAATCCGTTCAGCCGTTTTTGCGTGATTGCGGAACATACATCCAAAGTCAAATTCAAAGCCATTTATTCAGTTTAGGCCCTACAAGGGCACTTATGAAGGTCGAATTACAGAAGTTACCACCGGTTCGGAAGTCAGCCTTCAACTGAGAAGAACCGGCGAGAAACTCAGCAAGGTTACATTTATTAAATATTCTTGGACCATCTGACTATATTGGCTTTTTTTTTCAAATGTTTAACAATTTTATTCTTAAACTAATACAAAAATACATAAAAAATCCAAACAACCACACATACAAACTTTCACATTTATAATAGTAGGATAGGAAAGGAGTAGGATAGGAGTAGGATAGGAGCTGTGAGTAGGATAGTAAGATAATTCCACGTAGTCATGGAAGGAAACGGAAAAGAAGCGTATTTTAAGCGGTATAAAAAAAACTCATCAAAATGCTATCACATAATTTACAAATCGTTCTGCCCCCGAGAACTAGATAAGCAGAAACGTGTAGGTATGTGCGTCCCACGCCAAACTCGTAAACTACGTCTTATAAACGAAAGCCATTCGATCGACACTCACTTGACGGGTTTACGGTGTATTTTCTCTGAGAATCGCCAAATATTTGTGACATGTAGGTACTTTTAGGGTTCGGCGATGATAGCTCAGTGCTACGGTTTCCTCACAATGTTTTCCTTTACCGAAAGCTCAAGCTCATTGTAGGATTCGAACCCACGCGGTGTCCGACGTAATGACCACTGAGCTATCATCGCCTATGTATATTTAAATCTATACTAGTATTATAAAGAGGTAAAGTTTGTGAATTTGTGAGGTTGTTTTTTTTGTTTTTTTATTCTGGATAAGCTTGTTTGACCACAATCTCACCATGGTAAGTGATGAAGTGGTCGAAGGTGGTAAGCACACAAAGCCTAGATGGGAACTGGCTCTCAAGTGCAGCTGTCGGAACACACCAATAGGTGCTTGGCGACAGATTTTCAACTTGAGGGTGGTAGCCAGCCAGTCGGGTACTACAAAGTACCCTACCACCGTGCAAGAGGGTAGTCTCTGGATCTACTGAACCAATTTAAAAAAAATATTTTAACAATAGAAAAACTAAACACATTTAAAAGAGAACTAACCAAATACTTATTAAAAAAATGTTTTTATACACTGCAAGAGTTTTTTGATGAAGAGTTGGTATGTAAGAAATGCTAAAATGAAATTTATATATGTTAAAAATAAACTAACTTTCTTAACAGTTATGCATACAAATAGGAAATATATTTTATTTTATTTAATGAAAAATGTATTTTTAGAGTCTACTTTGCTGTGCCCTAACAGGGTTTCATGTTTGTACCATCACCAATTTTGTACCATCTATATGTTACCATGAACGCAATAAAGTTTGAAGTTTAGAAATCCACGTTATTTGTGAGTGTCATAGGCTATATTTTTGTCCCGGGAAAAGATAAGATCCCACGGAAACGCGGGTGAAACCGCGGGGAACAGCTAGTTATATTTACGCTTATTCAATAGAACGGCCATATTTATCTTATAAGAAATATTTGGCTATTGTGAAACAGAACTTTATAGAGGTTAAATCTAACAATAAGTTAAAATTAACTGTTACATTAGCTTAGCTTAGATCGTCGTGTGCTAATGCATGTGAACATATCTCACTTTTCTCACAAACTAAAGTCAAAGTCAAAGTCAAAACCATTTATTCAGTTTAGGCCCTAGAAGGGCACTTATGAAAGTCGAATTACAGAAGTTACCACCGGTTCGGAAGTCAGCCTTCAACTGAGAAGAACCGGCAAGAAACTCAGCAAGGTTACATTTTTTATATATTTTTGGACCATCTGACTATATTGGCTTTTTTTTTCAAATGTTTAACAATTTTATTCTTAAAGTAATACAAAAATACATAAAAAATTATAACCCGCATTAGTTACCTAAACGAGTTACCAAGTATGTAATGGCTAGTTGATTGATGGTCGGCACTAGGCCGTGGCCGAACAACATATTTCTCATTACATTTCGTTATATTTTCCCATCGTTTAGAAAGTCGTGGAAATCTGCAAGTTTCCTTGAAGGTACAGCGCAGAATCAACGTATATATACTGAAACTAGCTGCTCCGCGCGGTTTCACCCGCGTTCCCGTGGGATCTTATCTTATCCCCGGATAAAATATAGCCTATGTTCACCAGGGATAGTGTAGCTTTCCAACGGTGAATTTTGGAAATCGGTCCAGTAGTTTCGGAGCCTATTCAATGCAAACAAACAAATCTTTCCTCTTTATAATATTAGTATAGATGAAATTAAAATGTTTTTTATACAAATAGGCCTTTACAAGCACTTATGAATAGTCTAGACTCTAGTGCACGGTTCGGAAGGTTGCTTTTGCTGAGAAGAGCGGGCAATAAACTCAGCAATTACTCTTTTCAATAACGACTTACATTTATTACATTTAATCATTATTTATTTATTTACTCTCACTGATAAAACGAGAACTTGGAAAGCTGGTGCAAGCGAATTCATAATCTTTCATTAATTCGTTCATATCAGTCATTAGACATCAAACTCAAACTCAAAACTCATTTATTCAGTTTAGGCCCTGGTAAGGCACTTATGAACGTTACAATTGACTCTACCACCGGTTCGGAATACACTTAAACTGAGAAGACTCCGGCAAGAAACTCAGCAAGGCAATTTTTTTTTAACAGTGGATCTTTCTTACATTCATCCTTCTAAGGACTACGGGATTAAGGGAGGCCTTTATCCAGCAGGGCCAACGATCTCCAAGGTGACTGGTCTCGCGCTCCAAGTGGCTTCCCGCGACCCTCACAAGAGGTTTTTGTTCGGTGGCGATACCTCAGTGGTAGTGACGTCAGATACCGCGACGAGGGTAGTGGGTTCGAATCCTACAACGAGCTACTCAGCTCGGTGTGTTCCGGCAATTGCATAAATGGCAGGCGGGTGACCTGATGGTAAGTGACAATTGTCGCCTATACACATTAACAATACCGGGGGGATTGCCAATGTGTATCTTATTACAATGCCTTAAAGTCAACTGGCTCTCAAGTGCAACTGCTGAAACAAACCAACAGGTGCTTGGCGACAGACTTTCAACTTGAGGGTGGTAGTCAGCCAGTTGAGTACTACAAAGTATGGTACCACAGCGCGGTGGTAGACTTCGGCCACATCATCACTTACCATGCTAAGATTGCGATCAAACACAAGCTTTCCAAAGCAAATCTTTACTAATGATTAATTGTAACAATGATGTTACTTTATCACGGTGCGGGTGATGTTGTTGGATCATCCCGTTAGTTCTGTAGAATGGTAACGGGCACAGACATACAAACACACATAATATAACTGTCGCGTACTTGGGAAATATCTCAGCATGATCGTTTTTTCGCGTGAACAATGGACCGGTTGGCGTGTTGGCGAGCTCATGCCGTACGGTTGTCACTGATGTTTATTAATGTGGTGAGCCTGGTCTATCAAAATCCATACACACATTTCTACATAATGTCTCACAAACATGACCGCAATCTCACCATGGTAAGTTGGCCGAAGGTGGTAAGCACAAAAATTCCCAATCTTCCTGTATCCTTAAAAAAACCGGCCAAGTGCAAGTCAGACTCGCGCACGAAGGGTTCCGTAAAAATGGCAAAAAAATCACGTTTGTTGTATGGGAGCCTTAAATATTTATTTTATTCTGTTTTTAGTATTTGTTGTTATAGGGGCAACAGAAATACATAATGTGTGTGAAAATTTCAACTGTCTAGCTATCGCAGTTGTTGAGACGGACGGACGGACAGACGGACAGACGGACGGATGTATAGACAGCGAAGTCTTAGGAATAGGGTCCCGTTTTTACCCTTTGGGTATGGAGCTTTTAAGGCGATGATAGCTCAGTGGTAGTGACGTCGGATACCGCGACGAAGGTCGTGGGTTCGAATCCTACAGTGAGCTTGAGCTTTCGGTGAAGGAAAACTTCGTGAGGAACTTTGTAGTACCCGACTGGCTGGCTACCACCCTCAAGTTGAAAATTTGTCGCCAAGCACTTATGGGTGTGTTCCGACAGCTGCACTTGAGAGCCAGTTCCCATCTAGGCTTTGTGAGCTTACCACCTTCGGCCACATCATCACTTACCATGGTGAGATTGTGGTCAAACACAAGCTTATCGTGAATAAAAACAGAGTCGTATATGTGACAATTTAAACAATATAGTTAATAACATTTCAAAATAAATTATAGTTTTTAAGCTGTATTAAAATTAAATGTTCAACCCTAATCCAATGTGAACTGGTTAAAATAGTCTAGTAAAATAGTTTCCGATATTAAACCGGTTCTAAAGATGTTATTATCCAAAATCCACCACTCCAAGTGGCTCAGAGTTCGCATAACTTTAAAGAGTATGTTTTATGATTTATTCTACTAGGTTAGTAGAAGTATGGCTATTAAATAAACTGGCACACACTCATTTGATCCGGTATTTTTATATAACTTTCGATCTAGTATTTGTAGATCGATGAAAGTGAATACCTACGTCATCATTTTTACTATTATTACTCAGTTATCGGCGAAGGTCGTGGGTTCGAATCCTACAACGAGCTTGAGCTTTCGGTGAAGGAAAATATCGTGAGGAAACCACAGCACGGTGATAGGGTACTTTGTAGTACTCAACTGGCTGGCTACCACCCTCAACCAAGCACCAGTTGGTGTTTGATATCCAGTTGCATTTAAGGCGTCGTAACAATCCCGCTGGTGTTGTGTGTATAGGCGGCGGTATTGACTTACCATCAGGTGACCCGCCTGCCTGGTATAAAAATAATAGTATATTTTCTTGACGCGACTTTATTACACAGATTTTTAAGGCGATGATAGCTCAGTGGTAAGTGACGTCGGATACCGCGACGAAGGTCGTGGGTTCGAATCCTACAATGAGCTTGAGCTTTCGGTGAAGGAAAACATCGTGAGGAAACCACAGCTTTGTAGTACCTACTCGACTGGCTGGCTACCACCCACAAGTTGAAAATCTGTCGCCAAGCACCAGTTCCCGTCTAGGCTTTGTGTGTTTACCACCTTCGGCCACATCATCACTTACCATGGTGAGATTGTGGTCAAACACAGTCAAGCTTATCTAGAATAAAAAAAAAATAATTGTAGCGCATTAATTTTGTAAAGAATGCTGAATGAGGTGCAAGAACCAAACGGAATGACAAACGAAACGGTGACCATTATGCAGAATCATTACACTTGTAATAGAAGAAACAGTTAGCACTGATCATGTGTGGTGCAAGTGAAAAGCTACAGCGGGTGAAGAAGGCGACGATAATACTACAAAGTACCCTACCACCGTGCTGTGGTTTCCTCACGATGTTTTCCTTCACCGAAAGCTCAAGCTCATTGTGAGGATTCGAACCCACGACCTTCGCCGCGGTATCCGACGTCACTTACCACTGAGCTATCATCGCCTTGAAACAAACATCCATCCATCCAAACTTTCACATTTATAATATTAGTAAGATTAGTATGGATTTTCTTTTTTGTGCAACATCTACTGGCTCGACTTGGAGCTAAAACTCATACGGCATGACTGTCTCATGACGTCATTTCTTATGCTCCTCTCCCATCCACATCTGCGGTCGTCCCTTGACCGTCACATTGTTTTTTAAAGAGCTTGGGTTCGGCTATCGATCGGATCCTGTAAGGATGTTAAAGGATGATGACGAACGAAGCCTGAGACGCTTGTCCGCTTGGCGCTTCGAAGAACTTTTCACTCTGACCTTGAAAGACTTCTCGATTTCATGTGTTGCTAATATTTGCCGAGCTATTTGCTGAGTTTCTTGCCGGAGTCTTCTCAGTTTAAGTGTATTCCGAACCGGTGGTAGAGTCAATTGTAACGTTCATCAGTGCTCTTACCAGGGCCTAAACTGAATAAATGAGATGTTTTGATTTGACAAAATCTCTCAAAAGCCATGACTTGAAGCACACCCAAACTTGACCACCTGTCGTCATTAATCTAGCGAAGTGTCTCTATGAGTCGCGACTTGCGATTTACTCCTTACCAATATTACCACTTCCAACTTTTTGCTAAATCCGTTACGGTAATCGTGACCAGGAATTAGGTAAATTATTTTGTTACTTTATGTGAGCTTGAGCTCACAGTGAAGGAAAACATCGTGAGGAATCCGCAGCACGGTGGTAGGGTACTTTGTAGTACCCGACTGGCTGGCTACCACCTGTCGCCAAACACTTATCGGTGTGTACCAGCAGTTGCATTCGGAACAAATCATCCCGACACTGGGAGCTTTACTGGCGTGCGCCGCGTTAACCAATAGAGTCTGAGTTTTATTATAATATACCTATCCAAATAAGACACTAAGACTAAAAAAATATTTATTAAGCTCTGTTACTCGTTCGGGCCTTTTTTTTGTTTTTGTTATACCTAATCAAAAATCTATCAAATCAATAATATAATGTTTTTTTTCGCAGATAAATCCTCATCATCAATAATTCCAAAACGATGGGCTAGCGCTGCCACTGGAACTCGATCGCAAACATGAACGAAAGTCGCGAGCGAATCCGTCGTGAGAGGGAGCGAGAGAAGAACACATATACCTCTCCTCGTCTGGCGCTGCGTCGCGTGCTGCTATTGGCCGAGGGCCGACAGTTTCGCGAAGCTGCGGCGATATTGTCGAGGCTCGGGTCCAGTGTGTTGCAGACTGTTGCTACAGAACTACCAATAGATTTATTGGTTGAAGCATTACCGCATTCGGCACATTTACTAGAAACACTTTTAAACAGGTAAGAGTACTTTTATTAACACAATTAACATTAAGAGAACTTTTTTTGTTTTTTTATATTCGATAGGCTTGTGTTTGACCACAATCTCACCATGGTAAGTGATGATGTGGCCGAAGATGGTAAGCACACAAAGCCTAGATGGGAACTGGCTCTCAAGTGCAGCTGTCGGAACACACCGATAGGTGTTTGGCGACAGATTTTCAACTTGAGTGTGGTAGCCAGCCAGTCGGGTACTACAAAGTACCCTACTACCGTGCAATGGTTTCCTCACGATGTTTTCCTTCACCGAAAGCTCAAGCTCATTGTAGGATTCGAACCCACGACCTTCGCCGCGGCATTCGACGTCACTTACCACTGAGCTATCGTCGCCTTAACTTTATTGGTCCATCCACCATCGATTTCGGTTCAACGGTAGAATCTGAACTAATATGATATAACATTTTAGACTATGATAGCAGTGGTTGTGACATATGCACCGATAGGTCTTGGCGACAAAATCTGGCGCCAAACACCTATCGCCAGTTTTAGTTTGGCAGCCCCCTTTTTATTGCTAATGAATAAAATATAAAATAAAAGAACAGTTCTAGCCACATCTAGTTATCGTTCAATTGAAATATGCAGTTGAATATAAAACAATTAAAACGCGTCATCAGAATAAACCATAGCATCAATGCGCATATTTTTCAATTTCAACGCAGCAAAACTGTGTCCAAATCAAACTGTCTTTGACCTCAAAACAAGTTCAATAAACAAAGTTTGTTCGCGTATTGACCGTGAATCCACCACAATTAGTACATTTCCGCAGACTAATGGACCCGTTATCTGTTGTATCGAATACTTCTCGCTCCGGCGAACTCCGGCGAGCGCGCGCGAGGTCTCGTCGAGTGCGAGATATTAATGAGAACAACTAGTTGTAATTTATGGATGCTTTTAATGAAAATATAAATATTTTAAATTCAAATGTCTTTACAAAGTCTAGACTCTAACGCAAGGTTCGGAGTATTCATGTCGCATGTGAAATTTTGAAAACGAATATATTTTAACTTCTGTTTATAGAATTTTCATTTGTATTGTATTAATTCTGTTAAATATTATGTAAATTAGCCTTTGGGTTACTCAAACTCAAATATATCTTAATTAAATAAACTCATTACAATTATTTTTAATCGTCAATAAGTTTAGTAACTTTGTTGCAGTCAGTCAAAAACAACCTCTAAATAATTATAATATTACCACAGAACATATAAAAAAGGTAGGAGGAGCGTACGGAAACAATAGTCTCCAATAAAGTGAAGCAACGTACATGAAGTTGTGTGCGTGTGTTATCCCGCGTGACTTGCGTCGCACAGCAACGCGATCGGCTTCCTTTACTGTGCTTCACTTTAAGTATAAAGTATAAAGTACTGAATATGCAATGAATAGAACATAACAAAAAAAAAACATACAGTCGAATTGAGAACCTCCTCCTTTTTTGAAGTCGGTTAAAAATAATAATCATTAAACCATTATCAAGATGGGAGCAAGTTACGTAGGTAGAACACGTGCAATAGGTACCTATTTCAAAAACCAACAGATAAAGAGCATGCTGTATGCATTGTTCATAACTTTCAGAGGCTTTCAATGCAAATATTGTTGATTTGCTCTTCGTGAATACAAACTCATACTGTCAAACTACAAAAAAGTCATACTGCGTTTTCTCGCATCTACACTTGTTAAAGATCTATTACCCATGCATGCGTACATTAGTTTACTTACCTATTTACAACTGCAACTGTAAACCAGCTCTATCTATAACTGAATAAGGTTCATTATCCTTGGGTGTAGCGTGCCAGCTTCCTTGACGCCAATAAATCAATTATACAAACTTAATTAAACTATGATATGATCAAAAATAGCGTTTAATATCAGGAGCGTAGGGTTCAAGGTGGATGTATCGATTAATTGGTAAGTTTAATGTGAAGTATGATGAAAGTAGTTATGCTGGACAGGGTGACTTTCACGACATTATTTTGTGATTTACGACCTAATGTATCTATTACTGACCTTTGGGGTCATCTAATTGTTGGAACGAAGTTCCTTATCGCGCGTTGTGAAAGGGGGCTAAACGGAAAAAATGCTCACGAAAAATTGACACCGACACTTTTAGTGTCAGTGTCAATTTATTGTAAGCTGTGCGGCGTGCGCTTGTTTTTCTGTCTGTCTCTCTCTCTCTCTTATAGAAAGCAGATATTTTTTCATTTCTATTTATATATCTATATTTTTTTAAAATATATATATATACTCTCTCGACTTATATAACTTCGTTCCATCCGGGTGTCCCTTGACACCTCTCAAGTTTTTATTTGTGTTAAACATCTGTGTTTAAATTATCTTTTGGATACACTACCTATGATGCCACAGGTCGTGGGTCCGATTCCCATCCAGGACAGATGTTTGTTTGCATGCCTGTTTGAACTAAGACTGGGTGTAATTAAGCTGTTTAATTATGTATAATATATGAACCTATAATAATATATCAGTTATCCGGTTTCCATAGTAAGCTCTGCATAGTTTGGTGGGTGAAGAATGTCCCAGGATAATAATTTATTTTTCACCTCTCCAGCACGAAACAGTTTGCTTTTGGTGCATAAAAATTCATCGTGAGGAAAAGTGATTCAAATTACACCGACCATGTTGAATACTTGGCGCTGAAAAAAAGAACAAACTATAATAATAAATAACTGCTTAAAACGATTGTGCATGATGATACAAATATCAGTTATCAAATATTACAACAACAATAGTTACACACGGTTACAGCAGTGAGGCGGCGTTAGTGCAGGTTGACCACACTTCGAGGTACCTGCGTACTACCACATCTATCGTCTCTACAGTGTAGGATTTTTTTAATTTTTTTTATTCTGGATATGCTTGTGTTTGACCACAATCTCACCATGGTAAGTGATGATGTGGCCGAAGGTGGTAAGCACACAAAGCCTAGATGGAACTGGCTGTCAAGTGCAGCTGTCGGAACACACCGATAGGTGCTTGGCGACAGGTTTTCAACTTGAGTGTGGTAGCCAGCCAGTCGGGTACTACAAAGTACCCTACCACCGTGCAATGGTTTCCTCACGATGTTTTCCTTCACCGAAAGCTCAAGCTCATTGTAGGATTCGAACCCACGACCTTCGTCGCGGTATTCGATGTATCATCTATCATCGCTGAGCTATCATCGCCTTAAAAATTTTATTAGGATGAAAAAGATTTAAATTAGAAGGATGTATTTTTTTTATTAAATTTAAAATTTAACTTGTCAATGTGTAGACAAACTTAATCTACTATGCAAGTAAATCTATCATTGGCATTTATATCAGTTTTCAATATATTCACTATAAAATTTATATCACTTATGTTTAATTCCAGGATACGATAATTTCAGATTTCATCTAAATCTGTTCAATCGTTTGTGATTGAGTTACATACAAAAAAAAAAAACTTGAGAGGTGTCAAGGGACACCCGGATGGAACGAAGTTATATAAGTTGAGAGAGTATATATATATATATATAAAAAAAAAAACATTTCTTGATATATATAAATAATTACATTATTATAGATACTACTTTTATTTACAACAAATGTACAAAATATACAAGCATATGTACAACTATAATATATAAAAAACTTGTTCGAGGCTGCCGATCGGCAAGGTTCCCAGAAGGCTGGCAGCGTTTCCTCTTTGGATGGCCAAGCTGATGCGTTGGCGGAAAAAGCTCCCCGCCCGCCGGTCACCCGAGGCCTCGATTAATTTTTTACATAAAATATTTGCGAAACGACGAGCTTCAGACCCCCACGGACCCATGGTCTCAACCGCAAAAGGCATAAATTGATAATTTGGACCAATACAGGCGTACTTTTTGAATTTTGAATTTTCCGCACCTTTCGCAGCCGCTCCCGCGGCTTTACAAGTCACCGGTAAGTGAGATGGCGCAAGTGTATCGACACAAGTGGCATCCCACACCAACGGCTTGCCGACACTCCACGGGATCAAAGTCAAAAATAGAAATAGAAATGAAAATATCTGGCTTGCTTTCTATAAGAGAGAGAGAGAGAGAGCCCCCTTTCACAACAAACAAAAATTGTAGGAAGTAGGATTGTTGATATCGATGGAACCTCAAGAGCGTTGTCGACTTTTACCATAAAACCACAAAAGAACAATATGCACGGTTGAGTGATGCCGGGGCGCGGGGGGCACTACGCAAGTGTGAACATTATTATTTGATGATGATTCATCGAGTTTTGATGTGAGCATTACTTAATATCAGGTTGGATTTGATTTTAATAAGGTAGCTGCTTTATAATGCATTTATGCAATAAAGGTAGCGCTGAATATCTCTCCTTTAGTTGTAAAAGGGTTTCACTATTTACTAGTCGCCGGCAACTTGGTCTCTCGATGACCAAAAGCCGTGCGGTAGACAGTCGCTTGAGAGTCACCCGGGCGACCGGCACCCAACTGCGTAAACATAGGGATCCATCCCGGCAAAAAATAAGATCCTGAGGGATCGCAGGCGATACCGAAAAAAATTAGATCGTTCAGGATCGCGGGATTCGCGGGTGATACCGGAGGACAGTTAGTTTTCAATAAGGCGATGATAGCTCAGTGGTAAGTGACGTCGAATGCCGCGACGAAGGTCGTGGGTTCGAATCCTACAATGAGCTTGAGCTTTCGGTGAAGGAAAACATCGTGAGGAAACCATAGCACGGTGGACTGGCTGGCTACCACCCTCAAGTTGAAAATCTGTCGCCAAACACCTATCGGTGTGTTCCGACAGCTGCACTTGAGAGCCAGTTCCCATCTAGGCTTTGTGTGCTTACCATCTTCGGCCACATCATCACTTACCATGGTGAGATTGTGGTCAAACACAAGCCTATCGAATATAAAAAAAAAAAAAAGCTTCGATGTTCTTAGCAAGTACAAATATCCTATCTAGAAGTCAAGCTTAAATACTGTAGTAGGATAAAAGTAGGATGGTCTTCTGTAGGATGATTTTGAACTGGTATTTTTTTGAGTTAGCTACGCTTCTATGAAACTATTTTTAATACAAAAACGAAGGCAAGAAAACTCACAAGGCAACCCACTCATTTTCTCGATCCACCTTGAAAGCAACATACCGTAAAGATTTCCATAGATAATCATAAAATAAAACACGCATACCACAGACAATGGACGGGAAAGCGCAAATATTTCAAATCTATCTATTAATTACCTATTTATTGTTAGATGATGCTGGATTATTTATTTATTATATACCGCGTGGACGCCATTTTGATATGTCACTTTTACCGCGTAAATGACATGGCTGCGTTTCACTTTGCAAAAAGTTTAGTCCTAGTTTGTTAAGTCAGTTTTGCTTGGATGCGTTTTTGATGTGGATTCGCTCGAATGAACTGCTCAATCAAGTGTAACGATATGTTCGTGATTAATATTAGTCGCTCTGAATATTGCACTTCCGTATCCTTCTTCTTATTTCGAATTTAATTGGTTGTTAACGAAGAAGTTTGGGATATAATTTAAATTAAATTTTTAACTATATAAAATAGGTATTTGCTGGTGCTAAGTTGACAGCCAAAAGTAGAAAGACAATACAAAAATTCCAATCATCAATGATGGTTAAATAGCCAGTCGAGTACTATAAAGTACTTACCAAACAACTACTCTCTTACCTATGAAACTAGGATTTGAACGAACGAAATTCGATTACGTGTCTCAGCCATATTGTTATTTACATACAGTTATACTTTCAATAATACTTAGATTGAACTGATAAGAACTCCAGTTACTTACAATGTAAGGAGAAAGATCAAAAACGACAATCAAAAGTATTGGCGATGATAGCTCAGTGGTAAGTAACGTCGGATACCGCAACGAAGGTCGTGGGTTCGAATCCTACAATGAGCTTGAGCTTTCGGTGAAGGAAAACATCGTGAGGAAACCATAGCACGGTGGTAGGGTACTTTGTAGTACCCGACTGGCTGGCTACCACCCTATCGGTGTGTTCCGACAGCTGCACTTGAGAGCCAGATCCCATCTAGGCTTGGTGTGCTTACCACCTTCGGCCACATCATCACTTATGGTGAGATTGTGGTCAAACACAAGCTTACCCAGAATAAAAAAATATATATTAACGATCAGTGAATGTATTGCAACATAAAGTCATTGAATTTGTCAGGTTTCGGTTAATTTGAGTTATGTGCGCCGGCGCAGACGCACGCGGTATGCGGCAGGTGAAAGTGCTGGGACCTGTCCAACCTGTTCTCACACCCTCACTCCGTATATGGGTGATAAATGGTGAAAACTTTTACAATCACCTGTTACGAAAGAGGTTGAGGAAAATTGAATTAAGATTTCGACTATACAATGTGTCTGTCTCAACGCAATAACTTCCGCTACTGAATGGATTTTTATATCCAAAGATGAGAGCAGTACTCCACACACGACCGAACTTGCGCTTGGTACGAATTGAAATTGTCTCACCTTCGAGAGACGCTTGGCTTTTTGGCCATCCTCATGATGAAAGTCTATTCCCAATCATCTATTACGCTTTGTGTGTTTCATCAATAAAAAAAGTAAAGACAGGTTAAATAAATGAAAAGTATAAATTATGTTTACCAGCTACGAGTAATAAAAAAACACAAAAAATATTTATAACTTTTCCAAAATTTTCCTATTCCGGGCCATTTTTCTTGCCCTACAATTTTTTTCTGACTCATTATCATCATCTGCTTACCCTGCTTTCCTTCCTTCCTTCTATCTATCATATCAGTATTCACTCCTTTCTTGCTCATATCATCTCTCACACAATCCATTCATCTCTTGTTCGGTCACCTATAATAGTTAAAAAAATAAATTCCAGCCGTCCTCAAGTGTTATGCTCACCAAAGAACAGCTATAGATATTGATGGCAAAAATGAAACAAGTAGCGGGAGTCTGCGGTCACCGATTAACTGTGAAAACTATTTACTATCGAGTTCCTTTTATAAATAACGCGAAGGTGCTTAAAATGACTTGTAGGAGAAAGCTTCACTTTGCTACTCTACTGTTTGGGATTATAAAGATTCGTAAGCCTGAATAAGTAAGCCTTTTTAGTAAACTATCATGGATTCGCGATCAGAATGAATACCATGCTAGAGCTTCAGAATTCCTATTAGCAACTCCTCGCCATGGTTCTGCCGCCGTTCGGTGAAGTTTCAGCTACGCCGCGGCGCCGCTACCAAGCGTTGGAATAACTTGCCACCACCCTTGCGTACATTAAATATCAATAACAATTCTGTACCGAAATTGAATTAGTGTAATTGCGTATAACAATATAAACTGACAAAATGAGTTACAATATGATTTTCAACACACTTGCTCATAAAGTGACTCTAATTTCACCGCAATTAGGCACGTAATGACAACTATAATCAAACTGTGAATTTTTCATTACTATTATTCACCAAGTGAGTTATAATAGTAGATAGTATTATAAGGGAGCAAAATAATATTTTTACGCCGAGGGCGCTTTTTTGAATCCAGAGCGAAGTGAGGGATTCTAGAGTCGTACACTGTCGCCCGTGCCAAAAACATATGACTGGGTGGACTTGCAAAAAAAAAAAATCTTCACAAGTGTGTTTGTGTAGTTTGTTGTCATTTGTATGGTGCCTAGGTCTGTCGTCTTCATTGACTAGATTTTGATAATGGCCTAAAATTATGCAACATTCACAATCTTCTATCTACTTATACATATACCGAAAAAAAATCTTCACAAGTGTGTTTGTGTAGTTTGTTGACATTTGTATGGTGCCTAGGTCTGTCGTCTTCATTGACTAGATTTTGATAATGGCCTAAAATTATGCAACATTCACAATCTTCTATCTACTTATACATATACAGGGTGTCCAGTAAGTAGTACGACAAACTTAAAGGGAAGATAGGTGGGGGGGGGGGGGGGTCATCTACCAACATATATAAAAATGAACTTTGCAAAAGTGTCACCATTTTCAAGATATTTAATATCTAAAATTCAATACATAAATATCTAAAATATGACTTTTTATGGAGCTCATTTTTGTATATTTGGAAGCGTACCCACCTACTTCCCCCTTAAGTTTGTCATACTACTTATCAGACATCCTGTATATACAGGGTGGTGACGACATAACGACATTAATTTAAACCACATAATGGGAACCGCGTTAGTAGTTCGTACACCAACTATCATCAAATTACATTGAACGGTATAGCCACAGGAAATTATTTTCACTTTAATCATTTTAACACATGCTGTGAATACATAACGATTTCGCAACGAAGTCATTCACCTAGCTAGAGTAGCTAGATGGACCAAAATTTAGATTTACCTACATGCGTAAAACACAACCAAATAAAATGTGCGACTCAGTAATCGTCGGTTGATTAAATTTAGACCTTATAACCATAGCTTTAAAATCCTTATTAGCGCGGTGCCCGGGCGTATATAATATGACTACTTGCATGAATAAAATAATACACCTACAAAGGAACCGCGGCGGCCGGTCTTTGCCTAAAACTGTGCCCGCCCGTAGTGCCTACAGGTCATTTGAGGTCAGTAGGTAATATTATTAAAGAGTGTTGTGTTTCTTTTAGATTATTTTCGGAATTAGTTTGTTTGAAAATTTCGCTTTTTGTTTTTTGATGTATTGATTGACTAGTAGTGACCGTATTTTAATTTAATGTCGTTATGTCGTCACCACCCTGTATAAAAGCGAAACACTCACTGATTAATCACAAAATCTCAGAAAGTATAAAAGCTACAAACTTGAAACTTGTTTCGCAGGTACATTCCTAATAAGGAGTAGGTATCGGCTAAGAAAGGACGTCCGAAACCTACATGAAAAAATAGAAGTCCACGAATCGCGACTCAAGTAATGATTATTCACACTTCAAAGATTCATATTTTTTCATTTGTTCCAGACTCATAACCTTGGAGCTGACTCCTCGTCCAGAGGTACAATGTGATGCAGTAGCATGGAGGCTGGTGGGGCTGCTCGGTGTGGAGCAGTGCTCGGGGCTGCGCGCCAGGACTGCGCGGCTGGCCACCGCCCTCGTCCATTACAGTCCTGACTCCAGGGACAACGTGGACGCGAGGAGGAGACAGCTTGATGCTGCTGTTCAGGGTATGTCTCAATCTTTACTTGTGAACAGGTGCTGCTTGTGGGGGCTGGTCTGCTTGAGTTTGTCATAATGAAATTCTATAGATAACTATTTTTGCCGCCATAACACGCAAATATTGTCAGTGAGGCTAGATAAATAATAAATTATTGAATGTAATAGGTGTAAGTTGTTTTTGAAAAGAGTAATTGCTGAGTTTATTGCCGGCTCTTCTCAGCAAAAACAACCTTCCGAACCGAGCATTTAGAGGCTGACTATTCATAAGTGCCCGTGAAGGTCTATTTGGATAAATAAACAATTTCATTTCTATTAAGCATCCTTCCGAACCGTGCGTTACAGTCTAGACTGCAGTCATCGAACTGCAGAATTTAGAGGATGTTTTAGAGTAGATCTTGTGATATGGCCGTTGCATCACCCATAAACCGATAGAAGACATTGATCGACGCAATATAATGTTGAGTGGCGGCCATTTTGGCTTTACTTTGGTAGACTTAAGATTAATATTAAAGTTGTTTAATTTTTTTTTATTGTAATCTGATGCCAATGTGTTGTCCAATAAATGATTTATATTCTATTCAACTATTCATAAGTGCTTGAGGCCTATTTTAATGTCAAGGGACACCCGGATGGAACGAAGTTATATAAATTATATAAGTCGAGAGAGTATATATATATATAAAAAAAAAACATTTGGCTTGCTTTGTATTAGAGAGAGAGAGAGAGGGAGACACAGACAGAGAAACATGCGCACGCCGCACAGCGGTCGGTGACTTTTGTGTCAGTGATTTTCGTAAGATTTTTTTCCGTCTAGTCCCTTTCACACGCGCGATAAGGAACTTCGTTCCAAAAACCATTTTCAATGGTGAAGCAGGCCCTTAACATTAAAAGGTTATAATTACATAACTGAGTCTATTGTAAACTCATGCGTGACTTAATTTCCGACCAGCAAAGCCGTGAAATCCTCTAAAACATAACCATCCAAATAAAAACATACATTAAAAATGTATGTTAGGTAATTAATTAAATGTTACGAATCAAATGGATGAGTGTTAAACGCTGGTTACTCACTAAATGGTCCCATTAAATAATCATCTAACTAACTATTTAAACCGACATAATTGTAGAGAAGTGTGTGGTGAAAGTTGAAGTACCTCTCATAGTTTGATTTGTTTTGAATGGACTGTAACATTCATTGAATTCGATGGGTCTACTTACTAATGTAATTGTATGTAAATTGTGTGTTTATGAGCAGTTACGGGTGGTCTTTAAACATATGAAAGTTATAATTATTAATACGTAATAAGAGCTGAGTTTATCTCGCGTTCTGAGGGTATCTTGTCCCGATATACAGTCCTCCAATCATAATGTCCTTCTCTAAATTTGGTTTAGGGGATTGGGCAGACAGACAGACTTACTTTAGCATTTATAATATGAAAGTAGATAGATTTTATATCTTGTTTACATATTTTGATCGTAATTTTACCCGAATTTTCGAGAAGTAAAGTAATCCTTGAAACGTCAAATTCCATCCTTGGTAGAGTCAATTGTAAACCTTAATGTGCCTAAACTTAATGAGTTTTATGTCACAAGTGACAACGGGCAGGCGGGTCACCTGATGGTAAGTGACTACCGTCGCCTATAGACATTGGCAATACCAGGGGATTGCTAATGTGTTGTACACCTTATTACAATGCCTTAAAGGCGAACTGGCTCTCAAGTGCAATTGCCGGAACACACCAACAGGTGCTTGGCGACAGATTTTCAACTTGAGGGTGGTAGCCAGCCAGTCGAGTACTACAAAGTACCCTACCACCGTGCTGTGGTTTCCTCACGATGTTTTCCTTCACCGAAAGCTCAAGTTCATTGTAAGGATTCGAACCCACGACCTTCGCCGCGGTATCCGACGTCACTTACCACTGAGCTATCATCGTTTTGATTTTGATTTGAAACAATAATCATTCTATAGATTTAAATTAAAATATTACCTAAGTGTATTCCGAACCGGTGGTAGAGTCAATTATAACATTCATAAGTGCCTTACCAGGGCCTAAACTGAATAAATGAGTTCTGAGTTTAAGTTATCTGGAAAACCAAAACACACAAAGTAAACTTTTTTGTTTTGTTTTTAATTTTCTTTCTTTTAATTTGTTTTTATAATATATTTAGCTCATAGGTCTTATATTATGTGTTATTATTAAGTATATTGTCATCTTTTACTGTTTATTTGGTGTGTTAGTACGTCGTAATTTTTGATAAATAAATATTTTCTTTCTAAATTTTAATGGTTTTATGAGGATGTAATAGTAAACATTACTCAAATACTGTCCTTGAATAAAAACATTAATAATATCCATACTAATATTATAAATTCGAACTCAACAACGGAGCAACAAATCGTCGTGATTTCTTGCATAGAGATAGTTTATAGAATGGATAGTGATATAAGCTTTGTATACTGGGAACGCGGGTAGAATAATACCTTACACTATAATATACTTATACTATAATACTATACTATATACTTAATATTATAAATGCGAAATTGTGTCTGTCTGCCTGTCTATATGTTTGTCTGCCTGTTACTTCTTCACGCTTAAACCGCTGAACCGATTTAAAATTGATATAGAGATAGATGGAACTTTGGAGAAGGGCATAGGATACTTTTTATCCCGGGATAAGTTAAGATCCCCCGGGAACGCGGTTGAATCCGCGGGGCGGAAAACTATATAAGATAAAACTCTAAGGCCTATCCAAAGACGGCAAATAATTTTAATGTAATGTTGTGTGTTGTCAAGAATAAATGTATTTCTTTCTTTCTTTCTTTCTTAAATAAGCAGATAAGTCGGTATAGCAAATGTTGGATTTCCACAAGCGGTCTCTAAAGGGCAAGTGTAAAGGAAACGATATCATTTGTAATTGCATCAGTTTCCTGCCTCTGAGTAATTTCTTAATCTTACACTTAAGATCGAGTGTATATTATTCGATAAGTGGAGAGAGTTGTTAAAACTAAATATTATGTTAGAAGTACGCATAAACTTAGGAAAATCGGTGTCAAATCTTTTCTTTCACCGCAATCTCACGGTTAGTGATGATGTGGCCGAAGGTGGTAAGCACACAAAGCTTAAATTGGATCTGGCTCTCAAGTGCACAGATAAGTGCTTGGCGACAGATTTTCGAGTGTGGTAGCCAGCCAGTCTGGTACTTCAAAGTACCCTTGCTATAGTTCATTGGAGGATTCGAACCCACGACCTTCACCGCAGTATCTGACGTCACTACCACTGAGCTATGATCGCCTTTTTATAGCAGCTTAACGAGCAGTCAAGCGGGTCTCCTTATGGTAAGTGACTATTGTCACCTATGGAAACGAACGTTCAAGTTCAACAGCCGTAACACATCGTTAGGTAGAATGTACCAACCTCTTAAAAATAAGACGCCTAGCCTCTATCGGTATATTGCGGCGATGGTAGTCACTTACCATCAGGTGACTACCTCCTTATTAAATTCTCTACATCGAATACCCGGTCATGCATATATACATTTAAAGCTCATTTTTTGTAACCATCAAGTCTTTATGATATCTTGAACTGACCATGTTTGTTCCAGGTCTCGGCACGCACGGGCTCACGGCAGATTCATCAGGAACGCTGATCTGTCTCCACGTGGCGATGAAAAATGAGCTGCAGCGTCACATTGACGTGTATAAACAGGCGCTTCATAAGCTGGAGGAACTGGTATGCACTACCTTAAGTACCATAGGGCGTATTGAGGTAGATGGGTAATTTTAGGTGAACTGTATATTATTTTTGGAGGTTGTTGAATACTACAGAGGTCATTTAGTCATAGTTTTTTTTTGGGTCGGTTGTTAAGAGCTATTTCTGTCACCCTTCTCATTTTAGCTGTAAACCGATCTTGGTGTTTGGCACAAAAATAGATTATATTCTGGAATAAGAGATGGGGTAATTTTTATCCTGGAACGCGGGCGAAACCGTGGACGGCAGCTGGTTTAATATGCTGCTTAATCCAGTCCACAGTAACAGTGAACCAAGACCCAGCGTCATCATCACACCAGCGTCTCCTGGCCCTCTCCCACGCTGACGTGGAGCGCCGCCTCATCGACAACAAGTCCTTACTGACGATCGTCGACAAGCCGGCGCTGCGACAGCTGCCCACCCTGGTGTCCTCGCTCGCAGCCAGGGTCGAGAGCGACAAGGCTGTGCTGGCGTGCGTGGGGCAGATCAAGAGGAGCGATCCCACTTTGGACCTTAGTGATACCAGGTAAAGCTAGTTATTCTAGAACATTTTCGCCATATCGACGCTTGCAACACCAGAGGCGTCACGAGCGCTTTGCCAAACTTGCATAAGCCTTCTCAGTCCTCTTTTGAAGAACCCCATGCTGTAGTCTCTAGAGAAACCCTCCACAGGTATTAGATATTGAGTCATACATAGTTATACAGGGTGGCCGGAACATTGACGTCCAAAAATAAAATTTCGGTCCCTCGTATCGTGGGGTATTCGAATCACCCCCATGTATGTTCCGCGACTTTTCATAGTTTTCGAGTTATGAATTTTTTTCTGAATGTTTGAAAATTTTCGACCTGACCAACCTAAAAAAATTCTAAAAAAAAAGTAGAGGGTTTTATCGAGTTTCTTTTTTTGCAACTGAATTTTCATAAGTAGTACTTTTATGCATAAAATAATCAGCTTCGTAACTGTGATGAAAGTTATGAAAATGTTGATCTAAAGTGAAAAATTTACGTTCGGTAAATTATGACTCAAATTTTCAACTTTAAATTAAAAATCTTAACAGGTGACTTCATAATTCCTAAGTAGGCTTCAAGAATGCGCCAGACTCTCAGCTTTCATAATCATAAAAAAAAATGAAGTACTTAATAGGGCTACTTTGTTTAAAATCGGCCTTCAAAGACAAAGAGGTGGAAAAATTCTTAAAATTACCCATCTGAGTAATTATTTTTTTTTGGCTATTTTCTCGTTCCTAAGGTTAATTAATGATAAGAATACTGAAAACTAACCAACAAATAGTTTCAGAGTTGGGTAAGAAAAGTTTTACGTAAAAAGTGGTTTTGAATAAAACACAGATGATAATGTGAAAAAAGTACTTAATTTATTTTTAACATTTACAAAAGGTTTTCAAAGTGGCCACCACCAGCAGCAATACACATTCTACACCTACGTAAGAAATTGTCTGGCAATCGTCTAAAAGCGTCTCTGTTCTCTCTCACAACACGTTCAGCTTCTGCAATCAACTGCCTCAGCTCTTGTTCACTTGAACAGTCTCGGGCGTATGCTATTTCCTTGTAATAGCCCCAAATAAAGAAATCGATGGGGTTGAGATCAGGTGAGCGTGGAGGCCACCTAATTGGTCCGCTGCGTCCGATCCATCTGTTGGGGTATGTTTCATCTAAGTAATTTCGGACCTGGGTTGCATAGTGACACGGGGCGCCGTCATTTTGCAACACCATGGTTCGTCTGAGTTCGAGATTCACATCTGCCAGCAACAATGGAAGTTCATTTTCCAAAAAGTTTTTGTATGTTTCTCCATCAAGTCTGGACGGCAGTTCAAACGGACCAATTAGTTCGCCATTGAGGATACCAGACCACAAGTTAACGCTGAAGCGATGTTGAAATGTCGAAGCTCTCACTTCGAGTGGATTTTCATTCGCCCACTTGTGGTAATTATGAATATTGAATATTCCGGATCGCTCAAATCGTGACTCATCTGACCATAAAACTTTATTGAAAAATCCAGGATCCTCTTGCTCTTTTCGTAACATGGTTTGGCAAAAATCAACGCGCAATTGGTGATCTGTAGGCAGTAAAGCTTGGACTCGTCGGATGTGGAACGCGTGGTATTCTTCATCGTGAAGAATGTCTTGGATAGAAGTCCTTGGGATGTTCAGAGCACGAGCCATACTTCTCGTACTCGTAGATGGATTTCGCTGAACTTCTTCCAGCACCATTTCTCTGCGATCCGGGTTAGCTCTAGGGATTCCTTCATGACTGCCGCGTCGACCAGGAATGCGGCCTGCCATCAAAGTGTTGTGCGTGTTAATAAAAACACGATGGTCGGGATATCGCTCAGATTGCGGCCCACCACGACGTTGAAGTTGTTCGCGATACAGTCGCGCTGCTTCATGGCCGTTTCATTGTGCAACTCCATAAAAATAATGCATTTCTGCATATTCACTTAACGTGTAACTCATTTTTTACACTTCCACGTAAAAAAAGTCCAAATCAGAAAGCAAAACACAGTCCAATAAACGAGCAAAGTAGTCAAACAAGTAGGCAGCGGAGTCCGTAGGCAAAGCGAGTGTGGTAAAGACAAAATGGCGACACGCGTATAGCAGTAAACACAATGTGAGTACGACTGAGGTACTTGTTTTGCGTTGGCTTCGGTTGCGCGCCTTGCGTGAGAGAGATAGCAATAATTCGGTCTCTTTTCCTCTCGGTCCATTGTTATTGCAGGTAAAAGAGTTGCACCCTCGTTTACAACCCATAGTCCACGAGAACGGATCGCGCAAAATTCATTAAACTAACATTTAAAAAAATCTCCGTGTTTAAATCTTAGCTTTCCTGCAGTCATTTTTGGTTAGCAAACTAAATAACCTTAGGAGCGAGAAAATGGAAAAAAAAAATTATTAATCAGATAGCTAATTTTAAGAATTTTCCACCTCGCAGTCTTTGAAGGCCGATTAAGGCCAAAGTTAGCCCCATTAAGTCCTACGTTTTTTAATGATTATGAAAGCTGAGAGTCTGGCGCATTCTTGAAGCCTACTTGAGAACCATGAAGTCACCTGTTTAGATTTTTAATTTGAAGTTGAAAATTTAAGTCATAATTTACCGAACGTAAACTTTTCACTTTAGATCAACATTTTCATAACTTTCATCACAGTTACGAAGCTGATTATTTTATGCATAAAAGTACTACTTATGAAAATTCAGTTGCAAAAAAAGAAACTCGATAAAACCCTCTACTTTTTTTTTTAGAATTTTTTTAGGTTGGTCAGGTCGAAAATTTTCAAACATTCAGAAAAAAATTCATAACTCGAAAACTATGAAAAGTCGCGGAACATACATGGGGGTGATTCGAATACCCCACGATACGAGGGACCGAAATTTTATTTTTTGACGTCAATGTTCCGGCTTTTATAAAGATAAGTTTTAATGAAGGAGGTAATCTCTGAAACTAGTGATCCGATTTTGTAAATTCTTTCACTATTACTAGGGTACATGATCCCTGGTACCTACTATTAGACTTTTCATCTCAAAATGCGGGGATTTAATTAATGAATCACGATTCTTGAAATTTTACAATATATTATGCGCTTTTGGGACGGTGAAACCATTATGATTTGCTCGGAAGAGTAAGCCATATTTAAAATATTTTGTTTCCTCTATTTACGCTAAAAAGATAAGATCCCACATGAATAGTTTATTAATAATTTTTCAATCAAACTATTAACTGTAAGTTCATGGTAAACTTACAATGATCATAAAAAACAAAGCATTCTCGAAACAATTATAACTAATTGCACTACAGTAATGTTAATGGACGGTAGGATGTGTGATAGCATCGCTGTGCTGAGGATGAGGAAACTGCCTTTATTATTATTATGAATACATGTGTGAAGTAATCTTTTCACATGCGATTTCCTTTACGAGCAGATGGCAGAGATATTATGTGAACCTATTTTTTATTCTCATATATAAAGAACTAGACGTCTCCGCAGTTTCACCCGCGTTCCCGAGGGATGCTAGTTTTTCGGGATAAAAAGTATCCTATGTTTTATTTCAGGATATGATTATGGCGATGATAGCTCAGTGGTAGTGACGTCGGACACCGCGGCGAAGGTCGTGGGTTCGAATCCTACAATGGGCTTGAGCTTTCGGTGAAGGAAAACATCGTGAGGAAACCATAGCACGGTGGTAGGGTACTTTGTAGTACTCGACTGGCTGGCTACCACCCTCAAGTTGAAAATCTGTCGCCAAGCACCTGTTGGTGTGTTCCGGCAGTTGCACTTGAGAGCCAGTTGCCTTTAAGGCATTGTAACAAGGTGTACAACACATTGGCAATTCCCTTGGTATTGCTAATGTCTATAGGCGACGGTAGTCACTTACCACCAGGTGACCCGTCAGCTTCGTTGTCACTTGTGGTATAAAAAAAAAACCTGTGTGCCAAGTTTTATCAAAGTCTGTTGAACCGTTTTTGCGTGATAGAGTATCAAACATCAAAAGTTCCTAACATTCACATTAATTATAATATTAGTAAGACTAGTTAACGTAGATTTCCATTGTTGAAAGAATTTTTAGAATCGGTTAATCAGTTCCAAAGATAACCAAAAAGCAATTTTAGTCAAAATAAAAAAAAAACTACCTAATACCAGAAACTTGTAAAAAAAGGCATCCCACCTCCTAGGGGAGGTGGGATACCAGCAATTAAACTATAAATTATAAAATATATTTATCAAAATGATAATCGTTCAAAACACGCATATTAATACAACCCAGTTATAATTAAAATAGCAGATAGCATAACACTGTTATTTATTAATAACGTAATGTTATTTAACGTGTTATGTAATATATCCGATTTTTGGTGAAAGTCCACTTTGAACTTTCTCTATATAGAGTTACGTCATATTATCGGTTGATTGGAGATGTCACGAGAGACCACTTGTATTTATTATGATATCTCATCATCGATAATGGGGAATATGCACGTGACTTCAAAATGGACGTTTCTTTTTTATATAATTCATATTGTTACAAAAACATATCTACATAATTATTTTCAAAAATTTTATCTAAATTTAATCATCACAAAGTGTCTGTTTTTAAATTCCCTCGCTCCAAAACGCCCCGTGAACAAATCGTGAGTACCTAATCGTGACGTCACTTTTACACTCGACCACAGAGTTTGTAACCGCTACGCTTAAATTTACTATAATTTATAAGTTTTCTGTGCTTTTCCATGGTAATAAACTGATTTTAGTAACTTTGTGAACCAAACACTTCATTTTTGACATCGAATTTAAATCACCCGGATATGATAGTGATTTTAATATATTTTTTTAGCTCAATGGTTAAGATTTTGGATGTTTTTTTTTGGTAATGTAGTTTCGTTTAAAACAATAAAAAAAAATACGTGCATTCCCTATTGCTAAGTAATTTTTAAATCGGTTTTATTTTAAGATAATTCGAAGGAATCCTTATAGTTTTGATTATAAATATTATGTAATTACTAATTTTCCGCCCCACGGTTTCATCTGCGTTCCCTAGGGATATTATCTTGTCCCGGGATAAAAAGTATCCTATGTCCTTCTCCAAGGTTCTCTCTATGTCTATACCAAAGTTCATTTAAATCGGTTCAGCGGTTTAAGCGTGAAGAGGTAACAGACAGACAGACATTGATAACTACATATTACAAAATTATTAACATAAACAGATCCTCCACCCAAGAACATGTCATTTTGTTTTTGGCAAGTGATTTATTGTTGAATAGGTATTTTGTTATCTAATCTCCGTAACGGCTGCAACGATTTTGACAGGAATTTCATTAGCAGATAGCTGATGTTATAAGGAGTAACTTTAAAAAAATGGTACCGCGCGAAAAATTAAAATCCATGAATTTGTGATAGCTAGTTTTAAATATTAGTGAAGTGAGTGACGAAACAAATACCAATCTTATGTATATAGACATAAAGTTACGTGTTAGTTTTCTCTTAACACATAGGTGCGCCGTGCGTTGCCGTGCGGTAGGAAATAGAAAATCATTTTTATTGCTTTCGTAATAAGGTTTAGGGTACCGTAAAAGTAGGAAACAATAGGTAAAAGATAGTTTTATTGGCGCTCTTATGTCGTATTGTTGCGTTGAAAATGTAAGGAAAGTTGAACGTTTCCAATTTTCCTTTTCACCGAGTTCACTTATGTGACTAATTTATACCTATGTTGAATTAATTGAGCAAAAAGGGGTGAAGAGAAATTCTAAGCAGACGCGATAGCCGGCATCATAAAATATGAAGTTCATTACCGGCTTAAATACTTGCTATTAACATTGTTTAGGCGTCCTATTGCTACAATAGAAGCACCTTTGCATTCGCACTTGAGAGCCAGTTCATTCAGCTCATAAATATAAGCTTTGAGCTCATGACTGTCTCAACAGACCTTAGCTAGATTGATATTTCGCCCGGTAAACTCTTATATTGGAAATTTCAGCGAAATCATTAGAGTTGTAAGAAGGTACTTTTAAATCTTTCGTCAACTAAATTCACAGAATATTATGTTTATTAGGTAACCTGGACGTTTCGATCGAGTTGCCTTGATCGTGGACAAGTGGCGTACATTTTGATAATATTCTGTGCGCGATTTAGGTACTATAAATATTATTTTGTTCGTATCTAGACCTACTTATCATCAATCTATTTATACATAAACGTAAAACTCACAGATTATTTACGGAATCTTAGAATGAAGAACTTGAAATCTGGCAGGTAGATTCCTCATAGGGAGTATCCGCTAAGAAAGGATCTTCAAAAAACAAAATGGTTTCCTCGGTAACGCGGGTGAAACCGCGGGGGACAGCTAGTTATAGTGTATACAGGATGATAGGTAATTAATTTGTGACGACTAGTCACCTCTAGAACAAAGCGTAATGCCAGTGTTTCTCACCAACTTTTACACTTTATTCACGTTGAAAGTAATTGTGTAACTTTTTTAAAGAGATTTTTATTAGAACTGTAATATTATCTCATTGTTTTTGTGCGCATGCAACTGTTTTTATGATCGATGCCGTGGGAAGAGAGTTGTATTATAACTTGGGTGAACTTAGGTGTTTGTTATTAGGTCTTGAGTCTTGTTATAGCGGCAACAGAAATACATAATTTGTGAAAATTTCAACTGTCTACCTATCGTGGTTCTTGAGATACAGCCTGGTAAAAGACAGACGGACGGACAGACGGACAGATAGCGAAGTCTTAGTAATAAGGTCCCATTTTTACGCTTTGGGTACGGATCCCTAAAAAAACGAGTTAGCCTTACAGCAGTCGCATTATGATGTGTAACATCTGACATCTCACCTTGGTGTACCTACGAACCTCTTTGAGTTTAAGGCTGTATGGGCTAAAACCCTTTGCCTGCACTATAATAGAGGAAATGACCTATCTGACAGGCAACTCTACCAGGAGGATTATATTTCAAGTTCTGCTTAGTAATTACATCATCAGGTAGCCGTGTGTGAAGAATGTCACAGGATTACTTGAAAAACATAACAGTTAGTTTCACTAGTTTTATCTATACTAATATTATAAAGCTGAAGAGTTTGTTTGTTTGTTTGAACTCGCTAATCTCAGGAACTACTGATTCGAATTAAAAAGGTATTTAAGTGTTGGATAGCCCATTTATTGAGGATGGCTATTGGTTATATAACATCACGCTATGATTAATAGGAGCGGAGCATCAATGACAAATGTTGCAAAAACGGGGAAAATTTCTTCCTTTTGAGCGGAGCGCACGGAACGGAGCTTCCGTAAGATCGTGATGAAACTTGGCACACAAATAGTTTAAATCGTGGAATAAGGATACTTTTTATCCCGGGAACAGAAAATCCCACGGGAACGGGGATGAAACCGGGGATTCAGCTTGTTATAACATAAACTACCTAAAAGTTCTTACTAAAAACAACTAAATATAGATAAGTTTTAAAAATGTTGATTTCTATTCCAGGCCAGTAGCAGGGGTGCTGATGAGCTACTCCCGCGGCTGTGCGGCGGTCCTCACGCAGATGTCAGAGGGAGAAGGCACAGGTGCAGACGCTGTCACTCCACGCTCCCCCACAGACTCGGCCAGCGACGGATACCACTCGGACAGCGATGACCCACACCAACATCCTGAAAGGTATGCGAGCCTGGTACTTTTGATCGCCGATTGACGCTTATAAGTTAGTAAAAAAAGGATAGATACAAGCTGCTCCAATTAATTATGATGTGTAATGTGAAAGGGAAAAGACGCGTTGGGCGCAGGAAACAGCCGTGGCTTCGAAACATCGTAGTCCGGGATTACCTCCGTCGAACTACTGTTCCGTTTGGCCAATGACAAAGGAGAGATACAAGAAGTTGACGGCTAACCTTCAGAATTGAAGAGGCACTTGAAGAAGAAGACACCCTCCAAAATAAAGAAGCCAAAAAGCACGCAAGCTTTCGTCTATGGTTATTAATATTGTATATATTGTCCGTTCTTTCAGAAGTAAGCTAGTATCACAGTATGCAGCGGTGTGGGCGCGAGCTGCAGATGAAGTACTTCCCGCACTGGCGGCGCTGGAGCCGCTGCGGCAGACACCGCATCTCAAGTACAAGATCGTGTTTTCTGTTGTTGTTGTAAGTATTGTCGGTAAAAGCTGTATAAATGAAAGCTGTAGAAATTGAACATGAAAAAATACCGAAATTAAATGCGAAAGTAAGGCGATGATAGCTCGGTGGTAGTGACGTTGGATACTGCGGTGAAGGTCGTGGGTTCGAATCCTATAATGAGCTTGAGCTTTCGATGAAGGTAAAACATCGTTAGGAAACCATAGTACGGTTTGACTACAATCTTACTATGGTAAGTGATGATGTGGCCGAAGGTGGTAAGCACACAAAGCCTAGATGGGAACTGGCTCTCAAGTGCAACTGCCGGAACACACCGATAGGTGCTTGGCGACAGATTTTCAACTTGAGGGTGGTAGCCAGCCAGTCGGGTACTACAAAGTACCCTACCACCGTGCTATGGTTTCCTCACGATGTTTTCCTTCACCGAAAGCTCAAGCTCATTGTAGGATTCGAAACCACGACCTTCGCCGCGGTATCCGACGTCACTTACCACTAAGCTATAATCGCCTTAAGTACTTTGTAGTACTCGACTGGCTGGTTATCAAGTTGAAAATCTGCTGAAAAGCTGCACTTGAGAACCAGTTCCCATCTAAGCTTTGTATACTTACTAACTTCGGCTACATCATCACTTACCATGGTGAGTACTATAAAAAATGCAATGTCGTGTAACAATTTCAACACATATGGAAGCAGATTTTTTTTGTAATGGATAATTATGATCTATTTTCTAGTTGTCCTTCCGCGCCGCAATAAGCCTGCGCGATCGGCGACTGAGTGAAGTGAAAGCGCTGCTCGGCGCAAGCGACAGCGAGGCGAGTGCGAGCGAGCAAACTGTCGCTCGGGTGGTCGCCGCCTCCACTCGGTTGCTGCACGAGACAGCGCTTAGCTTCCCGCTCGGGGAGGCCGAGCGGACTGTTGTCAACCAGGTGAGTAGCCAACTACAGAGGGAGGTGTCAAAACTAATTTTGGGTCTATTTCAAAGTCCAAGCTTCCTTTTTATTTAGACGAGGTAGGTACCCTATTGATGCCAGCATAGGACGCTCCCGTCCCCCGCACGCACCTCACGAAGCATTCTAGACAGGGCAGTCTAGAATGCTTCGTCGTACCCCTGTATTAATTATCCTTACTCTGTGGTCCAACTTACGGAGGCTCTGGGAGAGCCCATGTGAAAATTGAAGGTTCAGCAGAAACTACCAGCTTTCCAATGACAACCTGTAAATGAAATTGTCTATGTTGATGCTGTGTGAGTCCAGAATAAATGTTTTTCTTTCTTTCTAAGAAACTCAGCTAGGTTACATCTTTGCTGAAAAGAGCCGGCAATAAACTTAGCTATAAAATAGCCGGCAATAAAGTGTGTGATCTGGTGTGGTTGCAGGTGTTGAACACGCTGCGTGAGTACCCGTGCCTGGGCGGGTGTGGCGCACTGCACGCGCTGGTGTCGTCCGCGTGTCGCGCCGCTTGGACCATCAGCCTGCACTCGCCACCGCTCAGGATCGATACAGACTTCACGCCAGGTACGGAACTACAGACGGATCAGTTGGCGTGGTTGGTTAAACACACTATTGATCACGCCACAGGTCGTGTGATCGGTTCCTAACAAGCAGACCTTACAAAGGACCAAATGCAAATGTCAATAAGGCGGCGGTGACCACTTACCATCATGTGGACCGTCTGCCTGTTTGTCAACCTAATGACATGAAAAAAAACAAAAAAGGCAATTTTTTTAAGTTTGGATGAAGTGTACGTAATCTCCAAAATCACTGGTCCGATTTTTAAAATACTTTTTATCTCAAAAACGGAGGTGAAACCGCGGGACGAAAGCTAGTCAAACATCCCATTAGATTGGTAGCATTTACTCTTTGGATGGCCAAGCTAATGCATTGGCGGAAAAGCCAGAAGGTCTCCCGACCCCTCGATGGTTTTTGCTATTGTGCGAATCGGCGAGCTTAACACCTCCATGGGCCCATAAAAATAAGGGTCATTGCTAACTTGTTGTCATATTTTCCAGTGCTAATGAATCCTGAGAAGCACGTGAGGTTCTCGATAGGCGAGTCCCGCGACCGGCGCTCCGATCTGATCAAGTCGTTCGTGTGGCCAGCACTCATGGACGGCAACCGCTGCGTCTTCCGAGCTGTCGTGCTCACGTGATCGGAAAACATCGGAGCTCTTTGCAAGAGTTCCGATCTCCGTTTATCTCTTATACTTCTTCTTCTATATTCCGTATTTGAATTATTGTGCGTATTATTGTGATTAAGTCAAATATTTAAATGATGTTGTTGTTTCCCATAGTATTTATGAGTGACCTCTAAGGATTCTGTACAAACTATTATTCCAATATAAGATTTAGATTAAGTACTAAATTATTCATAACATTATTATCGAAATAAATAATTTCACATCGATTTCTGTTTTCTTTGTGACTAAGCAACGATTCATGCGATATCGGACCGGTATCTCTATGATAAGATAACATTTCAGTCGCAATACCAATATAATATTGAGCACAACACGTAGACAACAGTTGTTATTGAGAATCAACAGTTTTACCATGAGTTACCCTCCACCTCATGGACCCCCGCACGGCCATGGGCCTCCACCGTACTTTGGGCCACCACCACCATGGCCACACCATCCGCCGCCGCACCACTATCCACCACCACCACTACATCCCCACTACCCGCCTCCACCGGACTTCGGACAAGTTACAGCGGAACCAGCCGTACCGTACTCCTACTTCATGCCAGGAACCATGATGGTTCCAGTCCCGGTGGGTCAACCACCAGGTGATCCTTCGAACCCTACTTACATAACAAATTACATTTACCACGGCGAGAACTCCAATACACCAGCAATTGACCAAGTCCAGGTTGTGGAGAGCTCTGGAGATTACGACTGGGTTCCAACTACTGCTACCACAGCATCTACGTTGACTGGGCGAGCTGTGGTTGGAGGACATGAAGGTTGGGATGGTAGTCCGCTGTGGGTTATTAGAGCTTGGCATTCTGGAGACTTGGTCCCTGGGAAGCTGTCCATCAGGCATAACGCTGCAACGATTGTTCACGATGGAAAGGAGATTCCAGTCCAAAATATCGAAGTTCTATGCACGAAGCCTGAGAATTTGCGATGGGTGCCAGCTTCGAATGGAAATGTGCCGCCAGGTGCTATTTCTGGTGGAAGAACCGCTTCAGGAGAGACCCTGTACGTTGGCAGAGCAAGGCATCAGCTGTCTGTGACTCCTGGGAAGGTGCACCCGAGTCACAATTCTTGTTACATTGGATTTGCTGGTGCTGAAGTGTCCCACAGGATGTATGATGTGCTATGCAGGGTCAGTTAAAGAGGATTTAGTTAAAATTGACTTTATTTAAGTGTTTTGTCTCGGTGTACGACTTAGGAAAAAAGTGATTTATTCGTGGAGGAATAGAGTTGGAAATGGCATTATTGTTATTGCAATGGAATGTAGTGAAATATGGTGACGTTAAATATTAAATTACTTTTGATAAGATTTACGCCTTTAATTTTTTTTGCAAACTTTCTAAATTAGTCTTTCTAAGTTTATCTAGTTGGTACGTACGGTTAGCTAAGAAAGTGGTGTGCCAGTTTTGATTGAAATGAAGCCAATCGAAAATTACAAAAAGGTTCAAACTAAAAAGATATCACTGAAAGAGATGCATATTAATTACGTTGTCATAAGTTGTCAGATTGATCTGCAAGCGAAACTAATCTTTATCACCAATGAATCTGCAAGCGCCATTCAACCTTAGGGTGGTACACCACTTTCTTGGCCGATCGTACATGAACAATGATTCAATGAATGACGTGGATTATTCATAATCCTGTTTATTTTTATCGTAAAATATTACCGATACCATAAATGCGAAAGTGTTATTAGTTTGTCCTCCAATGATGTAATAACGGAGCAACATTTAAAAAATAAAATAAAAAAATAGGTTCTGTTGAGCTTTCGGTGAAGCAAAACATCGTGAGGAAACCATAGCACTTATCTGTCAATAAGCACCTATCCGTGTATTCCGACTATTTCTGACAGCTGCACTTGAGAGCCAGTTTCGATCTAGGCTTTGTGTGCTTACCATCTATGATCACATTATACTTACCATGGTGAGATTGCGGTCAAACACAAGCTTATCCAAAAAGTAAATTGTAAAAGTAGGAAATAATTATCTCTTCTCAGTTAAAACAACCAAAACACCTTAAATCGTTAAATAAGTTTTTTTTTTTTATTCTGGATAAGCTTGTGTTTGACCACAATCTCACCATGGTAAGTGATGATGTGGCCGAAGGTGGTAAGCACACAAAGCCTAGATGGGAACTGGCTCTCAAGTGCAGCTGTCGGAACACACCGATAGGTGCTTGGCGACAGGTTTTCAACTTGAGCGTGGTAGCCAGCCAGTCGGGTACAAAGTACCCTACCACCGTGCTATGGTTTCCTCACGATGTTTTCCTTCACCGAAAGCTCAAGCTCATTGTAGGATTCGAACCCACGACCTTCGTCGCGGTATTCGACGTCACTACCACTGAGCTATCATCGCCTTGAAAGTATACCATATACTGATTGTAAAGCAATCAGTTACTTCGGAATGGATGTATGAAATCGGAAATAGCAGTCATTCGATTGGACACGGTCGTTTCGTCATTCGAATTGGGGCCGAATAACTCCGATGGATTGTGATAAGGTATCGCTTATCAATACTTACTGTACTGACTACTCCTTTACTAGGTATATATAGGATTAGTTTTCTTTGTTTCATTTTTAACAACTTGCAGTAGGTACTATGTGTAACTATTTTTAAGAATTAAATGTAATAACTTAATAAGTCAAAGAGTAATTGCTGAGTTTATTGGCGGCTCTTCTCAGCAAAAGCAATTTTTCGCACCGTGCATTAGAGTAAAAATTTTTTTTTTTCATAATATGTCACATGAGACGATTAAAAATACTTGTAACGAGTTCACTTAATAAAAATATTTTTGATTTTGCTTTCCGCCCCGCGGTTTTAGCCGCGATCCCGTTTCTAAATACAAACTTTGGACCCCCGTTTCGCCCCCTCATGAGGTGAATTTTGGAAAATCCTTTCTTTGTGGACACCTACGTCATAATAACTATCTGCGTGCCGAATCAGCGCAATCTGTTCAGTCAAAGAAGTTCAGGAAATTGTGCTAAGCGTCTTTTGGACCTTTGTGGTTGATATAAAATAATTTACCCCAAAATACGGGTAAACCCGCGGGAGAAATCTAGTATTGATGATAACAAAAAACTCCCAGACAATCAAACGAGTTGACATCACCCGGCCACTTGACTCTTATTGCACAGAGCTCATATTAAACACATTTGCGGTTGAAACAATCGAGAATGAACCTTAATGCATTGTAATAGGGTTTGTTGCAAAGCTGTGTTTGTAGATATGAGGGTAATGGGAGTATTTAATCTCGTAAAATTCAAGTGCAAAGTCAATAGGAGATGTGGTCTGGGATAACGCATACAGGATTTACCTTTAAATATCCTGGGATATTCTTCACACACGGCCCTTTGATCACAAACTAAGAAGAGCTTGTTCTATGGAAATCAGATAACTTACTATCCACCCGCATTCCGATTTTTTTTTAATTCTGGAGAAATTTTTGTTTGACTACAATCTCACTATGGTAAGTGATGATGTGGCCGAAGGTGGTAAGCACATAAAGCCTAGATAGCTGTCGGAACACACCGATAGGTGCTTGGCGACAGATTTTCAACTTGAGGGTGGTAGCCAGCCAGTCGGGTACTACAAAGTACCCTAATACCATGCTATGGTTTCCACACGATGTTTTCCTTCACCGAAAGCTCAAGTTCACTGTAGGATTTGAACCCACGACCTTCGCCGCGGTATCCGACTTCACTACCACTGAGCTATAAAAAAGATTTTTGTTATAAGTACAGTACATTCATATGCATTTAAAAATCACAGTAGAATCTTTAAACTGTGGTAAAATGCTGTTATTTTGTCATTACAAACATTTCAATTTTATTTTATCATCTGCCTGCCCAGTTCCCAATTATTTGTGATCGGTGCAATGCGTACTTTTCTACCATTCGGCCCTTCTATCCGTCAAATCGGAATTCACTCCTTTCTTACTCATATCATCTCTCACACAACCCATCCATCTTTTTTTCAGTCTTCCTCTACCCATTTATGCATCCACTTTCATACTCAAAACTCTTTTGGTTTTTTTTATGTCACTAGTGACAACGAGGCAGGCGAGTCACCTGATGGTAAGTGACTACCGTCGCCTATAGACATTAGCAATACCAGGGGGACTGCCAACGTGTTGTACACCATATTACAATGCCTTAAGGGCAAGGGCATGGTTACATGGCTGTCATCATAATAACATTCCCATACCACGTCAAACGACTTCCTCACAACTTTTCAGTGACTGGTGCCACTTTCAAACTTCCTCTTAGGCACCTATTCTTAATCTTATCCATTTGTCATTCCACAGATCCACCCATACACTTCCATTTTATTAATTTGTATTTTTTTAAATAATACTTTTATAAGAAGACAACGAAGTGTTTAATTCAAGAAAAAGTTGGACGTTTGAGGTTGGTTCACGAGACGAGGTTCATATCAAGGAGATGACTTTGCCAAACTTAATGCAAATATATCTAACTTTAAGTGAATTAATAACAAGCCCCAATATGAACACCGACTGGATATCGAATTTTAGTTTATACCTATCTGAGTCAAAGACCATTTTCACAAAGTATTCATATTTAAAAAAAAATAAGAATTTATAAATCAAATAATTTTGAAAAAAAGAAGTTTTTAATGTATTATTAAGTATTTACAAAAAAATGTATAATAATTATTTACACAATTACATTAAAACTTTCAACAGACTTAAATTAAACACGAATGAAATAAAACACGGAATTTAAAATTTGTAAAAAGAATGACCTAGATAAAATAAGGTAAGGCTGAGAAAAACACAGTTGGATTTTAGAGTTCAGGACAGTACCTACCTACAAGACTCTTTGAAAGGCATTTATTTAGTACCGGGTGTTAAAAGACATCAATATCTATTAGAAAATTACCACTAAAACGTATTGCTTTAAGAAATTAACTGATTAAATCGGCTTTAATTTCCGGGTAATAATAACTCACTAATCGATTCTCATTTTTAAAAATAAATTTTCACAATGGATATGTAAAAAGAAAGATCCATCCCAAATTTTGTATGAAAAAGCGTACCTATAGTATGAAATAGCCGCTCTTATGATGAAATTTATTGCAGTAATTAAATGAACCGTTACTAGCGGAGCTGCGGAGCCAAATTGCACCATTTGATGCCAATCAGCTCTGGAAGGAGACTACAGCGTTTGGTCATTCAATTAATAAGTTTATCACACTAATAATTTCAACGCTGGATGTAATACATTAAAAACGTTATTTTGAGTATACAGCAATGGCAGTTATTGCATAGGTTTTTGTATGGGATTCATTAACATCTTATACAAGCTATCCACGAGGTAAAATATCAGGATATGGTCTTTCTCTGTACCATGTTCTTCTAAATCTGTTGAGTCGTTTCGCAGCTAAGATTTACTTTTTTTTTTACCTACTTCATCATAGGTACACCATCAGTTTTGTTTTAAGGCGATGATAGCTTAGTTGTAGTAACGTCGGATACCGTGGTTAAAGGTTGTGGGATCTAATCCTACAATGAGCTTTCGGTGAAGGAAAACATCGCGAGGAAATTATAGCACGGTGGTAGGGTACTTTGTAGTACTCAACTGGCTGGCTACCACACACAAGTTGAAAATCTATTGCCAAGGATCTATCGGTGTCCGACAGTTGCACTTGACAACTGTTCACATCTAGGCTTTGTGTGCTTAACTTCAGCCACATCACTTACCATAGTGAGATTGTGGTCAAACACAAGCTTATCGAAAAGTAAAACAAAAAAAAACCTACCTAGTATATATTCATTTGTATTTAATTTATTTATTGATCAAAACATTTTTTACGAGAATAGGTACATATATTCATCACCAAACGAAAGCCTGAGAGGCTTATGTGCTCGGTGAGAGTTCAAGATTAAGAAAATATAATAGCTATACTAATACAAATAATTAAATTGAATTTACAGTTTTAGCTTTTTGCGTATATTTTGTTTGCAGTTCTTTAGGTTATAAAATGTTGAATGAAACAGCTAATATTGGGTCATTATAGTGCAGAGGCAACTGGCATTCATTACATTCAGACGAGAGACTTGTTTCGAATTCAGTGCATTGTTTTCCTAAACAAATCTGCTTTTTTTTGTTTGCATACTTTATCTCTGCTATTCCGAACCTGTATACAGTCTGACGATTGTTTGTTTGTCCTAAGATATCTACCTACATACATCTTCAGTGGTAATATTAATTTAACGAAATTATATTAAACTAGCTAAACATAAAAATAAACACTTTGAAATTATTCGTTTCCGTACCAAATTGAAAATTAAAAGTACATAGAAAAAAACCTCTCCTATTAAAATGTTAAAGAATCAAGCCAACCCCCATCGACAAACATACGGAAGCTGAAATTTAAAACAGGATGTCCGGTAAGTAGTACCACAAACTTAAGGGGGACATAGGTGGGGGTCAATTAAAATGACCTTATTATAGAAGTGTTACCATTTTCGAGATATTTAAAATCAGAAATTCAAAAATCAATATATTTAAAAATCAGAAATATCAATACCGCGAGGGAGATCTAGTATGTAATAATTAAATACATATTGTCAAAAATGATAGGTACCTATTAAATGTCCAGGTGGCAGCGGTCACTTACCATCAGACCTTATCAACCTAAAACAATATTACGATATTGTAATAATGAAATATAAAAAACGATCTTATGTACATATACACAGAGTAGAACCCCCAAATTCCGCTCTCCAACCCACACACGCTCGCAGAACAGAGCTCGTTCAATCAGCATAATTAGTTTCATTGCGAGCGAGACGGACTCAGTGGTATTAGAGGTGCGCTTGACTCGGTGCTGCGTTTTCGCAGCGTTTTTTTTTATTCAAATGCTAATAAAGTGACCGGGATTTTTGTGTCTTTGAAGTAGGTATACTTAATTAAATAAAGAAGTAATTAGTGTGAAAGTGAAGACAGAATGAGTTTTTAATTTGGTGTTATTATAAATTAAATTGTTGTTGATTGTGTCGAGAGTGACAAATATAAATATGATACGTTTATAGTTATTAATTTATTCTGTCCTTCGACGCTAATTACATCAGCTTTTATATTTTGATTTTGGGTTATAAAGATTATGAGCAATTCAAGTTTGTAGCCCTAAAGTTATTGCAGTACAAAAATAATACATATTATTAAATTGAAGATATTTTTATATGTTTAAATGAGCTAATATTTCTAATAATAGCCCGTCATTGAACGTGATTATTAAAAAAAAAACATCGTAGACAGATGATTCTCACAATTTAGTCACAATGTAAACTTCAATTCGAATTGTCATCTTGACATTCACTAATTTCCAACTAAATAAATATCGTAGAGTAAAATAAATCGCAGCTATAACACAGAGCGTGTGTAAGCTCCCTAAAGGGGTGTCATTTTGGGCTAGTTAACATGTACAAACACACCCTTATTAGGGCGTCTGTCAACAACAGCCTGCGGGGACTTATCTGTTTTGTTGCTGATCGTATTATGCATGACGATACATAATAGTTATATGAGTATTTAGCGAAAGATTTTGGGTGTCATCATTTAGGAAAAACTAAAATATGTATCTAGTTAAATTTATAATCAACGACTACACAATTTATATCAATAGGGTCTAGAGACGAAGACAGTCAAATGAAGAATGGATAAATCGGAAAAGACAACGTGTAAGAAGGTGGAAGACTTAGACAGCAGCAATGTAGTGATGCTTCTAGAACAATGGGAGATGGGGGAGTTCATAGAGTTTGCGAGGGAGAAGGAACTTGATGGAAGAGGACTACTGGTAAGTAACAGCTGATAAAAAAAGATCCAAAAATCTCAATTGTGAAGGAATGATGGCTGACGTAGGAAAATATCTATGTTATACACCAGCAACTTCTGTGATCAATCCCATGATGTAAATAGTAGTTGAAAACCTTCAATTCAGAATTCAGTGGTACTTTGTACTCGACTGGCTGGCTACAAGCTTGGCTGAAAGCTGGCTCAAGTTGAAAATCTGCTGCCAAGCGCCTCTGTGTGTTCCGGAAGTTGCGCTTAAGAGTTGCCTTTGAGGCATTGTAATAGGCGACGGTAGTCACTTACCATTAGGTGACCTGCATGCCTGGTTGTCACTTCTGGTATAAAAAAGCGGCAGTTTACAATTAGGTGTATTTATTTCGGCACAAGCGTTACCAGTTGAACAAAATTTGAAAGGCTGTTCTCATATCGCCATTTTAGAGTTAGGCCTCATAGAAGAATCTTTCACACACGCCTATTCACAATATTTTTAATGAATGCCTACGTTACATAAAGCAACAGTGTAACAGCTAAATTTCAAGCTTCGAACTCCAACAAAATTGGCAGTGCGTTTGTAGGTCAAGTCTAAATATAAGTATGTACAGGATAAAATGGAAACCACCAAGGAGCTTAACTAAAATCGTTAAAAAAAACTGATAATACTTGTATGCGAGTGAAACCAAATGGACCATTATTGTAAAGTACATAGGAAATCTGATTTTAATTATAGCATCAAAGAGAAACATCGAATCCCCAAGCCCTTCATTAAAACTTTTCACCAGAAGTATACCAAACACCAACTATTTAGTCGAGTGAGCTTATCTCGGAGACTTGAGAGCCAATAACTCAAGAGCCAAGCCTCAGCAATCTTTGAAATATTACTTCGTAGTTGCTTTTTAAACTAGCATAAACTTTGTAAATTATTATTGATTTGGCTGTTAGTGTGGGTGTCAAATACAAGTCTTGCATATGTGCACATTATATATGTGTAAATCTTTTTCAATTTGTTTACTTAAAACAAGTCGTTCATGATGCATTGTTAACTTTATTTATTCTCACCTAATATATTTATTAATAATTTAACAGTCTGAAATAGCTCTAATATTTTTCATGTAGTAGCAAAGTCTAAACAAATTAACTAACAAGTATTTTCGTCGAAACTACTCCCCGATTCTAATAGAGAAACTTTTTTAATCTATCCTTTTAATCCCAAATTAATTCCGCTTTCCTTAATTTTAGACCTTATTCCTTAAAAATAAAGACCAACTTCCTCCAAAGCAATTGTACAAACGAATCTATTTGCATTTATCAATTTGTATGTAAATTTTCAGGATGTCACAGAAGGTATCGTTAAGCTATGGCGACCAAAAGTAAACGCTAAGAAATTCTTGTCTTTTATTGAAGATTTGAAAATTAATTCTGAGAAATACCTTAGTAATAATAACGATATTATTAGAACAAAAATGGCTGTATCTATAGAGAGTCAGTATCAAACGGTAAGAAAAGTAAAAGAGCAGAATATAACTACAACTAACACCATTGATGAATTATTGAAAAGAATTGTACCAGCAAAGAGTTTTTTATACCGAAACCAATCAAAAACAACAGACAAGATTCCATCATATCTACCAATGGATTCTGGGTCGCCGAAGAAGAAGAAATTCTTCAGATTAAGTTCGTACGAATACCCATTCTTCGATCTCCGATCAAAATTTTCAAGACAGGAGACTGCAAATGACAGAGGATACTATTCAATGAAAACAAATAGCAGATATTATATTCAAAAGGCGTATAAGAATCCTGATTCAAGACCTAAGTATAAATCTCTGACGTCAGCCGAAGAAATTGATAAATATCCAGAAGACCACTTTTACGAAGACCTATGTTATAATGATGTTGAGAAAGGAATCAAAACTAATAAAGATTCATTAAATCAAGTAGTTGTAGTTAAACCTTGTATAGTAAAAATTCAAGAATTGTTTCAGTCTTTTAAAATGCCATTCTTTAAAAGAACTGTCGAAGCCATAGGAGATACGAAAGTAGAAGTAAAAGAAGAAGAAAAAGAGAAAGAAGTAAATTTATATGAGAATAGTGATAGTATAAGTAATATGTATGATTCCGTACATGTTATTAGACCAGTAAATGAAGCTAGTGGGGCTGGAATAGAGCAAGTAAGTATTACATATGTATAATTGAAAATAGCTGCTATTTGTCTATTTAATTTGTATTTTATGTCTGAAGTTGTATCCGAAACTAATATTTAAATCACATAAACTTAATTCAATTGTCTTCAATATAGATATGTACTTAAAATCTCGATTTCTAGGAATATATCTAACCTAATAGCCGAAATTTCAGTTTTTATTAAATTCTCATATGTACTTCCAATTTCATATTATCATGGGTTCATTGATCATCTCTTGGAAATATTCAGATAGCAACAAACATTAGTTATTAGCGTGGATCCACGTAAACGGTATTTCAAGTAAATCCCACATTGCAGGTAAAGTTACCAGTGGAAGACTATCTGGAGCCAGTTCAGGTGAACAAAGACTACTGTGACGTGAGCTACAAACAGAAAGACGACTCTCTGCTGGGGTACATCATGAGTATCTTCGAGAATCGCTTCGGATATCGAAGAGGTGAGTTTGAATTTATTTAATACCCTTGGATTTGTTTAGTCAGTCAAATCAAAATTGATTATGATTATCCGATTTTAAAAATTCTGACACGACTCGTGACACTAGGTATGTAACTTTTATTCGGATGTCATCTAGTTAATACGAAATAAATTATAGAAAATTTTATTTGTATTTAATCTTCTCACCGTTGGGAAAGGTGAAGATGAAGCTGATAATGAAGCAAGCTTTGAAGTGGTACTAGCTTAACTTACACTTTGATTTGTATCATTTTAATGTGTCTAACAATAATTAGTATATGGAACGAAATCAAACTAACGAGACATATAATTTAAGCTTACGAAAATCCATTACATATCCAAATATTTCAGGGCGAGAAATTAAACATGAAAGGAGAACATCAATAGACGACTCGTGACTAAAGACACGAATGTGTTCTGATATTACATTTGGGCGTGGGGAGGGTAGAGGGGTGAGGGGTGAGGGGTAAGGGATAAGGGGAGGCAATAGAAGTGTGTCCCCGTGAGGAAATGATGATAATAACGAGTAATCTCATTCGACATCATTTTCGACAAGTGGAATACGGTCACACCGTGACAAATCATTCACGAAGTCTATTTACGTTAATTCGATATTTAGTAAATATGGTTTTACTGTATATAAGCGAAACTGCTGCAGTGACAAACGCTCCCCCAACACAAATCGGGAGGGACCATGGGACAGCCCATATTTTTGTAATTTAAATAGAAAATCAAGGTAGAGATTCCTCAATTGGAAACTGAAGTTCTTCCAACTAGGTCATTGCATTGGGAGACTGCGGTTTAGTCGGTATAAATGTTGGAAACTACTATAAATGTATGCACATCGTTTCTGACTTGCATGCAACTAATCACCATCGCGCCATGTAGCGACATCTCGAACTCCTGGTTAAATAGTTTACCAAAGCACCGATAAAATATAAATAACACCCTTCCTTTTGCATCGGGAGTTAAAAAAAAACTATCACTTAACAAGTTAAAACAATATTGATTGCACACAGAAAACAAATCTTTGTTACGCTACGGCGTGATATGCGGCCTCAATCGCGATATGCCCGTTTCGTAGCAATAAAATTAGCAAATCCAATAAGTAACGAGCGAACGCGCGGATGGATTGACAAATTAATTCATTATTCGTAGATATCGAGCAATATGTTGCGATGATGAATACTCAATGACATTTGATACAGTAATATAGCTATTAACGCCTTGAAATGTAGGTGGGTGCTCTAAGATTTTTGTGGTGTACCTCAGGGTAAAATATTATGCCCTTACCTATATCTTGTTTATATGACAGACCTTAGATTTAAGCAAAGAAAATATTTAGTGGATATAAATTGTTCAACGAAATTACATAAAAGTTTTGCTAAAAGTGGTAACAGTTCAGAAATGGTTAGCTACCGCCCCGTTGAATTATTCTCAGCAAGCCCTTTCATTTGATACCCATATTGTAGGATTGCATTAAAAAATAATAGTCCGCTATCTTAGGTGTTCCGACATGTTGGATTTAGAATAACGTCACACAGCTGACCATGCATTGTCATCGAAACTAAACGTGTATACAAAATTTCAGCTCAATCGGTTAAAGATATCTGCTTCAAAATTTAGTTGCAAGATTCATCCCAGAAAAACATACATACATTGCAAGTTAAATATAAAGCTTGTAAAGAGCAGACAAACAATGCATGCTTGTTGTATGTGCATTGATCGTCATCACAGGATGATACCGTGACTTCCACTTTCCCATAAACTTTACTTTTTGTTTATTTACGCGACGAACATGTGTCACATGGGTAACACGTGTGTAGGGATGCAACCGACACCTTGAGGTCACTTGTCGATAAAAAACATTTTATCGACTATTTTTAAATGAAAGACATGTTTTAAGGATCTTACTTAAAATTTTAACAACTTCAAGTTGAAACTCTATTGCCAAGGATCTATCGGTGTCCGACAATTGCACTTGACAACTGTTCCCTTCTAGGCTCTGTGTGCTTACCACCTTCGGCCACATCATCAATTACCATAGTGCGATTGTAGTCAAACGCAAGCCTATCCAGAATTAAAAATAAACTTACTTAAAATTTTAACAAATCTTCGCAGCTTCTACCGAGTTATAATCGCTCTTTGGTACAAAGTTCAGTAATTAATTTTTGATTCTATAATTTGTTTTTGGAACGCTTCCTAATCCATTAGATTGAAAACTTTAAGAGTACCCGAAGTAGGTTGGTTATAGATGGTGAGAAATCTGATGAAGTAACGCGCTTTGACAATGGCCTATGTCCAGAGGTGGCTAAAAGCTAATGATAATATATGATAGCCTTGATTCATTGTCTGATATATATTGAACGCACCGCACTATCTTGAAATAAATACTGACACGAAATTTTATTGTGAAATAATTTGTACATGACAGCTATACCCTGGTATTGCTTATGTTTATGGGAGACGGTAGTCACTTTCCATCAGGAAAAAAATAATACAGGACAGGAAATAACAACAGGATAACATTAAAGAAATCTCTCATGAAGAAAGCAAAATTTTTGGAAAATTTCAATACATCGATACAATATCTCGCCAACACTACAAAACTACTTTTATTCAGAAAACAAAATTAAAAGTTTTGTGAGGGACATTATTATTGTTTTCTTTATTAGTCCATAAGCAGTTGTGTGGTACCAACTTTTGCTTGTAATATTAGATTAATTACATTAAATAGTATAATTTTATCTAAAACCTATAAAAAAGTGTGAAGTGTAACGTGTTACTGAAAATAGAAACACTGTTTACAAATTTAGTTAAAAGTAATATTCATAATTCCTTTGTTATTTTTTGATAGGCTTGTGTATATATCATAATCTCAGTATGGTAAGTGACTGGCCTAAGATAACCTCAAAGACTATATGAATAAAATACATTTCTTCTGCGGACCATGAGGATGTGGAATGAGCTCCCCATTACGGTATTCCCTCCGCGCTATGATATGGGGTTCTTCAAAAATGGCGTAAAGAGAGCTCTTCAAGGTCGGCAATCACCCTGGTATTGCAAATGTCCATAGGCGGCGGTGACTACTTACCATCAGGTGGACCGTCTGCCTGTTTGTCAACCTATTGACATAAAAAATAAATAAAAAAAACCAATGAAATTTAACTCAGAATTTTATAGTCAAAAACACTTCGCAACAAGACCGTGTCTATTCAATAATTTACGTCACTTTGGAATCGATGCTTCAATCGCGGTGCGGTACCAAAAGTTGCAATTTATTAATATAGATAAGACATTTCCCACTTTACCAAGTTCGCTCAATTCTCAGCTACTTTACGGAACAATTCTCGAGAAATACGTTCCAGTGCGAACTGTGGAACTTTCAATGTCCTCACTTATATTGTGAGTGTGAAAATGTGTCTGTTTTTAACAAGATTTTAAAATAGTTCCAGCTAGCTTAGATTCATGATCTTGGGCGTAAAAAATTAGCCTATATTTTAATCTAGGAAACGATCTATCTGCTAGCCGAATTTAATTTCAATGTTTTTCTTTAGGGCGTGATTGAATAACAAGTTTTCTATTATTTTTTCCAATAAGGTACAGTTGTTACGGATTTGTAGTAACAAAATTACAAATAATAGATTTAGTTGGATTGCTATGTTGCGAGTGAAACCGTAGAATAAAAATAGTGTTTCTAAATTTTAATGACAGCTTCGTTAGTTAAGAGAATAAATGATTCCGATAGAAATAACTGTAGGTTCCAGACGGTGACTCAAGATACAAGTGATTCACGCTAACATTTCAACAATTAATTTTAATTGTAACCGATGACATTTCGTTGTCACTCCTCATAAACTCTTTATCCTGTAAGATTTATACGAGACTAGCTGGACGCAAGTTCCTGAGGGATATTATCTTTTTCCGGGATAGAAAATATCCTATGTTTTATTCCAGGATATACTATAGGTACCTATGTGCCAACAAAAGTGTTAAGTAATAAAAAAAATACTCGGATAAAACTTGCCAAGTCGCATTATTGAGTTGCAAAGAAATGAAACCAACTAAAGAGCTCCTCGTATATACAATATTCTAATTGTCATGTAAATGTAAATACAAATTGTCTAAGTAATTTCTTAATTAAAAAAAACTTGAGAGGTGTCAAGGGACACCGGGATGGAACGAAGTTATATAAGTTATATAAGTCGAGAGAGTATATATTAAAAAAAAAATAGAAATGAAAATATCTGGCTTGCTTTCTATAAGAGAGAGGGAGAGAGAGACAGGTCAACGCACATTTGACACTAAAAGTGTCGGGACAATTTTTCGTAAGATTTTTTTCCGTCTAGCCCCCTTTCACAACGCGCGAAAAAAAACAACATTGGGAAGAAAGTTAATAAGGTAATCGATAAGCATATACTGGGCATTATCTATGGTCTGTTAATTCGTTACTGAGTTGAGTATGGTTGAACGCAAGTCTATTATTCATGTTCCAGCAAGTAATAAATGGCACTAGTTACAATGGAGTATAATTTGGCGCAGAACAATATTCGATATTCCAAAGTTTAAAAGATAAATAAATTAACATGTACATAATAACACATGAAAATGTAAAAACAACTTGCAGCTATGAAGTGTGAAAATGTGTTGGTGGGTGAAAGTGAGTGTGCCCTTAGTTTACAACTTGGGTGTGAGAGTGTGCAATTATGTCGTGGACTTCTTCTATCGACTGATCAGCTGTCTTACAGAAGTGACAGGTAAGATACATACTAAACACTAGCTTGTTACCCGCGGCTTCGCTTCATAAAAAAAACTGCCAATTTCGTTAAAAAAATAATTTGTATACATATTCACTTAATACATAACACATTCCAATAAAATTTAAATAAATATTTTTAATAAGTTCTTAATTAAAAGAGCTGGAATAGGTCGCCGCCCTGCGGTAGAGTTCCCAGAAGGCTGGCCATTTTACATCGTTGAATAACAACACTTATTGTTTGCCCGAGGTAAGAGCCAGCACTCTGGTCACCTGATAAATAGTTCGTTTAGTCAGTGTATCACCCTTTTGCGAACTTGGCTGACACGCTGCCGAGTGTCTAAATATCGTTTAGATTTGGGAGACAAAGTTCAAAAAGACAATCGAAAAAATATCTAGCAAAATCTATCGACGTCATAACACATAAAGTTCGCACTACTCGTGGATAGATGGCGCTGTATCGCAAGACACAAAATGTCATACAATTCTACATCGCGCTATCAAAGTTCTACCAGCGATCTGATGTGTTTAGTGTCTAACATCTACAGCTGGTCCGCAGTCCCCAAGTACGATGACCTAGCCTGGCGGATGATCTTCAATGGAGGAGTCTCAATTGTAAAGGGAGTCCATCTCTCTCCTCCGTAATCTTTTTGCATTTTAGTATAAATATGATCCACCTGATTGAAGCTGTTGCTGTAGCCTAAGGACTCCTCTTCCACTATCACCATGCTGTGGTTTCTTCACGATGTATTCCTTCACAGAAAAGACAACCTCTTTGCAGGATTCAAATCCACGACCATCGCTAAGCCATTCAACGTCGCTACCACTGTGCTATCTTCGGAAAGGCTTCAGATCATATAGAATACTAGCTGTCCTCAGCGGTTTCAACAGCGTTCCCGTTGGATCTTATCATTTTCGGGATAAAAATATAGCATATGCTACTCAGGGATAATATACCTAGCTTTCTAATGGTGAAAGAATTTTTAAAATCGGTCCAGTAGTTTTTGAGTTAAATCGTAATAAACAACCTCTTTATAATATTAGTTTAGATTACATCAGTTTACAGTTAAAACTTTTCACAGAAACAAACGAAGCAACTCATTCAGAAGAATCGGACACAGAATCACATAAAGCTGCGACACCAGAGGATGTCAAGTGGGAAGAATGGAGCGGCAAAAACAATATGGCCGACAGGCCTCTGCCAGTGCCAGTAGAGAACGAGGCTTACTACATGAATATTGATAGAGGAGAAGCTGAAAATCTGTTGAGAGGACAACCAGATGGGATGTTTGTTTTGAGGCCTTCGAGTCAGGTGAGATCATATTTTTTATTTTTTAGGGTTCGGTACCCAAAGGGTAAAAACGGGACCCTATTACCAAGACTTCGCTGTCTGTCTGTCCATCCGTCTGTCTGTCTGTGACCAGGCTATATCTCAAGAACCGCGATAGCTAGACAGTTGAAATTTTCACAAATTATGTATTTCTGTTGCCGCTATATGACATCAAATACTAAAAACAGAATAAAATGAATATTTAAGGGGGGCTCCCATACAACAAACGTGATTTTTTTGCCGTTTTTATGGAACCATTCGTGCGCGAGTCCGGCTCGCACTTTAGGCCGGTTTTTATTTTGTTTATATTATTTCCAGAAAAGTTGATTGTATATGAAAGTTGCATTAGCAATACCAGTAGCCCAAGCACGAATTTTTTGACATTTCGTAACGTAACCGTCTCGAGTTTACCATACGATGACGATAGTTGGTAGCACAAGTCACTTACTGTCGACTATCGAGAAATCGATACCATTACGAAGATGACGTCATACTACGTTAATAGGGACAGGCTTGATTGAATGAAAACTATCAAATTGAATGTACGAAGAACGAATCACTCGTTCGAAAACCACGTAAAAATATACAATATGTTAAAATATATACATTTTTTCAATGAAAACACATGCATACATTGAAATGGTTTATGATTTATGAACGATCCATGTTTGACACATTTGATTAGTGGGACATCTCTTTGACATGTATCCCAACAAGAAGAAAAGTTTATTTCCAGCATTATATTAGCAGCTTATGATGAGAACTAGTCACCTCCAGTATTTGACGATGGTGGAGTTTATGGAGAAGTAAGTATATACATATTTTGATTCCTTATCTTATGATTGCAAATTACATTTGTTTGATAATTTTATTTGGCTTCGTAATGCCATAAACAAACAATGTTTATAAATGTACACTATATATTTTCCAGGCATGGAGATGTATCGAACCTTCGGGGGGTCCTCTCACAACAAGGACAAATATGATAGTGTACCAAACTTGCGTGAGCACACTCTTGTATGGAGCTGAAACTTGGACGTCGTACGCAAAGCAAGAAAGAAGATTAAACAACTTTCACATGCGGACAAGTGTGAGAAGAGACACATGAGTGCGAGAGTCACTTCAGCCATCAAGCGGCCCTCCGTTTAGGTTCCAAATATGTGGACGCTGCTGTCGCTCCCGTATCGGACTGTACAGTCACTCTAAGGCCTATCACACGGACGCTGTGTAGATCATCTATTTAACATGTATAAGAGCCTTTATGAGTTTATGATTATATTCCTTTTGTAATAGTTAAAAAATGAGACTTTGGCAGACTGGGACTGCAAGACAGGCAGATAGGAAGTATAATAATAAGTTTATTGATACATTTTAAGTTATGTAATGAATATCCTGTCATGTCCATAAAAATATATTATTATTAATTAAGATTGAGAGAAGAGTTGCATGAAAGAGTGAGAGAGAGATGTAGAGCTTGGGTTACAAGGGCAATGGCTGGAATTTTTGAGAGAGGCTATGAATGTTTTTTTCGCTTTATGGAAAGGCAAGAAAGGAATGAAGTATGAAAGAGGATATGATTGTAATCAAAATTGTTGTATAAAATAATAAAAGGTGTTTATGCACGTACATCTTAATAAATACATAAATCTTATTTCTAGTTTCTTATTAAGATTGTTTAATAAAGGCTATTATAATGCACATACATGGTTTTATTGTAGGTTTATTTTTAGTTTTACATTATTTTATTAACAAGCAAACATAATCATCAAATCAAAAGTTATTTATTTAAATAAGGCACTTATAAACGTTACAAATTGAATCTACCACCGGTTATTCAGTTATTAGCAGACAAGCATCCTTCCATTCACACTCTTTTTGAAGAACCCCATGCTGTATTCCCTTGAGAAAACCGCGGCAGCTCATTCCACAACCGTAGGCCTCCCCAACGAGTCTTTGATAAGACCCTGTCACAAAGAACCTGTAAGAAATAACCATTGCTTAATACACAGAAACAAATCGATAGGCCACTGAAACCCTTAAATATATTATTCGTAGTCTTCATTGAGTTCTAAAGGGATTCTTTCGCTGGAATGAAGTGAAGTTTTAAGTTGCAGCTGCTCACAGTTGCATATACTTAAATGCCACTTTATTGAGGCGATATCTATTTTTGAATTCTATATCCAAGAGCTCCATGGGTTTAAACACTTTCCTTTTTTGGCTCTACGCCTAATTTCTCTACAAAATTAAATTAAAATAATTAGCCGAGTATAAAACAATAAAAACATACAAGAAATATTATAACCTAAAAAACGAACTCACCTTGTGAACCCATCTCTTTGCTCATTTATCGCTATTTCGGAGAGCAAATAGTAATGTAAAGTGCTCCGTTGCATTATATTTATGAAAAAACACCAAATGTATTAATTTTATCGATTTATAAACTTGTCGAACCTTTTCTCACTGACAAATTTATAGTGAATAACCTTGCGTACGTTCTCGACAGCACGACGATACCCAGCCTTCGAACAAATGTCAAAACAAAATTCGTGCTCGCGATTTGATACAAAATGTGTCAAGTGACGATACGATGGCGATACGAAAGTAAACCAAAACCCTTCGTGCTGCCAAATTTAGTTCGTTTTACGTCCTGTAGGGGCGCTGATCAATTTTCATACAATTTTTACTCGATGACGTTACGAATAACTTTTCGAAAGAAATTCGTGCTAGGGCCACTGGAGGGGTGCCAATGTATTGTCGACCTTTTTAAAATGCCTTAGAGGTAACTGGCCCTCAAATGCAACTATTGGAATACACCGACAGGTGCTTGGCGATAGATTATCAACTTGTGTGTGGTAGTCAGCCAGTCGGGTACTACAAAGTACCCTATCACCGTTCATCGCGATGTTTTCCTTCACCTCAACCTCAAGCTCATTGTAGATTACCCTTACAGTAATAAATACATGTTACTAATAGCTTATAAGCTGCAGAGATAATATTTCAGTAATAAATGATGTACAGCCAAGATTAAGTCCCGAAATGTGCTCGAGGTAATTACATTTTTAGAGTTCCGCAGGAGGCTTAGCAACGCATGCCACGGCCTATCTATACTAATAAATAGATTGAAGTGTATGTTTGTTATGTCAAAATAACAATCAAAAAATGTCTTTCTGTCTGTCACTTGAGAGCCAGTTCCCATCAAAGTTTTGTATGTTAACTACCACCTTCGGCTACATGATGCTTATCCAAAGTAAAAAACGTAAACTGTCTAAAATAACAATCCCCACTCCACAACAAGTGACATCTCTTATAACAAGAACGAATGAAAAGGTACAATCCAAAAAAGCAATGTACCGTTAAATTATGCGGAACCACCGACCGACTGTGCGTCAGTTCGCGCGTCACTAATCCTATTGAAGGAAACCTTTTTGGCAATAGTAATCTTATTGCTTGAGGGAAATCTGTATAGAGTTATAACGATGTTGCGATACTTAGTCCTTAGTAGGTACCTACATGGTACTTTGCTCATTTGTTGGAGTATTTGGCAGTCACCTGATGGTAAGTGACTACCGTCGCCTATAAACATTTATAGACGTCAGCAATACAGGGTTTGCCAGTGGTAGTGACGTCGGATACTGCGAAGGTCGTGGGTTCGGATCCTACAATGAGCTTGAGCTTTCGGTGAAGGCTGACCACTCTCTAGGTGAAAGTCTGTCAAGCACCTGTCGGTTTATCGGCAGTTGCACTTGAGAGCCGTTGCCTTGTAAGCTTTGTGTGCTTACCACCTTCGGCCACATCATCACTTGCCATGGTGACATTGTGGTCAAGCAAGCTTACCCAAGAGTAAAAAAAATGCCTAAAAATACTACAAAGTACCCTACCACCGTGTAGTTTACCTTACGATGTTTGCCTTCACCGAAACCTGAAGCTCACTGTTGGATTCAAACATATGACCTTCACCGCGGTATCCGACGTCACTACCACTGAGCTATCATCGCCTCAAATCTCGCCCACGTTTCTGAGTGTTAAAGTATGTATTATTTCAGGATATGATCTACCAGTCAAGTTTCATCCAAATCAGTTCAGTCGTTTTGCGTGAAAGATCAGCAAAAATCTTCACATCAGATCCCTAACAAATAAAAGCTTGATGGTACTAACTATAGAAATCAGATGACTGGAAAAACATAGGATACTTTAACACTTTATGATTGCCGTTTTGACAAGAGGGCGTCTCTTCTTATATCGCTATGCTTGTCTCTTTTTGGCACGTAGATGGATAGTGTTGTCAAAACGACCACCATTGCGTGCCACTAATGAAATGAAATTTTTAGGTGTTGTAACTTTTTAAATAGATAACTACATGACTATTTTCATTTGCAGCCAAACCACGCATATACTCTTACGGTGTCCTGCTCAAACGCCGTTCACAACGTCGGCGTCCGGCGGCGGCCAGACGGTCGGCTCGCACTCGGCTTCCCTCGGCGCGGCGAACGAAGCTTCACGAGCGTGACGTCACTGCTCCGACATCACCGCAAGAGGCGACTGCTGTTGGTGGCAGCTGGTGGAGTTATAGGAGGGACCACACTTAATGAAACTCCTCATTATTATCAAGTGCCTCGTAGTTTACCGGTTACTGTTTAGGATTAACTTCCTTCATGGCATTGTAAGAAGGTCGCGTACAGTGCGGTTTGAGAGACATTTTCTCCTGCGTACGATCAGGCTGTGGAATGAGCTCCCTGTAGAGGTTTTCCCTAGAGACTACAGCATGGGGTCAGTTCTTCAAAAGAGGAGTAAGAAGGTTTATGCAAGGTCGGCAACGCGCTCGTGACGCCTCTGGTCTTGCAAGCGTCCATAGGCTACGGTAACCACTTACCATCAGGTGTGCCGTAAGCTTGTTTGCCACCTAGTGGTATAAAAATAAAATTGTCAATTCAGGGGTATTGCTAATGTATATTATAAGAAAATGTCTAATTTTAATTTTTCGATACATAGAAGGCGGCTTGCTTATAAGGGCCACTGCTGGAACATATTTTCTACTTGAGGGTGGTAGCCTGCTAGGCGTGTATTACAAAGTACCCTGCCACTGTGCAATCCTACTGCGAATTCTCTCATCTGCGACCCAAATGGTCACGTAGTCTCATTTTGCGACTTTCCGAGTTTATCCTCTATATTTCTTTCTTCATTTTTCGATGTTTTTGTTCATAATATTTAGATTTATTTTTCTATTTTTGGAGATGCAGATGTTGAGGTGGATGTGTGGTGTTACGAGAATAGACAAGATAAGGGACGAGTATATCAGAGGAAGCTTGAAAGTAGCAGTCACTGAAAATATGAAAGGAAATAGATTCGCTTGATGGGCATGTCATGAGGAGGGGTGAAAGGCATGTAACGAGATGAGTATTGAGTATGAGTGTGGATGGATATAGAGGTAGAGGAAGGCCGGAGAAGGTATGGATGGACTACTTGAAGAATGATATGTTTATGAAAGGTACTGAAACGCCTAGTGATAGAGCGGAGTGGAAGACGATAACACGTTGTGCCGACCACACCTAGCGTGGGATTAGGAAAGGAAGAAGAAGAAGAATAAATAATCTTCGCGATAAAACCACCTATTACTATTAATACTTAAACCAATGTAATGCTACATTATCACTGTTATGTCTAACATAGGCTATATTTGATTTTAATTCCGCGAGTAATACCGCGGGGTAGAAGCTAGTCACTTTTGAAACAAATCACCGCCTTTCTTGAATTTACCGACTGATTTCATGCGATTTATCAAATCCAAAGTTAGATGAATAAAATGATTTATTATTTACCAAAAATATAATTGATATTGAACTCGAGGAATGATTGTATTTAGTAATATTACTTGAGTAGGCTTTTTGACCCTAGATTACGATATCTATAGGGTTGTGAAGTCTAAAATCTGGCATACCGAACAAGAAACGTGAATACCCCAGATTAGGAGTTTAGAATCCGGACATGGACAAATGTTCAAGGCGATGATAGCTCAGTGGCAATGACGTCGGATACCGTGGCGAAGGTCGTGAGTTCGAATTTTACAACGAACTTGAGTTTTCGTGAAGGAAAACATCGTGAGAAAACCATAGCACGGTGGTAGGGTACTTTGTAGTACTCGACTGGTTGGCTACCACCCTCAAGTTGAAAATCTGTCGCCAAGCACCTGTTAGTGTGTTCCAGCGATCCCCCTGGTATTGCTAAAAAGTGACGACCTTTTCTTGCTTGCTCTTGAACAAAAGAGCAAAAAGCGTAATCGATGGTCAGCAACAAATATAAGTAAGTTCATCATTAAACCCGGACTATAAATGACACCCCACCCGGACGACCCGGGCGCTCTCTAAACTAGGACAAATCCGGGGAATCTCGAACGGGTGGCAACCCTAGATATCTATAAACCAGCTCTATCGATAGACAAATCACAGTTTGCATTTTATTTGGAAGTGTATCAGGGAGCCGTCCGAACCGGACGATAGTTCAATCAATTCGCCTGTCCGGAGTGTCCGGAGTGTACGGTATCGTATCTCTATGTATGCGGTCCGTACTTCGTTTTGGCAGCACTCTTATTTCTTGTCAGATTACAGATACAGACTTTTGTTGCTTAAAATTTTGTATTTCCACATTTTTGGGACATTCGTGGATATAATAGGATACTAGTTTTCCGTCCCGCGGTTTCACTCGTTAACACGAGGGATCTTATCTTTTCCCGGGATAAAAAGTATCCTATGTTTTATCCCAGGATATGATATACTTGTGTGCCAAGTTTCATCAAAATCCGTTCAGCCGTTTTTACGTGATCGAGGAACAAACATCCAAACATTTGTATGGAAAAGTTGATAAAAATTATCCAGTATAAAATTTAGGGTTATTTAAGGTTATTTTAATATGGGAGTCTATAAGACAAGTGTACCTACTGTTTATTTATAAGTAATCATTGTTAATACATAAGCGTATATTTATTTATTAACTAAATATAATTTATCCCTAGTTATCTACTTAAATAAGAAAATGTATACCAAATACGTATTGAATATTTACTTAATGAAGTAAAGTTGTATGAACGCCTGTGTAATATGTGTTAGCAATAAATCATAAGTTTGATGTATAGTTTTCCTATTTTATTTGCTACTAGCTGTCTTTTCTCAGGATAAAAAAACTTGAGAGGTGTCAAGGGACACCCGAATGGAACGAAGTTATATAAGTCGAGAGAGTATATATAAAAAAAAAACATTTATTATATAAATGTATATATATATATATATATATATATAAATAGAAATGAAAATATCTGGCTTGCTTTCTATAAGAGAGACAGACAGAGAAACATGCGCACGCCGCACAGCTTACATTAGCTTACTACGCACAACTGTCACCGACAGTGACAGTGACAGTGACACTAAAAGTGTCGTAAGATTTTTTTCCGTCTAGCCCCCTTTCACAACGCGCGATAAGGAACTTCGTTCCAAAAGTAGTCAGACTATAATCTATCTCTATGCCAAATTTAATCCAGATCCGTTCAGCCGTTCTGGCGTAAATGAGTAACAAACATCCATCCATCCATCCAAACATTCACATTTATAATATTAGTAGGATTCACCGGAGGGCTTTTCCTAACACACGATTGGGGCCCTACCACCAACTCATGTCATTCAACTCAGCCTAAACTGAATCGTCTTTGTGATGGATGTCAGAATGTATGGACAAAATTTATAATTTACAGTAAAACAATGATGTTTAGGTAAAGTTGACCCGCTATAAGATTTGGTGGTTGGGCCCCTGATAATCGGTGTAGCAGTTTGCGTGAAGAGGTAACAGACAGACAGACACACTTTCGCATTTATACTATTAGTATGGATTTGGAAATGAGTCCAAAAAGAGGTTGAAAACCATGTTACCTTTCTTACTCTGCTCCAACACCGCACCCACCCAACACCGCCCTAAACTAAAAGTCAACTACCGACCGAGCAGTCTGATGGCGGTAAGCTCGCTGACAGCGCGCTGTCTGCTAATTTATGTTGCCAATATAAACTATATCTAAAGAGCACGACCTGAAGCCCATATTTGAATGATATTTTATTTGTCCGGTGGGAGTGGAGTCGTGTAAGTGAGCTACGACCGTTAATCTTCTAAACCCTTCCACTAGGACCAACTTCTGTCTACTTCGAAGTAGTACTATCTAGTAGTTATTTTAATAAACTAAATCCAATTCAAATTGAACCTAGTTTACCATTCGCTTGTCGTAGTAGACGTGCCATTCAAAGCGGAATCGTCTAATTAGATATTTACACTGATCTCTATGTATACTGGATTGGCTTTGATATGCTAATATTATTAGTCATCATTAAAAACGTCAAAATACATACGAATTGAATATAAATAAATATAGACGACATTTGTATAAGACTAGTTTTCCGCCCCGCGGTTTCACCCGCGTTCCTGAGGAATCTTATCTCTTCCCGGGATAAAAAGTATCCTACGTGATATTCCAGTATATGAACTACCTGGGTGCCAAGTTTCAACAAAATCCGTTGAGCCGTTTTTGCGTGAAAGAGTAACAAATATCTTCACACACACCCAAACATACTTTCACATTTATAATATTAGTAGGATAGGATAGGATAGGATACATCATTTTTAAGTGGGTTAAATCAGTACTAGTGACGAAGAATGCCACGTCGAAGGACGTGGGCTAATATTTTACAAATAGTTTGAGCTTTACTATGGTAACCATGCTGATGTTGAAAGCTGGCTTCAAGGATTTGTGCCTTAAGGGCAAGGGCAACTGGCTCTCAAGTGCAACTGTCGGCACACACCAACAGGTGCTTAGCGACTGATTTTCAACTTGAGGATGGTAGCCAGCCAGTTGGGTACTACCACCGTGCTATGGTTTCCTCACGACGTTTTCCTTCACCGACAGCTCAAGCTCATTGTAGGATTCGAACCCACGAATTTCGCCGCGGTATCCTACGTCACTTACCACTGAGTAACAGCACTAATGGTAAGCTTATTCAAATGAACACAATAATTTGGTAAGACGAAGCCAATCCGGTGTAAAAAGATCAGTGGTTATATATAATGGCGGTTCCAGCTCCGATTCCTTCAGATCGGTTCAGCGATCGCTAATGATAGTCCCTTTATGCGTAATAACGTTCAATTCTTCATCTATTGTCATTTTCAAGGAGACCTCGTTAAAATAATGAATTAATTTAAATTTCAATACGAATTGCTCTGGTATTAGAATGATATTTTTTGGCAAATTAATGTGCTAGTTATTTGTCAAGGCTAGTGAGTTTCTTGCAGGAGTCTTCTCAGTTTAAGTGTATTCCGAAATGGTGGTAGAGTCAATTGTAACGTTCATAAGTGCCTTACCAGGTGAATAAATGAGTTTTGAGTTGAGTTTGAAGGAAGTTAAGTAAAATGCGATTGTAAGGCGATGATAGCTCAGTGGTTGTTACCACAGATACCATGGCAAATATCGTGGGTTTGAATTGGTGCAAAACCTACTTTGAAAAATAAAAAATATATACATATGTAAACTTTTGACGGGCCAGTTGGTGTGGTCGGTAAAAACCAAAGAAATAGTCTTTGGTAAAAACACTATCACATCAGTAAGGAGTATTATGGTGTACAACACATTGGCAATTCCCCTGGTATTGCTAATGTCTATAGGCGACGGTAGTCACTTACCATCAGGTGACCCGCCTGCCTCGTTGTGACATAAAAATAAATAAAGAGAAAGCTACATTATCCCTGAGTAACATAGGCTATATCTTTATCCCGGGAAAAGATAAGATCCCACGGGAACGCGGGTGAAACCGCGGGGGACAGCCAGTACCGTTATTATAGAAGTATATCTACGTTGGACAGCTACAGACAGTTCACACACAGCTTCTCGCAAGTTTATTTTCCATCTAAGAGCCTTCTTTGATTTCGTTAGACGGAATATAGGCCACTTGATGTGATTAGGGCAAGCGCTCGCTTTGAACCAACCTGTGACTGTGAGAACATCATTATATTGATTCTTTAGTAAACAGAACACGACTGCTTTCACACGATCGCTCTTTAGCATCTTCAACAATTCCTATTTGGATAAATATATGCGTTTCATATTATCTATATGTATACAGTCAGGTAAGTAGTAGGACAAACTTAAGATATAGGTAAAAATCTGAAATATCTTAGGTGGGCGGATCACCTACCAAATATACAAAAAATAACTGATTAAAAGTGTCATCATTATCGCGATATTTTTAAAATTTGAAATTCAAAAATCAGAAATATCTTAGGTGGGCAGATCACCTACCAAATATACAAAAAATAACTGATTAAAAGTGTCGTCATTATCGCGATATTTTTAAAATCAGAAATTTAAAAATCAGAAATATCTTAGGTGGGCAGATCACCTACCAAATATACAAAAAATAACTGATTAAAAGTGTCGTCATTATCGCGATATTTTTAAAATCAGAAATTTAAAAATCAGAAATATCTTAGGTGGGCAGATCACCTACCAAATATACAAAAAATAACTGATTAAAAGTGTCGTCATTATCGCGATATTTTAAAAATCAGAAATTTAAAAATCAGAAATATCTTAGGTGGGCAGATCACCTACCAAATATACAAAAAATAACTGATTAAAAGTGTCATCATTATCGCGATATTTTTAAAATCAGAAATATCTTAGGTGGGCAGATCACCTACCAAATATACAAAAAATAACTGATTAAAAGTGTCGTCATTATCGCGATATTTTTAAAATCAGAAATTTAAAAATCAGAAATATCTTAGGTGGGCAGATCACCTACCAAATATACAAAAAATAACTGATTAAAAGTGTCATCATTATCGCGATATTTTTAAAATCAGAAATATCTTAGGTGGGCAGATCACCTACCAAATATACAAAAAATAACTGATTAAAAGTGTCATCATTATCGCAATATTTTTAAAATCAGAAATATCTTAGGTGGGCAGATCACCTACCAAATATACAAAAAATAACTGATTAAAAGTGTCATCATTATCGCGATATTTTTAAAATCAGAAATATCTTAGGTGGGCAGATCACCTACCAAATATACAAAAAATAACTGATTAAAAGTGTCGTCATTATCGCGATATTTTTAAAATCAGAAATTTAAAAATCAGAAATATCTTAAGTGGGCAGATCACCTACCAAATATACAAAAAATACCTTTGTAAAAGTGTCGTCATTTTCGAAATATTTTTAAAATCTGAAATTAAAAAATCAGAAATATCTCCTTTGGAAGAAGAAATTTCACCTGGATTAAGTACTTTACGCTATCCTCGTATACATTTTCTTGTAGAAAATGATACTTACAGTGATTAGACTGAGTGAAACAAAGAATTAACAATCTGCACTTTCCATCACAACAAAATCGTGTCTATCTATTAAAAGCCGATGACCTCACATCTCTTCCACTCTTAGCCGATTGAATCCGGACATGGCCGAGGCAATTTCAATAAGCATTGATCCCTTTCGGTGCACTTCGAACATTCTGGATGTTTTACGCTGACTTATTTCCACTACATCTTGATTTGGTGGGTTTATAGAAACATCGACCTTATGGGACGTAGGTATAAAGTAAATTTTTGATTGTATTTGTAGCTATAGTGTTTGTCTAGAACCTCACCATGGTATAGGTAGATAGTGGCATCCACGAAGATATGGAAGGGATTAGGAAAAAGAGTGAGGCGCGTCTTCGTAAGTATCTATTAGTGTTATGTTACAATTACTAAAATTGTCGACAATACATTGGCAATCCCCCTGGTATTGCTAATGTCTATAGTCGGCGGTAGTCACTTACCATCAGGTGACCCGCAAGCCTGGTCGTCACTTGTGGTATAAAAGATTACACCTGCGAACAAACAGATATACCTTTTTTAATCCTGGATAAGCTTGTGTTTAACCGCAATCTCACCATGGTAAATGATGATATGGCCGAAGGTGGTAAGCACACAAAGCTTAATGTGAACTGGCTCTCAAGTGCAGCTGTTGGAACACACCGATAGGTGCTTGTCGACAGATTTTCAACTCGAGGGTGATAGCCAGCCAGTCGGGTACTACAAAGTATCCTAGCACCGTGCTATGGTTTCCTCACGATGTTTTCCTTCACCGAAACCTTAAGCTCATTGTAGGATTCGAACCCACGACCTTAGCCGCTGTATCCGACGTCACTATCATTGAGCTGTCATCTCCTTAATATTAGTAGGATAGTAGTGTCATCCCATAAAATAAAGTTAAGCTTTTAAAAGCCGTTACGAAAAGGCAACAGAAATGACAAAAAGTATCAAGAATCATATCCATTAAGCATCGTGAGGGCTCTATGGCAAAAACGGTGGCATGTAATCGCACCGTTTCAACGTTATCTCTCTATGATTGATGTCCCAGGATCAATGCGGATGTGCGGATGTGTGGATGTATGGATGTATGGATGCTGGATTTAACAGTGTTGGTGTTATCTGTGCTTTAAGAACTTACGAATGAACCATGGAATGGGATGGCTTAATTGATGGAAAGGAATGCCTTAATTGATTGCAAGGAAAAAGAGACAAACTTACTGGACAATGAGAGATACTATAATATTATGCATGACTTTAAGTATCCAATGAAAAAAGTATCTCTAATGATGATCCACTATAGAAAAAATAATTGTCTTGCAGAGTTTCTTGACATTAGCAATACCAGGGGATTTGCCAATGTGTTGGACACCTTATTACAAAAATCAACAAATGCTTGGGACAAATTATCATCTTAGGGGTAGTAGCCAGCCAGTCGAGTACTACAAAGTAACCTACCACCGTGTTAAAACGAGAATAGGTTTTTATGAACTTCCAGCAGATCTAAATCCACGTTTAAAATTATCACACGATATGATTGATGGAATTGGGTCGATTAAAGTTAAAGAAACCATAGAGGGTGAAAGATTGTCTATAGACTATTACCTCCAGACTAAATTCTATTCCGTTTGTATAGAAAGTGTCAGTAATTATATGTATAACGCATTGAAAGCCATTGCCTTGCCCACAGTTTATAATATTGAACTATTTTTGCGTGAAAGAGTAACAAACATCTTCACACCCAAACATACTTTCACATTTATATATTTTTTTTATGTCACAAGTGACAACGAGGCAGGCGGGTCACCTGATGGTAAGTGACAACCGTCGCCAATATCAGGGGAATACCAGGGGATTGCTAATGTGTTGTACACCTTATTACAATGCCTTAAAGGCGTAATATTAGCAGGATAGGATATTGAAGTCTAAGAATAGTCTAATACTTCAATATCCTACCCTACCTATACAGGTACTTACAAACAGTTCTTGTTTTATCTGCAATCTAGAGAAATTATTTTTTCTTGGGATAAAAGAAAGTAGGTACCTATGTTCTTCAAAGAAAAATCTTAATTTATTTTGAGTTTAGTATAATAAATTATTTTTAAAAACTTCTACTTATTTATTGTAATTAAACTTAAGTAGGTTTACGTTATTTGTCCATAAACTCATAGCACATAGGTTGGAGTGTTAGAAGGTGACCGCGAAGTCGACGGTTCTTGAACTTGTTCTCTTGAGTTTTTTTATACCACTAGGCGGCAAATACATTCTAACGAATATTATAATCAGAAAAGATAAGATTTTAACTCTTAGGAAAAAATACTTATTTTATTTTAATTCCCTCGGGAATGCGGTTGAAACCGAGGACGGACAGCTAGTCTATAGGCAAAGATAAAACAGTTCAGTACCTTTCCCTCCTCCGTCTGTCACAAATTCATATACCTAAGGTTGAATTTTGACCATATTTTGGGGGTTGGCCAAAAAAATCATAGATGATCATCCGCCATCTTGTAGCGACGGCCATTTTCAGAACTTAAGGGGTGTGAAATTTCAACTCAATCGAATGTCAAGAAGTGGCTTGCAAGATTCGACCTAAACAGCATACAAAGATACATTGCAAGCTAAATAAAATATTTTAGAAAACGGTGTTTCACTGTTCCAAGCAGTTTAAATATAAGAAATTGTTCTAGCAATTGGCTAGGTCGTAAAAGAATCATGCGGGCCGCAGTTGAGCGAAATCGTGGGCTAATATAATTGAGGGTACCTTACTTTATGACGGTTCGGTACATAGACCTATAAGTTGTAGATACAGCTTTCATATAATGTAAACGATAGTACATTTCAAACTAAATTTAACCGTTGCCATGGTAACCTCACGTAACGCTTTCAAATACTTTTTTGGCGGGAACTTGCAGAGTGACGTTGCGTTTTCGTTTTATTTTCATTAAATTCGTGTATTTTGAGTTTTATTGAATAATTTCGGTGGTGTTTTATCCAATAATGATCAATCTAAGTGCACAAGTGAAGTGAAATGAAATGAAAGCGTGTATCGTGACTTTCCAGGTTGTCCCAAAAAGTCCGTGAATGTTTTGGTGGAACAACCGCCAATTTCGCTAAAGCTTGACTGGACATGTATGGACGAGGACTGGAAATTACAGTGACTTTGAGAATGTGACTATAACATAAAAGAAGAAATTAAAACTGAAGAAAATGAATGCGATTGAAAGACTTTGTATTGACTAAAAGTACTAAAACTTATATAAAAAAAAAATTTGACAAATAGACCCAGACCATTTCAAATACTTTGACATTGGCAGAAATATCCTAAAAGGATGATTGCCAGCAACAAAAAAAAAACGCTTTCAAAAGGAAATTAGAAATAAAAAGTATATATTAAAATGCAACGAAGCGTAAAAATTTCAAGTCAATCGATGTTTAGAAAGAGACAATTATTAAGTGGGTCATTTCTTATTATCTCGGTGTGTTAATGGATACGTTATACAATTTGCTGATAAGTTCCTGAGAGCTCATATCTGTTAATGCAGTTTATCTTTGCCAGACGGTCTGTCTGTCATTTTTCTCTACCAGGTAAACATGATGTTATCCTGTGAATAAAGCTCCAGATTGTAATACCTTGTGGAATAACACTTACACTTAAAAAAACTCAGTTTAGGCCCTGATAAGGCACTTATGAACGTTACAATTGACTCTACCATCGGTTCGGACACTTAAACTGAGAACACTCCGGCAATAAAATCAACAAGAAAATAAACTTAAAACTACTACTTTCATGTCAACCAATCAAATCAGTCAGTGGCTACAGTTAATTACTCAGTTCTAAATACCAGGGTATATCTATAACATTATTGGTCTATGGTATTTGCTCGACGATCAAATTGCACGGCCCGCTGCACGACTGTCGTATATTTTATTACTGTAAATATTTTTTATTGGAGTCGGATTTCGTCGGTTTTTACGTGATAATCAACGTTTATTGAAGTAATATGTGCTTGCGTAATAATATCCGATTTCAAAAACGATTTTTATAAATTAGAGTTCATGAATCATATAATTCTTCGCATATTTTTTTTAGGAGATAGCTTTTTTTAGGACGGTAAAAAGACGGTTACATGCTGCTGAGTTGAGGATTTTACCATAATATCGAGGTAAATGATGACTGCGATGATGATGATTTTATTAATCTTTATTCATGACCATATATCTGCCCGGATTTCACTTCTGTTATACCCTAAACCCCCCAAAAACCTTTCATAGTAGATGCCAACTTTATAAAAAGAATCTACGTGATTTTTTTTTAATTCTAGCACCATTGCTTTAGACTGTGTTAGATCAGTAAGTCAAATCAAGTCAGTCGCTTGCAAGTATTTTATGTAGGTTGTGTTAATTGAAAATAAACCTTATATCAATATAACCAGGTTACAAATTAGATTGATGTTCTTTATTGGACTAGAAGTGTTAAATAAAATTACTGATTTTGGAATTAACCTATGTCACACGCTCTTTTATAGACCAATTTCCAAAACGATCTCTGCGGAGATCTCGTTAGTTGGTGCAATCTTCTCGAATGTTCCATTTTTATTTGAATTCAGCATCAAATTTCCGATTGGCGTACTTGTTAAAAATATACAAGAATAAAAATTACAGTCTATATGTTATTTATTCTGTGGTAATAGTATTTAAACTATATTTGCGGACTTTTTGGCGGGAATTTGCGAAGAGACGTTGTGTTTTCGTTTTATTTTCATTAAATTCGTGTATTTTGAGTTTTATTGAATAATTTCGGTGGTGTTTTGTCCAATAAAGATCAATGTAAGTGCACAAGTGAAGTGAAATGAAATGAAAGCGTGTATCGTGACTTTCCAGGTTGTCCCAAAAAGTCCATGAAATGTTTTAGTGGAATAGCCGCCAATTTCACTAAAATTAGACCGGACTTGTACGGACGAGGACTAGACTTTACAGTGAAAGTGACAATAAAACGTGACTAAACATAAAAGATGAATATTTAAAATAAAGAAATGGCTTAAAGGTCACGCTACCAGGCCAAAAATCTTCATAAAAAAAAATAAAAAAAACTATATTTGCGGACTTTTTGGCGGGAATTTGCGAAGAGACGTTGTGTTTTCGTTTTATTTTCATTAAATTCGTGTATTTTGAGTTTTATTGAATAATTTCGGTGGTGTTTTGGCCAATAAAGATCAATCTAAGTGCACAAGTGAAGTGAAATGAAATGATAGCGTGTATCGTGACTTTCCAGGTTGTCCCAAAAAGTCCATGGAATGTTTTAGTGGAATAGCCGCCAATTTCACAAAAATTATACCGGATTTGTATGGACGAGGACTAGACTTTACAGTGAAAGTGACAATAAAACGTGACTTAACATAAATAAAATATGAATATTTAAAATAAAGAAATGGCTTAAAGATCTCGATACCAAGCCAAAAATCTTCTTAAAAAAGATTATTAGCATGAGTGTGGATGGATATAGAGGAATGCCGAAGAAGGTATGGATGAAGTGCGTGAAGAATGATATGTTTATGAAAGGTGTGAGTATTGAGACGACTAGTGATAGAGCGGAGTGGAAGAGGAAAACATCTTGTGCCGACCCCACCCCACCTAGTGTGGGATAAGGAGAAGAAAATGAAGACTAGTAACACCATTATTTTGTGCTATATAATTAAGTACAAACTTGAGTTTTAGTTATATTTGCTTTCCACTGCTTTAGTTTACTATGTAGGTAACTAATGCGGGTTATAATTTTTTATGTATTTTTGTATTACTTTAAGAATAAAATTGTTAAACATTTGAAAAAAAAAGCCAATATAGTCAGATGGTCCAAAAATATTTAAAAAATGTAACCTTGCTGAGTTTCTTGCCGGTTCTTCTCAGTTGAAGGCTGACTTCCGAACCGGTGGTAACTTCTGTAATTCGACCTTCATAAGTGCCCTTCTAGGGCCTAAACTGAATAAATGTTTTTGACTTTGACTATTTTAAAGATTTTTTTGGTTAGGTATATAGGCTTTTGTACAAAAGAATAACCTTGTAAATGAACGATACTAGCACTCGTAAACGAACAGCCATCACAAGTAAAGTTGAGGTGTAAGTGATAGAAGTGATACCTCGTTAGCGAGGAGATCAAGGTGTCCCTCCACTGCAGGAGAGATATATTACGTTAGTAATCTGAAAATCACGCACACAGGTCACGTGGTATTATGAAAATAAGAAAGATCCACTATATCTCATTACTTTAAAAATCGTGTAGTGTTTTAAGTTTATTTATGTAATGTGGTACCCCCACCGTGACGTCACCAGCTGGCTCCAGCGGAAGACCAGCGCAGGTTTAACAACCAGCAAAATGCTGAGTTGGGGCCAATTTGAAACTAGTGAATAGTTAAATTAATCCTTTTTTAAACGACTTCAAAAAAGGTTATAAGTTCGACTGTATGTCTTTTTTTTTACATTAATGGTTACAAATAAAAATCTTTCTTTCTTTCTTTATACATAACATAAATTATTATTATATTTCGTTTATAGCACAAGTGTCAACCAGACAGGCTGGTCACCTGATGGCAAGTGACTGCCGTCGCCTATTGACATTAGCAATTGCTTACATGTTATAACAATGCCGTTCTCAAGTGCAACTGCCGGAACATGCCAACAGGCGCTTGGCGGCACACTTTCAACTTGAGGGTGGTAGCCAGTTAACAGGATCACATAGTACCCTACCACTGTGCTATAGTTTCCTCACGATGTTTTCCTTCACGGGAACAAAAGCTCATTGTAGAATTCGAACCCACAACCTTCGCTGCGGTATCCGACGACACTATCACATAGCTTTCATAAGAAAGTCACGAGCAAGCTATACAAGTATAGTTTCGCTTGTTAGGTGGACAAATTCCGATAGATTCCAAGGGCTGAAAAAGTTGTTGAAGCTGCGAACAGAAATTAGGACTCGTTACACGTTTTATTTTTGTATTGGACTCAGGTAAACGCTTTTACTTGCGTCTGCTAAGCCTTGCCAGCTAATATTTTATTTTATTTACTTCGCTTCTCAAGGAAATTCATTGTGAACAAAGAAATTGGTTTCATTGAGCGTCGTGAGTCAGGGTTGCAAACAAAACAACACACACTTCCATAGATATAAGGCGATGATAGCTCAGTGGTAGTGATGTCGGATTCAGCGAAAGTCGTGGGTTCGAATCCTACAATGAGCTTGAGCTTGCGGTGAAGGGAAACATCATGAGGAAACCATAGCGCAGTAGGGTACTTTGTAGTAGGTACTCGGGGTTAAAAATCTGTCGCCAAGCACCTGTTGGTGTGTTCCGGCAAGTTGCCTTTAAGGCATTGTAAAAGTGTCGTAGATACATTTGATTATCGTAATGCAGTGGTGATATTGCAATATTACTTTATTTATATTTAAAGAGCGAATACTGTGTAGATAACATCTACACCTTTTTAACCGACTTCATAAAAGAGGAGGAGGTTCTCAATTCGTCGGAATCTTATTTGAACGAAGTTCCTTAACGCGCGTTGTGAAAAGGGGCTAGACGGAAAAAAATCTTACGAAAAATTGTCACGACACTTTTTGCTATAGTAAGCTATTGTAAGCTGTGCGGCGTGCGCATGTTTCTCTGTCTGTCTCTCTCTCTTATAGAAAGCAAGCCAGATATTTTCATTTCTATTTATATATAAATAGAAATGTTTTTTTTTATATAAATATATACTCTCTCGACTTATATAACTTCGTTCCATCCGGGTGTCCCTTGATTTTAATAATATGATTGGATATGAAGCAGATATTAGTTACTCGTACTCATTGATGAAACAACTCACGGATATTGATGAAACTTGACACACAGGTAGATTATATGATACTTTTTATCCCAGTAAAAGATAAGATCGGGGCGCAGGTAAAACCGCAGGGTACAGCTAGTGCCAATAAACTACTTAGGTACATAATGATCTGGTAATTAGGAGCTGAATGCAAGCGGTGGTGTTGCAAGCGATAGTGGGGGTCAAGGCTCTGAGACCAGCCGAGACTAAACATCGTAGAGGTTGGTACACACTGAAAAATCTGATCTATTCAATAAAGACTTAAAGTATAGTTTAGTTCCGTGACTGGCATTTAAGGGACGTAGTCGATCAAAAATACAAGATACATATTTTGTTCTGATTGTTCTTACCAAAGAACGGTTACTGTATTAAGCCTCTACACGACGACAAATGCGTCTGCCGGCTCGTAGTGATCCATCTGCTAATGCATCTGTTCTCGTTCGCAAGACGTCCGCAGACGCATCTGTCGAAGTGTAGAGGAGGCAAGACTTGGTTGTGGAGCTTAATAGAGATATCATTTTAAAATGGTGAATAGATGAATTTTAAAAAAGCCAAAATATTTAAAAACCTTGCTGAGTTTCCTGTCGGTTCGTTTCAGTTGAAAGCTGACTTCCGAACAGGTAGTCAGGCCTAAACTGAATAAATGGTTTTGACTTTGACTTTGATGGAATGCCTGTGATTTGCCGCTTGTAAAACGGACTTTCTGAAGAATTGTTTGACTTGACACCTCACAAATTGGTCTTGCACTGTGCAGTTTCAAAGTTTTCTTTTCGTATCATCCTCTTCTTATGCAGGTTGTGAAATGAGCTTCTTGCCATGGTTTTTCTTAGGAGGTACAGCGTGGGATTTTTAAAAAAGGTTCTGAAGAGTTTGTTGCAGGTTTGGCTACGCCTTGTGTAACCCCTGCAAGCGTCTATAAGCTTACCATCGGGCGGGTCGTATACTTGGTCGTATGTCTACAGCGTTTCTTGAAGATCTATGTGTACAAAGCTTAGCATTGAGGAAATTACGCAACGATCACTAACTGATAACGACAATCATCTGAAAATAACATGATTTCTCTGATTGTGAGTACTTGATAGTAAACTGTTTCTTGATCATGGTCCAGAGAGCAGGCAATAAAACTTAAGGTTCAAAATTGCAAGACATACCTAATGTTTTCTGTAGGTCCTCTCAATACTTTTGAACTTATAGAAATACTTGTTCTGACTGCCTGTCTCACTATATCAATGAAAAATCTAAAACCACTGAGTAAAGAATATGTAATTTTGCACAGAGGTTCATTATGTGTAACGTACGGTTCAACTAAGAATGTCTTTTTAAAATGTAAGGGTTATGAGATTGCCGGAACCATAGAGCAGAAAGCTTTAAATGTGTCAAAGTCAGAAACATTCAGTTTAGGACCTAGGAGGGCACTTATGAAGGTCGAATTACAGAAGTTACCACCGGTTCGGAAGTCAGCCTTCAACTGAGAAGAACCGGCAAGAAACTCAGCAAGGTTACATTTTTTAAATATTTTTGGACCATCTATATCCATTTTGGCTCTTTTTTCAAATGTTTTAAAATTTTATATTTAAACGAATGTCTTACCAAAATCTCACTATGAAATGGATGAATGAATTCTGAGTGATTATGTGGCTGAAGGTCAGCACACAAAGCCTAAAAGGAACATACCGAATGGGCTTGATGACAGATTTCGCTGAAGGAAAATATAGCAAGAATATCTTCCCTCTTCAATGAAGGAGTCTATCACCTCGCTCTTACATAATTTTACTCGTTTGGTTGCTTTAGCAAACACGTCTCATATGTATCATTGGAAATTGATTCAAACTTTCAAGTCCTCAAGATACATTTTACAATATAATTTTTTTATCTATGGCTACGTGGTCAAAGTTATTAAGATATCATAATAAAATTTCAATTATAAAAATATTGTAGATATAGAAAATATTTCGAGATAGGTCTTTTCAATGTATTGTTTAATGAAATATCAATGTTATGAAATGTTTTCTTAAACAACTGATTATAATGGACAACCATGTTATTATTAAATTGAAGTAAGATTCAAATGCATCATTTATAAATATTATTTTATAATATTTTTTTTAAAATTCTAATAGGTTTCATGATATACCTACCATTTTTTTTGTATTAATCTTTATTCCTGTCATGACCATAGATACAAAGACTTTCAGCCGTATGGTAATAAATCTTTAAGCCATTTCTTCTCTGTTCCACTAAAACTTTTCACTGACTTTTTGGGAAAACCTGAAAAGTCACGATATTAGCTTTATTTCATTTCTCGTCATTGGTACACTTACCATCTTCGCACACGGCGTCGTAGCGTAAGCGTATCGTAATCGGCGCGTACGACGTGAGCAGTACGAGCATGAACATGTTCAAACAAGTCCGCGCACGAAGCGGTGTTGCATGCAGCGAATCGTAGGAGGTGTTTATTGTCATTGCGACGTAACGATACGCTATATATTACGATATGACGCCGTGTGCGAAGGGGGTTAGATTGGTCTTTATGGGACAACTATATTATTGAATCAAATAAAAAATAAAGGTTTTTAATAAAAATAAAACAAACTACTATGCAAAACAACACCAAAAATCCAGAAACAAACGAGCAAAACAACGAACAAAACCTAGTCTTATAATCACAACTACGTAATAAGTCCGTAATTGCAATGCATTGAGATAAAAATGATTGTCTGTCCAGAGATAACCTCAGAAACAGCGAGCGGCTCAGTTTAGGGAGCTACTCGTACCTTAGATAAACTGTAACGGCACTTTGGGGTGAAATAAAAGGCTAAAGGTGACTTTCCACTCGTTTGGGATAGAATAAAGCGAAAGTAGAATAAAAATAAATCAAAAATTTGTTCAGTCATGGCCGTTCTTAGTAATTCATTTGTCTGTCGTTCCTCATTAAAGATGGCATAAAATATGTCAAGTATACAATTATATTTAGAATATTATTATCAGCAAAACTTTTTAGGGTTCCGTACTTAAATTATCTATACTATTAAAATATAAAAAAACAACAAGTGCGATTATTTATAATAAAATAATAACATCAAAATTAAATAACAAACATAAAAAATACAGTCGAATTGAGAACCTACTCCTTTGAAGTCGGTCAAAAACCGACCAAGGGCGAGTCGGACTCGCGCACGAAGGGTTCCGTAAGAACGGCAAAATAATCGCGTTTGTTGTATAGGAGCCCCCCTTAAATATTTATTTTATTTTATTTTTAGTATTTGTTGTTATAGCGGTAACAGAAATACATAGTTTGTGAAAATATCAACTGTCTAGCTATCGCGGTTCTTAAGATACAGCCTGGTGAGAGACAGACGGCCAGGCGGACGGACGGACGGTCAGACAGCGAAGTCATAGTAATAGGGTCCCGTTTTTACCCTTTGGGTACGGAACCCTAAAAAGAAGTACTTTCTATCTAGAGGAAACGCTGCCAGCCTTCTGGGAACCTTGCCGATCGGCAGCAGCGGCAGCCTCGAACAAGTTTTTTATATATTATAGTTGTACATTTGTTTGTATATTTTGTACATTTGTTGTAAATAGAATATTCTATGTATCTATATTATACGTTTCTATAATGATATACTGGTGAAAAACATGTCTCTATTAATATAGAATTTAAACTAACATTGTGCAATTTTAATAGTAAAGTTCAGTTACAAAAATAAAGCTAATAAATTGTTCAGAACCCTTGTTATGAGAAATATGATAGCATTGAATCTTGATAGATAAAAATATCATTAGGAATAACCGCAAAAAATAAAACAATTCAAACATAAGTCAAATAAACCAAATAGTGTAGAGTAGTTGTTTATTATATTTAGAGTAAATTCCGACTGTTGTTTTTTTAGCTTATCGTATCCTATTAAGTGGAAAGTCACCTTTATGTAGGCTGTAAGGGAGGCGTGAAGGGGACAACTATGATATTACTTGGTGGTGCGAAAATATTCGGAGAATGAGTTTCCGAAATAACAAAGCTGATTTCGTTATTAAGAAAAACGTTTGGTAAGTGGTGTTCTGGGTGACATTCCTTGCTTCGATTCCCTTCATTTCTTTTTCTTTGTGGATATTCTTTGGCAAAACATAATATATTTGTTTGAGATAACGTATATTTTAGATTAACATTAATTATAGATAATTAACAATGGCTCTCAAGTGCAACTGCCGCAACACAGCAACAGGTGCTTGGCGACAGATTCGAAACTAGACTAGACTGTGAATAAAATATGGAATTTATAATTAATATTGATTATTTAATCTTTACTATAATAATAATATTATAAAGAGGAAAGATTTGATTGTTAGTTTGCATTGAATAGGCTTCGAAACTATTGGACAGATTTTAAAAAAAAAAACACCGTTGGGAAGCTACACTATCCCTGATGAACATAGGGTATATTATATTTAAAAAAACAATTGGGATTCTTACTAAAACTCCAATAATGTAACCCGAGGTGTAAAAAAATGACCTGAAAATTCCTTACATCGCGTGCGCTGCGAAAATTATTGATGATAGAACAAAATAATGTATCACGACATTGCAGAACACATCATTATCTACTTGAAACATATAACATTTTTGGTGTTGGATAGCCCATTTATCGAGGAAGCCTATAGGCTAATTAACATCACGCTATGTTGTAAAAATCCCATGGGAACGCGGGTCATACCGCGGGAGACATCTAGTCGTAAAATATTTTAAAACGAATTATAAATTAATAATTTTAGCATAAAAGTAGAATCAGTGCTATCAGGTTATGTGTGTTGTTTTATAATCTGTGTGTTATCGGAGTGTGTGTTATATGCGTATGGCGTTAAACGCCAAGAAAGATATGGTAGAGGTTAGGAGACGAGCCGAGGGTATCAGTGGCAGGGGTCCTAAACTGTGCCCACTATTTTATTTATTTACATACTTTTATTTTTTATACCAATAAGGTTAAAACTACCAAGATTTAAACGTGGAAATAATCCATACTATGTAAACTACATAATATTCATTCTGTCTGTCTTGTTTTTCATGGCTAAACGCCTGAACTTACTTAAATTATTAGGTATGGAATGCCTTGAACGCTGGGGAAGAATAAATAGTAGATTGTTATATAAGGAGCTAAAATGACCCATTATATACGAGGTAGTAAATAGAAACCGAGTTTTAATGGGTTTTAGCGCCGTGTGTTACACTATACTTTTCACTACGATTGCGAGAAAATAAAACAATCCAATACAATATGAAATATGTAGTTTATAATGTCGGCGATTTTAGTTCCATTTTCAAAATTAAAATTAAGTTCTTTTTTTATGAAACAGTAATAAGTCGAGTCATGATTATTCTACTTATGACTAAAGACTTTTTCGTTTTTTTTAGGCTCATTGTCATTGGACACAGAAAAATAAAAAACTTTTTCTTCAGAGGAAGAATTGCTATTTTTTCTTCGCTCTGGTACGCCACAATGACGGTCTTTTTGAGCAAGAGGAGTGAAAAGTATATTTTTTACTTCATTTTCTAACAATCAAAATTGATTAATTTATTATTGCTCCCATGTTGTAAAAATAACAAATTAGACTGAAAAGTACCAGGCAAATAGAACATTGAAGAGTGCTGCGACACACCATAGCAACGACGGACAAGCGACCTTTACAAATAACTCCTATAAACTTATATAATCCTGGTAAACACAACGCGTTTTACTTACGTGACGATTTCTGCCAGTTTTTTTTAATTCTGGATAAGCTTGTGTTTGACCACAATCTCACCATGGTAAGTGATGATGTGGCCGAAGGTGGTAAGCACACAAAGCCTAGATGGGAAGTTCACTCTACTGTAAGCCGTTCGTTCCAGAAACGAGCGAGTCTTACAGTAGATGCTTATGATGTTGTAACATCTGACATCTTACCTTGTTAATACCACATGATACATGTACCAACCTCTCGGTAAATGGGTGAGCCAACTCTACAAGCGGCTTCTTGTTACTCACTTCCGTCCCTTTTCACAAAATCACACCCACATATTGCAGGAAAGCAAGGAGAAAGATGTTTCACATCCAAAATAATCTGGTTCTATTTAGAAGTCAAAATAATAAAAGTATGGTAAAGATTTGTAAATAACAATTACTAAAGTAAATCAGATTTATTTACCTCGAACAAATTATCGAAAATACCGCAGATTCCGGCAAAATATTGACTTGTTAACTTCGGAATCAGTTAGGTAAGTAATTAACGATTTTCCGGCAAAATAACTGGAATACTTTGAGGAAAATTGGAAAATATATAAAACGGATAGATCGTACCTCTTTAAACAAAATTAATTGTTATCTAAACGTGGCGTCGTGGTGATCAAATATAATTGCTTTTTAATATTGTTAATTCATCTGTGCAAACAATATAGGTTGTATATTTTGTGATCGCTTCTTTACGATTTTAACTTAAGAATCAACCGTGAAATCTAAAAGCAAAAATTGGTTGAGCACTTGGAAGTTTGACATTTAGTATAAAAGGTTTGTTTTTTACAGGATTTCAGAGATTCTCTCATAGTTCAATATTACAATAGGTTGAAAAAACCAACTCAAAATATTTCAACTTCAACTTAAATTTTTTCAACTTTGTAAGTGGCAATCATCGCCTGGACATTAGTAATACCAGAATTGCTTACGTGTTCCTTGTTTTTTTATACCACTAGGTGGCAAACAAGCTTACGGCCCACCTGATGGTAAGCGGTTACCGGAGCCTATGGACGCTTGCAACACCAGAGGCATCACGGGCGCGTTGCTTACCTGCCATCGTAATATCTTACTAGTTAGGCGGGAACTAATACTGTGATTTTTTTGAAAAAAAAAAAAATATGTTTATACAGCCTAACATAATGCATGAAAACTTTTTAGGGCAGTTAAAAAATAGCCAAATTTTGATGTTAACTTCAGTTGTACTAACCTGAGTAAACTGTTATTTTTAAATTAAAATAATATTATGCTTGGGTTGGCCATGTTAATTTTGCACTCGAAAGCACTCCAAACAAATTGAGTGCAATGAAATGAGTACGCTATATATATAGCAACCTTTTAGATTAAAGAACGTTATGAGTATGAGTAAGTAGGAACAGTTTTTGGAAATTAAAAACCCATCCAACAGTCTCCCGCTTCGTCTTGAACGGATTTTGATGCGGTATTCAACAATTCATGGAGTGATTCGTGAGGAAGGTTTATAATTCATTCAAGTTTTGTGTGTATTGGCTGAAATATGACGACACATTTTGAAGATGTCGGAACAAATCATACGGACTGGGAGCTTTACTGGCGTGCGCCGCGTAAACCAATATAGCTATACGACACTACGACAGAAAAAAGGTACTAACTATGTGATATCAAAAAGTCGCGACCGCCATCTTGGATCCAGAAGAATATGTCATATTCGTAATCAAAATCCGTATAAAATGACACCCATGTAGAGGTATATTATTCGCTCTTTCGTATGTTGAATCGACACAAACCAATATTTTAAAAGACCACAAAATCCGCTTGTTCCTGTATTAAAGGTACATGACAATGAATCTTATTGCTTTGCCATAAGGTTCATGTAAAAGTGACGTGTTTTTTTAAACCACAGACTATAATGTAGAACGGGTGAAAGGTCGCAGTGAAACACTAGTATGTAATAATCCGTAAATTCACATTGGCATGCCGGGAGAGCATCGGATCGTATTTACCGACTCGGTGGGCGTAAACATAATTCCGTTTTACGTACATATATACGCGTATATTATTGCAACTCTTGAGAGGCGGGGACCAGGAGATCCATAGTACGGGGTCTACTCAGTGTGGACTCCTGTCTCCCGCTACATATTTAATTGTATTTTCGTTAGTTTCTTTTATTTTTCTGAATGTAATCAATATGTATGCTGGGAGAGAATAAATATATATTATTAAAAATATATATATTATTAATAGATATCGAAATTTTATTAGTACAATATTTCGAAATACTCAGACCAAATAAAATAGTGGACAGAGTCCCACGCACTTAAAGTGAGGCATAGTAGAGGAAGCCGAATTTGAAAAAGGAAGCCGATCGCGTTCATGTGCGACGCGTGTCACGTGGGATACACGTCACGTACGTGCCGGTCACGCAAACAACTTTGTGCACGTTGTCTACCTTTTTAATGGTTCTGTGTTGAAATAGTAATTTTATTTTTGGCTTCTTGAAAAGCTTACTATTATTATAAGTTTGTTTGGACGTGATGATCTTTGCTACTCTTTCACAATAGAACTACTAAACGGATGTTAATGAAACTTGGAACTTTTTGGGTGAACAACAATCATGGAACTCGCGTCATCGTCACCGCACGCTTCCCATTAGTTTTCACTTCTATCGGTGGTCCCCAAAGACTGCCCCTTTTTTTGCAGTGGCATTATGTTTATAAAGTGCACTATGCTTGACGGCCCCTGTAATATTATTTTTGATGTGTCCGCCCGTCCGCCCGTCCGCTGCCTTATCAAGATCATGTTATTGAGTTGCTCCAGTACCAGCTGCAGCTTTGTGTTCCAATGTATTTTATTTTATTGTAAAAAAATGTATTTTTGTTGCTGAGTGCTGAGTGCGCTTGGATTTTTTGGCAGTATGTATTTGTATTTTATTATTTACCTTTTAATTATCTATTTATAGAATATCTGGCATCTCATTTTCATAATACGAGCTTGTATTAAGTTAGTTTTTTTTTATGTCACAAGTGACAACGAGGCAGGCGGGTCACCTGATGGTAAGTGACTACCGTCGCCTATAGACATTAGCAATACCAGGGGGACTGCCAACGTGTTGTACACTTAATTACAATGCCTTAAGGGCAAGGGCAACTGGCTCTCAAGTGCAACTGCCGGAACACACCATCAGGTGCTTGGCGACAGATTTTCAACTTGAGGGTGGTAGCCAGCCAGTCGAGTACCACATAGTACCCTACCACCGTGCTGTGGTTTCCTCACGATGTTTTCCTTCACCGAAAGCTCAAGCTCATTGTAGGATTCGAACCCACGACCTTCGCCGCGGTATTCGACGTCACTTACCACTGAGCTATCAGTGAGTTAGTTATTGCTTAGTTTTCAATCATATGGTCGTTTAAAAAAAACTTTTCCAACCACACAATTAATAAAAAAAATACATTCGGTTTGCCTTTAAGGCATTGTTTAATATGGTTCAACACATTGGTATTGCTAATGTTTATAGGCCGGACTGGTTGTGGTATAAAAAAAATTTGGTTGGTTCATCCAAAACTGTCATTTGTGTGGATAACCGTGTCTTGCTGAAGTTTGAGTGTAATTTATTTAAGTATGTATTTAAAATGTAGTGTATCAGTTATCTGGTTTCTATACAAGTTTGGGATCAGATGGCCGTGTATGTAGAATATCCCAGAAGATTATTATTATAGCAGAAATATTTGTAAAAGTAAATGTGAAGCTAAAATTGTGCGGAATGGAACACTTTCTTGTAGGAGAGCGGAAACGTTCCTGATAGTGACCATAGAGCTAGGTAACTTCTAGACCAATACAGAATAAAATATTATTCTTTTATTTTGACTTTATTTGAAAATCGTCCTCTACTGATCCAGTCTCTTCCATGGTTCCGAAACGAAAGATCTAAAGCGGCTTAATTTTTGGGCTCGTGTTCTACCACAATCTCGTGAATTTTTGTACTTGACAAATGTGGTGGAAAGTGGTTATGTATCGTCAGGCAAAGGCTACCAACCTTTAGTTGAAAATCTGTCGCCAAGCACCTGTTAGTGTGTTACGGCAATTGCACTTGAAAGCCAGTTTGCCTTTAAGGCATTGTGTGTAATAGGGTGTACACGCATTGGCAATCCCCCTGGTAATTGTTAATGTAATGTGTATAGGACTACCGTCAAGTCACTTACCATCAGGAGACCCGCCTTCATCGTTGTCGCTTGTGGCATAAAAAAAGGCTTAGCAGCTTTGTAACCCAAATGCGATCTCAAATCTATCTTGACCTAATAAATCTGACCTTGTCGTTAAATGGTTACACTTAAACCCACATATTAAATACCTAAGCTGGCAGCTTATCTGTTACGTTCTTTTAAGAATGATAATTTGAAGCGATGATAGCTCAGTCGATAGTGACATCGGATACATTAAAGGTCGTGGGCTGAATCCTACAACAACCTTGAGCTTTTGGCGAGCAAACTATAGCATAGTGGTAGTACACTCAAGTTGAAGATGTATCGTCAAACTACCAGTATAAATAAAAAGAAATATCGTGAAACATTCATCACACTCAGCTATCTGATCCTAAATTAAGCAGAGCTTGTACAAGCTTTGTACCATGGAAACTAGATAACTGATATATTGCATAAACCTATTTTTTTTTATACAAAATTACCTACACCTAGAGGCAGGTTAAACAGTCAAACAGCCTAATAAAAAAATGCTAATCTACATAAATACCAATGTTTGATTTGAGGGCTCTATTCGCTTAATATCTTTATTTTTTACTAGGTTTCCGCCCCGCGGTTTCACTCGCGTGGGGATACGCGACTTTTAACCATTTTGAGATGGAATTTCAAAAAATCCTATCTTATTCTTCGACTACATCTTAAAAATAATACCTGTGAAAAAATCAACTTTCTAGGTCCAGGTTGTAGACTGTAGACTGGGCGTCGATGAGTCAGTGAGTCAGGCTTTCTCATTTTTCATACCAACTTTGAACCCCCGTTTTGCCCCTCAGGGGTAGAATTAAAAAAAACGCTAAAACACGTGTTTCTTTATTTTTAATTTTTAGCCTAAAACTAAAGTTTCAAGCTTCAAAAATGACCGACTTTCATACAAACTTTCAACCCCTTTTTCACCCCCTTAAAGGTTGAATTTCGAAAAATCCGTTCTTATTCCTCGGTCAAGTTTTAAAAACAACACCTGGAAAAAAAAACAGCTTTCCAGGTCTAAGGGTTTAGGCTGGGCGTTGATAGATCAGTCAGGACTTATCCTTTTATATATATGGATTTATTGTAATTTAGGTTTCGCGTTTGACCACCATCTCACTTGAAGATAGAGGAAATTTAAATTGTATTTATTGATGGTAACACTAACTTTCGCCATCCCTATACGTGCTATAGTTAAGTTTATACGTATGAACGCATAATCAGAAGGAGTAAAAATGCTAAGGCGATGACAGGCTCAGATGTTTTGGATACCACAGTGAAGGCCGTGGGTTCGAATCCTACAATGAGCTTGAGCTTTCGATGATTAAAACATGGTGAGGAAAACACAGCACGGAAGTATGTAGGTATTTTGTAGTACTCGACTGGCTGGCTGGCACTCTCAAGTTGAAAATCTGTCGCTAAGCACCTGTTGGTGTGTTCCAGCAGTTGCACTTGAGAGTTGCCTTTAAAGTATTGTAATAAGGTGTACAACACACTGACAGTCCCGCTGGTAGGTATTGCTAATGCCTATAGGCCACGGTAGTCACTTACCATCAGGTGACCCACCTACCTCGTTGTCAGTTGTGTTATAAAACAAAAACCGGGCAAGTGCGAGTCGGACTCGCGCTCGAAGGGTTCCGTAAAAATGACAAAACAATCACGTTTGTTGTATAATTTATTTTATTCTGTTTTTAGTATTTGTTGTTATAGCGGCAACAGAAATACATCATCTATGAAAATTTCAACTGTTTAGCTATCGCGGTTCTTGAGATACAGCCTGGTGACAGACAGACGGACGGACAGACAGCGAAGTCTTAATAATAGGGTCCCGTTTTTTCCCTTTGGGTACGGAACCCTAAATGTTTACTGATAAAGAGTCTACATTGGAAAATGCAAGTTACATAACCCCTCTACTGGAAACTCCACAGCGACTATCAGATGTTATTGTTTTTACGTTTTTATTTATGTAACAATGTGCTCTCTGATAACGGGAATAAATGTGTTAGTGAGACAAAACGTGGTGTGATAAATTATCACTATTATATTATCTTATGGACAGGCCCCTAAAGAAAATAACTTTTTTTAGGTTATTTATAAAGGTCGGTAATGCATTGGCAATTCCTCTGCTATTGTTAGTCCATTCATAAGCATTTTCAATGATAAAAGTATTTGATAGTAGCTGTTCCCCGCGGTTTCACCCACGTTCCCGTGTGATCTCATATTTTCACGGGATAAAAATATAGCCTATGTTACTCAGGAATAATGTAGCATTTTAATAGTGAAAGAATTTTTGAAATCGGTCAAAAATACAAATCTCTCCTCTTTATATTGTTAGTGTAGATAAATCCAAATTGAGTGCGAGTTGAAGTCGCGTACTGACGTTTCTATACGATTTATTATTACGACGCAGTTTTTTTTTGAAAACTTGTTTAACATATTTGTAACTAGCTGTCCCCCGCGGTTTCACCCGCATTCCCGTGGGATCATATCTTTTCCCGGGATAAAAATATAGCCTATGACACTCACAAATAACGTGGCTTTCTATTGGTAAAAGAATTTTCAAAATCGGTTCAGTCGATCCAGAGATTACCCCTTACAACCTCACAAACTTAATACTAGTATAGATGATAAAATCAGATCAAGTTTGAAGTTGTGTGAGTAATTTTTACAATAATGCTAGAATAAAAAATTGGTTTTGACTTGGTGATACCATGATAGAGGTAAGCCTATTTCAGTTAAATGACACTTCAGATAGGAAACAAAACACGAATTGAGAACATAGGAAGCAAAATTGGAATACAAATAAATTTTTGATTGCCAACTCTAGACAATTCACGCATCTATCTACTTGTACAATCACGTCGACACGGCATCGCTCGGCGCTCGGCGCTCGGCTGTGGCTCGACTGTGGCCGCAATTGGTGCAGCTTGTATGGACTGCACGGCAGACGTAAATGTTTTACACCTCAGGGGCATCTTTTACATCACTTGGATTGGTTACATCGGTTTGCACGGTGGTAGGGTACTTTGTAGTACCCGACTGGCTGGCTACCACCCTCAAGTTGAAAATCTGTCGCCAAGCACCTATCGGTGTGTTCCGATAGCTGCACTTGAGAGCCAATTCCCATCTAGGCTTTGTGTGCTTACCATCTTCGGCCACATCATCACTTACCATGCTGAGATTGTGGTCAAACACAAGCTTATCTAGAATACAAAAAAAAACTTACAAAATTACAATATTTTTTATGCCTATCGTACAAATGCAGTATTTAAAGAAAAAAAAAAACAAAACTCATTTATTCAGTTTAGGCACTGATGAACGTTACAATTGACTCTACCACCGGTTCGGAATACACTTAAACTGAGAAGACTCCGGCAAGAAACTCAGCAAGGCAATTATTTTTGCAGTGGATTTCAAAAATACATTAGATACATTTTCTTATATTTTGCACTTCGCCAGGGGGATGCAGGTGCAGAGAGAAGCTATTACAATCATATATTTCTGTCATCCATACAATGAGCCACCTTATATTGAATTAATGCAAGTGTTCTAATTTCAATATTGTTTTTTTTTTTAATTCTTTAATTATAGACACAAGGAATTGTAAAAAAAAGAAATAACCAAAGAGATTTAATGATAGATACAATAAAGCGGCTATCAGTAATGCCATCTATCTTTGAATAAACTAGACTACACTGAGCGACTTTTGTCCACTGGACATAAATATCAGATTACGATTTTGTTTGCAATGTCCTGTCTATTAGTATAAGTTAAAAGTCTTTGGAAATAACCAACCTTAGAATAATAATTATAACAAAAAAGTATTTTTTATCAACAGTGGACGAACAAAGCACGTCCACGCTGGACGCTGATGCAGCAAACGTCCAGATTACTGAACCTGAACCAAAGGAAGACAAGAATGGCCACACTAAGATACTTAAACGCATGGAGACAGTTCCCGACATCAAGAGGGACACCTCTGGAATCACCACTCAGTACATTGCAACGGGAATCGGTAAGATTTTTTTTTCCAAAGAATATTTATATCAGATAAGTCTTGATTGAGAAACAATTCAGGGTTCCGTACCCAAAGGGTCAAAACGGAAACCCTATTACTAAGACTCTATACTGCCCGTCTGTCTGTCTGTCACCAGGCTGTATCTCATGAACCGTGATAGCTAGATAGTTGAAATTTTCACAGATGACGTATTTCTGTTGCCGCTATAAACAACAAATACTAAAAACAGAATAAAATAATTTAAAAAAAAATGTACGGATTCCTCCGTGCGCGAGTTCGATTTGCACTTAACCGGTTTTTATACCACCAATGACAACCACGCAGGCAGGTCACCTGATGGTAAGTGACTACAGTCGCCTAAAGACATTAGCAATACCAGGGGGATTGCCAATATGGTGTACCTTATAATGCAACGGGCTGTCAAGTGCAGCTGTCGGAACACACCAACAGGTGCTTGGCGACAGATTTTCAACTGGAGGGTGGTAGCCAGCCAGTCGAGTAGGTACTACAAAGTACTCTACCATCGTGATGTGGTTCCCTCACGATGTTTTCCTTCAACAGCTCAAGCTCATTGTAGGATACGAACTCTGGCTTGCTACTATCCTCATATTAGTCACTTACCATCAGGTGACCCACCAGCCTGCCCAAGTCCGAGTTATGGAATATTTACATTAAAATGTGTGTCTTCTCTATTGCAGTTAATCTTGGTGCTTTCGCTGCTGGAGTGTGTGTGGCCTGGTCTTCATCAGCACTGCCTCTGATAACAGAACCGCCTACTGAAGTAAGATTATTAGTAATCAAAGTGAGAGATTCAACAAAATAAGACCCTTCTCACACTCAAAAGAATTTGAAGTACTATAATTACTAACTCATTGATATTTTAATGTTAATATAGTCAAATTTATTTGGTAGAAAATGTATTTGGTTGCATTTAAGGCGATGATAGCTCAGTGGTAAGTGACGTCGAATACCGCGGCGAAGGTCGTGGGTTCGAATCCTACAATGAGCTTGAGCTTTCGGTGAAGGAAAACATCGTGAGGAAACCACAACACGGTGGTAGAGTACTTTGTAGTACCCGACTGGCTGGCTACCACCCTCAAGTTGAAAATCTGACGCCAAACACCTATCGGTGTGTTCCGACAGCTGCACTTGAGAGCCAGTTCTCATCTAGGCTTTGTGTGCTTACCATCTTCGGCCACATCATCACTTACCATGGTGAGATTGTGGTCAAACACAAGCCTATCGAATATAAAAAAAACAAAACTAGTAGCCTGGCAACCAGCACTCCAGGACACTTGTTACTAACATTTACTACTGACTAGTTAGTAATTCGAGTTAGTAATTGGTTTCGTTTCATTCGCTTCGCGTGTAAAAGGTTTAAGAGTTACGTTAAAGTAATTTTAGGGCTAAGTATCCTTTTTAAATTCCATTAACAGTGCTTTTAGGCGTTACATAATACTCGTTTTATACTAAATCCCAACACCCGACCAAATAGAGATGTGATGCATACTTTAACGTAACACACGTGCGCATATGTTAAATAAAGGGTTGAGGGTAGATTTATATTCGCCGGTTAGTATTCCCCACATTGCGGCGCTGAGTGCTCATAAATAATGTTTTCATTAGCGCCCGCCGATAAATTAAGTTGAAAGCGCGTCGCTGCCGGGCAAAGTTGCGTTCCGCGTTTCGCACGCTGCGTTTTTTATCTATAAAGCTTGAAATTAAAAAATGAAAATATTTTTTTATTCAAATAGGCCTTTCTAAGCACTTTTATGTAAAATGAAAATGTTGACAACGAAAGACGGCAGATTGTTGACAAAATTTTCAATTTCTCTACGTAGGTAATTAATATTCACCTATATTAAGTGTATTCCGAACCGGTGGTAGAGTTGATTGTAACGTTCATAAGTGTCTTACCAGGGCCTAAACTGAATAAATGAGTTTAATTTTTTTTGATTTCACCCATAAGAGTGTGTAAAGGTTTTTTTAGTTTTTTTTTTATTCTGGAAAAGCTTGTGTTTGACCACAATCTCACCATGGCAAGTGATGATGTGGCCGAAGGTGGGAAGCACACAAAGCCTAGATGGGAACTGGCTCTCAAGTGCAGCTGTCGGAACACACCAACAGGTGCTTAGCGACTGATTTTCAACTTGAGGGTGGTAGCCAGCCAGTTGGGTACTACCACCGTGCTATGGTTTCCTCGCGACGTTTTCCTTCACCGACAGCTCAAGCTCATTGTAGGATTCGAACCCACGAATTTCGCCGCGGTATCCTACGTCACTTACCACTGAGTAACTGCACTAATGGTAAGCTTATTCAAATCAACACATTAATTTGGTAAGACGAAGCCAATCCGGTGTAAAGAGATCAGTGGTTATATATAATGGCGGTTCCAGCTCCGATTCCTTCAGATCGGTTCAGCGATCTTCGTCGCGGTATTTGGATGAATTTGGATGAATAAACAATTTCATTTCATTTCATTTCATTTCATTTCGTCGCGGTATTCGACGTCACTTACCACTGAGCTATCATCGCCTTGGTATTATCAGATCTTCCTCTCTTCTATCTTATTTTGGTTTATACAGGGTGTCCGGTAAGTACTATGACAAACTTAAGGGGACCATAGGTGGGCGGGTCATCTACCAACATATACAAATAAAATATTTATGTTGCCTCTATAAGAAGTCATCATTTTCGCAATATTTCAGATATTTATGTATTGATTTTTGAATTTTAGTTATTAAATACCTCGAAAATACTTTTTTTTTTTTTTTATTCTCGATAGGCTTGTGTTTGACCACAATCTCACCATGGTAAGTGATGATGTGGCCGAAGATGGTAAGCACACAAAGCCTAGATGGGAACTGGCTCTCAAGTGCAGCTGTCGGAACACCCCGATAGGTGTTTGGCGACAGATTTTCAACTTGAGGGTGGTAGCCAGCCAGTCGGGTACTACAAAGTACCCTACCACCGTGCTACGGTTTCCTCACGATGTTTTCCTTCACCGAAAGCTCAAACTCATTGTAGGATTCGAACCCACAACCTTCGCCGCGGTATTCAACGTCACTTACCACTGAGCTATCATCGCCTTAAATACTTTTACTAAAGTCATTTTCGTACTACTTCCACCTGTATAAACAATAGTTGAATCCAGACTAGGCACCTACTTTATAAAATTAGGTACAAAAAGGAGCTCGTTGAATTAATCAAACGTCCAATTTTATTGATACTGCATAATAACTGTTAATGTCTCGAGAGAAATCATTCGTCGCTAAAAGCAATTTTATCATTTTCTTAATGTATTTCGTCTGACCTTAGGCGTTGATAGTATCATGTCATTATAAATAATGTGCATTTAGATAATTGTCTAGTCAGTTTTACAGATTGAATCTCACACATTGTATGTCAACTGTTTTTGACACATTTCATGAAGATGTAAATTATGACAACGAGTACATATTTTATAGAAAAAACATTTATTTTTTCATAAATCTTATGAAGCAGAAAATTAAAAAAATACAGTCGAATTGAGAACCTCCTCCTTTTTTGAAGTCGGTTAATAAAAACTACTTCCAGCACTGTTTCTAAAACTTTTATACCGAATCTTTTTCTTACAACGTCTATGTAAAAATTATGTAAATTCCATTAAAATAAAGAAGGAAAGTTAAAAAATGCCGGTTTGTGGGGGAAGTAAAAACTAGCTTAGTAGTAGCGCTGACTTTGGACTCGGCAGTCTATGAATCTTAAGCACTCTGTAGATCGAAAACTGGATGAATATAATACGTTTTGTTTTTTAAATTAAAATGTTAGCTGAATATCGTTTTGTAAAAAGGCCTGTCAGTGTCATGTTTAAGTTTTAACCTTTCCACTAAATAAAACACTTTGTGAAAAAGTGACAGCAAAAAATATGGGCTTTGATCACATCAAAGACTTTTTCATCCCCCCATCTCGGAAAGAGTATTTTTGCTCTTCGATATCTGAGTGTAAAAGCCGTTATTATCCTCTAGAGGATAAAGTAAATAGAACATCGTGTGCACTATGTTTGTGAATTCAAATCATCATTAAACCTACTTACTTCTCCCTCCATGGTGCCGAATTTATCATAAATCAAAGTCAAAGCCAAAGTCAAAATCATTTATTCAGTTTAGGCCCTAGAAGGGCACTTATGAAGGTTGAATTACAGAAGTTACCACCGGTTCGGAAGTCAGCCTTCCACTCAGAAGAACCGGCAAGAAACTCAGCAAGGTTACATTTTTTAAATATTTTTGGACCATCTGACTATATTGGTTTTTTTTTTCAAATGTTTAACAATTTCATGCTTAAACTAATACAAAAATACATAAAAAATTATAATTTTCACAAATTAAAAAATGAACTCGGAACCTTCTTGGTATACTTTTTTTTAATTTGCTTTGCGCGCGCCATTTTCTTTTTTTTTGCATTTAGTCATTTCCTCGCTGAGGTGGGATGAAAAATTACGTGTTGCACTCGAGCGCAAAGATTTTTCACCTCGTGGCGCCTAAACGGAGGGTAGTTTGATGGCTGAGTTGGTGAAGCGACTCTCGCACTCATGTGTCTCTTCTCACGCTTGTCCGCTAAATTCTGAAAGCAGCACCTATCGTGGGCCCCGCAACCCTCAACTAGAGACCTCCTCCACCCGCTGCAGTTGCCCGCCAGGTCCTCCCACTTCCCAGGGCTGATCCCGAAAGCCACCATGTCGCGTTTAGTGCAGTCCTTGAAACGTAACATGGGTCTTCCCAGCTCTTGGCGAAAGCAACTTCGCTCAATAGGCCACGTCTTGGTAAACGAGTGCATCCATTCGGTGCACATGTCCCAGCCAACGCAATCTTTGTTGTTTAAGCATTGCGGTAATGCTGTGAAGCTGTGCAATTGTCAACACTCTCTCATTCGTTACCCTATCACGCCAAGTGATGTTTAAAATACTGCGAAGACAGCGCATGTGAAAGTTGTTTAATCTTCTTTCTTGCTTTGCGTACGACGTCCCGTTTGCGTAGAAGTGGCCCAGAGGGCAATAGAGAGAAAGCTGGTAGGAGTGACACTGATGGACCGCAAAACAAATAAATGGCTACGAGAACGAAGCAAAGTCGTAGACGTGACCAAACGGGTGGCAAACCTTAAGTGGAAGTGGGCAGGACATGTTGCTCGAAATGATAAGTCTTGGTGCCGACGACTCTTGGAATGGAAGCCATGGGGGGAGAAACGACCTCAGGGTAGACCACAAATGCGCTGGAAAGATGACGTGAAGAAAGTTGCTGGCTCAAACTGGATGCAAAAAGCCCAATGCCGCGAAAAGTGGAAACAGTTGAGGGAGGCCTACACCAAGTTGGTAGAGAGAGGCTAGAGAAGAAGAAGAAGAAGTACGACGTCCAAGTTTCAGCTCCATGCAAGAATGTGCTCAGGGCTTTGATTACCTTTCAATTAAAAGAAGTTGCAGTCGTCAAAATTTTATAGGCCTATAAGCGACCCACCCGTTTGCACGGGTTACCGCGTATATACGCCTACAGTTTTGTTCTATCGTAGTGTCGTATCTGAATATGACTCTATTGGTTTAAGTAGTGCACCCAGTAAAACTCACAGTCGCCATGATTTGTTCCGACATCTTCAACAGTCATATTTCAGACAATGATTGACAAAACGTTAATGAATTAAACACCAAAACCTTCCTTATGAATTACTCCATCGATGATGGTGAAAACCACATGAAAACCCGTTTTTCCACCAAAGACCACTATCTCACTTGCTCTCATTTATAAATAACACGACAAAAGTTGGCTGTATTGCTCCAATATGCATAATTACTATCTAATTTACGCGAAAGCCAGTGAAATTGTAGTTTTGTAAAATTAAAAAAGTTAAATTGTCTGAATGCGGTCAGAACTAGGCTCGAAAACTACACATAACTCATGCTAGAACTTTTCCGAAGTTTAACGAACTTTACCGACCGAGTGACAGCCCGCCGCATGCGGTGAAAACTTGACTTATGATATTGCTACTTCATACAAACTTTCATATGCATCTATATTATCATTAATACTGTCGAAATAAAGGCTATTTTGAACTCAATTGTGTGTAAAACAAAGTTTGCTTATTGTGTTAACCTGTGAAATGCGCAGTGCAGGTAAAATAGTATGTTTCGGTTATGCAGCTGTTATTCTTTATTTTGTACGTTTATTGGATTAGTTCTACGTGTTTTATGGCGCACTAATACTTTTTCGATTTAATGTTTTGCATTTTTGTATTTACGTGGTACAAATTGTAATGAAAATTAAAAAAATATAAGTTCTGTTAATTTTGACGCAAGAAATGAAAAAAAACCGGCCAAGTGCGAGTCGGACTCGCGCACGAAGGGTTCCGTAAAAACGGCAAAAAATTCACGTTTGTTGTATGGGAGCCCCCTTAAATATTTATTTTGTTTTTAGTATAGAAATAGAATAGAAAACATTTATTTTGTGAAATGTACGTAGTATGGTCTTGAGATACAGCCTGTTGACAGACAGACGGACGGACGGACAGACAGCGAAGTCTTAATAATAGGGTCCCGTTTTTACCATTTGGGTACGGAACCCTAAAAAAGAACAAATAAAAAAGGTAGAAGGAGCGTACGTAAACAATAGTCTCTAATGAAGTGAAGCAACGTGCACAAAGTTGTGTGCATGACCTGCACGTACGTTATCTCACGTGACTTGCATCGCACAGGAATACGATCGGCTTCCTTTTTTCAAATTCGGCTTCCTTTACTGGTGCTTCACTTTAAGTACGCGGGGTTCTGTCTACTGTTTTATCTGGCCTGAGTCTGAGGGTTGAAAACTTTCATATGTCGAGGAAACAGTACAGGTAAGAACAAAAGTCAACTGGCACTTCCCGCCCGCGAACTTGTGTATTTATGATACTAGCACGTGTGGAACTTTGTTCTGGTTACACTTACACGTACCGAGGGATATGTACTCTATTTAGAATATTGCTTGCGATTTAGGTATATTTTTATTTTATTTCCTTGAGACTGCAATAACATCTAAATTCCTTTAGTTATAATGTTAGTACCTAAATTCAAGCCTAGATGTTCATTGTTTTTAGGATTGCTTAAAGTTATATCATTTTTAAACGCTTAATATCGGCTGAACCCTTTTGTATAAAAGCCTCAGAAATAGATCACATCTTGGTAAATATGAAATACCGTAACGCGGGTAAAACCGCTGAACGCTTCACGCCTCAATAGAAAACCATACGTGATAAAATTTTCTTCAGAAATAACCTATACTATGGAGAGGGAGATAGGGTACTTTACTTCAATGCCTTTTGCGGTTGAGACCATGGGTCCGTGGGGGTCTGAAGCTCGTCGTTTCGCAAATATTTTATGTAAAAAATTAATCGAGGCCTCGGGTGACCGGCGGGCGGGGGAGCTTTTTCCGCCAACGCATCAGCTTGGCCATCCAAAGAGGAAACGCTGCCAGCCTTCTGGGAACCTTGCCGATCGGCGGCAGCGGCAGCCTCGAAGAAGTTTTTTATATATTATAATTGTACATTTGCTTGTATATTTTGTACATTTGTTGTAAATAAAATAATTATATATGGTAAAAAAAAAAAAAAAACTAGAAATAAAGAAAAAAAAAACAATGATGTCATTACGTTGTTTCAGCCGACGTCCACAGCGCGAGTCACAAATGTATCAACGCTAGAATTATCATCTACCACAAGTCCACCAGAATATTTACATCCTAAACTTTCGGTGAGTAAACACCCACTTTAAGTCATTAGCGATATTAAAAAAAATACCGACAAAACTAATTTTATATCTCTGTCTAACAAAACAAAAGAAAGGGATGGAATAATTTTAGTTCTGTCAAATTAGTCTGCTTGTTTACAATGTAAATTAGTCGCCATCATTGTGAGCACGACTATTTTCCCGAACTTCTATTCTTTCACGTGTTTTGCACTGAAAAAATAAAAACGTAGAAGGTACGTAAAGCAACGTGCGCGGAGTTGTGTGCGTGACCTGCACGTACGTTATCCTGCGTGACTGGCGTCGCACTGGAACGCGATCGGCTTCCTTTTTTCAAATTCAGTTTCATTTACTGTGCTTCGCTTTAAGTTCGCGGAGCTCTGTCTACCTTTTTTTATTTGGTCTGAGGTTTTTTGTTTGATAGATATAAGACAGAATCCTCATTTATTGACTTAAAGATGGTATTTTATATTTCTTTATTAGTTAAAAAGTCAAAGATATAAAGAAAATAAAAGACTTATTACATGTTTATATAGGTCCCATACGTCGACAGTAAATATAAGCATTTTTTTTTTTAAATTTCCTCATAATTATACATATGACGGATAGAGGGTAGGTCAGGATAATAATAATTAATTCGCTTGCACAAATTAACTATGACAACAAATGTATCGGGCCACGCCAGAGCAAAGACTGACTTTACGGCGATCGCCCCGTCTATTTATAAAGATTACAGAGTGGGGGCGTCAAATGACGCGCTCGGTGGCGTTATGTGTAGTTTACAAGATTCCTTCTATCCCCGCTAGATGGCGCAGGCGCCTACACATACTATCTTTTTCTGAGAAGAACCGACAAGAAACATTTTTAGCTATGTACGTTATATAGCTACATTTGAATCCTCAACAGATATCTTTAGCTGAAGCATCATGGGCAGCCTCTCTCCTGTGCTTGGGAGCATTGTGGGGAGCCATACCGGGTGGTTTAATATCCGAGTATTTTGGAAGGAAAAAGACGTTGCTCTATCTAGCCCTGCCGCTCGTCGTGTCCTGGATTCTTGTTGCTTCAAGGTCATTATAAAACTCATCCATATATTTTTACGGCATTGTTTTTTTTTACTTCTGGATAAGCTTGTGTTTGACCGCAATCTCACCTGGTAAGCACACAAAGCTTAGATGGCTCTCAAGAGCAACTGTCGGAACACACCGATAGTTGCTTAGCGACAGATTTTCAGCTTGAGAGTCGGGTACTACAAAATACCCTACCACCGTGCCATGGTTTCCTCACGATGTTTTCCTTCATCGAAAGCTCGAGCTTATCGTAGGATTCGAACCCACGACCTTCGCCGCGGTATCCGACGTCACTACCACTGAGCTATCATCGCCTTGATAGTAATCAGTGAGTTTGGTTAGTAATAAGTTCAGTATTTTTAAGTAGCAATGTATGCGGTTACTAACTATTTATTGATAGTAGCGTAGTTAGTAATCAGTGAGCAGATTAGTTAGTAATTTTTAGCTACGCATGGAGGTGATTATAGCTCAGTGGTAGTGACGTCTGTGGGTTTGAATCCTACAATAAGCTTAAGCTTCCGATGAAGGAAAACATCGTGAGGAAACCATGGCACAGTGGTAGGGTACTTTGAGGTGCTCGTCTGGCTGGCTACCACCCTCAAGATGAAAACCTGTCACCAAGCATCTGCTGGTGAGTTCTGGCAGTTGTAATTGATAGCCAGCTTCTATTGCATTGTAATAAGGTGTACACATTGATATCTAATAACTAAAGATAAACAATCCCAAGCAAAAGTTCTCTCAAAACTGTCTCAAATAGTGTTGGGTAATACTAGTTATTTTTTTAAAGTTTTATTCCCAAAGCTATGTACAAAAGGCAATAATTTTTTACGACTAATACCTGCTAGCTAAAATATATCTTAAACGAGCATTGAGGCATGTTTACCGACGGAGCGTTCGTATGCTACTAGAGTAAAAGACCACCCAAATGTTCGAAGGGTAGACATTCGGTAAGGCCATTTTTTTTCGCTGATTGTGTATCTTTAGTTATTAGATATCAAAGGGTGTACAACACATTGGCAATATCCTTGGTACATAAACCTGTGAAAGGCCATAACTTTCTTTCAATGTATTATATTATTTTGTATGACTGTCTGTTGCCAAAATAAAAAACATAAAATAAAAACTTTATAATCCACAGTCCGAACGTCTACGGTCTGTACGTGGGACGTTTTGTGGGGGGAATGGCAGTGGGGGCATTTAGCGTGGGCATTCCCCCTTACGTCGAGGACATAGCTGAGAAGCACCTGCTCCCAACCCTGGCCAACTTCTACCACGTGCACTTCAGCTGTGGCGTGCTGTTCGGATATATTATTGGTGAGTTTGTTTAAGAGGAAAGATTAGATTGTTTGTTTGCATTAAATAGGCTCTGAAACTACTGGACCGATTTGAAAAATTCTTTCACCATTAGAAAGCTACATTATTCTTGATGGACATAGGCTATATTTTGTCCCGGGAAAAGAAAAGATCCCACAGGAACGCGGGTGAAACCGCGGAGGACAGCTAGTGTTGTTTATAAACAAAGAGGCGGATTAGAAATTGATTGAGTTTATTGAAAATAACCCTTATGCCGTATAAGCAGTTTCATATTAAAACAATCCACTGTTTTCAAAATAGTATATCATGAGTGATAGTCAAATACTGAGAAGAAGGTCGTAGGTTTGAATTCTACAATAAGCTTGAGTTTTATATGAAGGAAAAATTCAAGCACAGTAGTGGTGTAGTGACGAACCGACGAACGGGCCATCAAGTTGGAAATCTGTCACCAAGTCCTAACCGGTATATCCAAGAGCTGTACTTGAGAGGCAGTTATTTCCTAGGCATGTGTGCTTTAAGTCATCTCTCATCAGCGAATAGTGAATACTACTAATTTCAAAGTTGGACTATCGTCCGGAGACAGTGCCAGCGTATCTACGCCATTTATCTTGAATAGTGGTTGTTGTTCCATAGACTTGCTGAAAAAACTATTTCTTCCCACAATGTATCCGTTCAAACGATATTTGGGTAATAACGAGGGATTCCAAGACTTTAAAAGTTTAAGGATAAGGTCAACATAAGGTTGTGAGTGATTTGACCTTTATTTTAAATTGTTTACGAATTCACACGAGATATTTGATCCTCGGAAAGGTTATGAAATATTTACTAAAAGTTTAAATATCAAAGGAAAAATAAAAGTATATTGCGTGGGAAGTGGAAACAAATATTAATGGGTCTCAATGCCATATACCTCTATATGTTTTATGTTACAGTTTTCAACGGATTTAGTACTGATTTTGCATTTATTTTTATAGGTATGGTAGAAAATGCATCATGGCTGTCGGTTCTCTGCGCGAGCATACCAATCGCCTTCTTTGTGGCTTTTATTTTCTTACCCGAATCTCCAGCCTATCTGATGTCCCAGGGGAAATTCCACGAGGCCAAGGCAGCCCTACGATACTTCCGAGGAATTGATAACGACATCGACTCCGAAATCAGAGCCTTGAGGGAGTACATCAGAAATTATGTCAAGTATAAAGCTACGTTCGAAGGATTGTTTGGAACGAAGGCAAACATTAAAGCTCTCGTTGTCTCTTTCGGTCTTATGATCTTCCAGCAAATGAGCGGTATATACCCCATCCTTTTCTACGCGAAGGAGATGTTCGGGACTTTCTCTAGTTCCATGCCTCCTCCGGCAGCCGCGATCCTTCTCGGCTTCTGTTTGGTGTCAACTACTTATTTCTCTACAATGTTGTTAAAAATTGTTCGAAGAAGAGTACTCCTCATGCTGTCTTTCTTTGCCATGGCCGTGAGTCTGGGGAGCTTAGCAGTCAACTACCATTTGAAAGCTTCACACATTACGACCAATACATGGATACCTTTACTTACTTTATGTCTATTTGTGAGTGCATACGCAACTGGTGTTGGCCCAATACCTTGGCTGATGTTACGAGAAATATTTCCACCAAACGTGACTCGAAGAGCGACAGCTATTACGGCTGGTTTCCATTGGTTCTTAGCGTTTGGAGCAACGAAGATGTATAGAAATTTAGAGGAAATGGTCAAACCGGGCTGGACGATATGGCATTTTGCTGTAACTTGCATGATTGGAGTTGTATTCGTTTACTTCTTCGTGCCAGAGACGAAAGGAAAGACTTTAGAAGAGATTCAGAATGAGTTTAAAGGTATACATAAAAAGAAGAAGCATAGACATGTCATAGAAATAGAGAGTCTCTCAGAAGTTTGAAAAACACTGTCGAGATTTGAATCAAAATTCGTGTACCTAGCATATTTGAGAGGAGAAAATGGAAAATTTAATCAATCCAACTTAAATAGTACTCCTAGCTAAGCGCATTAGAAGATTATTTTATTAATAAGTGTTCGTTAGAAAAGAAATTAAAATAATAATTATGAATTTTGAACGAACAAATTTTGGTTTAAATCTGTAGTAGGTACTTAAAATGAAATAATAAATTATTTGTGTAAGAATATTTTGTTGTAGTTAGTAATAAGGTATCGGTTCATTTCGCTAATTTATAATGGTGATGTATGTATTTATTTATTAATAACTAGTTTAAATAGAGCATAAATTTTCATAATTGCATTGTATTTATTTCTTCCCTTCCATAGGCAAAGCGGTTTCATCAGCCTTATAATGAAATTCAGTATTTTTTTATACAATATTGCAAATCGTCACGTAAGAAAAAAGCGTTATGAACAACACGACCTTTCGCTTTGAGAAAAATCCTCCGACTGCATCTTTTTTTTAATTCTATAACATCAACATTTACAGCAAAATCCAACCAATCATTTTCTCACATCCATTCTATTTTAAGATCCAAAAAGCTCCTAACAACTAAAGGAACCTTTGCGGCGTTACCTTTACCGAAATACAAAGAAACGTGCGCTGTTCGTGTAATGAATACGAATTAGACCCACCTAGGAGCGTGTAACTAGCTTATTTTATTTCTATATTTTTTGACCTCCTTACGTGTTTGGAAAGGACGTACTCAGGAGACGAAAATGGCTGTTGAAAAATCGTTGATATTTTCGGTGCAATATTGTTCTACTATTTATTTCATATGATATCAAAATGTTGTGAGAAATACATAGCACGGTGTTAGGGCACTTTGTAGTACTCGACTGGCTGGCTACCACCCTCAAGTTGACAATCTGTTGGCAATCGTCTATCGGTGTGATCCGACAGTTGCACTTCAATACTAGTCAGTTATCATATAGGCATTTTGCAAAGGGTGGACAGCACATTGGCACTACCCTTGGTACTGATAGGCGAAGGTATCGGATAGTGCAAAATAAAATTAGCTGTAATTTCTGATAGCGGTAATTACGATATAAAAGCACAGGGGATAGGGTTATAAATGTTATCCCAATAGGAATATTGACTGACATATCATATCTGTTTATTTTTATACAGGGTGTCCCATAAATAACACGCCACAGTGACACTGGAGCTAGATTGGCTTTAGGTCAATCAGATAACATCAACATGACCTTAGTAAAAGTTTTCTGGTTTTCGAGATAATGCCATTTAAAGAGAAAATACACTATGTTTTGGTCTTTTTTTTCGCCTGTTTTGTCTATTTATTTATTTATTTATTTATTTTGGATATCCAACAAAGAATACACCTCACATTTAAAACAATAATTATAGTAGCATTTATACACCTAGTGCTTCTTCAATTACAGGACATCACAGAAAGCACAAACAGATAACACGGCAAACGATTACAATAATAAATACAATAATAACAAAAATTAATAATTAAAATTCTAAATTATTAAATTAGATATAACATTACAGTGAAAGAAAAAAAAGAAAATTGAAAGAAAATTTACAATAAATTATAATTCTTATTTAAATTAAATTAAAAATAAATAACTTCTAACTAATAGTTTTTTTTCCTAGTTGGTTGAGACAATCAAGTAATCATTTCATTTGAAACTAGTACGCTATGCTAAAAAAATAACTAAGTTTTTTCATTTTAAGTTAATGCGTAAACATAAACTGAAGTTTGACTAATTACTGTGAAAAAAAATGTACTGGATTGAATCAGCAAAATTATCTTAAAAACTAGCCAAAATTTTAAAAATTCAATTTTTTGTCATTTGGGTCGTGCTGCTTGGGAAATACTAGAGTTCTAAAATAATACTTAATAAATGGTGCAGGCTGGTTTTGTCGCCAAATTACTCATAGAGATTTTTTTTTAAAAGCTTTAAAGTGGCAATATCTCGAAAACCAGAAAACTTTTACTAAGGTCATGTTGATATGTTATCTGATAGACCTGAAGTCAATCTAGCTCCAGTGTGACTGTGGCGTGTCATTTATGGGACACCGTGTATAATGTCAAACGATAGTTTATATGCAGGTTTGTATGAAATACTGCCATTTGACGTCATAAATAATACACCATCAACAGATAAGAAAAAGAGATAGACTACATATGAAGGTAAAAAAGGCACCACAAAATGAAATACTTAAAGAGATATACATAAAATATAGGAATAATTGTAATAAAATAATAAGAAATTTAAAAATAAATTATTATAGAAATAAATTAGCTAAAAATCAGGGAAACTTAAAAGAGACTTGGAAGATTATTAAAGAAGTTTGCAATTTTAATCGAATAAAGATGACATCACAAGATTTACTTGATATTAGAAATAGCCCAAGCCAATCTCTTAATGACGTCAACACATATTTTACTTCTGTTGGTAGAGCACTGGCTAATAATACTCTACAAAAAATGGGTACCACAGACGACAATTTAGCACTGTTTGCGAAAGCTCCAATCTCACCGGTAAATTCTTTTTCACTACTTCCTACTGATCCAGTTGAAGTAAGAAATGTTATCTTCAGTCTTAAAACCAATAGTGCACCTGGCTGGGATAAGATTACTGCAACCTTCCTTAAAAATAATGTATTGGCACTAGCTGAACCTATAACATTCATATGTAACTTGAGCTTTGAAACTGGAGTTTTTCCGTCATCTTTTAAAAAGGCTGTTGTCTGCCCTGTCTTTAAAGCAGGAGATGCTAAAAATCCAACAAATTATAGACCCATTTCTCTTATCTCTACTCTATCTAAAGTACTGGAAAAATTGGTTAAGAAGAGAGTACTTAGGTACCTGGAGAAAAATAATCTATTAAGCAAAAACCAATATGGGTTCAGGGAAGGATATTCAACAGAGGATGCAGTTCTGGCGCTTACGTCTCAGATTGTATCTTACCTCGATTGTGGTGACAAGTGTATAGGTGTCTTCTTAGACCTACAGAAGGCATTTGACACTGTTTCAATTCCCATCCTATTGGCAAGGCTAGAGAATGTTGGAGTCAGAGGAGTTGCCCACAGCTGGTTCGCAGATTATTTAATAGGACGAACACAGCGTGTACGTGTCGAGGAGCATGTAAGTGATGCCGCAGTGTGCACCTACGGCGTGCCACAGGGTAGTACACTGGGACCTGTTTTATTCCTCATCTACATAAACGATCTTTGTTGTACTACCTTGCCTGGTCTAGACTTGCTGATGTTTGCAGATGACACTGTGTTACTGCTTCATGGAAAAACTTGGCAGAAGGTTGCAGTATTGGCTGAAGATTGCCTATCAATTGTATCGCAGTGGCTAGAGGACAGTCTCTTATCCCTGAATACTAGCAAAACAAAATACATGTGCTTTAGTAAAACGGCCGCGGGAAGTGCTGGAACAAATATCTCGGTCAAAATACATACGTATCCTTGTAACCGTGGTAGCCGTCCTGTGCAATGTAGTTGTTTTGCTCTATCCAGGGTTGACTCCATCAAGTATTTAGGAGTACAAATAGATGACAAACTGAACTGGAGCATCCACATTGCGTCATTGTCATCAAGGATAAGGAAATTGGTATACATCTTTAGAACGCTGAGAACTGTTGCGGATCTCACTTTAGTTATACAAACCTATAAGGCTCTATGTGAGTGTATCATAAGGTACTGTATCTGTGCTTGGGGTTCTGCCGCAAAATCTCACCTTATTATTGCGGAACGTGCACAGCGCTCTATCCTTAAAGTGATATTATGTGTGCCTTATAGACAACCTACTACCGCTGTCTATGACAAAGCTAATGTTCTCAGTATAAGAAAACTATACATATACGAAAGTATACGACGTTACCATAAAAAAGTCGTACCCTACTTACCAGATGTATCCAGTAGAGTTGAAAGGTGTCCAGTGCCTAGTGTAAAAACAAGATTTGCGCAGAAGCAGTCTAATGTCATCGTTCCACACTTATACAATATACTAAATAAGCAAATAAAAATAAGAAAACACAATAATAATAAAATCAAAAATATAATCTTAACTTGGCTTAAATCACTTGACTATGATGATATTGAAAAAATGCTAATGGGTCTCTATTTCTGATGACACACACACACACACATACATACCCACACACACACACACACGCACACACACACACACACACACACGCACACACACACACACACACACACACACACACACACACACACACACACACACACACACACACACACACACACACACACATACACACGCGCGCGCGCACACATATACATACAAAAATAAGTTCAGATATTTCTAAATTTAAATATAAGGCTATAATTATTATTTACATAAATTTAATTTAGTTCCTATTGCATAGGAGAGGGTACTGACTTCTGTAACACAGGTATATACCTAGCTCAGAAGTCAGGGACTTCATGTAATCTGTGTAAATTTTATGTGAATAAATAAATTATTATTATTATTATTATTATTAGATCTACTCTTTGTTGTTAAATTGCTAATTAAAAATCATAAAATGGTTGAATTTTACAAAGTGATCGCTATTTACGAGTATTTGTACGTGTTTTATACACTGGTTAGTGTTAGATAATTGGAACGAAGTTCCTGATCGCGCGTTGTGAAAGGGGGCTAGACGGAAAAAAATCTTACGAAAAGTTGTCACGACACTTTTTTGCTATAGTAAGCTATTGTAAGCTGTGCGGCGTGCGCATGTTTCTCTGTCTCTCTCTCTCTCTTAGGGGCCGTTCAAGTATTACGTAAGCACTATGGGGGGGTGGGGGGGTCTTTGTTTTGCTTATTTTGGATGACATGGGGGGTAGGGGAGTCTAGATGATGATTATGTCATCGGTAGTTATTTAGTTTTTTACACGAGTGGCAACCCTCACATTGTATATGCTTGAAAACGAAACGCATTTTCGGGGATTCCCGCAAATAATGCATACGTTTAGGCATTATTGTAAGCATAGCAACGTTGATTCCATTAACCAAAGTTTAACGTTTAAATAAGATGTCATTTCAAATAGACAAATCCAAGTTATACCAAAAATTATAATGTTTTTGTCCCTTACTCTATGTTAATAATACTATATCAGTAAAATCTAATCTCTATCCTAAATCTATTTTCTTATTTTTAAAATTATAATTATAATATAAAAAAATACATTTATAATTGAAAAATGTTTACGTAAGTATGGGGGGAGGGGGTAAGAGCTTTGCTTACTTTTGCTGACAAGGGGGATGGGGGGGTAAATAATTGTAATAAATCTGCTTACGTAATATTTGAACGACCCCTTATAGAAAGCAAGCCAGATATTTTCATTTCTATTTATATATATAGAATATATATATATATAGAATATATATATATATAGAATATATATATATATTTATATATATAGAATATGTATATAAATAGAAATGTTTTTTTTTAATATATATATACTCTCTCGACTTATATAACTTCGTACCATCCGGGTGTCCCTTAACACCTCTCAAGTTTTTTTTTATTGAATAAACTCGTACCTAGGCAACATCCCTATTCCTGCAAAAGCTGTATACAGGGTGTCCGTAGAATGACAAACTTAAGGGGGAGGGGGGAGATAGGTGGGCGAGTCAACTACCAAATATACGAAAATTACTTTAATAAAAGTGTGTGACTTTAGTTGTGTTATTCCAAACTTATTACTTTTTGTTATGATCGCAAAACAATATTGAATAGTTGTGTTATCAGAGGCAAAAATCCATTCAAAAGTAACTATTGTAGTTATTTTAGTACGGGATTAACAACATCTCCAAAATGGTGACACTTTTATTAAGGTCATTTTTGTACTGGACCTGTATGATTGGGAGTAGGAGTAGGTAGGTACCTAACAAGCAGAAGTGTCCAAAACAGCGCTCCAATAAATTTACAAAGCGTTACAATATTAAATATTCATTGTACTACTAACTAAACCAAATGCGACAGCTAAATAAACAAAACTAATTAGTTAATCGACAAACTAAATCCAGACTAGAAGGGTGAATGGACAGAATCACAAAATAGCTCGTGACAAGATTTTTGGGACACCAATTTTTAAAGGGATCCGCTATTCCAATGTCCCCGAAACGCTCCGAGAATAATAGTAAAACCCCTTGCTAATGAAATTAGCGATTCTTAAAACGATGTTAACAGTAGAGAAATTCACAGAAAAACAATTTCAGATGAACTTTGATAAATATTATCTAAAAGCTAAAGTAGTTGCATCAATATATCAAATATCTATATTCATAAAATTGATGTTTATTTGTATATTTATCCTCCATACGGTTTTATCCCTATTTGAGATGAAAAGTAATAAATAAGCACTCTAGGATAAGGTCACTTCTTATAAAAGAAATAACTTCAAAATCAGATCAGCAATTTCTTAGATTACTTCCTACATCAAAATATTACCTCTTTATATAATTAGTAAGCAGTTACGGTAGCCTATAGACGCTTGCAACACCACTGGTATTGCCAACTTTGCGAAACCCCCACCCTTGACGAAGGCATGAAAATGCTGTACTTACGTTGAAATACTGCATACAAATGAGCTGCTACACCGAGACATAATTCCGAGTGATCGATGATGCCATTTCCACGACAATTTCTCTCGAGTTGCGTCGCTGAACATCACTCTACTGTGACTGTAATAAAGTTACTTGGCAGCACACAAGCTCGCATACAAATCATTGAATAACTTCGTATTTACTCTGTACATTGCTCGGTGATTACATGGAGCCTATTACAGACAGAGCGAACATTCTCTGCGACATGTAAAATAGGTGATTAAGTAAATAATGTACTGTGTGTTCAAGCTGAAAGGGTCGAATTTGTAATTGATATTTTGAGGTCTTTTAATCTTACCGTTTTCTTTTCTTCAAATTGCTGGATATTTCTTACACAGTTTGACACAATACAAATGACAGTCTTATTTTTATATTTTTTATTTATTGGAACGAAGTTCCTTGTCGCGCGTTGTGAAAGGGGGCTAGACGGAAAAAAATCTTACGAAAAATTTACCGACACTTTTAGTGTCAGTGTCACTTTATTGTAAGCTGTGCGGCGTGCGCATGTTTCTCTGTCTGTCTCTCTCTCTCTCTCTTATAGAAAGCAAGCCAGTTTTTTTTTAATATATATATACTCTCTCGACTTATATAACTTATATTACTTCGTTCCATCCGGGTGTCCCTTGACACCTCTCAAGTTTTTTATTTATATTTATTTTGGCAACAGACAGTCATACATAATAATAGATACATGAAGAAATAGGTACTAGTAGTAGTCTTCTAGTTTCCTTCGTAATATAATGATTTTATTATAGACTTCAAAAAGATGAGGTTCTCAATTTGATTGCATATTTTTTAAGTGCGAACTGTGACGCATACTGCTGGTGAATCAGCTGTTGGTAAGTGACCATCGTCACCTATGGACATTTGAACTACCTATGCACGGTGGTAGGTACAAAGTAGGTATTTCAGATACCTATCTGGTTTCAATAGTAGAAGCTCTCATTAGTTTGGGATCAGACGGCCGTGTGAGATGTATGTTTCACGAGAGGTATTTATTATTATTAAAATTAGTTTAGTTTTCAAGGTAACTTCTTAAATTAATTCAACTCAACCACAGAACAAATAAAAAAGGTAGAAGGAGCGTGTCTCCAATGAAGTGAAACAACGTGCATGAAGTTGTGTGCGTGACCTGCACGTACGGTCGGCCAAGAAAGTGGTGTGCCCGTTTTGATTTAGTTTCCTAGTCATCAAAAATTACAACAAGGTTCAAACTAAAAAGATATCACTTGAAAGAGATGCATAATAATAACATCAGTTGTCATAAGTTGTCAGATTGATCTGCAAGCGAAACTAATATTTATCACCTATGAATCTGCAAGCGGCATTCAACGTTAGGGTGGTACACCACTTTCTTGGCCGACCGTACCTACGGTATCCCGCGTCACTCGCGTCACACACGAATCCTTTTTCAAATCCGGCTCGATTACTGTGCTTCACTTGAAGTGCGCGGGGCTCTGTCTACCTTTTTTATTTGGTCTGAGAGAGAACTCAGCAAACTTTATAACTATGGTTATTATATAAAGTGTAAAACTTGAAGACAGACAGACAGAATTATTGCTCTTATTAAACAAGTTTGGACCTGAGCTCTAAACTCTTGCTGCAGCCATATTATTGGATTATGTCATACATAACACACATCATGCACATTGCATTTTGAACCTAATGCCGTGATTTTCAAGGCGATGATAGCTCAGTGGTAGTGACGTCGGATACATCGGCGAAGGTCGTGGGTTCGAATCCTACAACGAGCTTGAGCTTTCGGTGAAGAAAACATCGGGAGGAAACCATAGCAAGCTGGTAGGGTACTTTATAGTACCCGATGGGCTGCCTCAAGTTGAAAGTCAGTCGCCAAGCGCCTATAGGTGTGTTCCGACAGTTGCACTTGAGAGCCAGTTTCCTTCTAAGCTTTGTGTGCTTAGCACCTTCGGCCACATCATCACTTACTATGGTGAGATTGCGATCAGACACAAGCTTATTCAAAGTAAACAATTCTAAGGACCACAGTTAGAGTCTTTGATAAGTTTATAAAGGCATACCAAAAGACGGTTCCATATGCGCTTGAATAAAATGGCACGCAATGGCAGCTACGTGAAAAGTTTATGTACCTAACTATGTATTTTTGTATTAGTTTAAGTATCAAATTGTTAAACATTTGAAAAAAGAGGCAATAAACATTAAAAAAATGTAACCTTGCTGAGTTTCTTGCCGGTTCATCTCAGTTGAAGGCTGACTTCCGAACCGGTGGTAACTTCTGTAATTCGACCTTCTTAAGTGTTCTTCTAGGGCCTAAACTGAACAAATGGTCATGTATGTAGGAAGAATTTTCATGATGTCAAATAAACCTACGTCTTTGTCTATTTCATAGCTTATCAAGCTTAGCTTGGCGCTTCGAATAAGCTTTGTTTCGTCCCTTGTGAACAGGTGCTGCTTGTGGTAGCTGGTCTGTGCGAGTTTGTTGTTTATTAAGTCGGTCATAATTAAATTCTATAGATTACTATTTTTGCCGCCATAACACGCAAATATTGTCAGTGAGACTAGATAAATAATTATTGAATGTAATAGGTGTAAGTTGTTTTTGAAAAAAGTAATTGCTGAGTTTATTGCCGGCTCTTCTCAGCAAAAACAACCTTCCGAACCGAGCATTTAGAGTCTGACTATTCATAAGTAAGACAATAAACGATTTCATTTCATTTACATCGGCTGACGAGAAAAAAAGATATAGACATTATTGTGCGAGCGAAGCTGCGGACTAAAATCTAGTTCACCATATTATATACAACAAACAGTATTAAAACCTGTTGATATCGCTTATATAACCATTTAAAAAGCTATAATTCAAGGGTTTATCAGAGCTCAGCGCAAGGCGCGCCGCAGCCGCCTCCTCGCTCAATAAACCCATTTAACTTTATACAGAAAGAATAAATAAAAGTTACATTTACATGCAAAAGAACCGGCGCCGGCGTGGTAGCGCGAGGGTACACCTGCTTTTCATTTAGAGAAAGCGAGGCAAGAAACCAACTTTACTGAGGAGGTTTTTTCTTGAATTTTGATGAGCGCCCGCCGTTATATTTTGGTCATACTGTCCTGAGGGATACATCTCAAAACTGTCTGGCATCTTATTAATTAACTGGCTGTATTTCGAATTTGTCATGGAAACCTCACTATGTTTCAGTACAGTAGAGGAACCAGTAGACCACATCATCACCAAAGATCAAGTGAGATTGTGGTCAAACGCAAACCTATAGAACAATAAAAAAAAAACCAGTAAAACACTTTTGTAAATGAAAGAAAGAAAAGAAAGAAAGAAAATTATTTTATTAATGCGCACCATTCGACGCAAACCAAATACATAGCAACAAAAAGAAAAAAAATAAATAATAAAGTACAAAACAAACTAAACAATATTGTTGGAGATTTGTGCGTCGTATGTGCGCAAAAATATGGGCCATGCTCAGCATAATACTGAGACTTAGGACGAACCTAATGTCTGCAGCGCTGATTTTCAGCAATAACCGATGAGCGACGATTCCCACCAGTGGAAAATCGATATCCAGTAAGTACTACATATTAAAACTATCGAACTAAGTATACATATTATACAGTAACTAGTGATTGAACAAAACTTCAAAATGCAAGTGCTCCATTTTAATAAGCAAAGCAAAAAACAAATAAAAATAAACGTTGTAAAGCTATTACAGATTGGGTAATTATATCTCCAATATTATAAAGAGGTAAGACTTGTATGTATGTGTTTATGTATGTAACGAATAAACTCAAAAACTAATAGGCCGATTTCAAAAAATCTTTCACCATTTGAAAATGCTTCGATCAATACTTTTTTAATTTTATCATCCTATCCTATCCTACTTCCTACTATCCTATCCTATCCTACTTATATTATAAATGCGAAAGTATGTTTGGATGTGTGTGAAGATGTTAAGATGTTTGTTACTCTTTCATGCAATAACTACTGTATGGATTTTAATGAAACTTGGTACACAAGTAGATCATATACTAGAATAACATATAGGATACTTTTTATCCCGGGAAAATATAAGATCCCTCAGGAACGCGGGTGAAACCGCGGGGCGGAAAACTAGTCCGCTATATTTATGTTAGTTTTTTTATATTTAACTTATAAATTTATCTGTAGATATAATATACTAGATTTTTATTTATTCTAGATTGTAATACGAGCCTTAATCTTACTATTATGTATTAACAATGTGAATGTGAGGATGTATGTGAAGATATTTGTTACTCTTTCACGCAAAAACTACTGAACGGATTTTGATGAAACTTGACACACTGGTAGATCATATCCTAAAAAAAACATAAGATACTTTTATAATGGGAAAAGATAATATCCTTAGAGAACGCGTGTGAAACCATGGGAGAGCTCAAACATTTTCATCTCGAACACGTAGGTATAGGTTAGTAAATCTAAATAAATAAAATAAAATAAATAAATAAATATCCTCGGACATTTTTCACACACGGCTATCTGATCCCAAACTAAGCAGAGCTTGTACTATGGAAACCAGATGACTGATATACTACATATACTACTTTTTTTTTTTGTAAATACATACTTAAATAGATAATTACACCCAGACTCAGGACAAACAGACATGTTCATGCACACAAATGTGTGTCCTGGATGGGAATCGAACCCACGACCTGCGGCGTGATAGGCAGTGTGTTAACCAACCACGCCAACCGGCCCGTCAAAAATGCGGTAAGTTGTCCAACCTTTCAAACTGTATGTCCCTTCCTACCTATGTTTGAAGAGACGACGCCTCTTAGTATTCCATGGCAATTCTACATATTCACCATGATTTCTGACTTGAAGAAATATTACTCATGACATGAAGGCCGTATTCAGACTCTATTTAATAAAACCCTGAAATCCAATTAAAAAAATACAGATATTTTGTATTTTAATTACCAACACAAGATGTCTTCTACGTCATGAACCCCGGGTCCATTTCATAATAGGTCCTCATGTCATGATTATTTCTTCAAGTGAGAAATCATGGTGAATATGTAGAATTGGCGGTACTCGATTGAGGGCCCTCTACCATGGAATATACTTCATTATAATTTCATAAAAAAAACTCCCCCCCTCCAATTTTTATTTCCTTCGGTAGACCTTATCGGACCTATCTGTCCATATTATCCATACTTGTACTGATATTGGGTATATGCGAAAGTAACTTTTCACGCCAAAACCGCTGAACTGTTTTTTTTGTTTTTGTTACTGGCAATCATCCTTTTAGGATATTTCTGCCAATGTCAAAGTATATGAAATGGTCTTGGTCTATTTGTCACTCCTTTAATATTTTTTAGTCAATACAAAGTCTTTCAGTCGCATAAATTTTCTTGAGTTTTAGTTTCTTCTTTTATGTTATAGTCACATTCTCAAATTCACTGTAATGTTTAGTCCTCCTTCGTCCATACATGTCCAGTCAGGCTTTATTGAAATTGGCGGTTGTTCCACTAAAACATTCACGGACTTTTTGGGACAACCTAGAAAATCACGATACACGCTTTCATTTCATTTCACTTCACTTGTGCACTTAGATTGATCATTATTGGACAAAACACCGCCGATATTATTCAATAAAACTCAAAATACACGAATTTAATTAAAATAAAACGAAAACGCAACGTCACTCTGCAAATTCCCGCCAAAAAGTCCTGAACTGATTTAATTAACTTTGGAGAAGGACATAGGATATTTTTTATCCCGGGATAAGATGATGCCTCGGGAACGCAGGTGAAACTGGTAACCCATAAAAGCCATAGGGAGTGCTTTGCGAGAATCGACCTTATCTCAAGACAGTAAGCCAGCTTGCGGATTTTGAATACCGCTCAATTTCATCAGCTACTAGCAATTTAACAGGCACTCAAACTTTTGTTCAGTAATTTACAAGTTTATATCTAATAGGCCCCAACTCTAAGCAAATATAACTTGTTCAGCAAGTCAGCTAAATATAACTTGTTCAGCAAGTCAGCTAAATTGAGAGGAACTCGAAACAAATTATACACACACGGTGTTTCAGGTCTTTGAGACATAGGTACCTATTCGAATTGCTACCATACATTTAGATAGGAAGGATTTAATTTCGTCTGAATGGAATGTTGCTAGTTGGAATTAGGGATTGCAATCCGGAAAAACGGATCCGGTAATCCGGCGGATCCGGTAATCCGGCGGATCCGGCATCATTTAATGGTTACCGGATCCGGTACCAATATACCGGATCCGAAGACCGGATCCGGTGCTAGCAGTTTGTAGGAAAATAACATAGCTGTTGCATGAGTAGGTACTTTAAATGCGTTGTGCGTAGTGTTATAATACAGTGGTAAGTGACGTCGAATACCGCGGCGAAGGCCGTGGGTTCGAATCCTACAATGAGCTTGAGCTTTCGGTGAAGGAAAACATCGTGAGGAAACCATAGCACGGTGGTAGGGTACTTTGTAGTACCCGACTGGCTGGCTACCACCCTCAAGTTGAAAATCTGTCGCCAAACACCTATCGGTGTGTTCCGACAGTTGCACTTGAGAGCCAGTTCCCATCTAGGCATTGTGTGCTTACCATCTTTGGCCACATCATCACTTACCATGGTGAGATTGTGGTCAAACACAAGCCTATCGAATATAAAAAAAATAAAAATAAAATAAAAAAACTTTAATAATGATTTTGATCTCATTTCAGTTAATTACGTAAGGGTAATTGTATCTATTAGATATTATAGTTACTTGATAATTAATATTGTTACTTATAAATTGATCTATCTGTGAAAGTGAAATCTAGAAAGAGTGAGCTACTCGTTACGTCGTAAAATTATTACTAGTTACCTACACTACTAAATTTTAATTGTTTTCTTGATGTCTATTTGTCTTAACATTGGTTAGGAAATAAAGTCGATTTTATATATTTGTGATTTATTTTTAACTACTTACATATAAGTGCAGTGACACTTGATTAACTCACTTATTTTGTACTAAAAAGCGAAAATCATCTTGATTTAATCAATCCGGATCCGGCCGGATTGATGGGAATCCGGTCGTATCCGGCCGGACTGAAAATGACGCCGGATTGCAATCACTAGTTGGAACGTTAAGGAAAGCTGTGAGTGAATAAGTTCAGGTACGAAATGTTAAAAGAGTAAATATTCCTCTAAGTATTAACTAAAGAGCAAATTTTCTCTTTTAGCATTTTGTTCGCAAGAACTTAGGATCTAGACAGGGTGTATATTTTAGTTGGCCTTTCTCTTAAACTTCAGTAGGGTTTGCTGAGAAACTTTTAATGACAAACAGTGGAACAAAAAAGGTTTTTCAGTACTTTTAGATATCACGATATCGTTGTGTATAACTTTAATATGAGACTAATTACCTAAACTCTATTAAAAATTGAGATTTCTAGGTTGATCCCATACTTTAGATCCCATAAAATTGTTAAACATTTGAAAAAAAAAGCCTATATAGTCAGATTGGCCAAAAATATTCAAAAAATGTAACCCTGCTGAGTTTCTTGCTGGTTCTTCTCATTTGAAGGCTGACTTCCGAACCGGTGGTAACTTCTGTAATTCGACCTTCATAAGTGCCCTTCTAGGGCCTAAACTGAATAAATGGTTTTGACTTTGACTTTAACATTGTTTAGTGTAACGAATTCAACTAGCATATGGAAAAATTACATCTAAAACAAAGCATTATTTTTTTTTATCCTGGATAAGCTTGTGTTTGACTACAATCTCACCATGGTAAGTGATGATGTGGCCGAAGGTGGTAAGCACACAAAGCCTAGATGGGAACTGGCTCTCAAGTGCAGCTGTCGGAATACACCGATAGGTGCTTGGCGACAGATTGATGATTAAATAAGACTAGACATACTATTACCTATTTGATTTCTTTTTTTATTTCTTTCAACCGTAACTATTTACAACTAGCTGTTCCCCGCGGTTGCACTCGCATTCCCGAGGTATATTATCTTTTCCCGGAATAAAAATTATTCTATGTTTTATTCTATGCCAAGTTTCATCAGCCGTTCTGTTCCGCCGTTTTAGCGTGTTCTTTGTGTTCACAATCTCACCATGGTAAGTGATGATGTGGCCGAAGCACATAAAGTTTAGATGGGAACTGACTCTCAAGTACAGCTGTCGGAACACACCGATAGGTAGGTGCTTTGGGACAGATTTTCAACTTGAGGGTGGTAGCCAGCCAGTCAGGTACTACAAAGTACCCTACCACCGTGCTATGGTTTCTTCACGATGTTTTCCTTCACCGAAAGCTCATTGTAGGATTCAAACTTACGACCTTCGTCGCGGTATCCGACCTCATTTACCACTGAGCTATCAACAAACATCTAAACATAATATAATGTTTTCGTACGTACTGGGATAAGTGGAGTGTCGAATCTTACTAATATTATAAATGTGAAAGTTTGGATGGATGGATGTATGTTTGTTGCTCATTTACGGATCTGGATGAAATTTGGCATAGAGATAGATTATAGTCTGGAATAGGACATAAGCTACTTTTTATCCCGGAAAAACATAAGATCCTTCGGGAACGCGGGTGAAACCGCGCGGAACAGCCAGTATTATAAATGTGAAAGTTTGGATGGATGGATGGATGTATGTTTGTTACTCATTTACGCCAGAACGGCTGAATGGATCTAGATGAAATTTGGCATAGAGGTAGATTATAGTCTGGAATAGCACATAGGCTACTTTTTATCCCGGGAAAAGATAAGATCCCTCGGGAACGCGGGTGAAACCGCGCGGAACAGCTAGTATAAATATTAATTTTAAGGAAGGGATGAATGAATGATTAGGAAAGAGACGACAGGAATGGAAACAGATAATGAGATGCTCTGACATCAATATCAAATCATACACACCACACATTCGCACCTAATCCAATTATTACTATCATTTAATAATTAGCAAGGTTTTGCTTAATAACCATTTATTAACACATAACACACTCTATGTGTTGTTTGTAAACAAACATTGACCGCTGGTTCATAGTATAATGGTTTATCAATATGTTTTTGATGACAATCGCTTCCCGCAATCAAGATAAAACTTGCTATTCATGAACCGACATGATATCTATACTAATATTATAAAGAGGAAAGATTTGTATGTAAGTATGTTTGTAACGAGTTGGCTCAAAAAGTAATGGACCGATTTTAAAAAGTATTTCACCATTTGAATGCTACATTATTCCAGATTAACATAGGTTATGTTTTATCCCGGGATAAGATAAGATCCCACGGGAATGCAGGTGAAACCGCGCGGAACAGCTAGTATTATTATAAAGAGGTAAAGTTTGTGAGGTTGTAGGGGGTAATCACTGGATCTACTGAACCGATTTTGATTATTTTTTTACCAATAGAAAGCCACGTTATTTGTGAGTGTCATAAGGTATATTTTATGTCCCGGGATAAATAAGATCCCACGGGGATAAGTATAAATATTTACGATACAACACATTATTCAATTATGTAATAATTTTTTATTAACTTATTTGGAACTCTTGAAAATTAATTTTTTTTAAAAAAGATGTTTAAAAACCGTAACTTTAAAGCAAAGTCTTTTAAATAAGTTCGCTTCTTTTATATTAAACGACAAAACGATTGTTTTAATAGAATTTTGTATATGAATTTTACAACATTATTCGCTTTTATACATGTAGTGAACTATTTCACTTTGAATGTCCCACTTTAAAGTGAGTAACATATCCGACCATTGTTGTTAATTATGTATAGGAAGGTACTTATTATGTAGGGGTGCTTGTATTGTGTAATGGTGTATGAAAATTACAGTTATCAACCGCTTTCATCGTAATATACAGATAGTTAATCAAAGTGATATACCTACCGAGCTATTGTTTGTGAAATACGTTTTCAGCGGACCGTCTGTGGAAAGATTTATGAACATAACTACCTTTCCCCGGTTTCGACCGCGGTCCCGAGGAATCTTATCTCTTCCAGGAATAATGAGTATCTTATATTTTATTCCAGGATACGATCTACAAGTTTGCCAAGTTTCATCAAAATCCGTTTAGTAGTTTTTGCGTGAAAGAGTAACAAATACAAATAAAGTGTCACATTTATAATACAACTAGCTGTCCCGGCAGACCTTGTTCTGCCTTATTTCTCTAAAACGCGTCTTTGTTTTGTTTCGATTGATGTCAAATGTTTGACAGTTGGGTATTTGTATGGGAAAAAAGGGCTGTTTTTAGGGTTTTCCCGGCAATTATTCGATTTTTTCTCGCCGTAAAAACCATCCTTGGACTTCAACGAACATTTAAAAAAAGAATTGGCCAAATCGGTAAAGGCGTTGTTGAGTTATGCGCTTACCAACACATTTTGCGATTCATTTTTATATTATAGATAATGTTCCCCACGGTTTCATCCACGTTCCCAAGGGATCTTATCTTTTCCCGGGATTAAAATATATCCTATGTGATAAAATATATCCTATGTGATAAAATATATCCTATGTGATAAAAAATATCGAGGATACGATCTGAAAGTTTGCCAAGTTTCATCAAAGTCCGTTTAGCTGTTTTTGCGTGATTGAGGAACAAAAATCCAAACATACAAACTTTCACATTTATAATATTAGTGGGATAAGAAAGAATAGATTTCAGGCGATGATAGCTCAGTGAGAGTGACATCGGATACCGCGAATCCGGGTTCGAATCCTAAAATAAACTTGAGCTTTCGGCGAAGGAAACATCGTGACAACCACAGCACAGTGGTAATCGACTGGCTAGGTACCCAGAAATCTTTTAAAATACGATTGACATAAAAAAAAGCCTACTAATTCTTTTACCTTATAATCTTATCAGCTTTCTCACATTAAAAACTATCGGACGTCATTCTCACAAACTCAACTTTTATATCGATCAATCCCCAAGTAAAGGTGAATAACTGTAGAATGTAGAATGTAATAGGTGTAAGTTGTTTTTGAAAAGAGTAATTGCTGAGTTTATTGCCGGCTCTTCTCAGCAAAAACAACCTTCCGAACCGTGCATTAGAGTCTGACTATTCATAAGTGCCTGTGAAGGCCTATTTGGATGAATAAACAATTTCATTTCATAACCCCCTTCGCACACGGCGTCGTAGCGTAAGCGTATTGTAATCGGCGCGTACGACGTGAGCAATACGAGCATGAACATGTTCAAACAAGTCCGCACACGAAGCGGTGTTGCATGCAGCGAATCGTAGGAGGTGTTTATTGTCATTGCGTCGTAACGACACGCTTACGATACGACTACGCTTACGACCCGTGTGCGAAGGGCCTTAATCTTTCCTTGGAATGGTTCAAACAATCCTTGATAGTTCATCAGTGGGTAGCCAACTAGCCAGCTTCTCGTGTCTGTAGATTATATTATTCTTGTCACGTAGAGAGCCTTTTGACCGTGAGCCCCGGCTCTGAGAGACAGAGGCCAAGTGTAGAGACGGACGGACGGAATAGGCTTAAAGTGTGGAGTCAAACTTTATTTTAATATGAACGTTGATGACCTCTGACCAAACTGTCGCCAAGTGTGTGTTCCGGTAGTTGCACTTGAGAGCCAGTTGCCCTTGCCCTTAAGACATTGTAATATGGTGTACAACACGTTGGCAGTCCACCTGGTCTTGCTAATGTCTATAGGCGACGGTAGTCACTTACCATCAGGTGACCCGCCTGCCTCGTTGTCACTAGTGACATAAAAAAAAAAAAAACAATTTGCAATTTTTTTGTAAGAGATGATGTCGCCGAAGGTGGTATACAAAGATTAGATGGGAACACATCGATAGGTGCTGGCGACAGATTTTCAACTTGAGGGTGGTAGTCAGCCAGTCGGGTACTACAAAGTATCCTACAGCCGTGCTATGGTTTCCTCAAGATTTTTTCCTTCACCTAAAGCTCTATAGGATTCGAAGCCACGACCTTCGCCGCGGTATCCAACATGAATACCACTAAGCTATCATCGCCTTTAAAGTCGCCAAAAAGATACTCTTCGAGGCTACATATATTATACCTACATTTTTATGATTAATATTCTTTAATACTTACAAATTACAGGTCTATTAATTAAAATAGACTTGGGCGGGAGCGAATGCCGTGTGTGAAGAATGTGGATATTATCTGAACTGTCATCATCAACATCATCATGTCAGCCGTAAGACCACAGCTGGACAAAGGCCTCCCCCAAGGATCTCCATGATGGCCGGTCTTGCGCTATCCACATCCAGTCTGAAATTTATTAGGGCTATCTTGGTTAAAAAAAAACTGTAGCAAGTTGTCTAAATATATCTCATAGCCCTCTCCACATTAACTGAGCGACTCAATGAATGGAAATGAGCTTTTAATGATAGACTGAAAGAGCTCAGTCCCGAGATATAACGGCCGATATTCGCCTCGTGTAATTATGAGTAAATTACCCTTGTACGTTTGGGCCATAATATGACTAATGGAAAACTTTGGTGGCTTGACCTAAAATAGTTATGGGAAAATCCGATTTGTTTTTTTTTTACCTTTTGTATAAAGACAGACGTTTGTGAGGGTGTAGTTAGCCTTCAACTGATAACAAGCGGCTACGTATCTCTTTATAAGTAGCTAGTTTGTTCCCGCATTTTACCTCCGTTTTCTCGAGATACAGAGTTGCACAATACACAGTTTTTCCAAGAAACAGAGTGACCAATCTTGGCGACAAATTTTATCTAGAATCGTTTAGAGGTTACGGTGTTATTGAGCAACAAACATACATACATAATATTGGTAAGATTACTGATCTTACCATGATTGTATCACGGATTGTATCACAGAGGACCGACCCTCTGTGATTGTATTTAAGAATTAAATGTAATAAGTCTAAGTTGCTTTTTTGAAAAGTGTAATTGCTGAGTTTATTGCCGGCTCTGCTCAGCAAAAGCAACCATAAGAACCGTGCATTAGAGTAAAAAATATTTTTTAATATATCAATCATGTGATGATTAAAAATACTTATAATGAGTTTACTTGATAAAGAGATTTTTGAATTTGAATTTACCAACATGTTACCTATTGTATATAAAATCCATTATGCACGTTTCTCTTAACACATTCTAAAAATTCATCGCGTACATTACAAGATAAAGTGCAGAACTCGCGAAGGCACAATGAACGTGTGACGTCACATCCTCGCAAACGCAGCTTTTCTTCCGAATAACAAATGTAGTGACGTCGCACAGAGAATGTGTCATAAGAGATAAGAGCTTCCGAGATTGCATTGTACGTGATATTTCAAAACACGCTGTATATGAAAAAATGTTGCGCGGATCTTGTTATGTTTTAACTTTTTGAAATATAGAGTAAAAATATACACTCTATATTTTTTTTTTAAACTGTCTCTTAAGTGCAACTGCCGGAACACATTAACAGGTGCTTAGCGACAGATTTTCAACTTGAGGGAAACTGCTGAAAAAAAAAATTGCCTTGCTGAGTTTCTTGCCGGAGTCTTTTCAGTTTAAGTGTATTCCGAACCGGTGGTAGAGTCAATTGTAACGTTCATCAGTGCCTTACCAGGGCCTAAACTGAATATATTAGTTTTGAGTTTGAGGGTGGTAGCCAGCTAGTCGAGTTGAGTGACAGTATTCATGCATTATCTATATTGAGTATAAAAAATCTCGAGACATAAAATACCCGACCAAAATTAAGAAACTAATTTATCTAGGTTAGATTTATTTATACGACCAATTTGAAAAGTTACAAGTGTAACATAAAACAAACCCATACGAAGGCATATAATATATCTTTGGATAACGTTATAGTGTAACACAAAGATCTATATTTTAAAGGAAACACACGTAGTACGACTACTGAAATGTCTTTGTGTTTGTCGGTGAGACGAAAAAGCCTAAAGTGGGGCGAGGGACCTGGAGGTAGGAAGGAAAATTTTGATGGAGGTGGAAAGCTTCGTAAGAATTAAAAGTAAACAAAGTTTTAAGGCGATGATAGCTCAGTGGTAGTGACGTCGGATGCCGCGGCGAGGGTCGTGGGTTCGAATCCTACAATGAGCTTGAGCTTTCGGTGACGGAAAACATCATGAGGAAACCACAACATGGTGGTAGGGTACTTTGCTGTACCCGACTGGCTGGCTACCACCCTTAAGTTGAAAATCTGTCGCCAAGCACCTATCGGTGTGTTCCAACAGCTGCACTTAGGAGCCAGTTCCCATCTAAGATTTGTGTGCTTACCAACTTCGGCCACATCACTCACTTACCATAGTGAGATTATGGTCAAACACAAGCTTATCCAGAATAAATGTCTAAGTTAAAACTCAAAACTCATTCATTCAATTTGGGTCCTGATAAGGCACCAATGAACGTTACAATTGACTCTATCTCCGAAACTACTGATCCGATTTTGAAAATTCCTCCAAAAATAGGAAGCTACATTATTCTTGAGTGTTATGTGAGCTTGAGCTTTCGGTGAAGGAAAACATCGTGAGGAAACCATAGCACGGTGGTAGGGTACTATGTGGTACTCGACTGGCTGGCTACCACCTTCAAGTTGAAAATCTGTCGCGAAGCACCTGTTGGTGTGTTACGGCAGTTGCACTTAAGAGCCAGTTGCCCTTGCCCTTAAGGCTTTGTAATAAGGTGTACAACACGTTGGCAGTCCCCCTGGTATTGCTAATGTCTATAGGCGCCGGTAGTCACTTACCATCAGGTGACCCGCCTGCCTCGTCGTCACTAGTGAATAAAAAAGACTCCTCATCTCGTAAACGCGGGAGATACCGTGGGCGGAAACTAGTACACCAAAGTAACGCATCCAAACAACTGAACTCAATATTCTCACATCATCACCCCATGATGTATGCCCACCGACGCGACAACAAACAGGACCGAGCGAAATGTGTTCACGTTTCGGCTTCACATATTCCATGTCTACCTCACGTCGTATCTTCTTTATTAATACATTAATGCACGTTATGTTTGGGTGCATTAAGGTGATGTTATTCATGGTTTTTAACATCCAAACAGGCCTTCACAGGCGCTTATGAATTGTCAGACTCTAACGCACGTTTGGGATGGTTGGTTTTGCTGAGAAGAGCCGGAAATACTCAGCAATTACTCTTTTTAAAACAAACTTTACAACTACAAGTAAAATGACATGTTTTAGTGTCTGTATGTATTTTTTGGAACGAAGTTCCTTAACGCGCATTGCGGTAGGAGTTGTCTAAAAATCGTCACGTAAGGAGAAAGAGTTATGCTCCTCTCGAGACGTTCGGTTCCGTTCGGCGTAATTCGGATATAATCGTCTCGCGCTAACCACCATATTTGTTTACATAATAAGGGTATACCAACGTAAAATAAATTGTTTTTAAATAATTCTATCATTCTCTTTCTATCGTTATAAGAGTGTGTGTGTGCGTGTGAATATCGAGATTTTGTACACCCTGTAGTATAATCTAAATACCTAGGGGCTTTGTACAAACTAAGTCTAGCAACAGCTGTAGTCATGAAATTGTCGTAAACTTTAAAAGAAAGACTTTGTCTGAACCAAATCGATATATTTTTAATCGAAGATTTTCGATTTCGTGCTCAAAGAACTTAACCTAAATAATAACCATCCTTAATATTGAACTTCATATTTCGTTGATGGAACAGTAAATCAAACATTTACATATTAATAAGGAAAAATACGGCCAAATTTTGCGAGATATACGATGGCTTGTCAAGGTCAGACGGTAGGATATTAAGTATTATGTAGATATCATTGAGAAATATACCTATTTACAATATGGAAGTGAACCTTGGACTTGCGGGCAATGTGCCAAAAGTATGGCATAATATTATTATTACAAAATATTTTTTTTGCAACCACTAAAATGTGGACTTTAAAATTATAATGATTTTTATTTATTTTCCAATTTTCTATTGTATGAATTTAAATCTCAACATAAAATTAATAAGTTTCAGTAACTAATACATTGGTAAACTTTAACTAAACAACCCCGATCTCATGTTTTGTTGCACGGTGGTAGGGTACTTTGTAGTACCCAACTGGCTGGCTACCACCCTCAAGTTGAAAATCTGTCGCCAAGCACTTGAGAGTCAGTTCCCATCTATGCTTTGTGTGCTTTCCACCTTTGGCCACATCATCACTTACCGTGGTGAGATTATGGTCAAACACAAGCTTATCCAGAATTTATAATCCAGTAACGCGGATGAAACCGCGGAGGACAGCTAGCTATGATTATGTATTCATAATTTCAAGATACAAAAATTCTCCTGACTCCACATTCTCAGTGGTTAGTCTTACGAGTCATAAGATTTGGCAAGTACTCAGAGTGGATCAGACGATGTGGCGCCTTGCACCCTTGTGCTCATAGCTCGCCCCGGAGACTTGTGTAGGCGTTGAACGTTGATATATTATTCATTTGTCTAGACAGAACGGAGGCTGAGTCACAGTCAGTCAGTATCTATGTTTATAATGTAAAAGTGTAGTATGGAGGAGCGAGGTGTTAGACTCCTCCATTGAAAAGGGAAGATCTTCCGCCAGGCTAGGTCATCGTGCCTGGGGACCGCGGTCCAACTGTTGATGTTGGAATCTTGTATATATGCAGATCGCATGGAAAACTTCGTAAGCGCGATGTAGGTTATTGGAGCGCCATCTATCTAGGAGTCGTGCGAACTATATCTATGTGTAGATAGATGTCGCTACAGTAGTTATATTATTAGTCACTTAGCAGCAGTGACGGTGAATCCTACTAATCTTACTAATATTATAAATGTGAAAGTTTGGATGTTTGTTCCTCTTTTACGCCAGAACGGCTGAATGGATCTGAATGAAATTTGGCATAGAGATAGATTATAGTCTGGAATAAGACATAAGCTACTTTTTATCCCGGGAAAAGATAGATCCCTCGGGAACGCGGGTGAAACCGCGCGGAACAGCTAGTATTATAAATGTGAAAGTTTGGATGGATGGATGTATGTTTGTTACTCATTTACGCCAGAAAAGCTGAATGGATCTAGATGAAATTTGGCATAGAGATAGATTATAGTCTGGAATAGAACATAAGCTACTTTTTATCCCGGAAAAACATAAGATCCTTCGGGAACGCGGGTGAAACCGCGCGGAAAAGCTAGTATTATAAATGTGAATGTTTGGATGGATGGATGTATGTTTGTTACTCATTTACGCCAGAACGGCTGAATGGATCTAGATGAAATTTGGCATAGAGATAGATTATAGTCTGGAATAGCACATAGGCTACTTTTTATCCCTGGAAAAGATAAGATCCCTCGGGAACGCGGGTGAAACCGCGTGGCGAAAAGCTAGAATATAATAATATGAAGTACTAGTTTTCCGCTCCGCGGTTTTTGCGTGAAAGAGTAACAAACATCTTCACATACATCTTCACAAACATCCAAACATACTTTCGCAATTATAATATTAGTAGGATAGGATAGTAAACCTTGTGGTTAGAGCACTTCGCACAGCCTGGATGGCTAACCTGATGATAGCCTCATGGTGAGAATCTGTCTCCAAGAAAATAGCGATGAGTTCAGCAGCTACACTTTTATTTGGTGTGAGATCTTGTAACAGTGAATTAAGATTTTCTGCTGTAAATTGTATGAATTAAGCTCTATTTTTGTTTGAAGAAAGGTTTATAAAAACCGCGAGGATTAAAAACTGTCATAAATATCATTTTACAAAGTATCATGAGGTAGCAAAATTGTAAAAAGATATTTTACAAAAATATTACTTCAAGAATTTTCTATAGGTACGCTGGAATTTTTAATATTGCGTTTTTGTTGAGAATCTTAAAGCTTATAGTAGGAATGAAAACAGTAGTTTAATTTCGTACTACATACTACCTATAATGCCACAGGCTGTGGGTTCGATTCCCATCTTGTCTGCATTTGTAAGCATGAACATGTATGTATAAAATTAAAAAAAGTAGTATGTATATCATTTATCTGCCACATTAGTATTAGTACAATTAGTTTGGGATCAGATAGCCGTGTGAAAAGAATGTCCTAGAATATTTATTAAATCATTCAAATCAAGCGAAAATGAACTTTAAAAAGATTTCAATAAAACATAATATTTGTCCATTTACCTACCACTTTATGGACGATTAAACTATTTTTAGTCATGTAAAATTATGTTTAGTTCAGTTCTATGGACAACAGAATCAACATCATAATAACGAGAGAGCTAAGGTTTTCATGGGGCTTTGTCAGTAAGTTTCTTAGAGTCCAAAATGAAATTTCACTACTTGTACCCCCTATACTATGTAACAGAATATACTTCATTTTTTCAGGAGACTAGGAGAGTCGACAAAAATAACGAGAAAATGTGGCACCAGGCGGTAATAAGCAAAATCATTGAAGAAACACGAACGATGGCGGAGATACCCGACCCGATCCGCCATCAAGTGTTTTGTTTTAGACCGACTTTTGATAAGATTTATATGACTTGTAGATAAATTTATTTACAACAAATGTACAAAATATACATGCAAATGTACAATTACAATACATAAAAAACATCTTCGAGGCTGCCGCTGCTGCCGATCGGCAAGGTTCCCAGAAGGCTGGCAGCGTTTCCTCTTTGGATGGCCAAGCTGATGCGTTGGCGGAAAAAGCTCCCCGCCCGCATTAAGTTAAGTTTTGTTACGAAGATTTTGTGATAGGAAAATGTGACTGAACGAATGTGAGGAAAGACAAGAAATGTTTCATTTTTTTATGTCACATGTGACAACGCGGCAGGCGGGTCACCTGATGGTAAGTGACTACCATCGCCTATAGACATTAGCAATACCAGGGGGATCGCCAATATGTTATACACCTCATTACAATGCATTAAAGGCCAACTGGCTCTCAAGTGCAACTGCCGAAACACACCAACAGGTGCTTGGCGACAGATTTTCGACTTGAGGGTGGTAGCCAGCCTACTTTCGAGTACTACAAAGTACCCAATCACCGTGCTGTGGTTTTCTCACGATGTTTTCCTTCACCGAAAGCTCAAGCTCATTGTAAGATTCGAAACCAAGACCTTCGGTTCCGACGCCTTATGGAAAAAGAAAAATAAGTCTTTTTAATAGCACCAAAGGTGCGGTTGACAAACAGATAATATCTTACACAAATTAATGTAAAATTATGCTCTGTAAAAATATAGGGAAGCAGGATAATTAGAAACAATTTAAAGTCTAATGTTGTTTCTTAGTCGTAGTATGGATTTCTTATGAGCACATTTTTTTTAAATACAGGTAACCGTAGGCTTTTCAAATGCGGCCAAGTTTAATATTTTTCTTTTAAGCATATTTAAAGCTTCTTGCATCCAAGTTTGATAAAGTTTAAGTAGTTTTCAAGTTAAGCCGGCTGCGGGAAAATTCTAGGTCAACTGAATACGACTGAGGGAAAAATATGGTAAGTATTAAAGATTTTACAGCGAGTCATTAATGTAGTATTAAAAACGTAGTTTTGGCCTTATTCCTTAAAATAAAGTACCTACCTATAATTAACCTAGCTATTATATTATATTTAATTATTAATTAGTATAATCTATAGTATATTAACTAGACTCGCGAGGAATTTCTAATCTATTGTTATGCTATTGTTTGATTGGTACGGCCGCCCCACTTAACAACCAACCGGTTTAAGTAGCTGTAAAAAATAAAAGTTTAAATTATTTTAAATGCATGTATTTAAGTATTTTTTATACCACAAGTCACAACCAGGTAGGCAGGTCACCTAATGGTAAGTGAAAACCGTAGCCTATAGACATTGGCAATATCAGCGGGATTAAGGCAACTGGCTCTCAAGTGCAGGTGCCGGAACACACCAACAGGTGCTTGGCGACAGATTTTCAACTTGAGGGTGGTAGTCAGCCAGTCGAGTACTACAAAGTACCCTACCACCGTGCTGTGTTTCCTGACCATGTTTTCCTTCACCGGAAGCTCAAGCGTGGTATCCGAAGTCACTACCACTGAACTATCATCGCCTTAACAAGTTTATCGGCGTAATAAAGCGCCCTATACACGAGGGCTGAAGATTAATTAAAGTTGAATATAAGTAGGCTTTGTTCAATATCTCGCCAACAATACACTGAAACTTTATAACTATTATGCGCTCAATTATTATTTAACTTATTCCATTTTAATGTTATTGGTGTAATGTAACTATAGCCGAAGATCAAATGAAGAACCTAGCCTGTAAAAAAATATTCTCGGCCATTTTTCCACACGGCCATCTCCCAAACTAAGCAGAGTTTGTGATATGGAAACCATTTTTTTTAAATAATTGGGAACAGGGCAGGCACATGATGACTACTTTTAAAAAAAAATATACTTAAATAAATAACCAGACAAGTCCATACACAAATAATTTTTAAATATTCGTAACAACTTTTTCTGCCAGCATTCTGAGCACCGCCTGTGTGGTTTAGTTAAATTTTATTTTAGTTTGTATGTTTTTTTTCCTTTATTCTTTTTGTATAATATAAACAATTTATTTACAACAAATGTACAAAATATATACAATCTACATATGTGTAAAAATACTTGTTCGAGGCTGCCGCTGCTGCCGATCGGCAAGGTTCCCAGCAGGCTGGCAGCGTTTCCTCTTGTTAATAATAGAATAATAATAAAAATGTATTCATCTCCACAAATTACACATACACGAAATACAATTTTGAAACAAATTACAATGGTTACAATATTTAAAAGAATGCAATTTGTGGGAGATCTGGAGCTTGAACTAAGCCGCACCCTGTATTTCAGAACACCAGGTCCCCCCTATAATAAATTATTCACATGACATAAACAGTTTCAATTTATACTACTCTGCACCCATCATATACACAGTGTAGATACTGTGCTTATGGTGGGTGCAGGGTTCTGTAAAGAACAAAGTGTGGAGAAAAGAAAAATATTCAAATAAAAAAAAAAGATAATAATAAAAAATAAAGAATTATAATTTCACACCCATTATTTAAGTTTTAATTTCCATAATTACCTCTGTTTCCTCATATTCTAAACATATCAGCCATTTACTAATATAATAATAATAAATATGGCCGTTTTTTTATTAAAGTCCAAAATCAGAGTAATTGTCACTAATTAGTTGATGAAAGAAAAACTTTAATATATTTCACACTATCGCCTGAATATTATAGTCGCGTGATAGTCGGCCATATTTTATTCAAAATAATAGTCTCTTTTGAAGGGTGAATGGGCGTTTCAGTTGACCCTACATATAATGCCTTTCGCACACAGTATGTCAATGGAGGCTCTCACACAGCGCTACCGATTACTAATCGGTTAGTAATGCATTACTAACTAGTTTCTAGTAATGCACAGGGCTAGTTGCCAGTACTTGCCAGTTTCGTCAGAAATCACGACGGCACGTACCTACTGAAATGAAACCAATTACTAACAACTACTAACACTTGCTAGCTAGTATTTCAATTGAGGTTCGCACGGCGCTACCCGTTACTAATATGTTAGTATCTAACGCGTTAGTAACTAGGTACATAATCATACTTGTGAACAGGTGCTGCTTGTGGGGGCTGGTCTGTGCGAGTTTGTTTGTTTACAAAATCACTCGTAACTAAATTCAATTTCTTTTTTGCCGCCATAACACTCTTATATTATCAGTAAGACTATATAAATAATTATAAAATGTAATAGGTCTAAGTTGCTCTTTTAAAAAGAGTAATTGCTGAGTTTATTGCCGGCTCTTCTCAGCAAAAGCAACCTTCCGAACCGAGCGTTAGAATTTAACATGAATCAAATTGACGATTAAAAATACTTGTAATAAGTTTACTTAATAAAGATATATTCGAGTTTGAGTTTGAGTATAATAATAATAGCCTTTATTTAACAATCTTTTGTGAAATGAGTATTAAAGTATTTGGTAATTAATTATAAATGCACTTATAAATAAATTTAAAAAAAACTATAGGTACATGACTGCTCATGACTCTAAGCTATCATCGCCTTCAAAATCTATCTCCAACCAACCAACATTTTCAGCCAACATCTTCAATATAAATAATGGATAAAATAGTCAGTTTGTTCAGCAACAATTCCCTACCACAAGTTTGTTTATCTAGATTCATCATTCGCAAAATCTGATACAAGCAGCGGCAAAATTTACGTTTTGAATACAATTAACAAGTTTCCTGACTTTAAGGTGACTGTCCATTACGTAGGATAGAATATGATAATAGCGATATCGTACGGGTTTTCCTTTAGATAAGCTTTGGTATAAAATACACAGTAGGGTAATGGTATCTATATATATAAAAGGATACGTCCTGACTGATCGTATCCTTTTATATATATAGATGAAAGTTGATTTTGTTCCCAGGTGTTGTTTTTAAAACTTGACCGAGGAATAAGAACGGATTTTTCGAAATTCAACCTTAAAGGGGGTGAAAAAGGGGTTGAAAGTTTGTATGAATGTCGGTCATTTTTGAAGCTAGAATCATGAAACTTTGTTTTTAGACTAACAATTAAAAATAAAGAAACACGTGTGTTATCGTTTTTTAAATTTCTACCCCTGAGGGGGTGAAACGGGGGTTGAAAGTTTGTATGGAAGTCTGCGATTTTTTTAAGCTAGAACCATGTAACTTTGTTTTTAGGCTAACAATTAAAAATAAAGAAACATGTGTTTTAGCGTTTCCTATAATTCCACCTCTGAAGGGGTGAAACGGGGGTTCAAAGTTAGGAGTTATTTCCGTTTCTTGGTATGAAAAATGAGGAGGATTCAATCCCAAAGGATACGCGGGTGAAACCGCGGGGCGGAAAGCTAGTGATAATATAAATATAAACTATTAAAAAGGATTGACTTAAAAGTATCTACAATCTAATAGGGTCATTTTGACAGCACATTATACATTCATGTGCCAAAAAGAGACAAACATAGTGCGACAAGAAGAGACACCCTCTTGTCAAAGCGGGCCTGGATTTTTAATAGTAAAAAAGTTTTATAAATGTAATCAAATATATTTTGGAATCATTAATTAAATTTTAGGTAATAATAATAATATCAAATACAGTGAAATTAATATAAAATTTTTACCTTATATCCTCGCTAGTGGACTTTCGTCTTTATTCGTGATGAAGGAATTAATTAGTAAGTTTGGAGCCTTTATTGACGCGGCGGAATCCGGCGGGATCCGGCGGGATCCGGCGGGCGTCATCACTCTAATGAACCCCTGAGGGAGTCATCTAACATTATTATAATACTGGCTTTGGATCTCTTTGAAATTATTATATTTTTTTAATTCCTTGTCGATCTTGTTCAAAATAACAAGCTATTACGTAACTTTGTTGCAATCAGTTGCAATTGTTTTATACCGCAAGTGACAACCACACAGGCGGGTTACCTGATGGTAAGTGACTACCGTCGCCGCCGTCGACTGCCAATGTGTTGTACGCATTATTAGGCAACTGGCCTGAAGGATCAAACTCAAAATCTTCGGGTCAATGTCAAATCCGTGCTGCTCTACGGGTGCAAAACTCAAGCTCATCGCAGGATTCGAACCCGCGACCTTCGCCGACGTCACTACCACTGAGCTACTTGCTTAAACACAAACCCAAAATACAAATAAAAAAAAGATAAAACTTGAGAGGTGTCAAGGGACACCCGGATGGAACGAAGTTATATAAGTCGATAGAGTATAAAAAAAAAACCTTTCTATTTATATATATATATATATATATGTGTATATTTATAAATAGAAATGAAAAAAATATCTGGCTTGCTTTCTATAAGAGAGAGAGAGAGAGAGACAGAGAAACATGCGCACGCCGCACAGCTTACAATAAAGCGACACTGACACTAAAAGTGTCGGACAATTTTTCGTAAGAATGTTTTCCGTCTAGCCTCCATTCACAACGCGCGATAAGGAACTTCGTCCCAATAAACATAATATTTCCTTGTTTACCAGTAATAGTCGCGAACCACATTAGCTGCAGGAATCGATCAAATATTTCATAGTATATCGTAAAAAAGCACATGTAAAATTAGGTGGTAAAATTCAACCTAATATTTTACGACGAACAAAATTGGCGCAGCGCGATAAAATTGAAAGCGTAGGTGTATTTTATACCCCTCTTACCATTTACAGGCGCCTACATATTGACTATTTGAGCCGAGAAGGTATGTTTTGATTCTTTACTCTTGAAAATATAACTTACTAGTCGCTCTGTAAGATTTATACCTCGCGAAAGTTTTATGAAACTTTTTAACCGGTTGGTTGTTAAGTGGGGCGGCCGTACCAATCAAACAATAGAATAACAATTGATTAGAAATTCCTCGCGAGTCTAGTTACAAGGATGAAATATGTTTTTTTTACGTATACAACCACCATGACTCCGCCATTTTGAAAAATTTGCAGAAACTGAAACGACTAAAAATGTCCATATAATTATTGAACCTGCTCACAAAATTTAATGGGAATTGGTTAAGAAATGCGACCTGGTAGAGGAGAATAGCCGGACAGTACAGACAAACAAAAGCGTTTTGCCCCCTGTTACACTGCTATTTAAAGATAACGCAGTTATGTTAAAAAGGAACCTCAAACTCAAAATCATTTATTCAGTTTAGGCCCTGGTAAGGCACTTATGAACGTTACAATTGACTCTACCACCGTCCAACCTCGCGTGGAAACCTCAAAAACATGACTCGCAAGCTTTGTCGACCTTTCGATTCTATATTTAAACTGACTGTACTTGTGCTGTGGGGCGTGGCAACTGTCGCGTGTGTACTATTGCCACCTATTGCCCTGAAGTGTCCACAAATTGCCAAGTATATGCCGCAGGACGGGGAGGTGTCACAAAAATGTACACTCGCAGATATAAATCGTTCCGCTTAATTACCATTGAAGCGAGATACGACGCGCGACGTGGGGAGTCGGTACTATCGCGTACTTTATGAATTATTTACTGTTTATATTACCTATGTAAAATTTCGTAGCCAAATAGTAGTGCAGAGATTTTTCAGTGTCTTCCATACCGGTTGGGTACGTCATAGTTTTTTTGGTCTGACTCAAACCACACACACGTTAAAAATAAATACTATTATTTTTTTAGATTTTATTGGTCTACGACGGTCTACGTCATTATTAATAATAGGTGACCAAGTTTTGTTCAGGATTTTAACAATTCCTTAGTTAGAGAGGCTTATTTAATGTACACATTGTGGTTTTACTAAAATAACCGTTACCTACAGTTTCGTTTGACTTACGGGTAGTAGGTACAAGGTATTCCAAAACTCATGGACCAAGAATTTTTTTATTAAAATATTTTCTGTTGCCACACTCACAAAGGCGGGTTTACACAGTCAGCTTCATAATCTTAAATATAAAATTCCCATGTCACGATGTTGGTCCGCAATGAACTCCGAAACTAGTAAACCGATCTTGATAAAACTTGGCACACAAATAGAGTATATCCTGGAATAAGAAATAGGAATTTTATCCCGGGAAAAAATATGATTACTTAAATAGGGTGCCTCTTTTCATGCTACCAACTAATTGCTTCTTTAAACTTCTAATATCCTGGTACTGGCATAACTTTGTTTTCTTAGGTGACGATTTGCGCCAGACCTCCATTAAAGCCACGTAAAAGAACGTTCCAAAAACTTGATCCGTGTAAAACTGGCTTAAAATCCGTACAAAATAATAAGCCCGCTACCGCTAGAGGTGAAAGAAATTAAATATTCATACAATAGCAACATAATTGGGTTTTGTTGAAAATATATTCACTCAAAACGAGATGTGGCTATCGGATTGAAATTATTGACTCAACCTGCTTTCCGTCCGTGAAGGAAAATTACTTCCTTCATGCAATTATATTAGGTACCTACGTTCCCCGGGGTAAGGTAGACCCATAATTTCTCTATAGAAATGTGCTGGGAAATTCGTTCTGGCTCACTGTATTTTTTGGTTAGTTGGTATTTTATTTGTTCACATTGAGTTATGGATTCTATCATTTTATGTAGTGATTGTATTCTAAGATTTTTTGCGTAGTTTACTTTATTATTTTGATACTCTGTATTTGTTTTATGTTCGAAGTCTGTCAGGCTTGCAGGCGATTCACTTGATAGTAATGACTATCGAATTTTATGGCAAATCGACAAAAAATAGCAATACTAGGGGATTGCCAATATGTTGTCAATAAATAAATATCCTGGGACATTATTCACACACGGCTATCTGATCCCAATTTAAGCAGAGCTTGTAATATGGAAACCAGATAACTGATATACTACTCTTTTTTTGTAAATACATACTTAAATAGATTAATAGACTCAAGACAAATAGACATGTTCATGCACACAAATGTCTGTCCTGGATGGGAATCGAAACCACGACATGCGGCGTGATAGGTAGTGTGTTAACCAATCACGCCAACCGGCTCGTAAAATGATGATGGCTCCCAAGTGCAACTGTCGGATCGATAAGTTATTGGCGTCATATTTTTCAGTCGATGGTTTCCTCACCATGTTTTCCCTCATCGAGCTATCGACTAAATGTTTCTTAATATCTTGGAATAGAATAAAGCCGCGGGCGGATGCTTGTATATTAATTGACCCAGAACTTTGATATCTAATAACTAAAGATACACAATCAGCGACAAAAAATGGCCTTACCGAATGTCTACCCACTCGAACATTTGGGTAGTCTTTTAATCTAGTAGCATTCGAACGCTCCGACGGTAAACATGCCTCGGTGCGCGTTTAAGATATATTTTGGCTAGCAGGTATGAGTCGTAAAATTTTATTGCCTTTGTACATAAAACATAAAAAAAAACTTGAGAGGTGTCAAGGGACACCCGGATGGAACGAAGTTATATAACTCGAGAGAGTATATATATAAAAAAAAAACATTTCTATTTATATATATAATAATATATATATATATATATAAATAGAAATGAAAATATCTGGCTTGCTTTCTATAAGAGAGAGAGAGAGAGAGAGAGAGACAGAGAAACATGCGCACGCCGCACAGCTTACAATAGTTTACTATAGCAAAAAAGTGTCGTGACAACTTTTCGTAAGATTTTTTTCCGTCTAGCCCCCTTTCACAACGCGCGATAAGGAACTTCGTTCCAGAAAACTAGTATTACCCAACACAATTTGAGACAGTTTTGAGAGAACTTTTGCTTGGGATTGTTTATTTTTAGTTATTAGATATCAATGACCCAGAAACAGTTTTAATAACAACATTAAGTAGGTAACTCGTATATGTCCCGCAAGCCGTTGTTTACATATTTGGCACCGAACTTGCGTCGTTTGGCATTTCATATCATTGTGGGACTAACTTTCCCGTTTACACGAATACATTTATTTTCCTTTATACGTAAACAGGCTTGCATAATACAGGATATGAAGTTGACTGTATTGATGGTCAACTGTTTTTTTTTTGCAATCGTCCTTCAGGGTATTTCTGTCAATTTTAAGTATTTCTTCTTTCTTTCTTTTTCTTAATTAAAAAGAGGAAAGATTTTTATGTATGTGTGTAACGAATAAACTCAAAAACTACTGGGCCGATTTCAAAAATTCTTTCACCATTTGAATGCTAAATTATTCCAGATTAACATAGGCTATACTTTTATCCCGGGATAAGATAAGATTCCACGGGAACGCGGGTGAAACTTCGGAGGAGAGCTTGATATTAATATTTTTCTTTTATGTTATAGTCACGTTATATCATATTCATCGTAAAGATAGTCATCGTCCGTACAAGTCAGGTCAGGTTTTAGTGAAATTGGTGGCCATTCGACAAAAGTTTTTCAGGGACTTTTTGGGACAAACTGAAAATTCGGAATACACGCTTTGTTTAAATTTTACTTCACTGGTGCACTCAGATTAAACTTTAGTTCTTTTCTAGGCTGTATTTACTTACCACTTTCGGCAAATACAAGCTTATTCATTTAAAAAAAAGCAAGCTCCAATAAAACACCTAACGATTGTTAGTACAGCTCTACGGATGGGCATTAAGTAAATGGAAACATAACAAAGTGCCGTAAAATCCGGAAATGGCCGAAGTTTTCCGATGTAGCCGAGTTCCCAAATAACGAGCCGTGCAAGGCCTGTGTGCAAAGTGTTGTCTTTTTTCATTCGTTTGAGGAAATATGTCTAAATATAGAATATATATATTTACCACTGGTTTTTCGCATTTATAATATTATATAATAGTATAGTATTTACAACAAATGTACAAAATATACAAACAAATGTACAACTATAATATATAAAAAACTTCTTCGAGGCTGCCGCTGCTGCCGATCGGCAAGGTTCCCAGAAGGCTGGCAGCGTTCCCTCTTTGGATGGCCAAGCTGATGCATTGGCGGAAAAGCTCCCCGCCCGCCGGTCATTCGAGGCCTCGATTAATTTTTTACATAAAATACTTGTGAAACGACGAGCTTCAGACCCCCACGGACCCATGGTCTCAACCGCAAAAGGCATAAATTGATAATTTGGACAAATACAGGCGTACTTTTTGAATTTAGAATTTTACCACTGGTTTAAGTTAAAGAATCCCACTAATATAAAGTTTGGATGGATGTTTGTTACTCTTTTACGCAAAAACGGCTAAAAGGATTATGATGAAACTTGGTACACAGGTAGATCATATCCTGGAATAAAACAAAGGGTACTTTTTATCCTGGGAAACCGCGGGTGGAACCGCGGGGGACAGCTAGTAAATAATATCCTCGTAATTTTTTCACAGGCAAAACTAACTAGAGCCTTTTTTCACAGGCAAAACTAACTAAACTAAGCAGAGCTTGTGGTGCGGAAACCTGATAACTGATATACTACATATAGTAAGTAAATTATTTTTGTAAAGTTATAGGTAGGTCTTAAATAGATAAAGACCCAGGAAAGCACATTAATTTCTATCTAGGATGGGAATCGAACCCCGATCTATGGTGTGGTGTTTCAACCACGCCAACCGGCCCATCAATCTATCTTTGTACTCAATTGCATCAAAACCGCATCTTTTACGGCGTGATACAAAGTTCAAGTTTTTAGCATTTAAAATTCAAGTAAAATTTTGAAATGGCCGTAAAAATATCTGTCCCATGTAAATTAGATTTCTCGTAACTCAGTGGCAGTGACGTTGAATATCTTGACGAAGGTAGTGAATTCAAGACCAATGATAATAAGTTTGAGTGTTTACATAACTTCGTTAAGGGTTTCCACATTATGTTTTCCTTCACCAAATTATGTAAAAATCTTAGGTACGTGAAAGGCGGCTGTCATTTCTGACGATAAATTCATTAAAATTAATTATATTGTAGACATTTGGTTAAAATTTACCTAAGAGAGGTATTTCAGAGTTTTTATAAACTCCCTAAAGGGAAAAAGTGTTTTATGCAATACTAGTTTTCCGCCCCGCGGTTTCACCCGCGTTCTCGGAGGATCTTATCTTTTCTCGAAAAAAAAAGTATGCATTGTGTTATTCCAGGATATGGTCTACCTGTGTACCAAGTTTCATTAAAATCTATTCAGTAGTTTTTGCGTGAAAGAGTAACAAACATCCATACATCCATACTTACAAACTTTATAGATATTTTGAAATTCACGTTGAAAATAAATATAGGATTAATTTGAGAGGACATTTATTTTTAAATCATTTTCGTATGTTTTTTTTACAAAGAGATATTGTGGGGCAAAAGTTTAGTTTTTTAATACCGGAATCAGCATATTATCAAATCTTTTGCCTCTGATTTGTTATAGTAATAATCGTGTCGTATAGCTTCTCGCATCGTAGTCGTGTCGTCACCACAAACGGAGACTATTCATCGAAGGAATATAATTTTTCACAACAAAACGTCTGAAGGAAGACATCTGTTATTTTTAGTTCTTTGTTACTACGTTGTTTTTTTATTATTTTTTATCTCGAGATAAGAAGCTCCCTTTTAAAATGAAATAGTGATTGTAATGGCGAAAAACATTGGGTTTCCATTGATTTTAACCGGCTTTGAAATGATGTAGCGATCGCCAAGTAAGTGTGATATTTTTTATCTGTGAAAAATACTGACAGCGACTTTTAACCGCGAAAATGATTAACTTCACGCCTTTTTCTTAATGGTATAGGTAGTTATTATATATCTATCATGAAACTAGATGTAATCAATATTTTTTTGGAATCATAACTATAATATTAAAATAATAAAGACGAAGTTTGATCAACGTACGTCCTCTCTTGTAACAAACTATATAATGAACGAGAATTTTATAACACCAAACTCTCCCAGCAATGAGGAAATACTTTTAAAACGCCTAACAGAATCAAATCAAAAAGTTGAATCGTTCGAGCAAAATATCCGTCAGGTTTTAAAAGTTAAATCCCGACCGCAGCCTCTAAGGGCTATGAATTATTTATATCCATTCAATACACTTGGTCACCAATTGAATTAAATGGCTTCTCCTTTTAAACCAGACACGGTAAGTGATTTTTCTGTATAAGTTTTACTTGTGCATTATATAATGTTACGCCTCTGTCCGCTTCGAGAAACGCTATATGGATTAGATTTGGTTTACGTGAATGGACAAGATGAGGAATTAGGATGTCAGAGGATGTTTGAAAGTAGCAACAGTCACTGAAAAGTAAAAAGGCATAAGATTGCCATATCATGAGGAGGCATGAAAAATATATAACGAAATGAAATGAAATGAAATTGTTTATTCATCCAAATAGGCCTTCACAGGCACTTATGAATAGTCAGACTCTAAATGCTCGGTTCGGAAGGTTGTTTTTGCTGAGAAGAGCCGGCAATAAACTTAGCAATTACTCTTTTCAAAAACAACTTACACCTATTACATTCAATATTTTATTATTTATCTAGCCTCACTGACAATATTTGCGTGTTATGGCGGCAAAAATAGTAATCTATAGAATTTAATGATGACTGACTTAACAACCAACTGAGCTGAAATTTTTGCACAAACTTCTAGTGTTAAATATCCTTTGTATAGATAAAAGGCCAAGGCGTAATCTAAACCAATATTATAAAGAGGAAAGATCTGATTTTCTGTTTGTTTGTTACGATTTAACTCAAAAACTACTCGACTGATTTAAAAAATTATTTCACCATTAGAAAGTTATATTATCCCTGAGTAACATAGACTATATTTTCATCCCGAGAAAAGATAAGATCCCTCGGGAACGCGGGTGAAATCGCGTGGCGAAACACTAGTATTATAAACGAGAAAGTTTGGATCCATCCAAATTGGTTGTTACTCTTTCACGCAAAAACGGCTGAACGAATTGAAGGAAAACATCGTGAGGAAACCATAGCACGGTGGTAGGGTACTTTGTAGTACCCGACTGGCTGGCTACCACCCTCAAGTTGAAAATCTGTCGCCAAGCACCTATCAGTGTGTTCCGACAGCTGCACTTGAGAGCCAGTTCCCATCTAGGCTTTGTGTGCTTACCACCTTCGGCCACATCATCACTTAGTATGGTGAGATTGTGGTCAAACACAAGCTTATAAACCGCGGGGCAGAAAGCAAAGAAAGAAACAACAATTAAAATGTTTTGTGTTTATAATATTAGTTTTGATTATTGCAGTATTGTTGATAACGGCAATCCGCCGATCTCATAGCCCCATCCTATCAAACTTCAGTCTATTTGAAGAGTAGCTAACTCAATATTAGTTAGCTAGTGTCGCCTTCCAGACCCGCCTGTATGCTGGTACATGCTCTAACTATATTATAAACAAATGTTAAGTTATTTGTACACATGCCTGTTTAGGATAATGGAAACACGGACTTTAACTTTGAATTTTACCTCTTTTTTTCATCAATCAGTATAAGTTGGATATTATGCTCACGAATTGGACGGTCCGGTCGTCCCTAAATTAGCTACAAAAAATAAAAGGGTGTATGTCCTTTTTAATTATTTTTAAAATGACGAAAAAGTTAATGTAATTAAAATATTTTTCAATAAGGTTTGTAAGAAAGAGTTATTGAACTAATTTTGTTTGTAAAACATCGATACAATCTCGTACAGACAACTTATTATGATATTTAAAACAGCTTACCATCAGGTGGGCCGCAAGCTTGTTTGCCACCTAGTGGTATAACAAAACACGTAATTAAAAATTAAAGTCGGGTACCCGATCATCGAGCCGTGGGCCCTATCAATATTAGCACACAATTGTGATGTCACCCACGTAGGTACGGTCGGCCAAGAAAGTGGTGTACCACCCTAAGGTTGAATGCCGCTTGCAGATTCATTGGTGATAAAGATTAGTTTCGCTTGCAGATATATCTGACAACTGATGTCATTATTATGCATCTCTTTCAGTGATACCTTTTTAGTTTGAACCTTGTTGTAATTTTCGATGACTAGGAAACTAAATCAAAACTGGCACACCACTTTCTTGGCTGTGAGGGAGTTTGGGGAATTTGCGTACGTGGAACAGGTTTGAGATCGCGTTTCTGAGATTTTTAGTCCGAAGATTGACAATATATCTATACAGGGTGTTCGGTAAGTAGTAGGATAAACTGAAGGGGGAGATATAAGGGGGTGGGCGAGTCACCTACCAACATATACAAACAATGAGCTTAGTAAAAAGGTCACCATTTACGAGATATTTCTACTATATTTGTATTGATTTTCGGATTTTAGATATTAAATATTTCGGAAATGGTGACCTTTTTAGTAAGCTCATTTTTGTGTATTAAAAATAATGAATATCTCGGACATTTTTCACACACGGCTATCTGATCCCAAACTAAGCAAAGCTTGTAATATGGAAACCAGTTGACTGATATACTACATATACTACTTTTTTTTGTAAATACATACTTATAGATAATTACACCCAGACTCAGGACAAACAGACATGTTCATGCACACAAATGTGTGTCCTGGATGGGAATCGAACCCACGACCGGCGGCGTGATAGGCAGTGTGTTAACCAACCACGCCAACCGGCCCGTCAAAATGCTTTTAGTTTAGGTTACATTCTGATCTCAAAATAAGCAATGCTCGTGCTATAGAAACTAGATTACTATGTTTCCAAAATAGTAAGTACCGGTGCTGTCGAGCTCGCTTTCATAAATATCCTGGGACAATCTTTACACAAGGCCATATCTCATCCCAAACTAAGCAGAGCTTTTACTATGGACACCAGATTTGGACCGAATCTATTTTAGTTTTAATATCTGCAAAAAATATCCAGCACTTTTTATCTATAATTTGATTTAGGAGATCGAAAAGGGACATGATATACAAAGCCGACCCTAAATAAGGATAAGGGAGGGAGGGAGGGAGATGATATTATCGCCTAAATAAACGGAAAGGCAATACGGCGATATAATAAATCCTTTCTTCAAAAATCTCATGAAAATCAAACTTCCTTCCCCTTTCGAGATATTTTATTCCCATTGTTATACATTTAAAAGATTCTCCGATGTTTTTGCAGATACAAAACGTCTTTCTAATATGAATCTGACGTATTTTTCTGACACTGACAAGTTATTAGAATTGGTCAACGATTTTTCCTAACTGTCTTTGAAAAAAGCCGTTCTCATGACAAAGCTATTCCACAATAAAATAATAGTTTTTCGCTTTAATTCGACAGTCGTATAAAGTTATTCTATCTTCAATAGGTAATATTATAAAAGGTACATAAATTCCTTGTATATAACGCAATATTTACAAAATAAACAATCTGTATATAAAAAACTTCCTCGAGGCTGCCGCTGCTGCCGATCGGCAAGGTTCCCAGCAGGCTAGCAGCGTTCCCTCTTTGGACGCCCAGGCTGATGCGTTAGTAAAAAAAAAACCCGCCCGCCGGTCTCCCGAGGCCTCATAAGAATCGGTCAAGCCGTTTCGGAGGAGTTCGGTAACTCAAACTCAAAACTCATTTATTCAGTGTAGGCCCTGGTAAGGCACTTATGAACGTTACAATTCGGAATACAAACTGAGAAGACTCCGGCAACTAAAACTGTGACACGATAATTTTATCTATTAGATTTATAATGAACAAAAACCTACGCGTTTATAGAAGGATCAAATATTTCTGTGATTTTTTCTGAATGCTTGTTGTGTGCAATTACAATACCCACCGAGTCAGATAAAATACTGTCATTTTATGTATGGCTTTCGTCGTAGTCAAGGTAAGGAAACTGTGTTTGATACTCGATGCACTGTGTTCATAAAATACTTATATAACTTACTAGCTGTTCGGCGCGGTTTCACCCGCATTCCCGAGGGTTGTTATCTTTTCCCGGGATAAAAAGTAGCCTATGTGCTATTCCATACTATAATCTATCACCATGCCGAATTTCATCCAGATCCAATCGGCCGTTCTGGCGTATATGAGTAACAAACATACATCCATACATCCAAACTTTCACATTTATAATATTAGTAAGATTAACTGACACTAATAACCAAAAAAGTCTTACAGCTACCATTATTACCTATGTTTCATATACCTAAGCTTATTTTTCTAGGTGGCAAACAAGCTTACGGCCCACCTGATGGCAAGCAGCTACCGTAGTCTATGGACGCTTGCAACACCAGAGGCGTCACGAGCGCGTTGCCGACCTTGCATAAACTTTCTTACTCCTCTTTTGAAGAATCCCATGCTGTAGTCTCTAGGGAAAACGTTAACCTTTAACCAGTGACGTGTAGCCTCACAGGCGTCGCGTGTTATACGAATTCTTAGAATTGACCACTTCCCCCCGCTTGCCGCGCCCCTGCGTCTTAGTAGCTTTTGTTTTAGTGCTAAAACGACCGGGGAAGAAGGCGGACGTGTCATAGATTGTTTAAAACGTAAGTAATACTCATAAGAAAATCGGTCGTAGCCTGTCAGGCTACATGTCCCTAGTTCTCATATAAATAGTTTTTTGACATTTTTATTATTTTTAGTGGAAAATGGCAAACAACGGTAGAAAACGTCAATCTCAGCCAACGAGTTCATCAAAGAATAAGATATTACGGACAGAGAGTCCATCGTTTGAAGAGGAGGTCAATGCCCTCTTACTGGCTTCAGACCAATCTGATAGTGAAGGAAACATTGAAGAGTTTTTGGTTTCAGACCATGAATTTTTGCAGCTTCATGAAAGTGATCCAGATGAAGATCTAGGGGAGAACATACCAGCAAATTACGGCAGCAATGATGGGATCATTCAAGAAGAAGTTAGTACCGATAGTTCTGATGAAGACTCCGCCTCTTTCGGAATTACGAAGATCGAATTTTTATTACGGAAAAAATCGCTGTAAATGGTCAAAGACCCCTCCTACTACTAGGGTTCGCACTCCTAGTCATAACATAATTACTCGTGCTTGTGCCTCTAAATTGACAGGTGAGGATTACGGCTAGTGCTAAAGCGAGTTCTGGGTGACGACATGATCGAAGAAGACGTCCAAAATCCTGGAAATAGTCAGGGCAAGCGAAGGGCATGCAGTATTTGTCCACCTAAACTACATCGAATGTCAACATACACGTGTGTCGGGTGCGACAATCCCATATGTTTGAAATGTTCTCGCCCCTTGTGCAAAAATTGCCAATGATATTATGCCAAAATGTTGTAGTTGTCAGAATTTTTATTTTTTGTTTTCAGGAGTATCTTTTACGTTTGATTGTTTTATTATTATTTAGATTTAAAGTAAAAAGTCGTAATTATGTCAAATTATTGATTTTAAGTTTATTAAAATACCAAAATTGGATCTCTTGTCAATTAAGGATAAAAAGTGCATAATAGTGTTAAATGTGTTTTTCTCCTAAAGTAATTATAAAAAACAGTTTAATATGATTAATAATTGTTTTATTACATTCCAATAGTTAAATATCAATACAACTTTAAACTTTCCAAATGCATTTTATGATAAAATTTTACATTCAAAGTAGTAGCCTGTGAGGCGTCACGTCCCTTATAGTGATATGAATTTGTCACGTCAGCAGTTAAAGGTTAACAGTGTAATGGAAAACTGAACTACGTGCTCGCCGAACAGTCCGCGTGGGTGATCGTGGCCACTCGGCCTAACCTTCGTCCTTAATAAAAATCCCCATATTTAATATAACTTACTTACCAAAAGTAAAACTGTTAAAAAGAACGCCTGAGTCATCGAGTTGAGGTTGCTATAAAAAGTGGGGTAATAAAACATTTTATATCTCTGTGGAGCTAATGCTGTCACATTAACACGAGGTTCAGAACCACAGAGTAATGTCAGACTACTGCTTAACAATACAGTAGGTCTGTACTGTTATTTACTCTGTGAAAAAATATGGCGATGACGTCAAATTCCTGTAGTTAAAGATTATGATAGACGTTAGATTTTATGGGTTGGCTAGTTGAAAACCAAGGTAGTAGTAGGTATTTTTCCAGGGCAATAACGATCAGAGTTTTTTTCTTAACTTTTAGTTAAGTGGTCTATATTTAACGATAGTTAAGACTTTACCAACCGTTAAGTTTATGTTCCAGATAAAAACTTTGTTTTATCATGTCAGGAGTCTGACTAGCAGGCAGGTCACCTGATGGTAAGTGAATTCGCCTATAGACATTAGCAATACCATGTTGTCGACCTTTTGCAATGCCTTTAAATCAACTGTCGAAATACAACAATAGCTGCTTGGCGACCTGAAGGTTTTCAACTTGAAGGTGGTTGTCAGCTAGGTACTACAAAGTACCCAGTCATAGTGCTATTGTTTCTTTCTACACAATATCTTCCTTCATGGAAAGATTCAAACCCACGACCTTTAGTATCCGACGTCATTAACACTGAGCTATCATCGCATCAGTTATCTAGTATCCCTTGTACAAGTTCTGTTTAGTTCGGTATCGGATGACCGAGTGAAGAATGTCCCGGGATATTTATTTTACTTTATCTGCTACAATGATGAACATTAAAAGAAAGGTGATTTAAGACCCGAAAGTGATACAAGTCTGAAACGCGGGGCAAACAGATAGTTTAAATATAAATTAGCTCACGGTCTCAGCGCTCGTTCACTTTTATTAAGGTCCTGCCTCAGAAGGTAGATAAGGTTTTATTTGATGACTTCAAACTTTGCTGCAAGTGTTTTGAAATGCGGAAGGCACTTTTTAGGGTTCCGTACCTAAAGGGTAAAAACGGGACCCTATTACTAAGACTTCGCTGTCTGTCCGTCCATCTGTCTGTCACCAGGCTGTATCTCAAGAACCGCGATAGCTAGACAGTTGATTTTTTTACAGATGATGTATTTCTGTTGCCTATAACAACAAATACTAAAACCAGAATAAAATAAATATTAAATATATAAAATAAATAAAGGGGGGCTCCCATTACAACAAACGTGATTATTTTGCCATTTTTACGGAACCCTTCGTGCGCGAGTCCGACTCGCACTTGGCCGGTTTTTATGTTCAATAAAAAAACAAACTGAAGGGTACTCTTGTTAATAATTAAATAGGGTCGAATGAAGGCGAAAAAAAGTAATACTACGTAGAGATAGATGTGATTGCATTATTTAATGGAATTTTTAAAGATCTAGCAAGTTCCTTGATATTTTTTTAGTATCGTTGTTAGTTTATGAGGATGGATGTGAAGATGTTGGTTACTCTTTCACGCATAAATTACTGAACGGTTTTTGATTTAACTTGGCACACAGGTAGATCATATCCTGGAATAAAACATAGGGTAATTTTTATGCCGGGAAAAGATAAGATCCCTAGTACGCGAGTGAAACCGTGGACATAAGATATCTATCTCTATGACAAAAATCATAAAAAATGGTTCAGTGGTTTAGGAGTGAAAAGGTAACAGACAGATAGACAGAGTTACTTTTTAATTTATAATATTAGTATAGATATTTACGATAATTTGATGTTATTGCCGGCTCTTTTCAGCAAAAGCAACCTTCCGAACCGAGCATTTAGAGTCTGACTATTCATAAGTGCCTGTGAAGGACTATTTGGATGAATAAACAATTTCATTTCATTTTATTCATTTGGCTTTCGAGATCAGCCCGAAAAATGGGAAGACCTAGATGGTGACCGCAATAAGAAGAAGTCTTTGATTAAAGGATGAAAAAACTAATGCGGGTTATAATTTTTTATGTATTTTTGTATTAGTTTAAGAATAAAATTGTTAAACATTTGAAAAAAAAAGTCAATATACTTAGTCAGATGGTCCAAAAATAAAAAAAAAATGGAACCTTGCTGAGTTTCTTGCCGGTTCTTCTCAGTTGAAGGCTGACTTCCGAACCGGTGGTAACTTCTGTAATTCGACCTTCATAAGTGCCCTTCTGGAATAAATGGTTTTGACTTTGACTTTGACTTTGAAACCCATGATAGGTACTGGCTCCAGACTTTAGCCAACAAACGTGAGAAGAGACACATGAGTATGAGAGTCACTTCACCAACTCAGCCATCAAGCGGTCCTCAGTTTAGGTGCCAACAATGTGGACGCTGCTGTCGCTCCCGTATCGGACTGTACAGTCACTCCAAGGCCTGCCATCCTGCCACACGGACGCTGTTTAGATCATCTATTTAAATAAATAAAGGCCAAATGATGATATGATAATTGTCTTGTAAAATAAGTTATAAACCATTTCCAGTACAGACATATTTTACAAATGTTGAAACTGATTTTAATTTAAGCAACGTTTCCTGCAATTGAAGCTACCAGATGTGTCGACAGGATGTTGAAATTTAATTAAATTTGCAACGTACCCCTTTGTATTTGATCGTGAGTATTTGCTTTACTCAATTAATTTGTTTCTGATCAAAGTATTTATAAACATTTAATTTATGTAACTAAAAAATATTGATTAATAATAGGGGCCACCTGATGGTAAGTGACTACCGTCGCCAGTAGACATTAGCAATACCAGGGGATTGCCAATGTACTGTACACCTTTTTACAATGCCTTAAGGTAGCTTCGTCGAGTACTACAAAGTACCCTATCACCGTGCTGGGGATTCTTCACCATGTTTTCATTCACCGATAGCTCAAGCTCATTCTAGGATTCGAACCACCAACTTCACCGCGGTATCCGCACTACCACTGCAATATCATCGCTTTGAAATAGTGCCTTCCTAAGACCTTAACTGCGTAAACGGCTTTGAATTTGACTTTAACACCTATATTTAAAGTAAATCAAGACCTTTTTAACGAAACATTAAACACGCATATTTCCGCTGAAAAGTTCAAACTGGAGGCTTTTAACCGCGTTCCTTTAAATGGAGTGTCTCATTAAATAGAAAAAAAGCAACTTTATCATTGGTACCATCTACACTCAGCGAGCCGGCTAACTGCTCCTCATTTGTTGACGAGAGCCACAGCTTAAAGGCAGCTTTACCACTTCTAGCACTTTGCTGAGTCAACTCATGATGTTCTGACGCTCGCTACTCAAGTCACATATTGTATTAAATCTTTAAACCAATTCCTCCGATCTTTATACTAATTCATAGCACTTGCACGTAGAGCGAATATACAGATATTTTCCAAAAATACAATACACTTTTGATGAATGTTAACATTCTGTAATTTATTCTTGGCTTAAATGTAAATGAACCTAAGCCCGTGTATAGTATAAACTTATCAATTTCAATATTTATATATCAACCAGTGTTGAAATTCGATAGCATGCATTAACTCACAATTTGTAGCCTGAATCGAATAAATAACTTTTGCCTTTATTTATAAAAAATACGAGGTAGCCTTACAGTAACATCTGACATCTCACCTGGGTGGGTACCATCTGACTGAATAAATGAGTTTTCAGTTTGAGGCTGTATGGGCTAAAACCCTTTGCCTGAACTACAATAGAGGAAATAAAATTATACATTTCCAACCCTATCTGTCAACCTTTCGCTTCCCTGAAAGCGAAAGGAAAGATGTTACACATCAAAAATATTATTACCTACAGCTGTTCTGTCTGAGCTGTGTCGATCGAAAGATTTGTCAAATTGTCGCGGAGGCGGTTCGCTCATTACGCTAAGTCCTTGTATCGCTTGGTTTTGTGCGACAAGCGATTTGATGAGCACATTTCGCTTACACTCTTAGCGTCGCTCAAATAATTTGTTTATTTTAATATGTTCTTAACTAATTGGATTATTTTAATTATAAAAGACGTAGATAAAGATATAAATATAGATAAGACGTAAGATTTAAAATTTGTTGGAAAATTTAATTTAGCTTTTTGTAGGTATGTACACTCACTATTTTGTTATAGCTGAAGTCACTTTTGAAACAATCACTTCCAAATGTTTTTTTTTTTTATAAGTATACGAATTTTATTTACAACAAATGTACAAAATATACAAACAAATGAACAACTATAATATATAAAAAACTTGTTCGAGGCTGCCGCTGCTGCCGATCGGCAAGGTTCCCAGAAGGCTGGCAGCGTTTCCTCTTTGGATGGCCAAGCTGATGCGTTGGCGGAAAAAGCTCAAAATGTATAAATAATTAATATTCTTAGATATTCTTCCATAATCTAATCCCAGACAAAGCAGTAGTAGCCAGCCAGTCGAGTACTACAATACATATACCCTACCACCGTATTTTCTGTCTCAAAAACCTCAAAATCATTCCAGTTCATAAATATATATATATAACTGTAGCTTAGCTGCCTCATTGCAATTGTAATAAAAAAGTAATGCCGGGATATACCCACTACCTACCTACCGCTATATATTTAGCATCGTAGGCCGCATAGAATTAGATATCTACAAGAAATGCTGTTTTTGCACGTATACAGGGTTACTGGTTATTCGATACCTTCCTTTAAGGGCGTGATAGTATACACTGTAAGCTACGAAATGAACCCTATATTGCATGATACAAATGTTGACCGTTACTGAGATATTTGGGAATTTAGTATTTTCTCGAAAAATCCTGGATTTCAACTTTAAAATCAAATTTAAAAAAAAGTACGTAACATTTTTAACTTAAATACTTTTTTAAAATCAATAAAATGATGAAATTTTGCAATGGCTTCTACACAATATCTTAAATATCGTGTCACTTTGAACTATTTCTCTGTTTTATTAAAGATTAAAATGCCAGCGAACCCAAAACTTACCAGCGAAGACGGGCATGGCCATTCCCGATCTATACTGGAATTTTCCGATCTCTTATCACAACATTGTCGGTGTATGGACACTTTTTCTGTAAAAATAATTATAAATGTTATTTTAATAAATTGCTATCTGTTCTGTTTCTAGGAACTAATTCTTCACATGTAGAGAGTTTTTTTTAAATATTCTATCATTAGATAGCTAGAGAAGTGAGAACGTTTTGGTACATTTTGTACACTTCTAACTCCATTACTTTTTTTTTATTGGCATTTTAATCTTTAATAAAACAGAGAAATAATTCAAAGTCACACGATATTTAAGATATGGTGTAGAAGCCATTGCAAAATTTCATCATTTTATTGATTTAAAAAAAGTATTGGCATGTTGAGTACCAGAAACAAAAAAAGTTAAAAATGTCCTTTTTTTTAAAATTTGATTTTGAAGTTGAAATTCGGGATTTTTTGAGAAAATACTAAATTCCCAAATATCTCAGTAACGGTCAACATTTGTACCATGCAATATAGGGTTCATTTCGTAGCTTACAGTGTATACTATCACGCCCTCAAAGGAATGTATCGAAAAACCAGTAACCCTGTATATGAAAGAATTTATTTATGGTGTGTAATTTTAATGTTTCTTTTTCTTTGGATTGCCTTGTGGAGGTGGAAAGCACACAAAGCCTAGAAGTGCAGTGGAATTCATTCTAATGCAGTTGTCAGAACACATCAGTAGGGGCTTGGTGACAAATTTTCAACTTGGCTGGTTGCCTAGCTTTATCTTCAAAAAAATAAAACTTCTTATTTCTCTTGTCCTTATCCCACACTAGGTGGGGTGGGGTCGGCACAACATGTTTTCCTCTTCCACTCCCCTCTATCACTAGTCGTCTCAATACTCACACCTTTCATAAACATATCATTCTTCACGCACTTCATCCATACCTTCTTTGGCCTTCCTCTACCTCTATATCCAAAAAAATAAAAGTAAAAGGTACAAAATATTTTCATTCAATTTAAATTGTAAAAAAAGCGTGGGGTGCTTGATGTGCATTGTCATCGGTCCTTGATAAGTGAGCAAAGTTTCAAATCAATCCGTCGTTTGGAAAGGTGTGAAAATCACGTTCAAAGATTCCATTACATAGACACATACCAAGCTAATAAAAGCGTGTTAAAAGGCTCCAATTCAGGTCGGATACCGCGGCGAAGGTCGTGGGTTCAAACCCTACAATGAGCGTGAACTTTTGGTGATGGAAAAAATTATGAAGAAACCACAGCACGGTATTAGGGTACTTTGCAGTACTCGACTGGCTGGCTACTACCCTGAAGAAGTAAATCTCTCGCAAAGCACCTGTTGGTGTGTTCCGGCAATTACACTTGAAGGCCAGTTGCCTTAGTAAAAAGGTCGACAACACATCGCCATCCCTGGTATGAAAAAAAATTGTCTTGAAGCAACAGGTAAGACTTCGTAGGTTCTCTTACCAAATAAATAACTTTTCTTGTGCAGTGTGCAAATAAAATAAAATTCTGTTCTATTTTCTTTATAAATCTATCAGCAATGGGCATTCAAAACTCTCGGTTGTTGCAATATTGAAAACTTTTCATTCGCCTCGATCGAGTCGGATCCGTTTTTTTATTAGGGTTCCGTACCCAAAGGGTAAAAACGGGGCCCTATTACTAAGATTTCGCTGTCTGTCCGTCCGTCCGTCTGTCCGTCCGTCTGTCTGTCTGTCACCAGGATGTATCTCAAGAACCGCGATAGCTAGACAGTTGAAATTTTCACAGATGATTTTCGCTACAACAACAAGTACTAAAAACAGAATAAAATAAATATTTAAGAGGAGCTCCCATACAGCAATCGTGATGTTTTTGCCATTTTTACGGAACCCTTCGTGCGCGAGTCCGACTTGCACTTGGCCGGTTTTTGAAATGGATTCCCCCTTTTTTCCATTGTACGAATAGTCGTTTAAAATCAATCATGAACGATTTAAAAAATAATCGATGCTTTTATAGTTCGCAAATGGTGAAAAATCTAATTCAAAAATAATATGTGACGGGCTGGTTAGCGTGATAAGCAAGAACACTGCTTGTCACGCCATAGGTCTTTTTTATGTCACAAGTGACAACGAGGCAGGCGGGTCACCTGATGGTAAGTGACAACCGTCGCCTATAGACATTGGCAATACCAGGGGGACTACCAACGTGTTGTACACCTTATTACAATGCCTTAAAGGCGAACTGGCTCTCAAGTGCAATTGCCGGAACACACCAACAGGTGCTTGACGACAGATTTTCAACTTGAGGGTGGTAGCCAGCCAGTCGAGTACTACAAAGTACCCTACCACCGTGCTGTGGTTTCCTCACGATGTTTTCCTTCACCGAAAGCTCAAGCTCATTGTAAGGATTCGAACCCACGACCTTCGCCGCGGTATCCGACGTCACTTACCACTGAGCTATCATCGCCTTAAAAGGTCGTTGGTTCTATTCCCATCTAGGACAGACATTTGTGTCCTGGGTCTGGGTGATAATATCTGGTTACCATAGTTACCATTACCACCTAAATATAAGCTCTGCTTAGTTTGGGTTTGATGGCCGTGTCTGGAAAATATTCCAGAACATTTATCTAAACTAATATTATAATGAGGAAACATTAGAGTTTTTGTTTGTTTGTTTATTACGACTTAAAACAAAAACTACGTGACCGATTTTAAAAATTCATTCACCATTAGAAAGCTACATTATACATGAGTAACATAGGCTATATTTTTATCCCGAGAAGATATAAGATCCCTCGGGAACGCGGGTGACACCGCGGACGACAGCTAGTTTATTTATAGTCATAGTAAAATAGTGTTTTGTTTTTGCATTTAACATACTTACATTGAACCTTGAAATATGCACACAACTGTACCTGTGACTAACCAAAATATAATTAGATGTATGGCGTCCTAAAAAGGCCTCTCAAGAAGTGCTACTTACAATATTTTGTAAATTCATTACTTTGTTAGGTGTTAAGTTTTATAGTAAACAAGTGGCGTGGGTCCCCAGTATCTCCCGCATTTTCGACATAAAAGTTTATAACACTCAAGGATAATGTAGCCTCCAAAATCAGATCTGTAGTTTCAGATATTACCTCCTACATCTAAACTTTACCTAATAAATTATTAAATCTCAGGTTAACATCAGTTTTCTCTGGATAACGAGAGAAATCTGGAATAGGTACATTATATCTGACTAGTCAATAATATTTAAGTATCAAATCGGGATGTATACTGAGTACATTTCTTTAATCAAAAATATGGGTCTTGATATAAAAATCAAAAATGTTTATTCATTGAAATAGGCTTTCACAGGCACTTATGAATTCTTAGACTCTAAAGTACGATTCGGAAGGTTGCTTTTTGCGCAAAAATAGTTTACTTTATAGGCCGGAAAGTAACCCGCGGGTAAAACCGATTGATGGATCATAATACTGGCCTTTTTAGACTCACATCTAGCCTTGTCATTCATCTACAAGTATAGCTCGGCCATAAAACGTAACATCCATCAATAAACACGTGCCATAATACACATAATTATGCTCAAACACTTCTTGAGTTCATACATCAGTCGTATAGTTGTTTCCGTTTGTAAATTTGGTGATAATTACCCCTAAAACAACGGTAATGTTTATTCTGGACGTGTTTTGCAATCAAATAATGTTTAATGTCCAACATGTTAGTGATTTTACTGGAATTGCTGTAGGAATATCAATAGGTAGGTAACTTCTGGCAGAGACTGTACCAATTAATTAGAATATAAAACCTTCACCCAATATTTTATAAATTTTTGATGAAAACCTTATTTTTTTATCTTTAAATATCTAATGATATACATCCTGTCTGGTAAGTAGTTCGACACTGAGGAGATACCTATATCAAAATTACCATTTTTTTTTATGTCACAAGTGACAACGGGGCAGGCGGGTCACCTGATGGTAAGTGACAACCGTCGCCTATAGACATTGGCAATACCAGGGGATTGCTAATGTGTTGTACACCTTATTAAGGCAAACTGGCTCTCAAGTGCAATTGCCGAAACACACCAACAGGTGCTTGGCGACAGATTTTCAACTTGAGGGTGGTAGTCAGCCAGTCGAGTACTACAAAGTACCCTACCACCGTGCTGTGGTTTCCTCACGATGTTTTCCTTCACCGAAAGCTCAAGCTCATTGTAAGGATTCGAACCCACGACCTTCGCCGCGGTATCCGACGTCACTTACCACTGAGCTATCATCGCCTTAAAAGTGTCACCATTTTCGAGATATTTCTATACCTATTTCAGTTTTTTTTCGGGATTTATATACTTTTTAACCGACAATACCAATTTTTTAAAATAAGTAACTAGGTATGTATTGTACTTTTTTTTGTATTTTCATTGAAATTTAAAGTTTGCTTTTCCTACATTAACTTGGTCAAGTTTTTACCTCTCCCAGTGAAAAAAATGGCGATACTTTTACTTAAATTATTTTTGTATATTTAATTGGTGACTCGCCCACTGATTTTCCCCTCAAGTTTGTCATATTACATATCGGACACCTGTATATAACTTAACCAAAATTCCATGAACGTCGGTGTTTTTTTTAAATTTCTGATCGAAATATAGACTTAAGTTTTTGGCACCAATTATTCACTCAAATTCAATATCAAAACTCATTTGTAAAGGCATTTATGAACGTTACAATTGACTCTACCACTGGTGAAATACACTTGAAATTATAAACACGAAGTAACTCTGTTACTAAATTTAGTGGCTAAATTACTGAGTTAAAAGATTCCGTGACTAAAAGATTACACAAATATGTGACACATTAAGATAATGTTATATACATATGTTCATTAATACAGGATATTTTAGCCTAGTAATGAGAGTGGTCGCAACTGCAGTATATTTCATTTAATTTTGTCAAAAATTTACATAGCATTACGTTTCTGGACCCTTGTGTAATTATTTTGAGAAATAATAGTTAATTGTTATACAAGAGTGGAAAGTTGTTTATTAACCGCGTGCTCAATTTTGATGACCGAGCAAGTGAAGGATTCTAAAATTAGAATCCTGAGCGTAAGTGAGGGAATTAAAAGAGCACGAGGTGAAAAATCTTTGCACTCGAGTGCAACACGTAATTTTTCATCCCACCTCAGCGAGGAAATGACTAAATGCAAAAAAAAAGAAAATGGCGCGCGCAAAGCAAATAAAAAAAAATTACACCAAGAAGGTTCCGAGTCTGAGTTTTTGACAAATAAAAAAATTTAAGGTTATATTTTTTATGTATTTTTGTATTAGTTTAAGATTAAAATTGTTAAACATTTGAAAAAAAAAAGACAATAAATATGTCAGATGGTCCAACAATATTTAAAAAATATTACCTTGCTGAGTTTCTTGCCGGTTCTTCTCAGTTCTTCTTCTTCCGAACCTGTAACTTCTGTAATTCGACCTTCATAAGTGCCCTCCTAGGGCCTAAACTGAATAAATGGTTTTGACTTTAGCTTTGACTTTGGCGTTGACTTTGGCTTTGACTTTGATGTATGATAAGGGAGAAGTAAATATGTATAATGATGATTTGAATTCACAAACTTAGTGCACACGATGTTCTATTTACTTTATCCTCTAGAGGATAATAACGGATTTTACACTCAGATATCGAAGAGCAAAAATACTCTTTTCGAGATGGTGGGATGAAAAAATGTATTATTATATTATTATTATTATTTACGAGGACACAGTAACGGACAAACGCTAGCAATATATAAATACGTTTTTCATTTCGTCAGTTCTTCCGCATACAAATATCCAATCTTGCTAACTTAATTGGCTCGATTCATTCAATCTAGTGGTGTCAAAGTTTCGGGTTGTCTGTCTGTCGATTCGCAAGTTTAGGAGTTAAGCCAGACTTTAGGTCGTCAACTATTCCTTTATAGGGTGGGATTTGGGGGGCTTTTAAAATAACGATCTCTCTGAACTTTGTCACGAGGTAAAGATTGAAGTTAACTGGTTAAGTAAACTATTCTCCCTTATATGGAACTAGGTGTCCCCGCGGTATTGTTTGTTTTAGTTTACTATGTAGGTAACTAATGCGGGTTATAATTTTTTATGTGTTTTTGTATTAGTTTAAGAATAAAATTGTTTAACATTTGAAAAAAAAGCCAATATAGTCAGATGGTCCAAAAATATTTAAAAAATGTAACCTTGCTGAGTTTCTTGCCGGTTCTTCTCAGTTGAAGGCTGACTTCCGAACCGGTGGTAACTTCTGTAATTCGACCTTCATAAGTGCCCTTCTAGGGCCTAAACTGAATAAATGGTTTTGACTTTAACTTTGACTTATCCAACACTGAAATAATTTTGAAATTCGAACCAGTAGTTACTGAGATTAGCGTGTTCAAACTAACACTTTTTAGTTTTATAATATTAAGTATTAGATCATGTCTAATTCTATCTTTTAAATAGATTTACATATAAAAACTGGCCTAGTGCAAGCACCATGCATACAATGGAGTTAAAAAAAAACAGAGCGTCGGGAGCTTACTTATAAAAAACTATTGATAGTTTTTCATGAGCTTGTTTAAAAAAAAACTAGTCAAGTGCGAGTCGGACTCGCGCACCAAGGATTCCGTACAAATTTTGTAGTTTGTCTTGTAGTTCATGAGATACAACCTGGTGACAGACAGACAGACGGTCAGGTAGAGTCCTAAAAAGGTTAATTAAAGTGTGATGATCTGTCAACAAACGCGTTATATATTTAAACTGCAATTGATCTGGAAGGACGGAATACATTTAATATTTCTCGGTATTCATCAAAAACTTCCTTCACTTCATATAAAGTCAGTTGAAATGAAGATTTCTTGGAGCACAACTTTTTTATTCATCGAAGTTCATCCTCGGTACAAGACCGAAAACATTGTGAATTACAACCCCAACATAATTTAACTTCTAAAGTAAATATCCCCTTCGGAGCAATAACTCACTCTGCCACGGGGAGATAAAGTTGAAATTGGCATGCGATATGCATTTGTCACAGATCACGCCAAGCAGTTTGAAATAACGTGGTACGTGACCTTATTTGAATTTCGGTTCGGTGCGTTCGTTCGCGTTCGATATTAGTCAGAAAAGGGGTTTTTTCGGTGAGATATCTTTTTTGACAGATTTATTAAAAAGTTAGGCAATCTTTGCATATTACTTTATACGATTATTATTAAAATTGTTTTTAGTTTTGATATAAATATTTTTGAAATGCAAAACATCGGTAAAAATTGTCTCTTTGGATATTGATGTAAATCGGAAACAGTAACCGTGCAAAGCACTGCACTGTACGAGACAATCACTACGAAAAATGGACAGCGGATGAAAAGAGTTGTGCAAATATGTCGATAAAGATTATTAGTATCGATAGAAGCGATGTAGTGGAAAATTTTGAAATATTCCCTTTTCGCGGTACCTATGAAATAATCAATAAACCTAACCTTTTTTTGTACGTGGGGAAATACATACCCGACCGCTCAAGGGGGTCAGCAGTCGGGTTATGAACCTAACCTAACATAGGCTACATTTAATTTAATCCCTAGGGAACGCGAGTGAAACCTCGGGGCGGAAGCTAGTATTAAATAAAATCAGGCCTCATCAACTGCTAAAAATTAATTCAATACATAATTATTTTTCCCAAAACAGTCAGTGAAAAAAGAGTTCTTTCTTAACATTATGATTAAAAGATTTTCATTCGAATAAAAACGCGATTCCTATACTGTACACAATGAAATGTGTAAAGTACATTATGTCCTGAGATATTATTTTAGTCGAATCTGATTTTTGTTGTTTTACCTTGCACCTGACATCACTATACAGACAAACAAACGGCCTCGCGTCGACTTTCAGTAATGCGTGAAGCTACCCCGCGGCCCCGGGACACCGCGGCGCGCGGGAAAGGCCGAGCGGATTGTAGTCCCGTACATCGATATCGACGTAGGCCGAGCATTGCACATTCCTTTTTCAAAGCTTTTGCCGAGGCCGTGTTTTTAGTTTTGCTTATTGTTCCAACGTGTTAGGACCTCTTTACTTATTATAATACTAGAATAGAATGGAATAGTTTTTTATTTGACAGTATTGGAACGAAGTTCCTTATCGCGCGTTGTGAAAGGGGGCTAGACGGAAAAAATGATCACGAAAAATTGACACCGACACTTTTGTGTCGGTGTGCTATTGTAAGCTGTGCGGCGTGCGCATGTTTCTCTGTCTCTGTCTCTCTCTCTCTCTTTCTCTCTCTCTCTCTTTCTCTCTCTCTCTCTTATAGAAAGCAAGCCAGATATTTTCATTTATATATATATATATAAATAGAAGTGATTTTTTTATATATATATACTCTCTCGACTTATATAACTTATTTTGACACCTCTCAAGTTTTTTATATTATTATTATTATCTACGAGGACATAGTAACGGACAAACGCTAGCAATAAATACGTTTTTAATTTCGTCAGTTGAACCCATCTCCAAAATACGTACCGCATACAAATATCCAATCTTACTAACATTTATATATATATACTCTCTCGACTTATATAACTTATATAACTTCGTTCCATCCGGGTGTCCCTTGACACCTCTCAAGTTTTTTTATAATATAATAAAATTCTAAAACTATTACATGATCATACTAAAATTATTTAAATATAGGTACTGCCAAAAAAAAGTCAACCGCTCAGCAATATAGTTGCGGAATAAACCGACAACGGTGATTTTCAGCGGCAACCTTAGTTGACGTTTGGACGCCCCTGCGTCAATATGGATGCACCTCAAACCGATTAAATTGGTGTTTTTATCATTAGGAAAATATTAATATTATTGACCACTTATATAATAATTGTGTTTTGTGCTAAAATTCGATCCAATACACCGCCACTACAAATTCAGAAATATTACAATGGCGAAATTAAAAAGATGAAACTAAAATTTTATATTTCGATTTAAAAGCTATTAGGCTATTAGTAAGGCGTCGCCGTTTCTGCTTGGGCAAAAATTCTTTCGAAGGTCTGTCCGACTGTTCTGTGCGTTCTGCGACCTGTAGAGGACAGGTTGCATTTTTCAACCGATCCTCGTGAAATTTTGTGCACAGGTTCGATAATTATATGTAGTTTTTTTTCGATTCTAATTCCAATTGGAAAAAATCCAAAATGGCGGAGCCATGGGGGTTGAATTTGATATACTTTCAAAAATTTCACAAAGTTTTGCGAGGTCTTCTACAGCTCGATTTGCAGCAGAGCTTAGTAGTATAAGTAAGGTCCAATCTAACAACAGATTTAATTATTTTTTTATCGCCATGCGCTAGTCAAAACTAAATCATCTTACAATCAGATGGGCCGTAAACTTGTTTGCCACCTAGTGGTATAAAAAAAAACAATGTAACCAAAATATGTACCTTGTATTAAATGAACCTTGACTCCTATATCCATACATATATTATTAATTCGAAAGTAACTCGGTCTGTCTGTCTATTTGTCTATCTGTCTGTCTGTTACGTTTTCACGCCTAAACCGCTGAACCAATTTTATGACTTTTGGGTTACAGTAAAGAGAGAAAAGGACATAGGATAGTGTTTATCCCGATAAAGATAAAATATCTTGGGAACGCGAGTGAAACCGCGGGGAACAGCTTGTATCTGTATATATTTTGGCTTACACGAATTTCTTCATTTGTTTTTTTTAAATGAGCCTTTTATGAATATTCTGAGTTCGGAAGGTTGCTTTTCCTCAGAAGAGCTGGCAATTAATTTTGTTCATTACAAAAAAAAACATCCTAAAGAATATTAACTGCCTAATATTATCATCGCTATTAGATCCGTCCTCATTTTGTTGAATCAAAGACGACTTTAATGAGAACAATTAGCGTTCATTTTTCTTCTTATTGTATTTCAACAGTCCTCCAACATGCAAAGCAGCGCCCCATTAGAAATATTTTCTCAAATTTTTGCAGCACTCTGTGAATCACCTTTGACGTTTTCGCACTGAATATTTTTCTTAAAATCCAATTGTTGAGATGTAGACGAGACGGTATTTAGATTTCCTGAACTTTAGTTTAGTATTTGGCATGTACCTACATGTTTACTGAGCTTATTGCCGGCTCTTCTCAGCAAAAGCAACATTCCGAACCGAGCGTTAGAGTCTGACTATTCATAAGTGCCTGTGAAGGCCTATTTGGATGAATAAACATTTCATTTAATTTCATTTCATTAGTAAGTTTATTTATTAGCAGCAAACAAAGGTTTGTATTTCCCAAAGAAACCACGAAAAACAATGTTATTTTTGCTTTCGCGACAAAATAGTTTTCATAACTTACCTTCCAAATTCATTTCTTCCTTCCTTTCATAAAGATATCATTATTCACGTAGTCCGTGCATACTTTCTTCGACCTTCCTCTACCTCTATATCCATTCACACTCATGCTCAATACTCTTCTAGTTAGATACCTTTCATCCCTCCTCATGACATGCCCCTACCAAGCCAATCTATTTCCTTTCAAATATGCAAACCTATTTCACAATAAAAAATAAGTATAGTGAAGTCGCTCGTGTACACCGTCCGATATCAGAATCCCCACCCGGCGCAACACTAGTGATTCCGCCCTTAATTCTTCCGGGACATTAAACCTGTCCCTTCGATTTATGGGACAAGTCGGACAAACTCCGGCTTTGATCGTCATAAATAACATTAAAGTTTCCAAAAGGGTTATGTCGTATATCTACAGGTTTTGGAAATGTTCGCTCATACTTCCAAGCCTTTTTCTATACTAACTAATCAGGTTTACGAAACGTTAAGACGATGATAGCTCAGTGGTAGTGACGTCGAATACCGCGGCGAAGGTCGTGGGTTCGTATTCTACAATGAGCTTGAGCTTTCAGTGAAGGAAAACATCGTGAGGTAACCACAACACGGTGGTAGGGTACTTTGTTGTACTCGACTTGCTGACTACTACACTCAAGTTGAAAAATCTGTCACCAAGCACCTGTTGGTGTGTTCCGGCACTTTCACTTGAGAGCCTGTTTGCCTTTAAGGCATTGTAATAAGGTGTACAACACATTGGCAATCCCCTTGGTATTGCTAATGTCTATAGGCGACGGTAATCACTTACTATCAGGTGACCCGCCTGCCTCGTTGGCACTTGTAGCATTCAAAGATAACTCCGTGGCTGTCGTCAAAATCGAGTGTCGTGGCTTCAAATCCTGCAATTAGGTACCTTAGCTTACAGCTACCACTTGCATGTCGTCAAACACCTACAGACGACTGCATTTGAGAGCTAATTCCTTGATGAGCGCTAATTACTTTCATAGATATTAAACACGCATTGAGATATAATGTACTACGCACTAGAGCTGACACAATAATAATACATCACGCAATACACGCGAGCGAACTGGTGAAAGAGAACAAAGGGAGTGACTGATTGAAATGTAGCAATATCGCCGCAATGAAATGGGACTGTATATTCAGTGGCTGATTCAGGATTTAGGTTTGAGAGGGGCTGGACCGCACTGGGGTTAGTTTTATCAAGTTATACTTAAATTTAATACTTGTACTTAAGATAATGTAAAAGTTTAATTTGAATAATATCAAGTTTAATTAAAATTTTGCCACGCGAGGTCTCGTGACATGGGTTTGGTTTCCTGGTGCAATATTATGTGTACAAAGGGTGATAGAATTGGTTCCATATTTAATTAGAACTGAACTATAGCTCCTACAATGGGTATGTTTGAGTTATGTTGATTGACATATAAAATCAGCTTCTTTTAATTAAATCTGAAATCGATGGTTCATTTATAGTGTTCTATGAAATACTGACTTGTGACGTTGTACATATCATCATCATTAGCATCATCAAGGATGTCCACGATGGCTGGTCTTGCGCTACTCGCATCCAGTGGCTTCACAAGATTGTCGGTCCACCTTGTCGGGTGGGAGGCCTGCCCACGCTGCGTCTTCCGGTTCAGTATTTTTAGATGTTTTAAACAATTTGGTTTTGAGGCGATGATAGCTCAGTGGTAAGTGACGTCGAATACCACAGCGAAGGTCGTGGGTTCGAATCCTACAATGAGCTTGAGCTTTCGGTGAAGAAAAACATCGTGAGAAAACCATAGCACGGTGGTAGGGTATTTTGTAATACCCGACTGGCTGGCTACCACCCTCAAGTTGAAAATCTGTCGCCAAGCACCTATCGGTGTTCCGACAGTGCTTACCACCTTCGGCCACATCATCACTTACCATAGTAAGATTGTAGTCAAACACAAGCCTATCCAGAAAATAAAATGCATGGTATTACATTATATTTCTGGAATATAGCCAACATCCCTGTTACGAACTGTTTGCAATTCCGTAACTTGTAAACGTAGCTAAATCGATAGATCGTTAGACTCGATACTTGCCACAGTATGCAATTCATCGTTAAATGTCAGTTCAAACTCAAACTCAAACTCAAAACTCATTTATTCAGTTTAGGCCCTGGTAAGGCACTCATGAACGTTACAATTGACTCTACCACCGGTTCGGAATACACTTAAACTGAGAAGACTCCGGCAAGAAACTCAGCAAGGCAATTTTTTTTAACAGTGGATCTTTCTTACATTTTTATAAGTACATTTAGATACATTTTCAAATATTTTACACTACGCCAGGGGGATGCAGGTGCAGAGAGAAGCTACTACAACCATATATTTCTGTCTTCCATGTAATGAGCCACCTTATAGTAGGCTTTGTTCATTAACCTGAGTTTAATAAAATTTTTGAATTTAAAGTAAGACATTCCAGCTACCTCACGTGGGATCCTATTGTAAAAACGAACACAATTCCCGAGAAAAGATTTATTAACTTTCGCTAGCCTGAATCTAGGGGTCACAATTTTATCTTTGTGTCTTGTATTAAAATTATGATGATTACTGTTTACTTCAAACAAATTTAAATTTTTTCGAACATACATTATATTTTCATATATGTACAGCGAGGGCAACGTTAATATCTTAAATTCTTTAAATTGATTTCTCAGTGACTCGCGAGGACCCAAACAATAGATCGCGCGAATCGCCCTTTTCTGTAAAATAAAAACAGTATCCAAATCAGTCCCTGAACCCCACAGCAAGAGGTTATAGGGCATCAGACATTTTTGCTTTTTTACAAGATTCCTAGTTTTTTTAATACATCTACTTAGTCTTAAATACTTTTTTATTTTATTATGACTTAACATTACATGGCTAGGTTGATTGATGATTGAGTCATCTGTTAAATCTATTGTTGAGGTTGAGAGTTGGACAGACCTCTTGCATGGATCATTACCCATCAGTTCCTCATACAGGCTCATGGTGTTGTTGGCCTGGTGATTGCTTTTGTCAAGCTCATGTACATTTATGAGGTGGTGAGCCTGATTTAAACTGCCCTCAAGCTCAGAGATACGAGAAAGTGCCTTTTCATAAGTTTCACTACATGAGGTAAAGGATGTTACAACTTCCTGAAGCTGGTTACGCTGATAGATAATGTCCTCGCAGCTAGTATGAATCTCTGCCAACTCTCTTTTTAACTGACTGTTTTGCGTTAATATTGTTTTAAATTGTTCTTCGCTTTCCTCTCGCTCTTGATGTAATTTGTCACAAAGGTTTTGAGAGGCCTTAAGTTCCAGTAAGGTCTTCCTGAGTTTGTCCTCCATGTCACGGGCAGTGGCCTTGCGAGTCAACATGTTTAGAGACATGAAACCACAGACCCTGCAACACAGACAACAAGAAACTCAATAGCAAGTTAAGATAAATTAATTAGACTATTATTATATTATGTTTGATACAATTCAATGTTTAAAAGTGGGCTAATTTAGTAAAGTATTAAGTATTCTGTTTAAATATTAATTGAAATAAGTAGGAAGGTTAATAATTTTTGCAATGTAAGTTTTAGTAAATGATTTACAATGACAGTTTTTGATTTTATCTTTTTAAGCAAGTTTCAGTGATAAATATGCTTTTGAGAAGTTAAATAACCATCGATTTCGAGTGTTGTATAGTGTAAAGTGTTAAAAATTGACTGTGGCAGGTGTAATTATCTACTACTTTGCTTCCACTTATAGTCAAACAAAGAGAGAATTTACGGCGCCAAGAGTATGTGTACGGGATGTATCTCACGTCGGTAGTGAGTAAAGTAATGTGTTCACGAGGTGATAACGTTGAAAAACACAAATACTTATCAGGATAGAACAAAATACTCCCCAGGTTTTTGGCGATGTTTAAATTTTTATCCGTTTGTTTGACAGTGGCCGTTCCTTTGGATGGATTTATTGGTGGCGATAAAGTTCCAATTAGATCACCAACACTACACAAGATGTATTTATCAATATTTTATAGATTTTGTGCTTTGTTTTTATATAATAATGCACTTAAATTAGTTAAATTTATTTAAATAAATAAGAGTAAGATTATTGACAACCAGTAGTTTGGGTTGCCAGCGTAGTTGAACCAAGCTTCCTAGACTCGGAGGGCGGCTTTCGTGAGCCACGCCCTCTCCCCACTGGAGCCCATGGGTGGCAGACTCGGGGGAGTCAGCCGCCCTGTCACAACGGGCTCGGGTAGTCTAGTGCGTGTTTCCACTCACTACCCAAGGCGAAACGGTGAGGATACGAGCTCCGATCCTCCCGTCATAGCAGTAGAGGCCTGCCACCGGGCCGTCGCTGCTGGGTACGCGGAAGAATGCCTCGGGCGCCCCCGTATACCCAGCACCAGCAGCGACAGGTAGAAACACCGTGGGGTTTTAGTCAGTAGGAGTCAGACATAACCCGGCCAGCTGCCCCCCTCAAGCGGCCGGGTATCCATGAGGATTTCCCCACGAAAAAAAAAAAAAAAAAAAAAAAAAAAAAAGGTTCCTAGACGGTTTAACTTCGACGATTTGGTTTTGGGATTCTCCGACTTTATTGACTCAATCATATATTTCTCTGTATGAGATAAGTTAATCGAACAGGACTACATGAAAGGTAATCCTTGCGTGATTTTTAATATTACTTTATCGATTTTCGATTTATAAAGTATTTAATCCGTTTTATATTGTTTATTTTTTATACCACAAGTAATGATGGTAAGTGAATACCGTCGCCTATAGACATTAGCAATACCAGCGGGGTTGCCCATGTGTTGTAGACCTTATTAGGTTACAATGCCTGGAATGCATGTAACTTTGTTACTATGAAATCGGTTCAATGAAGCGATTTTTATAACGTCATTACTCTCTGGTTACTGCATATGGAAACAGTAGTTTATTACAAATGGAACCAATATCAATATTGTTTTATTTCTGTCGATTTTGATATTGTTTTACGTACAGTTGTCCCAACACTAAAAAAGTTTGTAGATTAATCGGCAGAAACTTTTTTTTTTAATTTTTTATTCTGGATAAGCTTGTGTTTGACCACAATCTCACCATGGTAAGTGATGATGTGGCCGAAGGTGGTAAGCACACAAAGCCTAGATGGGAACTGGCTCTCAAGTGCAGCTGTCGGAACACACCGATAGGTGCTTGGCGACAGATTTTCAACTTGAGGGTGGTAGCCAGCCAGTCGGGTACTACAAAGTACCCTACCACCGTGCTATGGTTTCCTCACGATGTTTTCCTTCACCGAAAGCTCAAGCTCATTGTAGGATTCGAACCCACGACCGTCGTCGCGGTATTCGACGTCACTTACCACTGAGCTATCATCGCCTTAATTTAAACTTTGGGATTCCTGCAAAAACTTTCATTCATATTTTACTTTCCAAAAACAACTGAAGCACGTAATTGTTTACATCCAATCGAAATTATAAAAACTATTTTACAATCTTATTTCCCTTCTTTTACTACCAAAAGTTATCTCTGATTTCCGTCGATTAATCCCATAAGTGCTACTTCAAAACATCATTTTAAAATTACATGACATTCGCATGCTCCTAAACGCCTATTGGCGTCGTGTCCAAGATAACGTGGAATTACGATGGAATAATCCTCAATAAACATTATAAGCACATAATAGAAGCATTCACCGGGATATTAGCATGCAAACAGCACCGTGCCGTTATGGCACTAAACCGTTTTGCGTGATCATCGTGTTGTAATGACATCTGTACACGAACGGTACAGTACCTTCTAATCTATATGTGTATAGATTTAAAAAGTTAGTTTAACAACAGTTATGTTTGAAAGGGTACTATAAAGTTTGTGATTTTGTAGATGACAAGAACGCATTTGAATGAATTGCTCGCTTCACAAGCTATTTTATGAATTTCACATCTTGTACTATGTGAAACTATTTTTAAGAATTAAATGTAATAAGTCTAAGTTGCTTTTTTAAAAAAGAGTAATTGCTGAGTTTATTGCCGGCTCTTCTCAGCAAAAGCAACATTCCGATCCGAGCATTAGAGGCTATAAGTGCCTGTGAAGGCCTATTTGGATGAATAAATAATTTCATTTAATTTCATTTCATAAAGATTATCTCCTACAAAAAAACAAATCATACCTTTGAACAATATTACTAGTTGCCTCGCGGATTCACTCGCGATCCCGAGGCAATTAAAATAAAATAGAGCCCGTGTTACTGGCTGATAATGTAGCAATAGGTGAAGGAATTCGTTTTTTTTATGTCACAAGTGTGACATAAAAAATTGTCAACGAGGCTGGCGGGTCACCTGATGGTAAGTGACTACCGTCGCCTATAGACATTAGCAATACCAGGGGGATTGCCAATGTGTTGTATACCTTATTACTATGCCTTAAAGTGGGAGCCTTTTGTATCCTTTTCCCTCACACGCGCTGCTAGCTCGGCGTTACTGCTTTCCTGCTCGCACCCGGAGAGCGTCAGCCCCTAAGAATAAACAAGGAATATTTTTAATTTTAGTATTCTGTATAAGCTTGTGTCTAACTATGTTAAGTGATGATGTGGCCGAAGATGGTAAGCACACAAACCTAGATGGGAACTGGGTCTCAAGTGCAACTGCCGGAACACACCAACAGGTGCTTGGCGACAGATTTTCAACTTGAGGATGGTAACCAGCCAGTCGAGTACTACAAAGTAACCTACCACCGTGCTGTGGTTTCCTTACGATGTATCCGACGTCACTACCACTGAGCTATCTTCGCCTTGAAATATCTAGATTGGTATAGATAAAATTCCCAAAATTTAGCAAAAAGTCTTAAATACGTCGCTGGTATGTTTATGACTAATTTAGCAATCCAACTTCTGCGATGTCGTGACATACCATAAGTTAGATTCACCATACACGACGCTCAGTTCCGTCTGGTACATTTATGCAACAGCCAGATGTTATTTAGACAGTTTAGGTTATCTGTGGTGAACTGCTTTTGCATATTTGGATACTTGAATGGCAATGTTAGCATTGTTTCTAACATTTACACTAGTTAATATTAGGTCTTTATATTAGACAACCTCAATTCGTTCGTTGCGCTGGCAATCGTTCGGTTCGTACGGCACCCACTTATCTAACTTTTTAGGGTTTTGTACCCAAAAGGTAAAAACGGAAACCCTATTACTAAAACTCTACTGTTTGTCTGTCTGTCTGTCACCAGGCTGTATCTCATGAACCGTGATAGCTAAACAGTTGAAATTTTCACAGGTGAAAAAAAACTACAATATTTTTACGGAACCCTCTTTGCGTGTGTCCGACTCGCACTTGACCGGTTATTTACCTTGCCAATTTGACGCAAATGGACCAATATTGTTATGATGCTACCGTCCAAAGTTGCTGCTAACTCGGCCGTAGATTGAGTATCGTCAGTTTCCACCATTGCCTTTAATAGGGAATATGCACGTATTTTACAATAAAAAAAAAACATCCAAAATCTTAACCATTAAGCTAAAAAAAAAAATTAAAATCATAACATTTTCGGGTGATTCAAACGCGGCCATTTTGGCGCGCTTATTTTGTGATGTGAGATTAGACGAGTTCGATGTCAACAATGAAGTGTTTGGTTCACAAAGTTACTAAAATCAGTTTATTACCATGGAAAAGCACATAAATCTTTCTTTTTTTATCTTTATTTTTTGGATACACATAAATCTTATAAATTATAATAAATTGAAGAGTAGCGGTTACATACTCTGTGGTTGAGTGTAAACTGACGTCACAATTTATTCACGGGGCGTTTTGGAAAGCTAGGGAACTTAAAAAAGCCACTTTTTGATGATTAAATTTAGCTATTAAATCATGAAAAATTTTGAAAATAATTATGTAGGTATGTTTTTGTAACAATAAGAATTACATAATAAAAAAGTCGTCCATTTTGAAATCACGTGCATATTCTCCATTGATCGTTGTAGACTTTAGTTTACAGGCGACCACGGAGTTCAAAAAAGCGTTCAAACCAATAGCGGGTTGTGCGTGCCATTAAAGTATTCACTCTGTTGCGAGCCGTTTGACCGAACTCGTATTCCATCATTACTCGTATTTTTATATGTCCATACTGATGAAAAAGATACAAATGTTGTGAAAAGGAAACACTCAACTACATACATATAATAAAAGTACTAAATTTACAAATATAATTCCATATTTTTTAAATAAAATTCATTTGAATTTAGAATTTATTGTCAGCCATACATTTATTTTACATTTCAAATGGTATTTATTATAGAACAGCAACTTTATAGGAAAATACGTATCATCATAGTATTTACTTGAAGAAAAAACTTTGTACCCATTTTTACGAAAATGACGCGGACGGAGGAGTATGAAATTTGGCACAGTTAACGTTCATATGGAGAAGGAGTGCAGAAGCTAATATTTTTATAAAACATGCTTTAGAAAAAAACGAAATTAACAAATAATTACACACACTACCATGCGTTTGACACACACCCACACATATCATTATCCTCCTCTGTTTGTCAACCGATAAACTTTTTTTTTTGACTGTTATTGAAGAGACTTTTACCCTAAAAACTTTTTAGTCGAATTTCGATCAGAGGGCGAGCTCTAGTTATTATAAACAGGTAAAAATTTGTAAGTTTTTTTTCACTAATAGGTTAGTGCTACAGACAACTATTTATTTTTAATAATAACATCATTTATATCAAGGTTAATGTTTATCTTATTTATAAAGGAACTACAAAAATAATCTCGAGCGACATAAAAATAAGTCGGTAATCCGTGCTTGTGATCTCCATTAACCGCCCGCCTAGCCTTAATGTAGTGGAAATGGAGTGTTTCTAACATTTTGTAATGCTTTTGTTCCGGGATTTTATGGGAAATTAGAGATTTCCTCCCGTTTTTATCCGGGATACTTCAAATAATGGGGAGACAGTTAAATTTATAAATCGTTCGTAACGGATTTATGTATTTTTGATGACTGGTTTTATATTTAACTCTGTTTTTGAGTTTAACTCCGAAGATACTGTAGGTACCTGTCTACACTATACATTTGATTATTATATATATACCAAGCCACTAGGTTGGGCAGGTAAAACCGCAGACAGTGGTGCAGTTAGTGATTGCCATCCATTGTAACATTATTATCAATGTTTTATTTTTTTCATAACAAATGATAGAAATGTTACAATGGCAAAAATGATTCCATTTGCAATTAAGAAGATACTATTTGTAATAAGTTACGTAATTGACCCACTGATCTACAAGATAAATAAAACTGTGTGACGCACATTGTATGGAAAATCTGTCAAAAATTCCCAGTTCCATCTTCTACCGACCATCGTGGAGATCCTTGGCCTGAAATGATGAATATCTTCCATCTAATGTTATCCAACTATGGTGAAATTGACCCTAAGTAATTTCAGGCAGTTTCGTATTTGTAAATATTAAAATTGAAAGCACATAAATTACAAATTAAAAAATGTTTAATTCCGCACCTTTACTATGCGTTCCATTACACGACATTTTTTTTAATCGCTATGTCCATTGGTGGCTGTCAACTTATTTTATTTATTATGACAAACGACTACATCTCTGTATCGCCACCTAAACGTCAGCTCCAACATGTGCTCTTGAGAGGCAGTTCACACCCAGGCTTTGTGTGTTTATCACATTTAACCACATCATCGCTAGTGATTGTGGTCACTTGGTATACATAAAAGTTGGGTATCCTTAACTTGCCTGGTGTCAGATACCACGGCCAAGGTCGTGGGTTTGAATCCAACAATGAGCTTGAGCTTTCGGTGAAGGAAAACATCGTGAGGAAACCATAGCACGGTGGTAGGGTACTTTATAGTACTCGTTTAGTTGAACATCTGTCGCCAAGCATGTTGGTGTATTCTGGCAGTTGCACTTGTGAGCTAATTTCCTTCTAGAAATTGTAAAAAGGTCAACATCACATTGGCCACCACTGTTACTTATCAACAGGTGACCCGCGTACCTATTTTGTCACTCCGAAACTATAAAAACAGCTTGATATCGACTGCTGAACAAAGACTTCTCATTACTTATTTACTTCAAACCCATCAATGTATATTGTGCAAAGCGGTTTCCTCGTTCCATTCAAGCGATTCTCTGAATATAGGTCGGTACCATTAAGAGATGAGTTCTCTTTGCTAGTTTCTCCCGCACGTTCCGTTTCACAGATAAATGAATATTTTTCATTCACTTGTGTCATGTTATTTATTTATTCATTTGTATATTTATGGCCATTATGCTTCAAGAGGTAACTTCTCAGGTCTTCTTTATATTTAATAAGGAAAGAATAATCTTTCACCATTTTCCTTCGTTACCTGACTGCGGCGAAGCCAAAGGAGTGTTAAGTACTTAATTGTGAAGAAGAGAAAGAGTTCTATAGAGAACTCGAGTAAAACCGCGAGGCACAATTAGTTGCATTATATGTATATCAAAACATAAACATTTCTATAAATAGAACATCACATCTCAAACCGAGCTGATTAAAACATTGTGATATTTACTCGTTTATTTTTTTTTCGTTTCCCAGTTCCGGTGTTCACAGATAACATTAAATTGCTCGTGAACAATGGTTGGTATTTTTTAACGATCTCTTTTGTGAATTGTTCTGCGTTTGTGTACTTGAAAAGGGCTTGGAGGCCAAGTGGGTCGTCACAATTTCGAAATTTAAACTCGGGAAAAAAAACCATTCGATTTCTAAAATTAGTCTTTGTTAAATTATTAACTAATGCGGGTTACAATTTTTATGTATTTTTTTATTACTTTAAGAATAAAATTGTTAAACATTTGAAAAAAAGCCAATATAGTCAGAAGGTCCAAAAATATTTAAAAAATCGGGGGTAACTTCTGTAATTCGACCTTCATAAGTGCCCTTCTAGGGCCTAAACTGAATAAATGGTTTTGACTTTGACTTGACGAACTGAATTCATATGTGTGTATTAGTTTAATCACAATTTTTCGGTAAATTTCAGTAATATTTTGATGGATTAAAAATAAGGTGGGCGCTAGCTAGGGGTGACAATAACCTCTACACAAACATAATAATAACTACCATTTACCTCTATCTTTTTTTTCTATTTAACTAAGGCAAAGGGTTCTTCAGTTCTTCACTCGTTGTGTTAAAATATCAGTAAGTGTGTAATTGTTCAAAACTTATCTTCCAATAAGAACTTATTTAAGTTATCTTTTGAGTGTATCATGTTATTTACGGTCACTTTGTTTTTATTGGATAAAAATATTCAAAATAGTGTAGTTATTTTTATTCAATTACGAAATATAATTTTGCAAACAATGCGTAGGAGTAGTGTTGCTTTTGGTAAAATAGAAAAATGTTGCCAACTTCCGCTATGAAAAAATAAAGAGCTTAGAAAACAATTTCGTACGAGGAAAAAAGAAAAAATACTCCTTTTTATTAAGAGAAATATAAGACAATTAGCTTAAGCTCCCGGTGCGACCGCGTCACCCTTATAAAAACATATCCTATAGGTACTACCCATTCCAAGTACCAACAATTCATGAAAATCCTTTTATTAGTTACGGATATAAGTTATAACAACATGGCACAACGCACACGCAAACACATAATAGGTATGCTATGAATAATGTAATTTTTTTTTAAATATATACGCTAATTATATTAGGTATTGTAATTTATATATAAGTAATTTTTGTTATATAATTGCACAATATTGTTGGTTAAAAAGGGGATACCTGTTGGCCTTACTTCTAATTTAAATATTTATGTCAAATCTATTTTGTACGTGCGCTGTTGGTTACCTAAATAGATAAATAAATAAAGAGTTCGGAATAGGGCTTGCTAAAGTAATACATCATCATCATCATTATATCAGCCGGGAGACATCCACTGCTGGACAAAGGCCTCCCCCAATGATCTCCACGATGACCGGTCTTGCGCTACTCGCATCCAGTGGCTTCCCGCGACCCTCACAAGATCTTCGGTCCACCGTGTTGGAGGCTTGCCCACGCTGCGTCTTCCGGTTCGTGGTCGCCACTCGAGAACCTTTGTGTCCCATAGGCCGTCGGTTCTACGAGCGACATCTATCTACACATAGATATGTTTCGCACGACTCCTAGATAGATGGCGCTCCAATATTCTACATCGCGCTTACGAAGTTTTCTATGCGATCTGAATATACAAGATTCCAACATCAACAGTTGGACCGCGGTCCCCAGGCACGATGACCTAGCCTGGCGGAAGATCTTCCCTTTTCAATGGAGGAGTCTAATACCTCGCTCCCCCATAGGGCTATGTCGGTCACTTTGGTTCGCCTGCGGATTTCCTCATTTCTGATTCGATCTCACAGGGAAACTCTGAGCATAGCCCTCTTCATTGCTCTTTGGGTGACTTTGAGCCTTCTTAGGAGGCCCATAGTAAGCGACCACGTTTCTGTACCGTATGTCATCACTGGTGTAAGACTTGAGTCACTGCGGTATTTGGGACGCGAAGATGTTACGCTTGCCGAACGCGATACATTGACTATTATTTTCAAATATTGTTTCCATTTTTAACTAGTTGTCCCCGCGGTCTTATCTTTTCCGGAGATAAAAAGTATCACATTTATTCCAGGATATGATCTTTTTTTTTAAATTCTGAATAGGCTTGTGTTTGACTACAATCTCACTGTGGTAAGTGATGAAGGTGATAAGCACACAAAGCCTAGATGGGAACTGGCTCTCAAGTGCAGCTGTCGGAACGCACCGATAGGTGTTTGGCGTCAGATTTTCAACTTGAGGGTGGTAGCCAGCCAGTCGGGTACCACAAAGTACCCTACCACCGTGCTATGGTTTCCTCACGATGTTTTCCTTCACCGAAAGCTCAAGCTCATTGTAGGATTCGAACCCACGACCTTCGCCGCGGTATTCGACGTCACTACCACTGAGCCATCATCGCCTTGATCTACCTCTGCTAAGTTTAATGAAAACCCGTTCAGTAGTTTTTGCGTGAAAAAGTTATAAACATGGTCATATCCAAACATACTTTCACATTTATAATATTAGTCCTAAAAAAGTTTTTTTTTTCATCTGATGCCATACAACTTCACAAAAAGGCAACTAGCTTTCAAATGCAACTGAACTCCTCCTAAAGGGCTGGACTGATTTTGATGATATATTTTGTGTGTATTTGAGTACCCGGTTGTTGATTACTGTCAGCTAGTGTTGTATAATTATACTTTCTGTTTAACGATTTTTAAACACTCAACTCTGACTAGTCCTTTACAAGCTCCCACATAATCCATCAAAACATTTCTTTCTTTCATCCACCCATACAGGAAGATTCAAGTCCATATACAACTCTATCTCTTTGTAAACAAAACTCTAATTCCTTTGTATAACATATAAATGGCACGATGAAAGATTGTATATACAATAGGAGCCTAAAGGATTAGAAGATCTTTGTCTTTTATTATAAAAAGAAATATATTGAAAAAGTACCGCAGAGAAAATAGCTGTGTACGTAACAGAACCTTTGGGAATATGTATAAATGTAAGTGAAATAATACCTTTTATAATTGCTTGCGTCCCTGTTGGGCTTAAGAAATGTCTTTCTTTAAAAATATTGGTTCACCGGCGCATGAAATTGTATTTAGAATGTCCCGTTGTTTTAGTTTGCTTACTAAGAAAATGACACTTATGAAATATTCGATATTCGTCAGCAAATTTTCTACCCTGAATATTTTATAGTTATTTTGATTCTTTATTAATTCAAAAATAGTTGTAATACGTAAAAAATGAAAATAGCGATACATTTGTTAAATTCATCCTTTTTATGATGTTTATTTAACAATTTCACGACTCAAGAGTAAATATTTTGATGGTGTATATTTATTCATAGATACAAAACTCCATACAAACTGCCGTTTTGCCATTGAATAAAAAGACGCCTATTTAATATGTCAGTCAACCCAGTATCAACTACATCGATATCTTTATTATTGGGATATTCAAGAATTGTTAAAATATTCAAACATCTGTAAGTAGTCGAAGTAGTAACCATAAACCACAGCCCGTAACAGCGATTCATTGGAGAACATTACATAAAACGCCTCATAATTTTACACGGTAGCGCATTAAACTTTATTTAGAGTCCTAAAAATGATGCTCACAGAAACTTTAAGTACCTACTTGAGCGCCTTCCACGCTAGTCCAGACCTTCTTAAGGTTGTCTGCCTAACTGTTAAAATTCGCATATTATAAAGGTTACAATAGACTCTACCATCGGAAGACTATGGCAATAAAAAATAAATAATTGTATGTAAACTTGGACATTCTTCACGCGGCTATCTGATCCCAAACTAAGCAGAGCTTTTACTAGAAACCAGATAACTGAATAAATTAAAATAAAACCTAGAACCCGATTCCAGCGCCACCTACCGGGTCCGATTGTGTTTTTGAATTGAGGAACCCTTTGAAATATACACACAAAATTTCATCCAAATCAGTCCAAAGAAAGATAGGTAAAAAGCTATAGGCATCTACGGCCTTAAGCAATATTAGGGGATTGCTTCATAGCAACAGGTTTGAGGGTAGTGGCTAGCAAGTCGAGTATAACAAATTACCCTACCACCGTGATATGGTATCTATTAGATAAGTTATTGATGAGATAATAGCTCAGTTGACGTCGGATACCGCGGCCAAAGTCGTGGAAAGTCGTGGCTAACACCCTCAAGTTGAAAATCTGTCGCCAAGCTCCTATCGGTGTGTTTCGACAGCTGTACTTAAGAGCCAGTTAGCATCTAGGCTTTGTGTGCTTACCACTTTTGGCCACATCATCACATACCATAGTGAAATGCAGTTAAGCATTTTTTTTATATAACTAGAAAAAGCTAGTCAAAATTAACGAACCCATTTATAACGTTAGCCCTGATGTAAAGCAAAAACTGTCGTATAAAGTATTTCTTAACCTATTTCAGCTAACAGACCTAAACTGTCCCTCGTAAATAAATGCAGGTCTTTGTACCGTCGGTACGTGGGTTCGGTGCCGAATTGATTTGTCCTAATTCAGCCCCGGAGGCCGTAACGTATTTACAAGCTCTCAGGGCGGATTACGACGTGATCCAGATTTTTATGCGGTTTATCAAATTACTATGCCCATTTTAGATGGTTAGGATAAACGTACGAATTGTGCGGTCGTGAGTTTTGTGAAGTATTTTATTTGCTTAAATGGATTGTAAGTGGTTCGGTGCTACAAGGGATATTGGAGGTTTCAACTCGATTGCTAGACCGGTTAGATTAGGTTACATGTTATATTGTGAATAACATTTAAAATTGTTTGTTGGCGATGAACTGATTTTAATCTAACTTGAGAGATAGCATACTTTTTACTGCGGGAAAAGATAAGATCCCACGGGAATGCGGGTAAAACCACGGGTGGTTAATTGTAAAAGATTTTATATTTATTGTTTAAAATTTAATATTAATAAAAAAAAATATATTGAAAAATATTTAAAATATACCTAACTAGTTTTTCGCCCCGGGGTTTCACCCGCGTTCCCGAGGCATGTTATTTTACCCCGGAATAAAAAGTATACTTTGTTTTATCCCAGAATATGATCTACCTTTGTGCCAAGTTTCATCAAAACCCGTTCAGCCGTTTTAGGGTGATTGAGCAACAAACTTTCACATTTATAATATTAATAGGATTTTCGTAGAATAACTAAATTATTATTAAATCTAGAATGTAAAATGGAAAAAAAAACGATCTTTAAAATAATGTTCGAATTGATATACATTATTATTGCAATATTAAACACATTTTGAGAACGAAATCTAAGGAGAATCAAATTAACTTTGTGTCCCAAGTGTCGACTAAGTAAAGAACGTACTATACTTGTATCTACTAAGCGGATTAAAATACGGCCAAGTTGTTATTGGTTTTTAGGATCATTAATCATTGCTGGTAGGAGACATTTCAACACAATCAGTATTTTGTTACAGCGGGGCTATCTTCAACATCGCTCGATAATTATTATAATTTTTTTTATACCACTAGGTGGCAAACAAGCTTACGGCCCACCTGATGGTAAGCGGTTACCGTAGCCTATGGACGCTTGCAACACCAGAGGCGCCACGAGCGCGTTGCCGACCTAGCATAAACCTTCTTACTCCTCTTTTTTTTATACCACTAGGTGGCAAACAAGCTTACGGCCCATCTGATGGTAAGTGGTTACCGTAACCTCTGGCCGCTTGCAACACTAGAGGCGTCACGAGCGCGTTGCCGACCTTGCATAAACCTTCATACTCCTCTTTTGAAGAACCCCATGCTGTAGCCCGATCGTACGCGGGAGAAAATGTCTCTCAAACCGCACTGTACGCGAAAAAATTGGTTCTAAGGTGTGAGGATGAACTCTCTGTCGACGGCGGGCGGTGCGATGGTAGAAAGTTGCCGTGGGCATCATATCGAACAATTCCTCTGAACACTGCCCATTGTACAAGCAATTTGTGTAAATGCAGCACAGGCGGCAATTTGTTTTTGCCGCCTGTGCCGAAATATTGTCCGTGAGACTAGATAAATAATTTATTGAATGTAATTAGGTGTAAGTGGTTTATTGAAAAGAGTAATTGCTGAGTTCATTGCCGGCTCTTCTCAGCAAAAGCAACCTTCCGAACCGAGCATTAGAGTCTGACTATTCACAAGTACCTGTGAAGGCCTATTTGGATGAATAAACAGTTTCATTTCATTTCATTTCATACAGCACTAGTGAAAGGATGTACTCTTGCACTACCTTACAGTGGTAAGGGATTAGGAAAAAGAGTCGGATACGTCTTCGTCGATGACACTATTTATACCGTGCCTCATTTACGAGGTATTGGCGAAATGAAAAGTTTTTTTTAATGTTTGTTTGTAAACGATTTTAAAAAATATATTTCATCTATAGAAAGCTATATGATCAGCGAGTAACATGGGCTCTATTTTATTTTAATTCCCTCGAAGTCACGGGTAACACCACGAGGTGGAATGCCGACCGAATTTAACCGACTTTAAAAAAAGAGGTTCTCAGTTCATCGAAAAATAAAGGTTTCAGATGGATTTCATAGTTTGTTTTAAAGCATAATAATATATGAACGATTTTTTTCATTTAAAAAATCTATAACTACATTTATATTATTTACAAAAATATAACATATCAGTTATTTGGTCTCCATAGTACAGTACAAGCACTGCTTAGTTAGGGATCAGAATGATGGCCGTGTATGAAAAATGAGCCAGGTTATTTGTTTATTCAAAGTAAATAAATTTATTTACGTGATATTTGCAAATTATTATGTTTACCCAAAGTATCGTAGCAGCAATATTGACATTATGCAAATATCGAGCGCTTCGATAATACCGGGCGGCGCGCGGCTCCCGGCACCCGGCACCCGGCACCCGGCGGACATTAATAATTGTTTAGCTTGGAAAGAGAATTCCAAAGAACACTCAATTAAATTGGCTTATTTAAGTTCCTACAGTGTAGTTGGTAGACTCAGATAAAAACCCACATTAAGTCCTAGTTTCAGGGTCAATTAAAGAACCATGATTGGTACTGGTTTCAGAAGCTATCAAATAAACGTGAGAAGAGACATGAGTGCGAGAGTCGCTTCACTAACTCACCAATCTATAGACCGCTGAGTTGTTGATGTGCCACCAATGTGGACGCTACTGTCGGTCGCTCCCGTATCGGACTGTACAGTCACTCTAACTAAAGCCTGCCACACGGACGCTGTTTAGATCGCCTTTATCACAGTATAAAGCCTTTATGTAGATAAGACGATCTAAACAGCGTCCTTAAGGCGATGATAGCTCAGTGGTAAGTGACGTCGGATACCGCGGCGAAGGTCGTGGGTTCGAATCCTTACAATGAGCTTGAGCTTTCGGTGAAGGAAAACATCGTGAGGAAACCACAGCACGGTGGTAGGGTACTTTGTAGTACTCGACTGGCTGGCTACCACCCTCAAGTTGAAAATCTGTCGCCAAGCACCTGTTGGTGTGTTCCGGCAATTGCACTTGAGAGCCAGTTCGCCTTTAAGGCATTGTAATAAGGTGTAACACGTTGGCAATCCCCTGGTGTTGCCAATGTCTATAGGCGACGGTTGTCACTTACCATCAGGTGACCCGCCTGCCTCGTTATCACTTGTGACATAAAAAAAAAAGATAGAACCATAAAAGGAAGATTAGGTAGAATGTTTTTTGGTTGGACAAAAATGTAGAGGCCGGTGTGTTTGTTAGTATATCCTTATTTTACGAAGCCATATTGCAACAGATCGAGTTGTTCGGCCCGGAGATAGACACTATTTAGCTCGGGAACGCGGGTAAAACCGCAACGTTTGACCTTGTCTTACTTATAAAATAAAAATCGTCACTGACTGACTGATCTATCAACACACAGCTCAAACCACTGAACGGATTGCGCTCAAATTCAGCACGCAGATAGTTATTATGACGTAGGTATCCGCTACGAAAGGATTTTCTTAAATTCACCCCCTAAGGGGATGAAACGGGAGTCCAAAGTTTGTATCAAACGGGATCGCGGGTGAAACCGCGGGGTGGAAAGCTAGTCTTAAATAAATCATTTGTATCCACACATATGATATGACTTTGCCATAAGTCAAATTTAAGGCGATGATAACTCAGTGGTAATTGACGTCGGATACCGCGGCAAAGGTCGTGGGTTCGAATCCTACAATGAGCTTGAGCTTTCGGTAACGGAAAACATCGTGAGGAAACCACAGCACGGTTGTAGGGTACTTTGTAGTACCCGACTGGCTGGCTACCACCCTCAAGTTGAAAATCTGTCGCCAAGCACCTATCGGTGTGTTCCGACAGCTGCACTTGAGAGCCAGTTCCCATTACGCTTTGTGTGCTTACCACCTTCGGCCACATCATCACTTACCATGGTGAGATTGTGGTCAAACACAAGCTTATCCAGAATAAAAAAAACACATAAGATATGACTTTGCCATAAGTCAAATATCTATCAATAACCGAAAAGCAAATATTATATTCATATCGAACAGCGAATCGCGAACCAATATATCAAGTGTTCGTGAGATACGTTCTCGCTTCGTACACAAACAACTGATAAATATTTCCACGTAATCTCAACCTTAATCTCAGGGAAGGAAAATAGCTAGTGGCGGTTTTTTCGCCACCTCGGCAAGACTTGAAGACTTTGTATACTGCAAGCGAATATGAGACAAAAATATATAGAGGTTAGAATCATTTTTGATTAATGCCATAACATGGTGGGGAAGTTATAACTGTTGACGATGTTGTTGATGAGGATTTGAGAGAATAATCACTTTAGATTTTTAAATTGCATGTAACTATTACTTAATCTATTAATGTGACTATTTGCGACCTATGTTAATTGACTTAAAGGTTTTTATTGTTAAATAACAAAAATGTTGATATAATCAAGACATTGTGTAGGGGTTCCAAAACATGTACCTAATAAATGGCAAATAATTTACAAAGTTGATTTTATCGGCAGCAAATAAAAATTTGTATTAACTAAGATTATGTCGAATACACTATGAAATACAACATTACTTTTGCAGACGCTTAACTCATAATGTAACAAAAACAACCCATAAAAACTATAGAACATATATTATTCAAAAGCATCCCATATAACTTTTAAATAAAATCATTTATACTTAAGAAATCAGTTTTTTTTTTATGTCACAAGTGACAACGAGGCAGGCGGGTCACCTGATGGTAAGTGACAACCGTCGCCTATAGACATTGGCAATACCAGGGGATTGCTAATGTGTTGTACACCTTATTAAGGCGAACTGGCTCTCAAGTGCAATTGCCGGAACACACCAACAGGTGCTTGGCGACAGATTTTCAACTTGAGGGTGGTAGCCAGCCAGTCGAGTACTACAAAGTACCCTACCACCGTGCTGTGGTTTCCTCACGATGTTTTCCTTCACCGAAAGCTCAAGCTCATTGTAAGGATTCGAACCCACGACCTTCGCCGCGGTATCCGACGTCACTTACCACTGAGCTATCATCGCCTTAAAACACGTACCTACCAAAAAATACCGTATGGAACTCGTTTTATGAAAGAAGCTTGAGTTTTTTGCCGGAATCCTCAATGAAAAGCTGACTTTTGAATCCAAACCGATTGTAGGAGCGAGGTGTTAGACTCCTCCATTGAAAAGAAAAGATCTTATTATGATAATGTGGATCGGTTAGAAATAATTGATAGCACGATGAAAATTCTATGGAATTTTGTTTTGACAATGTATGACGCATTTTTGGAAAAAAAATGCGTGTGTGTTCACTTTCGTAGTGGATTAAAACTTATCACTCGTACAGTCCGCACACGTATTTCAATTCCTTTTATTGCAAAACAAACTTACACTGCGGAGATATAGTGACTACAATTGATCAATTCAAATATTAAAAAGAGATTTTTTCAAGACCCTTTCTCTCAGGAATGCGTGGAAGTGTCAAGTTGAAATTAATATCAAATACTCAGGTCTGCAAACCCTAGGAGCAGTGTAAAAATTAAAGTTCTTAGTCAACGCAACCAAAAGATACGCCCGTTTATGTTATTTATGGAATATTCTCGCAAGGGAATCAAAACCTATATGGTTCACCTAGAATCATGAAATTTGGCAAGAAGCAATATCATGTAGCACAAATAAAGACATAAATCTAAAAACCGTAAATATGTAGACATCAGAAAAAAAACAACATTATCGAAAAAAAAGGAAAAATCTTCGAGACCCGATTCCAGTCACGAACGAACTATTTACACACTTAAGTTTGTACGGAGCCCTCTGTGCGCGAGTCCGACTCGCACTTGACCGATTTTTTTAGCGGGACAGCTAGTAATTAAAATATAGATACAAACACTGTTTACGTATTTACTCGTATAATAGTATTTACTCAAAGTAACTCCACCGAGTTTATCACGAGTCGAATGTTTATTGTAATCAAAATCTGTTTACATACAGTAATGGAAGTCTGCTCACGGATTATTTAGTCAAATTAAAGTGTATCTTTAAAGGTTTTTGACTCTGTTTCATTTACATTATATTAATTTAACTTATCACAGCATTTTTTTTTAATTCTGGATAAGCTTGTGTTTGACTACAATCTTATCATGGTAAGTGATGATGTGGCCGAAGGTGGTAAGCACACAAAGCCTAGATGGGAACTGGTTCTCAAGTGCAACTGTCGGAACACACCGATGGTGCTTAGCGACAGATTTTCAACTTGAGGGTGGTAGCCAGCCAGTCGGGTACTACAAAGTACCCTACCACCGTGCTATGGTTTCCAGCAGTTGCACTTGAGAGCCAGATGCCTATGGGGCATTGTAAAAAGGTTGACAGGACTTTGGCAATCCCCATGGTATAGAAACATTTATTTTTGAAAATTTATTTCTGTAATTTTTGATCGAGCAAGGATCGTTTGTACAATATTTTTTGTGAATCCATAGTCAAAGTACTGACATAAAAAAATTAAAAATAATAGTTTAATTTAATATATCATGGAGCTAGAATATTCAGCTTTGTAGTTTCGAACTGGATTTTAGTTTGCAAATAGTAAACTTCAATCAAACAAACTAATTGCGAAACTAAAAGTTAGCGATGCAGAGCAAAAAAAAAATGAGTCAGACATTTAGTTTATTAAAAATAAAAAGGTTTTCGAACGGCTTAAGAGCTACATGTTTTAAAAAAAAAGTTAACTGTGTTTGTAAATAAATTCACAAAGAGTTTTACCAAGCTCATTTTAATAAATGTTTTTTTTTTATGTCACTAGTGACAACGAGCCAGGCGGGTCACCTGATGGTAAGTGACTACCGTCGCCTATAGACATTAGCAATACCAGGGGGACTGCCAACGAGTAGTACACCTTATTACAATGCCTTAAGGGCAAGGGCAACTGGCTCTCAAGTGCAACTGCCGGAACACACCAACAGGTGCTTGGCGACAGATTTTCAACTTGAGGGTGGTAGCCAGCCAGTCGAGTACCACATAGTACCCTACCACCGTGCTGTGGTTTCCTCACGATGTTTTCCTTCACCGAAAGCTCAAGCCCATTGTAGGATTCGAACCCACGACCTTCGCCGCGGTATTCGACGTCACTTACCACTGAGCTATCATCGCCTTATACGATTGTTTTTACGATATAATGCTTGCTTTTATATGTTACTAATATTATAAATTTAAATCTTTTTCTTACCATTCATTTACCTAAACCTGTATAGTGTAAAGAGATGGGTGTCCGGGAAGTAGTCGACAAACTTAAGGGAGAGATAGGTGGGTGAGTCTACTAAATATACAAAAAATAGCTCAGTAAAAACGATATTTAAATTTTTCAGATTTTTATGAATAGATTTTTAATAAATAAATATCCTCGGATATTTGTTCACACACGGCTATCTGATCCCAAACTAAGCAGAGCTTGTAATATGGAAACCAGATGACTGATATGCTACATATACTACTTTTTTTGGAAATACATGTGAGGAACACAATGGGATAAAAAATAATAAATAATACGTGTGCTCAGAAAGATATAATAAAGTGAAAGTAATGTCAAGTCAATACATATTCCTAATATAAAATAACATTTTCATTTATTTAATTAGAACCAAATAGATCCTATTCCCAACACACCCCCATAATTAATACAAGAAAACACAAAAAAAAATAAATAAAAATATACATTGAAAACAAAATGTTAGCCCTGCTAATCTAAACCTAACCCTGATGTACACTTATAGTGAGCCTGCTTCGGCAAGGATTTCGTTAGTACATCCGCCAACATATTGTTCGTTGAAACATATTTCAACACTATATTCTTATTACATTTTAGCACATTTCGTATAAAATGGCATCTTATATCAATATGCTTGCATCGAGAATGAAAAACTGGATCTTTGGCTAATGAAATTGCGCCCTGATTATCTGCATATAAAGAAATCTTGGCATACCTGTGTAACTCGATTTCAGTGAGCAAACTATGCAGATAGACTGCTTCTTTCATTGCTTGTGAAAGACTGACATACTCTGCCTCGCATGTAGAAGTCGCAACGCTTTTCTGCTTTTGACTTTTCCATGATATGCATGCACCGCCTAAAATAAAAGCATATCCAAGAGACAATTACCCCAATCTGCATCATAAAAACCTACAGCTGATTTTTCAGTTTTCTTGAACACGAGTCCATATTCTTGCGTTTTTTTTAAATATCGTAACAAACGTTTTGCTGCTTTCCAGCATGTTATATTTGGAGTATTCGTGAACTGTGCCAGCCTGACTACCGAATTTGTTATGTCTGGTCTGGTGCCCGTGGCCAGATAAAGAAGGCTCCCTATCAACTCACGATATGGCCACACTGCTTCATCTTTTGCACATTCCTCTCCATTTTCAATTCCAAACCTCTGTCCAACCTCAATTGGAGTGGAAACCGTTTCTTTGCAATCTTCCATGTTAAATTTTTTCAACAAATCGTTGACATACTTTTGTTGTGACAATTTAATGACATTTCCCCTTTTGACAATGTCAATGCCCAAAACGTAACTTGCCAGTCCAAAGTCTTTCAACTCAAACTCTTTCGACAATTCCCGTTTAAAGTTTTCAATATATCCTCTTTGACTACAAGCAACTAAAATATCATCAACGTAAATTACAACGAACATCTTCGTACCAATTTCATCAATGTCTTTAAAATAAAGACATGGTTCATTCACAGTAGGTTTCAACTTCATTTTTCTCAGCTTTTCGTCCAACAATATGTTCCATTGACGTCCAGCTTGTTTCAAACCATATAAAGATTTTTTTAATCGACAAACATCACCTCCTCGTTCAAGATCTTCCAACATCTTTTTCGCTTTGATTTTCAATGCGAAATCCTCATCTTTTAAATTGACTAGCTTCTGCAGACAGTCCTTCATCAGCTGAGGGATCTTCATATATATTTCTTCATCGAGAAAACCGTTCAGATATGCTGTTGAAACATCCAATTGATGGATTTCCATATCTAGTTCAACCGCAAGTGCTGTCAATAATCTGACAGTATCAAGTCTTGCAACAGGGGAAAAAGTATTATGATAATCAACACCATGCCGCTGACTAAACCCTTGTGCTACAAGTCTTGCCTTCTTTTTCTCAGTTTTATCGACATTTACCTTCGTTGTCAGCACATAGCGACAACCAACGACGGTACGGTGTGCAGGTTTCTTTACAATATCCCAAGTTTCGTTCTTCAGTAAACTCTTAACTTCCGACATGATGGCTTGCTCCCATCCATATCTTTCATTTCCTGATAGAACTTCTTTCAAACTTAACTCCACTGCACCTACAAAATCATCACAGTCTGTGAATTCATCAATTTCTTCCTCTGTTTGAATGTCTGGTTCTACTTCTACCATACGGTAAACTTTTTTAGGACGACCTACGCCACTTCTGTCCAGACGTGGTTTTTCAGGCCCTCGTTTCACAACTCGTTCGTGTACCTCCTCTTGATGCTTAGGATCCCCTTCAACAGATCGTGTGTCAAAATCACCTCTACCAGCTCCATGATGAGATGGTCCAGCATCCATCCTCAATTCTGTCAGTGGTTCAGCTTCAAGTGGACTTCTCAGATGTTCTCCATCTGCTCCCATATTATTTGATCGATTTTTAAGGTGCGTATTTGAAATAATTTCTATTTCCACAGCCTTTGGAACCTTAATGCCTGAATGAGGTTGATCAGTTTTGAACGGATCAATTTCGAGATTTTTCGTAGAAGTTTCATGTTTATGAAAGCGAACATCTCGTGATATGACTACTTTCCTATCTTGAGGAATCCAGACTCTGTAACCTTTTGCATTTCTAGGGTATCCGACAAAAATACCTTCCACACTTCGAGCAGCAAACTTCCCTTTTTGTTCCTTATCCAAAACATGTACTTTGGTGCCGAACTTCTGAAAATAGTGTAGCTGAACTGGTTTTCCATACCACTTCTCGTACGGGATCTGTCCTCCAAGAGTACTCGATGGACATCGATTTCTCACGTGGCACGCCGTCACTATGGCATCAGCCCAGAAACCTGGTGATAATCCGGACGATATCAGCATACATCTAGCCATTTCTACAAGTGTCATATTCATCCTCTCTGCAACTCCATTTTGTTGCGGAGTTCGAGGAGCGGTCAATCGCCTAGATATTCCCTCATTCTTTAAGAATACATCGAAATCTCGGTTACAGTATTCACCTCCGTTATCCGTTTGTAAATATTTTATCTTTTTGCAAGTTAAATTTTCAACAAAACTTTTGTATGTCTTAAAGATAGTAAATACATCATTCTTTTTAGTCAGCAAAAACACTTCACACCAGCGTGTACTGTCGTCAATAAAAGTAACAAAATATTTTGCGCCTCCTAACGCTTCAGTTTGCATGGGTCCGACTACGTCAGAATAAACAATTTTTAAAATATCATCACATGGTCCACTTGTTCTAAAAAATGGCAACGCGCTCATTTTCCCTTTCGCACAAATATCGCAATCGTGAAATTCACGGTTGTCTATTGATCCGATTTCCCGAATGAACTAACACTTTTGACAGATCTTTCGCATTAAGATGACCTAAACGTTCATGCCACAACCACGCATCACTATTCGAGACAATAGATACAGATTCAGTTTTCTCTCTAACATAGTATAAGCTCCCTAAACGATCCGCGGTAAACTGAACTTCACCTTGACTATCTGTAACTATAGCCTTATTCTGACTAAAAGTCACTACGGAACCATTATCCGTAATTTTTGCCACTGAAATCAAGTTACTTCGCAAATCCGGAACAAATAGCGTGTCTGACAATAAGACTACTGTACTAGACTCACCTTTACATGCAGACAATGTGACTACACCCTTACCTTGCACATTTGTAGTGGAATTTGATGCTAAATTCAATTTACCACTTGCAGGTATCATGCCATTTACAAACTTACTCGAATCGTTACATAAGTGTGACGTACACCCACTATCTAAGATCCAGTTTTCCATTCCACTATGAACAGCTCTACATTCATCTGAAAAACAGTTAAAATTTTCAAAACCAGTATTAAAAACAGCTCTATGTACATCACTATCACACTTATTTGACACACACTTCACATCTCCTTTCTTAGGACATTCAGATGCTTTGTGGCCTAGTTTGTGGCATTTGAAGCATTTGAACATAAAAACCTTTGGTTTTTCCGTGATTTTCTTTTTTTCAAACTTTCCCTTTGCAATCATAGCTCTTACCGTCTTTGGTTGATGTCTCGAGCAACTTTCCTCCAATATCTTTATCTTCAATGCTTCTGGATCTGGTATCGTATCACGAGATTCAATTGCGCATCTGAAGTTTTCAAAACTTGCAGGCAAGCTGTATAACAACATAATGGAGAAAAGATCATTATGAATGTCCACATTCATAGCATTCAACTTATCTTTGATATCGAAAAACTTCAAGACATGCTCTTCGACGTCACCATCATCCTCCGACTTCGCCATTGTTAACTGCTTCAGCAGGGTTGCCTTCCTGGCTGGTCCCTTCGAAGCGTAAATTGACTTCAATTTATCCCACACTTCCTTCGAAGTTGCGCACCCTCTAACGTATCGCAACTCACTCGCACTCATCGATAATATGAGGTCTGCTCTTGCTTTTGAGTCATTTGACATCCACAACTGTGCAGCCTCCGAATCAACTGGCTTGGGTAGCATGCCGGTCACATACCCCCATGCATCGCTCTTTATCAGGAGAGCCTCTGCATGAACGACCCAACTCTCATAATTCGATTTGTTCAATAAATCAATTTTTACAGTACCCATAGTCATTTTGCTGATTCCCTCGCTTTCCGTAATACTTATTAAACGTATCCTGGGCCCATAACCCTTGTGAGGAACACAATGGGATAAAAAATAATAAATAATACGTGTGCTCAGAAAGATATAATAAAGTGAAATTAATGTCAAGTCAATACATATTCCTAATATAAAATAACAATTTCATTTATTTAATTAGAACCAAATAGATCCTATTCCCAACAATACATACTTAAATAGATAATTACACCCAGACTCAGGACAAACAGACAAGTTCATGCACACAAATATCTGTCCTGGATGGGAATCGAACCCACGACCGGCGGCGTGATAGGCAGTGTTAACCAACCACGCCAACCGGTCTGTCTGTCTGTCTCTGTCTAATTTTAAATATGATATCTCGAAAATGGTTACACTTTTACAAATTTTTGTATTATTTATTAGGTCCGAGGACCAACTCACCAATCACCCCCGTCGTACTTACTGGACACCTGTATAATACTAAAAACATGGCGTTATCTTTTAAAAAGTAAAAAATTCAAATTACGAATGTGTTCGTGTATAACATGAACAAAGGTGTGCAACATTGCGAGCTAATGCCAAAGAGAGCCAAGCGTGACAACAATACGACCATTCAAAGTCAAAGTCAAAACCATTTATTCAGTTTAGGCCCTAGAAGGGCACTTATGAAGGTCGAATTACAGAAGTTACCACCGGTTCGGAAGTCAGCCTTCAACTGAGAAGAACCGGCAAGAAACTCAGCAAGGTTACATTTTTTTAATATTTTTGGACCATCTGACTATATTGGCTTTTTTTTTTCAAATGTTTATATTAATAATGCTAGATAGACCATCCATTGAGAAGTATTCTAATTGTAATATTGAAAAACAGTATCATGCATCTAGAGTATTATATAATCAATGTCAAAAATGAGTAGCCCCATCCGAGCTGCGTCTCACTCAAACACCCACTAGTTACTCAATTAAAGTTAATTTCAGGATCAGTGGTTCGAATGATTGTATTCATGAATATACTACGAACTTGCGTTATTCAAATAAGTAACATAAGTTCAATCTTATTACATTTAAGACTGTTATTCTATAAAATTATTTTTAAAAATAAAAATCAAAAACCGACTTCAAAACTGTAACCTATACCTATGTACAAACATAAACTAAAAAGTACAGAATAATATTTTAATTTCAAAGTAAGAGCCTTAAAGGACAATCAACAAAATTATTGATATTTATAAACAGTTCTTTTTGGAGTCGGTGCCAGCCAAAAAGAAGGACAGTTTTGAACTGGACACGAAGTGTTCCTACGAGAAAACGTCTTACGACACCTCTCCTTACGGTAATGTTCCTTAGGTCTGCGCCGCCGCTCCCCTACTTTTCGAAAGTTTGTTACAAAGGCAGAATTAAACTGTCCTTCTTGGCTGGCACCGACTGACCGGCAGAGAAATCGCGTAACAAACATACATTAAGTATGTTTATAACATACAAAAAGTATATTATATTTTATTCCACGATACCATCTACTTGTCTGCCATAAGAGATAAGATAAGATTTTTAAATTTGGAAATTAAGCTCCGGTATACTGCAATATGTACAAAGAAATCCTTTTTTTTATACTTTTTTTATGCTGCTCTAAATAACTTAAAACTTCATTTCCACAGACAACAACTGTGTTCATTCATCATGTATACGCAATATAGACTCACTTCAAACGCAAATAGAAAATGCAACCACAGAACAAAATAGAACCTATCAATTGAAAGAGCAGGTAAGGCAAAATGAAATACTAAAAATAAAGCATTTGAATATTATCACAATAAAATTCCTTTCGCGCATGCGTGCGAACGTAAAGCCGCCTTCAGTGGCGGCAAGGGAGTGCATAGAATTGCGCGTCTCGCAACTACTTATTTAAAACAATCCGTCGCGCGATCGAATAAACTTTCGCGGGAAATTATTACCGTCAATAAAAAACAGTGGATATTTTTTTTAATTCGTGTTCCAAATTTGATTTTAGATTTTATCTAGTGAGTTCGCATCGGCGTTTAGTGTGACAAAAAAAAATACATTCCGATTTCAAATATCGCAATCGAACTGTGTTAGAATTTAAAATATTTATAAATTTTGTGTTCTAATTTTGAAAGTTTTTAATACATTTGAGTGCAGTGCGTTGAATTACTGTTGGAAAAGGAACTCAAAAGGTATTTTCACGTCAATACTTGCTTTTAAATTCTAATGATAAAAGTTTTAATTACTTACCTAGTTCGCTCCAGTTCCAAACTACAAAGAAATTGAGCGGCTTATATTGTATCTAGCTAATTAAAATGGATTTAAAAGATCTATTTTATGATTGTCTTTAATTGTTCCGACACCATTTTTAATTGTCTGCCATCAGATGTAATTTATAAAGTCGTATATTTTATAGCAAATAGTGGCCTTGGGAGGGCACTTCTGAAGGTCGCGCTAACAGAAAGTAACATTATTTTAATAATATTGGCAATTTCTTTTTAAACTTTTATCAAAATTAACAATATGTCTCAAGGCTTAAAATAAACAAAAAATTAACTAACTTTATCTTGCTTCAACCAAGACTTTAACTAGTCACCTACGTAAACTCTATTTTTTGGAACGAAGTTCCTTATCGCGCGTTGTGAAAGGGGGCTAGACGGAAAAAAATCTTCCGACACTTTTTGTGTCACTGTCACTTTATTGTAAGCTGTCTCTCTCTCTCTCTTATAGAAAGCAAGCCAGATATTTTTTTCATTTCTATTTATATATATAAATAGAAATGTTTTTTTTTTATATATATATATACTCTCTCGACTTACATAACTTCGTTCCATCCGGGTGTCCCTTGACACCTCTCAAGTTTTTTTTCTTACTAAAGATTAAGTATGGCTTGTGTTTGACTACTATCCCACCATAATAATGTGATACCATTTTAAACTCTGTTGCTTAGAAGCATGGATACCGCGATGAGAAAGTCGTAGTTTACAATCCGACAAGGGATTAGGAAAAAGAGTGGGACGCGTGTTCGTGAATGGCACTATCTATAACATGCTATTCAAAGTCAAAGTCAAAGTCAAAGTCAAAACCATTTATTCAGTTTAGACCCTAGAAGGGCACTTATGAAGATCGTGCTATAGCACTTCTATAGCACGACCTTCATTCGGAAGTGACAACAACTGAGAAGAACCGGCAAGAAACTCGGCAAGATTTTTTACTGAAGATGTAAGTACTAGATATGTATAAATAAAAAAATCACAATTTCACCAGTTGTTTCAAATTAATATGTATCCATTACAATATTTAAAAAAGAAAAGAGGGACTATTGTAAAAAAAATACCGGGGAGTTTGTTTCGCCGTTTCGTTTTTTTTTTATGTCACTAGTGACAACGAGGCAGGTGGGTCACCTGATGGTAAGTGACTACCGTCGCCTATAGACATTAGCAATACCAGGGGGACTGCCAACGTGTTGTACACCTTATTACAATGCCTTAAGGGCAAGGGCAACTGGCTCTCAAGTGCAACTACCGGAACACACCAACAGGTGCTTGGCGACAGATTCTCAACTTGAGGGTGGTAGCCAGCCAGTCGAGTACCACATAGTACCCTACCACCGTGCTGTGGATTCCTCACGATGTTTTCCTTCACCGAAAGCTCAAGCTCATTGTAGGATTCGAACCCACGACCTTCGCCGCGGTATCCGACGTCACTTACAGGTCTCCTGACAGGTCTTTATTTGGAAATGGTGGTAACAGTAACAATAGCATTAAATAAGAGCAATAAGATGACGTTCAATAAGTGTTCCAAAATTGAATAAAGCATTTTGATTTGATAACACTAGCTGTCCCCGCGGTTTCCAATGGATCTTATCTTTATCCGGGATAAAAAGTATATGTATTAATCCAGGATATGATCTACTCATGTACCAAGCATCATCAAAGACCCTTCTGTAGTTTTTTACGTGGTATAACAAACTTTTACATCTATAATAGTATAGTTTTATTTTTTCAGAGAGATACCAAAAAGCTGTAATATTTTACCGCGTGGGATATTTTTCTTACATTGTTTTGTTACCTTGAGAGCTCAAAGCGAGGAGGTACCTAACTTGTTTTTCTCTCTCGCTGAATATGGTTTTTCTCTCTCGCTGAATACGCAACCCAAAGCTTATAGCTTTGGGTTGTCGTCATTTAAAAACGGCCAACTTGTCGAAGAAATATGGAGTTGGTAACTGCTTAAAAGTCTTCAAAAAGGAGGAGTTTCTTATTATTTCTTTCATCGTATTTTTGGTTTTGGCACCGACTTCAAACAGATCAATAGGTATGAACGAATCACTTTGTGCTAAGTATTATTATTTTAACTTTTTTAGGGTTCCGTACCCAAACGGTAAAAACGGTTACTAAGACTTCGCTGTCTATCCGTCCGTCTGTCACCAGGCTGTATATGAAGAACCTCGATAGCTAGACATTTGAAATTTTCACAGATGATGTATTTCTGTTGCCGCTATAACAACAAATACTAAAAACAGAATAAATAAATATTTAGGTGGGGCTCCCTCCCATACAACAAACGTGATTTTTTTGCCGTTTTTACAGAACCCTTCATGCGCGAGTCCGACTCGCATTTGGTCGGTTTTTTAGTTTCCTTATGAAGTTGTTTTTTTTATTATATGATATAATGATGAATGAAATATGATTAAAGTTATTTTCAATTTGCAGGAAAATTCCAATACAAAATGTAAAGTATCGTTGAATTGTCGTCAATCCTGGCTCCGTCACTTTGGCGGCAGCCAATTCCAATTTGCATGCTTAATGCCGTCGCACGCGGCAACTCATTTCATTTCTGAATGAGCAGACAACTGATTATTTATTTTAAGAAACAATTTATGTTCTCTTTTTGAATTTTGAATTCGTCGCTTTCTTTATTCAAACTAAAATCTTTATGGACGTAAAATAGTAGATGACTGCTTACTTCAACCATTTATGTTTAAAACTAGCTGTCCCCCGTGTTCCCGAAGGACCTTATCCTTACCCGGCATAAAAAGTATCATATGTGTTATTCCAGGATAGGATTTATCTGTGTGCCAAGTTTCATCAAAATCCGTTAGGCCGTTTTTGCGTGATTGAGTAACAAACATCCATCCATCCATCCAAACTTTCACATTTATAATATTAGTGGGATTTAATGTGTTGTCGACCTTCCGACCGACCGGCAACTGGCTCTCAAGTGCAACTGCTGGAACACGTCATCAGGTGCTTGGCGACAGATTTTCAACTTGATGGTAGTATCCAGACAGTCAAGTACTACAAAGTACTCTATGATTTTCTCCAGAAAAAAGCAACGTTATGGATATTTTTAACCTATTTTCATACCAAAATATACGCATATTAAAAAAAAAATGTACTAATCTACAAGTTATTCGGTCTCAATGGCTTTATGTTCTTTATCTAAATTATTTACGGGATCTGAGTACAAATTAAAGAAAAAATATAATTAACTAGATATATGTGTATTATGTATACATATAATATATGGGAGTCAGTGGGTTTATAAGATCTTATTTTAAAAAACTCAAAAAAAAAAACAAAAATGTACTCTTAGATTGCATTTCCGCAATAACTTAATTGACGTTTTGAAACGCTCCCATTAGCAAGCTAAGCCACATCTCATTTGTTTTTATATTCATTACAGTACAAAATTGAAATTTCACATTTCCTACACATTTTATTTTAAACGTCAAATAATTCACACCAAATAAACTGCAAACTCACCACAATCCATTTAATGGGCACGAATTCCACTTGCGTGGAAACCCTGAAACAACTAAACAATACGCCCGTGCTAGACGAAGATAAGCTCTATTGCGAACGTGTTAAAGTCGGATCAAATAGCGGCAATTAAAGCAATTTGCGTTTTTAAAAGTAAGGGTTGTCATTTACCTTGTACCACGAGACCCGCCCACGAGCGCTAACCGATTTTATAGAATTAAACACTCTCCGACATTATTTTATTCACGGAAATACTCTTTTGTGACGTCATATTTACATATTTTTATTTACCCTTGGCTTGTGGTGGGACTGTCATCCCATTATTACCTGCAAAATCAATTGAATTTCAGGAATCGCGATTTGAGTTATTTAAAATTGTTTAAAAACTACAAAAAAAAAATACAAAAAACATTAATTTCCAGCAAATTCACATTTTGACTTTATAACAAAATAAATATTATAATATGCTGATTTTAGACTTATAAATATGCAAAGCACTGTAGGTATTTAATAAATAAAAATAATGGCCTTCACACTAGGCAACATGCCTGTATCGTGAGGACCCAAATACGATTAACTTAACAATATTAATAAATTGATATTTTAGTCTAATAAAAAACTGGTAGAACCTATGATACTAAGCTATAGAATACTAATGGGGGATTTTATAATAATAGAACTTCTAGGACCGATTAAAAATGGAGCTGAGAAAACCACAGAACTAATAAAAAAGGTAGAAGGAGCGTACGTAAACAATAGTCTCCAATGAAGTGAAGCAACGTGCACCAAGTTGTGTGCATGACCTGCACGTACGTTATCCCGCGTCACTCGCATCGCACAGGAACACGATCGGCTTCATTTACTGTGCTTCACTTTAATTACGCGGGGCTCTGTCTACCTTTTTTATTTCGTCTGAGGTAGAAAGCTACATTATCCCTGAGTACTATTGACTTTTCATCTTGAAAACGCAAGTGAAACCCCGAGGCAGAAGCATGTTTTAATAATACGATTCCCCTCTCAAAATCGAGTTAGCAAACACAGTATCAATTACTAATTAATTTCTAAGGGAGCATCTCCTTTGTTAGTAATCAAAGATGATAATACTAAGATCTGAGTCTTAATTACCATCAAAGGGCCCTTCAGCCTTCACTTGGTGTAATGACATGTATCGAGTAATTAGCAATCGGAGGAATATCGCCTTTTGATCGTTTCATATACATAAGAGTATGTATCTAATCCTTATCAATCTATGGTTGTATTTGTCTATACAGGGTGTCCGGTAAGGAGTACGACAAAGACAAGATAGGTGGGCAGGTCACCTATATACAAAAATGACCTTAGTAAAAAGGTCACCATTGATGATTTGTATTTATAATTATGACGGGCCGGTTGGCGTGGTTGTTTATAACACACTACCTCGCCGCAGGTCGTGGGTTCGATTCTCATCCAGGACTGCCATTTGTGTGACTGCCTTAAACTTTAAAATCAAATCACAATGTTTTATTCAATCTTGGAACACTTATTGAACGTCATCTTATTGCTATTATTTAATGCTATTGTTACCACCATTTCCAAATAAAGACCTGTCAGGAGAAGAAACATCATGAACTAGGTATCTAAGCTTAAAACCTAGGCTGGATGGATTATGTAACAGCAGATAGACTAGGCTGAATATAATAGGGCCATTTAGTGTTTCTATTTTAGGAAGTGACCTGCTATCGATTATACTCAATGATTTGATTGCGTGTTTAAATGAAGTCGGATTATATCATAGAGCAGATATAGACGCAGATATGACACTTTACAATTTCACCTTTAAATATAGCTTTTATAATATTATAGACATTAGCAATACCAGGGGGATTACCAATGTGTTGTACACCTTATTACAATGCCTTAAAAGTAAAATTGGCTCGAGGTGCTTAGTGAAAGATTTTCAACTTGAGGGTGATAGCCTGCCAGTCGGGTACTACACCGTGCTATGGTTTCCTCACGATGTTTTCCTTCACCGAAAGCTCAAGCTCACTGTAGGATTCGAACCCACAACCTTCACCGCGGTATCTACCACTGAGCTATCATGGCCTTGATAATAATATACCTATACATGTTAATTCGAATTAAAAAAGAAGGTTTTAATTGAAATTGAGTAACAATGAGTGAGTCAATAGAGCATGACTCATGTTTTATATCATTGCAAATGCGTTTCATATCTCATAAAAGATATAAATATCAAACCATATGTTGTTTATTTTCACATTCATTATGCGATTTAAATATTTCATAGCGCGTTCATAATTATGAGTCACATTTTACATTTCCAGGATTTCAATTCCAATGAATGAATGAATGAATGAATGTAACAATTTCTGTTTATTCACATTGAAAACAGATCTGTTATTGATTGAGTAAATGAGAGCAATACCGTTTTTATTCCAGTGTCCGGGTGTCCAGTAAAGAGTAAGACAGAATTAAGGGGGAGATAAATGGGTGGATAAATTTCACCTACCAAATATACAAAAATGACCTTAGTAAAAGTGTCACCATTTTCGAGATATTCACTATCTAAAATAAAAAATTCAATATATAATAATAAGATACATACACCTCCTCCGTTTTTGAAGTCGTTTCAAAATCAGAAATATCAAAATATCTCGAAAATGGTGTCATTTTAACTGAGGTCATTTCGGAGATTATCTTTTCTCGGGAAAAAATAATCTTACTTTTTATTCCAGGTTTCGTCAAAATCCTTTCAGTAGCTTTTGCGTGAAAGAGTTACAAATATCTTCACATTCAAACATACTTTCACATTTAAAATTATCAATAGTTGTAGGTATATATTCCATCTCGACACTTCTGTGCAAATGCCTAGTCTATACTAAAATAACAGGTACATTTCGATCAATGGTGGTAGTTCTATAATAGGTAAAGGCACACGCGGTAACTGTCCGATTTCTACCTACCCTGCTAGGTGCTAGTCATGAGACCATTTTATAGCGCGACCCGAATTAGGGTTGCCAGTTTATTGGTTTCGTAAATCATAATAATATAAAATAATACTTTTTGTCCCGATAAAAGACGAGTGAAAAGCGCTAGTGAAAAATATAAAATGAAAGAAAAATGCAAATTAATGAGTTATGGAGACAAAAAATAAAAGAATAATTAAAGAGCTCGTAGAAATTGGTTTCAATTAAACTTTAAATTTAGAAATGAATATTTTTAAGTTTAAATTAAAATGGAATGGAAATATAATAGCTAACTGAAAAGTAGGTACATAAACGACTTTGAAATAAAAGAAATAAAAATAGCGATATCAATATAATGTACCCCTTTTTTTTCTCTGTCCAGTTATTTAAAGAGGTTGGGCATTCTAAATAGGTAAGAACATAATTTCGAATGCTTTAGCCAAAAACCTTGATTTTATTATACAAACGCGATTGGTGCATTTAATGAACTTTTAAAAATTTGGTATAGTAAAAATACAGGATGCATTTCTTCCACATAAGGTAGATTCGATACACTAGAAATATTTAATTAGCTGGAACATATTATATAAACAAACAGAAATTTCAATTTCATTTATTTGTATAAATGGCGAAATATATTTGGCATCCTTAGAATTCGATCACACGGAATGACCAACCAATGTTTTCGGCCTTCGTTTTACGCTTCCACTTAATTAAAACAATTGATTGCGTGGGAGTTTTATTGATTGACAGCTCTGATTTTATGGTTATTCTATACCGTTTGTGTTTTCGTGACTCAGGTTTCGATCTTAATTAATTAGTTAAACAAAATTGTGCTTAGTAACGAGTCGTGTAGGAAAAGGCGATGATAGCTCAGTGGTAAGTGACCTGTTGGTGTGTTCCGGCAGTTGCACTTGAGAGCCAGTTGCCCTTGCCCTTAAGGCATTGTAATAAGGTGTACAACACGTTGGCAGTCCCCCTGGTATTGCTAATGTCTATAGGCGACGGCAGTCACTTACCATCAGGTGACCCGCCTGCCTCGTTGTCACTAGTGACATAAATATATATATGTATATATATGTATATGTACCTAAGCGTACCTACCTGTTAAATAGAAGAAAACAATATTCTTTCCAAAAGGTTTTTTTGATCGATTATGAAGCCGCCGAAACGAAGCGATCATGCCGGTGGTCAGGTAACCTGATAGCTCTCCGATTTAAGAAAGCTATGTACAAAACTTGAAGTATTTATCATAGTTTATGCTGTGCGTTTATGAGTCAGTCATTAAGAACAATTTAAAAATTTATAGCTGCCAGCCTGCTGGGAACCTTGCCGATCGGCAGCAGCGGCAGCCTCGAAGAAGTTTTTTTTATAAATTATAGTTGTACATTTGTTTGTATATTTTATACATTTGTTTTAAAAACAAATTGTTTATTATTTTAATATAATAAATACATGTTTAGGTTTACATGTAGCTTCTGATTCCATGCATCCTCTGCATAGGGGGCTGTCTGTCACACCTATGGTAAATAGGTTTTTGTTCAGGAGACAGTGGCCGGTTATAATTCCTTTAATTTTGCGGATATATAAATAATGAGAAAAAACCGTTTTTACCGTATTCAAGATTTAAAGTAACTGCCTATAGATAATACAATTACTACATAATATGTAAAATGTAAAATGTCCACACATTAATATTATTTTTAGTTTCTATCGCAACCCACACATGATAAGGTCCCATTCTAAAGGACTAAGTATATCACTCCGAGGTCGCTATACTGGTTACTGATAACCTATCAGACATTATTGTTATAGACAACAAATAAATACTTATATAGGTCAAACATTTTTCATTATATTGAGTTAGTTAATATTTTCACCTCTCCAGCATTAAAAGGGCGGTTTTGGTGCGTAAAAACTCGTCGCAAAATCGCTTTTTGCTGCGAGTTAAAAAGTGATTTGAATTTGGAACACACTGTGCTTAGTAGTCCATATTATAATAGCACACTACCACGGTATCTATATATAGCTCTTGTATAATTCGAGACTACTTCGCTAGTTCTTAATTTAAAGTAAGTTTGTTCATTTGTTGAACAAATACCTTACAATTAGATTGGTTGTGGATTATATAAGAATAGTGCTTGAGCTACCGACCTTTGCTTAGGATTGATATTAGGTGCGGGTTGGTCAAAATTGTAGCTTAGTGGAGACACATTTAAGGCGATGATAGCTCAGTGGTAGTGACGTCGGATACCACGGCGAAGGGTATGTGTTCGAAGCCTACAATGGGCTTGAGCTTTCGGTGAAGGACAACATCGTGAGGAAACCATAGCACGTTGGTAAGGTACTTTGTAGTACCCGACTGGCTGGCTACCACCTTCAAGTTGACAATCTGTCTCCAAGCACCTATCGGTGTGTTCCGACAGCTGAAGACAAGAGCCAGTTCCCATGTAGGCTTTGTGTGCTTACCACCGTTGACCACATCATCACATGGATGGTTTTTATTCCGGGCAAAGATAAGATCTGTCGGGATCGCAGGTGAAACCGCGGGGGATAGCTAGCACACGCAATAAAATACTTAAGGTAACACGTATAAGGAAATTACTATTTGCAGATTGCATCTTATCGTTGCGCCCGGTGGCAAACGCATCGTGTATTACATAAAGTATATAAGACTAGCTGTTCCCCGCGGTTTCTCCCGCGTTCCCGTGGGATCTTATCTTTTCCCGGGACAAAATGTAGCCTACGTTCATCAGGGATAATGTAGCTTTCGAATGGTGAACGAATTTTTCAAATCGGTCCAATAGTCCAGGGCCTATTCAATGCAAACAAACAAACAATAAAATCTTTCCTCTTTATAATATTAGTATAGATAGATCTAATCAGCAGATGAGCTTGTGTTTGACCGCAATCTCACCATGGTAAGTGACGATGCGGCCGAAGGTGGTAAGCACACAAAGCTTGGGTACCTACTGGCTCTCAAGTGCAGCTGTCGGAACACACTGATTCAGGTTTCTATTTATAATATCAAAATAACAGCTTTTAACTCAATGCATATAACAGTATACGGAACTTATAGAGGTAACAAGAAAAAATGACTGTCTGTTTTGTCCGGTTAATCTCCAAAACGGCTGATTTTGACGAGATTTTCACTGAAATAGAATAGTCTAGACTCTAACGCACGATTTGGAAGGTTGCTTTTGCAGAGAAGAGCCGGCAATCATTTCAATTACTCTTTTCAAAATCAATTTCACCTATTACATTCAATAGTTTTATTTATTAAAACAGACAGATAACTGGTGTTATAAATAAGATGTAACTATTACTTTTATTCCTGGAAAAGATAAGATAAAACCAAACTCAAGTCACTTTAGCTGCCGAGAAAGCAGTGACAGACCAAACATCTATCACTACTCGTATAAGTAAAAAAGGTTTTTCACTCCTCTTGCTCAAAAAGACCGTCATTGTGGTGTACCAGAGCGAAGAAAAAATAGCAATTCTTGTTTTAGGGGAAAAAGTATTTTTTTTTGTGTGTCAAATGACAAGGAGCCAACAAAAACGAAAAAGTCTTTAGTCATACGTAGAATAATCATGAATAAAGACTCAACTTATTACTGTTTCATAAAAAAAGAACTTCATTTTAATTTTGAAAATGGAACTAAAATCGGCGATCTCTGGTAGAATGCATGCAATGTGTTGCGGCTAGAAGAAACAAAAAAAGACATTATAAACTACATATTTCATATTGTATTGGATTGTTTTATTTTCTCGCAATCGTAGTGAAAAGTATAGTGTAACACACGGCGCTAAAACCCATTAAAACTCGGTTTCTATTTACTAAACTACCTCGTATATAATGGGTCATTTTAGCTCCTTGTATAACAATCTACTATTAAGTTAAGTGGGTGAAAAAGGTATCATATATTCCGATATCCTTTGACATTAAAATAACTATTACTGAACTTCAGTTAAGGCTTAGTCGAAAATAAGAGTTGGTAACCCTGATCAAAAACGAATCAAAGATTCACTCACGTTCTTTGACCTGCAGAAAATTATACGTAGTCTTTAATGCTCCCCAATCAAGTCGAGCCGAAATATCGGCGGAACGCAGCTCCGCGGAAAATTAAGTTTTGTATTGGATCGTAAGTAAACGTAATTACTTCAACACAGGTCTGCGCTCCACTCTCTTTAAAGATATTCATGTTAGACTGCAGGCCATTGAACTGTAATTTTTTCCACGCTCGTGACTTGTTAGGGACAGCGAATCGACCCAAAATTAAATAAAAACAAAAACCTAACGTTAATACAATTTTAAGGCGATGATAGCTCAATGGTAGTGACGTCGGATACCGTCAGTAGGGTACTTTGTAGTCCTCGACTGGCTGGCTACCACCCTCAAGTTGAAAATCTGTCGCCAAGCACCTATCAGTGTGTTCCGACAGCTGCACTTGAGAGCCAGTTCCCATCTAGGCTTTGTGTGTTTACCACCTTGGGCCACATCATCACTTACCATGGTGAGATTGTGGTCAAACACAAGCTTATCCAGAATAAAAAAAAACATGGTCAAGATAACGTTTTGCTATTTTGATCTTTAATAGCTAGTATAGAAGTTTGAAAGTAGCACCAGTGTCTGAAAAATTGAAAGACGATAGATTGGCATGTCATGAGGAGGGATGAAAGGCATGTAACGAGAAGGTATTCAGTATGCGTGTGGATATAGAGGTAGAGGAAGGCCGAAGAAGGTATGGATGGACTACTTGAAGAATGATATGTTTATGAAAGGTGTGAGTACTGAGACGACTAATGATAGAGCGGAGTGGAAGATGAAAACATGTTTTGCCGACCACACTTAGCGTGGGATAAGGATAAGACGAAATTTATAGCATGTAAGTACTTTGCCCAAAGAAAATTGACATTGTCATTCACCGCGGTAATGCAGCGATTTGGGGATTTTTTCTGATAATTTTAGTTCAGCTTTTTAGTTTCATTTCCTATGATGAAACATACAGTGTAAATTATTTTTTGAAATATTATGCACGAAAATCACTTACCGTAAAATGGGAATTCTCTTTTTTGTATGAGTTAATGAACTAAACACACATTCGTATATTTTTCGTGATTCCAAAACTATACTCTATAGGTACTTGAGCGATTTTGAATAGCAGAGCTTTCAATTTAACTCATCATCATCATAGAGTTTTTATGAATGCATAGGATCTATTGGGAATTCGAGTGGCTTTTTAGAGCTCTGAGATTCATGCCCTGGTTTTATTTCGACATTTACAAGCCATGATACCTCAAAGGTTGTTTGTTACTGGATTCGAATCCCATAATAAGCCTGAGATTTCGCTGTGGGAAACACCGAGAGTAAAAGTTACCAGTTTGTTTCGGCAGTTGCACTTTAGAACACATAATTGAAAAATCGGCAACAAATTGGCAATCCTGCTGCTAATATCTATAAGCGACGGTAACCCCTTACCAAAAGTTGACCCGCATGCATATATTTTTCAAACACCTGAGATTAAAAATTTGAAATCCGTCCACTATTGATGAAGAAATCAGTGAACATACGTAAACAGAACATAATGTAGGTACCTACCATTGATGCTCATCTTTTTACTTGAATCGCAAGTTCTACGAGTATATGAATATTGGTTTGAATGCTTATAAATATGCGAATCAAGGGCAGATGCGTGCACAACTCACAATTCAATGCCAAAAGATAAATATTATTACATTACATTTCACACTATCAAGTACCTAATAGGAGTAGGAAACAGTGCTCAAGCATCCTTCATAGCAGATACTGACGCTAAATATAACATCAAAAGCGAATAAAAGCAATGCATTAGTCTAGAAACTAACAATATTGTTTTCTCAAGTGACTCGAATTCTTGTATTCAATGAGCTGTTGGTTTCTGGATTTAAATAGATAGTACATGAACTATAGAAACAAAAACAATGTGAAGGGATCAAAATTAACAAGTTATAGTTTAAAAAACTGTTTGATCGGCAGTAAAAATAAGTTAGTATTTAATAGTGTGTTAAAAAGACTTTGAAATACAAAGATAGTAATTTTTTTTTATTTGCAACTATCTTCTACAATTCAAAAGTTAGAGGAGACACTTGTTACGGCTTTAAATTAAATCTAAGCAGCTATTAAACTTCATGAAAAATCATTTTTAAAATTATCTTTAATTTTTTTAGGCACACTACAACTCAACCGCTTCGTGCAATCTTGTTACATATATGCCAGCCACACCAAATATTCTTTCCTTATTAAATTCGCTACCCTAAAGTTTAGGATGATACACACCTACAAAATGTGACATAGGTACGGACAGATGCGAAGCTTACATCACAAAATCCATTATCAAACAGATTTTCAGTTTTTGCCATTTAAACGGATTGCTACGGATCCATAAAAAGAATGCATTTCAATGATCAAAGAGTCACCAAAATACCCCTCTGTGTGCATTATTCAATTCTACCAAAATCCCGAGAGTATTGTGTTGTACTACCATCCGGCTACATCTAGCTGGTACTGAGATAGTTTGCATTCGGAATATATCCGGACAATGGGCAGCCTGTCCGGACAGACGGGGGTCCGGATATACGGATTATCTTCATTTGTTTTAGATGAATGTTCACAGTGCTGGACGATTGCACGATGGTACATCGCACGGAGATCGTACGGAATGATTGAATGAGGGAATGGAGTGGACCAGATAGGTTAGAGCGGTTTTCGGTTAAGAGTAAGGACCTTTGATTTAATAATGGTTATTTCTAGACAATTAGATTTGACTCTTTGTTGGAATATCAGGGTGATGGTAGCTCAGTGTTAAAAACAAGTATATCTATGAATACCTAATAGATAAATATGAATTGGTTGTGTGATAGGACATGTGTAAAAATAAGGAATACTAGGAATGAAAGTTGATTAAATGGAAGAATTAATTGAATGAAATCATTAATATGGACAAAATACAAAGCAGATATTAGTAGGTTTGTATCAACTAGAAAGCTAATAATAATATGAACTCTAATATCATTGTGTAATATTTTTTTTAATACAGTTGCTCAAAAAGTGGTGTATTACAGGGAAATATAGCGTTCGGGATGTGGGCTATTACATACTAGTGTTTTTTTTTTACCTTTACCGAACTAGTGCGTCTCTTTCCCAACTGTCAAAATAATGTCTATTAAAAAGAAAAAACCAACCATGAAGTTTTTACTAAAGAGTTTTTGTGATTCATACAAATACGTATATTTCTAAAAAGAAGCTACTAATTTATTTCAATATCAGATTTAATGATTTCATTGAATGAGTTAGGTTAGGTTTCATTTCATTTCATCTCATTAAATTTCATTTTCATTTCATATTAATAAAAAAAATATACTGAAGACTAAGCTGTATGGATAGTTCCCTTTGGGTGAAGAAAAAAAACCTCTGCTTATATTCTACGGTTGGCGCCATTTTCCAGAAATTTTCTTTGCGAGTTTAGTTGTTTGTTGCACAAAATGAGTAATTTCGACCCTATTTTTTTTAATTAACACCACCGGAATCACTATAGTTGCACAAAAATTGTATGACAAATATACATGAACAATCATACGAAATTAATAATAGTTTGTCTCAAACAGTAAATATGCAACCTAAAACTTCCCCAGTAAGTTTAAAAAACTGTACCAATTTCAATGTACATGTGTACTATAACTTTTATAAGAAATAAATGATTAGTTAGTTGGGTTTATTGTGTTTTTATTATTTTATTAAATTGCTTCATTTTTTCGCAACTGTATTAAAAATAGTCGTTCAGTACACTTGCGGAACCGTCATTGCAACTTGTTCCGACTGTCAACCCTCGCCTTCGGCTGCGCCTCGGCTCGGGTAGACATTTGTCGGAACTCTTTGCAATAACAGCCTTTCCGCACTTGTAATGAAATATACTATTCTGTAGAATTTAAAGCTACAAAAATTATGGTAGATTAGAATTCACATGATTTTTTAAGCTGCTTAAAATCTAAAATAAGGTCCAGAATTGTACTTACTGGTCCAAAATTTTCCATAAACTGAAACAAATATAAAACTCATTTCTGTAATAGCAAAATATCTTACTACATCCACTTTGTAATAGAAACAATTTTACCCAAATATAATAGAGGATTTCAAACGAACATCCTAATTACGTATTTCACATAGCTATAACCCCATTTATTTTGATAGCAACAAATATTATCGCTCTTACGGAAGGACAGACCTCATGCAGTGCATGAAGGTTTGTTGTAACGTATTTAGCCTAAGAAACCAGCTACACTCATTAGCATTGCAAATGTATGCATATGTCTTGCACTGTATGCAGTCAGGGGTGGACTCAGTGATTTAAATCAAGGAGTGGGGCAAGTCATTTTGGGCAAAAGCGTCGGGAGCAGTTGTTTAAAAATATTTTTTGTTGAATTTTTCAAAATATTAATCTTCAATATACCTTAGTGTAAACAAAGTTCACAAAAAAAGCAAAACACTCAATCAGGACATGTCAGCGCGGAATGGAAAGAATCATACTAAAATTAAAGAAAATAAACAAGATACACAGTCAGACGATAAGAAAGAAAACAAAACTAACTGATGCTTTAAAACAAGCATTAAAACTAAAATGGCAATGGGCTGGACACATTTCGCGACTAACGGACGATAGACGGACCATTCAAACCACAACATGGAAGGGACTTATAGGAAAAAGAAACGTGGGCAGACCACATAAAAGGTGGACCGATGAAATTATAGAGACTGGCGGAACTAACTGGCTCGAAAACAGAAGAGATGGAAAGGAATGGAGGAGGCCTTCACCCAAATGGGATCCATTTGAAAATCAGAAAATATTAATGAAACTAAAATAATAATACAAGAAAAATTATAACTAACAACCCCACTAACATACTTACTAACATGAAAAAATGTAAAAATCAAATGGAAAACAATAAAAGCTTTATTATTATACCTTAGTGTGTTTTTAAAAGACTTCAAAAAAGGAGGAGTTTCTCAATTCGACCGTATTTACAATGATGTCAATTCAGTTGTTTACATACTTAACTACATAATATCTATCTTTGACAAGAAGTATTAATGATTAATCTAAGTAATTAACTTGTTTTGAAAATAGTTACTGCTGCGTTTATTACCGGCACTTCTCAGCAACCTATCCGTGTCAGATCAGTCAGAATATAAGAAAAGCATTTTTAAATACAAATCTAACAACGTATTGTAGACTTTTGACGTAACACATTTATGACGTCACAATTCAGTATTTAATACTTACAAAACTTCATATATATTTTTCTATATTACTATACTAGTAATAGTTTAGTTTAGTTAACGCTCGTTTTGATATAGGTTACAAAGAGTAGACGATATGAAATATCAATCAACATTTTAAGCCAATGTTTGCCCCAACAGTTGCATAACGTTTGCCAAATACGGCACTGTGTAATAGCGACGCAGATAGCGATGTATTTATATATGAGTGAGTCTCTGAACGCTAGACAAAATATTGTTGGAACGCTATATTTGTCTATCTTTAGTCTATGTTTTCATTTAGAGGTTTCCACACTGTAGGGACTGCAGGATTCATCGACGTTTTAATCGATTTTAAATTTACCTACTCTATGAACTAAGGTAAAACCTTAAACAACAACATTAACTAAATTATTCAGTGTATTTATTTTAGTTTCAAAAAGTTTCTGAGATACAATTCAAAACAGTATTATATTTCAAAAGAAAAATCTTCAACCCATTGGCTCGCTAATGGGACGGTCGAGCTAAAACTAAATATTGTATATTGAAATAAAATTCCAAGAATCGTAATTCTATTTATTAATGGGGAGGAAGCAAATCTAATCTCAAGAGTAGAATCCAAGATGGCGGATTAACATAAATTGAAGTCCTGAACATGTACAATCTTCAACGGCCCATATCTTTTAACTGGTGCCTCGGAGGACAAAATGTAAAATCTGACAGCCAATCCTACTACCGCGCGCGCTCATTGGTCAACAAGTTTTGAGTTTGAGGGATGGCCTATGCTATATAACCAAGGAATTTATATACTACATGCTAAAATCCTTTGCCTGCACTACAATAGAGTCTTCCGTCTCTTTTCACGAAATCACTCCCACAGAGCAAAATCAAAATCAAAACTCATTTATTCAGTTTAGGCCCTGGTAAGGCACTTATGAAAGTTTACAATCGACTCTACCACCGGTTCATACACTACACTTAAACTTAAGGTGACGATATACGCGAATGACCTTGCTCGATTGGCGCTGCACCCCCCGCGCGCCCTCACAAAGAACGCGCAACGCTCTCCCTCGCAACTCGAATCGAGACAAAACAGATATTTTAAAAGTTCATAATACAGCTTGAAACGTAATAGTTATAGGAGTTACGTGACAATGAACCTTATTTCTATAAGATAAGGTCCAATTTCAAGTATCACAGGTTTCAAAGTATATTTGACGAATTGTACAAGCTATGGTGCCGCATAAAACTTAGGGTGAGTCCAACAACAATTTCAAGTTTGTTGGTTATCAAAAAATCTATTTTTATTATCTTATTAAATATAATTCTTCTGTACGTGTGTTTGTCACCTAACGGCTGGACCGATATGGATGAAATTTTGTGTGTAGGTGGCGCTGGAAACGGGTTCTAAGTTTTGTTTTAATTTCAGGGCAGGACGTCTGCCGGTCCCGCTAGTATATGTATAATATTTTTCGAAGTAATAATTTAAAAAATGTCTTTATTTATTTTTATTATGTAATATATAGGTTTTTTTAATTATTAGCGTTCGCTATAATATGTTTTCATCCGTGTGGATGTCGAATACTGCAAAAAAAAGTAAGTTGTGTAACTTGATGAATTCATACTTATACTATAATCAACTATATGAGTAGTTCTACAAACTAACGAACTTTCGACGCCTCAGCTAAAATACCATGAAACATTTTTAAAAGTTTCTAAAAAACATCGCTTAATTAATGGACGAGCCCTAGCAACCGCATCGCGATGTATAGCTAAAATATACAACACTGCTTTAATAACACCATTTATGATATTGTATCGAGTGGAGAAAAAAGTAGCACAGGTCCGATCAGCACAACGTCCCGTCCCGGACTGAAATGACGGGCGAACGAGGGGACCAAAGCTGTCACCGAGTTAAAAATCGAGTATAAATTTAATTAAAAAATAACAGTAACTTTTTTTGAAAAAACAACAAGACAGTGCTATTTGTTTTAGGTGTAAGAATATCTGTAATTAATTTCATGTTATTTGAATCCGTAATATAGGAGAGAAATATGTTTGAAATTTCCAAAAGGCTCATATTCGCGATTTTTTTCTGATGTTCTCGATGATAAAATTAAAATTTGAAAAAAGTCATTCTATGTCGTGTATCCTCTAGTTTAACATATATTTTTAATAAATCACTTGCAATAAAGAATGCAGAGAAATATTGTATCGAAAATCGTCATTTCACGTATATCGTCGCCTTAAAAGCGGAGCCTTAAAGGAGGAGACAAGAAACTCAGCAAGGCATATTTTTTTAGATTGCAGGAAAGCGAGAGTCTCATCAAGTCCCTACTCCATATTGTAGATAAAGCTACACTCCAAACTCACCTGTAATTTAATTCTGACCGATTCTCATGAAGGTTCTTCGAGGCAAAATAAAGGCGATGATAGCTCAGTGGTAAGTGACGTCGGATACCGCGGCAAAGGTCGTGGGTTCGAATCCTTACAATGAGCTTGAGCTTTCGGTGAAGGAACACATCGTGAGGAAACCACAGCACGGTGGTAGGGCACTTTGTAGTACTCGACTGGCTGGCTACCACCCTCAAGTTGAAAATCTGTCGTCAAGCACCTGTTGGTGTGTTCCGGCAATTGCACTTGAGAGCCAGTTCGCCTTTAAGGCATTGTAATAAGGTGTACAACACATTAGCAATCCCCTGGTATTGCCAATGTCTTTAGGCGACGGTTGTCACTTACCATCAGGTGACCCGCCTGCCTCGTTGTCGTCACTTGACATAAAAAAAAAAAATAAAAAAAAAAACACATGATATAGTTACCTACGATTAGTTCTCACAAACAAATCGCCTTAAATACCCATTTCACATAAACCACACCTACACCTACACCTACACCCTGTATAGAACAAGGGATCATTAGTGGCACTCTACATTTTACTGCGTTAGTGGAAACTCTCCCATATGGTTACCATTTACCTCCATTTGTATGGACATGTCCAGCTTTATGGACAGAAGGGGTCACGTTTTAAGACAATGATCTAGGCATTGACGTCGGATACCGCGGCGAAGGTCGTGGGGTCGAATCCTACAATGAACTTAAGCTTTTTTATATCACTAGTGACAACGAGGCAGGCGGGTCACCTGATGGTAAGTGACTACCGTCGCCTATAGACATTAGCAATACCAGGGGGACTGCCAACGTGTTGTACACCTTATTACAATGCCTTAAGGGCAAGGGCAACTGGCTCTCAAGTGCAACTGCCGGAACACACCAACAGTGCTTGGCGACAGATTTTCAACTTGAGGGTGGTAGCCAGCCAGTCGAGTACTACAAAGTACCCTACCACCGTGCTGTGGTTTCCTCACGATGTTTTCCTTCAGCGAAAGCTCAAGCTCATTGTAGGTGGTAGTAGGTGTGTTGGTGAAGGAAAACAAAAAGAACCCATAGCACGGTGGTGGGGAACTATGTAGTACCTAAATGGCTGGATACCATGAATAGCCAGCTAGTCGAGTAGGACTGCGGATTACTCATTTACCGAAAGCTCAACATCGTTGTAGGATTTGAACCCACGACCGTGGTATCCGACATCAAAACATTGCACGTATCAGAAGGTTGCATTTGCTGAAAGACCCGGAAATAAACTCAGCAATATTTCTTATAATAATAATATAAAGAGGAAAGATTAGTATGTATGTAAATAACGAATAAACTCATAAACTACAGGGCTGATTTCAAAAAATCTTTCACCATTTAAATACACCATTATTCCAGATTAACATAGGCTATATTTTTATCCCGGGATGAGATAATATCCCACGGGAACGCGGGTGAAACTTTTTTTTATGTCACAAGTGACAACGAGGCAGGCGGGTCACCTGATGGTAAGTGACAACCGTCGCCTATAGACATTGGCAATACCAGGGGATTGCTAATGTGTTGTACACCTTATTGAGGCGAACTGGCTCTCAAGTGCAATTGCCGGAACACACCAACAGGTGGTTGGCGACAGGTTTTCAACTTGAGGGTGGTAGCCAGCCAGTCGAGTACTACAAAGTACCGAAACTGCGGACGACAGTTAGTTACTCAATAAAATCTTCACATGGCCGTGTTTTTTAATTTTTGAAATGGTTACCCTACTCGGGTATCAATTACTGCGTTAGCTCTCATCAACCCTTATAATTGAGGGTCGTTTGCACAAGTACAACAATATAGTTTCATATACTTACTAATGTAACATACGATCAGAAATAAGTTATTGCAGCATTGATATCTAATAACTAAAGATAAACAATCCCAAGCAAAAGTACTCTCAAAACTGTCTCAAATTGTGTTGGGTAATACTAGTTATTTTTTTAAAGTTTTATTCACAAAGCTATGTACAAAGGCAATAAAATTGTACGACTCATACCTGCTAGCCAAAATATATCTTAAACGAGCACTGAGGCATGTTTACCGTCGGAGCGTTCGAATGCTACTAGATTAAAAGACCACCCAAATGTTTGCATATATTCTTCACTATTCTACCATCGCACTGCTCGCCGGGGATGTGGAGCTCATCCCCATATCCTCGAGCCGCCTCGTTCGTCCACTGAACGATTCAGCCGGACGTTTCTTCTGCGGACCATTAGGATGTGGAATGAGCTCCCCATTACGGTATTCCCTCCGCGCTATGATATGGGGTTCTTCAAAAAGGGCGTAAAGAGAGCTCTTCAAGGTCGGCAACACATCGGCAATCACCCTGGCATTGCAAATGTCCATAGGCGGCGGTGACCACTTACCATCATGTGGACCGTCTGCCTATTAGTCAACCTATTATTTATTACGAACACACAGACAGACAGACAGACGCGACGGCTTTGTTTTATATAATAATGTAGGGATAAACAAAATTACAAAATAAAAATAGGTAAATATCTCAGAAACTACGAGATGAAAGCTAGTTACATGTAATACACACAAAAAAGGTCAAATATCCGTCTATTCCCATAAGAAGTAAAACAATAAAATCACCGGTTCGATTCCCCGTCCGGTAGATTTATCGGTCGTAAACTCCGCGAACAATGGGCTATTACGGGACACTCAATTTGTCGCGACTTCGATACAATGTTGCTTAATTACTTCTATAATACTTACAGGCTTTAGCTTACAGGCTGTTTTGTATGCTACTTTAAAAGATATCCGACAGTGAAAGTTGATGTAAGAAATTACATAAAATCCCACTTTTAAGAGCTTTTTACTCTCTTGAAGGTAGTCTCCTGGGTCAATAAATGAATTCTAATAAGTCCATCAGTAAGATTAACAAAAAATATTGGACACGTATTTTTTGCTTTATCAATTCAATAATAATATACAAAGTTATAGCGCATCAAAGCATAGGAGTGGGGGCTTGTGACGTCACTTCGTGGTAAAATTTGCACCAAGGTGTGACATCACGCTAAATTTCAACGCACTGTATCCTCGTCATTTTTCGTTTACGGAACAAAATAAAAAATACGTGTCCAATATTTTTTGGTAATCTAACTGACGGACTAAATATATTTTTTTAGGATACTACCCTATTATTAAGAAAGTAAAACGGTGCAAAGTTACGGCAGTATGGAACTGTAGGACTGGACTGGCTGGCTACCATCCTCAAGTTGAAAATCTGTTGCTAAGCACCTGTTGGTGTGTTCCGGCAGCACTTCAGAGCCAGTTGACTTCAATGCATTGCAAAAAGTCGTCACTCAATCCGTTCAGCCGTTTTTGCGTGAAAGAGTAACAAACATCTTCACATCTTATGACATTTATAACACTAGCTGTCCCCCACGGTTTCACTCGCGTTCCGGAAATATTTTATATTTTCCCGGCCTAAAAAGTATCCTTTATTTTATCCCAGGTTATTATCTACCTGTGTGCCAAGTTACATCAAAATCCGTTCAGCCGCTTTTGCATGAAAGAGTAACAAACATCCATTCATCTAAACATTCACATTTACCTATAATATTAGTAGGATTAAAGTAAGAAGGTCAGCATTCTCCCTTACAGAGCCACGTTTCTGAAGTTCACCTGCTCAATTATGTAGGAATAACCTAATATTTGATTTCATTAAATCTTCAAAGTAGTAAAATAAATGGAGCATAAACACCATACCTTTTGATTGCGTTGACTTAAAAGTTAGATTTTTTCACTGCTCCTAGGGATTGCAGACTTGAGTATTTTATATTAATTTAAATTTAACGCGTGTTCCTGAAAAAAAGGTCTTGACAGACGGACAGACGGACGGACGGACCATAAAGTGATCCTATAAGGGTTCCGTTTTTTTTCCTTTTAAGGTACGGCACGCTAAAAAAACGTCGAAATAAAGCTTGCGAAATAAATAAAGGTCAAATACTAAGACTTCTACCGACCGTCCGTCCATGTATACTTGATACTTTACACTGTGTAATTAAGTCCATTAATTTAGACAATTCTGAAGCGGGCAATGAAAAATGTGCCTACGTAATAAGGGGGTGAAAAAAATACATGTTTTTTATATAAATTAACACGATAGTATATCATTGGGGCCGTTAAACTGTCACTGCGGGGTTATAATGAGAGTTTTACATATACCATGTATTTTATAAGTTTTTAGCTGAGGGTTAAAGTGTGGGCAAAAATAAATATATTTCATTGGAAACTTGAAGGTCATTTAGCCAGAAAGCAAAACTTTTGGTGTAAAAGAGTGTTAGAATGGAGACCATGGGACCAGAAATAACCTCGAGGGCGACCACAGATGAGATGGAAAGATGACATCAAAAAAGTGGCGGGCAGCAACTGGACTCTAATTGCCCAAGATAGAGGAAAGTGGAGGGGGTTAAAGGAGGCCTACACCAAATATTTGGTCGATTAAGGCTAAAGAAGAAGAAGGAAACTTGAAAGAAAAAAAACATTCAGTTTAAGCTCTAGATGGGCTGATGACTTTTTGTAGGTCGAACTGTAGTTACCACCGGTTCAAAAATCAGCCTTCAACTGAGAAGAGTCGGCAAGAAACTCGGCATGGTTATATATTTTTCTAATTTTTTAGACCTTCCATTTTGTTTTTTATTTTTTAATTAAAATGTTTAACAATTTTATGCACACAAAATAAACATTAAAACCTGACCTAATAACCTATTTAAATAAAAATATTACTGCGGGTTTTTGTGCTAGTAAAAAACAAGGAGCTTTTGTCCATAGTTCAGCAATTACACTATGAGAAGTGTTAGCAAGTAAGTCACATAAGCCTTTGGAGAAACTCAATCTCAAGTTCAGCTGCCAAAATTCGCCAAGGTGTCAGTAATAAAAGCAATGGCGAATCCTATTATCCTTACGTAGTTTAAAATAAAGTCACTTTCCGCGTCTGTCTGTTTATCCTCCTAAACCACGCAACGGATTTCTGGTTTCACTATAATTTAGAGAATTTCTTCCGGAAGGTTTATATGTATAATACACTAGCTGTCCTCCGCGGTTTCAACCGCGTACCCGTGGGATCTTATCATTTCCCGGGATAAATAGTAGCCTATGTGCTATTCCAGACTATAATCTATCTCTATGCCAAATTTCATCCAGATCCGTTCAGCCGTTCTGGCGTAAATGAGTAACAAACATACATCCATCCATCCATCCAAACTTTCACATTTGTAATATTAGTAGGATTAGTAGGATGCACACATTATAGTAGAGAAAAGTGAAGAATTTTAATTATTTTTAATGTGATGTCGTTCAGCGAAGCGGGCGGGAGTCGGAAGCTCTCAAAACAAAAATCCAATTCAAAAATAAAATAAAAACTTGAGAGGTGTCAAGGGACACCCGGATGGAACGAAGTTATATAAGTCGAGAGAGTATATATATATATATAAAAAAAAAACATTTCTATTTATACCTATATATATATACATATAGCCAGATATTTTCATTTCAAAATATCTGACTTGCTTTCTATAGAGAGAGAGAGAGAGAGACAGACAGAGAAACATGCGCACGCCGCACAGCACTTTTGTGTCGTAAGATTTTTTTCCGTCTAGCCCCCTTTCACAACGCGCGATAAGGAACTTCGTTCCAAATGTCTCGAACTGAATACTAGTTTGAAATGCAAAAGTTCATCTAGAAATGCGTGGGTCGTTGAGTGGGCGCCCAGAACAATGGATGGAATGGTTGATACTAGGTATAGTCGAGTTTGCTTTGCAGATTTCCTCAAAAGGGTTGTTTCGCTTATTGAAAACAACTTAAGTTAATTAACTTCATCAAAAGAGCTGGCAAGATTCTTCTTAGGGACTGTTCTGGTCCTGGTAGCTGGTGGATGTTCTATTTGTTTTAGTCGCTAACTAACCAGTAGGTAAAGCTCCCAGTCATCATTGCGATATTTCTGCCAATTTACATAAAACATTAATGAATTATACACCTAAACCTTCATCATGAATCAATCCATTCATTGGTGACGGATTTTCAAACGGTTGAAAATCCGTTGCACAGTTTAGGAGTTAGCGGATAAACAGACATTTTGTTTTTTTGGTTACTACTAAAATTCATTATTTTATTTACCACTTATATTATTATGAGCACAATAGTTTATTCTTACTTCATGCGTAACTCTGTAGCTGCAATGTTTATTTCTCTTAACATTTCATTGTTATCCGTACGCTTCTTTTACATGCGACAATTTTGTTATTCTAAAACAATTATTTATACTTTAGTTTTTTCGAGTAGAAGGTAACCTCCGATGTCCCTAACACCCTTGCGGATAGTTAACTGACCGCTTTGGGTGCTTTTAACTGAAACTCGTGCGGTTACATACTAATTTATTCACTTGCAATATCGGATTATCCTTTACTTTGTTTGTCTTACGAAACATAAACAGGTTTCTATTCATACTTGACAAGTTGTGATGTTACTTACAAAAGTTTGCCTTGAATAAAATAATGACCATTGATTTTTATATGTATAAGTAAGACAAACTTACCGCCCCGTGGTTTCACCTGCGTTTCCGAGGGAATTAATATGAATACAGCCCATGTTGAATGCTTATAATGTAACTTACTTGTATAGGTGAAAGATTTTATATCTATATCTTCTTCATCATCTATTTATATAAAAATGAATCCCTATTTCCTTGGTCACGGCATCACGCTTGAACGGCTGGACCAATTTCGCTGGTTCTTTTTTTGTTGTATTTATTATTGTAAGGAGAAGTTTCTTACATTAAAAGAATTGCTCAGAAACTTTGAAATTTTAAGAAAACTTAACGAACATATTAAATTTCCTAACCTTAATATAAACATGGCGTTTGACATAACTGCCAGTTATTTAAAGTTTCTTTTTATTTTCATTTCATGGCAGGACAACGTCTGCCGGGCCCACTAGTACCTAGTATTATAAAGAGGTAAAGTTTGTGAGGTTGTGGGGGGTAATCTCTGGATCTACAGAACCGATTTAGAAAATTCATATACCAATAGAAAGCCACGTTATTTGTGAGTGTCATAGGCTATATTTTTATCCCGGGAAAAGATAAGATCCCACGGGAACGCGGGTGAAACCGCGGGGGACAGCTAGTACTTGATACAGATTTTGTATTAAGGCTAGAAAAAGATTATAGATAGATTTATTTTACAAAAAAAGTTACGTTTTTGAGTACTTATAAATTACTCATAAACAAACAAGTTTCGAACATAGTATCATATCACAAAACTATCTGCAAATAAGCTACTATAACCCCTTTCAAAGAATGTATTGTATTTCATGTATACATCCTGTATAGTTTGTTATAAGACATTCTAAACGTTATTTTAATGAGTTACCTCGTCTCCTATCTACCTGATCGCATTCTATATCAACATAAGCTTATTAAATCCAACGTAGCCTTATTGAAAGCTTACCTTAAGTCCGGAAAGTTGTGAATCCTATCCGAGGCTTTGGTGCAAGTTTGAAACTACGTATGGATTTATTTAATGTTGTATATTGAATAAGAACCAACACAACTTGTTGACTGCCCGTCCTTCTTGGAACATGAATGTTATTTGTTTTAGAGTCCTATACAGGGGTCCGGTAAGTAGACAAACTTTAGGGGGCGATTGGTGGGCGGGTCACCTACCAATTGTACAAAAATGAACCCAGTAAAAAGATTAATATTTTCGAGATATTTTGATATTTATGTATTGATTTTTGAATATTAGATATTAAATATCTCGAAAATGGTGACGCTTTTTCATGGTCATAATTATGGTCATTTTTGTATATTTAGTACCACTGCGCTATATACAGGCTAATCAGTGGTACTTATTGACGTCAGATACGCGGCGAAGGTCGTGGGTTCGAATCCTACAATGAGCTTGGTGTGTTCCGGCAGTTGCACTTGAGAGCCAGGTGCAGGTGTACAACACATTGGTAATCCCTGCCTTTTCCAATGTAAATTAAAGTGAGATATTGAAGATGGATATAGGGTTATTCAAACTAGGCGCGAGTGAATCCGTAGGGAACGGCTAGTCATATTATAAAAAAGGATAAATAATGAATCTTTTTAGCATTCTTATAAGAATTCCGACAGCTCTGCTGGACACTAAATTAGGCACAGAAAGGCAATATAACGAAAACACTAAGAAGTCGACGAACACTCCCTTGCAAAAACAATTTAGTAAATGTTTATTAAGATTCGGCTAGTTGTTTATCTGACTTGTTTAAAAAAATCTAGACTGAAATCATTTTGCTGCAAATCTTGCTTTATTAGAATTTCGTTAATTTAAATAGTAATATTTAATAAGCTTCACAAAATACACAACTTCACAATGATATCTATAGGTATTATATCTAAACTAATATTATAAAGAGCAATGATTTGATTGTTTCTTTGCATTGAATATGAATAGACTCTAAAACTACTGGACCCATTTGAAAAATTCTTTCACCATTAGAAAGCTACATTATCCCTGGATGACCATAGGCTATATTTTGTTCCGGGAGCAGCTAGTTACAAGTAAAAAGGTTACTTTACATTTACACACACCATTCGATCTTACAAAATGGCCGAGAAATTATACTCTAACGCACACACACATGAATAATTATTGCAATATCCACAGACAGTGACTTTTTTAATCCAACTTTTAGTATTTTTTTTAATTAAGTGAAAAGCCTACCTTTTCTGTTAGACCTCAAGTCCAGAGCAGCCAACATAACGGCAACATATGATGGCTGGCCTCATTTCGCACTCGGCTGATTTTTATACCAGCCCGTGTCATCTACAGTGATAATGATAAATCTGCACGGTTGGTAGACGACAGGGACAGTTACTGCACGCAAGTCATACGCTTCAGCGTTTCATGATAACACGAATAAATTCTGAGAACGTGAACAAAGGAGGAGGTGGTAAAATTAAGGTCATAGCCCATTTAAACGACTCTGCTCCAACACCGACCAAAACTTAAAGTCAACTACCGAGCAGTCTGATGGCGGTAAGCTCGCTGACAGCGAGCTGTCTGCTAATTTATGTTGCCAATATAAACTATATCTAAAGAGCACGACCTGAAGCCCATATTTGAATGATATTTTATTTGTCGGATGGGAACGGAGTCGTGTAAGTGAGCTACGACCTTTATGATTCGAATAGTGATCACAATAAATGAAATTAAGGAATTTTAAGTCTGCCAATTATATTTTTCTTGGCATTGTATAACCCAAGCTATATGCTATTATTAAAAACAAATGTGGACGCCAAGCTCCTACCAGCGACAGAACTTGAAAGCTAGTTCGCTCAATCTAATTTTTAGATATAATAAGATATTTATAATAAAAGTACAAAATATACAAATTATAATATATAAAAACTTCCTCGAGGCTGTCGCTGCTGCCGATCGGCAAGGTTCCCAGCAGGCTGGCAGCGTTCCCTCTTTGGAACTTAACCCGCCGGTCTCCCGAGGCCTCGATATTTTTTTGGATAATTCAGTAATATGTGCTAATAAGCAAAATAGACTCACCTATAAAAACACAGTCCCATTGAAAACCTCCCACATTCAAGTCTGTTAAGGTTGCCTTTCCACTGCAGAAGCTACTGAGGGATGTGTTTCAGCCCGCCAATGGTAAAGTTTCATTATTTCTATGACGACTAATATGAACTCGAGGCGTTACTATAGAAATAATGTGTATTGTTATTATTTTTTTTTGACTTCAAATCTATAATTGTTTAAATCTTTAGTAAAAATTTGTAAGCCCATGTGGCGGGACGTAGAGGAATTATTTATTTTGTAATATCTTTTATGTAACTAAATCACAATCAAAATCACAAATAAAAAAAAAGTCGAAATATGGACGGATGCGTGCTAACCTAAAAAAATAAATCTACCACGCTCACCTTTCGTCACTTGTACCACACATGTTGTAAGACATTTTATATCAATTTACTTGAACAACGTCACGTGATACCTCGCCGCCATACTTACCACCAGCTACGTGTGTTGAAGATATGAAGATATTCAGCAAATGGATATATTAACGGATTTGTAGACTATTCGTTCTCAAAAAGTTTCAGAGTCATTGAGTTATTTAAATTGAATATTGTGGCTAAAAACTTTGATCGGATAAAGCCTAAAAAACGGTCAAGTGCAAAGTCGGACTCGCGCACCAAGGGTTCCGTACAAATATAGCTTAATTTTTTTTTTGTATGTTTTGTTATAGCAACAGAAATACATCATCTGTGAAAATTTCAACTGTCTAGCGTATAAATCACGGTTCATGAGATACAGCTCGGTGACAGACAGACGGACAGCAGAGTCTTAGTAATAGTCCGATTTTTCCGGAACCCTAAAAATAACTGGTAGTCAAGTACCTATATTTACCAAAATACACCGATAGGTGCTTGGCGGGAGTTCCGTTTGAGCCGTCGTACCGGACGGTCGCTTCTATAGTGGCATTGTTCGGCTACCCGGCATTCTCGGAATTTGGTCCGGTGATTTTATTACCTCGCCATTTCGTCGAATTGCTCATTAGGCTAATTCCAGTGATTAATACTTCGCGTATTTCACTGGAAGAGGCTAAGTGCTCAAATCGACACCCAATCGGTAATTTTCATTACCAACCAACTGTGCCGTTTTAGTCACTGTCGCTGGTGAAAGTATTTAATACTTCCGTATTATTACTGGAGGCGGCCTTGACGAGAGCGACACAAAAACCTTGTGAAAACCACGACTTTCTGTGGTGGGCTAGTGGATACCTTACGGTGTTAACGAAGCTAGCTCGAGCGTGACCCGGCCGCTTGCGGTTGCCCTTTTGGCAAACGCAAACCCGGACGGGGCTGGACCAGTCGGCCTTGGGGGCTTCCCTAGTCGACCCCAGCTATCGCTAGGCAGGGACGTAGGAACTCCGCTGCTTAATAAAGCTTCAACAGCGGAAGCACCAGCTTAGGGCACACCCCGTCGTTCGTCACACACCTCCTGGCCTAACCCCGGCCAGGAGAGTAATACTCACCCCGGGCGCACCCACCCGGGAGAAAATTAGAGTTTTTTCGTAGGTCCCCCTGGCTGGCCACTATGGCCAGCCAGATTAACCCGCAGACACTGGAGGATATCCTCCAGGACGAAATTACGCTAAGTTTTCTGATTAAGCGTCATGGCAACTTGCCATTTCTGACACCCTCCCGCCCCTCCTCCGCCATGTCGGCATGCTCCATTGCGAGCTCCCCCTCCACCCCCCTGACCCAACCGACTCTGTCACTCTCTAGCGGCGCCCTCCCCCCCTCCCAACCCTCGCCTTCTGACCCTCCCCCGTCCCAGCCCCCACTCTCAAGCGTGGCTCCTCCCCCCACCCAATCCTCGGACGACGGCTTCACCGAAGTCCTTACCAAGAGTGGCAAGCGCAAGCGAGCCAAGAAACCCTCCGAGGAGGCGGCAGTCGCGAAAGCGGCCAAGCTCTCTCAATCCCCCACACCCTCTCCCACTCCCATCTTGCCTCTCATGACCCTTACCCCTGGCTCCCCTTCCGTCAGCCAGAGAGGGCTCTCCCCCGCTCCCACTCCTATGGATATCCCTATCCATAGGATCCCCGGTACCCTACCCGTCCCTAACCCCGTACCCCAGTCCTTGAAGAAAGACTCGCCACCTCCCTTGTTCATTCAGGACAAGGTAAAGTGGCCTGAGGTCTCAACATGGTGCAAGACGCACCGTGTCAATTATACATCCGCCCGTCCCACTGAGCACGGGATCAAGGTCACTGTGGTCACCTCTGATGACCACAGAGCCCTGAGCAAAATGCTCCGAGATAGGTTTGTGGCTTTCCACACCTACACTCTCCCAGATGAGCGATCCCTCCGGGTCATCATCAAAAATGTCCCAAAAGAGTTTGATGTCGAGTACATCAAACAATCCCTCCTCAACCAAGACCTCCCGGTGCAATCCGTCCACCGGATGTACAAGGGTCGTGGTCACGCCCCTTACAACATGGTCTTCGTGTCCCTGGACCGTGGACCAGCCGGAAAGGCCATCTTCCGCCTGAAAGAGTTGTGTGACCTTTCAGGCTTCTACGTAGAATCACCCAAGAAGGGACGTTACCCGTCCCAATGTCACAACTGCCAACTTTATGGCCACTCCGCCCGCAATTGTTACGCACCAGCTAGGTGCGTCAAATGCCTGATCCCACATGCAACCAAAGATTGCAGCCGTCCAAAGAACCCCGCAGAGGCAACGGAACCACCTGGTTGCGTCCTCTGCCAGTCGCTAGGGCATACCGCGAATTACCGCGGATGCCCGAAAGCGCCTCGCCCGCGTATCTCATACGACTCGCCGCGTAACGCAACGCGTCGTCCACCCCCTCCAGCACCCGCTGCACAGGCCCATCTGGCCCCGCAGCGCCCTTCACCGTGGGGAGCTTTCAACTATGAAAGCAACCACTTCCCCCTACCCCACTTTGCGACTAAAACCGCACCCGCAGCTCAGGTGGACAGCTCCACACAACCCCAGCCCTCAGCTGGTCCCTCTCCTCCCGACCCCGTCCCCATCCCTACTCCCTCCCCACCTGCCCCAATCTCCCGCGCTGTCCCCAAATCGGTGCCAACGGCACCTCGCCGCGCCAAACAAAACCCCCCCCACGGTGTTGATCCGGATCTCGCCCTGGTGGAGCGATTCGCTAAGGCCTTCAACCCCAGCGAAGTTAGGGAGTTAGCCCACGAAATTAGAGTGAACGAAGGCAACGGTCGTGCCCTCGCTCAAATCGCCATGAGGTTCGAGCGCCTCTTCTCATCATTAGCTCAATTTAAAGTTAACCCATAATGGATAGTTCGACTGTGTGCAGAATTAAACCCCGCTCAATCAAGATAGGCTTCTTTAATGCCAACGGCATTACAGGTCAACGAAGTGAGATCGCAGATTTCCTGAGTGATCATGACGTTGACATACTCCTAGTACAAGAGACGTTCCTCAAACCCTTCCATAAGAATCCCAGGATTGCCAACTATCAGATAGTTCGCAACGATAGGCTCTACTCCGCCCTAGGAGGAACCCTCATATATTACAAAAGGTCCTTGTACTGTTCTCCCATGGATCAGCCCAAACTTGAGTACATTGAAGCTTCGGTCTGCAGGCTCGGCATGACTGGCCACGAGTCAATCATTCTGGTCTCAGCCTACGTTTCCCCAACTCGCTCTTCAAGCGACCTCCAACTATCACTCAGAAGAGATTTGAAAACCCTTTTCGAACTAGGAAGCTCTGTCATAGTGGCGGGCGACCTAAACGCGAAACACCGCCTCTGGAATTGTCATACGAACAACTCCAGAGGTATTGTACTAGAATCCCTCCTCGGGCCGCTGAACATCGATTTAGTCGCGCCCCTGGAACCGACTCACTACCCCAACGTACTTGACCACAGACCCGACATCCTCGATGTGGCACTGTTGAAGAATGTAAGCCTAGGCATACACGACTTGACAGTGCACCACGAGTTAGTCTCCGACCATCGACCTGTAATCTTAGAACTTACACCGAACTCAGGCCCCCCTGATTCAGGTCGGACCCCTCTCACTAAAGTCGTGACGAACTGGGACAAACTGGGCGAAAGCCTCAAGTCTGCCTCATCCGTTCACCTCGACCAAATCCCTAGCAGCATAGTCACCGCTGACGAAGCTGTAGGCGCAATCGACTCCCTGACCAGCCACGTGCAATCGCTTATTAGCGATTGCTCTCGGACAGTTCCGGTGGAGAGCAATCGACACTGGCGCTTGCCCGACGACGTACGTAACCTGATTAGGGAAAAGAACGCAGCCATGCGCGAATACGATAGACGTCCGACCGAGGACAACCGAATCCGCTTACGCACTCTCCACCGCGCCGTCAAGGAGCGAGTGGCCGAGGCCCGCGAAAAAAGCTGGGATCAGAAACTGATCGACATAAAGCCCTCCCATCGAGCCTTTAAGCAACTCTCACGTGCCCTAACCAAGGACACGGTTGCCCATATTCCACCTCTCAAAAGGCCCAACCTTCCACTCGCCTTCGAAGACGAGGAAAAAGCCGAATGCCTGGCCGAAAGCCTGGAGCTTCAGTGTACACCCAGTTCCCTCCTTATCGACCCTGTTCACATGGAGGAAGTAAATTCGTAAGTAGAACGGCGAGCTTCTCTCCCGTTACCCCCACCTCCTCTCAACGAAGAGGAAGACCCCGTCCCTCCCGTGACCCCGGACGAGGTCAAGCAGATCATCCGGGACCTCCACCCGAGAAAAGCCCCGGGCTCGGATAAAATCACCAACAAAGTGGTAAAGCTGTTCCCGGCTACCCTTATCATGCTCCTGACAGCGATCTTTAACGCTGCCTTATCCAATAACATTTTTCCACATCAGTGGAAAAAAGCCCATGTAATTGGGATCCATAAGCCCGGCAAACCCAAATCCGAGCCCTCCAGTTACCGACCCATCAGCTTGCTCAACGTCATGGGCAAGATGTATGAAAGGTTAATATACCTCCGTCTCAAAGCGTATGCCGACGCTAATAAACTCATTCCCGACGAGCAGTTCGGCTTTCGAACTAGACACTCGTGCGTCCAACAAGTTCACCGTATCGTTGAACACATCGCCTCCAACTTTCAGAAAGGTCAGATGACCGGAGTCCTGTTCTTCGATGTTGCAAAGGCATTCGACAAAGTCTGGCACAACGGCTTAATTTATAAGCTGTACAAACTCGGAGTGCCAGTCAGACTCGTGACCATCCTACGAGACTTCTTGTCGAATCGCCAATTCAACTATCGAATAACAGGAGCGCTATCCTCAGCCCACCCCGTTTTAGCCGGAGTCCCTCAAGGCTCTGTGCTGTCCCCCTTATTGTTTACACTCTACACGAGTGACATCCCAAAAACTAGCAAAGCGCAGCTAGCTCTATTCGCGGACGATACCGCAATATATTATTCTGGCAGGAGCCCCACGGCAATTGCCAAAGTTCTCCAAGCCGCGACTCACACCCTAGGTCCCTGGTTTCGGAAATGGAGAATCGAAATTAACCCCACCAAGAGTCAGGCGGTGCTGTTCTTCAGTCCCGCCAAGAAACTCATCCCCACTCCCCCCCCTCCAGTCACCATGTTCGGCGAGCCGATCCCTTGGGAGAGGCGAGCCAAATATCTCGGTGTTACCCTGGATGATCGTTTGTCCTTTGCCGACCACATAAAACAGGTACGTGCACGCGCCTGTTTTGTGTCCGGTCGCCTTCATTTCTTGTTAAATAAAAAGTCTAAACTTGCCCTAAAAAGCAAGGTGAGACTCTACACCGCGTGCATCCGCCCCGTTATGCTATATGCATGCACTGTGTTCGCACATGCATCCCCCAAGCTGATCCATAGACTCCAAGTGGTTCAAAACCGCTTCATGCGCAAAGCCACGGGCGCCCCGTGGTACATGCGCAACTTAGACCTCCACATAGACCTCAATCTGCCCACGGTTAAGCAATTCATTAAGCGCGCTTCACGCCGCTATTACGATCGTGCCCTAAACCACGCGAACCTATTGATTGTAAACACTGCAAACTATACTCCTTCAGAGATTTCAAAAATCCGTAGGCCTAAACTCGCCCTCAGCGAGCCGGATGACCCTACAACTCTAGCTCAGATTAAGGATAGGGAGGCTCGCGCAGCCCTGAAGAAACAAATACAACACCGCCCGCGTTTTCGCCCTCGCCGGAGAGGCCCGTCGCGACGTCCCACTCAGTCAGTCTCGTCCCCAGTAGTTGGCCCGAGCCGTACCAGTAATCCGACCGTCCCTTAAAACTCCTCTAAGTCGCATAGGCGAAGTCCGTCCCACTATTTTGTGCCCCCCGACGACGCCCTGAGCCGAGGTTCGTGCCCCAACTGGGGCGCCCTCAGCGGTCAGTCGTCTAAAATTTGTAAACTCGGTTGAGAGCCCTAAGCGCTCACCGAAAAGTCCGCGTAAGGGTGTCTATGGTCCCTCAGACCTCCACCTTTAAGTCCTCCCCAAAAAAAAAAAAAAAAAATAGGTGCTTGGCGACAGACTGTCACCTTGAGGGTGGTAGCCAGCCAGTCGGGTACTACAAATTACCCTACCACCGTGCTGTGGTTTCCTCATGATGTTTTCTCTAAAAAGCTCAAGCTCATTGTAGGATTCAAATCTACGACTTTCGCCGCGGTATCCGACGTCACTACCTGAACACTGAGCTATCATCGCCTTGAGTAATAAACATGGACACAAACACGCAAACAAATTATCACATTTACGAAGAATATAATATCTATACTACAAGAGGTAATGATTTTGAGTTTGTGAGGCTGGGTCTACTGAATCGATTTTGAAAATTCTTTTACCAATAGAAAGCCACGTTATTTGTGAGTGTCATAGGCTATATTTTTATCCCGGGAAAAGATAATATCCCACGGGAACGCGAGTGATACTGCGGGAGCAGCTAATAGAATATAAACACTTAGTCCTTCCAATAGTTTGGTAGGATTATACAAAACATGATAGCATCAAAGACCAATGTTTAGGACTGGAATGCATTACATTTTATCTGATTGTCGCACTTGTCTTATCAACAGTTTTAAAGCACTTTGAGAGCATTTAAAGCCCTGTTACACTTACAAAGCATTAAGTATCATGACACAATGAAGATATTTTATCACAAATGCTTGTAAAACAATATGGCCGATGTGAAACAAAAATCTCATATGTAAAATGGCGGCATTGTGGCGCCAGGCGAAGCTTACTTGCGCTTTATATGTTTGGATATACAGCATGCTCTATTATTTTACTAATATCCTATCCTACTTATATTATAAATGTGAAAGTATGTTTGGATGTGTGCGAAAATGTGAAGATGTTTGTTACTCTTTCATGCAAAAACTGCTGTATGGATTTTAATGTAACTTGGTACACAGGTAGATCATATACTGGAATAACATATAGGATACTTTTTATCCCGGTAAAATATAAGATCCCTCAGGAACGCGGGTGAAACCGCGGGGCGGAAAACTAGTGTATAATAAATGCGAATGATTGCTTTGCTATCTTAAATTCTAACACGCATTTTAAAATAACTTTTCCGAAGTTTGAAGTTCCCTAGTGAACCCTTTAGGGGCTGAATTTTCAAAAATCCTTTATTACCGGATATCTATTCTCTATTAAGAATCTACCTGCCAAGTTTCAAGCTGGTAGCATGCATAGTTACTGAGATTTCGTGATTAATCAGTGAGTGTAAGGGTGCAACATATGAACCTACACTGTTAGATATAAGATTTGTAGTCTCATCTTAACTTATCAAAGCTTAAGTTAGTCATGCGGCGGGTCGCTCATTTCCCTACAATATGTGTGAGGAGGTCGGTGGCTGCCACACGCGTCTTACTTGTGAACAGGTGCTGCTTGGGGGGCTGGTCTATTTATTATTATTTTGCCGCCTTAACAGGCAAATATTATCAGTGAGACTAGATAAATAAATAATGATTAAATGTAATTGGTGTACCTAAGTTGTTTTCGAAAATAATAATTGCTGAGTTTATTGCCGGCTTTTCTCAGCAAAAGCAACCTTCCGAACCGTGCATATAGACTGTTCATAAGTGCTTGTAAAGCCCTAATTGAATAAAAAAACATTTTCATTTTCAATCAACCCCTTTATTTTCTATTACAAATAGCTGAGTATCACAATATTCATTCATTCAAACAAACTATGTACTGCAACTTACAAACTATTAATTCAATTTACTTGAGTCAAGCGAACTGAGTCGCAAGTCATGTTGACTTGAATGGATGACCATCAATTTGTAACTTACAGGATTTATTCTAGATGTTGTTAATAGAACACATCTTAAATTTGTCTTAGCTAATCACAGATTGGCTTTCGTCGAATTAATGAAAGAATTTACTCAAATAGATAATTACAATATTGCTAGATTCTAGACTGTTTCGTTGAGATGATTAATTAATATTAATTTACGTAATCTCATAGGCTAAATTTGTAAGAACATTAATTTAAGAACCAGAAAAAAAGTTTATACTTTTATTGGATATCTAGAAATGAGTGAATGAGATTAAACGAATTATGGAAAATAAAATATTGATATCTTTTTAAATTACATTGGAAAGTGTTGAAAGAATATACTGATAATCTATATGTATTTTTTTATGTCACAAGTGACAACGAGGCAGGCGTGTCACCTGATGGTAAGTGACAACCGTCGCCTATAGACATTGGCAATACCAGGGGATTGCTAATGTGTTGTACACCTTATTACAATGCCTTAAGGGCAAGGGCAACTGGCTCTCAAGTGCAACTGCCGGAACACACCAACAGGTGCTTGGCGACAGATTTTCAACTTGAGGCTGGTAGCCAGCCAGTCGAGTACTACAAAGTATCCTACCGCCGTGCTGTGGTTTCCTCATGTAATCCTTCACCGAAAGCTCAAGCTCATTGTAGGATTCGAACCCACGACCTTCGCCGCGGTATCCGACGTCACTTACCACTGAGCTATCATCGCCTAATAATGTAAAAAAAAAAACAGTTTTGTCTACCTCCCTCCCTACACAATGTTTCAACAAGATAAAAAACCAAAGTGAACCACGCAGGAAACCACAGCACGGTAGTTAGGGTACTTTGTAGTACCCGACTGGCTGGCTACCACCCTCAAGTTGAAAATCTGTCGCCAAATACCTATCGGTGTGTTCAGACAGCTGCACTTGAGAGCCAATTCCCATCTAGGCTTTGTGTGCTTACCATCTTCGGCCACATCATCACTTACCATGGTGAGATTGTGGTCAAACACAAAGCCTATCGAGAATAAAAAAATTAAAAAAAGAGTTCTAACTTTGTATTAAAAACTAGCGCGTTCATTTTATATTTTCCCGGGATAAAAGTATCCTTATTCCAGGACATAAACTATTTGTGTGCCTAGTTTCATCACGATCGGCTTATAAAAACACCTTCTCAATTAATGCATTGTTTTATAATAAATGTTATTACCATGAAACAGGTTATGGTGAGCCAACCTTAAAATATTGACATATTCTATCGCAGACTTAGACTTTTTCTAGAACTTTTTAAGAAGAACAATTGCGTCATTCACCGTTTACGCAGCGCACGCAACGGAGCTCTCAAAATGTATAAATTTTCCCCGTTTTTGCAACATTTATCATTGATCAGCCTTCCTCGATAAATGGTAGTAGTTCCTGTGATTAGCGCGTTCAAACAAACAAATAAACTCTTCAGCTTTATAATATTAGTAAAGATAAACAGAATAGTACCTGCATGCTCGTTAAAATGTCTAAAAGCCAGAGAACAAACTGTTAAACAAGCATTTCCTACAAAGTTTCAAACGGTTCACATGGGTTGTATCACGAAAAATATTCGCAAAGATAATAAAGGATGATTTATACTTTAACATAAACTCTTTGCAACAATAAAACGTGGAAATTACAAAGACTGGCATTCGTAAAATGTTTGAATGAAACTAGGTACAATGCCTTTGAACGAAGCCTGCAGCCTGCAGCCGATATGCTGTTTGCAACAAGGGCATAGATTAAAGTTTAAAAAGATACGGCGAAAAGTCCCGTCTCTAAACAAAGCGCCTTTTTAGGGTTCCGTACCTCAAGAAACCCTTATAGGATCACTCTCTTGTCCGTCTGTTCGTGTGTCACCACCGATTTCTCAGAAATGGGTGGACCTAGCAAGTTGAAATTAAACCAGATACTGAGGTCTATCCATATTAGGTGTAGAAAAGTCAAGGTGCTGAGTCAACACGTTAAAAAGATATGGGAAAATTTTGATTTTCCGAAGTACATACTTGGATGAATAAACATTTAATTTCATTACCAAAATTTTCCTTAAATTGTCAACATTTTTTATTGTCAATTCTAGGTCAACCAGGAGTACCCTATAGGTTGTGGGTCGATAACCTACAAAATTTGTACGGAACCCTCGGTGCACGAGTCCAACTCGCACTTGTCCGGTTTTTTTTTTAAATAGATAGGTATACTGTTTACTTTCTCACAATTAAAAGCGTTTATTATGTGTAAAGGTAGGAGTACATTAAGTCGGGCAGCGGGCCGGGCGGGTCACATCGCAAGTCCGCTCAGATCGCTTTCATACATTTTATATGAACGCACACTATGCCGCGATGCCGCATGCCGGGGCGCAATGGACCGGATAATTGCGCGGCAGATTTTAGTGAGTGTGATGTGGCTCGCCAGTCCCATCCAGCTACGAAACAATGTGCTATGGCAAGCGGAATTGAGTGCCTGAACGCATCTATTCGTTTGCTCAGTAAAATAAATGTTTTTCTTTCTTTCTTTCTTTGCATTTTCTCTTAAAACTACGTTTTTTTCTAAATCTGTGGTTATATTGCACGTTTCTTGTCTTTACACATTTAAAGGCGATGATAGCTCAGTGGTAGTGACGTCGGATACCGCGGCGAAGGTCGTGGGTTCGAATCTTACAATGAGCTTGAGCTTTCGGTGAAGAAAAACATCGTGAGGAAAACATTGCACGGTGGTAGCACAGTATATAGATATAATAATGTGGTGGTAGGGTACTTGGTAGTACCCAACTGGCTGGCTACCACCCTCAAGTTGAAAATCTGTTGCCAAGCACATATCGGTGTGTTCCGACAGCTGCACTTAAGAGCCAGTTCCCGTCTAGGTTTTGTGTGCTTACTACCTTCGGCCACATCGTCACTTACCATGGTGAGATTGTGGTCAAACACAAGCTTATCCAGAATAAAAAAAAATAGAGTTCATATTAAAAAAAAATAAGCGTATTATGTATAAAAATGCGGCCCGCTTTGCCCCGTTGCCCACCATAATGTTTTGAAACCTTAACACCATAAAGTTTTTTATCAACTTTTTATTAAATTACCCTTATTGATGTGTTGTTTTTGTACAAATAGAATATAAATAAACATTTGTAACACCAAAAACTCTTAAAAGATTACTTAAACACTCGCACACAGCCATTTTTCACGTCCCCGTCCTATTTGGCGAAAGAAAAAACAAAAGGAGCCAAAAAGCGTTGGCGTTAACTCGATCAGTCGCTATATTAAATTATCTCGATGGAAAAAGGATTTTATGTCTGTCTGTATACTGAGGGCTTATTGATTTAGTAGTTTGCCCTCTGCCAGGCTGACATTTGTGAGGGCAATAGTCACTTGAGAAAGTTTTGTGGGAAACCGATGTCGGAATAGTTATACAAACTTATTATTCTGCGTGGTTTATTGTGTTTGCGGCATGAAAATATTTACAACACCCAAAAGTGTTTTATTTTCTAAATTCATCTCTTGTTCTTATCCTGATTCCACGCAAGGAGCAGTCGGCACGTACCTCGGCCTTCCCGCGGGGCCAGCTATTTATAGCTTTTTCTTTTTTTTATGTCACAAATGACAACGAGGCAGGCGGGTCACCTGATGGTAAGTGATAACCGTCGCCTATAGACATTAGCAATACCAGGGGATTGCTAATGTGTTGTACACCTTATTACAATGCCTTAAAGGTGAACTGGCTCTCAAGTGCAATTGCCGGAACACACCACCAGGTGCTTGGCGACAGATTTCCAACTTGAGGGTGGTAGCCAGCCAGTCGAATACTACAAAGTAACCCTACCACCGTGCTGTAGTTTTCTCACGATGTTTTCCTTCACCGAAAGCTCAAGCTCATTGTAGGATTCAAATATACAATGAGCTTGAGCTTTCAGTGAAGGAAAACGATAACTCCACCACTTTGGCTAGAGGCAGAACACTGTAGGGTTTTAGCCACCTACCCTTGAGGTGGCTGGGTAAAAAAAAAACCGGCCAAGTGCGAGTCTTACTCGCGCACGAAGGGTTCCGTAAAAACGGCAAAAAAATCACGTTTGTTGTATGGGAGCCCCCCTTAAATATTGATTTTATTTTAATTTTATTATTTATTATCAAAGTAAAAATGCAACTGAGTATTTTGTGAATATTTCAAGTGCCTACCTGTTGCCATTATTGATATCGAGCAAAATAGGGCAAAAAAAAACGTTTGTTGTATGGGAGGCCCCCTTAAATATTGATTTTATTTTAATTTTATTATTTATTATCAAAATAAAAATGCAACTGAGTATTTTGTGAATATTTCAAGTGCCTACCTGTTGCCATTATTGATATCGAGCAAAATAGGGCAAAAAAAAACGTTTGTTGTATGGGAGGCCCCCTTAAATATTTATTTTATTTTGTTTTTAGTATTTATTGTTATAGTGGCAACAGAAATACATCATTTGTGAAAATTTCAACTGTCTAGTATCGCGGTTCTTGAGATACAGCCTGGTAACAGGCAGACGGACGGACAGACAGCGAAGTCTTAGTAATAGGGTCCCGTTTTTACCCTTTGGGTACGGAACCCTAAAAAGGGTGCAGTCAGCACAAAACGATTTTCACTTCACGCAATCCATTCATACCTTCTTCGACCTTCCTCTACCTCTATATCCATCCACACTCATACCCAATTCTCTTCTCGTTACGTCTTTCATCCCTCCTCATGACATGCCCATACCAAGCTAATCTATTGCTTTTCGAATTTCAACTCTAACACGTGTAAATAGATATCATGTTCATAAAATATTTTCTAAAGAGCCATCCATCACGTTATAGCTCACCATAGCGATATCTCGCTTCCCCTCGATCCTTCCGATCGCTGAGCTATCTGACGTCACGCTTGAGTGGGCGATGTGACGTCATATAGGTAATTAACGCCGTCGAGTTGATGCGGGAGACAAATGCTTCTATTTTATGACATCTTTTTTCATGTTTCAGGAAGTTGTGGTTGGATTCATGCTGTGAGTTACCGCTGCTCTTAACCACAAATGTCTTGATGACATAAAGGTTAGTTTTTTTTTTATTATTCTGGATAAGCTTGTGTTTGACTACAATCTCACCATGGTAAGTGATGATGTTGGAACACACCGATAGGTGCTTGGCGACAGATTTTCAACTTGAGGGTGGTAGCCAGCCAGTCGGGTACTACAAAGTACCCTACCACCGTGCATGGTTTCTTCACGATGTTTTCCTTCACCGAAAGCTCAAGCTCATTGTAGGATTCGAACCCACGACCTTCACCGCAGTATCCGACGTTACTTACCACTGAGCTATAATCGCCTTCAAATCTACTAGGTTATATGATATTGTTGGGATATAAGCCCGTACCGACGACGACATCTGAACCATCGAAAGTTACTTCCAAAAGACGCACAGTAAATGACCCATTTATCGGTAAACTTCATAAGCGCGATCTACAACATAAATCGAGTTTTATTACAGCGCCATCTATTAACCTTTTATCTAAATATAATCAACGCGTCACCAAAACCGATTGCATCGCATTAACTGCACATAATGTTTATATCCCATCAATTTATAATAACTATTTGTCGGCTAGCCAACTATTCACTTAACATTTACCAACTCCAACATTCACCTATCAAACTATATTACATAACACTTCAATCAAAATAATACTCTATGTAGCACACAATAAGATATCTATGCATTGTCTGTAAATCAGTTTCGCCTGCATAGTTTCATTTATCGAAATATCATCGGGAGAAACCTAAACTTTATGTTCGAATGGTAAGGTTTAATTTCCATTGGCCTGCGTTTATTATGCGTGTGATGTAGCTTAGTATAACTATACCTATAGGTAATTAATTGTAGATTTATACGGCTCACGGCGCTTCAAAATGCATTCACTGGACAGATATTGCGATTATATGTAATTTACGACTTAATTTCGACATTTGTAATCTTAGAATGATGTCCAGATGTGTATTAATCATAGATTTATTTATAAGAAGCCATTTGCCTTGACTTTTGTTTAGATCTTCACGCGTGGAGATGAAACAATGTATATTATAAATACAAACGGCTTTATTAGTTTTATGTCAAATGTATTAAACATAGATAACCACAAAGGAGATTGGTTGCAGCTTTTAAAAGAATAGATTTACGCGATACTGTGCTATGGCGTGATTTATTAACAGTTTATTTTCTTTGCTGGCAATCGTCCTTTAGAGGATTTCTGCCAGTTTCATGTTATAAAATTATCATTATAAGTCATAGTCATGTTATATAACATTCAGTTTTAGTCATTGTCCGTCTTTGAGTATTAAGCCAGTTGTCCGTAAAAGACAGGTTTTAGTGACATTGGTGGCCATTCCATTAAAACCTTTCACAGTTTTGATAAGTCTCTAACACATGTTTTTATTTCATTTCACTGTACTGGTGTAATTATGTACCTATATTGAACTTTATTGGACAAAACGCCACGGATATTATTCAATCCCACAAATATTATAAATGTGAAAGTTTGGATGGATGCAAAAAGGCTCAACGGATTTTGATGAAACTTGACACACAGGTAGATCATATCCATATCATGGTGATGTCGGATACCGCGACGAAGGTCGTGGGCTCGAATCCTACAATGAGGAGGATCCTACAATCGTGAGGAAACCATAGCACGGTGGTAGGGTACTTTGTACCCGACTGGCTGGCTACCACCCTCAAGTTGAAAACCTGTCGCCAAGCACCTATCGGTGTGTTTCGACAGCTGCACTTGAGAGCCAGTTCCCATCTAGGCTTTGTGTGCTTACCACCTTCGGCCACATCATCACGATGTTTTCCTTCACCGAAAGCTCAAGCTCATTGTAGGATTCGAACCCACGACCTTCATCGCGGTATACTATAAACAAAACAAAACGAAACTCTACTTCGGTTTAGAGTTCGGGATAAAAAGTATCCTATGTATCTCTCCAAGATCGCCAAGATCCCCAAAATCAATCGGTAATCTATGAATCTGGCCTTTAAAATTCTAAAAAAAGGTCCTAATGTAAAAGTTGTTTACGCTCAACATAGATTTCGAAAAAATGCCACCTCGAAATATCCCGGTATACTAAAATTAATGTTAATTTCATTTATTTCATTTATTTATTCTGCTACTAAATGTCTCATCTTATAATATTACACAGTACTTAAAAACTTAGCGACCTTTTTCAGGTATAGCAAATTTATAATAATATTTTTTTAAGAATTTACAATATTTTATATTTAAATAATGTTCTATAAAGGGTTAAGTAAATCCCAGATGAAACAAAAGGTCCTAAAAAGGCTCGGTCAAGTGTGAACAGCTTCTGTACAGAGGGGTTCCGCACAAAAGACATGGCTCATTAGTCAGAAATATTATGTTGACCTTTGGATGATGAACTTTAAGGATTTAATTGAAGGTCGATTAGAGAAAGGTTTCCGTACGTTTTATAATTTAGTATTGTAATAAAAGAACAACAGGTATTTTTGGTAATTTGTTCCGAGTATTCTAATATTAACTCTGCCACAGTAAATATCTATACTAATATTACTAATCTCTACTAATAATAATAATATTATAAGCTCGTCGTTTCGCAAATATTTTATGTAAAAAATTAATCGAGGCCTCGGGTGATCGGCGGGCGGGGAGCTTTTTCCGCCAACGCATCAGCTTGGCCATCCAAAGAGGAAACGCTGCCAGCCTTCTGGGAACCTTGCCGATCGGCAGCAGCGGCAGCCTCGAACAAGTTTTTTATATATTATAGTTGTACATTTGCTTGTATATTTTGTACATTTGTTGTAAATAAAATAATTATGATTTAACAGGAAAGATTTGTTTGTTTGTTTGCATTGAATAGGCTCTGAAACTACTGGACCGATTTGAATTTATTTTTGACAATTACAAAGCTACATTATCCCTGATGAACATAGGCTATATTTTTACCCGGGAAAAGATAAGATCCCACAGAAACGTGGGTGAAACCGCGGGGGACTGCTAGTAATAATATTATAAAGAACTAAAGTGTTGTGAGGTTGTAGGGGGTAATCTCTGGATCTACTGAACTGATTTTGAAAATTATTCTACCAATAGAAAGCCACGTTATTTGTGAGTGACATAGGCTATATTTTTATCCCGGGAAAAGATAAGAAACCAGCTAGTTGCGTATATAATTACTGTGCCTCTGCGTTTTCTGGAAAATTTAGCTCTTTTTTAAATGATAGGTACATATCTAATACTAAATTCTGTCACGTGGTTTTACTCACAATACAATTATATCTACTCAAATTCGTGTGACTTACTTTCAAAATGAATGCCTATATATCCTTTGGATGGGACAGAGGGCGTCCACCAGTTGTCCTCCATGCATCGGTCGAAAAATATCATGCCAAGTATTTTTTTTACGTTTCATGGATTATAACGTAGTAGAGTAACAGTTTATTTTTAAAGTTTTAAGAACAATCAATTCAAAACAGACAATCAAAGGATAAATAAATCTAAAAGGCAATGTACCCAGAATGCTGGCAGCATTGCCACGTTGGATGGCAATGCTGATTCTTTGAGCGAGGTACGGAGTATATGCAAATTTACGTTTCAAAATTTGATATTATAGCAATCATTATTATGTTTTTTTTGCACTACAAGTGACAACGAAGCTGACGGGTCCCTGATGGTAAGTGTCTACCGTCACCTATAGACATTAGCAATACCAAGGGGATTGCCAATGTGTTGTACACATTATTACATCACCTTAAAGGCAACTTGCTCTCAAGTGCAACTGCCGGAACACACCAACAGGTGCTTAGCGACAGATTTTCCACTTGAGGGTGGTAGCCAGCCAGTCGAGTACTACAAAGTACCCTACCACCGTGCTATGGTTTCCTCACGATGTTTTCCTTCACCGAAAGCTCAAGCTCATTGTAGGATTCGAACCCACGACCTTCAACTTTCGTTTTAACAAATTAAACATTGGTAAATAAACATTATGGCCTCTGGCATTCAGTGGATCAGTTCATAAAGGACTGACCGTCGAATTATTTGTTTGTGACAAAGGGAAATATAATTTTACTATTATTATGTTTTAGACAGATTAGATTGCTGAACCTTTTCCAATTTTACTTAATGGTTATATTATATCCGATGCTAACTTTATTATATTTAGGTCTAAATCTACGAGTACCAAGACTACGTTTTTATTTATTGTTTTATTCTCTATTAATGGGCCGTATTGACTTTTTGGCGGAACCCCTCAGTACAAAAGCTTGTTTCATTTGGGATTTATTCAACCATTTATGTGCAGGTACTCATTTGGTTTGTTTTGTTTCTTTTTTTTAACACTTTAGGTACTTGTTTTTTTGTCTATTATTATATTTTATATTTTTGTCTTTTTAATCACACAAAAACGGCTGAACGGTTATTGATGAAACTTGGCACACAGGTAGATCATATTCTGGAATAAAATATAGGATATTTTCAATCGGGAGAGATAAGATCCCTCGGGAATGTGGGGAGAAACCGCGGGGGACAGTTAGTAACATCATAATATATCTAATTATTATTATGAGCATATAATTGTGGCCGCTCCACGTAATTTATTTAATTAAAAAATAACATTTTTAATTAATTCAATTTGCCTTTTGATGTTTTCACATGCGCTAAAAATATTATGCACTATTTTGAAACTTAAAGTTATGAATAATAAAAACCCTCCAACTTGATACTGAACCCTAAATAAATAATAAAACAGAAGCGTCAGCGGTAAATCCCTCCGAGGTATAAACCGGCTAAATCAAGAACATACCATATCTACTGTAACTCGACTACGATAAGAAAGTGAGGATTTGGCGTTATTGTAACCATCCAATCAGCTGTGTCATACAATTTGAACGGACCAATGGAAGCGCGTCATTTAGTTATATCATTTGTAAATTGCATGATAGTATTTTTCTTTTTTCTATTAATCTGACAGTTGGTTTTACAAGCAGAGTTCTAAAAAGACCACGTGCGCAATAAAAATATAAATGGATGCAAAATTTTCAGCAGATTTTATGTAGTGTATTACAGATTTTTGTTTCTTCTTCTCGATAAGCTTGTTTAACCGCAATCTCACCATGGTAAGTGAAGGTATGGCCGAAGGTGGTAAGCACATAAAGCCTAGATGGGTACTGGCTCTCAAGTGCAGCTGTCGAAACACACCGTACCACCGTACTTTGTAGTACCCGACTGTTTGGCTACCACCCTCAAGTTGAAAATCTGTCGCCAAGCACCTATCGGTGTGTTCCGACAGTTGCACTTGAGAGCCAGTTCCCATCTAGGCTTTGTGTGCTTACCACCTTCGGCCACAACATCACTTACCATAGTGAGATTGTAGTCAAACACAAGCCTATCCAGAATAAAAAAAAAAGATTGTTACCAACAGGGAATTGGCTTCTGAAATAATAGGCAAAGCTATTCAATCAATAATAATTGACAGTGAAGTGACGTCATTGGGCCGAATCGAAAAACAAATGAGAGCGCCCCCTGTAGGGGAGACGCGCCACGTCACATCAATTACTCAAAGCTAATACATTTTGCCTTCTTCTTCCAAATAATATTTATTGTAATATCGCCACCTGAACAAGTAAAGTGCTCACGTTCGATTCGCTCACAAATTAGATTTCATCCTACCTTCCTAGAAGACTTTTCGAGGCTAGCTGGCGTTTTGTTTATGTCAGTTTGACAAACAGGCTAGGCCGTCTGATGGTAAGTGACCAATCAATGGTCGAAGAACATGATTGTGCTACCTAAAGTGTACCGTTCATTAATTAACTTGTCAAAATGATAAATATCTGAGCTTTTTTTGTCAAAACTTGTTCAGGATTTGGTTCTTTTACTGTGACAATTAAGTTCTGTTTCTGAAAAATGGGGATTTCTTTAAAATATAGTAATTAGATTAAAAAAATATCACGACTAAGTTTCTCTAACTTTGTATAGATGAAAATCGATACAAATAATTAAAGTTGAAATATCTGTTTGTAATATGAAATTATTTACGATACTAATAAGAAAACATTTTTTTTTGTCTGTCCGTTTATTTGTTCCGGCTAATCTCCGAAACGGCTGGACCAATTGTGACGGCACTGTCATTGGCAGATAGCTGATGTCATAAGGCGCAACTTAGGCTACTTATACCCGCTAAGCGGACAAAACCGCGGATGACAGCTAGTCTATATCTAGACTAATATTATAAAGAGGTGTTGTGAGGTTGTAGGGGTAATCTGTGGATCTACTGAACTGATTTTGAAAATTATTTTACCAAGAGAAAAGAAGTGACAACGAGGCAGGCAGGTCACCTGATGGTAAGTGACAACCGTCGCCTATAGACATTAGCAATACCAGGGGGACTGCCAACGTGTTGTACACCTTATTACAATGCCTTAAGAGCAAGGGCAACTGGCTCTCAAGTGCAACTGCCGGAACACACCAACAGGTGCTTGGCGACAGATTTTCAACTTGATGCTGGTAGCCAGCCAGTCGAGTACCACATAGTACCCTACCACCGTGCTGTGGTTTCCTCACGATGTTTTCCTTCATTGTCTATGGTCTACTTACCACAGAGCTATCATTTGTGAGTGTCATAGACTATTTATCCCGGGAATAGATAAGATCCCTCGGGAACGCGGGTGACACCGCGGGGTACAGCTAGTACAATATAAGAGCAGGCGATCATTTCGAAAAGGATGGCTTTAATTTGTCAAATGTCAAATAAGGAACAATTGATAAGCAAGAAATCCGGTTGGACATTAATCAGCCGTGGAATTACGCGTCATACCAAATTATTGGGCTTATCGTTCAGTTTGTAGCCCTCAGCCAATCTATGGATCTATTTCGACGACTTTGTTGGAATGGAGCCCAGATTGACCGTCATTTTATCTCAAAAAAGAGTCAAGAAGAAAGGGACATTAAATAACCTTACAGCATACAAGGCGATGATAGCTCAGTGGTAAGAAGGCGATGATACCTCAGTGGTAAGTGACGTCGAATACCGCGGCGAAGGTCGTGGGTTCGAATCCTACAATGAGTTTGAGCTTTCGGTGAAGGAAAACATCGTGAGGAAACCACACCACGGTGGTAGGGTACTAGAATAGAATATAGTTTAGAATAGTTTTAGAATAGTTTTTTTTATTTGACAGTATTATAATAATAATCTAAAACTATTACCTGATAATACAAAAAATATTTAAATATACTGCCAAAAAAAAGACAACCGCTCAGCAATATAGTTGCGGAATAAACCGCTTAAAATATAATTAAATTAAATTGGTGTTTTTATCATTAGGAAAATATTAATATTATTGACCACTTATTTAATAATTGTGTTTTGTGCTAAATTTCGATTCAATACACCGCCACTACAAATTCAGAAATATTACAATGGCGAAATTAAAAAGATGAAACTAAAATTTTATATTTCGATTTAAAGCTTGACATAGTTTGACAGTCACGAAGTGGTGGTGGTAAATTGTTCCAACATTTGGTGGCGGCGTAGCGAAAACTGCCTTTAAAAGTTGCTGTTCTGTGATGTGGAATCAAAAGCATGTACTTTGATGCACGTGTACTAAAAGGATTATGATCATATGCCCATTTGATTTTATCATACAAGTATTTTGGAGACTGACTCTTTATGACACCAAAGAGGAGGCTTGCAAGGTGAAAATCTCTGCGATATGACATTTTCAGAACTTTAGCATTATTCAAATAGGGAGTTACATGCGCTCTAGGTGGGATATTAAAACAAAAGCGAGCACAGGCATTCTGCACACGTTGTATGAGTTTCACACTACGGGCAAGCAGTCGAGGGCCAAAAACAGTATCGGCATAGTTAAATTTAGACAAAATCAGAGCGTCACATAACTTAACCCGTAAATCTGTGCTCAGAAAGTTACGAACACGGTACAGCAGCTTAAGCCTGTAGAAACACTGTTGCTGTACTAGGTGGTACTCGACTGGCTGGCTACCACCCTCAAGTTGAAAATCTGTCGCCAAGCACCTGTTGGTGTGTTCCGGCAGTTGCACTTGAGAGCCAGTTGCCCTTGCCCTTAAGGCATTGTAATATAGTGTACAACACGTTGGCAGTCCCCCTGGTATTGCTAATGTCTATAGGCGACGGTAGTCACTTACCATCAGGTGACCCGCCTGCCTCGTTGTCACTAGTGACATAAAAAAAAATACAAAAGAACGGAGTAAATTGTTGGAGTAATAAATTAGTAGGGCAAGTACAATAGGGATAATGACTATATATTCAAGAAAAACTACCTAACACTAACTATTCTATTAAACATTTAAAAATACTCGATACACACGTTTTAAAATTCCCCCTTCCTATGATTTTTTATTACAAAGAGTGGGTCTTTTGATGGTGTATTATTATGACGTCACAAGTATGTATTTCATACAAAACTCCATGTAAATCTTTGTTTTGACATTTAATAAAAAGAAGCTACTCGACTAGCTGGCCACCCTCAAGTTGAAAATCTGTCGCCAAGCAAATAAACTGAGTTTTTCTCTCACTATGGTAAGTGATGATGTGGCCGAAGGTGGTAAGCACACAAAGCCTAGATGGAAACTGGCCAAGTGCAGCTGTCGGAACACACCGATAGGTGCTTGGCGACAGATTTTCAACTTGAGGGTGGTAGCCAGCCAGTCGGGTACTTCAAAGTACCCTACCACCGTGCTATGGTTTCCTCACGATGTTTTCCCACGACCTCCGCCGCGGTATCCGACGTCACTACCACTGAGCTATCATCGTGAGCTATCAGCTTATCCAGAGTTTAAAGGTACCTATTTATTTAGCTACGCAGTGCACCTAGCACGTTTTCGAACACTGCTTGGTTCTGTATCGATGTTGCTTTATTATGCTACTCGTATTCTTAGCAATGAAATTTTAAGTCCAAAGCTGATAACCACTTAAGTGGGTCATTGTCTGGGTGTAGTTATAATAATGGGCGCCATTCACTCCAGCCCCGGTTTAATTAACCGACAAGAAGTCCATGACGTCATTAATAAACAGGCTTTAAAAGTCTTTCGTTAGGTTTAGGTTCCAATACAAAAGCTACGCTAAGCTTGGTATAAGAAGCTATACTTTTGCGATGCTTTATTTCCCATTTTTTTGCGGCTAATGCGATCAGTAGAAACGATTTTATTCTGTGTTGGACGCCTTCATTTACAGCAATAGTGTGCCGGGTAATTTAAACATCACAATTGTAAAATAGGAACAAATTAATTTGGAGAAAGAGAAGCTGAAAATGGCATTTTTTAAAATAAAAATCTTAAAATATAATTTATGAAAATCCTGGGTTAAAAAAAAATATTGGTAATAACAATTCGAAAACTTCATGCTTTTTATTTAATTAAGAGTAACATTTTTGACAAGGCAGATTGTAGAACTTTTGATATATTTGTTTGTTATTTTAATTTTAAACATACGAAGAAAAATCTTCCAAAATAGATGATGTTTTTTGAGAATGATCAAACGCTGTATTTCCAAAATTATTAAATTGATTTAATCAAGTCTCAAGACTTGATAACTACAACTACATAATGACAATAGCTTTTCAATAAATGAAAATCTTGCAATAGCTTCTCTTTTACTACAAAAACAGTTTGTGTCTTTACGACTCGGACTTTACGAGCTATAAAAGGCTAAAGGAACTGCTTTATGGAGGTTAGAAAGACAATTTGATGACATTGTCTTGTGAAAAATTATAGTTTATAGCTTCGCTTCCTATGTGGTAGCCAGCTTCATAAAGTATGTTAGGTTAAAGATTAATTTTCTCTTGAAATAAAATGAAAATATTGCTTATTAGAAAGATTCCGTATGATTAGTAATCGCTGTTATATTGGCTAACTATTATACACAATTTTATGAAAATAATACGAAAACCCAACGTTCCCACCAAAAAGTCCACATTCGCACTCAGTCAAACCATAGACAGGTATAAATGTTTAAAAAATGACTCTCTTTTTCAATAAGCTAAACGTATCCAACATTAGCGCACTCAAAAAGTCCCGCCCAAAACGATCTTTTACTCCCAATAATTGCACAAAAATGTAATTTTCAAGGTCGGCAACACATCGGCAATCACCCTGGTATTGCAAATGTCCATAGGCGGCGGTGACCACTTACCATGATGTGGACCGTCTGCCTGTTTGTCAACCTATTGACATAAAAAAAAAATTGTAACTTTATCACTATAATACATCTTTCCATATAGCAAGGAATCATTTCTAAACTCCTTTTCCTTCAGATTTTAATTACACTGCAAGAATCTTCTAAAAAAGAAGAGTGCCAACATATTGGCCCAACTATTTGACACCAACATATTATTTAGTGCACGTTTTGGTACTACTTGGCTTACTCTTTGAAAGATACATAACCTCGGATACTCTTCACACGGCCATCTGTCCCAAACACAGGTCCCAAACATAGCAGAGCTTGTACATGGAAACCAGATACCATATATACGATTTTTTTTAAATACATAGGTACTTAAATATATAATTTCAAGATAAGTATCATAAAAGTCCACAAAATTATCCCAATAAATACCTACAATAGGGTATTCGACTACAATGAAAATATAGATAAAACTGATGTTAGCTTAACAGATATTTTGACGGCTAAAAGTTTGTTTACGAGCAGGTGACGTCATGATATCACGTGACCTAGCCATTATAGCGTCTTAGCATTTTAAAGAAAATATAGAAATTCACGTATAATGAAGCTAATTGCAAATGTATACTATAATGAACAACTTTAGATACTTTTCTAAAACCTGACAAATACCGTATTATATTTTGTGTGTGTGTAGCGAATGTTGGTTCCAATGTTTGTAGTCGGCGTAACGAGCAGGAAGCGGGTCAAGCGCGCTCTGTCCGAGATACACTACACAGAGTCGGCCCTTATTTCCGTACCGACGTTATATGCCAACCGTACTACCTTTGCTGTATGGTACAAGTGAAAAGAGACCTGTTTTTTTTTAAATTCTGGATAAGCTTGTGTTTTTACTACAATCTCACCATGGTAAGTGATGAAGTGGCTGAAGGTGGTAAGCACACAAAACCTAGATAGGAACTGGCTCTCAAGTGCAGCTGTCGGAACACACCGATAGGTGCTTGGCGATAGATTTTCAACTTGAGGGTGGTAGCCAGCCAGTCGGGTACTACAATGTACCCTACCACCGTGCTATGAAAAACGATGTTTTCCTTCACCTCAGCTCATTGTAGGATTCGAACCCACGACCTTCGTCGCGGTATCCGACGTCACTTACCACTGAGCTATCATTCGCCACCTGTTTATGGCAACTGATAATCATTTGCCGAATAAATTACCAAATACCGAAACGCCACAATATATAGGTAATACTTTTGATGTGTAACATCTTTCCTCTCGCTTTCCTGCAATCTATAGGAGTGATTTCATGAAAAGGCACTGAAGTGTGTAACAGGCCACCTATTTGGCTGTCAGATAGGACATTTCTTCAATTGTAGTGCAGGCAAAGGGTTTCAGCCCATACAGCCTCAAAGTCGAAGAGGTTGATACATGTATAGTATAGACATTTTACCCCCTTCCTGTTGAAACATTGATCTGATATTAGGTACACACCTTTAGTTTATGAAACTACTAAGCCAATCGAAATGAAACTTGGCACACAAATAGTTAATATCCTTGATTAAGGATGTTATCCCGAGAAAAGATAAAATACCACGGGAACGCGGTTGAAACCGCAGGAAACAGCTAGTGATCACATATATGACCAAGAGAGTTACACACCTCTCCACACATTAGGGTCAGTTCACACCGAGACGCGACACGACGCGACGATACTGGAAGAGGCCAGTGACTTCGCGCTGCGCCGCGTGGCGCCGCTACGTATATGAATTCTCACAATTAAATATGTATGTTTTCGTGTAGTAAATAAAGTTCTATTTTGAGCCGATCGTCGCGTCGCGTCTCGGTGTGAACTGACCCTTAGCCTCGTTACAAACATGAGTTCCGCTTTTAACTTAACCCACACCTCATAGCTTATTGGACGCGGATGGAGTAAGACGTAGCAAGCAAGTCACCCTTTGAAATTGGGTGAAACCTGAAAAAGGGTCAAATCACCCTCACGTGATGATCGCAGACCCTAACATTAAGATTTCTGAATAATAAAATTACTTCGATTAACGATTAAAGTAGTGATTTGCAATATTTATTTACAAGTTAAACTTCATAGTCATTATTGACTTGAAAAAAACAGTTTTAATGGATCCTATGAGTTGCTCGCTTCATAAGCTATTTTACTAGGTCTTTACCTATGAAATTGCCGTTTTGTATGAAAAAATTTAAACGATTTTTTTTCATGTATTTTTTATTTGTATTAATCGAAGTAATCACCCATGCAATCAATGCATCTTTGCCAACGCAGTGGCAGTTTATTGATGCCCTTCTTTAAGAAATCAGCTGGACGAGAGTCAACAAATTCTTCAAAGGCATTTTGTACTGCCTCTCGGGTATTGAATTTTTTTCCCGGCAAGAAGTTATCCAAATTCTGGAAAAAGTAGTAGTCTGTAGGCGCAAGGTCTGGTGAGTAGGGCGGATGACGGAGAGCTTCCAACCCCAGTTCTTGCATCTTGGAGACCGTCTGCTGTGCAGTATGTGGTCGCGCGTTGTCGTGCAGGAGCAGCGGAGACGAGCGATTGACCAATGCTGGTTGGAGATGTGCCAGCTTCTCCATCATTGTGTTCAGTTCTTCACAGTACACATCTGCAGTAATGCTCACCCCGTTTGGTAAGAAGCTGTGATGAATCACACCGGCGCTAGACCACCAAACAGTGACCATCACTTTTCTAAGGGTAAGTTTTCGTTTAGGGCATTGTTTAGGTGCTGAACCAGGATCCAACCAACTTGCTGAGCGCTTGCGGTTATCAAACAGAATCTATTTTTCATCGCAGGTAACAATGCGGTTCAAAATTCCTTCATTTGTGTGTCTGTTGAGCAGTGCAAGGCACGTCTCGACGCGTACTTCGCGCTGGCGATCATTGAGTTCGTGGGGCACCCATTTGTCAAGCTTTTTTACCTTGCCAATTTGACGCAAATGGACCGATATTGTTTTGACGCTAACGTCGAAAGCTGCTGCTAATTCAGCCGTAGATTGTGTATCATCAGCTTCCACAATCGCCTTTAATTCGTCATTGTCGACCAAAGTCTTAACGACCGCGAGGTGCATTTTTCAGGTCGAAATTTCCAGATCGGAAGCGAGCAAACCAATAACAGGTGGTGCGTCGGTTTGTAGTGTTAGCTCCATAAACGTTGATGTTGCGTGCCGCTTGTGCCGCGTTGCTGCCACGACGGTACTCATATTCCATAATTACTCGAATTTTTAACGTATCCATGATGACGAAAAAGATTGAAATGCGATAAAAATTTAATACTAATCAATGAACAAATGACTACTTTTGGAAAAAAAAAATCCATGTTTTTAAAATAAAATTAATTTGAAATTAGAATTCTTAGCCAAACAAAAATTATTTTGATTTGAAATAGCCAGTACTGCAGAACGGCAATTTCATAGGTAAAGAAAGACCTATTATTTTGTACTATGTGAAAAATTTTTTTTAAGGATTAAATGTAATAAGTCTAAGTTGCTTTTAAAAAGAGTAATTGCTGAGTTTATTGCCGCCTCTTCTCAGCAAAAGCAACCTTTCGAACCGTGCATTAGAGTTAAAAAAAATATTTTGTAATATATCAAACATGTGATGATTAAAAATACTTATAATGAGTTTACTTAACAAAGAGATTTTTGAATTTAAATATTCGATCGAATACTAGATTGCTTTTATAATAAGACTAGCTGTCCCGGGATCAAAGGATTCCAACTCTTATTCCAGGATATATCCTATTTGTGTGTCAAGTTAGATCCGGTTCAAGTTAGATGATAGCTCAGTGGTAAGTGACGTCGAATACCGCGGCGAAGGTCGTGGGTTCGAATCCTACAATGAGCTTGAGCTTTCGGTGAAGGAAAACATCGTGAGGAAACCACAGCACGGTGGTAGGGTACTATGTGGTACTCGACTGGCTGGCTACCACCCTCAGGTTGAAAATCTGTCGCCAAGCACCTGTTGCACTTGAGAGCCAGTTGCCCTTGCCCTTAAGGCATTGTAATAAGGTGTACAACACGTTGGCAGTTCCCCTGGTATTGCCAATGTCTATAGGCGACGGTAGTCACTTACCATCAGGTGACCCGCCTGCCACGTTGTTACTAGTGACATAAAAAAAAGATAGTTTCGGAGTTTATCGCGGACCAACATCACGACACGACACAGGTATCTTGCATATTTATAAATTTAAATTTTGTACAGCGAGCCATATTCGCAGTATTTATCCTCTTAGGGTAGCCGATCATTCAAATACTGCTTATTTACAAAAAAGCTTTCCCAGAATGTTCAGGTGCGAAATTAGTCTCAAATACTTAATCTATTTTGTACCTACATTAGTTATGGTAGGGGAGGCGAATAGGGGATTTCGGGATTTACTCGAGCGCGGCAGATTAACATAAGGGGGGCAACCTTGCACCTTGTGAAGTATTCTCACCGAATCTGAGCCCTCTATGTAGTGTCGAACGCCTAGGGTAGCCCGTCAGATTAGTAAAAAAAAATCGATGGATTTCAATACTCGAGCGCGTCAGATTAAGGTAAGGTAAGTTAGTTACATGCAAAATAGTGTACATTTCAATAATCTGACAATTTGGGCGTGACGAAAGAAAATTGGAGACTCGCAAAGTTGCAAAAAAAAAACGTCACCTGGATTTTCTCGAGCGCGATTAGTTTTTTTTTTATTTTGAAGGAAATTAGTCACGAATCACGGAAATATCTTAATCTGCCGATTTGCACAAGCCGAAGTAGCTAAAATCATTATTAAGTGTATAGTCCAGGAATATTATGAGTTTCACCTCAGAATGAGAGATAGTCATCTATTATCTTGTATAAACCTTTATTTTGACACCCTAAAACTTGTCTCAAAAGCTACTTATCATAGGGTCCCCGCGACTACTGATTTTTCAAGGTCAAAGGTCAAAAAATCATTTATTGCAAATATCTCGTTTCCTATGGGTTTTTTGGTATATGTATTCATAATAAATATTGTAGAAGATTAAATTCTCTACAACTTTTGTGCAAACATTTTTTCGATATCTTGAACCATTTTCGAGATTTCGATATTTTTTATATATTTTTTTTTTCAAACCGTCAGATTAAGGAAGTCCCTCAACATAATTGTCAGATTATGGGTCAGTACAACAAGGCCATCAAGAAGAACCGCCTGTATAAAAATCTGACGCGCTCGAGTAAATCAAGGTCACGATATTTTTTTGCATTTTCAAAAATCGGCCCTGACTGATGGTCGCGTCCAAATCGTCAGTCTTTAAAATAGGAGCTACTGGAGGGTTCACTTAACATCCCTTATCAATGTCTGACGCGCTCGAGTAAATTTTTTTTTTAAATAATTTCAACCCCTTCGTACGGCCACCCCCACCACGCAAAACGGCAGATTATATTTTTCCGTTATCAGACAGACGTGGCGCGACTACCCTATTAATATCTGACGCGCTCGAGTATTTCTTGGTGACTGTTTTTTTTTACATTTTTGAAACCCTGTAGACGCTCAACCCACCGCTGAATGGGAAAATATCACATAACCTTTTTTTCTTTATTCCACCTAATCTTCAAATTCCAGTAGGTCCCAAAGACGCTCGAGTAACTACAAATTTAGCATCATTGCCTCCCCTACCATTAATTATTTTACTCGTGAAAGCTTTTTCCGATTCTCACGAACTTTATAATTAGGGACGGATAGTTTTCACGTAGTTATTCTACCACTGTGTTTTGTGTAGATACTTACAGGTTTTTTTTTTGGGGAGGACTTAAAGGTGGAGGTCTGAGGGACCATAGACACCCTTACGCGGACTTTTCGGTGAGCGTGAGCTCTTAGGGCTCTCAACCGCGTTTACAAATTTTAGACGACTGACCGCTGAGGGCGCCCCAGTTGGGGCACGAACCTCGGCTCAGGGCGTCGTCGAGGGGACACAAAAAGTGGGACGGACTTCTACTTACACGTGTTGAAGTAATAAATAAAAAGGTATCCTTGTAAATTCTCCACACGTTAATCTGATCCCAAACTTATCAAAGCTTGTTGTACTATTTTTTTTTATTCACGATAAGCTTGTGTTTGACCACAATCTCACCATGGTAAGTAATGATGTGGCCGAAGGTGGTAAGCACACAAAGCCTAGATGGGAACTGGCTCTCAAGTGCAGCTGTCGGAACACACCGGTAGGTGCTTGGCGACCGATTTTCAACTTGAGGGTGGTAGCCAGCCAGTCGGGTACTACAAAGTACCCTACCACCGTGCTATGGTTTCCTCACGATGTTTTCCTTCACCGAAAGCTCAAGCTCATTGTAGGATTCGAAACCACGACCTTCGCCGCGGTATCCAACGTCACTTACCACTGAGCTATCATCGCCTTGTCTATTTTAAAGCAATACTATTTTTGAGTCCAAGTCAAAACCATTTATTCAATTTAGGCCCTAGAAGGGCACATAAGTGCATAATAAGGTTAACATAACATACACATAATCTTCATAAGAATGTCGAATTACAGAAGTTACCACCGGTTCGGAAGTCAGCCTTCGACTGAGAAGAACCGCCAAGAAACTCAGCAAAGTTAAATTTTTTAAATATTTTTGGACCATCTGACTATTATGGATTGCATTATGGCGACCTTTTTAAAATGCCAGACAATTTATACGTTTAGCCTAGTGTTAAAAACTACGATATAGCATTCAGAGATAATGCAGCTTCCTAATAGTGAAAGAATTTTCATAATCGCATCAGTAGTTTAAGGCGATGATAGCTCAGTGGTAAGTGACGTCGGATACCGCGGCGAAGGTCGTGGGTTCGAATCCTACAATGAGCTTGAGCTTTCGGTGAAGGAAAACATCGTGAGAACCACAGCACGGTGGTAGGGTACTTTGTAGTACTCGACTGGCTGGCTACCACCCTCAAGTTGAAAAACTGTCGCCAAGCACCTGTTGGTGTGTTCCGGCAGTTGCACTTGAGAGCCAGTTGCCTTTAAGGCATTGTAATAAGGTGTACAACACATTAGCAATCCCCTGGTATTGCCAATGTCTATAGGCGACCGTTGTCACTGACCATCAGGTGACCCGTCTTCCTCGTTGTCACGTGTGACATAAAAAAAAGGAAAAAAAAAGCAGTTTCGGAGATTACACCGCACATTCAAACGTACCAACTTAACTTGTATATAATTTACTGTAGATCGAACATATGAACAAAATGCATTTTAAAATCTAGTCTTTCAACTATACAACAAATGTACAAAATATACAAGCAAATGTACAATTATAATATATAAAAAACTTCTTCGAGGCTGCCGCTGCCGCCGATCGGCAAGGTTCCCAGAAGGCTGGCAGCGTTTCCTCTTTGGATGGCCAAGCTGATGCGTTGGCGGAAAAAGCTCCCCGCCCGCCGGTCACCCGAGGCCTCGATTAATTTTTTACATAAAATATTTGCGAAACGACGAGCTTCAGACCCCCACGGACCCATGGTCTCAACCGCAAAAGGCATAAATTGATAATTTGGACCAATACGACGGATAGTATTACCCACCGCGATCGGTCTTATACCACTGTCTTTTTTGGAAAGGGCGCAAAGGTTGGCCCCATAAATGATCTCGGTGATGGGGCTCGGCACCTTTCCTGCCAACATAAAATTTATAAGAGAGGTTAATCTCGATAACAATTTAGTGCCAGCGTCCCAGGCGGCACTACAAACAAGATCTTTGTAATGCTGTGGTGTAAAACCGTCGAGGCCGCCAGCAGAGCCAGGTTTAAAGGATAAAATTACATTTAGAAGATCTTTGGAGGTACAATTTAGACTGGTTTGGTCAGATGAAGGGGGATCCGGAAAAATTATATTTGGGAGCGGAGGTGGATGTGTAGACCTTAAAGCACAGAGGGTTTCAGGTGTGTCTGCAGGACAACATCGCTTGAAAATAAAAGCTGTGCTGCTCCCTTGAAATCGCCGTCGTTGGCTTTATTTTCAATTTTTCTAATAGGGTTTGCCTGATTGATAAATTGACTTTTCGAATATATTGGAATTGAGGCCAATTCTAGATGTGAACAATTATTTTTTATTTTTTGAGTTAGAGAGATCTCATTTTGCTGGCGATTAGGAACATGCAGCACCCTGTAAGAAAATGTGAGCAGTTCTTCCCAAGCACTCTGCGAATTCTGGCTAAGAATTTTGTCTATAGATAGACATAAAGCTGAAGCCACACAGAAACGTGCTCCGCGAGGTATTCGCTTTAATACCGGAACATTATTTTTTAAAAAACAAATCCTTTGCCAAAACGGTTGCTCAGTATTTGAATTTGTGGTCGAATGTAAAATGCCAGAATTAGCAGAGCTAGTCTGATTGATTAATACTGAAACAGGTTTATGTACCTTTCCAATATGAATTTTCAGACCACGGTTTCCACGAAAATAGCGAGGATGAGAACACTGCCCACATCTCAGCAAATTTTCATGCGATGTACCACTAACCTGGCTGCAAGGTTGTGGGTCAGAATTGGTGCCAGGACCAACATGTATGCCCAAAGGGAGCATTTATAAAACTAAAACATAGCACTAAAATTATCTTGAGACCGGGTGTGTTGATGGCCGCCTATGCCGATTGTGCAGAAAGAGATGCAGCCCTGGAGGCGGCAGATCACCTCCCGGCAGGATACGAGAAGCGCACACCAACCACCGATCTGAAACAAAACGATATAATTAATATTAAAATAATAAAATATTTATGCCGAGAAATTTTCATGCGTCAAGTTTGACAACAACATAGTACCTATGTTCATGTAAATATACTTCATCCATAAAACATGACCCTCCCTTCTCCCTGGAGCAGTCGGGTAATAATGAGAAGGTTGTGTAGAGCAAACATGTTGTTAAACACAACACGTTTCAAAATAAGGAAATTAAAACGTTCAGATGGTGAAGAACAAAGGGTAAATAAATGTAAGTACTTGAAAACACGACGCTTGTTATGGTAACTTTAATTAATGTAATTAGCATTCCTTCATTCGCAATGATACCTAATTATTAAATTTAAATTGAGCCTCTCATTTAAATTGAAAGAAGGAAAATAACCAAACCATTTAAAAAAAAAAAAAGTTGTATACAGGCTGTCCGATAAATAGTACGACAAATTTAAGGGGGATAGGTGGGTGGATTTCCCACCACCCTTTTTTAGGGTTCCGTACCCAAATGGTAAAAACGGGACCCTATTACTAAGACTTCGCTGTCCGTCGGTCCATCTGTCCGTCAGTCTGTCTGTCACCAGGCTGTATCTCAGGAACCGCGATAGCTAGACAGTTGAAATTTTCACAAATTATCTATTTCTGTTGCCGCTATAACAACATATACTAAAAACAAATTAAAATAAATATTTAAGGGGGGCTCCCGTACAACAAACGCTATTTTTTGCCCTTTTTTGCTCGATATCAATAATGACAACTGGTAGGTACTTGAAATATTCACAAAATACTCAGTTATACTTTTACATTAATAAATTATGAAATTAATATTTAAGGGGGGCTCCCATACAACATTTTGTCTTCCTACTTCCCGGACACCTGTATATGTAGTACTAGCTGTCCCCCGCGGTTTTACCAGCATTTCCAAGAGATCTTGTCTTTTCTTGGTATAAAAAGTATACTATTTTTTATTCCAGGATATAATATACCTGTGTACCAAGTTTCATCAAAAACCTGTCAGCCGTTTCATCATAATTGAGCAACAAAAAACATTCAAATTTATAATAACCATTTATCTGATTTCCATGCACAAGCTCTACTTATTTTGGGATCAGATTGCAGTGGAGAATGTCCACGATTTCCCCATTTCCTTCAACAGCTATAGTGGCATTCGACGCCACAACAACTGAGATATCGTCGTATCATGTAGCCACTATTTCAATATTTGCTGGCAAGAATATCCTATTACTATTTTAATAATATACCTAGTGTTGGTAGATTTATAGTCTAATATTGGCAGTCGCTATTGGCACAGATGTTATATCAGTCATAGAACACATCATACCGGATTTTTTACACCTAAATTGGGAACATGATTCTTTTTTATTTTTTTTATTTCACAAGTGACAACGAGGCAGGCGGGTCACCTGATGGTAAGTGACAACCGTCGCCTATAGACATTGGCAATACCAGGGGATTGCTAATGTGTTGTACACCTTATTACAATGCCTTAAAGGCGAACTGGCTCTCAAGTGCAATTGCCGGAACACACCAACAGGTGCTTGACGACAGATTTTCAACTTGAGGGTGGTAGCCAGCCAGTCGAGTACTACAAAGTACCCTACCACCGTGCTGTGGTTTCCTCGCGATGTTTTCCTTCACCGAAAGCTCAAGCTCATTGTAAGGATTCGAACCCACGACCTTCGCCGCGGTATCCGACGTCACTTACCACTGAGCTATCATCGCCTTAATTCTGTGACTCAGTACCCTTTCTATATAAGTAGTTTGTTCGAGGGATTATGTAAATAGAGTTGAATATTGCATGTACAGTCTGAAATCAGTTTGGCACTTAAATGACGTAAATATTTTAGAGAATAAAATAAATATTTATACAGAAAAATTAGACAGAAATACGTTTAATTACCCATTCTCCTAAATGTGTTTTATTTACAAACTAATAAAAAAAGTGGGTAGTCTTTCTACGATTCACAATCTTTGACATATTAAATCGGTCTCGAATATTACTGTGTTTCTTTGCACCCCGTTTAGTATAAGTTAAATGTCTTTGGTTGGCGACGAGTATGGGACACGAAGCAACGTGTGCAAAGCCCTTTTTTATTTGGAGGTTTTTTCAATCAGAAAATGTCAAAAATGTGTAATTATTATTGCGAACGCAACTAAACCCACATAAAGTTACTTAAATAATTGTAGCTTTACAACTTCAATACCTGTGTCTACGGATTTGGACGCATCAGAACATTTGTAGGGTAAAATTGTGGAGAAAAACTAGTTCAGTAATAAATTGAAATTGTAATAAAAAATATTCTGATATATTCTACATTATATCGTTTCGCTTAGGATGTACGTAAGTACGTAGGCCTTCCATAGCCTGCTAATAAAATAGATAGAGAAGTAAAAAAAATATTATTATAACAATTAATAATATTCCCACGGAACCCTAGAACGATCAAAGTGTCTTATTATCGCCTTAACAAGGCAGATGACAAGGGTTTACGCTCGAACACCTAAGGGTCGACGGAGAGAAAACTCACAAAGAAAAGTAACAGATAAAAGGTCCCGTAGTTTGTTTAAAAGTTTAACTAGTTGTTATTTAAGTTTTACTGTTGATAGTGGACAGTAGCGAGTCGCTATCTATACTTAGGGTTCCGTGAGCGTTTTAGGTTAGTATTGTTTATTATTACCATCTTTTAAAGTCACTTTCTTGTTTGCCTGTCCGTCGTTCTGGGTGGAATCTTATAACTAAAATTTCGAGCACTTCCCGATTACCTATCCGGTTGAAATTTTCAGGCTAGCTCACACATCGATGGAAATCCCACATGCAATATAAAACATTCTAAATACATAAAACATGGTTTTTAGATTATTTTTTATTCTTTTAACGATATCTTATTTTATATCTAAGGAAAAAGAAATACCTAAAGTATGCTCTAATTCTTATTTTTTAGTTTTATAAGTAAATGTCAACTTCTGTAAAGGCGAGAATACATAACCACAGCCTGTGTAAGAAAAAAACCGGCCAAGTGCGAGTCGGACTCACGCACGAAGGGTTCCGTAAAAAAGGCAAAAAAATCACGTTTGTTGTATGGGAGCCCCCCTTAAATATTTATTTTATTTTGTTTTTAGTGTTTGTTGTTATAGCGCCAACAGAAATACATAATTTGTGAAAATTTCAACTGTCTAGCTATCGTGGTTATTGAGATACAGCCTGGTGACAGACAGACGGACGGACAGACGGACAGACGGACAGACGGACAGACGGACAGACGGACAGACGGACAGACGGACAGACAGCGGAGTCTGTCCGTCTGTACGTCTGTCCGTTTGGGTACGGAACCCTAAAAATTACTTTATATTTGGGATTTAGGATTTAGTTTTCCACTCCACTGTTTCACCTGCGTTCCGTAGAGATCTTATCTTTACCCGGTATAAAAAGTATTCTGTGTTTTATTCCAGGATATGATCTACATGTGTGCTTTGTTTCATCAAAATTGCAGCAGTTTTTGCGTGATTACTATCATCGAACGGAACACAAATGCAATAGAAATATTGGATTTGATAACTGCTGTAAAATCGAGAAATCAATTGCATCCAGCAATGTAGGCAGCTCGAGTGACCTATTTCAAACCCTTGTAGAAATATGGAAATAAATAATTAGCAATATTGCTCAATTGGTTTGCAACATTAAGACTTTTTTATATCACAAGAGACAACGAGGCTGGCGGGTCACCTGAATTCACCTGATGGTAAGTGACTACCGTCGCCTATAGATATTAGGAAATCCAAAGGGATTGCCATTGTGTTGAAAACCTTATTACAATGTCTTAAATAATAATAGTAATAAGAATAATAATAGTAGATTGGTAGTTTTACTCCCGAGCTTTAGGCCGTGTGTTACACTAAACTTTTCACTACGATTGCGAGAAAATAAAACAATCCAATACAATATGAAATATGTAGTTCATAATTTCTTTTTTTTTTTGTTTCTTCTGTAGCCGCAACACATTGCATGCATTCTACCAGAGATTTTCAAAATTAAATTGAAGTTCTTTTTTTATGAAACAGTAATAAGTCGAGTCTTTATTCATGATTATTCTACTTATGACTAAAGACTTTTTCGTTTTTGTAGGCTCATTGTCATTTGACACACAAAAAAAAAAAAACTTTTTCCCCTAGAGGATGAATTGCTATTTTTTCACCGCTCTGGTACGCTACAATGACGGTCTTTTTGAGCAAGAGGAGTGAAAAAACATTTATTTAGTTAGGCAACACAAAAAACTCATTAGTGCATGTTATCTTATACTATGTTAAAAGCTATGTTTGTTTTTATCCTCTGTATGAGTTATTTGCTTTATTAGCGAATAGCTGTCCCCCACGGTTACATCCGCGTTCCCGCGGGAATTCAGCTTTTCCCAGAATAAAACTCACAAATAACGTGGCTTTCAATTGGTAAAAGAATTTTCAAAATCGGTTCAGTAGATCCAGAGATTACCCCCTTACAACCTCACAAACCTCTTTATAATATTAGTATAGATCATACTTAGAATGCTGTTGCTACTCCCACGTATTCTCCCTATCAGTCTTCTTACGCCAAACAGCTTCGAACCCATCTGCACGTACATTAGTTATCATTGATGACATTGCAGAAACGTAAAGGCAACTATATATTCAAATTAAAATATATCTTTTCACTCCTCTTGCTCAAAAAGACCGTCATTGTGGCGTACCAGAGCGCAGAAAAAATAGCAATTCTTCCTCTAGGGGAAAAAGTTTTTTTTTTTTAATTTTTGTGTGTCAAATGACAATGAGCCTACAAAAACGAAAAAGTCTTTAGTCATAAGTAGAATAATCATGAATCGACTTATTACTGTTTCATAAAAAAAGAACTTAATTTTAATTTTGAAAATGGAACTAAAATCGGCGATCTTTGGTAGAATGCATGCAATGTGTTGCGGCTACAGAAGTAACAAAAAAAGACATTATAAACTACATATTTCATATTGTATTGGATTGTTTTATTTTCTCGCAATCGTAGTGAAAAGTATAGTGTAACACACGGCGCTAAAACCCATTAAAACTCGGTTTCTATTTACTCCCTCGCTAAAGCTCGGGCGGGAGTAAAATTACCTCGTATATAATGGGTCATTTTAGCTCCTTGTATAACAATCTACTATTATTAAGCAGACTTATTACAAGTATTTTTAATCGTCAATTTGATTCATGTTAAATTCTAACGCTCGGTTCGGAAGGTTGCTTTTGCTGAGAAGAGCCGGCAATAAACTCAGCAATTACTCTTTTTAAAAAAATGCATATGCATATGAACAACCGACTTAATCACAAGCTAAAAATACACTAAAGGAAATAGATCTGTGACCTCGCTTGGACGAGTACCTACGTCACTTCCTCTAGTCTAGTGAACTGATTGACGGAGTTGTCGGGAAATGACGTCACAACTTTATCACCCTTCACACTTGCAAATAGCTTTGCTTGTATACCTAGAAGCTTTTGAAATTGACTACGTTTCCATGGGCTTTGTTTAGCGTGGAATAGTGATTTATTGTTTCAGGGTTTCAATATAAGTAAGTACATTCTGCTCACTTAGTTAATTTCGTATTTCGATACACATTGTTTAAAAAAATATGATTACCTATTAGGTTAAAATTACATACTAAATTAGAAATATAACAACAACGGAGAGTTCCAAAAGGCGCAAATATGCAGCCCTCAGCAGGCTTATACTTTGTCCAAAGTACGAGCCAGCCCTTCTGAAGTCTCTATAAGGCGCGCCGATATTATTATAATTTATTATACTGTTACGTTAATTATAATCACAATTAATTGTAGCTGAACCCTAAACTAGACCGTGGATGTCCTCTATCTTTATATACAAGGTATCCACAAAAATAACTTATTAGGTATTATTTTTGCGCGAGTGATACTGGTGTAGCAAGCATCTATTAGGTTACGGTAACAGCTTACCATCAGGTTTTCCGCACCAGGTGACCCGCCTGTCTGCTAGTCAGATTTCTGACATAAAAACAACCTCTTCGTTCTAATAACGTGGTAAATTGAAAATGAACGTAGTTTAAGATACGGCGACGAAGGCAGGGATAAGGTTCTTTCAGAATAAATGGGAATTTTACGATGCGATTGCGATCGCCCGCGTTGATTAATGTTGTTTGAAATATTGGAGTTTCTACTTACTTTAAAATTATCTTTAGGTGATTTTATTAGGTGTTTTGCTATCTTAGATTAAATTTAATACTAGTTGCTTCGAGAGATTTAGACCTCGTGAAAATTTTGTGTAATTTTTCGCATTTTTTCGCCATTTTGGAAAAAACTCCAAAAAATCATTATTATAATTATTGAAGCTGCTTACAAAATTTCACGAAAATCGATTGAGATATGCGATCTGCAGAGGAGTAGAGCTGGACAGACATCCGAAATCATTTTTGCCTGAGCTGAAACGGAGACGCTTCGCTCCCTCATCGATCAATAATATAACAGATATTTATTTTTGTAAAATTATGGAGGAGCGATGTGTCAGACTCCTCTATTGAAAGAGACGATCTTCCGCCAGGCTAGGTCATCGTGCTTGGGGACCGCACCCCAGTGTAGATTTTGTTAACTTGTGTATATGCAGATCGCTTGGAGAATTTCGTTAGCGCGATGTAGATTATTGTGGCGCCATCTAGTTTTGGTTTTGGGAGGCCTTCAAATAGGAAGCATAAAATCCAGGAAGTAGGTACGTAGGTAGGTTTTCATAAAGTCATAGTTTATGCTAAATATTTATAAATGCAAAAGTAACTGTCTATCTGCTCAGCTTTCACGGAAAACGGCTGATCAGACTTTCATGGAATTTGGTATGGGGCTACCTTGAACCCTGTAGAAGGACGTAGGTTTATTTTTTCTTCAAATCAACCTGAAATGGATAATAACTGTGAGTTATTGACGTGCAATCAGCGCCATTTCATGTCATGTCAATGAACCTTATAATGCGCAGCGGGTTGTACCATTGGAAACTAATCGCCAGTTTATAAAAACCTAATCTATATCTACTAATGTTAGTTTTTTGTTTGTTTTCTTACGAAATCCTTCACCAATATGAAATTAAATGGAATTAAATTGTTTATTCATCCAAATAGGCCTTCACGGGCACTTATGAATAGTCAGACTCTAAATGCTCGGTTCAGAAGGTTGCTTTTGCTGAGGAGAGCTGGCAATAAACTCAGCAATTACTCTTTTCAAAAACAACTTACACCTATTACATTCAATAATTATTTATCTAGTCTCACTGAAAATATTTGCGTGTTATGGTGGCAAAAATAGTAATCTATAGAATTTAATTATGACTGATTTAATAAACAACAAACTCAAGCAGACCAACCCCCACAAGCAGCACCTGTTCACAAGTATGACGCGTGTGGCAGCCACCGCCCTCCTCGCACATATTTTAGGGAAGTGGGCAACCCGCCACACGACGCTGCCGCAACCAAAGGCCTTAAAGCGAGCATTAACGAGCACTAACTTAAGCTTGCTCCAAACAAAAAGAAAAATTAAATTAAAAGCTACATCCTCACTGTCTAACAAATGGTCTACTATTATTATAAATGTAAAAGTTTTAAAGTTTCAATGTTAGTTGCTCAATCACGCCAAAACGGCTAAACGGATTGTGAATAAACTTGGCACACGGATAGATATCCTGAAATAAAACAAAGGATTTTTTTATCCCGGGAAAAAGTTAAGATCTCTCGGGAATGCGGGTGAAATCGCGGGGCAGAAAACTAGTAGTCTATAATTTTTAATTATTAATTTTCAGGATCGCTGGTGAAACCGCTATGCTGGAAGCTAATTAATAATAATAAATACCATAGAAAATATTCTATTTCCTAAAAATTAATAACGTTAACAACGTTTTTATATGTTAATAATTATATTAAAAATAAATAAATTTATATCTGAGTAACCAAGGTTGGTAACTCACTGGTATTGCATAGATGTCGGTTGACATTTACCGATCAGATCACTTATTAGATTAACCGCCTTGCTTAAAACAAAACAAAAGCTATTATGAGATTTATGTCAGAAGTCTGCCTTGCTGAGCTACTTTCCGGAGTCTTCTCAGATAAGTGTATTCCGAACCGGGTAGAATCAATTGCTACATTCATAAGTGCCTTACCAGGGCCTAAACTTAATAAATGTAAACTCCTGTTTAGTAAATCAGTGAAACCCAGCGTTCCAATGATTGTTCAGTAGGCTGATTAGCGTAGAATAGGGGAGGGTTCGAGTAAATAGCTCTACGGCGTCAACGAACTGTTTGTCACCATTCTCCTTTCAAGCTGGTAATTATGTTTGACCTACACTTAAATGTGCTCGTGTTAAAGGTTGATAATTAACTATATATTGATTTTGAGACTTGGCATCACTTGCAGGGGTGGTTGTTTTTCCACCAACACTTGTTTTTCCGCACGCTAGGTGTGGTCGGCTCAACATGTTTTCCTCATCCACTCCACTCTATCACATAGATGTCAAAATGGAAACAACTTTCAAATAACGAAGAAAGCTTCTGCTAATATTTTAGTTGAGCACGGTTGAAATTGTAAGTAAATCGTAATGCCAACAACTTCAAAATCGACTTGTATTTTATCTTCAAGTATCTGCTGATACTTAGAGACATATACAAGGTACTGCCTATTTACCTTTATCCGGTCCCTTAATTATCTGCAAATTCTCTACGATAAAATATTAATAGAAGGTAGCTTTTGCCCGTGACTGTGATTCTGAGTACTTTCTAATTTCATTTATTTCTAACAAATGTACAAAATATACATGCAAATGTACAATTACAATACATAAAAAACTTCTTCGAGGCTGCCGCTGCTGCCGATCGGCAAGGTTCCCAGAAGGCTGGCAGCGTTTCCTCTTTGGATGGCCAAGCTGATGCGTTGGCGGAAAAAGCTCCCCGCCCGCCGGTCACCCGAGGCCTCGATTAATTTTTTACATAAAATATTTGCGAAACGACGAGCTTCAGACCCCCACGGACCCATGGTCTCAACCGCAAAAGGCATAAATTGATAATTTGATATTTTAATTCTATTCTACCCTTTAGCCATGTAAACCAAACAAATACACATAAAGACAGACGGATAAACGAACAGAGATACTTTTGCATTGATCATATTAGATGTAGATGGACTATCTGCAAAGTGTGACAACTTTAGAAGAATTAACTCATCTTTTGATTTGTTTTTGGTTCTTCAATAGTGGAGTAAGAAGTTTTATGCAAGGTCGGCATCACGCTCGTGACGCCTCTGGTGTTGCAAGCGTCCATAAGCTACGGTAACCACTTACCATCAGGTGGGCCGTAAGATTGTTTGCCACCTAGTGGTATAAATGTTTTTATTAAAAATCTGATCGAGGCAAATTGATAATAATTTAATTATAATCACATAAATAATGGAAATAACTTTTCGAGTGCACTGTAACATCAGAATTTCTCAGTCCACGCCTGAACGTGCTGCTCTCTCAAAGCACACCACTTCTGCCACTTTTTTCAGTCCATCGTTTTCGAGGGGGTCCCATATTATTCTTGCTAAGACTTGCCTACTCCATCTACTGTTCTTCTACACCAGCTCATTGCCATTCGAGTGCTAGAACATAATAGTGCTTTTAATTCTGAGTGACTCAAAACAAAATGACAATTTTAAAGTATTAATAGACCACATAAATAAGATAACATTTTCACAACCAATTTAAGTGATAATAAAGCATACTTACTCAGGAATTTAAAGACTTTAAGGGACCAAACCAATATTGAATAATTACTTTTGTGTTCAATAAAATATTACTAAGGACTCGTCTACAGCTACAGGTTGTTAGAAAGCTATTACTACAGTGGCCAGGCGATGATATATTTAAGAATAGCTTTACTGTAGCTTTGTCTGCACAGACTATATAAAGTTGTATCGTTTTCCCATCAACCGATTTCAATAACATAAAATTGAAAACCATTGGGTATTCTGATGCACACGATACGGTACGAAAAAGAGTAAAAGGGAAGATAGATGGTAAAAGAGAACTAAATATAGAGATAGCTCTGTGGACGAATACGGAGAAAAATACTTGAGGTTTCGGTGATGGATACATCGTAACGAAACCTTACCACGACGGCAAGGAACGGCTTTCAAGCTGTTAATCTAGAAAAAAACTATCATTAAGTGAGATAATGGTCAAACGCGATACCTACCAGTGTATCCGGCAGTTGTGTAGAGCCAGTTGACCTATAGACCTTGTTAAAGGTAGGGAAAACGTTCGTGATCAGCCTGGTAATGCTATGTCCATAGAAAGGGTTCGTGGCGCATTCGGAGGCGGCACGGTTTTGTCGCCTGAAATCTTTTGCATTGCAGTTGAGGGCGCCTCAAGCCCTATCACTGATCAGACTGCGTAAGGGTGAAGACCAACTGTTTTTTTATCTCATGAACCGTGATAGCTAGACTATTGAAATTTTCACAGATTATGTATTTCTGTTGCCGCTATAACAACAAATACTAAAAAAAACTACAAAAAAATTACTACAAAATTTGTACAGAACCCTTGGTGCGGGAGTCTGACTCGCACTTGACCGACTTTTTTGTTTAACGAGTTCCAAGTAGACAAATAATGACTGATTATGATTGATATGGAACGTGGAAACATTGCGGCGTTTACAAAGATTGTAGAAATATTTTATACTTTTAAATGATTTGTACCTTTAGCCTCCCCTTACAAAGAGGGGCATTAAGGCCTTAGTCCACCACACAGGCCTTACGTGAATTTAATTTTCCATGAAATATATTTGTGCAAACTTACTTCCTCAATCCTGTACCCTCATGATAAGTATTTGCGATCACCTGAGCAACTACGGTTTCAGGCTACAAATTCAGCTGGACAAAACAGTACTTCGTTACTGCAGACAGATTAGAGTACTGTTATTATTATTTTTTTAATTAAACTGTTGCGATAAAAATACTAGTTTCTTCAACTGCTCTATTCTGCAGCGTATCCCGCTTTTATTAGCCTCACATGGATTAATGTTAATATCTTGTAATTTTTCATTTGTTTTTACATTATATGGGCTTACGTTTTTTCTCTGTCCCGCTCTTAAACTACAAAGCCTAAGATAAAACTCATTATATATGACTATCTCTCTCCCGTGGTTTCACTCGCGTTCCCGAAGGATTATCGTTTCCCTGGTAAAAGAATATCTTATGATATTTTTTTATTCTGAATCAGCTTGTGTTTGACCACTATGTAGTAAGTGACCATATTTATAGTTGCACTGCGACATAATGTTACGCGCTGCTACATCGACGAATTTTGTTGAGTTAGCAATAAGTTTTTATAAATACATAATTATGTAATTAGGTTTAAGTCTCTCTTCTAACAATACACATTGGATTGAGCACTACTCCTGGTTTCACTACTACCTCATCTACCACCACAAATACCAACTTAATGCAACTATCTCACCATGGTAAATGAGGATGTGGCCAAAGGTGGTAAGCACTCAAAGCTTAGATGGGAATTATTCCAGGATATTATCTACCTGTGTGTCAAGTTTCATCAATATTCGTTTTGTAGTATTTTCGTGAACGAACAAACCTTTAAATCCAAACAAACTTTAATTATGTCTGTCATGTCTTATATTTTCTTTTTTACTCAATATAAGATATAGCTCGTCCTTGTACTGGATGCAAGCTTTATCCAAAAGGTGGCGAAAGTCTGCTAATAATTGATTGCCTACAAAATTAACTTATTATCGCGCCTGCACCGGGCCTTTATGAATACAAAGCTTTTATTAAGATGATAATTTTCTATTTAAGGCGAGCCCCTTTCTAAACGTTGAATATTTTATGAGTATCTACCGCTCGCTTTAGTGGAAAAATCTCCAGCGTTCTTACAGGGTGTTTCCTACTTCGATATCTGAGGGTTGGCGTTGAATACTTTATTGAACCAGATTTTCACATCACAAATTTTGTTAGATTTATTTATTTTGAAAGAAAGAAAATACATTTATTTCTGACAACACACACATTATTTTTATTATTTTGATATGTTAAGGTTAAAGGGTAGAGTCCATTAGTTGGCATTTATTTAAAAATGGGCTGTATTATACAAGCGAAACACCACTCACTAATTAAGCACAAAATCTCATAATTAGCAATACCAGAGGGAGTGCCAATGTGTTGGCTCTCAAGTGCAACTGCCGGAACACACCAACAGGTGCTTGGTGACTTTCAAGGTGGTAGCCAGCCAGTCGAGTACTACCTACAAAGTACCCTACCATCGTGCTGTGGTTTCCTCACGACGTTTTCCTTCAGGAAAGCTCCAGTTCATTGTGGGAGTCGAAACCACGACCTTCACTGCGGTACACGAGGTCACTACCACTGCGCTATCATCACCTTAAATGCTATCATGGCGTGCTAGCCCACGTCATTTAGAAATTTTGTGTAATTTTTAGTAAAACATTCATAACTCATAATATCAAAAATAAATTTCATAGTAAAAAACTACTTTTCACGATGAAAATATATGAGAAACATTTTGTTTCCCGACTGCACCATTGGCCCCAAATCCCGACAAAATATCCACATTTAACGTACAACAACATTATTACATCAACCGACAGCGACAAACATAATAGATTCATCTCAAACTCAAACTCAAAATGTTTTATTCAATCTTGGAACACTTATTGAACGTCATCTTATTGCTATTATTTAATGCTATTGTTACCACCATTTCCAAATAGAGACCTGTCAGGAGACCTGTAAGTGACGTCGGATACCGCGGTGAAGGTCGTGGGTTCGAATCCTACAATGAGCTTGAGCTTTCGGTGAAGGAAAACATCGTGAGGAATCCACAGCACGGTGGTAGGGTACTATGTGGTACTCGACTGGCTGGCTACCACCCTCAAGTTGAAAATCTGTCGCCAAGCACCTGTTGGTGTGTTCCGGTAGTTGCACTTGAGAGCCAGTTGCCCTAGCCCTTAAGGCATTGTAATAAGGTGTACAACACGTTGGCAGTCCCCCTGGTATTGCTAATGTCTATAGGCGACGGTAGTTACATACCATCAGGTGACCCGCCTGCCTCGTTGTCACTAGTGACATAAAAAAAAAAAGAAACGGCGAAACAAACTTCCCGGTATTTTTTTACAATAGTCCGACTCTTTTTCAGTTCAGAAATATTTGTATCTTCTCCGTCCCTAGATTTCATTTCAGTCTATTTCAATACGTGAACATCTTAAACTAAGGTCGTATATAGCGTGGAGTGGAGAGACTAGAGAGCACAAGTGCGTCTGCATTGTGCCCCTGGCGCTGACTCAAGTGGCCCAGGCGGTGGCCAGCGCCGCCACTTGAGACGCCATTGTATACCGCGTCAACAGTGGACGCGTACCTTTATAAATAGGTACATTGTTAACATATTTTCGAATAATTTTACACGTTTATTTTATTCTGGGACATACTTTGAGGGTCCTTAACAAATAAAGATGTTTTCATTACTCAATTTGAAATATGAAGAGTCGAAGATTCATTTTTAAATAAATAAATTACTAACTTATTTATACCTTCTAAATACCAATTTAGAGACATTGAAAATATAAAATCTGTGTTAGCACAAATTTATTCCAGCTTTGCTTGTTCAATGAAATGCCTGAATGTTTGTTACATACAGATGGCATGGTTATAACTCTTTATCCCGAACATGTACGAGTAGGACCGTACAAACGATATTTTTTTTATTTTTTTTTTACATTTTATGGGCTTGCGTTTGGCCACTGACCCGTCCATGAAGGACGAAGACGAGGATAAATAAATCAGATTGAGGGATAAACTTCCACCTGCATCACGGATGATGTTGAACTGTCAATGTAAGGTCATAACCCAAATAATTAAGGATCTGTCACATGGAAAGTAAGAAATGTATCTCCCTAAAATCGTACGTCGCGATTTCCAGTAGATTGTTTGTCATCTCACTCAAGAAAAAAACGACGACGTAGTCTTTTTTATAGTAGCCGCTCCGACGCGCGATTGGAGTTCACACTTTAAATGCAATTCAATGTGGTGCCATCTATTGCCAGGAACGTATGTTACTTTAAAAATATAATGCTTTGAACAATCCGCGTAAGGACGTAAATGGCCCATCAGGCCGCCAACTTTTTCTTCTCGCAAAAAAAAAAACACACTTAACGCTTGTCAAGGCTGGATTTGACTACATATCAATTTTTCATTCCAGAGGGCTTTAAAATCAATTCTTAATGAGAATATAATTTTGTCCCCAAGATAAAAATAAAAAAATGATTCTGTAATTTGTTAAATAAAAGTAAAAATATAATTTTGTTTTATTATGTACCAATTTTTCACACTTTTGATAAAAAATCTGATGACTTGAGAATCGTCGGCGCGGCGTTGGATGTCCTTTCAGTCTGTATGTCAGATCCTCATTGTGATTCCGCACAATGCTGCCAACGAACGCCGGTGAAATCTCGATCTGTCTCTGAAGGGAATTCTTAAGTTAATTACCGACTTGGGGACGAATGGGACGGGCCGCGTTTTGGGTACATCGCGCGTAACGTTTTTATTACCAATGTAATGGGCGAATTACTTTTGAAGGTACGATTTCATTTTTGATGTGTAACATCTTTCTTCTCGCTTTCCTGTAATCTGTAGGAGTGATTTCGTGAAAAGGGACGAAAGTGTGTAACAGGAAGCCACCTGGTAGAGTTGGCTCAGATAGGGACATTTCCTGTATTGTAGTGCAGGCAAAGGGTTTTTTTTTTTTTTTTTTTTTTTTTATATTCGATAGGCTTGTGTTTGACCACAATCTCACGATGGTAAGTGATGATGTGGCCGAAGATGGTAAGCACACAAAGCCTAGATGGGAACTGGCTCTCAAGTGCAGCTGTCGGAACACACCGAAAGGTGTTTGGCGACAGATTTTCAACTTGAGGGTGGTAGCCAGCCAGTCGGGTACTACAAAGTACCCTACCACCGTGCTATGGTTTCCTCACGATGTTTTCCTTCACCGAAAGCTCAAGCTCATTGTAGGATTCGAACCCACGACCTTCGCCGCGGTATTCGACGTCACTTACCACTGAGCTATCATCGCCTTTAGCCCATACAGCCTCAACTCAAAGAGGTTGGTACATGTATGGTATTACCAAGGTGAGATGTCAGATGTTACATATCACATGCGACGGCTGTAAGGCTCGTTCGTTTTTTATTAGGATATTTTGGAGATTAAGCCTTGTTATTTATTTTTTACATGAGCTTACCAATAATCTTCGAATTTGAAGCATTTTTAGTTTTTCCCAAACTTCCCAATTTTCGGGGATAATTTCTCAATGTTTCCCTAAAAAAAACGGACTATAACGTACTTAAAAATACGCTTACAAACGAAGAGCATTTATTTTTTTATTGACATAGATAACCAATATAGACACGTGGTAAACACTATACAATTCCAAAAACAATCACACGCCTAATTTATAAGGGATCTTCCATTAATCACGTTTGGCTCGAAAGTTTGTGGAGGGGATTTAGAATACAGACGTTGCGTTTTCGTTTTATTTTCATTTAATTTGGTGTATTCTGAGTTTTATTGAATAATATCGGTGGCGTTTTGTCCAATAAAGATCAATCTAAGTGCACAAGTGAAGTAAAGTGAAGTGAAATGAAAGCGTGTATCGTGACTTTTCAGGTTGTCCCAAAAAGTCCGTGAATGTTTTAGTGGAACAACCGCCAATTTCACTGGACTGGACATGTACGGACGAGGACTGGACATTACAGTGAGTTTGAGAATGTGACTATAACATAAAAGAAGAAATTTAAAAGGAAAAAAAAAGTTTGTGACTGAAAGACTTTGTTTGTCATGACTAAAAATTATTTAAAAAAAAAACTAAAAAGTTGCTAATAAACATGACGTGATCAATGGTAGACCCCTAAACAGATGTGTTTAGTGAGTAACAAGGCCGCTGTCAATCAATATCGAGCGATACCTCCAGGTGGCTCATTTTGTTCAATTATACTTTTTCAAACAACCATTGCCAAGTCAAATGCATTACGTTATGTCATCGTATTTTATTATAGACTTGCTGTTCCGCGCGGTTTCACCCGCGTTCCCGTGGGATCTTATCTTATCCCGGGATAAAATATAGCCTATGTTAATCTGGAATAATGTAGCATTGAAATGGTGAAAGAATTTTTAAAATCGGTCCATTACTTTTTGAGCCAATTCGTTACAAACATACTTACATACAAATCTTTCCTCTTTATAATATTAGTATAGATAGATTTTCAACTTGAGGGTGGTAGCCAGCCAGTCGAGCACTACAAAGTAAAGGCTGTGGTTTCCTCGTGATTTTTTCCTTCATCAAAAGCTCAAGCTCATAGTAGGATTCGAATTCACGATATTTGCCGCGGTATTCGGCGTCACTACCACTGAGCTATCAGCACCTTGAACTAATATTATAAATGTGAAAGTTTGGATGGATGTTTGTTACTCTTTCACGCAAAAACGGCTGAACGGATTTTGATAAAACTTGGCACACAGGTAGATCATATCCTGGAATAAGATAAAAGATAAAGATAAAAAAGCATTTATTGGACACACACATAAAAACAAAAAAAAACAATAGAAATTAAAAGTAAGTTACACATTATGTGGGTCCAAATGGCCCCAGCTCAGCCTATGCTGCAGATAACTACAGCGCTGATTTTCGGCTGAAGCCACGGGTGATTCACGGACGTGCGGACGGACAGCGCTTACGTACGAATAATCGTAATCATATTATCATATACTATACCTATCCATACATATACATATATCTACAAATAATAATAATTTATAAACCCAAGACAGTATCACTCAGGGTATACATATATACTACATATATTTTATAATATAATAAAATAAAATAGGAAATAATATAAAGTAAACATATAAGTGTTGATATAAACGTAAACCTCTAAGTGTTGGATTTCTGAACGTTTATGAGTATATTTTTAAACTTAGACCTAAATGTAGTGATACTTGTTGGCCTACGTAGAGGAGGGGGTATATTATTCCAACACTTAGTGGCGCTATACTTAAACAACACATATAATACTTTTTATCCCGGGAAAGGTTAAGATACCACGGGAAGGCGGGTGAAACCGCGGGGGACAGCTAGTCAACAATATTTTTTTCAACGTCATAATTAGGCAAAATAAGGATGTTCTCATTTCAATGAAAACAACACAAGGAAACAAATACAAAATGATACTCCAAACATTAACTTATTTATTGAGTGGGTTTTATCTATGTTTCCGAACTTTATCCATCGACTACATTACAAGTTGTTGTCTTGTGATTATACCTAAAGGTGTGGTCACTATGCGAGCGGTAAGTATTTCCTATCGGTTATTTTTTTAATTTTTCAGGGAGGGATAAGTAACTCATGCAAAACGGTCACTTTTCTTTAATTTGTTTATTCATTTAACACCCCAAATAGCTGAGGTTCATTGATAAATATTTTGATATCGTTTATAGTAAACAAACAAAATAAACAAATTGATCACCTGTTCGGGAAGTGCTGGCAAAAACAAGAAGACAGACAAAGGTAGTTAATATCCGGCTTATAAACTATCTTTATGCAAAAAAAACATGTCGATAAGAAAATCTAATAAACACACTTTTGCATTTAAAATATTACTAGTTTTTCGCCCCGTGGTTTCACCCGCGTTCCCGAAGGATCCTATCATTTCTCGGGATAAAAAGTATCCTGTATTAATGCCAGGATGTGATCTGCCAAGTTTCATTAAAATCCGTCAGCCGTTTTTGCGTGATTGAGGAACGAACATACAAACATTCCCGGAATAAGAAGTAAACTATTTATGTCACTCTCCATAAACGGTATCTATGAAATGACATTGTTAAAAGACAAACGAACAAACATACACGCATTTATAATATTAGTAGTAGATACCGTAGTCGCAATTGTTTTTGAAACGAAGTTCCTTATCGCGCGTTCTGAAAGGGAGAGACGGAAAAATATCTTACGAAAAACCGACACTTTTAGTGTCGTTGGTCGGGTGACAGTTGTGTGTAGTAAGCTATTGTAAGCTGTGCGGCGTGCGCATGTTTCTCTGTCTCTCTTTCTCTCTCTCTCTCTTATAGAAAGCAAGCCAGATATTTTCATTTCTATTTATATATATATATATACTCTCTCGACTTATATAACTTATATAACTTCGTTCCATCCGGGTGTCCCTTGACACCTCTCAAGTTTTTTTTTTATAACACTAAATCTCGTCCTCGGTACAAAATCTTAACTTTTATGATAAAGAGGAAAGATTAGCTTTTTTGTTTGTTTGTTACGATTAACTCAAAAACTACTCGAACGATTAAAAAAAATCTTTCACCATCAGAAAGCTACATTATCCCTGAGTAACATAGGCTATATTTTTATCTTGGGAAAAGATAAGATCCCACGGGAACGCGGGTGAAACCACGGAGGACAGCTTGTATAATACGAGACGATTGTCAAATATCAGCCCGCTAGAACAGAGACTAAACTCAACAGAACTCAACCCGAGCTACCGCCCATAGAGTTGGTGTTAAATTACTCGTAAATAAATTAGATTTAACTTAGCCATTCAAGGCTTTATGTTAGAGCGGATACAGTGTTTATTCCAGATATACAGTAGGCTTATCGCTATAAAGGGAAACACGCTTTAAATAAAGAGGTAAAGTTTTTGTGATCTCTTGATTAAGATTGAGATCAGTTTTTTTTTATGTCACTAGTGACAACGAGGCAGGCGGGTCATCTGATGGTAAGTGACTACCGTCGCCTATAGACATTAGCAATACCAGCCGGACTGCCAACGTGTTGTACACCTTATTTCAATGCCTTAAGGGCAAGGGCAACTGGCTCTCAAGTACAACTGTCGGAACACACCAACAGGTGCTTGGCGACAGATTTAAAGATATAAAGAGGTAAAGTTTTTGTTAGCTTGTAGGTAATCTCTTGATTAAGATTGAGATCAGATAACCGTATTTTGTGAAAAATAAGACACTGACGTTTGAAATATCTATGTAGGTATATTGAAAGCAATATCAGCATGGTTTTCTATTCGTACTTGTTTAACGGTTATCGTGTTACAGCCTTATATAAATATATCTACAAAAAGAACAATATCCGAAGCTCAAAGACAATATGTAGATATTGGGAAATTAAACTCCGGTATTTCAGTACCGTTCTCGATAAGGTTTACCATTTCAGGTTTTAGGGTTGCGTTGCGTGGCCAATAGGAACCCATATAATTTAGTCATTTCCGTGCGCGTGTTATGGGCCTGTAGTTTCCTTATCTAACAAATTGCGGATGTTTTGGTAGAAACAGAAAAAGTCGTAACGTTTACACACGGTAGTGATCTTTTTTTTACATGCAATGCAACTATATTTTGTTCCCGAGGGATCTTATCTTTTCCCGGTATAAAAATATAGCCTATGTTCATCAGGGACAATGTAGCTTTCTTCCAAATCGATCTAGTAGTTTCAGAGCCTATTGAAAAAAAAAAACAATCAAACAATCAAATCTTTCCACTTTATAATATTAGTATGTACAACAACAAACGCCCTACCGTTCCAAAGTGAAAGTCAAAGTCAAAACCATTTATTATTTAGGCCCTAGAAGGGCATATATGAATGTCAAATTACAGAAGTTACCACCGGTTCGGAAGTCAGCCTTCAACTGAGAAGAACCGGCAAGAAACTCAGTAAGGTTACATTTTTAAATATTTTTGGATCATCTGACTACATTGTCAGTGAAGTCAAAAGGGCAGCCACTCAGCATATGTTGCTGCGTCCATGTTGACTGACGCAACCCTTATATTTGTATATGCAACACTCGATTGACGTATTTCAAAACGTCATTGAGAACCTTTTTTAATATTAGGTACGGAACCATAAAGAATAATAATAAAAATCAAACACGTTTTTATTTAAATAAAATACATGCCTTTTAATTTTACATAAAGCTTAGATATTACGTTAATCTTATTATAATTTATCTTTTTCAGAGACAAAGCATGGAATAATCTCGGGGGATTTTAGGGACTAAACGAATTTGGTAAAATAAAAATATTATACACAATTTCTTGAAAATAACAAGGGATATTTTTCACAAACAATAGACCCAAAACTAAGCTATCCGCACTCGCTAACTGATATGCCGTTGATATTTTTTACAGTTAATTTAAAAGATTTTAATTATCAGGTCGGTTGGCATTGTTTCTAATAAGATAAATTAGGGCTCATTCACACGATCAGCATGTTGCCGACTGCAGCCGCCGACACTCGGCGACACGCGTCGGCAACATGCTACATCACGTTACATCACGCCACAGGTCGTGGGATCGATTCCCATCCTGGACAGGATTATATTCCGATCCGGTGGTAGAGTCAATTGTAACATTCATTAGTACCTTATCAGGGCTTGAACTCAATAAATGATTTTTATATTTTACGGTATTATGTATCAAGAAAGATTTAAAAAATACTATTAACAAACTTCAAAATCATACTTTTAAAAATAGTTCCATAATACGAGTGCAAATGCACTTTAAGCCATTACATTACGAGTACATATAATCATCTTTTCTCAAGTTTGGTGACTAGCCAACTAGCTGCAATAAATTGGCGTAATTTACCTCCACCTCTTTGCCGTACATTGCTTGTATTATAGCGCTTGGGTTGATCATGTGTGCATTTGACCGAGAATTGCCATTGCACTCGCTAAATATTGTCGTTAATGGAAAGACCTAGTGACTAAATAAGGTACATGATCATTTTGCGAAAGTTTTCCGGTCTAGATGGTCTTTGGCTGCTAGCTACATATTAATATATTTTTTATTGCAGTCATTCTTAATTCGCTTGGGTTTATTAATTAGGACATATATGCGGAATGACAAATACGAACTGCTCCAGCTGCTTATACAGGGGAAAATTCAGGGAAAGCGAGCACCCGGAAGAAGACGTACCTCATGTCGTGGCTCAAAAACCTCAGAACGTGGTTTAACTTGAGCACCAGATCCTTATTCCGCGCAGCTGTGTGCAAGATCAAGATAGCCTTAATGATAGCCGACCTCCGGGACGAGATGGCACCTAAAGAAGAAGAATGTAATGTATCAAAACGATGATGGTAATTTTTTTTTAAACTCATTTATTCACTATAAATTTTAAGAAACACTCAAGATACATATAAGTTTCGTTCGTTCACACGAGCAGCATGCTGCTCGCACACACGCGTCGATGCAACATGCTGCTTGTGTGCAAATAAAAGTGACTAGCTCCCGGACTAAATGTTTTCTAGCCACAGCGTTATAGAAAAGTGTTTTATTAGTAGATGTAGGGTGTAGACTGGTGGCCTAGATTGATATGCGTCATATTACGAACGGTTTTATTTTTAAAATTACGTACAAAAAAAAACATTATGGGCAATAAGAACTGTTAAACAATGAAAAATGGATCTTGGATGTTGACTTTCTAGAATTACCTACTTAGTTTATCTATTTAAATAACAATCAATGGCTGAACTGATTGACTATTAATTACCACTGTTCAATATTCATAAAAGTTTAAATAAAGTTTGAGAAAATTTTTTTTCTTTAACATTCATTTTTGAACAACTTGTGTCTAGTCAGTTACTTGGTAAAAAGAAATACCAAAATAAAATAATCGACTTATGCGAATCTAAATTCAAAACTCAACTAGTGTTGTACACCAATCGACAGCTCTATATCGATAGTTAAAGAGTGGGTATACGCGGCCGTACTCGGCCGAGCGTCGCTTCCATTAACATCTGAGTTAATTGAAAAAACCAGTCGTTGGAGGTGATCACCGCACCGAGGCCACTGGATATTGTTCTGTTACAAACAAAAATATTACTGTTAAAAAATATCTACATGTTTTTAAGTCAGGCAAAGTTCTCAAATGAATGCGCGAAAAGTTACTTTTATAGCTCTATGTATAATATTATATTTAATTTACGTAATTTATTTAATCACTAGATTTTCTAATAAAATAAAAAAAACAATATCTTGACTATTTAATAACTGAAAATATACTTAATTGTTGACTGACTATGATTTTTTATTAATTTCTTAGCTTTTCGGTGTTAAACGTACCTAATACTAATTCTAAAAGCGCGAAAATTATATAGCATTTAATTTACTTGTATGGAACAGTAAATTTATTATTGCTATCAAAGTTAAAGTTGATCTTAAAGAAAAAAATTGTTTAATAATTAAGTGGGTTGAAACATCTGAAAGTTTAGCTCTTTACTTAAAAATAACCCTGTAAATAAATTATGGAATGTATTACAAAAAAAAAATGCGTCACCCTTAAAAATTAGAAAAAATGTCTTCAAAGTAATAATTATCACTTAATAACGTTAAATATCTAAACTATAAAATTCAGTATCCCAATGTTTATTAAAAAATATTCTAGGTATTCTTGTTCATTAGTATGCATAATTATATTCACAGGAAGTCATAATTATGACTCAAGTAATAAAAGCTAACAAGCTAAAATAATGATGGCAAAGAAAATAGCTTAGGTAAAAATTATTATCCGAAGCTTGTTTTGATGTTTATAAATTTTTCAACAGAGAAAATAATGAGGCGTAATGTTGCGTTTGACTTGATATTTATCGTAAACTAGCTGTCCCGGCAGACCTTGTTCTGCCCTATTTCTCTAAAACGCGTCTTTGTTTTGTTTCGATTGACGTTTCGATGGGAAAAAGAAAAGGGCTGTTTTTAGGGTTTTCCCGGAAATTATTCGAATTTTTCTCGCCGTAAAAACCATCCTTGAACTTCAACGAACATTTAAAAAAAAAAATTGGCCAAATTGGTCCAGGCGTTGTTGAGTTATGCGCTTACCAACACATTTTGCGATTCATTTTTATATTATAGATTATTGTCGATAAATATCATCATCAAAACGAGACCAGCTAAATCTATACCTAAATTTAAGGGTGCATTCCGATTGATGTCATTAACGCTCGTGGCGTTTACATCAATTGATTTGCGTTCCGATTTAGATTTCACGCCTATGACAGGCGAGATTTGTCAAGTATTCAAAATACTCGTGAACACGTATTCAAAACCACGTAAAATTAAAACCTCTAATATAGTGCTTGAGTTTGTTGTTTAATCATTTTTTGCGCCTAAACATACAAATATTATCAGTGAGATAAATAAATTATTTAATGTTATCTAGTTTAAGTTGCTTTTTAAAAGGGTTTGCTGAGTTTATTGCCGGCTCTTCTCACCAAAAGCAACCAGCAAACCAACCGCTCCTTAGAGGTCTAGATTATTCATACCTAAGAGAAAATATTTTCTTCTTTTTAGGGTTCCGTACCCAAGGGGTACAAACGGGACCCTATTACTAAGACTTGTTCTGTCCGTCTGAATGTCACCAGGCTGTACCTCAAGAACCGCGATAGCTAGACAGTTGAAATTTTCACAAATTATGTATTTCTGTTGCCGCTATATTAAAAAATACTAAAAGTAAAATAAAATAAATATTTAAGGGGGGCTCCCATACAACAAACGCAATTTATTTGCCCTTTTTTGCTCGATATCAATAATGGCAACAGGTAGACACTTGAAATATTCACAAAATATTCAGTTGTATTTTTAATTTAAGGGGGGCTCCCATACAACAAACGTGATTTTTTGCCGTTTTTACGGAACCCTTCGTGCGCGAGTCCGACTCGCACTTGGCCGGGTTTTTATAAATGAAAAAAATTACCACGAAGATTCACCTTCGCCTTACACTTCTAACCTAATTAATCCAAGTAGATTCTGAAGAGAAATGTATAGAGACAATATTTGAGGATAGTATTAAAAAATGAATCAACTTTTTATTTTATTTTATTGACTCGCCCGTCTATAGACACAAAAACCAAAAGTTACAAAAAGATGTGTTTATATCCAGCGACTTATATAGTTCGTAACTTTGAACTCTCACAGTAAGTATTTCAACTGTAAGAAACTCAAACTTTGTAAACAAAGAGCATACCTAGACAAAACAAAAACCGCAGCGCAGTGGCTAAAGTTTAGCAAACAGTTTCACCGCACGAAAACAATGTAACTGAACCATCATATTTAAACATAATTTAATTAAAACAATACCTATCCTATATATGTAATAATTATTTCAAGATATACATCTTGAAATAAGGCCCCGCCTCGTCTGCTTTTCACTTTTCACCAATAGATGGAGTTTTTTTTAAATTCTCGATAAGCTTGTGTTTGACTACAATCTCACCATGGTAAGTGATGATGTGGCCGAAGGTGGTAAGCACACAAAGCCTAGGTGGGAACTGGCTCTCAAGTACAGCTGTCGGAACACACCGATAGGTGCTTGGCGACTGATTTTCAACTTGAGGGTGGTAGCCAGCCAGTCGAGTACTACAAAGTACCCTACCACCGTGCTATGGTTTCCTCACGATGTTTTCCTTCACCGAAAGCTCAAGCTCATTGTAGGATTCGAGCCCACGACCTTCGCCGCTGTATCCGACGTCACTACCACTGAGCTGTCATCGCCTTAAATTCATGGATAGGTTTTGGTGTATAATTCATCAAGGTTTTGTGTATATTGTCTGATATATGGCGACGATTGTTGAAGATGTCGGAACAAATCATGCCGACTGGGAGCTTTACTGGCGCCGCGTAAACCAATAGAGCTATCCTAATACGACAGAAATATGCTCTGCTATCCGTGCGAAGCCAGGCGGGTCGCTAGTTCACAATTAAATAAAGTAAACAAAATAAAAATGTACAGAAAAGGCATAGATTTTAAACATATTCATTTAATATCCAACAACAAAGCAAAGAAGGCTCTGTCAATACAATAAAAGGGCTTAATATGGTTATACTGCTTGTAATGGACCGCCCACACAGACCATTACGTAGTTCTGTCTAACATAAGGTTGCCAACAACAATTTCATACTGTGTTAATTAATATTATACTAGCTGTCGCCTACTGATCAAAATTCGACCATAATTTTTTTCGGAATAAAAAATAACTGTTTCTATTTTTTTTATTTATCACACACAAAAAAACCAGAAGAAAAAGAGGTACAGTTTTTTCTTTCACGTATTTAATATATAGATTACCAAAATATTCATACAACTATTTACCTAACTATAATAATATCAAAAAATCATAGCATCAGTTTTATGATTATTTTAGTGTGCGTGAAAAGGAACGTAATTTTGTTCCAAGAAAAAGAGTTTTTGATTGATTCGTTAACTTTGATTTATTTACAATGTGAATAAATCAGATGTGAATTAAATAAAATATTATGCAAATAATGAAATTATTACGATTAGAAATAAGATTTGTCGTAAATAAAAATTTGTTAACTCGTTTTCACAATAAAAAGAAACATAGTTTTTTTAACAATTGTGAAAAATGAAACGCAATTTCTGGAGTCATGTAAGTAAATGATGCTAACTTTTGACAGCTGTTGTCATTCATCAATATTTAGATTTCTTTGAACTTTCATATCATAATCTTTTCTATTCAGAATCAACACAGCTTGATTAGGTTAGAATGTTGTTGTGTTTGTTTTTTTTTTTTCATCTACCAGGTAAATATTGAGCATTTCATCAAACTTAACCTCAAAATTCTAAATTGTATGTATTAAGTGGTATCAAAAGGTACTCCTTCTCTCCCTCTCCCCCCCTCTAATCATTATGCTCCAACTCCTGCGGTTGGATTCAAAATATTTCCCAGCAGAAGTTTTTTTTGTTTAGTAGTTATTGAAAGTTTTTGTGTTATCAATAAAAATATATTGGAAACTTTTTTTGCACCTTTAAATTTAATTCAGGTACCATTCTTAAAATTAATAATGATTTTGACCAGTGGGTAAAAACTACTTAAGTTAAAAAAAAAAACTTAAGTTAAATGTTATTAAGTTATAATACTCAGAACTAGAATGGTGGCAGCCCTGATCCTACACGCCAAATGATTAGTTGCATTGCAGTACGATCGCCCGCAGCCCGCAACCCACGGACGCGTGCGACTGACAGATGTCATTTTGACATGGGCAAATAAAACTTTTTGAAATAAGAACTTAGGTATTTAACTTAGAATTAAATGTGTAGGGTTATTACTTAATTCCAAAGATAATCCTGAGCGTACTCGTAACGAGGGTTTCAAAGGAGCGAGACGCAAAATAACTTGGCTGCCGAGCGAAACAGAATTTTCCACCTTACAGCGAGCGAATTTCTTTTTTGGGGTTGTCCTTAGGATTTTATAGGTATAAAAAAAGTTGTTTTGTACTCACTTCCACCTCGCGCGTCCACCCATCGAGGGATCTTATGTTTTCCCAGGATAAAAATAAAAGTATTCTATGGTTTATTCCAGGATATGATTTATGTATGTACCAAGTTTCGTCCATTCAGTCGTTTTCAAACTGTACTAATAAACATTTATTTATTTACATAATATTATGTATACACTAAAACATTTGCTGTTATTGTTATTATAGAATAGCAGGATTATGATCCTCATAAAAATCCCTAGGTGTGTTGTTTCACCTGCTGGTCGCCAGAAGGTGAAGCTTTAATGGTTTTTAGGTAAATAGGTAGATAGGTAGTTCCGTAAAAATGGCAAAAATGGGAGCCCCCCCTAAAATATTTATTTTATTCTGTTTTTAGTATTTGTTATTATAGCGGCAACAGAAATACATCATCTCGACGGTCCCTACGTAAAGTAATCTAACTGAATATGTCAAATTTTACAGGAGAACGTTATGAAGTTTCAAACGTGTGTATTTCATGTTTGGTTTTTCACATAACGATGAAATTTGGCATTATAATTTTTTATGCGGTATATTATATGAAATACAAAGAAAATCCTTAAAAAGATGATGTTAAGTATGTTATTTGTCACTTACCTACTTCTACGACGGAAACTCTCCAACTACAAACAACGTAAATGGTACTTATTGCTTATTACGTCGAAGTGTTACGTTTGTTTAATTTCTTAACTGCCATATAAAACATTGTACATGGGACACAGTATGCAGGATATTCGAGATACAGGATGTGGGTCACTTATTAAAATGTTTGGGTATCCTATCAATAAAATTTTTAATATTTTCTGTATCCATTTTTTATTTTGTATTATGCAGCACCATGAATCAAAACATGTTACAAAACTTTTATAACAAACAAACTTTTTATATTAATTATAACTATTGATTAAATCAATTAATATTTGCAGTCAAAGGTTGTATATGTTACTTCTTTCCTCTTTGGTTGACGTAACTCAAGCCATCATTTTTTAATCGCTTTCTCACACAATCTATCCATTCATTCTTCTTAACTTTTCGTATTCTTCCCAAATCTGTTTTCTTCTTAACTTTCCTCTTTCTTTTTTTTGTCTTCTTTCTGTGTTACTCGCTTCTATTGTATTTGTGGTATCACTACCACAGTAGGATTGTGCATAGGTTTTATCACCGACAGATTAGTTTACACGCAAAGATAAAGTGGGGGTGTTAACGTTAGAGAAACTTAAATTTTCTGCTTCGATATTGTGCTTAGAAGGAATTGTACCAAAGGGGTACTGGTATCCAAAGTTTTTTCTTCAATAATTGGGAGTGAGTTCAATGCTAACAAGACCCAAGCGTGTCTCTTCTCGGAGTCAAACTAACAGCGACTCTAAATTGAGTCGAAGGCTCAATGTAGGAGCTACAAAAAAGCTAGGCATCCTCTCGAAGGTGAGACGGTAGTTCACACCGGAACTTCTCTTCTTGTATACCTGACGCATCGATGGGCTGAAGCCATAGAGAGTAAAGGCGAGGCATTGTCAGTTAGCCTAGATATCGCTAAGGCCTTCGACCGGGTCTGGCATAGGGCACTTCTATCGAAGCTACCGTCATACGGACTTCCCGAGGGATTATGCACTTGAGTGTCCAGCTTTCTTGCTAATCGGAGCATCAAGGTTGTCGTTGACGGATGCTGCTCCGATATCAAGAACATAAATGCTGGCGTACCGCAAGGCTGCGTGCTATCACCCACGCTGTTCATCCTGCATATCAATGATTTGTTGGACATCTCCAACATTCATTGCTATGCGGATGACAGTACCGGTGATGCTCAATATACCGGCCGTGCTAACATCCCTCGGTCCGTGGTGGAAGAAAGCCGAATACGACTTGTGTCTGAAGTCGAGACCTCTTTGGAGCGGGTCTCGGAATGGGGGAGACGTAATTTAGTCCGATTCAACCCCTCGAAGACACAGGTCTGCACGTTCTCCACGAAAAAAACCCCATTCATAGCAGCACCTAAGTTCGAAGACACTCCTCTCACCATCTCTAAGAGTATCGGGATCCTCGGTGTTGACATTGCGAGTGATGTCCAGTTCCGAGGTCATCTGGAAAGCAAAGCCAAACTGGCTTCAAAAAAGCTGGGTGTGCTAAATAGGTCCAAGCAGTACTTCTCACCTCCCCAGTGGCTGCAGCTTTATAAGCGCAGGTTAGGCCGCATATGGAGTACTGCTCACATCTCTGGGCTGGCGCACCCGCTTACCAGCTTGATCCACTTGCCTCGGTGCAAAGGCGGGCCACTCGTATAGTTGACGATCCCGAACTCACCAGCGGTATAGAACCTCTCAGCCTTCGGAGAGATATTGGCTCTCTCTGTGTGTTCTACCGTCTGTATAATGGGGAGTGTTCTCAAGAACTTTTTGACTTGGTGCCACCATTCTACCATCGCACTGCTCGCCGGCGATGTGGAGCTCATCCTCACATCCTCGAGCCGCCTCGATCGTCCACCGAACGATTCAGTCGGACGTTCCTTCTGCGGACCATTAGGATGTGGAATGAGCTCCCCATTACGGTATTCCCTCCGCGCTATGATATGGGGTTCTTCAAAAGGGGCGTTAAAAGAGCTCTTCAAGGTCGGCAACACATCGGCAATCACCCTGGTATTGCAAATGTCCATAGGCGGCGGTGACCACTTACCATCATGTGGACCGTCTGCCTGTTTGTCAACCTATTGACATAAAAAAAAAAAAAGCTGCTCAATTAGTACCAAGCGCAAGTTCGGTCGTGTGTGGAGTACTGCTCTCATCTTTGGGACAGTTCGGCCAAATATCAGCTTGAGGCACTGGAGTCAATTGAGAAACAAGCCAAGAGACTCATTGGCAACGATGCATTGGTCGAGGCAGGACTTCAGAGCCTTAAGCATCGACGCAGAGTTGCCAGTTTATCGGTTTTCTATCTAATTCCGCCAAGCCCCTTCCATTATCGAACGACCAGACGTACGGCGATACGCCACCGTTACATGGTGGAAATTCCACCCTTACGCACGAAGTGGTTTGCTTCCTCATTTATTGTGCGAACTGCTAAGGAGTAGAACTCTTTGCCTGAGTCTGTGTTTCCCGATAGTTACAACCTGAGAGTCTTCAAGTTTCGGGTGAATAGGTTATTTCTAGGTAAGCGCGCACCATCTTAGACCACATCGTTACCTACCATCAAGTGAGATAGTGGTCAAACGCAATACCGATATTAAAAAAAGAGTCCATCAGCTCTTCTACAGTATTGTTCTCTGGATCATGTGAAGATCTAAGCATGACGTCTCTAATACTAATTGTGGATGGAGATAGTGTCAGATATGTTGGAGATGTTGCTTTACTGGTTGTTAATTCTGCATTATTACTATCTTCGACAACCATGTTATTGTTTTCTTCTGCCACGATAATATGAAGCGACAATAGTTCGGACACATATATTGTGTAGTGATTGAGTGGATACAGATTGTGGTTTAGATATAATATTTTATTCTAATATTTCTATAGTGTCCGGATTGGAGAAAATAGCGCCATTAGAAATAAGGGCAGTTGTAACAGGAGTCTGTATTTTCTGTGCTGTATCAGGCCCACGAATACTTACTGCGTTAATCTGAGCTACAACTTCAATCGTATTATGAGTATTTTCTTTGTTTAGATCACAAATGCTTGCAGTTCCAACAATCACCTCTTGAGTAGGTAATTGTAGATGGCAAAAGGGATGACCTATGTGGCTGTATAACGTTCGTTAATCCTTTGTATGTTATGATATCGTCGACTTTTTTCTCTGTCGTGGTAATCAAAAGTAAAGCTGAAAGTGAAGTTACGATACGTATTTTATCGAGTTTTAGGGTTGGGCATTAGATTTTGACTCTGATGACTCTTCAGATGATGGTGCTAAAAAAAATTAGGTAACATAAAATACTGATTTCCGAAGTAAAACACCGTCATTGGTAGTTACTGATAGAAGGTTACATTAATTTTTCGACGTCAAGTTACTTAAGTACCACATAGGAATAATGGTTCGTTAAATTTTCCCATGTAAAAATACATAACTACCACTTACTAACAATGATATGTTAACGTTTCCCGTGTAAAACAACGTAACTACCATATACCGATAATTACGTTGGAATAGTATTGAGTGTATTTAATTCAAGCAAAAATATGAATACTTGTAATTTCCTGCGTAAAATAAAATTGATAATTAATATATTTTCTGAGTAAATACAGTATCTGGAAGAATAGTTGAAATGTTACTCAACTGGTGGCTTTTTAAATATACTTTCCGTAGTAAAATACAAGGTGTCTGTCGTCTCCAGCGCCGCGCGCGCAAATGCGACGTAAGTGGTAGTTACGGGGCGGGAAGATGGGGTGACGTGTACGTTCCGGCGTAAAATCCCTTTAGTCCCACTACTGTTACTTTACTTCGGAAATTGATATAAATTTTGCAGTTACGGAATATTGCGTGTGTGGATATAAGGTTCATTTTGGGTAGAAGACTCAATTTTTTTTTACTGACATCAAAGAGTTGGGTGTTCTACCACATACGGGTTTGTACGTAGGGACCGTCGATCTGTGAAAATTTCAACTGTCTAGCTATCGCGGTTCTTGAGATACAGACAGACGGATGGACAGACAGCAAAGTAATAGTGACCCGTTTATACCCTACGGTACCCTAAAAACTGCAATTACATTTTTTTTTTAAATTATTGCTTTTTGTTATTAAATATTTACTTATAGATGGTTACGCTGAATTACATTTACATGTAATAGCTCAGAGAAACGTTGAACCGAAAATAATTACGAAGAAAAATCAGATAAAGGTCAGATTGAAAATCGAGACGCAGACAAAGCTATTTCTTAGAAAATGGACCATTTTAATACGAGTGCTTTTTAAAAAAACGCTTACTAATGAAAAGTTATCTTAAATATATTTTTTAATGATATATTCATCTCATTCATAAAAACGTCCAATTTAGACGTTGACAAATAAAATACCTGTTTAAAAAACTTAACAAATAAGAATGTTTTAATAGATTACTTTGCTAAGAACCTATTTTATTTTAATAGGTATGGAGGGTTGCGTAACAGAAACCCAATATGATATTGGCAGATATAAATATGTACCTTACTCACGTTTCGAAGGTTCACCTGCAATCAACACGTTCCATAGGCCTTGGGGTAAGGGTAAAGCTAAAATATTATAAACACTATGGCAGTAACTGATGAATTATGATTGTGTATTGATGCATTATAAACAAGTCCGGTAGCTCATTCACGCGGAATTAGCCACATCTTTTTTTATGGCAAAGCCTTTGCTATTTTCAGCCTAATTTAAAAAATAGGGTCATGATATCGATTCTAGTTTTAAAAATACAATTATAGAAATAAATGAGAGTTAACAATTTAACTAGTAAAAAATTATTGATCATCGACACTACTATTCCAAAATGTAATGCCATACTGTAAAGATCTCTAGAGTTACCAGGTTTCAAAAACAAGCTTGAAACTATATTGCACTCACTTTTGTTCATTTATTTTTAAAAATTTTGTAATTCTTTCAATTTTTTTATGTGTTTTTGATATTTCCTCTTGCTTTCCTGCAATCTGTGAGAGTGATTTCGAAAAAACTGGCCAAGTGCGAGTCGGACTCGCGCACGAAGGGTTCCGTAAAAACGGCAAAAAAACGCACAGAAACTCAAAACTAATTTATTGACCAAAGAGCGCGGGCGGTAGCAGAGTTCGCTGTCAGGTTGTACCAACCCATTTCCCAAGAGGTTGGTATGTAAGTATGAATGGGTATGAATATTACCAAGGTGAGATGTCAGATGTTACACATCATACACGACACAATATTAATGGAAATTGTTAAGGGCTCGATCTGGAATCGTATCAGTGAAGTAAAGTTGACTATAATTAGCAATGCTAGCTAACCCTCTCGCGTACCACTCTGTCACACAGTTCTGTAAAGTAATTAGAAACCCAAACAAAAGCCTCTGGGCGCTGTGGGACGGTTAATTAGTGGACTGAACACTTGGCTCGGCTAGGGTGTGGCTCAAGTCACAGGTTCATCAGGAATCTTTCTTCTTTTGTTTTTCTTGTCCTTTTCCCACGCTAGGTGTGGTCGGCACAACATGTTTTCTTCAACCCTGCTCTATCACTAGTCGTCTCAGTATTCACACCTTTCATAAACATATCATTTTTCACGCAGTCCATCCATAAAGGAATCTATAGAATTATTTTTAAAAAAAATGTTAGGAATGATGCAGACAGACAGCGCAAATTCGTTTATCGTAATATCTTTCTTTGCTCCGCTTTTTTTTTCGTTCGGCTGGTTTAAAAACAACATTTCCCTGGATTTTATGATTTTCCAAATGTCAATATGCCGCGAAATCTAAGCAGATTAACAGACAGTTATAGAAAATATATACAAATATATGGTACTGAGCTTTCATTGTACCTGTTTTATCGTAAAAAAATGTAATAATGTGGTAAATATTTTCCTACCCATTATCCCAATAAATTTTAAAAATTACCGCTATAACCCACAACTTGGGCCCCACCCCATTCAACCACACATATGTTTTAATGCTTATTTGTTGATCTCACTTTAATTCCAATCGAAATCGACTCCCCTTATACAATGTAAACGTGTTACTTTACATCATTTATGTCAGAAGTCTGATAATTCGCCTGATTGTCGCCTCATGGTCGCCTTTTGAAAAGAGTAATTGCCGAGTTTATTGCCGACTCTTCTCAGCCAAAGCATGCTTCTAAACCGAGCGTTAGAGTCAAGACTTTAACGCAAGTGCTTGGAAGAAAGGCCTATTTTAATTTCAAAAATATTACCATTTACAACATTACCTATTATGTTGCCGTTTCACAATACCTAGAAAGTAACCAGGAACACACTGCTACTTAATTATTTTTAGTTTTCAATACGTTAAAATACTCTAGCACCGTGCAAAAAGTAGAACAGCCTATTAACAAAATTTCTAGTGACCGACCGACGATTCGGTTTCGGTAAAAATATCTAGCTTCAGCACCAGTTTCGGTTTCGGCAGAAAATCTACCGAACCTTTGGCCGCACCGAAACTGCGTTCTTGAATTATCGCGCGTCACTCGGTTGACTTCGTGTTTCGTATGACACGTGCCATCGTCAGCTGTCAGATTGATTTTATTTCTCGCATTTTTCCAAATTTCAGTCAACAATAGATTTTTAAACGTGTTTCGGTTTCGGCCGAAACTGAAACAGATACCGAAAATTCGGTTTCGGTAAAAATCCTGTTTCGTTCGGATACAAAATCTCACTTAAGAATCTCATTTGTTTTGTTGCAGCAGACAACACAGACGCGCAATGGTGGCAACATAACGTCTGCCGGGCGATGCGCCGCACGGCGAGACGCGCGCTGCGGCGGGCGACGCGCGTAATATGCGCTCGCTGAACGAGACCGCGTGTGCGGCGCTCCTTGATGACGTCCGCTGGGACGAGCCCGTCAGCCTCGTGAGCCTCGCCGTGCTCGCGCTCATCGACGTGCTCGTCATAGCAGGTGAGACACCACAATGACTTTTGGGCAGGATCTTGGCGAAGTGACGATGCGTTTTTGTTTTATTAACCGACTTCAAAAAAGGAGGAGGTTTTTTTTTTTTGTATGTTTGTTACGCGATTCCAAAAAGAACTGTTTATAAATATCAATAATTTTGTTGATTGTTCTTTAAGGCTCTTACTTTGAAATTAAAATATTATTCTTTACTTTTTAGGTTATGTTTGTACATAGGTATAGGTTACAGTTTTGAAGTCGGTTTTATTTTCATTAGCCGCGTCCACACCGCTCGCGAGCGGCGCTCGGTCAATGGCTCGGCCGGTGTGGACGGCGCTCGGGCTGCCTCGGCCGCACGTTGCCTCGGCCGAGCGCCGCTCGACCCCGAGCCATACTTTGTCGGTTTTTGGCGATGCTCAAAGGTGCCTCAGTCTGAGCTGCTCGCTCGGTGTGGACGGTTACAACGGCGCTCGCGAGCCAATGCTAAATAATAATGGATAAAGAAGACTGTATTCGTTTAATACAATTATATTATATTTTTTTTGTATTGATTACGATTTTGGTATAATTTTTTGATCCAAAGTTTTCGTTTTTGTCGTCTTTTTTTATTCCATCGTATTTGGAGTGAAACTGAATGCTCAAACTGGCTCGCCTTGGATCGCCCCGTGTGTAACTTTCAAAAATTGGATCCGTGCTCGGTCGGTCTGGACGCGGCTAATAAATAGTGTATTTATGGCGATGATAGCTCAGTGGTGACGTTGTATACCGATAGATCATATCCTGTGATAAAACATAGGATGAGCTCCCTGTAGAGGTTATCCATTGAGACTACAGCATGGGGTTCTTCAAAAGAGGAGTAAAAAGGTTTATGCAAGGTCGGCGACGCGCTCGTGACGCCTCTGGTGTTGCAAGCGTCCATAGGTTACTGTAACTGCTTACCATCAGGTGGGCCGTAAGCTTGTTTGCAACCTAGTGGTATAAAAACCAAGTTTTTATCCAAGGAAAATTCTATTTCAATTCTTTATAAATTCATCAAAAAACAAACTTAATATTTTTTTACACCAAAAACAAATTACATTCCACAAAAAGTCCGTTGGAGTTTTTACTCTTCACCATTCTTTCATCTTAAACAACGAACATTTTGTGCCTCCATCGTTTAATTTCATTACCTCTACAGAGCTACGAGACCGTAGCACGTGCTACGAGGCTACGGGGCTACGTATTTCATTTGTACAATGTACAGTCACGGAATGAAAAGTTTCGTCGATTCTCAAATTGATTCGTTCAACGTATCGCGAGCACATATTACCTTTTGAAACTATGTTACAGAATAGACTCGAGATAGAGAAAATAATGTTTAACTGTTCGTTAATAAAGCTCAAAATTATTCAGATCAAAGTTGTTTGACTATTAACTTGTCAACAAGATTATTATGTTTGATAAATTAAAACCTTCTTGTTGGTTCAACCAGCCATTATTATTTCAGTTAAAACTATTGTCAAGCTGTCAATGTCATCATTGCAAAACATCATGATTCTTGCAGTAGGTACTAGTGCAAGCGAAAAGCGACTCTAAGGTGACGAACCTTTTCATTCTGTGACTGTACATGCGCTCTAAAAAGTGATTTAACACCAAGATTACAAAGTAACAAATAGGATTTATTCGTGTGACTGTTTCCCTATGAAACACTCGAAGTAATAAGATATTCTTGGGGTCACGAGTTGACTGGTTTTGATAAATAATACTCTGTATAAATAAAATTTATAATACGACAGCCTCGAACAAGTTTTTCATACATAAAGAAAAATGATATTATTCTTTAACCTGTCAGTTCTTTCTTGGGACAATCGGTACGATGACATTTACTTGAAAATTGGGCGCGAATTTAGATTTTTTTAAATAGTGCGCGAGTTGACGAGTTGTTTGACAGGTTAATCTCGCGAGTCAACAGATTAAAATAGTGTCTTTTAGTTAGCCCCCCAAACTTAAATAGTGAATCCGCCACTGAAACCTATTTCCACTCTCACGGTTTAGCAAGTGAAAATATCCCATTGTTTACAGGACGGACGGAGTTAAGGTATTCATTTATTCTGTAGAGATGAGGGTAGCCTAATGAATCCATTAGCTGATTACTCCGCCCCTCTGTTTACCTTCGGAGAATATTGAAAAACTGGGATGATCAAATTATGCTTGTATATTTATAAATGAGATGGCAATTTCCCCCATTGTCTCTTTTGACTATTCTTGAAGTCTGACAAGGTATAGACATAAGCAATACCAGAGATAAACAATGACCTTATTTGACGGGCCGGTTGGTGTGGAAAAAAAAATTACCAAACCCTCAGCGCGCGAGACCGACTCTCACTTGACTGGTATATTTTTAGAAGGATACGAATATATGACACAATTTTCATTATCAGTCCAGAATCTCAGAATATAGAAATGGTTTAGGCTTGATAGACTTGTAACTAAAGCTGAAAATCAGCGCTGTTATTCCGCGGCATATGCTGACTGAAGCCTTTTAGACCACAAAATTTATTTTAATAATTTTAAGTTTAAAGATATTATTAAACTTAGGTTAACGAACAAAGCCTTTTTTTTTTTTCGTGGGGAAATCCTCATGGATACCCGGCCGCTTGAGGGGGGCAGCTGACCGGGTTATGTCAGACTCCTACTGACTAAAACCCCACGGTGTTTCTACCTGTCGCTGCTGGTGAATGAACAAAGCCTACTATAAGGTGGCTCATTATATGGAAGACAGAAATATATGGTTGTAGTAGCTTCTCTCTGCACCTGCATCCCCCTGACATAGTGTGAAATATTTGAAAATGTATGTAAATGTACTTATAAAAATGTAAATAAATGTAAGAAAGATCCACTGCTAAAAAAAATTGCCTTGCTGAGTTTCTTGCCGGAGTCTTCTCAGTTTAAGTGTATTCCGAACCGGTGGTAGAGTCAATTGTAACGTTCATAAGTGCCTTACCAGGGCCTAAACTGAATAAATGAGTTTTGGGTTTGAGTTTGAAACTTACATATTTTTATGTTGTATTTTAGTTGTGTTCTAATAAATGTTTTACTTTCTTTCTAAAGCCTTTGAAATAAATTTAAAAAAAAAGTCTTTCTTGAGTAGCCGGGTATACTAAGAGGATTTCACCACGTAAAAAAGAGGCGTCTCTCAGGAAGTACAATGAGGACCATCAATTCTTCAAAGACGTTAAGGGCTCTATCATACGATTTTCCTCATACCGCACATAATGGAGGTAATAAATAATGTGTGGGGGAGTATTACAGTGTTTAGTGAATGGATGTCCATTTAAATCCTCCAGCACTTTGCGGTTTTTCGATACATTCACATTCACTGCCGCCGGTGCGTGTTGGTTGTTTGTCACAAGTGGTAGATTTTCATCCAGGGCAGACGTTTCTGTATAATTATTTTATGCTACCTACGTTTAACGTTATTAATTATTTATATGAAACATAGGGTTTATTTAAAAAATATATATGAAATATGTTTTTAATGTACAGCATAAGAAAATTATTTATAAATATTTACAATAAAAGCTTAATTAAAATAAACTATAAAAGTGCGTCGAAGAATTCCTCCGCATCGCCGTCGACTGGTAACTTGAACAATTCTGTATAATTAAGTATGTATTAAAAACAAAAACAATCCATAGTACAAGCTTTGCTTAGTTTCATCAGACGGCACTGTCTGAAAAATGTTCAGGAAAATTTATTTATTTCCTCACTACGGTAAGGCACTTGTCTCACTGCCGACGATTAGTGAAGCTTTAAAGGAAAACAAGATAGTGAAGTTTTGTCGCTGGGCTAAGACGTCGCGTTTTATCTAACTTGATGTTTGGTGACGATGCGGTCTACGATGGTGCACGCTTACCTAGAAGTAACCTATTCACTCGAGACTTGAAGACTCCCAGGTTATAACAATCGGGAAACACAGACTCAGGCAAGGAGTTCCACTCCTTTGCAGTACTCATAATGCTACGTATTCACTAGTCGACAAATAAAGGGCGCGATACTTGTCCCGAGAGATATCGCACAACGTTGCCCAAAGTGTTATTGTGAAAAAAAGGTCGTAAATAAGAGCTATGTCTCTGGGGACGCGATTTTAAGCCTTAATGAATCTTATAACTCCCACAAGGTGGACCGACGATCTAGTCGCAGGAAACCGCTGGATGCGAGCAGCTCAGGATCGGTCGATGTGAAAATCTTTGGGGGAGGCCTAAGTACAGCAGTCTTTCGGCAGAGATGATGATGAATCTTATGTAATGGCTCATTGTAACAAGCGATCGTCTTTCAGAGTGTCACGACTGGCCAGAGAGTAGAAAGTATTTTATGAGCGACTTTTGTCTTTGGAAGCTTTTGTTGCCGTGACAAATGATATTATATGTTAAAAGGTATAAATAGGGTATACGCGCTCCACGAGCGGTAGGTAAAAACTGGCTAATAAGCCAAGTTTAATCAGTGTCGTGTTGCCGGTGACAACGGATGCACTTCACGTACTGAGTGCAATTAAATGTAAAAATAACCTAAAAAAGCTATAGTGTGTGATGAGATATCGTAATTTAGAGTGATATTGGTATATTATATTATGTGTAAACTTTTTAGGACATATATATATACATTCGCGCGTTGTGAAAGGGGGCTAGACGGAACAAAATCTTACGAAAAGTTGTCACGACCCTTTTTTGCTATAGTAAGCTATTGTAAGCTGTGCGGCGTGCGCATGTTTCTCTGTCTGTCTCTCTCTCTCTGTCTCTCTCTTATAGAAAGCAATATAAATAGAAATGAAAATATCTGGCTATATATATATAAATAGAAATGTTTTTTTTTTGTTTTTTTTTTATATATATATACTCTCTCGACTTATTTAACTTCGTTCCATCCGGGTGTCCCTTGACACCTCTCAAGTTTTTTTTATTAAATATAGGTATCGCGTTTGACCACTATCTCACTTGATGGTAGGTATTTGAAGAGGGAATGCTGTGTATGTAACTTATCAAGTTTTCACCGCTATGTAGCCGCTTACTTGTCGACAGTAAGACAAATCCCTATTTGATAGACCTAAATCCTTGAGCCGTAAAATCTTGGCGATGATAGCTCAGTGGTAAGTGACGTCGGATACCGCAGCGAAGGTCGTGGGTTCGAATCCTTACAATGAGCTTGAGCTTTCGGTGAAGGAAAACATCGTGAGGAAACCACAGCACGGTGGTAGGGTACTATGTGGTACTCGACTGGCTGGCTACCACTCTCAAGTTGAAAATCTGTCGCCAAGCACCTGTTGGTGTGTTCCGGCAGTTGCACTTGAGAGCCAGTTGCCCTTGCCCTTAAGGCATTGTAATAAGGTGTACAACACGTTGGCAGTCCCCCTGGTATTGCTCATGTCTATAGGCGACGGTAGTCACTTACCATCAGGTGACCCGCCTGCCTCGTTGTCACTAGTGACATAAAAAAAAAAAAAAAAAACATAAAAAGGCGGTATTTTACAATGTATTCGGAATTTTCGAGTATTTTAGATGTTAAATACTAGTTCATGTTAGGTATTTTTTCTTGAATACAGATATCATCGTAATATTGTTTATTAAAAGTTTGACGAAAAATTTACGAAAAATATTGTATTTTTTTTTATAAATAAAGTAATCCAAACACCAGATGTCGTTGACAAGTCGTAAAATATTGAAAAACTTGTGAATAAGTAAGAACTTGTGCCGGCCGAGGTTTCTGAACGGACCCTCGTTAAGTATTGGCAGGAAGGTGTTATTGGTATAAGGGATTTCGTTATATTTTTTTTGATTATTTTGTGAAGGGAAGATGTTGATCGACGGGTCAAAAGATAAAAAAACTTGAGAGGTGTCAAGGGACACCCGGATGGAACGAAGTTATATAAGTTATGTAAGTCGAGAGAGTATATATATAAAAAATAAATAAAAAAATAGCATTTCTATATATATGTATGATATAAAAATGTTTTTTTTTTCTATTTATATATTTTAGTTCTATTTATATAAATAGAAATGAAAATATCTGGCTTGCTTTCTATAAGAGAGAGAGAGAGAGAGACAGACAGAGAAACATGCGCACGCCGCACAGCTTACAATAGCTCACTATATCAAAAAGTGTCGTGACAACTTTTCGTAAGAATTTTTTCCGTCTAGCCCCCTTTCACAACGCGCGATGAGGATTACAGAAGTTACCACCGGTTCGGAAGTCAGCCTTCAACTGAGAAGAACCGGCAAGAAACCCAGCAAGGTTACATTTTTTAAATATTTCTGGACCATCTGACTATATTGGCTTCTTTTTTCAAATGTTTAACAATTTTATTCTTACCATGTAGGAACATTCGGAAAAGGCGATAATAGCACTATGATAGTGACGTTGAATACCGTGGCGAGTCATGGGTTCGAATCCTACAATGAGCTTGAGTTTTCGGTGAAGGAAAACATCGTGAGGAAACCATAGCATGGTGGTAGGGTACTTTGTAGTACTCGACTGGCTGGCTACCACCCTCAAATTGAAAATCTATCGCTAAGCACCTGTTGGTGAAGGACCCTGGCAAAAAAAGTGGCATTACAAAGCATGTGAAGTGGTAGTAATTAATTTAAAAAAATATTTCCATAGCGAAATACCTGTAAATTTAAATACTGCTCATTTAAAATTGAAGGAAAGTAATTTAAACACCTAGGTATACAAACTTGGACGGTGGATTGTGCCGTCTGTTTTCTCATCAATTAGGAAGGTAAAAACATTTTCAAATATTTGTTACCCAAATAGCTTAAATTATAAATGAGTTGCGGTAAATCAGATAAAATTTAAGTGGTTTTCAAGAATTTTTCGGGTAATTGAATTTGGCCAACCTTTTTTACGCTTTTAAACTAATTATTATAAAAATAAAAGATTCGTTTTTTTATGTTCGTTTTTAGTGAATAAACTCAAAAAACACTTAACCGATTTAAAATAAACTTTCACCTATAGAAAGCTCCTGTTTACAAGTAACGCCATCTTTACGTTGTAAATCATATCAACAGAGCCATTTGCTTTATATCATAGAGGGCGCTGATCCGAATCTAAATGTTACCGGCCAAACCCGATTTCAGGACAAACTAGATTTGCCTAGGCTAAACTAGTTCTTCCTATACACGGTCGCTTCATCTTTGTTCACTCAAAAACTTAGAATTGATAAACATAAAAAATACACTTTTAACCTAATCAAGCCATGTCGATTTTGAATAGTAAGAGACTGAGCGAGTCGATAAGAAGAACAAGTTTAGCCTAGGCAAAACTAGTTTGTCCTGAAATAGGGTCTGACCGGTAACATACATACATATACAATGTGTATTTTCTTAACTTGTTCAAACGAAATGTGAAAAGACAAAAAAATATCGATAAAAGTCGAAAAAAGAAGTTGCATAGTCAACTTTTTTATTGATCTTTGGCGGTGATTATCATAACAACGAAAAGAGATAGATCCATAAATATTTTGTAAAGTTTGTAGATTAAATCATGAAATTTAATAAAACATACAAAAAAGTCTACGTCAACGATCCAAAAAAAAATGCAGGTTTTGTTTTTTCAAATTTTCCTTAGTTTTGTTATTTTGTACCAGGTTTCTGTTCGATATAGTAATTTATTTTTATCTTGTCAGCTAGGTGGACTTACTAATTAGAAGAAAATACATAGTTTACTTAAAAAGAAACAATGACAAAACCAAAAGGTGAGATTTTCATTTAAAAAAAACTAAAGTGAAACAACTTTTTCCATTTTTGTGATAGGTATAAAAAATACATTATTTCAATCCAATCCAATTCTATTCTATTTGCTGATCCAATTTGTTTTCCTTAAAAATTTCGGTCTTTCTTCGGTCTAACAGTAGTTACACTGAACTGAACATAGTTATAAAATCCTAAACAACCTTTTTTTTTTATTTTAGACTTAGGTACACTTTATTTGTCCAGCTGATCCAATTGTAAGAGAACCTTCATTTTCAGAGAGTAGGTAATCTAGGTTAGTACTCTTACAGCTAGTCATTATGATATAGATCAAAACTTTAACTTTTTATATGCTAAAAGTGATCTTATTAAACAACACTTTACAAAGATTTCCGATTAAAATTCAGAAGAAATAATACATTTTCTTTTTACCTCGCAAAAAAGTATAACTTAATCGATTAAAATCAACTACCCTCGCTTCATCTGTCGAAATGAAAAACTTTTGGAGCCTCCTGATGTGTTTGCGGAATAATTCAATAGAAAAGTTGTAGTAACGGTTGCCTTTTCTTTTATTAGGGTTCCCTATTTTATTTTATATGATGATTATTTTGAATATGAATTTATTCAACATTTGACTTTTAGTTGAACACATCTCAACATGCTAAGTGATGTAGCCGATGTTTTCCTCAACTGAAACCTCAAATTTGTAGGATTTGAACCCATGATCTTCATCACCGCATTAATATCTTACTGAGCTATCAATATTATGGAATATATTGTAATTTATTCATTAGTTAAATATTGCATATTTAACTAATGTATTCATAAAAAATGAGGTGTTTACAAGCTTACGGCTCACCTGATGGTAAGCGGTTATCCTATGGACGCTTGCAACACCAGAGGCGTCACGAGCGCGTTGCCAACCTTGGATAAACCTTCCTACTCCTCTTTTGAAAAACCCCATGCTGTAGTCTCTAGGGAAAACCTGTACAGGGAGCTCATTCCACAACCCGATCGTGTGGCTTCTTTTCTGATTGCTCAGAGAGGTACAGTGGGTACGGAACCCTAAAACTAACCGCAGCCAACATTCGCTTGCCAAATATTTTTCCTCAGTGAATTAGTATTCTCTACGTCTGTTGAATTCGTTATGGTCTGTTTTTCGCCTAAAGCCGCCTTGTTAGCGGTTATTAAGTATGCTTTTGTAAAGCGATTTAAGATTCTCGTGTTCTTCGAAGCTTGTAATTGTTCCCAAAAATCTCGCTTCATGTTTCAACTTGTTTTCATCGCGCCATATTGCGATTTTGATATTCAATTTAATTACATTATACCTACTGAAAATTTTAGCGTTGTTTAAATGACGTAGGTCTGAGGGCTCTCAGCTCTCGCTTTATGATGCCCCCTCTGCGCAACCGCTCTCGACTCCCTTTTGTTTTTAAAGTGGTTAATGATTTCGAATCAGTTATAATATTATTGAATTGAAATATGAGTGACATTGACGATCAAGACTAAGTGACCAAAAAGTTTTTATTGACGAAACATTTTTTTCTTTATTTTACTCCATATTTCGTTCATAAATGTTTTTTGCCGGGCGTTCCGTGACGGCGACATTTTTTTTGTATTTTAAAATAACCATACCATAGAGTAAGGATAATATATAAAATAAATAAATAAATATACCTACTACCAAAAAAAGAGGTACGACAAAGCCGTCTAGACAGGGCAACCGTGAGGTAAGTGCGGGGGCTACCCATACTGGCGTCAGTAGTATGGGACCTCTACTAACCTCCGTACAATGTCTATAAGTACTGTGTCGGATTTTATCACGACATCAAAGGCATCGTTCTACTGTATCTCTTTATACTGTGACCATACTAAACTAGGAAGTTCAAATTAGGAATCGAAACTACGTCATCGCCTATCTACATATAGCTATCATCGCCTTTATAGTAACAGCGCTACATGAGAGTTGAGCGAAAAGTAATAGAAGCGCGTCATCACAACAAATGGACGTACTGACAATATGACACACGAATTCCTACATCGCGCTAGCAAAGTTTTCTCGGCACTTTGCATATATACGAGTTGTCATCAAGAAATGTTGGACCAACAACACCGCCCGCGTTTCCGCCCTCGCCGGAGAGGCCCGTCGCGACGTCCCACTCAGTCAGTCTCGTCCCCCGTAATTAACGGCGGCCCGAGCCGCACCAGTAATCCGACCGTCCCTTAAAACTACTCTAAATCGCTTAGGCGAAGCCCGTCCCACTTTTGTGTCCCCTCGACGACGCCCTGAGCCGAGGTTCGTGCCCCAACTGGGGCGCCCTCAGCGGTCAGTCGTCTAAAATTTGCAACTCGGTTGAGAGCCCTAAGCGCTCACCGAAAAGTCCGCGTAAGGGTGTCTATGGTCCCTCAGACCTCCACCTTTAAGTCCTCCCCAAAAAAAAAAAAAAAAGAAATGTTGTAGTGCAGTCCTCGGGCATTGATACTTAGCCCGGTGGAAGATCTTCCCTTTTCGCGGTACCTTCGACATATCCAACTCTACTATAAACATTTTTATGTTAAGAACTTCATAATTAAGCAATATTTTTCTAATTTCTAGGAAACTGCCTGGTGATAGCAGCGGTGCTGTGCTCCTCAAAGTTGCGGAGCGTGACGAACCTGTTCATCGTGTCACTGGCGGTCGCTGACCTGCTGGTGGGACTGGCTGTCCTCCCCTTCTCAGCAACCAGGGAGGTCTTTGAAGTATGTACTTTACGGCTTTACGGTCTTTTTATGGAACACACCAACAGGTGCTTAGCGACAGATTTTCAACTTGAGGGTGGTTGCCAGCCAGTCGGATACTACAAAGTACCCTACCACCGTGCTATGGTTTCCTCACGATGTTTTCCGTTACCGAAAGCTCAAGCTCATAGTAGAATTCTAACCCACGACCTTCGCCGCGGTATCCAATGTCACCACCACTGATCTCATCGCTATCATCGGTTGGCAACACATCGGCAATTCCCTGGTATTGTAAATGCCCATAGGCGATGGTGGGAGGCCGTGTGTGAAAAATGACCCAGGATATTTATTTACTTATTTCATAAAAAATACCTAGGTTAGGCCTATACCTATTTTGACAATAGAGGCCGCCGCTAAATAAAGGCCTATTTAACGACAAACGTCTTTGAATCGCTTGCAACAGCGTTGAACAGTATCGCCGTGGTAGTTGCTTCTCAAATAAGGACCTTAAAACTCTCTCAACACAACATAAAACCATGTAATATTACAAGAAAACCATCACTTTCAGTAATTAGACACTTAAGTCCCGCTGGGCTGGCAACAGATGCTACCATTCAACGATTCAAACAATCCGACAAAACAATTTCAACTTTACACCTCGAATTTAAAGTCTAATTCTAAAAATATGAATACACAAGAAAACGCTAAAATTACTTTCGACGCTACTGCTACAGTTTTAAAAGCTAATTCGGCGTGAAGTATGACGTCTCTTTAAGATTTGAATCCCGAGGGAATTTTTGACGTATGATCATTGGGATAGGGTTGTTTTTAATTTGCTCTATTCGTATTTAGGCTACGTGTATTTTCATGGACGTTATTAGAACTCGGCTTGCCGTGAATGGCTATTTCTAGACGGTTTTGTCTTTATTGAGGATTTTAAAAATGGTAAATTTTCAAATGTAATGCGTTGGAATTAGGTCGCAATTTTATGCAACTGTTTATTTAGGTCATTTTAGTCATTTATCATTATCGTAAGAATGTGGATGGAATATGAAAACCGGTCAAGTGCGAGTCGGACTCGCGCACCGAGGGTTCCGTACAAATTTGGTAGTTTTATTTTTTTAACATTGTATTCAGTTTTTAGTAAGTATTTGTTCTTATAGCATCATCTGTGAAAATTCCAACTTTCTAGCTATCACGGTTCATGAGATACAGCCTGGTGACAAACTTACAGACAGACGGACAGTAGATTCTTAGTAATAGGGTTTCCGTTTTTACCCTTTGGATACGGAACCCTAAAAATATAATTCTAAGTCAAAGCCAATGAAAGCGTGTATCGTGTATAAGTCTAAGTGTCTCCAACACCAAGTAACGGTCACCAATTTCTCTAAAACCACATGACTTGTACCGGACGCCTAACTTTACTGTGAATATGATATAATGTGTCCTGGGTATATAACATAAAACAAGAACAGTTACCTACTTGAAATTGGCAGAAATGTCCTAAAAAATGCTTGCCAGCTAAGAAAAATATACATTTGAAACTAGTTCAGTGCGATTTTCAAAAGAATCAGTAACAATGTTTTTTCACAAAGACTTGTAAAACAGGACTAAAATCTCGTCCCTGATGTATTCATATACCCAACCCCCCAGGGGGGTGTAGCATGATTACATAGACATGCCCTTTGATACATATCTACCTTCATAAATTATTAGAGAGCACTTTACAAGCCTCGTGTTAAAAATATGCCCGATTGGGATCGCAAACCAATCGGCTCAGAGGAGTTTGTGCTGTTTAATTCATAAACAGAAGCGGGATATGAAGGCTATACAGGCTGATTTGTTAGATATTTGTCTTACCAGGGCCTAAACTAACTTTCATATGTGCCTTACCAGGGTTCAAACTAACATTCATATGTGTCTTACCAGGGCCTAAACTAACTTTCATATGTGCCTTACCAGGGCCTAAACTAACTTTCATATGTACCTTACCAGAGCCTAAACTAACTTTCATATGTGCCTTACCAGGGTTCAAACTAACATTCATATGTGTCTTACCAGGGCCTAAACTAACTTTCATATGTGCCTTACCAGGGTTCAAACTAACATTCATATGTGTCTTACCAGGGCCTAAACTAACTTTCATATGTGCCTTACCAGGGCCTGAATTAATTTTCATAAGTGCCTTACCAGGGCCTAAACTAACTTTCATATGTGCCTTTCCAGGACCTAGACTAACTATATTATTATGTAGTACAAAATATTGGCAATTCCGCTGGTATTTCTAATGTCTATAGGCGACGGTAGTCACTTACCATCAGGTGAAACTTTCTTCCTGGTTGACACTTGTGGTATAAAATATTGATAAAAGTATTTCTTGCGTTCTAAAAAAATTATCGCATATGTCTCGGGGCCTTGCCATCCTAAAACTGCAAAGTTCCAACTCTACCAGCCTTGTGGGTACCTTACTGATAGACAGCAATAGCAGCCTTGGTTTACCACATATAGATAATCAAATAATGTACCTGATAAGTATCTACTTATTTTACGCGTCATACTTGTGAACAGTACGTCTACCATGACTTTACAAAAACCGCACACGCTCACGACTGCGTAAAATATTTGTATGGAAAATGTGCACAGCGCCACTAGCGGTCACGTAAAGAACTAAAATTGGTAGTACGCACCATGAGTCAAGTGATGGTTTACGTACACTCTAGTGTTTGCAACGTTTCTTACTTCACAACGAATAATGCTGCCTCTTTCTAACTATACTGTAAAGGCAGAGTAAGTTATATACTCCCAAAAAATCTAAGTATTCAGTTATAACCCTGCTAATTGAAAACGTCATAGACGAATGCTCATTTGCTTTTATTCTTAGTGATTTTTAAATTGACATGGTTGTATACCGTCACCGTGTAGTGAGCCAGTGAGACGGAGCGTCGCGTCGTCCCGCTTGCTCGCTGCGCTGCACGCCCCGTCGTCAGTCAGTCGGTCGTGCGCACTAGGTCATGCGCATGTGTGTGTGTGTGCTGTGGTGTGTGTTTATAAACAATACGTTTGTAAATAAATAATAGGTACATAATGTACTTTAAATAAGTAGGTTTTTTTTATAGAAACATGTGTTTGTCTGTGAATGTTTCAAGTGGATGCTTATAGTTGAGGAATGTGGCTTAGGATTAAAATTGTATGTAAGTAATAGTACCTAAGTATTTATTCCTTTATGTAATTGTTCTCAATAATATCACGGCCTATAAACCACACTGATATGTTCAAGTGAATTTCCAAACTAAAATATGCTAAATAACTTATTGCCCACATTATTTCAACTCAAACTCAAAGTCAAATATATCTTTATTAAGTAAACTCATTACAAGTACAACAAAATAACACTCAAATTTTATAAACTTTCATTAAAAACTACAAAGAGTAGGTATATAAACACTACGTAAACTATACGATCGAAGATCTCACGGTTCAATTTGCCCGTGAGTTACTTAACTATAATCGAGACGGTATTTCTCGATGACATCTGTCAAATTTGTGACTCACGGTACCGATATTCTAAAAGCAATGGATAAAAAACGTTAGTTACTAGCGTGTAGGAACAAGTTTAACCAAAAACTATTCGATGCGCGTTTCTCCGCTAGCGTCTGATGTGTGTTTTTGGTGCCAACTCATGCTAGAGGCACAGGTGCTGCTTGTGGGGGCTGGTCTGTGCGAGTTTGTTGTTTACTTAGTCACTCATAATTAAATTCTATTTTTGGAACGAAGTTCCTTATCGCGCGTTGTGAAACGGCTAGACGGAAAAAAATCTTACAAAAAATTGTCACGACACTTTTAGTGTCAGTGTCACTTTATTGTAAGCTGTGCGGTGTGCGCATGTTTCTCTGTCTGTCTCTCTCTCTTATAGAAAGCAAGCCAGATATTTTTTCATTTCTATTTATATATATATATATAGTTTTTTTTTTATATATATATATACTCTCTCGACTTATATAACTTATATAACTTCGTTCCATCCGGGTGTCCCTTGACACCTCTCAAGTTTGTTTTATTATTTTGCCGCCTGAACACGCAAATAGGAGTATTATCAGTGAGACTAGATAATTATGATTAAATGTAATAGGTGTACCTAAGTTGTTTTTGAAAAGAGTAATTGCTGAGTTTATTGCCAGCTCTTCTCAGCAAAAGTAACTTTCCAAACCGAGCATTAGAGTCTAGACTATTCATAAGTGCTTGTAAAGGCCTATTTGAATAAAAAAAAGATTTTAATTTTTCATTTTTATTGCTAAATAATACTAAAATCTAATATGGAGGCAATCAGAATCAAATCGATGAATCGGGAATTGTGTTCGTTTTTACAATAGGATCCCACGTGAGGTAGCTGGAATGTCTTACTTTAAATTCAAAAATTTTATTAAACTTAGGTTAATGAACAAAGCCTACTATAAGGTGGCTCATTACATGGAAGACAGAAATATATGGTTGTAGTAGCTTCTCTCTGCACTTGCATCCCCCCACCCTGGCGTAGTGTGAAATATTTGAAAATGTATCTAAATGTACTTATAAAAATGTAAGAAAGATCCACTGTTAAAAAAAAAATTGCCTTGCTGAGTTTCTTGCCGGAGTCTTCTCAGTTTAAGTGTATTCCGAACCGGTGGTAGAGTCAATTGTAACGTTCATGAGTGCCTTACCAGGGCCTAAACTGAATAAATGAGTTTTGAGTTTGAAATTAGCGTAAATGGTAGGCATGGGGGAAAACAATTATATTGTACACGCACCCTTAGTGTTTCCTACCGAAATCACCTTATCGAAGATTGAACGCGGCCTAGTTCAAAAGTTCCTGTAATGTCACAGAACAAATAAAAAGGTAGAAGGAGCGTTCGTAAACAACAGTCTCCAATGAAGTGAAGCAACGTACGTTATCCCGCGTGACTCGCGTCGCACAGGAACGCGATCGGCTTCCTTTTTCAAATTCGGCTTCCTTTTTTTTGTCTGAGACTAATGTAGCTTTATAGAAGTTTTTACCATCAGATATTTCAATTTCTTTTCATCCACACAACCAGGCGGGTCACCAGATAGTAAGTGAATACCGTCGCTTATTATTTTTTAACCGACTTCAAAAAAAGGAGGAGGTTCTCAATTCGTCTGTATGTTTTTTTTTTTTTTTTTTTTTTTTTGTATGTTTGTTACTCGATTTCTCTGCCAATTATGAATAGATTTTGATGATTCTTTTTTTGTTTGGTAGATCCTACTTCAGAGGTGGTCCCATTTAAATTTTGTCGAAATTGATTAAGCACTTTTTGAGAAAATCAACAAAAACGAAAAAAATTCTATCTCGTTTGATAAACCTTAGTGAATCAAACTGAGTCGTTGAGCATGACTTTTTGGATTTGGATGAAATTTCGTGTATATACTTCAATGGGTTCTTCGATGGTTTTAAAATACAATTGGACCCGGTAGGTGGCGCTGGAATCGAGTTCCAAGATTTGTTTTAATTTCAGGGCAGGACGACGTCTGCCGGGCCCGCTAGTTATATATTATATTTTACCGGCCAGACCCGATTTCAGGACAAACTAGTTTTGCCTAGGATAACATATAATAAGGAGAAACTTTAAAAATTGAAAAATAAAATTATTTTTAAAAATAAAAAACAAAAACCGACTTCAAAACTGTAACCTATACCTATGTACAAATATAAACTAAAAAGTAAAGAATAATATTTTAATTTCAAAGCAAGAGCCTTAAAGGACAATCAACAAAATTATTGATATTTATATATCTATTTAATATTTATAAACAGTTCTTTTTGGAGTCGGTGCCAGCCAAGAAGAACAGTTTAATTCTGCCTTTGTAACAAACTTTCGAAAAGTAGGGGAGCGACGGCGCAGACCTAAGGAACATTACCGTAAGGAGAGGTGTCGTAAGACGTTTTCTCGTATGAACACTTCGTGTCCAGTTCAAAACTGTCCTTCTTCTTGACTGGCCGTCGCTTATTATTTTTTTTATTTTTTATTATTTCACTTTGCAACTACACTTATAGACATCAGCGATATCAGGGCGATTGCCAATGCGTTGTACACCTTATTACAATGCAGGCTCTTAAGTGCAACTGCCGGAACACACCAACTAGGTGCTTGGCGACAGATTTTCAACTTGAGGGTGGTAGCCAGCCAGTCGAGTAAGTGTTCCGAACCGGTGGTAGAGTCAATTGTAACGTTCATAAGTGCCTTACCAGGGCCTAAACTGAATAAATGAGTTTTGAGTTGAGTTTGAGTTTGAGTTTGAGTACTACAAAGTACCCTACCACCATGCTGTGGTTTCGTCACGACTATAGTCGCTCACCATCAGGTGATATGCAAAAATTCATAACAGAATCGACACCAGATGTGAGGACCTAAGATAAAGGCTCAAGGAGATTCCATTTGAAATTCGTTCAACAAAAGTTTTAAATTTAAATTCACTAATTCAACTGACGGGCCATTGAGTTTGATTCATATTTAATTGCATTCAAGATGTTAACTTTCAATATTCATCTTTAAGTACGGGATTGGTTGCAATATAAAATGGATGTCTTAAAGAGATTCATTCTTTAAATTACTTTTTTTAAATACTTTTTGGTGATAAATTGTGCGTATTTTTTAAATGCTTACATTCTACATGGGAACCCATAATGTTATCTCCTTTTTTATACCTACCATGCCCACCATGCTATGGTTGTGGCAATGTTTTCTCAACCGAAACCTCAAACTCATAGGATTTGAACCCATGATCTTCATCACCGCATTCGTATCTTGAGCTATCAATGTTAGGAATATTATGTAATTTATTCAAAGTCTATAGGAAGATTAGGTATTTATTACGATATGACTGAAGACACTTGTCAGTGACGTAAATAATATGAGTGCAGCCACAGGCACAAGCTAGTGAATAAATAATAAATGAACTTAAATTAATTATAATCTCGGTGACATCTGTTGCTTCCGCCGTATACCGGTAGCTCTTACTACGAATACGAAATCCTTTTTTGAAGTCGTTTAAATATGAGTTTCATGTGACATTCTTCAAACTATGCAAAACCCCATGCAAATATAAATTTATATGTTCAAGTAAAATATGGAAAAACAAACAAACTTAAGATTTTTATTTGGACAAAACACCACCAATTTTTTTTTTATTATTATAATATCCAAGGACATTCTTCATGCACGGCCATCAAATCCCAAACTAAGTAGAGCTTGTGCTATGGAAACTAGACAACTGATTAACACACAACTTAGAGCCGATTTTAAATCACTAGATAAACCTCGGATAAGCTATTCGTCTGATTAGTCCATACAAAAACTGTTGTAATAAAATCAGGCCATTTATACACAACTTTTTAAATAGATAATTACACCCAGACTCAAAGAAAAACAGATAAGTTTATGCACACAAATGTTCTGTTGATATAAGTCCAAAATTTTGTCATTTGAAGAATATTGGGCATCTAAATCGTCGACCAACTGACCCGTTCGATTTGGCACGTATTGATTGTGTTACAAATTGCACGAAGTTACATCTCTTTCTTACAAACATTATTGAAAAAGGAGAGAAAATATTTAAGCTGCCAAATTATCCATTGCCATCGTTAATTTACTATGGGAAAAGAGTCATGATCCATTTTGTTGGCGTCTATATTCACGTCGAAAACAAACAGATGGACCAATTTGATACGACTGCGCTTTTATATCCTTTTCTTATGTTCTTTGTTAGAAAGAGGTGTAGTGATTAATTTAGTTTAGTTGGTGAACAACGGAATCAGCTCAGATTAAATCCAAAGAAATGCAGAAACATTCTGATGGCTTTGAGGCATCAACTAGCAATGTCATGTTCATTTTTTATTTTATTTTAATGTGTTATTTTTATTTTTATTAGTATTATTAAATTACGTTCTAAAACTTTTCAATAAGTAGGGGATATAACTCGTACATACATACATCAGCATAAACAGTAGATGTCTAGTTCCACTCACAGGCACCAGATGGCAAGATGCGTTATAAATAACAGCTATAAATTATTAGGTTTACATTTCAATAAGATTTTTTTATTCAGGTTTGAATTAAAAAGTCTGTCAGATTTGATGGGCTTTAGATATTTGGTCATATTATCACTTCCCATATTTCGAATTTAAAAAACGACGTGACTGGTGCAGAATATACCTACGTATCTTTTGGACTGGTTTTGGACTGGCCCTTGCTGTTGAGACCATGAGACTGTGAGGATCCAAAGCTCGCTGATTGGCTCGTTTACCAAAACTTATTTTAGACACCGCATGAAAACAATGGCCAAAAAGCCTTTTCCACCACCGCCTTAGCTTGCCCATTTAAAGAAGAAATGGCTGGCAAACAAACCAATCGGCCGCAGCGGCAGCGATGAGGCAATTTCCTAAAATAGATGATTTCCATGACATTCCAGGTATGGATATTCGGCGACGTCTGGTGTTCAGTCTGGCTAGCAGTGGACGTGTGGATGTGCACGGCGTCCATTTTGAACCTGTGTGCAATTTCTCTGGACCGCTATGTGGCTGTGACCAGGCCGGTGAGCTACCCCAGCATCATGAGTCGCAAGAGGGCCAAAGCGCTGATCGCTGGTCTGTGGGTACTATCGTTTGTGATTTGTTTCCCTCCGCTCGTCGGTTGGAAGGATAAAAAGGTAAGCTAACTTTAAAGGCATTGTTTTTTTTGTATTGGCCCACTGGTCGAAATTTGAACATATTTTTTTTAGAAAAACTTACATGAATTTAAAGGTGGAACAAAAACTAACTGTTCGGTATTAAACATGTTGTAATTTGTCGATGATTTTCTCCAGTTTGACTGAGTTATAGCATCATATGCTTTATCTTCACAGCCAGATGACCCGGAACTGCAAAAATCCCCAAACCCTCCTTGTCCGTGGACATGCGAGCTGACCAACGATGCTGGCTACGTTGTCTACTCTGCACTTGGATCCTTCTACATCCCTATGTTCGTGATGCTGTTTTTCTACTGGCGGATCTACAAGGCTGCTGTAAGAACAACGAAGGCTATCAACCAGGGGTTCAGAACCACGAAAGGTTGGTGAAGAAAGTTAACGATTAGATTATTTAAAATGACATTAGCGGAGAGTTCCATTTCAAAAACAGCTGCAACAGATCCGTAGGTACTTTAAAATACCATTCCACCGTGCTTTCTTAAATTTTTTCTTCACAACAGGCAAAGGCCTAGGCAGTCGCTTCGACGACAACCGCCTCACGTTGAGGATACACCGAGGAAGGGGCTCCGCTCGTCCACACGGCTCTCCAATGTCAACGGCTTCCAACCATTCCACCAGTACCTCACTCAGTGCGTCGCCTGAGAGGTTGCGGAGGTAGGTTCAATCAGCTCAAAAAAAAAACTCATACTCCTGTTTTGGGAAACCTACATCTCGGTTTTTGAGATACTTTGCATTGAAAAAACTATAACGTGTTTGACTGCGGAACCTCTGAACTTCGATCACTTGACGGGCCGGTTTGCGTGATAAAGTAAACAGTTCAACCTGTCACGTCACAGGTTGAACATGACATGTCTGTTTGTCCTGAGTCTAGGTGTATCCTATTTCAATACCTACATATTTAGAAATTTGATCAAATATGTAGTAATATCAGATAGCTGGTTTCCATAGCACAAGCTCTGCTTAGTTTGGGTTCAAATAGCCGTGTGCCGAGTGTAAAAAGTGTTATAATAGATATACTTTGGGACTTCTTTTTAGGTTACGAAGTATCTTACAATTTATTTAAGGCTACAATCTATCTATTTGCCGAGGATCATCGTATGCTGAATCATTACAAACTGCTATAATGTGGCACAAATTTTCTTCTTTTCAGACACTCAAGTGCAAGAAGAGCTCATGAAAAAGTAAAAATCTCCGTTTCCTATCCATCTTCTGAGCAGATTTGCCCAGCTCACGAGAACTCAAGGTCACCAAGTCGGTCACCGAGCCCTTCCCTCTATGCAGTCCATTATGAGAGGGATGGGAGGGAACTGACTGAGAGCAGGCTAAGGGTTAGACCTCCACATCACCTTGCACCAGGACCTCTATATGATGACTACGATGATAAACCTAGAACTACAAGAAGGATGGGGAAGAGGAATATTAAGGCTCAGGTTAGAGTTAATTTAATATTTTCTGTCCTTAATGTTAATGATATAATCCATCCATACCTACTATTTATAATATTATAAATGCAAAATCAACTCTGTCTGTCTGTTATCTATTCACTCCTTAACCGCTCAACCAATTACTATGAATTTTGATACTTTTTGGACCTTGGAGAAGGATACAGGTTACTTTTTATCCCGGGAAAAGAAACCTATAAATATTAGCAATACCATCAGGATTGCCAGTGTATTGTATCTTATAACAATGCACCAACAGGTGCTTGGCGACAGATTTTCAACTCGAGGGTGGTAGCAAGCCAGTAGACTACTATAAAGTAGTATACCAACGTGCTATGGTTTCCTCACGATGTTATGCTTCAACGAAAGCTCATGGTTATTGTAGGAGTCGATCCCACGACCTTCGCCGCGGTATCCAATGATGATAGCTCTCAATAGTACTGAGCTATCATCGCCTTATTGACAACATGACGTTAGTTTTGCTAGTGGCATTATTTTTGATGTTTTTCTTGTAAGAATCGAACTCATGACAGGAAAATAAAGAAACGGTTTGTTTTAGGACCTTTTAAAATACTAGCTAACCCCCGCGTTTTCACCCGCGTTCCCGTGGGATCTTACCTTTTCCCGGGATACAAATATAGCCTATGACACTCACAAATAACGTGGCTTTCTATTGGTAAAAGAATTTTCAAAATCGGTTCAGTAGATCCAAAAATTACCCCCTACAACCTCAAAAATCACAAATTTTACCCATTGATAAACCTTCACCTGCGTTCCCGTGGGGTCCGCGTTCCCGTGGAATCTATCGTTATAAAAAATAAATGACAACTTACTCTCAGACCTACTGAATATACATATAAAGTTTCATCAAAATCGGTAAAGCCGTTTCGGAGGAGTATGGTAACAAAGGTCCGATTTGGATGAAATTTTGTGTGTATATTTCAATGGCTTCCTCGAAGATTTGAAAACAAAATTGGACCCGGTAGCTGGAATGTTTTTTTTTTATTTCAGAGCAGGACAACGTCTGCCGGTCCGCTAGTATTAATATATGTAGATTAATGGCCTTATTCATAAAAAATCGACAATGGTTAGCAACTGCTTAGAAGATTCTTAATTCAAATTTTCTTAAATGTTTTCAATTCCAGGTGAAAAGATTCCGTATGGAAACTAAAGCAGCTAAGACGCTCGGCATCATAGTCGGTGGCTTCGTGTTCTGCTGGCTTCCATTCTTCAGCGTATATGTGGTGCGAGCATTCTGTGGCGAGTGCGTCACTCCGATCGTCTTCTCTGTGCTGTTCTGGCTTGGATACTGCAACTCGGCTATCAATCCTCTCATTTATGCGCTCTTCTCTAAGGATTTCAGGTAAGATTTACAAAAGAAATAGTTATTTTTGGAAGGCAAAAATGTACCACAAATACCAGTTGATACCAGAGCCCATTACAGTAACAGTCCAAAAAAATGCTTTTTGACTTTCTTGCCGGAGTCTTCTCAGTTTCAGTTTATAATTGAACCGGTGGTAGAGTCAATTGTAACATTCATAAGTGCCTTACCAGGGCCTAAACTTAATAAATAAGTTTTGTGTTTGAGTAACCTATTAGCTTAATGAAAACAAAATTTGAAGTGACAATAGATAATATTGTGTTTGACCGAAATCTCATCATGGTAAGTGATGTGGCCGAAGGTGGTAAGCACAAAAAGCCTAGATGGGAACTGGCTTTCAAGTGCAACTGTCGAAATACACCGATAGGTGCTCGGCGTCAGATTTTCAACTTCAGGGTAGTGGCCAGCCAATCGGGTACGAAAAAGTATTTACACTACCACTGTGCTATGGTTTCCTCACCGAAAGCTCAAGCTCATTGTAGGATTCGAACCCACGACCTTCGCTGCGGTATCCGACGTCACTACCACTAAGCTATAAAGTATGCAAGAACTGTAATTTACTGTCTACAAATAAAGTTACTGGGTAAAATTTGGGTGTTGCGGGTATGCATCACGGGTGGGGATGACCCGCATGCTCTCTTGCCCCTATTAAATATCTAATAGGAATCCTATATCTGTCCAGGTTCGCATTCAAACGTATAATCTGCAAATGTTTCTGCGGCCGGGGCTCGTCCCGGCGCGAGTCTGAAGGGGACGGCTCCGCGCGGCGCGCACGCACACAACAACACTCGTTCGACGAGCATGACGTCACGCACACACTCACGCACGCGCCGGCGCCGGCGCCGGCGCCGCTACCGCAAACTGCTGCTGACAGGTGAGAAAGAGGTTTAATTAATACTATTTGTAGCATAATTTCGTGACTCCAATGTTACTGTAATGTAATTTTAACTTCATGATGACTGACCCATAACACTAGGAATTTTTAGTGGTATGGTACTTTATATACCATAGCATTACTTGTATTTATTTTTTCGATTTTCCTGAATGAATGAGGCTGATAAATTTGTTTTAGAACGGGCCACCAAAATATTTGTTATGGTCTGAATCCAACCTAGTGATTATAATTATACTCTTTGATCCAACCCTAATATCTGTATATAAGCGCAAAGTATTTGACAGTTGTCCGCCATGTTTTGAGAGACATAGATTTAAAAATAATATTACTTATTTCAAAAAATGTTAGGATGGTAGATACTCCGCTAGGAGTAAATATGTTCCTTGGCACTACTACCAGACCAGGTAGGTACCTACCTACCTTTAGCGATAATGCCACCTTTAAGTACTACTTAGGCAGGGCCGGATTTAGAGACGTGGAGGCCCTGGGAGGAGTGACAACAATTATTTTGCAAATAAGACAAATTATATTTTTCTTGCAAGTGTTTTTTTTTTTTTTTTTTTTTTATGTCACAAGTGACAACGAGGCAGGCGGGTCACCTGATGGTAAGTGACTACCGTCGCCTATAGACATTAGCAATACCAGGGATTGCTAATGTGTTGTACACCTTATTACAATACCTTAAAGGCGAACTGGCTCTCAAGTGCAATTGCCGGAACACACCAACAGGTGCTTGGCGACAGATTTTCAACTTGAGGGTGGTAGCCAGCCAGTCGAGTACTACAAAGTACCCTACCACCGTGCTGTGGTTTCCTCACGATGTTTTCCTTCACCGAAAGCTCAAGCTCATTGTAAGGATTCGAACCCACGACCTTCGCCGCGGTATCCGACGTCACTTACCACTGAGCTATCATCGCCTTAAGATTTGAAATAAAGTGTCGGAATGTGACGTTACAGAGAGGCATCATTTTTGGCTGAGGTTGTAGGTACGCAAAGATATTTAATCTGTTGACTCGCCACATTAACCTGTCAAACAACTCGTCAACTCGCGCACAGTTTTCAAAATTTCAAAATTCGCGCCCAATTTCTAGTAAACGTCATCGTCCCGATTGTCCCATTTGAGAACCAAGTGGTGCGGACCACGACACCCCGATTTTCCCAAGAAAGAACTGACAGGTTAAATACAAGTTAAAAATCTTTCTAGGTACGTAAGATCTGTCACCTCAAAAAGTAGTAGATTTTTGCGATATTAAGCTAGCTTCATATCCTGGAACTGAGTACTACAAGACTACAATAAGATTTTTCGTAATCCCTAACATGTTTCTATGTTAACATAAGTTGTTTTGGTTGATAATTATATTACAGCGCCATCTATTGATACATAGAAGAACAAGGATAACTGTACATTTCCATTCCATTCATAAAAAAAAAAAATTTTTTTCTTGATCTGTTTGAAAGATTGTGTTCTTTTTATTATTTTAACCATTTCTTTATTTTCAATATTCTTCTTTTATGAAGTCACGTTATATCATATTCACAGTAAAGTATATAAATCCAGTAAGGTTTTAGTGAAATTGGTGGCCGTTCCACTAAAACTTTACGAACTTTTTGGGACAACCTGAAACGCTTTCATTTCATTTCACTTCACTTGTGCACTTAGATTGATGTTTGTTGGATAAAACACCACCGATAGGTATTATACAATTAAACTCAAATTTAACGAAAACGCAACCTCACTTCGCAAATTCCCGCCAAAAAGTCCTCATTATTACCATAGATTAAATTTATACCGTTAGTAGTGTTAGCACTTAAAATAGCAGATATTAGGTACTGCTATTTCTTGAAATTTTAACATTGTGTTTCACTACAAATATTTGTGTGTATAATAAAAATGATGATAAACTGCTAATCTCCTATTTTATTTCAGGTGACGTCTAAACATGCGACGGCAAAACCCACAGTTCCAGTCGACCGTCGCATGTGTTTAACAAAACTTTTTAAATAACAACATAACAGTGTTATGACTTAAATTAATAATATTAATCAATAAGTATAATAGAATATCATCAATATAATCTGATAATCTTAATTATCAACTGTAAGGTTGACAACGTGTAACAAAATGGTGAAATAAGATAAATGTTGTCAATAAAAAGGGATTGGTCAACAAGTGATAGGACCGAATGGATTATTGGTGGTAATCACAGATACATCTGAATGGATCACAAACAAAAGAGCAAATTATGGAAAGTTGTTTTTTTTTTTCTAAAATTTAGGTTAGATTTGCGGCTTATTCCTTGGCTGTGAAATAACACTTATGCTGTCCTCTATTATGCGGAAGTTATTGTTTCACCTTACGCGCGGTCTCGCTAGAGTATAGTGTTCTATGCGCGCGCTAAAACGTTGTAACACTCTTTAATCTGTTATAACGAGCCATATAAATTTAATACATGATATCGATCGATACGTATAAACATATATAGTAAATGTTTTTATTGAAAAGACTGTCTGAAATTAATTACAACTGTATTATAATTGTACATAGTATTAGATAGTTGATAACTGTAGTGATATGAGACATTACAGTTAATTTCCACTAAATTACCTACTAATATTGTACATTAATAATTTTGTAATTATTAATAAAAATACAGAATATTTAGTATAGAATTTAGTACAGAATAATATAAAGAAGTATATTAAAAGCAATCATAAATAATAAACGTACGACTGAAAGTCTCGTTATCCTGAGTTTAACTCATCTAAAATTTCTATCTTGATTATGAAATTGATGTTAGTACCATATAAACTAATTAATGTTCCTTATTATGTACCCTGTATATGTAGATAAGCTAGAGACCCTAAGCAATGGTATTTTTAATACATTGTCCCCTTTTAAACGTTTCACGATTAATTTGCCGATCGTGTGATATTAGGTAATACTTTAGCTATTACCTGATCTAATCCAATTTCTGCTAAAAAGTCTATGTGACATAATGAATCAAGATTTAGGCGAATTGTGTGCCTATTTAAAAAGGGACAACAATGATGGGTTTGACGGTTGACAGTGCCTCTATTTATGATTAAAACTGTAATGTACTTACTTAACTTAGCTAAACATTACTAAATTAATGAACGTAATCTCACATATATAAATGAGGTGGTATTCACAAAATAACGATTTTTATAAGTTCTTATTTATTAAGAATATAATTATTCCCACCTTAAATAACTGATATCTATATTATGAACCTACCTAAAGCTTAATATAAACAGGTATCTACCTAATTAGTCAATGAATAATCAAAGATCTCAACGTTCCTCAAATTTATTCAAATGTGTATCGATGTTTTAATGTAATGTTTGTTAGGCGAGTGTTGTAAGTTTATGTGTGAACGATATAAATATTATTATGAAGTAAATATACGAGATGTTACCTATTTGCCGTTTTAATTACTATAATAAGTCCCTACTGTGCTGCGATATTCAAATTATGAGAAGAGTAGGAGCAATCAATTTATCCAAAGTATGTCAGTATTGTTTATAAACTAGAAGGTGGCTTACAAACCTGCGGACAGACAAGCATGTCAATAATGTTTTTTTTTTTTTTATGTCAATAGCTTGACAAACAGGCAGACGGTCCACATGATGGTAAGTGGTCACCGCCGCCTATGGACATTTGCAATACCAGGGTGATTGCCGATGTGTTGCCGACCTTGAAGAGCTCTTTTAACGCCCCTTTTGAAGAACCCCATATCATAGCGCGGAGGGAATACCGTAATGGGGAGCTCATTCCACATCCTAATAGTCCGCAGAAGGAACGTCCGACTGAATCGTTCGGTGGACGAACGAGGCGGCTCGAGGATGTGAGGATGAGCTCCACATCGCCGGCGAGCAGTGCGATGGTAGAATGATGACGATGGCACCAAGTCAAAAAGTTGTTGAGAACACTCCCCATTATACAGACGGTAGAACACACAGAGAGAGCCAATATCTCTCCGAAGGCTGAGAGGTTCTATACCGCTGGTGAGTTCGGGATCGTCAACTATACGAGTGGCCCGCCTTTGCACCGAGGCAAGTGGATCAAGCTGGTAAGCGGGTGCGCCAGCCCAGAGATGTGAGCAGTACTCCATATGCGGCCGAACCTGCGCTTTATAAAGCTGCAGCCGCTGGGGAGGTGAGAAGTACTGCTTGGACCTATTTAGCACACCCAGCTTTTTTCACCCAGCTTCTGTTCACTCATGCTGACGTAAATTTATACGATCTTTAAGTAGGTAAAAATGCGAAAGCTAATAATGCATATTTGTCAAAGGCTGGATGGATTATATGAATGAAACTTTGCAAATAAATTAATCACGCTCCATAGATAGATACAAAAATGCCAGGAAAACAATCAAGTTATTAACATTAAAATTTTCTCCTACTAGAATGCAAGTAAAACTGCGAACTGGAAGTTAGCATCAAATATTTCAGAGAAAATTCACAAGGGTCAATCCAATACAATTTCTGTTTGAATATTTAAAGATCGTTAGGTACAGCTTAACACAATATTTTTTTATAAAATAAAATAACGTTATAAGCTTATAGCATTTATAGCAGCTATAACGCCAACGAATTGCGCCACGCTCTAGTCTCCCAGCGTACTAAGTTTATCATTCATTCCCCTTCCATTCCTTCATTCAATTTCATTCCATAAGAAATATTCATTCAGTTGAGCGGCCGCGTTTGCAAAGAGAGAGCGTGTTGTACACGTGAATGCGGTTTGTTTTTATCGCAAAACAATAAATAGATTGGAAAGTTTACCGTGTGACATTTTGCAGTGTAGACATAGTGAAGTACTTGCCACGATGAGGTACTTTGGGGGCGTAGAAGGGTATGTACACTTTTATTTACATATCTATAGATCATTTTTTTGTACACAATGCAAGCGAACTCTTTGAAAGTTGAAAGGTTTGCCTTGAATTTGCATTCCTAGTTGTTTCGTAAGATCAATAATTTATTATACAATAATATTTCATTTTCTTAATTAGTCTGTATCTGAGATAATGAGTTCCGCTCCGCGCGCCTACCTAACCAAAATGTCAATGTCGAAATTATAAAAATATAATAATTTAAATTGCAAAAATCTAATTAGAATACTGAATTTAGTCGAGCATATTAGAGAGATTACATTTAGATTTAAAAATAGAATATGCTATTGCTACTTGCTAGCTATTACTCTATTAATTAGCTAAAATACGTATTATAATATAATTATATCGCTCGGCGCAGATTGTTATTTTAGTATCTATGTATAAGTATTTAAATCAATGGTTCAATCTATTGTTTTACATAAAATCTATCCTATGTTCTTTCCCGGGACTCAAAATATCCCTATACCAAAGACCTTTCTTTGCCCTATACCAAATTTCATCTAAATCGGTTCGGCGGTTTAGGCGTGAAGAGGTAACAGACAGACCAACAGAAATTAGTTAAGCGGTAATTGATTTCCCATACAAACATCCACCCCCCTTTTCACCCTAAAGGATAATTTCTGGGATAAAAACTATCATATATTTTGTCCGGAATCCAAACTATCCTTATACCACATTTCATCTAAATCGGTTCGGCGGTTTAAGCGTGAAGAAGTAACAGACCTACCTATTATAATTATTATTAGGTACGTCCTGCTACCAATCAATCAGTCAGCCAGTAGTAGTTATTCAAAATTGATCTTTATTATGGACTCGTTAAAATCGTTTTTAAAGTTATTTCTAGCTATTCCACCTCACGTATTGGGAAAAAGACAAAAACATTTCAATATCACGTTCACAATCGCAAGTGCAATGGCGACCAATCGGAAGGCTGGAATCGATCGGCTTGTCAGCCACGCCGACAAAACTAATATAAGCTAAATCATACTCTATTCAATAGTGACAAAACTGAATTTGCAGTGTGGTTACGTAGGAATGCAAACAATTTGCAGAGACGGCCTTGAATTTTACAACGTTAACTTTTGACGAGTATTTTTGTATTTATATAAATGTCATGTTGTTTGCTTGAGACAGTACACTTGAGAATCGACTAATACATTGTAATTATTAATCGAATATGCTTTCTAATGACGTAAATGCCTATAGATAATCGTTATTGAACCACAGACAAAATAGTACCTACTTGATGATTTTACTTAAATGGTCGTTTAGTTAGACGCCCCTGACAGGTCTATTAAAAAGCTTTTAGTACTAGGGGATAGCCAATATGTAGCCTACCTTAACAATGTCTAGAACAACTGAATCTCGCTCAAGTGGGGAACACGTTCCGTGCTTGGTGAAGATTTTCTACTTGAGGGTGGTAGCTAGTCCGGCGAGTATTACAAAGTATTCTACCATTGTTTGGTTTCCCTCCCATGTTTTCCTTCACCGAAACCGGTTTGAATGAGTCGATCCCACTATTTCTGTCATGGAATTAGGAAGGACATCCACTTAAAAAAAGGAGGAAAAGTTCTCCATTCGACACGCATATTTTTTTGCGCTGAGTTAGTATATTAGACTATTTATTAGAGAAGTAAAAAAAGTTCAACGTTGAACATTTTATTTATCACTAGCTGTCCCCCGCGGTTTCACCCGCATTCCCAATTTGTTGACAATTTCGTGGGATTTCATTGTATTGCGTGGCCATCCAAAGAGGAACCGCTGCCAGCTGTTTTACCAGCGCGTTCCCGTAACAAAAAAAGCATGTCACTCTCCAGGCTATAAACTGTCATTGTGCAAAAATCGACGATCTATTAGACTGTGCTATTACCGAGTGAAAGTGTACTAACAAACACTTTCGAATTTATAATATTAATATTGATTTTGAGACATACACCAAGCATACCCTAGTATTAACATCTGACGAAAACTATGTGAAAGTTTGGATGTTTCTTCCTCAGTCATGCAAAAACGGCTGAACGGATTTTGATGGAACTTGGCTCACAGGTAGATCAAACATAGGATACTTTTTAGGGGAATAGATAAGATCTCTCGGGAACGTGGGTGAAACCGCGGGGCGGAAAACTACCTGGTTTTTTAGGATTCCGTGCCCAAAGGGTAAAAACGGGACCCTTTTACTAAGACTTCTCTGTCTGTCCGTCCGTCTGTCTGTCTGTCTGTCACCAGGCTGTATCTCAAAAACCGCGATAGCTAGACAGTTGAAATTTTCACAAATTATGTAGGTATTTCTGTTGCCGCTATAACAACAAATACTAAAAACAAAATAAAATAAATATTGAAGGGTGCTCCCGAACAACAAACGCGTTTTTTTTGCCATTTTTGGTTCCTACCACTTGAAATATTCACAATAGTAGATTGTTATACAAGGAGCTAAAATGACCCATTATATACGAGAAAGCTCGGGAGTAAATAGAAACCGAGTTTTAATGGGTTTTAGCGCCGTGTGTTACACTAAACTTTTCACTACGATTGCGAGAAAATAAAACAATCCAACACAATATGAAATAGGTATGTAGTTTAAAATGTCTTTTTTTGTATCTTCTGTAGCCGCAACACATTGCATGCATTCTACCAGAGATCGCCGATTTTAGTTCCATTTTCAAAATTAAAATGAAGTCCTTTTTTTATGAAACAGTAATAAGTCGAGTCTTTATTCATGATTATTCTACTTATGACTAAAGACTTTTTCGTTTTTGTAGGCTCATTGTCATTTGACACACAAAAATTAAAAAAAAAAACTTTTTCCCCTAGAGGAAGAATTGCTATTTTTTCTTCGCTCTGGTACGCCACAATGACGAAGAGGAGCAAGAGGAGTGAAAAATACTATGTTTTATTTTTACTTTAAGAAAATAGATATCAATGTTTAATAATAATAAAATTAAAATAATATAAATATTTAAGGGGGGCTCCCATACAACAAACGTGATTTTTTTTACGGAATCCTTCGTGCGCGAGTCCAACTCGCACTTGGCCGGTTTTATATATTATTGAGATTATCCTTTATATGTATAGATAACTGGTAACACCTTCACAATTATAAAGGTTATTTCCCGCATTTATTTTCGGTATCGCCCACATGATGCGCTTGTTGATAACGAACTATTATCTCTATCCTTATTGATATACAGTCGTTAATTTTATCACATTATAATACATACTGTTGTTATAAACACTAGGAATCAACATTATTGGGATTAGGAAGGTAGGAATTATTATAGGAAAACCACAAGATGCCTTGCCCTTATTGAAAGAACGCAAGAGCAAATACCCGTGTTTGACCAAAAACACGTCACGAAGAACTTAATGAGCACTGCTCTTAGAGAACAGTATTGCTTGGCCGTCGTTGGACATTTGTTCATATTCGGTTGGAAAAGTGACAGGCAGTGGAGGGACTAATTCAAATTCAAAAATCTATTTGTTAAGTAAACTCATTACAAGTATTTTTAATCGTCACGTGTTAGATATATTACAAAATATTAACGTTGTGAAAGGGGGCTAGACGGAAAAAAATCTTACGAAAAATTGTCACGACACTTTTAGTGTCAGTGTCACTTTATTGTAAGCTGTGCGGCGTGCGCATGTTTCTCTGTCTGTCTCTCTCTCTCTCTCTTATAGAAAGCAAGCCAGATGTTTTTTTTTTTATTTATATATACTATATACTCTCTCGACTTATATAACTTCGTTCCATCCGGGTGTCCCTTGACACCTCTCAAGTTTTTTTACTTTAATGCACGGTTCTTAAGGTTGCTTTTGCTGAGAAGAGCCGACAATAAACTCAGCAATTAGGTACTCTTTTTAAAAAAGCAACTTAGACTTATTACATTTAATTCTTAAAAATAGTTTCACATAGTACAAAATATGAAAGTCATAAAAATAGCTTGTGAAGCGAGCAATTCATTTAAATGCATTCTCAGTAGCTGCTAGTAAATGTTACTTAAGAATATTTATTCGTCCAAGTTAATAATCATATCATTTATTATAGCTATCATCGCCATATATGACATTAGTTGTCCCTTTAAGGGTTGAATTTTCAAAAATCATCTGTGGTAGTGACGTCGAATCCTACAATGAGCTTGGCTTTCGGTGAAGGAAAACATCGTGAGGAAACCATAGCACGGTGGTAGTGTACTTTGTAGTACCCGACTGGCTGGCTACCACCCTCAAGTTGAAAATCTGTCGCCAAGCACCTATCTGTGTGTTCCGACAGCTGCACTTGAGAGCCAGTTCCCATCTAGGCTTTGTGTGCTTACCACCTTCGGCCACATCATCACTTACCATGGTGAGATTTTAGTCAAACACAAGCTTATCCAGAATAAAAAAAAAAACCTACTCCAAATCTTCCTGCCTAATTTCAATTTTATAGCATTTATTATTTCTGAGATCAGTGATAAGTTGAAGATTAATAGAATTTAAATAATAACATCACGTGTTCGATACACACGCTGCGTCTGTTACACACACACACACACACACACACACACACACACACACACACACACACACACACACAAATAACAATACAAACAGCGTACATTCTTACATATCATATAGAACTATAATATAATAACTATAGATTAAAAGTTATTGATGCGTCATTTAATCACAACTCCCAAGTAGGTAGGACTAGACAGTTCCTATTATACATCTACATATAGTTATTAATCCCATCAGAAATATTATAGCTGTTATCTTTGGTATTAGTTTAATATAATAACGGCATTTCCACGTAGTTTCAAACTCATTCGTTCATAAAAACACTTGTGGTATCGACTGCGTTCTCTGTGTAGGTACTTGATATGTAATTGAATAGATTACGAGTATACTGACCGCAGTCGATGTGAACAACAATATTTTTTTCACTCCTCTTGCTCAAAAAGACCGTCATTGTGGCGTACCAGAGCGAAGAAAAAATAGCAATTCTTCCTCTAGGGGAAAAAGTATTTTTTTTTTATTTTTGTGTGTCAAATGACAATGAGCCTACAAAAACGAAAAAGTCTTTAGTCATAAGTAGAATAATCATGAATAAAGACTCGACTTATTACTGTTTCATAAAAAAAGAACTTCATTTTAATTTTGAATATCTCTGGTAGAATGCATGCAATGTGTTGCGGCTACAGAAGAAACAAAAAAAAAGAAATTATAAACTACATATTTCATATTGTATTGGATTGTTTTATTTTTTCGCAATCGTAGTGAAAAGTTTAGTGTAACACACGGCGCTAAAACCCATTAAAACTCGGTTTCTATTTAGTCCCTCGCTAAAGCTCGGGAGTAAAACTACCTCGTATACAATGGGTCATTTTAGCCCCTTGTATAACAATCTACTATTTCACTCCTCTTGCTCAAAAAGACCGTCATTGTGGCGTACCAGAGCGAAGAAAAAATAGCAATTCTTCCTCTAGGGGAAAAAGTTTTTTTTTAATTTTTGTGTGTCAAATGACAATGAGCCTACAAAAACGAAAAAGTCTTTAGTCATAAGTAGAATAATCATGAATAAAGACTCGACTTATTACTGTTTCATAATAAAATAACTTCATTTTAATTTTGAAAATGGAACTAAAATCGGCGATCTCCTGTAGAATGCATGCAATGTGTTGCGGCTACAGAAGAGAAAAAAAGACATTATAAACTACATATTTGACATTGTATTGGATTGTCTAATTTTCTCGCAATCGTAGTGAAAAGTATAGTGTAACACAAGGCGCTAAAACCCATTAAAATTCGGTTTCTATTTACTACCTCGTATACATATAATGGGTCATTTTATTTCCTTGTATAACAATCTACTATACTAGTTTTCCGCCCCGCGGTTAACCCGCTTTCCCGAGGGATCTCATCTTTTCCCAGGTAAAAAAGAATCCTATTTTTTATTCCAGATATGATCTACCTGTGAGTCACTTTTGGTCAAAATCCGTTCAGCCGTTTTTGCATGATTGAGCCCCAAACATACAAAATTACAAACATACAATCTTTTACATTCATAATTTTAGTATGTACTAGCGTCGGCTGCTTGTTTGTTGGGGCTGGTCTATATGAGTTTGTGACTCTGACATATACATAACTAGATATAGTTCGCACGACTCCTAGATAGATGGCGCTCCAATAATCTACATCGCGCTATTGAAGTTTTCCAAGCGATCTGCATATATACAAGCTTCCAACATGTATAGTTGGACCGCGGTCCCTAGGCACGATGACCTATCCTGGCGGAAGATCTTCCCTTTCAATCGATATCAGATAAATATTGCTCGATACATTTACTAAATGTAGGTAATACATTTAAAGATGTTTTTTTATAGTCACTAATAATCATAATATAATATATTCATTTCATTGCGTTTAAATTGTGTCTAATTTGTAAATTAACCTCATTTTTTAAGATAACAATAGTGTGACTTCGTTTCCGAATTTAACCTTGCGATACATAAAAATTACAACGATAGTCAGTCTGTGAGTATTTGTTCAGCTCTTTCAATGAGAACAAAGAAAATGGCAAGCACTTTCGCGCATCGATAACGCATCTCTATCATAAAACAAACAACTTTTACACTTACCAAACACTTAAGATTGTACGTAGGTAATAATATTAAGGCGATGATAGCTCAGTCGTAGTGACGTCGGATACCGCGATGAACGTCGTGGGTTTGAGTCTTAGAATGAGCTTGAGCTTTCGATGAAGGATAACATCGTGAGGAAACTAGGGTACACGGTGGTAGGGTACTTTCTGGTACTCGACTGGTTGGCTATCACCTAGTTTGTCGCCAAGCACCTATCGGTGTGTTCCGACAGCTGTACTTGAGAGCCAGTTCCCATTCAGGCTTTGTGTGCTTACCACCCACGGCCACTTAACATGGTGAGAGTGCGGTAAAACACTAGCTTATCCAACAGTAAAAATGTCTGTTAGTCCTGACTCTGGGTTATTTATGTATGTATTAAAAAAGTTTTCAGTTATTGTTTCGATAACACAAGCTAGTTTGGAATCAGACCGTGAGTTAAGAACTTCTGATATATTTACATAGTTTAAGCTAGTTATTATTTTTCTATTTTCAGGGGTGCGACTCATTCAAATCTTGTGATTTGTGACGAGAATGGTACCGTCGTGGGGAAAACTAAAGGACCTGGTACCAACCACTGGACTCTAGGCATCGAAGAGTGCGCAAAGAGATTAGTTCTCATGGTACATGCTGCCAAAAAAGATGCTGGAATACCCAAAGACCAGCCTTTGAATAGTCTTGTAAGTTGGTAGCAGAATTCTTAAAATGTATATATCTTTGTTTCCCGTCAACCGATTTCGATGAAACTAATCTTATTCAAAGCGCCAATTTAAGTTTTATTAACGCTTGTTCGCCCATGAAAATTCATTCAGTAGTTTTAGAGATAAGCGTCTTTAAACAGACACAGACAAAAATATTAATAATGGTTTCTTTGCTGTGTACTCTTCCTGCATTATCTGCAGTCAGTATTTGGTTTACATTCAATGTACGAACATCCTAGCTCTAGAGTTATAATAGGTATTAGGTATCTACTTATGTAAGCCCACTGGTCTAAATTAGACCATAACATTGATAACAAAAAAAAAACGGTTAACAAACTGAAGAAGAATTTGTACTTACCTACTTAAAAAGTTTTTATCTTCACGTATTAATATTGTGATGATATAATATAATTTATAGTGTATGTAAAAATCGATAAATCAATATCGATAACACAGACATACCATAGATACTATGTGTTTATTGTCGATAGTAAAGATAGAAATAAGACATCGAGCAGCACTGCTTCAATTAACTATGCCGCTTGCACTGCATTCAAGTCCATTAAGACAAGTATTCTTTGCAATTCAAGTAAAATTACAATGTTACCAACACTAACTATAACAATTGTCTATGATTTATCCTTGACAGGCAATAAAACAATAGTCTTATTTAAAAACTGGCTAAGTGCGTGTGAATCAAATCTACCATCGGATTCCGTATTACTTTTAAATCTGATGTTTATTTTGGATCGCAAAAACTCGTCAACTATAAGACTTATTGGTCGTGGTAGTTTTCCTTGTAATTTTTGTCTTTGATTTAGTGCTGTAGATGTTTTCAGATTTTTTTAAACTACAGTTTTAGCTGTAGAGGGCGTTTTTTTTTTTTTTTTTTTTATGTCACAAGTGACAAGTAGTGACAACGAGGCAGGCGGGTCACCTGATGGTAAGTGACTACCGTCGCCTATAGACATTGGCAATACCAGGGGATTGCTAATGTGTTGTACACCTTATTAAGGCGAACTGGCTCTCAAGTGCAATTGCCGGAACACACCAACAGGTGCTTGGCGACAGATTTTCAACTTGAGGGTGGTAGCCAGCCAGTCGAGTACTACAAAGTACCCTACCACCGTGCTGTGGTTTCCTCACGATGTTTTCCTTCACCGAAAGCTCAAGCTCATTGTAAGGATTCGAACCCACGACCTTCGCCGCGGTATCCGACGTCACTTACCACTGAGCTATCATCGCCTTGAATAACTCTCGTGAAACTTCAATTTTCGTAAAATATTTAGTACATTATATCGAAATTACCTTTGAAGGAACCTGATAATCATTTAAAAAAAGAACTATTAAACTATATTCCAAAAGAAAAAATAAACCTACATGTCTAAGAGGTACTTATAATGATTATGTAATAGTTATCTATATTTAAATAGACAAAGACAAAACAGTTGTAAGTACCTTTCTTCTTTTCCTCGGTTTCTCTACTTTCTCTTACGATTTTTTTTTTACTAGCTATTGACAAGCTTTAGTGTTATCACTAAAAACATTTTGGAAAAAACATACCGCCATGTAAATTCATAAAATAATGATTAAGTATTGTCGAATGTTGATCAGTGGATAAATAGAGACATAGGCCATTAGTTAACAAGTAAATTAACTGTGACATACAGACAGACGAAATCATAAGGGTTCTGTTTTTTCGGAACCCCAAAAACAGTGCCATTTTAACAGAGATAATAAAACTACTATGAATTCCAAAGCAATGTCATTGTAATTAATTAGAGAGTTCACTTGAAGTCAATGTAACTGACTCGGCCTTGATCAACAATGTACTTAATGCTGTACTGAATAGTGAGCATATTTCTTTACACTCAGTAGATAGTCCGAAGTCCACGATAGAAAAATTCAGTCTGTCAATGTATGGAATCGAAATTCTCGTGTCACGATGTTGGTTCGCGATGAACTCCAAAACTATGAAACCGATCTTGATGAAATTTGGCACACAAATAGATTATATCCTGGAATAAGAGACAGGATACTTTTTGTCCCGGGAAAAGGTAAGATCCCACGGGAATGCTGTTGAAACCGCGAAGGACAGATTATTGTAGTATAAAAGCGAAATACCTCTTACAAAGTCTCAGAACTGGAGAAATGGTTGAATATGATCAATATTATATTGTGATAATTCCAACTTAGACCGCGAAAGAGTTTTGTAATTACAAAGTTCGATATTATCGATGTTCTTCTACATATTACCGATAAGTACGGTGACCACACTATCAAACACTAATTTTAAACATCGAGAGGAAACCATAGCACGGTGGTAGGATACTTTGTAGTACCCGACTGGCTGGCTACCACTCTCAAGTTGAAAATCTGTCGCCAGCACCTATCGATGTGTTACGAAAGCTGCACTTGAGAGCCAGTTCCTATCTAGGCTTTGTGTGCTTACCATCTTCGGCCACATCATCACTTACCATAGTGAGATTGTGGTCAAACACAAGCTTATCCAGAATAAAAAAAAAGATATATTCCTTGTTTATTCTTAGGGGCTGACGCTCTCCGGGTGCGAGCAGGAAAGCAGTAACGCCGAGCTAGCAGCGCGAGTGAGGGAAAAGGATACAAAATGCGCAGACGCTATTTTTGTTGCGTCTGACACAGCTGGGTCGTTGTTCACCGGAGCTCCAAATGGCGGGATGGTGCTTATTGCTGGTGAGTTCTTCAAAGATATTTATTTAGTTGCGCTAAAATACCAAATGTCTCAAATGAAGAAGCATCGTGTACAAAGTTTTGTGCGTCACCTGCGCGTACGTTATCGCGTCGCACTGGAACGCGGGCGTTCATTTTCAAATACAAGATTCCTTTACCGTGTGTGCGCGGGGCTCTGTCTACCTTTTTTATTTGATCTGAGGTTACGTCATACAAAATTTAAACTGCGTTTGACAGCGTCCATAACTTTCTTTCTAAATCACCAAACTAACAACTACAAAATAATTTAGTTGATATTTTCCTTTTCTGCCTCCAATACCAACCTAAATCAACTTGTATAATTTTTGAGCGGTAAAAAAATTCAATGTAAAAAAATAGCTGCAGCTCTATGGTACTAATAATAACGCTGTATAAATAGTTATTTATTGCAGAAGTTGTCCCAGTAAATGTAGGTCAAACTGTGAAATAGGGACACGCAATCAGTGACAGATAACCCCTCACCTTGAAATGATGACGAATGGGATGTCAACATAATAAATGCAATTTTATCGGCGTCAAATAGAATTTGTTTTTGTTTGAAAAGCTTATGTATAGGTACACGAACTTCCTTCAATTGAGACACAAATTTAACGACTTGGTTTAAAAAAAAATTGAATATTAACCACATTCAAGGCGATGATAGCTCAGTGGTAAGTGACGTCGGATACCGCGGCGAAGGTCGTGGGTTCGAATCCTTACAATGAGCTTGAGCTTTCGGTGAAGGAAAACATCGTGAGGAAACCACAGCACCGTGGCAGGGTACTTTGTAGTACCCGACTGGCTGGCTACCACCCTCAAGTTGAAAATCTGTCGCCAAGCACCTGTTGGTGTGTTTCGGCAATTGCACTTGAGAGCCAGTTCGCTTTTAAGGCATTGTAATAAGGTGTACAACACATAAGCAATCCCCTGGTATTGCCAATGTCTATAGGCGACGGTTGTCACTTACCATCAGGTGACCCGCCTGCCTGGTTGTCACTTGTGACATAAAAAAAAAAAAAAAAAAACATTCAAAGGATAAATACCTACCTAAAGATTACAATACTAAAAATAATTGGATTATTTTGAAGAAAATCTGAACATGGAATGGAGGGCGACTAACATTTGATTTAACACGTTGAGAAACCCTGCTCTAAAATTACTAATCAGTACTAATATTATAAAGAGGAAAGATTTGTATGTAGGTATGTGTGTTTGTATGTAACAAATAAACTCAAAAACTACTGGACCGAATTGAAAAATTCTTTAACCATTAAAAAGCTACATTATCCCTGATGAACATGGACTATATTTTATCCCGGGAAAATATAAGATCCCACGGGAACGCGAGAGAAACCGCGGGGAACAGCTAGTTGTATATACCTACAAGGATATATCTATACTAATATTATAAAGAGGAAAGATTTGTTTGTTTGTTTGCATTGAATAGGCTCCGAAACTACTGGACCGATTTCAAAAAATCTTTCACCGTTGGAAAGCTACACTATCCCTGATGAGCATAGGCTATATTTGATCCCGGGATAAGATAAGATCCCACGGGAACGCGGGAGAAACCGCGGGGAACAGCTAGTTGTATATACAAGGATATATAGGTAACAAAATACGTAAAATTTTTCTCTAAAACAGACTTTTTTGAGCATACAATATGGTATTGTCATCAACACCAAAAGTGTGCAATGTTTCAGCTCGATTCTGTGGAACAGGTTTAAAATTCAATAGCAATATTCGACACAAAAATACTAACTGGGTTAAGTCAGAAGAATAATAATAGTTTAGTTTTACATACTTGGCTGTTACTAACTAAATTACTTGATTACATTAAAAAACTTGAGAGGTGTCAAGGGACACCCGGATGGAACGAAGTTATATAAGTCGAGAGTATATATATATAAATATCTGGCTTGCTTTCTATAAGAGAGAGAGACAGACAGAGAAACATGCGCACGCCGCACAAATAGCTTACTATAGCAAAAAAAAGTGTCGTGACAACTTTTCGTAAGATTTTTTTCCGTCTAGCCCCCTTTCACAACGCGCGATAAGGAACTTCGTTCCAATAATAAAAAACAATATGTTTAAACGTTTCAGGCACAGGATCTAATGGGTTACTGCGGACTTCAGACGGGCAGCAGTATGGATGTGGAGGCTGGGGCTATATTTTAGGAGATGAAGGTGGCGGTAAGTGTCGCACTAACTTTTTCTCTTTCTATCTATTAACGCAGGAAAAGTTCGCCAATAAGAGCGCCCTTTAGAACTAGTTCGTTCGCGAACTACCCAAGTCTAGATGAAAGTTGAAGGAACACGTGGAACGTCTAGCATGGCCAGCTGGCATCTGGATTTTGCTAAGGTGTTTTTAGGGTTCCTTACGTCAAAAGGTAAAAAAGGAACCCTTATAAGATCACTTTCTTGTCTGTCCGTGTGTCACCACCGATTATCTTAGAAACGAGTGGACCTAGCAAGTTGAAATTTATACCAGATACTGAGGTCTATAGTCCCTATTAGGTGTATAAAAATCAAGATCCTGAGTCAACACCATAAAAAGATATCGGCAAATTTAGATGTTCGCGAAAACTTGTAAGTACCAAAATTTACCATAATTTTCAACTTTTTTATCACCTGATGGTAACCATTTACCATCAGGTGGGCCGTAAGCTTGTTTGCCATCTATATAGTGGTATAAAAAAATATCTGCAACCATTCCAGCTTACTGGATCGCTCACAAAGCTGTGAAGACAGTATTCGATGACATGGACGGCCTCTGTCCCGCCCCGCACTGCACCGAACGCGTGTGGGAAACTATCCGAGAGCACTTCAACGCTGACACTAGAGCTGATCTCCTCCCTCACGCTTATAAGCACTTCGATAAGTCACAATTTGCTGGTGAGTGAGGTTATCCATTTATTTATTACTACCTACTACCCAGTACTAGCCAGATTTTATTATAATAATTGTTTTGTTTGTACTTATTGGCGAGAATTTAAGGCGATGATAGCTCAGTGGTAAGTGAGATAGTCGGATACCGCGGCGAAGATCGTGGGTTCGAATCCTACAATGAGCTTGAGCTTTCGGTGAAGGAAAACATCGTGAGGAAACCATAACACGGTGCTACTTTGTAGTACCCGACTGGCTGGCTACCACCCTCAAGTTGAATATCTGTCGCCAAGCACCTATCGGTGTGTTCCGACAGCTGCACTTGAGAGCCAGTTCCCATCTAGGCTTTATGTGCTTACCACCTTCGGCCACATCATCACTTACCATGGTGAGATTGTGGTCAAACACAAGCTTATCCTGAATAAAAAAATAGAAATAAAAACTCTGGTTTGTGTAGGTGTGACGTCGAAGCTGTCACTGGTAGCCCAGGGGCAGGGGCAGGGGTCGCACGGTGACCCCCTCGCGCGGCACATATTCTCGTGCGCGGGCGCGGCGCTGGGCGCGCACTGCGCGGCGCTGTCCCGGCGCGCGACCACCGCCCGCGTGCGCGTCGTGTGCGTCGGCTCCGTGTGGAACAGCTGGGACCTACTCAAGCCTGGCTTGTTGGCGCATCTCAACCACACCAGGGTCTGTCTCTACTGGTTTTTTTAAACTTCTTCTCATATTTGACTGGGTTTTTGGTTACTCCTTAAATCGATTGCGTGACTAAATAAACGGCAGCTAAATCGCACTTAAAGAGTAATCTTGAGTTGCGATAATAGCTGACACGCATTTTTCCCAGATGTTTATAAGTATTATTTTACATTTCTTCTTCTTCCTGTCCTCATACCACGCTAGGTGTGGTCAGCACAACATGTTTTCCTCTTCCACTCCGCTCTATCACTAGTCGTCTCCGTACTCACACCTTTCATATGCATATCATTTTTCACGTAGTTCATCCATACCTTCTTCGGCCAAATTATCACAAAAAAGATAATATTTAAGCCTTTGGTTCTGACAGCAGTGGAGAGTCAGAAATATACTGATTTTTGCTAAAAAAAAATGGAAACTGATTTATTTTAATTCATCCCATCAGTGGTTGAAATGGTTGAAAAGAACCGATTCCGTATTCGCGTGCAAAATTAACCTACTTTAATAAACGGTTATTCTCATATTCAGGTAAAAACGGAGCTAGAACTAGTCCGCCTGCGAGTGTCCAGTGCAATGGGCGCAGCGTGGCTGGCCGCTAACCACATAAACTACGATCTCCCGCGCGACGATTCAGCGTTTTGCCAAGTGTTCTACACATACAAACCGACGGAAATGATCAATGGAACAACCAACGGTAAAAGTAACGGCATACAAAATGGCACCGAAAGCTGCGGGTGCGATGATTGGTCGAATTTGAGTTAAACTAGAGCCGCCATTATAGGTCACTTTTGACAGCTCAAGTGCCAAAAAGAGATAAACAGTGGGGTGAAAAGAGACACCCTCTTGTCAAATATGACTTCTTAGCTAGGTACTTTAGTGACGTATGGGTAGTGTTGCCAGTTTTGAAAAACTGTAATTGTGAGGAATGAATTTATATTGAATTTGTAAAACCATTACTTTATAATTTACCCGTTTTTTGTTTTTGCAACTAAAATTATGATTACCTTTAAAAAATAAACAAAAGGCCTTTGGTACTAGTCCTAACTAGTCTGAATTTGTGGCTTGATCTGAAATGTCATGTGCCAATATACTTATTTGTAAAGGTATTGTATGATCTGACTGGTTTAATATTAATGTAGATTTAACATTTAATGGTGCACTGCAGTGTACCATTCACGTTCTAATTGTTATTGATACTCGGTAGCGACTGAACTGGAAACCGGAAAAGATATCAAAACCGGTTAACCCCTAAGTACAAAGGGAAAATTTATTTCCTTAATACTCTAGGTTTTCACTGAGTGAAATTATGACAAAACCGGTAAATAACAATCAATAACAGGTTATTTATAAACCGGTTCCAAGCCCATCTCGCGACTATAATAAATTCTATAAGAAAAATTGTCCACTACTATCTGTTAGAGACGCTGTTGTATCGTCTTACTAAAGCTTGATCACTTGATCGTCATCGGAGGCGTACAGATAGTTTGTATTTACGAATAGCCGATGTGGTGCGTTTACTACGTACTGATTTCGTTTAATGATTTTTCAGCGAAACTAGTTTTCAGTTGTATAACCAAAACTATGATATTTACAAAAGAAAAATAAAATTTATAACCTAAATAAAAATATATTCACAATAAAAGATTTTCTAAATGTTCCATGGTACCCATGATACTAGCGGCGTTACCCCGCTGAACGGTTAAGCTTAGCCTCTGGGCGAAAAATACATACAGCTGAAATTAAATACATATACCTATTGGTTTTCTTAATGTGTAACTTCATTATTTTAATAACTTTTGATTAGGCTCACATCACAACCGTCAGCAAAGCTATTCCTTCGCATAAATAACTGCGGATCTCATTCATTCACTCATTGCGGATCACCTGATCGGTAAATCTTCGGAATTACGACTCTAGTGAACGTAGTTCTATGACTGAAGACAAAACAAGAAATCTTTACGCTCCTTACGCTCCGATGCCGATCAAATGGACGCGCTTCTTTAATAGTGTGTGTAATTTAGTCGTTTAAGCGAGTATTGAATATGTTGTCTTCAATCTGCTGCCTCGCTTCTAAGTAAAGCGTGCATTTTCTTATTTTATGTGGATAACTTTGTACCCAGCAACATTATTATGAAATGAAATGAAATAGTGAAATGAAATGAAATAGTGAAATGAAATGAAATAGTGAAATGAAATGAAATAAAATAGTATATTGCGCTGGAAATGTCGTACAAATGATGGTAGGTAATTAAAAAGTATCGTCACACTTCACTATATAATAGCATGCACAATTATAAAGTTATATAATGTCAAAGAATAAAAAATGACCAAATCTAATAAAAATATCTCAATTCAAGTAAATTCACTACTTCCACCGAACCTGTCTGAACCTGTCCACTCATTTACCATTATATTTAAAGTAATCATCTATGTGACATGATGGTACAGAAATACACTTAAAGATATTTTAAGTGTAGGTACCTGTCATGAAAAAAAAACTAAATAATAGTATTTGTCACCACAACATAGCACTGTTATGTAACAATGTAATTATTCTAGTTTTAAGCCTTATTTTGTTATATTTCATAGTAATAAATATACATTGTTATAAACATGTTGAATAATTAGCGATATTTTGTAAATAAACGTAGTATATAGTTCCTATATCTATAATTATAATATACATAATGTAATTTAGTAAATAAACTACTTATATTTTAAATTGTGGATGTGAGATGATGTTACATAAAGACATCCTATTTTTAATATTTTTTCGTGAATAAATTATAGTACTAGTGTTGAGTAAATGAAGATCTAACAAACTAATGTGAAGAATGTAGTTTGGGCAGAGGTTTCACCCTACTATTGTTAACTTCAGCTGCCGGAGTTAGAATGCCGAGCTACGGCTCTGCTATCCATTCGCTAAAACGCTCCCCCTTCCATCGCCATCTTTCCTTCTTTTTTCATCACTACTTTATGGAATACTTTTAATGACGGTGTTGCCATTTTCGAAATTGATACTTTTATTTAATTTAATCAATAAATTATTATTTTAAGATAAAGTAGCTCTAAAATCATACGATAAACATAAAAATCATGACATTCGGCCATCCGCCATCGTACAGCCTCCGGCGTACGATCAAACAACACAAAAACTGGGGTAAATGAAATGCAATAAGATATAAGTACTTAAGAATATTTTAAAAACTTTGTTTCAATTATTATTAATAATAAATATAATAAAAAGATACAATTTTATCGAATCATAATCATGACATTCGGTCTGCATAAAAATATATTTTAATAATCTGACTCTGTAAGTAGGCGAATCACTGGCACTGGAACTAAATCAGATCAAATAAGTTATAACATCAGAATCATGGCGATATGTGAAGTCAAACGAAAATCTCGCTCACTGTGCCAGCAGAGGTACATCGGCAACACAGCTTCAAGATCATTTGCTGTGGTGGAATAGGCCCATTTGGCTCTCAAGATTTAACATTAACTTTGATACTGAGTAACCAGAATATTTCACAAATCAAGAGACGAAAAAAAAATCAAAGGCAGTTAATGTCGTCACAAATCAAGAAAAAAACGACATTATAGAAACGCTGATTACAAGATTCAGTATTTTAAATCGTAGTAGCATGGCTACGTCAGAGTAGTCACTCTTAAATCAAAGAATGGCTTCATAAAACGTCCTATTAATCAACGATCTATTTTACCTACAGGGTGAGAAAATCATCAACAAACGCAATCAAATCAGTGCACTGAGCCAAAACGGCGTTACTCATTTAAATCCGCTATGATGGCGTTGCTCTTTTGAAAATAGTTTCAAATGCATCATGTTTGAATAATATGTCAGAGTTCAAAGATAGTCAAGTGATGTACTTTGATAAAATTTACAGCATGGGACTGATAAAAGATAACTGGAAAATACTTGCATATTACAACATGAACTCCAAGCAAGGCATAGCTGCATTGAATAAGACTAAGTATATAAAGCATCTAGATGAACAAAATATTCAATGCGAAGTCCTATGGTTTCAGTTACGTCATGGCTGTTCAGAGCTCGACTACTACGATCATAATATGTTGCAAAGTCAACATTCCGACGGCTCCTCCGGCGACCTCACCGGGGCCTTATCGACGGTGTTGGTTACGTCGCCAACCGCCTGTTCGGTTTATTTGATCAGAGTTTTGCGGAACCGTATGAAATGGATGTTGAACTGCTTCGAACTAATCATACATCTATTATAGATCAGAATACAATGTCTTAAAAATAACTGAAAGGTTAATCGATAAGCAAACAAAGCTTAACAATCAGCATTTGATGAATTTAGATGCTACAACAAATGTTTTAAACAGGAACTTCAATAAAACTTCGACATGGATCTGTTTACATTAACAGCAAACAATATGCTACAAAACCTAAAGAGTACACAGAAGATGCTAGCAGATACCATCATTGACCTCTATCATGGTCGATTCAAACCTCATTTATTGTCTCCTGAACAACTAAAAAGAGAGCTAAGTACTATTGTTAAACATTTAGCACTGCCTATAGATGACATACAAAACAATCTCAGAAACATCTATCAGCTATTAACAGTGTAAACAACGACTTCAGAACAGTACCTACTGTCTTTTTGATATCAGGGTCCCTCTCGTGAGCCAGAATCGAATCGAACTTTATAGGTTTATACCTATACCTCAACAATCAGGAAATAACAAGATCAAAATTGTGGCAAGAACAGACTTCGTTGGTTTTAATTTACGGAAAGACTTCTATGTAATAATGATAAAATTCGATCTGGAGTCGTGTTTAGACAGCAGAGCTCAGGAACAGCTTTGTGCCGTTTACAGAAACCAACATACCACCTTAGAGAAGATAAAGATCTTTTTGAAATGAACTATCAAACCAATCAAAGTGTGAAACCAAGGTGGAGACATGTACTAATCAATGGATTAGAATGAGCAATACAAATAATTAATAGTAATAAATGTTTGCTGTAATCAGTGTCAAGGTTGAATCATGTGCGAGGATCAAGTTTCCGCACAACAATTGACTTTATCATTTCAAAAACATTCAATATACCTTGCTGGTACAGGCACACATAATTTTACCCATAGATATAGGTATAGCCATAGATATCGAGTCACGTACAAAATCCAAGCTAAATGCTATCCGCGTGAGTATACTTTTACAGCTACATTTGTTTAATAACAAAGGGAGAGAAATGTTTTAAAACAGTTTTAAGTTCAACCTAATTACAACCATAGCACCCAGTATTAAAGTCACAAATCTTCAAAATATTCTCTAATACTTTCGATAATTAGTCACATAAAACGAGCAAAGCAATAAACTACTCCTGTCACTTAATAGAAAAAGACATAAGTTAAAGAACATTTAGTGTGAAATCAACCTTAAAGAGCAACAAATAAAGTATGTTTTCCCGTTATGTTGCCTTGAGAGCTACATCGTTTTGTTTCGTTTATTTTTTTCTTCTTCGAAGTTTGTGCGTGTGTTGGCGAGTTTGGCCAATCATTTGTAGCGTTGGTAGCGTGGTATAAAATATGTAATTTTGTTCAAAATTGTATATTATTTGTTAGTTTAAAGCTTAAAATATATCTTATTCTTTATGTTCTTACCGAAAGTAAGATACCCCGGCCGTTAAATTGCTTTTTCGAGCATTATTTTTGCAACTTTTGAATACACACTGCGGCATTGTGAGACGTGTTTATATTGGCTGTGTTCAAGCAAACTAAACAAAATAAGAGCTCACTTTTCAAGTGCGCTCTTATTTACCGAAACGTATATTTTTGTGCCGACCCTAAATCTATAGCTATTGTTGATCGAAGATTTTACCTCATACTTTTAATTATAAGTCTATACTAAAACTGAATGTATAACAAATAATACATTATCTCTTACTTCATTATTCATGCGTGTCGCTCATTCTAATCTTAATCTCAAATTACAATCAATTTCTTCACAGTTTGTGATTATGCCTATCATCATTATTACATTTATTTTTATTAAAAATCAAAACTCACTCAATCAGTCTAGGGTCCGGCATGGCACCAATGAACGTTTACAATTGACTCCACGTTCTTTTTTTTTTTTTATTCATTCGCAATTTCAAAAATATATAAGAAACATTTCCCAAATACAAAACAAAACATTCCAGTCACCCCACGTGGGATCCCATTGCAGAAACGAACACAGTTCCCGAGAAAGACCTTTTTCGACTTTAGCTAGCCTGAATTCGGGTGATGAGGATTGCTATTGACCTCAAACAAATTCAAATACCTTCGAACAAACACAATGTTTTAAAATAATAGATCCACTGCTCATGGTAGACACCCTGTGGTAGGCACTGGCAACCGTAAATTATTTACATTGAAAACTATAGTGTCAGGCTTTAACCACGTTTCAGTAAAACATAAAACATCAACTTTCATCACAGTATAAAGATATATTATACTGTGCTTTCATTTTGTTCAACAAGTTCAACATCATATATTTTGCCAGAGAAGCGATTTATATTCTGATGCAATAAGGTGATATTCTGCCTATAGGCTTCTCTATTGTCAAAACTATATATTTAAATAATTAACCACAATAATATTATTAGTATGACTAAATAATAGGCTGGGTCACTTCACCTACTGTTTGTTATACTCACTATAACCATATCAATATGATATGCTATCAATGTAGCCATCAAGTTAAAAAAAAATCTTCTTTAGCGGCGTTGCGCACTTTTGGGATGGATAAAAAATGTTAAACTCGCATCACCGTCATTTTTAGGGATTTAATTCCACTAACAAACTTATTAGTGTCGAAAGATATAAAACTGGCATTAAGACAGGTCAACTTATTAATGTGTTATTTAAATACATAATATAACTTTCATTACCCCCAATTTTTTTTTTTTTTTTTTTTAGGGACTCATAAACTATTAACTAGGTCTTTCCTATGTGTATTTATGCCTTGACCAACTAATATAAAAATATTGGTATACCTACTTGTCCAATTTCATTTGAATAATTATAACAATCTGTATGAATGAAGCACCTGGCATACAATAATTAACCACTGGTTGTTTGGAATGGTTATTTAGAATTGAACCAAAATGAATAGGTATCTATTTTATCCGTAATAACTACTGTTTTATATTCAATTGAGAAAGAGCATACTTCAACAATGGCAAAGATTCCTCAGTAGGTAGTAATGTGTACTACAGCTACAAGTATGGTTATTAGAGAGTGACTCAAATCTATCCTCATTATATTTACACAGATCTAATAATTGAGTCGCAGCCAATATATGCTCTTTTATTTCTTTTTGTGAACTCGCATACTTGATTACCAAATCATTTAAGTAAAGCTCTTTATGCTGTAAGTCAGAGAGCAACCGCCGTGCACTCCACAATAAACCTTCAAACGCACACAATCCAGCAAGTCTAACCAGTTTCACATAGGCTTTTATGTCTCAAACCTCAACGAATGTACACAATCACAATTAATTTCAACAGTGTCTCAATTGTGTCACGTACATTTATTTAAAAGAAAAACAACACACACATAATATTTAAATAAGTTATAAGTTTGAAAACACTTTTTATAAAAACAAGCTTTGGATTCAGAGTGACGTCACTTAATTTTTTTTGAGTCATTCTCAGCAAGCTCTTTCATTTGATACCCATTTTGTAGTATTGCATTAAAAAAATAATAGTCCGCTATCTTAGGTGTTCCGCCATGTTGGATTTAGAATGATGTCACAAGCTAACCATGCATTGTCATCTAAACTAAACGTGTATACAAAATTTTAGCTCAATCGGTTAAAGATATCTGCTTCAAAATTGAGTTGCAAGATTCACCCCGGAAAAACATACATACATTGCAAGCTAATATAAAGCTTGTAAAAAGAAACACGAGACGTGCTCTCGCGTCTACCGATTCTCAGCAGAACCACATTAACTCACATTTACGAACCACGATAAGTACTCTCACGTCTAGCGATTCTCAACAAAACCACATTAACGCAGAGCGACCACATTTATCGAATAACACAAATCTGATTACCACACAGGCTATTGCGCCACACAGGCTATTGCGCCACACAGGCTATTGCGCCACACAGGCTATTGCGCCACACAGGCTATTACGCCACACAGGCTATTACGCCACACAGGCTATTGCGCCACACAGGCTATTGCGCCACACAGGCTATTGCGCCACACAGGCTATTGCGCCACACAGGCTATTGCGCCACACAGGCTATTACGCCACACAGGCTATTGCGCCACACAGGCTATTACGCCACACAGGCTATTGCGCCACACAGGCTATTACGCCACACAGGCTATTGCGCCACACAGGCTATTGCGCCACACAGGCTATTGCGCCACACAGGCTATTGCCACACAGGCTATTGCTACACAGGCTATTGCCACACAGGCTAGCCACACAGGCTGGTGCCACACGGGCCGGTGCCACACAGGCTTTTCTCACACATGGTTAATTTTACTACGAGCTTTCACACTAAACAAGTTAATCTAGCTGCACAACTCACGTCTACAACAGCACCACGCTCGCTCACGTGTGCGAAACCACCAGACGCGCTCTCACGTCAACAAGATAGTACAAAATAAAAAAAAATATCACTAGCAAGATATTAAAATGATGATAAAAGCTTAAAAATTATTTCAGTTGCCAAATATTGGGTTTAAGTATGAAATTGCCCATTTGTATGTGGAATTAAATAAAAAAAACCATTTCCAATGTGTTGAACAAATAAAATTATTCAACACTAAACTCACTCACTAAATGCCACATGTTTAAAATAAAAGTTATGATTAGTTATAAATGGCAAATTTTGCTAACAAAAACAAGGAATTACTTATTAGAACCGTTTCAACCATGTAACGTTCTAGGAAGTTTTTCTTCATCACTTTTGTATTTTTCACAGGATTCGAACCAGCGAATAAAATGGTTGTACTATTTAAGATAATTAATTCTCTAATTCTCCTCGTGAAAGGGTTCACTAAACAATACATTATTCCACCCACCATTACGTTGCTGCTTTTTTTTTTTTTAAATTATTTTGAATAAAAAAATAATTTCAGCATATTGTTAAACGACAGTATTAAGATTATACAATATTGAAATAATTATAAGCGAAAATAACGATTGACACCACATAGCAACGCGGTTTATTTCCAAGCATATGGCGGTACCTTTTAACTTTGGTCGTAACTATATTTGCAAGTTCTTGATATTATCGACGATGTAAAAGAATCTAACGCAATTTGTAAAATATCAATATATCGTTCATCAATTTGAGTGGAATAGTCTACATTGAACTTCAATTAACATTCTAACACATTTATATTTAAAAATAAGGAGGGTAGTGAAACTTACATGAAATAATTCTTGATGTGGGAGTAGATTACGAACACTTCTGATATGTTGAGTAAATGAAGATCTAACAAACTAATGTGAAGAATGTAGTTTGGGCAGAGGTTTCACCCTACTATTGTTAACTTCAGCTGCCGGAGCAGTGGTCTCGAACGTCAAATTGCGAAATCGGTAGAGCTGTCCACTAAAATCGGTATATTTGTACCTATTTGTTCCCAAAATCGGTATATGACAAAAAAAATACAAAATTCAATTAAATTCGTTTAATTGTACAGAAATAGTTAACTTACAAACTAATTACAAACACACTAAAACTTATTAATTATTAGTAGCTTATTTACAAAAAAAACTACAACAAAACAGCTAAATAGGCTGTCAACATAAAAATACTTACATAATTAGTTTTTAGTACCATACCAGTGTTCTTTGGCCATATTCTCAGTCATTTTTGAATTTATTTCAAAGTCATAACAATTTGCGTCATTGAAGAGTCGTTTAGCATGTAATAGACCAGTGATTGACTGAGTAGATAGCCTATTTCGTTGTTTTGTTTTCATAAGATTAATGTGCGAAAATATGCGTTCAACGTTTGCGGATGAATGCGGCAAAGATAAAATATTAAAGATAAAATTAGGTAACAAAGGAAACATTTGAGTGTCATCGCCACGCTTTAATAAACTGACTTCATCCCAAAATAGTTCTACATCATCGGAAAATGTTTTGATTTGTTCACTATTTCTCAAAATGCGCCACTCTGTATCAATTTCCTGGAAATCTTTGCACTGAACAATATTGGGAAATAGCCTACTAATAGGAACTATCGACGCAGTTTTGCCACTTTTAACATTTGTTGGTTCAATTATGTCTAAACTTTTTAGTGGATTATTTTTCAGTGGAAACCGTGTCGTTATTTGCTTACAGGCTTCTATATAAAAATCTAGGCATCTGCATTTAAACAAATTTACTTGATCTGGTGTTAGATCTGCTGAACTACTAAGTAGTGTATTAGACGCCGCAGCACCATAGTATACGGCGTCGATATCCACAAAATTGTTAGGGTTTTTAAAATCAACATTTTCAATTGGCGTGCTGGCTAAATATTCTCTTTTTAAAAAGCAATCAAAAATAGTTCTTAATGTTCCAGTAATTTTGTAATATAAATTGTGAATTTTCGGGTGTTCTGCTTGCATTTCTTTATTCAAATCGTTAAATAGTGGTAATACAAAATCTAGAAATTCCAAAAATAATAATGTCGTGGGATCTTGGAGCTTCTGTAATATATGCTCTGCAGCTAAAAGATGATCATTATTAGATACTTGGTCTATGAAAAATAGTTTTAGAGCAGAAACTTGTTCCAATATTCTTTTCACTGCTGCATGGACTGATAACCAGCGTGTCTGAGAGGGGTGAAGTATTTTATGTACTTTTAAGTCACAAAACATTTGAAAATTTTTAAACTCTGCCACTCTTTTTGGACTAGAAGAAAAGTAGTTGTAAATGTCCCTTACAAGATCCTCTACAAAGCGTGGCAGTTTGGTACAAGCATATGAAGCGCAAAGGTGAAACGAATGGCAGGTGCATTTCAGTATAAAAATATTGGGAATTTCGTTTTGCAGCAACTTCACAACAGAATTATTACGCCCCATCATTACGTTTGCCCCATCAGATGCAAAACCTATTACATTCTTTTTATACGGAATATCATTGCTTCTAAAAAAGCAATGTGTTCAAATAAGGATACTGCATTAGCATCTTCCAATGGAATAAGAGCTAAAAAACAATCTTTAATGCGATGTTTTTTGGCATATCTCACGACTAGGCACAAGTGTTTGATTGTGCTAAGATCAGTGGACTCGTCAATAATAAGCGAAAACTTAGTTTGTCGCAGATCTTCACATAAATTATCGAAACTTTCTTTACCTATAATATGATCTATTATGGCGTGAGTTTTCGTCGTAGAACATTTTATCTCTTCTGCTATTTTTGAATCAGGACAAATGGATTGTATCAGTTTCGGTAGGTGCTCCATAATAGTGAATGGTAGATTGTGTTCAGCAACAAACGAGGCCAATCTTATTTCACCTGAAAATAAAATAAAGAATTAAAATGACGTAGGTATGTCTAGTGGTCATTAGGGCATTCACTATGTCTAGCAGGGGAATGCCAGGCCAGGATCCTCGTGTCCTACAGCGGTATGGGTTGTTGTGATAAAGATGATGATGATGACATCTAGTATAATACACAACGATTAGTAGAAAACAAAATAATAATAACAATGTAGGTAAATAGATAGTAGGTTGTAAAAAATTACTAAATATGTTTACCTTGTTTAACTAGTGTATCAGATTTTTGAGTTTTTTTCACAGTAAATGATGATATCTTCGGTTGTGATTTTATATTCTTTGATGATACCAAGTGTCCTTGTGAAGAACTATGTTTCTTTAGAGCATCTTTCCCTGATGTTATGTTAATATCCTTATTACAACTCTTACAATAGGCATAATTTACGCCTTTACTACTTTCTTGCAGCCATCCTGAAAATTCTTCCTCCCATTCTTTTCTATAAAATTGTAGATATTTTTTTCTTTTTGCGCTTGTACTCGGTTCCTCGTCACACGACATTTTAACTTAATAATTTTCACAATTTTAAACACTTCGCAAACTTTCTTTTCGAAGTTAAGAATATTAATGAATGAATTAACCCCGAAATCCTGTACATATAGACGAGCGAAAGTTTTTGGGTTTTGGAAAAATCCCTGTTATAGGGGATTCCCGTTTGGGAATTCCCTATAACAGGGATTTTTCTAAGCTGTGCGCTTACTATTGCTATTGAGGGATTCCCCTTAACTTAAAACATAAATGAAAAGGGCTGCCAAGTTAGAAGTGTGAAATCGGTAAAAAGATCGGGAGAATTTCCACATATTCTCTGAAATCGTGGAAAAATCGTTGCATTTCGGTATTTCGGTAGGACAGAGCCCATATCGGTAGAAATACCGAAAAATCGGTAGGTTCGAGACCACTGTGCCGGAGTTAGAATGCCGAGCTACGGCTCTGCTATCCATTCGCTAAAACGCTCCCCCTTCCATCGCCATCTTTCCTTCTTTTTTCATCACTACTTTATGGAATACTTTTAATGACGGTGTTGCCATTTTCGAAATTGATACTTTTATTTAATTTAATCAATAAATTATTATTTTAAGATAAAGTAGCTCTAAAATCATACGATAAACATAAAAATCATGACACTAGCATTCCACCCTATTTTGTTTCATTTGCTATTATCTATGTTTGCAACCTCCTTTAAGATTGAAATAAAAAACAGTCCCTTTTAACATTAGGTTCTAGACTGCGGTTTGAGCAGCAATAATTACCTACTATGAAAAATAACTTCCCCTACAAACATTAGTTTTTGTTTATTTAGCACCCCAAATATTGATTCCCCAGCATCGGATTAGTCTAGCTAGGTACTAACTGTACTTGTAAAACAGAATGTGTAAACAGAATCTCAATTTCAAAATTAGGTCTCAGTAACCTATTGTTATAACACATAGTTTAATGCATTAAAACAGTTTATTAACAAGTTTTACTAGAATATTACAATTAGTTTATTTTCTATTCGTCGAGAATTAAATAATAATGTTATTTCAAAAACGTTACACAGTCGCATATTTTACAAGCTTTTATTTAACGTTATATTAAAATATTATGCTATAACGTTTTTGCTATTTTTGTTAGCTAAAGTGACTACATCTCTAGCTTCTGTCAGACTTTGACGTTACCTTTCATTTGAGTAGTGATGGGCCCACTCTTATTTTTGCTTGATCGAGTTTACTGGATGGAAAATTTCAGAATTAGTCTGAATTATCTACAAAAATGAATTTAGTTACTATTTATTATTACGTCAGTCAATTGGCGGTAATAGCTCAATGGTAGTGACATCGGATACCGCGGTGAAGGTCGTGGGTTTCGAATCCTACAATTTGTTTAGGTGAAGGTAAACATCGCGAGGAAATCACAGCACAGTGGTACGGTACTTTGTAGTACTGGCTGGCTCAAGTTGAAAATCTATCACCAAGCACCTGTTTGATGTCTTCCAGCAGTTATACATGAAAGTCAGTTGCCTTTAAGGCATAAGGCATAAGATTTACAGTACAACACATTGACAATCCCGCTGGCATTGGTAATGTACTTTAGTGTGATATAACGTGACAGTAACAAAATAGATATACAATATAAATTGAAATTGGCAGTAATGAGTCTAATGGACGATTTCTAGCAAATAAATAAAATTTATTAAAAATTGTAGTCTCGATACCAGTATACCCGCTTAGATATCGAATTTCACCCATCTCTAAAGGAGTGATGAGTGAGGAAGGGAGTAAGAAAGAAAAAAAGTCAAACCACAGATTAGTTAGCAAGTAGAATGGATCAATCTAACAAACAAACAAATTGTCAATGTCAAATTATATTATATTGTAGGTTGATTCATAACAATGAATATTTCGCGATATTTTCGGATATTTAAAATAAAACCTATAGTAAATGTTAACTATAGGTGTACCTGCCATGTAATTCCGGCGTCAAACAATAGAAATAGCAGCGGAGAAAGCAGGAATGGATATATTTTTCGTGGTATACTTGCGGTCGCCGCAGGAGTTATAGGTTATGCTAGTTTTAAAGAGAAATTATTTGCTGCAAGTGTTGTTACGGACTTGAGAGGCAGGAGGGAGAAATATAACTTCATTGCGGATGTTGTGGCCGTTTCCGCGCCGTCTGTTGTGTATATTGAGATCAAGGATGGACGAAGACTGGATTTGTTCACTGGCCAGCCTATAACGCTTTCCAATGGTTCTGGGTTCATAGTGAAGGAAGATGGGCTCATATTAACGAATGCTCATGTTGTTGTGAATAAGCCTAATGCTATCGTCAATGTTCGGTTAATGGTGAGTGATGATAAATTTTATTGAATTGTGCAATCATATCAACAGACATTTTGAGTCTTTGTCCTGAATATGGATGTATTTTGCAATTTAGAAAGTAGTATATGTAGTATATCAGTTATCTGGTTTTCATAGTATGAGCTCTGCTTAGTTTGGGATTGGATTTTAAACATGTCATCAAACACAAATTATGTCTAAAAGCTTACTATACAGTAGCAGAATATATGAATGATGGCAAAGCATGGCCATGAGTTGCTCCTCTTAAACGATATTATACAATGTATCCATTATTATATTTAAAAGAGAAAAGAGGGACTATTGTAAAATAAAAAACCGGGGAGTTTGTTTCGCCGTTTCTTCTCCTGACAGGTCTTTATTTGGAAATGGTGGTAACAGTAACAATAGCATTAAAAATAAGACAAAAGCAATAAGACATTCAATAAGTGTTCCTCAAGTGTCCCAAAATTGAATAAAACATTTTGAGTTTGAGTTTTGAGTTTGATGGTCTTGTAAAACTTAAACTTCAAATCGAAGTAGCTTTATTAAATGAACTCATTACGTACAAGTATTCGTTAATGTAATTTTGATTTAAAATTTACGACTCACATTCCAGGACGGTTCCATGCACACAGGTTTTGTGGAAGATGTAGACCTCAAGTCAGATCTGGCAACACTGCGTATACCAGTAACTGGTCTGCCAACCATGAAACTCGGTACTTCCTCTGATATCAATCCTGGCGAGTGGGTTTGTATTCTATATATATTATAAATATTTATTTTTTATTACCAATATTAAATTAGTTTTACCAAAAATTTTAGTAAAATGCTACAAATTTGTTTACTTACTTTTACCTTAAGATTTAAAATGTTGCTAGGATACTCTTTTATGTTTCTGCCGAAAACATAAAATGACCCTTTGTCTTTGCTCTAATAATGGTATAAAGTCAATAATTGTTTATACAGTTTAGGCCTTTAGAGTGCTCCTATGAATGTCACGCAAGTACCTCAATTTGTATGAAGACCAACGCAATGCAATAAAAATGTAGTATTGAGTAAACCCTCTGCAATTCCAGCTCAAACTTCGTTTATTAAGACCTAAGCCACCTCTAGCCATATAAGTAAATAGTTTGTTTATTATCTGTCAGGTGGTGGCAATGGGTAGTCCACTAGCCCTTAGCAACACTGTTACTGCTGGTGTAGTGAGCTCCACACAGAGAGCTAGCAAAGAACTTGGATTAAGAGGTATGAATATATATATTTTTTTATACCACAAGTGACAACCAGTGTGACCTGATGGTAAGTGGCTACCATCGCCTATAGGCAATAACAATACCAGGGAATTGCCAATGTGTTGTACACCTTAAAGGCAACTGGCTCTCAAGTGCAACTGCCGGAACACGCCATCAGGTTGGCGACAGGTTTTCAACTTGAGGGTCAGCCAGTCAAGTACTATATAGTATTACCACCATGCTGTGGTTTCCTCGCGATGTTTTCCTTCATCGGAAGCTCAAGCGATCGCCTCGGTATCCAACGTCACTAAGACTGAGCAATCATCGCTTTATGGCAAATATTACAATCAATATTTTTTTTAAGCTCTTCCCAAAACAAAACACTGAATCCGCTCCTGTATACAGAGTGAAAGGAACCAAGCCCCCCCCACCCCGTTGGAATTTTTCGTCTGCGATTAGATTTTTTTAAATTTTTTTCTGGTGTTTACCCTGCATAAAATCGTTATTTTTAATTAAAATACAATTTGTTCACTTATTTAACAAAAAAATGCAATGTTAATAAAACTTCAAACAGCTGATTCGCAAAAGTTCACGTTTGAGGTCAACGCTTCATACGTACGCGCGCTCGACTCGGCGCGCGGCGGTGTTTACAATACATTGCGCGCTCTAAAATGTCAATTTCTGTATCAGATCGTTAACGAGATTAATGACTCGTAATTTTTGTGTTATCATTTTCCTTCTATCCTGTATAATAATGAAATTATCCTATTTCCACAGGCAAAGATATGGTATACATACAGACAGACGCACCAATAACTTTTGGCAACAGCGGTGGCCCCTTAGTGAACCTCGATGGAGAAGCAATAGGCATTAACAGTATGAAGGTTACGTCGGGCATCTCATTTGCAATACCCATAGACTATGTAAAGGAGTTCTTATCTAAACGTACGTATTTTATTATCTATGGATTTTGATAGACTGTTTCTTTTGTTTTATGTTAATAGGTGGTGTTAGGTATGCAGATACGGGCGGGAAGCGAGTGAAACAGACAACGGCTCGTAGCGCACTGACATTTATTTAAAGCTACCAGCAAATGGAATACACGGAGGGGCGCAGGGGCGTTGATTGCTATACGTACATATACAACATTTCCTCCCTCTAGATACCAATAACTATAAAACCCGCGGTTTCACCCGCGTATCCCTTTTTTACCCATTTAGAGATTGAATTTCGAAAAATCCTATCTTATTCTTCGACTACATCTTAAAAACAATAACTGTGAAAGAAATCAGCTTTCTAGGTCCAAGGTTGTAGACTGGGCGTTGATGAGTCAGCCTTCTCATTTTTCATACAAACTTTCAACCCCCGTTTCACCCTTTCAGGGGTGGAATTCAAAAAACGCTAAAACACGTGTTTCCTTATTTTTGATTATTAGCTTAAAAACACAGTTTGATGCTTCTAGCTTCAAAAATGGCGGACTTCCATACAAACTTTCAACCCCCGTTTCTCCCACTCAGGGGTGGAATTTAAAAACACTAAAACACGTGTTTCTTTATTTTTTATTGTTAGCTTAAAAACTAAGTTTCATGATTCTAGCTTCAAAAATGACCGACTTTCATACAAACTTTCAACCCCTTTTTCACCCCCTTATGAATTGAATTTCGAAAAATCCGTTCTTATTCCTCGGTCACGTCTTAAAAACAACACCTGTGAAAAAAATCAGCTCCCTAGGTCTAAGGGTGGGCGTTGATGAGTCAGTCAGGACTTATCCTTTTATATACGTGGGACACATGTTTTGAGAAACTAAAAAACTAACTTCTATGAAAAATTAATCTTCTATTAAATCTTTTCAAAGAACTCTCCACCAGCCTTTATACAAAGTTTCATGCGTCTAAACCAATTTTCAAAGCATTTTTTCCAGTCCTCCGCAGACACCTCTTCCACGGCCTTCTCAAACGCGGCTAGCGCGTCTTCCGGCGATGAAAACTGTATCCCTTTGAGCTGATTTTTAATTTTAGGGAATAAAAAGAAGTCACACGCAGCCAAATCAGGACTGTAAGAAGGGTGTCCCAAGACTGACCGGTGTGGAATACAGGAAGTCCCTCGTTTTGATCGCAGAGTGCGCGGGTGCGTTGTCGTGGTGAAGAAGGACCCCGCGGAGCCCGGTGTTCGGTCGTTTGTTGCTCAATGCAGAAAAAACTTCTGGCAGGCATTTTGTGCTATACCATTCGGCGTTGATGCTGCTTTGGTCTCGAAGTGGAATTGAAATTAGGTACCCCATCAAAGTGAAGAAACTAGCGATAAAAATTTTTCCTGCGCTCCTCGATAGATTCACTTTCGTAGGCGTTGGTTCATTTTGAAACAGCCTAACTGTCGACTGACGCTTTGTTTCTAGATCGTATTGATAAATCCAGGATTCGTCACCTGTCACAATGTCGTAAACGCGCCGTGACGAGCCTGCATCAAATTTTTGTATCATATCACGGCACCAATCCACACGGGCCTGCTTCTGAGCTTCGGTGAAGTTGTGCGGTACCCAGCGGGAAACTATCCTCCTTACGCGAAGGTGCTCGTGCAAAATCTTATGAACACTCTCCCCTCTCGGATTCCACGCAGTGCGAACGTGTGTGCGAGTTATTTATTTCCTTTAAACAAACTTAAAAATATAAATTTAATTTACGATATTTTCTACGCAAAGTACTAGGAGTGCATACATTCAAGGGTCGAAGAAAAAGCGAGATAATACTTAGGCGTGAGCAAAACAACTACATCAACGTCGGCTCCGTGCAATTATCCTCATCCATCATTGGCTATCAACGGAAACGCCCAACTGCGCAGGAGCAACATTCCAGTGGGAGTGGCAAGTAATATAGTGGTGTCATATTCACACTAATTACCTTTCTCATTCTAAGGGGTAGTGTACGAATGCCGACGGCTACATAATACGCATAAGAAAATAGGCCTACAGAGATTGCTATAAGTTTGCATGTTTGACTACATTGTTTACCTACTAAGAAAATTTATAATTGCGATCTTGCGAATATTATTGAGAACTACCGTATTAGGTGGACAGTGAGTCTGACAATTTAAAAATGTCTGTCCCGAATTCGCCTAATAAACTGTCAAAAAAACAAAACCCTCCTTCCAAGGGCCAGTCGGATTCGACACCTAACCTCTCGGGTAATAGCGTAGCTACAAGATCATTATTAAAAAGGAAACAGGGGGATGACTTGGAGTATTTTATGGAGAAAATGGAATCTATGTTTTCGGAATGGACTACTAAGCAGGATGCGAAATATGATAAACTTTTACAGAGCATAACGGTTATCCAGGAACAAAACACAGAAATAACAAAAAGTATCGAGTTCCTATCTTTTAAATATGAGGAAATTACGAATCGTTTAATTAAATTAGAACAAAATCAAAAACAGGATAATTTGCAGATTCAGTCCCTTGAACAAAAAATTGAACTACTGGAAAGAAATGCAAGACAATCTAGTCTCGAGTTACGCAATGTCCCAGGTAGTAGGGAGGAAAAACGTGAAGATTTACACAAGATTGCAGTTAACTTGGGTGACTCTTTAGACGTAACCATAAAGCCTTCTGATCTCCGTAATATCCATCGCGGATACTCTAAAGCTGCAGGTGCCAAGCCGATAGTCATGGATTTTGTCTCCGTATCTATGAAAGAAACAATTATGAATGCCTACAAGAACCATAACAAATCAGAGAACGTTAAGTTAACCACAGCTAACCTGAAGATCGAGGGACCGCCGGCAAAGATATTTATTTCTGATTATTTGACTCCCAAAATGAAGAGACTTTACTTCCTCGCTCGGGACTATGCCACTAGTAACGAGTATAAATTTTGCTGGGCAACCCCCGGGGCTGTTTACCTACGCAAAAAAGAAGGTGATCAATCTATTCGACTAAAAAATGAGATGGACCTACAGAATCTTACAACTCAGGCATGACTATATTATTTATTTTTGATTTTTATTAAAAGAAATGTTAGTTTATTTTTGAATTTTTTGCTATTTTTTTCGCAATTTTATAATTCTACACATATTTTTAAAATCCAGTATATGGTGCTTTACACGTCATCTACACTCACTCACAATCACTCAAAACCCTCATTCAACTTAATCAATACACAAAAATTGATCATTTACAATATTATACAACATAAAAATTGTATTGCAAATGTAATTGCAAATATATGTGCTCTAAATCATCTAGTACAAAATTTCATACCTATACTATCATCTTACATTTATCCCTTAGTAAATAACCTTATTAAAATTCGCAGATATTAATACTTTATTATCAAACATTGATAACTACAGCGTAACAGAAACATTTATTTGTGAACCGGAGAAGTGTCATACAGTTATGTCACAACCGTGTTCATATCTAAAAATTTTACAGCAGAATATTCGGAGTGTTAATAAAAACTATAACAGCTTATGTATCCTTTTGAAGCAGATGTCAGTAGATTGCGACATTATTGTCTTATCTGAATGCTGGTTATCATATGTGAATAATCCACCGTTACTCAATAATTATAGCACCTTTACCACCAGTCAAAACTACAACCAAAACGACGGCGTCATAGTTTTTATTAAAAATAACCTAAAGTTTAAGGTAGACGAACCGTCTTTCTTTGAAGCTAATTGTTTAGTAGTTAGTTTTGACAGAGAAACAGTCGTCGTTGCGATTTACCGCCCACATTGTTTTGACAACATTGAACCTTTTCTTAACTCACTCCAGAATCTGTTGTCTAACCTAGAATCTTTCAAAAATATTATCATTGTTGGTGACATAAATATAAATATTTTAGAGCTAAATAGTAATGCTATGAGGTACTTAGATATATTAAACTACCACGGACTGATAACGGCAAATGATTTTCCAACCAGAGGAAAAAGTTGCTTGGATCATGTTATTGTTAAAACAAAATCTAAAACTATTACTTGTATCTTAAAAGCATCTATCACTGATCATGATCCCGTATTATTTTGTATTAAAACAATTCAAGTTCGCAAATATACATACACTAGATATCGACCAAAGCTTAATATTGAAAACCTTAAAAAAGACTGCAATAGCATTGATTTTAGCCCTGTTGTAAAAAACGATGATATTAATTTGGCAACGAACACTTTTATAGAATACCTACAAAAACTTATATTTAACAACTCCATTAAAATTAAAATACCACGTAATAAATGTACGCTAAAACCCTGGATTACTGTAGGTCTTCTTAGATGCATCAGAAATCGAGACAGAATGCATTTTAAACAAAAAAAAGAACCTAACAATGAAATTTTAAAGATAACATATAAACGGTACAGAAATTTCTGCAATGATATTACCAAAAAATGTAAACGACAGTATGAAAAAGACATGTTAAATGAGGCAAAAAAGGATAACAAAAAACTCTGGAATACAATCAAGAACATCACAAGCCTAAATGCGCCTAAAAAGCCACCAAATGAACTACTCACCATTAAAACAACAGTAGAATCCTCCATTAATAAAGTCAATGCCTTCTTTGCAGGCATAGGTGCGGTTTTAGCAAATAATATTCCACTTAACGGCTCGCCGCTACCCTCAAACATACATATTGATAACAATAGCACATGTAACTCCTTTTTCCTCCTCGATACTGATTGCAAGGAAGTTGATGGCCTAATCATGAATCTAAAACCAAGCAGCTCAACTGGCTGGGATGGTATTACCTCTGCCGTTCTCAAAACAATAAAGGATGACATAGTACTACCCTTGACGCATCTGTTTAATCAATGTCTAAAGCAGGGTGTTTTCCCAGACGCATTCAAAAAATCTATTGTTATTCCGATACATAAGGGTGGAAAAAGAGACTGTATTAACAACTACCGCCCAATATCACTATTACCCGCTCTATCTAAAATACTAGAAAAAATTATTAATAATAGACTTACCAACTATCTCGAAGCTAAAAATCTTTTATCTGATGCACAATACGGATTTCGAACTGGCAGGTCTACAGAAGATGCTATGATCTCTTTCACAGAATTTATTGTTAAGAAACTGGATCAAAAACAAAAATGCCTTACAATATTTTTGGACCTGGCTAAGGCATTCGATACGGTCTCTTTTCCCATACTTATAAACAAATTAGAGAATGTTGGTATCAGGGGTACGCAGTTACAGCTCTTTCATAATTACCTTACAGACCGTACCCAACGAGTAAAAATAGGTGATGAGGTTAGTTCTGAGGCATCTATCGGCTATGGAGTGCCGCAGGGGAGTATTTTGGGCCCCACCTTATTTTTGTGTTATATCAATGAGCTATGTCAGCTCAAACTAAAGAACTGCAGAATAATATCCTACGCGGATGATACTACGCTCACTTTTTATGGAGATACATGGGATGATGTTTTTAAACTGGCTCAGGAGGGTTTCAACAAAGTTTGTCAGTGGTTAGCAAATAATTCGCTAACACTCAATTCCACCAAAACTAAATTTATTACCTTCACGATAAGAAACCCTGGTCCTGACCAAAAAAATGACAAGTTTAAAATTACCGCTCACTCATGTCCCATGATCACATCCACCAGCTGTTCCTGTACACCGATAGACTCAGTAAACGCTATAAAATACCTCGGCATTATAATTGATAGCAATCTCTCATATGCAGACCACATACAGATGCTCTCGAATAGAGTAAGAAAATTAGTATATGTGTTTAAACAACTGAGGCATGTAGCGGATACGAAGCTAATGAAAACACTTTATCTAAGTCTATGCCAATCTGTAATCTCATACTGCATTTCATCTTGGGGAGGTTCTACTAAAACAGCCATGTTAATTATTGAGAGAGCACAAAGACTAATCTTAAAAGTTAGTCATTTCAAGCATAGGCGCTTCTCTACCCTAAACCTCTACAAAGAATGTGAAGTCCTAACTGTTAGACAGCTATTTGTCCTCTCTGTTATTCTCAGGCAGCACAAAAATATGACGTACCCAAAAGCTTCAAATGTTAGCAAAAGAAGACACGCCTATGTATGCAACACAGCTAGGGTTAGGACTGTTTTTGCCCAACGATTTTTCATGTACCATGGGGGAAGACTGTACAACAATGCAAACAAAATACATGCAATCTACCCAATGAGCAAACTAAAATGCAAAGGAGTGATCACAAAATGGTTATTGACTCTAAACTATGATGACACCGAAAGCCTTTTGATTTAAATTACAACATATTATTATATTCGATCACTTAATAGTATTACACACATGCATTCACCTTCACACACCACACACACACACACACACACACACACACACACACACACACACACAACACATACACAGCCACACAAGCACATACACTCGCACCATTTATAAATATGTAATATTAATTTTATAATAATCCCTGTTCTGAGGAGGTGGAGACCAGGAGACCCATAGCACAGGGCTTACCTAGTTTGGGCTCCTGTCCTCCCACAATTAATATGTTCCTCGTTTTATTGCATTTTATTTGTTTTTTCTTTTGTTGTTACATTAATATTAGGTTTATTTACATTATAAGAAAGTTTGTATCTTTGTGGGAAGAAATAAACTATTATTATTATTATTATTATTATTATTACTTCCTGAACCAATCAGCAGAGTATGCTGAATCTCTTCGTCTGTTTTCTTGAATTATTTTTTTTACTGCCAACACACTTTCTTCGGTGACAGCCGTCGTAGGACGACCACTCCTTTGTCCATCCGCCAAAGTAAGTCGACCGCGTTTCAACTCGCTATACCAGCGGTAGATGGTTGCTTTTGAAGGTCCTTCATCCATAAAAGCAATTCGAAGTCGAAAAAATGACTCATCAGGTTTTAAGCCACATTTGAAATCATAAAAAATCATTGCACGAAAATTGATCTGCATCGGATCAATTTTTTTATGAGACAAGAAAATTTGAAATAGCTTTAAAAAAAATGCGGGGGGAAATTTGAAAATTGAACAGTGGTATTTTTACTTTTATATAATTATTAAATAAAAAACAAAAACCGACTTCAAAACTGTAACCTATACCTATGTACAAACATAAACTAAAAAGTAAAGAATAATATTTTAATTTCAAAGTAAGAGCCATAAAGGACAATCAACAAAATTATTGATATTTATAAACAGTTCTTTTTGGAGTCGGTGCCAGCCAAGAAGAAGGACAGTTTTGAACTGGAAGTGTTCATACGAGAAAACGTCTTACGACACCTCTCCTTACGGTAATGTTCCTTAGGTCTGCGCCGTCGCTCCCCTACTTTTCGAAGTTTGTTACAAAGGCAGAATTAAACTGTCCTTCAGAAAAAAAAAACATACAGTCGAATTGAGAACCTCCTCCTTTTTTGAAGTCGGTTAATAATTACGAGTGGCCAGTGTCTTATACATAAAAACTTTTTGTCGCAAAACTTTCTGAGTGGCCTGGTATATACATAACTAATGTCGGGACGTTTACGTAACGCCTTCATCTGATTGTGTTGCTGGAGCTGGAGCACTAACAACATCCAAATTGACGTCTTCCGAAGACAGAAGCATTTGGCTCCAATGTAGACGATGGAGGTGGCGGCATCGGTGAAAGAGCCGATGGAGGCGACAGCAGCAGCGGCGGGGGCGGCGGCGGCGTCGGTGGCGGCGGCGGTGATGACGGCGGCGATGAACATAACGCGGATGAAGAGAACCCAGGTAAGTATGTTACTGAACTAGCATGTGTATTATTACAATGTTCGTTACTTGTCCCTTTATATAAAACTATCTGATTTCTATGTCTTTTTTTAATACACTCAGAGCTGATATTGTATTTTATTAAGTATAAAACCTTGCCTATTCTCTTAACAATGATCCCTTTACACTATGTATAATTATTTTTGTTAACAAACTTCTTATATAATACAAGATAATTTTTCTTAAACATGTTTGTTTTATTTTGCGGCTTAACTGTACTTTGTCAGCCATCGATTTGGGAGCTCATATTTTTTTACAGGGAGGGCACATTATTAGTAGCCTTTACACAAAGTTTCAAGTTGCGGAATTAACTTGTTTACGAAAAAACAAGTGCGAGTCGGACTCGCGCACCGAGGGTTCCGTACAAACTTGTAAATAATTCTTGCATCACGGTAATGGAGTCTAGATTTTCTTCAATTTTTTTTCGATTACGTATTCGATTACCTTATTTGAGGTTGGTGCCAATTAAGCTAGACCTCTAAATTGTATAAGCGCCGATGCAACTCAGAGGTCTATCTTAATTGGTGGTTACTATGTATGTATGGGGACACCTTTAATTTTCATTTTTTTTATTTTTTGGAATTTTTCCTTTATTCGTGCTGTAAGACCATGCTGTTTGCCAAATTTCGTGATTCTAGGTCAACGGGAACTACCATATAGGTTTTCGACCCGAAACCTATGGGGTACTTCCGGTTGACCTAGAATTGTCAATTTTGGATTAAAGGGAAAATTCCAAAAAATAAACAAAAAAAGAAAATTAAAGGTGTCCCCATACATACATAGTAATATAACAATATTTTGACACTATCGATCGTTATTTTGACACGCCATTTGACGCCATCCTCACGTTTCGTTTTATGTAAGCCTCACTAAAATGTTTTTTTGTTTAAATTTATTTTAGTTTTTCGTTTCGTTTCCAACAAAAAAAAGGCTTGATTAGGTTAGAAGTGTAAGCTCGCTTCGCGATCGCCTTACACTTCGTGGTTTTTTTTAGAAACGAAAATCTTACCTATCCTCCCCCTCCCCCTTCGCAGCTTCCCCCCATTATATCTACCCCTTAAATCAACATATTGCACAAGAAACTCAACATTTTGTACCAAAATAAAAGATAATCATATTTAAAAAAAAAGGGGGGGGGGGTCCACAACTTTTCCTTCACAGGGGGAGGTTCTACACCTCCCCCCTCTCCCCCCTCACACCCCTTCCGACCCTTCAATCGACGGCTGACAAAGCAGATACCTACCTATTTTGCTCCCTTATCTTAGTTTGCATACACTGTTTATTTTTGCCGCGACTGTCCGTGGCACCACACCGGCCCTATCAGAATACCAGCGCTGCGGTACTTATGGCCGCAGCTTATGCTGAGATAGGTGCCTTTTTGGCCTCACACAGTGTAGATATCTTGTATGATTGTTTTGTTGTTTGTATATTAAAATTTGTATCTGTGTGTAATTTGCATATTTGTGATGTCAAACTTAGTGTTTAAAGTCTCTTTTGGTGATGTCAATGAAACTGTCTATGTTAATGCTGTGTGAGTCCAAAATAAATGTTTTTCTTTCTTTCTTTGATGACTTTTTTGGATTAAGTAAATCCAAACGCGACCTCAACTTATGCCCAAAAACCATTTGCGACGGTGAAAACCCAGTGGTAGTATGTATAGAACTACGATAATCAATAAGATATTTTAGTTATTTCATTTTAGAATCCTTGACTGTCAGACCTGATAACATACACGACTTTATTCCCTTTTTAACCACTTTGACCAAGCTTTCAGCCTGGCCTTTGGGCGTTTTTCCATTAGCCTAACTGTATTGTAGGGAAGCATAACTGTATTGAAATATATGATGGTTCGTTTTTCCACTCACCGGCACCGGCGACGGCCCGGCGTCATACATTCCCACCGGCGCCAGTGCCGTTGCCGTGCCATGCCGGCAAATGGAAAAACACCCATTGCTGGCTGGGTGATATACTGGCGATGTAATATGTCCTATTCCGTTCGACGACCAAAAAATAGTAAATTCTTGTGAACAAAAAGCCGTGCCATTATCACTCACTAGTGTTTTTGGTACCCCGAACCTTGCCATGTAGTCACATAGTTTCTCGATGACTGCACTCGAAGTAGTGCTGTTATTCATACTATACACTTCTACCCATTTAGTATGTGCATCTACAACAACTTTATACATACATCCTTTAACTGGTCCCAGAAAATCAATGTGTATCCTATCAAAAGGGCAGGGTGGAAATTCCCAGCATGAGATAGGAGCACGCGGGGGTGAAGGGCGCAACTGGATACAGACTTCACAAGAACCTATTATTCTGTCAAGCGCTTGATCTATTCCCGGAAACCAAAATCTTGATCGTGCTTCAGCTTTCGTACACATTTTACGAAGGTGACCCTTTACGTGACATTTTTTACACACATAATTCGCGAATTTTAATTCTGAACATTTGTGATTCGTATAACCACATACCATTTCACTTTTTTAGCACTATCACTTTTTTCGTTCTTCGAAATTGTGTAAAGCGCCGGAACGCGCGGCCGCAGCGCCGCTCAGGCTGGCGGTGGCGGCTGCGCGCGAACAACAAAGGTTCTCTGCTAGCTCCACCGCCTTGGCCAAAGAAAGGCCAGTAAGGTCTTGTCCGTAGAGATTTTCCTTCTCAAACTCAAAATGTTTTATTCAATTTTGGGACACTTAAGAAACACACTTATTGAACGTCTTATTGCTATTTTTTAATGCTATTGTTACTGTTACCACCATTTCCAAATAAAGACCTGTCAGGAAAAGAATCGGCGAAACAAACTCCCTTCCCTTCATTCTCTCGTCCTGGTTGCATTCCCATGGTGAATTTGTCACGAGGCGTCTTCTCCAGATTTGAAAAATCACTGAGCCGTCAATCCACGTTGAGACTTCCCCGGTTGTTGTGTGGCTGCGTAGAATTTGTGACGTTCACCAAAACCGACGCATTTAGGTGTGAAATGGCTGTCTCGAAGTGCAAGGATATCTTCATAAGGCACGTCCTTAATATCCTTAGGCAGAGCTAGGTCTGCGACAAGTTGATACGTGCCTTCAGCGAGCGCGCTTAGCAAAATTGCCTTCCTTTTTCTTCCCGTGGAATTGGTAGCCGCATTAATGTCGTTTGCAACAAAATATTGTGTAATGCGGCTTTTATGAGTCTTCCACGTCTGTAAATTGTGGTCGAAACTATTCAATATTCCAAATTGTGCATTAGACACTTTAAATAATTTTAATATGTTTTTTTTTAATATAATTATTTTATTTACAACAAATCTACAAAATATACAAGCAAATGTACAACTATAATATATAAAAAACTTCTTCGAGGCTGCCGCTGCTGCCGATCGGCAAGGTTCCCAGAAGGCTGGCAGCGTTTCCTCTTTGGATGGCCAAGCTGATGCGTTGGCGGAAAAAGCTCCCCGCCCGCCGGTCACCCGAGGCCTCGATTAATTTTTTACATAAAATATTTGCGAAACGACGAGCTTCAGACCCCCACGGACCCATGGTCTCAACCGCAAAAATAAATGATTTAAATTGGCGGGTAGGTTTTACCGAGTCGCCACTGTTAGGTATGCAGATACGGGCGGGAAGCGAGTGAAACAGACAACGGCTCGTAGCGCACTGACATTTATTTAAAGCTACCAGCAAATGGAATACACGGAGGGGCGCAGGGGCGTTGACTGCTATACGTACATATACAACAGCAGTGGCGTAGCTACCGGAAGGCTAGGCGGTGCCTTGCACCGGGGCCCCCAAGCTCAGGGGGCCTCGGACCCTGACCAGCAAACCTCGTATCGAACAAGCTAATAATCCCGATAAAAATAGAAGTAAGTAGACCAAGACACCCATAAAAAAAGTCAACTAAGAAATAATAATAATTAAAAAAATATCTAAAATAAACGATAGGGCAAGAAAGGGTTAGTTGGGCCAGAATACATAGCCAATGACCCCAGCTACTCAACCCTATCGTTTGGCACACGTTCTTCCTAACCTGTATAATTATATTTTTAAATTGAAATCGTTTTATTATTTGTTTTTTCAATAATTTTATTATTTATTTTAAACAGTTTAGTTAGGAGCCCAGTTTTATTTTTGCACTAGGGCCTTTGGTTACCTAGCTACGCATCTGTACAACAGGTGGTAAACAAGCTTACGGCTCACCGAGACGGTAGCTAATGCGGGTTGTAATTTTGTATGTTTTTTTGTGTTAGTTTAAGTATAAAATTGTTTAACATTTGAAAAGAAATGCCAATATAGTCAGGTGCCAGTCAAAATTATATTTTGATATTATTCTGTGCGCGAATAGACCCGGTATAATCTACGAATATGAATTCAGTTCGCGAAAGTTTTAAATAAAATGTACTTTATTTCTCCCACAATAAATTACAGTAGATAATAAATACAATTTATAAAAGTCACAGCCACTAAATTGTAGGAGACTGGTGCCTAAGCTAGGCAGGGCCTGTATTTCAGGACACCAGGTCTCCCCACGGTTCACGTAACGAAAAATATAAATAACAAATCATTAACAGATCTTTAACAAGATAATACAAGGAGAATTTCAATCACTATAGTCAGGTGGTCCAAAAATATTCAAAAAATGTAACCTTGTTGAGTTGGTTCTTCTCAGTTGTCTGACTACCGAACCGGTGGTTTTATGTAAATTGTCTGAAATATGACCTTAAACCGAATAAATGGTTTTGACTGGACTTAATGTTATTTTTCAGGGAAAGTGAAATCGCCGCAAGTATCCCGAAGGTATCTTGGTATTACAATGCTGTCTCTGACCCCCAACATACTGATGGAGTTGCGTATGAGGAACCCTGAGGTATTGTGATTTAAAACATCCAAACTAATATTGTAAATAGGTAAAGTTTTAATGTAGGGGGAATGGAGGGAATGTTCTGTACTGTAATACTAAAAGTATCCAAAACTTTATTATATATTTTTTTTATTCTCGATAGGCTTGTGTTTGACCACAATCTCACCATGGTAAGTGATGATGTGGCCGAAGATGGTAAGCACACAAAGCCTAGATGGGAACTGGCTCTCAAGTGCAGCTGTCGGAACACACCGATAGGTGTTTGGCGACAGATTTTCAACTTGAGGGTGGTAGCCAGCCATTCGGGTACTACAAAGTACCCTACCACCGTGCTATGGTTTCCTCACGATGTTTTCCTTCACCGAAAGCTCAAGCTCATTGTAGGATTCGAACCCACGACCTTCGCCGCGGTATTCGACGTCACTTACCACTGAGCTATCATCGCCACAAAATTATATTTATGTAGTTTTCTGCCCCGCGGTTTCCCGAGGGATCTTATATTTTTCTGGCATAAAAAGTATCCTATATGTTACTCCAGTATATGATCTACCTGTGTACCAAGTTTCATTAAAATCCATACAGCAGTTTTTGCGTGAAAGAGTAACAAACATCCATCCATCCATCCATCCAAACTTTCACATTTATAATATTAGTAGGATGTAGCGGCTATAGTAACGCTACATGTGAGTCGAGTCAGCGGAAAAAAGTAATAGAAGCGCGTCATCAAGTCATCAAGGCATAAGAGATAGCATCGTCATAAATCCTATCTCTTATGCCTCCTAATACAGGTATTTCATACTTAAAAGGAGGCTTCGAAATCTGTTAAAGTATTGTGTATTCCTGGATATAATGTTTTATGTGCCAAGTTTAATCAACATCGGTTTAGTAGATCCGAAGTTCATCGTGGACCAACATTGGAATTTTACATTCAAAATCAGTGAACATTCAAAATTTTTTTGTTGTAGATGCCAACGGATATTGATCATGGAATTCTAGTATGGAAAGTTATAATTGGATCACCTGCCCACAAGTAAGTTTACATTGTTACCCGCTCAACTCACGTCTCTGATCTATCTAAGTGCAAAATTTCATCGAAATCCGTTCAACGTTTTATGCCAGAACTAAATTTAGTTTAACCTTTCTTTATGCTATTCTTATTTCGAGATTTATTTCATTCTGACAAGTAGTCAAGCGGTTCACCTGATGGTAAGTGACTACCGTCGCCTTCAGGGGGGGAATGTCAATGTATTGTCGACCTTTTTACTATGATAAGGTCTGGCTGGCGAAGATAGCTCAGTGTCCCATAGTCAGTACAAAAAACAGGTGATGATAGCTCAGTGGTAGTGACGTCGGATACCGCGGTGAAGATCGTGGGTTCGAATCTTACAATGAGCTTGAGCTTTCGGTGAAGGAAAACATCGTGAGGAAACCATAGCACGGTGGTAGGGTACTTTGTAGTACCCGACTGGCTGGCTACCACCCTCAAGTTGAAAATCGCCAAGCACCTATCGGTGTGTTCCGACAGCTGCACTTGAAAGCCAGTTCCCATCTAGGCTTTGTGTGCCACCTTCGGCCACATCATCACTTACCATGGTGAGATTGTGGTCAAACAAGCTTATCCAGAATAAAAAAATAAAAAAAATTACGTCATTGTATTGTCTCACAGCGGCGGTCTTCAACCAGGGGATATAGTAACAAGCATCAATGCTACCCCAGTACATAGCGCCACAGATATATATAACACGCTGGAAAATACAAGCGGAACTCTACGGATAGATGTAGTGAGAGGTCGACAGAAGGTCACTCTTAACGTTTCACCCGAAATGCACTGATGCGTCGAGAGAAACATGTATCTTAAGATATGTCTTCTAATGTATTAAAATTGTCTAGCGATTCGCGCCATGGTTTCAGCCGAGATCTTATTTGGTTTCACCCGCGTTCCCGTGGGATCTTATCTTTACCCGGGATAAAATATAGCCTATATTCATCAGGGATAATGCAGCTTTCTAATGGTGAAAGAATTTTTCAAATCAGTCCAGTAGTTTCAGAGACTATTCAAACAAACAAACAATCAAATCTTTTCTCTGTATGATATTAGTATAGATTGAGGTAAAGAACTTTAAAAACGTTCTATGAATTACAAATTATACAGCGAAGTAATTTTTTGTTGCAAATGCAAAGTAGGTAATCATTTGCTTAACTAATTTTAAATTCATTGTTGCTCGCCGTAGAGGCACTTAAAAATATAGGTACGTACATTTGGAATCTTTTTGGATAAAAATTGTCCTATGAATTAGGTTCTTTACCTAAATCTCTACTTACTATACTTATTACTCGATGGATTAGTTGGTAGGCTGGCTTGTATATTATTCTGAAAAATCTAGTTTAAAAAGATAGTATTGTTATCGATGATCAGTTTCTAAAATCAATCACTAATATTATAAATGTGAAAGTTTGGATGGATGGATGTATGTTTGTTACATCATTTACGCCAGAACGGCTGAATGGATATGGATGAAATTTGGCATAGAGATAGATTATAGTCTGGAATAGCACATAGGCTACTCCCTCCGGCAAAATTTTTATCCCGGGAAAAGATAAGATCCCCCGGGAACGCGGGTGAAACCGCGGGGCGGAATGCTAGTATCTCATATGCTGCGCTGCTTACCTAGTTTCAAAAATATATTGTTATATGTGTATGTATGTATATTGTACTTTCATAATATACACTTCAAAATTACATAATATAAGGTACATCGTTTCATCTAACTGTATATTTTTTTAAGAATATAACTTTTTGATTTTACTTAACTTTTTTTATAGCAATTGTTTCTATTGATTTATTGCTTAAGGATGTTTGTACATACGTTATTTACAATAAAATAATACACTTAAAATATAGTTGTTTATTTATTTAAAACAATCGCGAATGCGTTAAATTGTTGCGGCAGCAACAATTTAATGCCAAATTCCTTGATTAGATTTTAGTAGTTAGGCGACGATATACGTGAAATGACGATTTTCGATACAATATTTCTCTGCATTCTTTATTGCAAGTGATTTATAAAAAATATATGTTAAACTAGAGGATACACGACATAAAATGACTTTTTTCAAATTTTAATTTTATCATCGAGAACATCAGAAAAAAATCGCGAATATGAGCCTTTTTGAAATTTCAAACATATTTCTCTCCTATATTACGGATTCAAATAACATGAAATTAATTACAGATATTCTTACACCTAAAACAAATAGAACTGTCTTGTTGTTTTTTTTTTCAAAAAAAGTTACTGTTATTTTTTAATTAAATTTATACTTGATTTTTAACTCGGTGACAGCTTTGGTCCCCTCGTTCGCCCGTCATTTCAGTGCGGGACGGGACGTTGTGCTGATCGGACCTGTGCTACTTTTTTCTCCACTCGATACAATATCATAAATGGTGTAATTAAAGCAGTGTTGTATATTTTAGCTATACATCGCGATGCGGTTGCTAGGGCTCGTCCATTAATTAAGCGATGTTTTTTAGAAACTTTTAAAAATGTTTCATGGTATTTTAGCTGAGGCGTCGAAAGTTCGTTAGTTTGTGGAACTACTCATATAGTTGATTATAGTATTAGTACGTAACTACCTTTAGAAAAAATATGAATTCATCAAGTTACACAACTCACTTTTTTTTTGCAGTATTCGACATCCACACGGATGAAAACATATTATAGCGAATGTTAATAATTAAAAAAACCTATATATTACATAATAAAAATAAATAAAGACATTTTTTTAATTATTACTTCGAAAAATATTATACATATACTAGCGGGACGGGCAGACGTCCTGCCCTGAAATTAAAACAAAACTTAGAACCCGTTTCCAGCGCCACCTACCGGGTCCAAATGTCAGACCATCGAGGAACCCATTGAAATATACACACAAAATTTCATCCATATTGGTCCAGCCGTTAGGTGACAAACACACGTACAGAAGAATTATATTTAATAAGATAATAAAAATAGATTTTTTGATAACCAACAAACTTGAAATTGTTGTTGGACTCACCCTAAGTTTTATGCGGCACTGGAGTAACCATAGCTTGTACAATTCGTCAAATATAGTTTGAAACCTGAGATACTTGAAATTGGACCTTATCTTATAGAAATAAGGTTCATTGTCACGTAATTCCTATAACTATCACGTTTCAAGCTCTATTATGAACTTTTAAAATATCTGTTTTGTCTCGATTCGAGTTGCGAGGGAGAGCGTTGCGCGTTCTTTGTGAGGGCGCGCGGGGTGTGCAGCGCCAATCGAGCAAGGTCATTCGCGTATATCGTCACCTTAATTAGAGAAAGTCGTCGTGTGATCGTTTGTGATAATTTACATTCGTTGCCCGTAGTCCTACTGCGTGGTCCTACTGGTAGGACCACGGGCAAATTTTTGGGACTTTCGGACTGCAACAAAAACATCATTATTTTGTATGGGCAATGGTCCTACTAAGAGTGAAGACGAAAAATGTATTGAAAAATCAAAAACTAGCTTTAATCTAAGACATTTACACAAAAAATGAGATTTTTTTCGCTCTTAAAAAAAACCTATAGGTAACCTATATTTATCTTCAACAATAATAGAATAGAGGTAGGATGACGAAAAATAAAACTAAAACTACGGGCACTGTTACTTGTCCGTAGTCTTACCAGTAGGGTAATGCTAAGTGCCCATGGTCCTACTAATAGAACTACGGGTAAAATAAATTGGCCGTGGTCCTACCAGTAGGACCACGCAGTAGGACCACGGGTAATAGACTATAATTTTATAGGATTGTTTCAAAGTTAGCCATCCATGTGTCCTTCCTTCTTATGAAAAGCAGATAAAATTGTTTATGTCCTGAAAATAAAAGCAACTTGTTATGTCAGCACTATATAGAATAAAAAGTAGAGGACCCTGTATGGAGCCTTGAGGTACCTCGCGATGAACCGGCTTAGATGTTAGAATAAAATTATTTTTAAAAATAAAAAACAAAAACCGACTTCAAAACTGTAACCTATACCTATGTACAAACATAAACTAAAAAGTAAAGAATAATATTTTAATTTCAAAGCAAGAGCCTTAAAGGACAATCAACAAAATTATTGATATTTATATATCTATTTAATATTTATAAACAGTTCTTTTTGGAGTCGGTGCCAGCCAAGAAGAAGGACAGTTTTGAACTGGACACGAAGTGTTCATACGAGAAAACGTCTTACGACATCTCTCCTTACGGTAATGTTCCTTAGGTCTGCGCCGTCGCTCCCCTACTTTTCGAAAGTTTGTTACAAAGGCAGAATTAAACTGTCCTTCTTGGCTGGCACCGACTCCAAAAAGATCTGTTTATAAATATTAAATAGATATATAAATATCAATAATTTTGTTGATTGTCCTTTAAGGCTCTTGCTTTGAAATTAAAATATTATTCTTTACTTTTTAGTTTATGTTTGTACATAGGTATAGGTTACAGTTTTGAAGTCGGTTTTTGTTTTTTATTTTTAAAAATAATTTTATTTTTTAATTTTTAAAGTTTATTCCTTATTATATGTTATCCTAGGCAAAACTAATTTGTCCTGAAATCGGGTCTGGCCGGTAAAATATAATATATAACTAGCGGGCCCGGCAGACGTCGTCCTGCCCTGAAATTAAAACAAATCTTGGAACTCGATTCCAGCGCCACCTACCGGGTCCAATTGTATTTTAAAACCATCGAAGAACTCATTGAAGTATACACACGAAATTTCATCCAAATCCAAAAAGTCACGCTCAACGACTCAGTTTGATTCACTAAGGTTTATCAAACGAGATAGATTTTTTTTCGTTTTTGTTGATTTTCTCAAAAAGTGCTTAATCAATTTCGACAAAATTTAAATGGGACCACCTCTGAAGTAGGATCTACCAAACAAAAAAAGAATCATCAAAATCTATTCATAATTGGCAGAGAAATCGAGTAACAAACATACAAAAAAAAAAACATACAGACGAATTGAGAACCTCCTCCTTTTTTTTGAAGTCGGTTAAAAAATGTATGACTTCTGATGTCTTAACTTCTTCAATCTGAGTTCAAAGTTCTAGTATATCCTCTATACTTTCAAGGCTATAATGCGACAAATTAGAAAGATTTATCCAGTGTTTATGATATCAAATGCGCGCTAAACGTCCCTAGCATTAAATAATATCTTCAGTAGATAGTTTATTCCTGCGAAGCAAGAATTGTCGACAGTATGAGCATTTATGTGCTGTATTTACGAGATTTCAGAGTATTTCACATATTTACGTAAAAGCTATTCAGTATGAAAACTAAACATAGGTTTCGAAAATGCCAACTTATAATATCCACCTCTCTAGATAGACGAGTGAAAATGCTACAATTATCGAGATTGTGCTACATATTTTATTATACCACAAGTGACAACCAGCCGGTCACCTGATGGTAAGTGAATATCGTTGCCTATTAAACATTAGCAATACCAGGGGGGTTGCCAATGAGTTGTACACCTTATTACAATGCCTTAAAGGCAACTGGCTCTCAAATGCAACTACAGGAACACACCAACAAGTACTTGGCGACAGATTTTCGACTTGATGGTGGTAGCCAGAAAGTCGGGTAGGTAGGTACTACAAAGTACCCTACCACCGTGCTGTGGATTCCTCAAGATGATTTCCTTTACCGTAGGATTCGAGCTCACGACCTTCGCCGCGATATCCAACGTCACTATCACTAAGCTATCATCGCCTTTATTGACTGACATTGATTTGTAAACCTTAAAATTTCAAATTTACAAATGACTAAAACACCGTCGATATTTTGCAAACTTGGCGATACAGAAATGCCTAGAATTTTGTTATGTCAACATTGCATCTTTCCATCTCATCGCGTCTAAACAAATATTTCTCAGAAAAAAACAGTTTTCACGTAAAACAGATATGGGTTGCCAGCTTGAAATACCTTATTTATGGGTAAATTAATACAGTTATGGGAAGGTTTAAATTGATCTGCATGACATGTGTTTTATACGACTGCTGTTGCATGAATGCACCTTTCCCTTATGTTTATCGTACTTACCGGACTCCCTGTATAATTCCTTATATACATTGATTAAGTACCACAAAATATTTTTTCTAATGAGCGATCATTCTCGTTTGCCAGTTGAGTCTAGACTCAGACTCAGATCAGGCGCACTCCAAATACAGGTAATTAACTATAGTGCTCGGGGTGGCGCGCCATCCTTACGCGTTTTCTGTCTAAACAAAGGGGTGCATGGAAGAAATGTCTTATTACCAAAGTTTTTGTCGGCTTGTTAATAAATTAGGTTTATTTAAAGCGATGTGGTATTTATTATAATTAATGTGGCAACACTAATTGATCACCCGATTGTATATAAGAAATGCGTTATTTATATATGCGTTAGTTTGTTCTTAACGCTAAACCCAGCCATGGCGAGGCTAAAGGGGTAAGTACCTTTTGTTTAAATACCTTTAAGACCACAAACTGTAGGCAGGTAGGTATTGCAGCTTAAAACTTTTGGAGATAAATATCATTGTGTAGATTTACGAACTTACTTTTAGATATATGTAATTGATCAAAGTATGAACTCTCCTGAGTGAACTTTAGACATGGCCCACATGCTAACTAATCAGAATTATTTAATTGGTTATTAGACATGTGTTTCTATTCTCTTCAAGAATTTATTGACCATAAAATGTAAATATGATAATATTGTTATTGATAAGATACAATTGGATTTAGGCACCTACTAAGACTGTTATTTAATTTAAGCTGTAACTTAATATTGAAATTATGAAAGAATACGTCGTCGGCCGCTTTATTAATTGACCAACAAATGTACCGTTTTCTTTGAAATAAAATGATATTCTATTCTAACAATAAATAAATACCTATGTAGGTACATTTTTAGGGTTCTTCGTGTAGCCTGCTCTCTAGTAGAGCAATATGGTACCCGTTCCGCCCTTTAGGTTTGTAACACTAATATATTATTTAACAGGCTGGTTGGCTTGGTAAATGCCTGACACTACTATAATTTGTGATATTTGTATTTATTATTGTAACTGACACTGAAAACCAGCGTCGTAGCAACAGGTCTAACCTTGTGCTGCGACATTATGCTGAGTGGGATACCTTTTCAGCTCCTTAGATATAATAAGTCTTCTGTTGTTATGTAATTTCCTGTATTGAGCTGAATAAAAGTTTTTCTATTCTAACTCATTGTGGGAGAAATAAAAAGGACAGTCAGACAGACTGATATAATATTAATAGTCTGGATGTTTACGTTATAAAATTAGAAACGTTACATGAAAATTTGGGAAGCACTGAAAGAAATTCTATGAGATTTATATTGGACTGTCAGGACAGAAAAACTTTGGGAGAGTCTGTTGGTTAAGTAGAAAAAAAATCTTTTTCAGGTACCTATTCCTTTTACATTACTTCCAATTCATTTACGATGTAAAATCACACATGCCACACATAATGCCTACAAATATACCGATAATTGATAAGAAACATTACAATTGGTGGACTACTCCAGGGCGTTATGTTGATGGCACAGATTTTACGGTGCCTCCGTTGTACTATGCACCAGACTATAGAGTACCAGCTAAACCGCTAATGGCACAATGGTCGACTGTTAAAGAAGTTCATAGACCTTATAGACTGTCACCACACTACCCGCAGGTCAAGAAACATACTGCATCGACATGGGTAAGTACTATAAAGCTAGCAAAAAACGGCATTTCACCCGCGCGTCTTGCGACTGATGGATGAAACAAACGTATGCTTAATATTCGCGAGACATGAGACGGACCATAGCGCTTTTCGCGGAACAAAGAAGGAAATTAAGCGACAAATCCTTATAATCTAAATAAATCGAAACGTTTCAAAAAAGTTTCTTGTCATCCTTACTTAAATAATATCACTAACTACACCTATAGTTAGTGATATTATTTAAGTATAAAAAATTGGCTTAATTATATGCACCATGATCGAAGCAAAACGAAAAAAAAATGAATATTTGAGGCAACTTTGTGATTTTTTTCTATCGAGGAATTTTCATTCCACTATGTTTTTGCTTTGGGTCAATGCATCCATATATTATGTAATAAATATGATAAAATACTTTTTTATTTGAATTCGATTTACATGAGTAAAAATCAATTCAAAGGTAGGTATGTGATTTTGCTTTATGCCCACTCTTAATTAACCTTTTCCACCTCTCATCTTAAACATAGACAGTTCCATCCAAGAAGGGCGCGTCTTCTTTTTCATAATCCCTTACAATACAAGTGTGCATCTATGCCACTAGTGTGTAGTCTTCTTAAAAAAATATTTTTTACTGCTACACTATTTCAAAAAACGGTCAAGTGCGAGTCGAAGTTTTTAGTATTTGTTGTTATAGCGGCAACAGAAATACATCATCTGTGAAAATTTCAACTGTCTAGCTATCACGGTTCATGAGATACAGCCCAGTGACAGACAGACAGACAGACGGACAGTAGAGTCTTAGTAATAGGGTTTCCGTTTTTTCCTATTGCTTTAGGTTAAAACAATCCTGTAAAAATTTTTTTTTTGGCTGGCACCGACTCCAAAAAGAACTGTTTATAAATATCAATAATTTTGTTGATTGTCCTTTAAGGCTCTTACTTTGAAATTAAAATATTATTCTTTACTTTTTAGTTTATGTTTGTACATAGGTTCCAGTTTTGAAGTCGGTTTTTGTTTTTTATTTTTAAAAATAATTTTATTTTTCAATTTTTAAAGTTTATTCCTTATTATATGTTGTCCTAGGCAAAACTAGTTTGTCCTGAAATCGTCTAACTCGAACTAGTCGGGTCGGTAAAATATAATATATGTATAACTAGCGGGCCCGGCAGACGTCGTCGTCCTGCCCTGAAATTGAAACAAATCTTGGTACTCGATTCCAGCGCCACCTACCGGGTCCAATTGTATTTTAAAACCATCGAAGAACCCATTGAAGTATACACACAAAATTTCATCCAAATCCAAAAAGTCATGCTCAACGACTAAGTTTGATTCACTAAGGTTTATCAAACGAGATATAATTTTTTTGTTTTTGTTGATTTTCTCAAAAAGTGGTGAATCAATTTCGATAAAATTTAAATGGGACCACCTCTGAAGCATGATCTACCAAACAAAAAAAGAATCATCAAAATCTATTCATAATTGGCAGAGAAATCGCGTAACAAAAAAAAAATTGAGAACCTCCTCCTTTTTTGAAGTCGGTTAAAAATAGTTGTAAAGTGAATAATAAATAATTAAAAAATAAAATATATGTAATAATTCTAAGATTGTTTTGAAAAGAGTAATTGGTGAGTTTATTGCCGGCTCTTCTCAGCAAAAGCAACCTTCCGAACCGTGCACTAGAGTCATTAGAATCTGACAATTCATAAGCGATATTTGGATGAATAAACATTTCATTTCATAAACATTTCATTTAATTTCATTTTACTTATTATGATTTTAAAATAGTATAAATGTATTTAAGGAACATCTACACATGCTTGGTTGTTACTGCTGCACTGTGTTCAAGCGGCGCGTTCCCTTAGCTGGGTGTGCAGTCATCACAACGCGGCATATACTGACGACGGCTACGTCAACAGAACTGATACTGGGCAACAGGAAACATTTTAAAACTTTAGAGAACATACTTGGCGCGTGGTACGATATACATGACGAAGATCTAAATAACTCATCAATGTATACGACGCCCGCAAGAATTCATTATCATCCCATGGTAAGTTATATTTGTAACGGCTGTCGCCGCGTTTCATTCTATCTTTTCTGATGTCACAATTGCGCGGTCAGGGGACCGCCGCGCGCCGTCAGGAACGTAATTTCTTCTCATGTTTTTTCAAACAGAGTGTTTAATGTATATGTAGCAGGGAAATGAGGATATCAGGGATTTCACGAAATCCCCGTCGAATATTCTTGTTAATTACGTCTTTTTACTAAAATTATCTAGTGATATGACAAAATACTAATATAAAGTCAGAGATATGTCAATTCTCTAAACAAAATATAGTGAAATAAAAAATACTATCCTGTTTGGATGTGTGTGAAGATGTGAAGATGTTTGTTACTCTTTCACGCAAAAACTACTGGATGGATTTTGATGAAACTTGGTACACAGGTAGATCATATACTGGAATAACATGTAGAATACTTTTTATCCCTGGAAAATATAAGATCCCTCAGGAACGCGGGTGAAACCGCGGGGCGGAAAACTAGTTGATGAATATAGTAATAAAAAAAAATAGGGTACTATGTACACGACTGGCTGGCTACCACCCTCAAGTTGAAAATCTATCGCCAAGCACCCGTTGGTGAGTTCCGGCAGTTGCACTTGAGAGCCAGTTGCCCTTGCCCTTAAGGCATTGTAATAAGGTGTACAACACGTTGGCAGTCCCCCTGATATTGCTAATGTCTATAGGCGACGGTAGTCACTTACCATCAGGTGATCCGCCTGCCTCGTTGTCACTAGTGACAACAACAAAGAACAATTAATTTGAATATGTCTGTTTGCAGTACATGCGACCACAAGAAGTGAATATGTCTCACCCGATGCCGGTTGTCAATGATCTCGCAGTATGGGCGGCTACTATTCGTCATCACAAGGCAGCTCAGCTTTGTTCCAGAAGCGGATCCACAGAGTAAGTGTCTCGTACAAAATGTATCACTTATATAGAACCACATTTATTTAGGGTTATTTTAGGGTACGGCCGTCTAATCCATTTCTTTTTATTTTTATTCTGGATAGGCTTGTGTTTCACTATGGTAAGTGATGATGTGGCCGAAGGTGGTAAGCACACAAAGCCTAGATGGGAACTGGCTCTCAAGTGCAACTGTCGGAACATACCGATAGGTGGTTGGCGACAGTTTTTCAACTTGAGGGTGGTAGCCAGCCAGTCGGGTACTACAAAGTACGCTACCACCGTGCTATGGTTTCCTCACGATGTTTTCCTTCACCGAAAGCTCAAGCAGCAAACTAAGCAACCGTTGGACTATGGTAACAAGACAACTGATATACCTCCTAGTTTTTCTCCATACAAACTTTGGACCCCTGTTTCATCCCCTAAAGGGAAGAATTTTGGAAAATCCTTAGCGGATACCTAGGTCATGAGAACTACCCGCATGCTGAATTTCAGCGTGTCAGTCAGTGACGATTGCCTTTTAATTAATAATGTACATATAATATGGACTATGAGACGACTGAGACACTACACTCCAAGGGCCAACACACTCACACATACACACACACACACACACACACATAATGTTTGTAATATTATGGGTTAAGTTATTTTCGGCACCAGTTACAGTTGTACAGAGGTTCACTGGCACCCATAACACATATTTTTCTAGCTTGGGAACCAGAAGACCCATACTTGTGTAATTTAGCCAATCCATGGTTTTATGTTGTTGCTATATCTATTACCTTATGTTTTTCCAGACGATGGTATGGTTCTCCTCAATTATATTTTAATCAGATGACCATGATAGTTGGATTTCAGTGGATCAAGGCGTGGAATCGCAATCCAACTCCATTTCACAAGTATTTTATGCGAACGCGGTTTGGTGTCTTAAACCCCTGTCCAAAGGTAAGCATTTCCTGATGTAGGTGTTCATAAAGAGGTGCGCAAAACTGGCGTCATTTTCAAATTTTACGGCCACTTATTAAAAAAATTGGATATTTTGAAAATACTAGCTCGCTAATATTGTCAGTGAGACTAGATAAATAATTATTGAATGTAATGTGTAAGTTGTTTTTGAAAAGAATAATTGCTGAGTTTATTGCCGGCTTCTCTCAGCAAAAGCAACCTTCCGAACCGAGCATAATAGTCTGACTATTCATAAGTGCCTGTGAAGGCCTATTTGGATAAATAAACAATTGTATTATTCATTTCATTTCACTATAGCTCAACACTAACTTGTTACCAATACATTTTGCCAAAATGTATCGGAGCCGAGTTATTATGTACACTAGTTAGTGTTATACACTAGTTAGTGGTATACACTAGTTAGTGTTATACACTAGTTAGTGGTATACACTAGTTAGTGTTATACACTAGTTAGTGTTATACACTAGTTAGTGTTATACACTAGTTAGTGGTATACACTAGTTAGTGGTATACACTAGTTAGTGTTATACACTAGTTAGTGTTATACACTAGTTAGTGGTATACACTAGTTATTGTTATACACTAGTTAGTGGTATACACTAGTTATTGTTATACACTAGTTAGTGTTATACACTAGTTAGTGGTATACACTAGTTAGTGTTATACACTAGTTAGTGTTATACACTAGTTAGTGGTATACACTAGTTAGTGTTATTCACTAGTTAGTGTTATACACTAGTTAGGGTTAGATATTTTTTCTTGAATATAGGCATTATCCGTATTTTGCAGAATGGCTGGGGCTGGTACCACTGTATAAGGTTGCCTTACCTGAGATTTGGAGTTGAGTCAGGGGCCGCCTTGCATACTACATACAACGACTGGACCCCCTACGCGGACGGCCTTCTCGGGTTAGCCGCGTTCTCAATGAAGCTGCGTACTAAACACATAGTACATTACTTCAATGTCATTGACACTCATCCCAATTTAAATTTCTTATACCACGCTTACATGGGTAGATCGCCCTACGAGTGGTTGGATGAGAGGTTTTATGACACACAGTTCCGAGCGCCATTGGTGAAACCCTGGTATAATATACCTCTTTACTATCCATTGGGGGTACAAAAACAGCTATGGCGGGATACACCGTTTTGGTGAATTTTATTAATATACTAGTGGGCCCAGCAGACGTTGTCCTGCCCTGAAATTAAAACAAAACATAGAACCCGATTCCAGCGACACCTACCATGTCCAATTTGTGAATCTAAACCATCTGTCATCTGTCAGCCCGATCTCGAGACATGTCAAAAAGTGGTTCTATACAAAATGTATGACAAAACTAATTGTTTTCATTATTCTTTTTTGTGCATTTTTCTTATTTTTTAATAGTTATTCTGCTATTCCGACGAATCTAACAAATCAAAAACCATGAAAATCGGTCCAGCGTTCTCGAGTTATAAATAGTGTAACTAACACGACTTTCTTTTATATATATAGATAGGTATCATAATTCGCTTCTGTATAAGTACCTAGATAGAATCATGCTAATTTGATGGTTGGTACTTTGTTTACAATCTAAGTTTTCTCACTTAAAACAATAGGTATAACCCCGCACTTACACTTGCAAGTTTTACTCACGTAAGTAGGCAGTAGGTACGTAATTAACTTAAGATTAATTTGCAAATGTAGACACGCTTTGTAAGTAGCTTGTCGTCATTTCTTAATACCTTAAATTGCTTTCGTAAGTTTTATGTAAGTTACTTACGAAAGCAACTTAAAAGTGTAAGTCCGGCCTAAGAGAAGGATCAAATTAGTCTATGTCACTGAAATTAAGTTGTACTAAAGATGGCGATTAAATATTAGATAATGATGGGACAATAATTTTTCCTATACGTTTATGATGCTTTTTATTATTTTATATTATTAGTTTAGTTTTTAAACAAACAAGTCAGCTCCTGAAACAATAAATAAACATTTGGTAAATACTTATGTGTTGTTTTTGTTTTTAGGGTTCCGTACCTCAAAAGGAAATAAAAACGGAACCCTTATGGGATCTGCACGGTGGTAGGGTACTATGTGGTACTCGACTGGCTTGCTACCACCCTCAAGTTGAAAATCTGTCGCCAAGCACCTGTTGGTGTGTTCCGGCAATTGCACTTGAGAGCCAGTTGCCCTTGCCCTTAAGGCATTGTAATAAGGTGTACAACACGTTGGCAGTCCCCCTGGTATTGCCAATGTCTATAGGCGACGGTAGTCACTTAGCATCAGGTGACCCGCCTGCCTCGTTGTCACTAGTGACATAAAAAAAAAAGAAAAAAAAAAACCTTTTTGTTCGCCTGTATGTCTATCCGTCTGTCAAGAACGGTGGAGTTATCAGGTTGAAATTAATATCAAATACTCAGGTCTGCAATCCCTAGGAGCATTGAAAAAATCAAACTTATAAGTCAACGCAAATAAAAGATACGGCTGTTTGAAATAAAATGAAATTTGGCAAGATGCAATATCAAGTAGCATTGCTACTGCTCAACGGGAGTCAGGGTATTGGCTGAATGCTCTACCATCACCAAATTTGGGCACCCTAATGGATAATTCTTCTTTTTCCATAGCGATTAATTTACGTATTGGCTGTGCAGTTAATACACCTCATCGCTGCCTGTGTGGAAGTGATGTTCACCAGCTTGGACACCACGGTCTCGCTTGTCGTCGCAGTGCAGGTCGTCTGTCCCGCCACGCTGCCCTAAACGATATCATCCGTCGGGCGCTTGCTTCCGTCAACGTACCGGCCATCTTAGAGCCGAGCGGTGTCTTGCGTGACGACGGTAAGCGGCCCGATGGTATGACACTTATACCGTGGAAGAGAGGCATGTCGTTGGTTTGGGATGCGACCTGCGTGGATACTGTCGCTCCTTCTCACGTGTTGGGCTCATCTCGTGAGGCGGGCACAGCAGCCACCGCCGCGGAGGACCTCAAGCGGCTCAAATATTCATCTATTGGTGACAATTATATATTTGTGCCGTTTGGGGTAGAGACCATGGGCTCATGGGGACCTTGTGCCCAAAAATTCTATAAAGACCTTTCCTCCAGGCTGGTGGACACCACTGGTGACCGGAGGGCTGGTAGTTACCTCGGCCAACGCCTCAGTCTGGCTATTCAACGAGGTAACGCCGCTAGCGTCCTCGGCACGATTTCCCCGGGCAGCAATTTAAATTCAGTTTTTTATTTGTAGTTTAGTTGTTATTTATTTTTAAGTTATTTAGGTTTTTAGTTTTAATTCAGTTAGTAGCACAAATACGAAAACATAATATATGATTGAGAGAGGCGATGATCAACGGCGCATGTCTCTTCAACTGAATGTCAAGTATTTAATATTATTAAATAATTTGTATATTTGTTTACTGGATTATGTTTACAAATACAACTCGTTCGTAAATATAAATGGGAGATACATTTTTATTTATTCGACAGTTAAATTTTACTTGTGATGATACGTTGTTAAAATGAGGTGAGTTTTTTTTCGTAACATGTTTTTTAAGATTGTGTTTGACCACAATCTCACCATGGTAAGTAATGATGTGGCCGAAAGTGGTAAGCACACTAAGCCTTGATGGAACTGGCTCTCAAGTGCAGCTGTCGGAACACACCGATAGGTGCTTGGCGACAGATTTTCAACTTGAGGGTGGTAGCCAGCCAGTCGAGTACGACATAGTACTCTACCACCGTGCTATGGTTTCCTCACGATGTTTTCCTTCACCGAAAGCTCAAGCTCATTGTAGGATTCGAACCCACGACCTTCGCCGCGGTATCCGACGTCACTACCACTGAGCTCTAATCGCCTTAAAAATCTAACCATAGGTACTGTCCTGGTATCATGGTAACCATAGAGGATTAAGACGAGGTGAGAGTGGGGCATGGTAACCATAGAGGATTAAGACGAGGTGAGAGGGTAGTTATGACACTACTCAGGACAAAAACGAATTTAAAAAATTAAGTGTCCGTTTGTCATGTCAAAAGTATTTTAACTATGAAAAGATACTTATAATTTTTTTATTTTTGTACGTCAGATTTTTCGGCTAATCTCCGAAACGGTTGGGCCGATTTTGGCGGGATTTTAAATGGCAGATAACTGATGTAATAAGGAGTACCTAATATAAATAAAATCCATGAAATTTTGAACAAAATCCGATTCAAACGCGGGTGAAACCGCGGTGGAGCTCGTAAAACAATACGAATTATCATTATTCATTCATTAATTTATTAATTTAAACTTTAAATAAAAATAGGTACCTACTTACGTCATAGTTTAAAGTTTTCACTTGTATTGGCAGTCCACAATGAATTCTTATTGTTTTAAAGCATTGATATCTAATAACTAAAGATAAACAATCCCAAGCAAAAGTTCTCTCAAAACTGTCTCAAATTGTGTTGGGTAATACTAGTTATTTTTTTTAAGTTTTATTCACAAAGCTATGTACAAAAGGCAATAATTTTTTACGACTCATACCTGCTAGCCAAAATATATCTTAAACAAGCACTGAGGCATGTTTACCGTCGGAGCGTTCGACTGCTACTAGATTAAAAGACCACCCAAATGTTCGAATGGGTAGACATTCGGTAAGGCCATTTTTTGTCGCTGATTGTGATTAGATATCAAAGTTTTAAAGTTATCCTTCTACTAAACAGGATTGCGATTTTCATTTTGCTACTGAAACAGACGACGGCGTTTTGGGATGAAGTGACCACCACTACCAAGCATTTTTATCGAGACAAACGGCCCCAACAAAGTTTTTTCAGATGGCAAAGAATAGAGTTTGCAAATTTTTACAACTTATTCTGGGGTATAGACTGGGACGATATATCCAGGCGAAGAAGAATTTGCGTCATGGCTGGCTTGTCGTATGGTAAGTAACAGACAATTTTTTTTATACCACAAGTGACTACCAGGCTAGCGGGTCACCTTAGTATGTGATCGCTTATTTTTATACCACAAGTGACTACCAGGCTAGCGGGTCACCTTAGTATGTGATCGCTTATTTTTATACCACAAGTGACTACCAGGCTAGCGGGTCACCTTAGTATGTGATCGCTTATTTTTATACCACAAGTGACTACCAGGCTAGCGGGTCACCTTAGTATGTGATCGCTTATTTTTATACCACAAGTGACTACCAGGCTAGCGGGTCACCTTAGTATGTGATCGCTTATTTTTATACCACAAGTGACTACCAGGCTAGCGGGTCACCTTAGTATGTGATCGCTTATTTTTATACCACAAGTGACTACCAGGCTAGCGGGTCACCTTAGTATGTGATCGCTTATTTTTATACCACAAGTGACTACCAGGCTAGCGGGTCACCTTAGTATGTGATCGCTTATTTTTATTTTATTCCTAGTGGGCCCAGCAGACGTTGTCCTGCCCTGAAATTAAAACAAAACATAAAATCCGATTCCAACGACACCTACCGTGTAATTAACCATCTGTCATCTGTCAGGCCGATCTCGAGACATGTCGAAAAGTCGTTCTATACGAAATGTATGACAAAAATAATTGTCTTCATTATTCTTTTTTTGTGCATTTTTCTTATTTTTCAATAGTTATTCTGCTATTCCGGGCAATCAAAAATCTAAAACCATGCAAATCGGTCCAGCCGTTCTCGAGTTATAAATAGTGTAACTAACACGACTTTCTTTTATATATATAGATTATTGAAAGGTACAGTAACAAATTACAGATTACAAAGATAATTAAGTAAAATGTAACATAAACCTGCATTCCAATAACAACTGTATACAACAGGTCGTGGGTTCGATTCCCATTCAGGACAGACATTTGTGTGAATGAACATGTCTGTTTGTCCTGAGTCTGGGTGTAATTATCTATTTAAGTATGTATTTACAAAAAAAATGTAGTATATGTAGTATATCAGTCATCTGGTTTCCATATTACAAGCTCTGATTAGATAGGAATCAGATAGCCGTGTGTGAACAAATGTCCGAGGATATATTTATTTCACAACTACTCAAGATATGTACAATGCTTGAGCTTTCGGTGAAGGAAAACATCGTGAGGAAACCATAGCACGGTGGTAGGGTACTTTGTAGAGCCCGACTGGCTGGCTACCTCTCAAGTTGAAAATCTCTCGCCAAGCACCTATTGGTGTGTTCCGACAACTGCACTTGAGAGATAGTTTCCATCTAGGCTTTGTGTGCTTACCACCTTGGGCCACATCATCACTTACCATGGTGAGATTTTGGTCAAACACAAGCTTATCCAGAATAGAATAAAGATATTGTTACGTGAAGTATCTATCACTCAGAGGCTCGTTTTCTTTTCTCAGAAATGCTTCCAATCACTGTAGCCACAATTCTAAACCGCAGGACTTTAATAACTGCTGCAAATCCAATGGATATCTACATGGACAAACAACATGACATCAGAATCTGGGCACTGGGCAGGGGTGGGACATTCTTAACTCCGTTCAGATACCGCGTGTGGAAAATTAAACGGGTTTTGCCTAAAAGCAATAATCCTGAACATTGGCATGGTATCAGAGGGATTCATCAGCCCAGACATGACCTCGCCATAATCTTTAGCCAAGATCAGCTAGCTCTGTCCCATTATTGGCCGACAAGATATCATTACGCTTATAAAGCTTTCATGAATAAGGACACGTTAATAGAAGACATGTTTTTCGCTGGATCAGGGTGGCAAAATATGCAACACATAATCGAAAATTATAAAATAATGTACAGCAAAACATCGGTAAACGATGTAGTTGATTGCTCGATATACCTCCCAAAATGGTGGGGAAAATTTATCTGCATGATTAATAGAGAAACCTTTCCAGCTATCCAAAGTGGAAGTGCTCTGCTTTCCAGTGAAGATCCCCCCAGATTGTATGGCGTAGGAAGCTTTGAAATAAGATACAATGATGACAGAATTTGGGTATATACAGATTTGAGATATTATTTGGATTTCATAATGACAATTGCAGCAATCGAGCCAGGCGATTATTATGAATATGCATATCCTGAATATTCTATGACATACGGCTGGTTTTGGGACTCTACACAAAACGATCCTAAAATTCCCTGGTTCCTAATAAGGGGTCCTATATTTCCATTAGGATAAACATGATTCAGGGTCATCGCCGGATTTTTTTAATAAATTATAATTAAATATAACTATTATTTTAATTTTATTATATACCTCAGTTTTTCATTTATTTATTTATTTATTTAATTTAATTATTACGGTTGGACACCAATTACAATAATTAAATATATTCTATATAAAAATAATAAGTACAATAAAAACAAAAATAGGACAATAAAGAAATAAAATATAAGCACTCAATCATACATCCCTCTCACAGAAACGCAAACACTCAGACAATATAACCGGCCATCCATCCGCAAACAAATCACAATCCGGATTGGCTTCCAGGAGAGCGTTGAGTGCAGCGAGGGTACGCGGTATGGGCGAGTTAGCTCGCGCCACAGTGCGACACGATGGCTCGGCGAAAAACTTGTGCCTTCTATTTCTACGATAATTGTCAGGAGTAAAAAACCGACAGAGCTCACCGTGCAGATCCGGAGCATCAATTTTTCCCCGAAGGATTTTGCACATGACTACAAGTTGGTGTTTATTCCGTCTGACTTCCAACGAATTATATCGGAGACATCCCAAAAGAAATTTCGTAGGATTCATATACGGATAATATCCGTTTATGCGGTTGTATAGGTACCGAAGAAAAGCTTTTTGTACCTTTTCAAGCAAGAGAGCGTATGTACTTTCATATGGATTCCACACACACATAGAACTCTCAAGCTTGCTACGTACTAATGCCTCAAAAATTAACCGTATCACATGGTGGTTACTAAGATCGTGAGAATTTCTAAGGACGAAACCCAAACGCCTAAAAGATTCTTTCGCCAGCGCAATCATGTGGTCGTGGAATGTTAATTTACGATCGAATGTAACTCCCAAATCCTTCATAGTTGTTGACCGAGCTATACTATTACCATTTATCTTATAGTCAAAAGCTATTGGAAGCCGCATTCGACCGAAAGTCATTGCGTAGCACTTAGCGTCGTTGAATTCCATCTTATTCTCACGACTCCATTGGTATACCGCATCAACATCCTCCTGCAAAGCATTACAGTCTGCGTTAGACCTCACCTCCATGAAGAGCTTGAGATCGTCAGCGTATAGCAAGCATCGGGAGTGCTTTAAAACGGTAGGAAGATCGTTTATCATCAGCAAAAATAAAAGAGGACCCAGGATCGATCCTTGACATACTCCGGAACGCGTGTGATAGGGTCTAGACTCGTACACACCTAGTCTAACAAACTGCTGGCGGTCGCGGAGATAGTCCGCAAGAAGCCGCAGAAGTCCGGGGGCAAAGCCTATAGCGCTAAGTTCAATCAGCAGTACGTCATTATTCACTCTATCAAACGCCTTCCGGTAGTCAAAATATAGCACGTCAACCTGAATGCCTCGATCTAACCTAGTCGATATGTAGTCTACCAGAGTCAATAGATTAGAGTCAACGGACCTCTTCGGTCTGAAGCCGTGCTGCTCGTTACAAAGGTATTTGTCCACTTGCGCAAGTATGTATTTGTGGATAATGCTCTCAAATACCTTTGCTGGAGACGATAATACCGCCACGGGCCGGTACTCTTCCACCTTCGACTTGTCCGAGGACTTGGGTATCGGGCTAACTCTAGATAGTTTCCAGGGAAGTGGGTATTGCCCTGTTTTTAATGCCAGATTGAAAATGTGACATAAAGGAATGCAAAAGCATTTTTTTGCTTGCTTGATCACCGTTGGAGGTATACTGTCGGGTCCTGTAGAGCTACTAGGTTTTAATTTTCATAAGCCGTTGTTAGAGTTCCGTACATGGAAGCATAAAGTGTCGGCATGTCCGTCCGTCCGTCTGTATGGAATACATTGCTAGATCAAGGACTGAAAATACATGGAACAAAATATCATGGAATAGGTTAATTAAAGTACATCCTACTAATATCCATACTATGTCTATCTGTCTGTTAGCCTCGCGCTTAAACCGCTGAACCGATTTAGATGAAATTTGGTATGGAGGTAGATGAAATCTTGGAGAAGGACATAGTATACTTTTTGTCCCAGGAAAAGATAAGATCCCTCGGGAACGCGGGGGACAGCTAGTACCTACATAAAAATAATACCAACAGTGGCTCTGTGAGCTGTAGACGCGAAAGTATTGTGACATTTTTCAAAATGGTTGATATTATGATCAACCATTTTGAAGAATTACGATACAGCCTGGTGACAGACAGACGGACGGACAGTGAAGTCTTAGTAATAGGGTCCCATTTTTACCCTTTGGGTACGGAACCCTAATAAAAAGGAACCATTTCTTAAATTAATGGAATTTTGTTTGTTCGTATTTATGCACTCATAATAATTAGCAGTATTTAAATGTTAGATAGCTATTTCAAATATTTAGGTACTTAAGCATTTCCTCGCGACAACGTGAGCGTGGGATTTGACGAGGTTCACATTCCCATTTATATTAATTTAAAGACTAGTTGTCCTCCGCGGTTTCACCCGCGTTCTCGTGGGATCTTATCTTTTTCTGATATAAAAATATAGCTTATGTTACTCAGGGATAATGTAGCTTTCTAATGGTAAAATAATTTTTAAAATCGGTCGAGTAGTTCAAACAAAAAATCTAATCTTTTCTCTTTATGATATTAATATTAATTTAGATTGGTAGGGATTCCAGTTGCAATACTAAAACTAAATATAGAAAAAAATACTGGACATTTTTGTACTAATTTATGTAAAAAGAAACAACATTTCAATGAATGATAAATTTGGTCTTTATTCAGCTACAAACAAAATCATTAATAGCAAAACATTTGTGAAAATGTATATTAATAAAATAATTAATAATAATTATACAATATTTATTTATTTGGGAATCAAACAGCTTATAAATAATACAAATATTACTTACAAATAGATAATACAGAAGCCAAAACAGTTTCCACGATTAAATAATAGCATTTACGCAGAAAACGAGAGAAAGAAAGTTAAGAACGGCTCAACAAATTAAGTCTTTTAATGTAAATCTTAAGGTTACGTTAAGATTCTATTAGATTCTACTAAATCTAATAGAATCTTAACGTAACCAAAAAAAAAAGGTAACCAATAAAAATATAATAATAATAATTTGAATACAATCCAAAAGCATTCTAAGTACGTTGCCTACTGACAACGACTTTTTTATTTAGATTTATTTATCCTTTGATTGGGTGTAATTATATCTATATCTGAATAAAAATTCATAGCATAACATAGCACTAATAGCATAGGATTGTGCTTATAAAAAATACGAGAAAAAAAAATCAAAGTAAGTAGCCAAAAAGGTAGTAAGTAGGTACAAGTGTCATTTACTCGACATAAGTAACACTGTATATACTTTTTATATCTGTATAATATGCATTAATATACGTTCTACTATTTTTTTATGATTTCGGTTAGTTAACCAAACGTGACGTTTATTTTACGTCATCATGCATTTTTTAGTTTTATTTTTATTTTATTTTATTCTGGATAGGCTTGTGTTTGACCACAATCTCACCATGGTAAGTGATGATGTGGCCGAAGATGGTAAGCACACAAAGCCTAGATGGGAACTGGCTCTCAAGTGCAGCTGTCGGAACACACCGATAGGTGTTTTGGCGACAGATTTTCAACTTGAGGGTGGTAGCCAGCCAGTCGGGTACTACAAAGTACTAAAGTAGATAAGTTAGGTAATGGTAATTATATAAATAAAATCATCAAGTTAATAAAATCACAATACTTGGTAATCACAAGAAAGTGGTCGTCAAACGTGACCATTTAAACAGTCAAGAACTAGACGTGTATGGTTACTGCAGAACATTCTAGTAGCTACACAAAATTTTGTCACTTTAGAAAAGAAATTGATTGGACCGTCCCTCAATTTTGATATAGGGCTTAGTTGGTTTACAAAACTGACAAAGTCATGCACTTACACTTGTAAGTTTTACTCACGTAAGTAACTTACGATAATTTATAAAATGTAAACACGCTTTGTAAGTCGCTAACCGTAATTTCTTAATACTTTTAAATGCAGCCGCAAGTTACTTACATAAAACTTACGAAAGCAACATACAAGTGTAAGGTCGGCCATAGGACTTTTTTGTTTTTCGTATTTATGAGATAAGTTCATACATTAAACAAAGCTGCACTGAGTAAGTTACATTCTATGCTTTGTGTGTTACAGTGTTAAAAAATAAATGTTTTAAAAATAATGTTTATTAATTTATTTATTTTTCAGAAAACCTTGACATGCTTTAAAAGTTTGAGTTTAAAAAGTAATGTTAAGATAAAGGTTAATTACTTTTGAGCCACTTTTTTGTAAACACACTAGTGGTCGCATTGCTAGTAAACTTTTACATAGGTAATAAGAAATTTAAAAAAATCTTTGTTAAATTGCTCGGCGTACCTCGTATAAGCCAACTGTCATTCTTACTGCAACTGAAAGTGACCATACTAAAAACGCCAGGTATTTTAATATTAATTGAAAAAAATAAAAATTTTAATAACCCAATCGGTAAAAAAGTATTTTTTAGAAAAATATTCTATAACATACTACAAGTGATTTAAAATAGGTAAACCAAACATTTTTCTCAATAAAATCTAGAGATAAATAAATATTAATATTTATAATATATTTTTTATAGTAATTTAAACTGATATTATTACTTACTAGCTAATAGCTATTTTATTAAGAATTAAATTACGTTCGTAAATATTTAATTTATGGATAATTTAGAATATTTTTAGCGTCTTATTACTTACACGTGATAAAGCAATATTATTAAATATTTTTCGTATATTTATTTATAATTACTGACTACAAAATATTATTTAAAATTATAAACGGTATTTTTTGTACCTCTAAGTTGGCAATACAGCCCGCCTGATGATAATAATGGCTACCGTGGTCAAAAGACGCTTGCAACACCAGGGGTTGCGCATTGCAGACCGTAAAAATTAATCTTTACTTCATTCTTGAAGAACCCGACTTTACTCCCTTGGGAAAACACTGGGGCGACCTCATTCTCCTACTCGAGTTTCCACGGTAGTGAGTCCCATTAAAATCTTAAAGGATGAGACCAGTTTTGAGCCATAAATAAATAGTCCATCAGATTTACGAGGAAAGAAGAGCTTTTCGAAAACCTTTTAACTTTATTTCACAATAATTGCCCTTCGCGTTTTCACTCGTATTCCCGAGGCATCTTATCGTTTTCACTCGTATTCCCGAGGCATCTTATCGTTTTCACTCGTATTCCCGAGGGATCTTATCGTTTTCGCTCGTATTCCCGAGTCATCTTATCGTTTTCACTCGTATTCCCGAGGCATCTTATCGTTTTCACTCGTATTCCCGAGTCATCTTATCGTTTTCACTCGTATTCCCGAGGCATCTTATCGTTTTCACTCGTATTCCCGAGGGATCTTATCGTTTTCGCTCGTATTCCCGAGTCATCTTATCGTTTTCACTCGTATTCCCGAGGCATCTTATCGTTTTCACTCGTATTCCCGAGTCATCTTATCGTTTTCACTCGTATTCCCGAGGCATCTTATCGTTTTCACTCGTATTCCCGAGGGATCTTATCGTTTTCGCTCGTATTCCCGAGGGATCTTATCTTTTATCGGGATAAAAAAATTCTTTTTTTTTATGTCACAAGTGACAATGAGGCAGGCGGGTTACCTGATGGTAAGTGACAACCATCGCCTATAGATATTGGCAATACCAGGGGATTGCTAATGTGTTGTACACCTTATTACAATGCCTTAAAGGCGAACTGGCTCTCAAATGCAATTGCCGGAACACACCAACAGGTGCTTGGCGACAGATTTTCAACTTGAGGGTGGTAGCCAGCCAGTCGAGTACTACAAAGTACCCTACCACCGTGCTGTGGTTTCCTCACAATGTTTTCCTTCACCGAAAGCTCAAGCTCATGGTAAAGAATTCGAACCCACGACCTTCGCCGCGGTATCTGACGTCACTTACCACTGAGCTATCATCGCCTTACGTTTTATTTCAAGATATGATCTACAATGTGTGTCAAGTTTTATCAAAATCTGTTAAGCAGTTTTTGCGTGAAACAGAAACAGACAGTCATCCAAACAAGCTTTCACATTTATAATAATAGAAAGTGCGAGTGGAGTTAAGTTTAAGTTTATTTAAACCTTTCTTGATGTGATAAAACTGTATCCAGAGAGTAAATTTAGTGATGTCCGCAAGTATTATTTAATAGCAACACCAGGGTCACTGTTAATGTCAAATGTGTTATCGCATTTTTTTTATGTTTTGAGGGCAAGTGGCTTTCGAGTGAAATAGCCTGAACACACTTACACACAATAGGTGATCACGAAGAAATCCAATAATATGCGTTTGTAAATAAACAATTATTATCAGGGTACAGATTCGTCAGCTAGACGTAAAGCATTTTACGACGAATTCGTTTTCATATTTTTTACTACTACACTTAAATTACGACTAGAAATATTAAATTGTGATTTTTATATAATAAAGCGTCAATTTGTGATTGATTTATTAATTACTTAAATTATTTACAATAAATTACATCCTCATCGATAAATATTGACGTAAGTATTGAAACGTGTCATTTTGACATAGTAAAACAAATACAAAGAAGATTATTAATCTGTTGACTCGCGACATTATCCTGTCAAACAACTCGTCAACTCGCGCACAGTTTTCAAAATTCGCGCCCAATTTTCAAGTAAATGTCATCGTCCCGATTGTCCCATTTGAGAACCAAGTGGTGCGGACTCTGAAACCCCGATTGTCCCAAGAAAGAACTGACAGGTTAATTATGATATTTTTTTTGAAAATTTAATTGTTTCTAAACAAAGACAATTAACGTATACTAATAGACAGGACATTGCGAACAAAATCGTAATCCGATATTTATGTCCAGTGGACATAAGTCGCCCAGTCTAGTCTAGTTTATTCATAGATAGATGGCGTTACTGAGGCATGGAATGTGATCACAGTTTTTCTATGACAATTCTTCTGATAGCCGCTCTATTGTAATATATCTTTAAATCTCTTTGTCTCTAAAGGAACTGCCTTATTAATTTGTTAATATGAATTTTGCAACGAGGATTCGATAGATATTTGACTATTTGTCTTGTTTTCGTTATTTGTATTATTTATTGCCAATTTCAAAATATTTCGCTAGAGAATGAAACATAAGATGTGTTTCACACGACCAGTCAGCGAGCAAACATAATAGCTGTGATGATGGCGCCGGCGATGGTTCCGACGGTGGATGGACTTCGGGTGAACGCGCCATTGCATTCGTCTGTATCACAGCAGAATGTTCGCGCTCCCCACCATTCTGTTAACAGAAAATTTTGGTTACTAAACATCCTGGGATACTCATCAGAAACTAAGCAGAGCTTGTACTGTGCAAACCAGAAATCTGATATAGAATGTTTTAGAAACATATCTAATATATGTATATTAAGTTTTTACCTACGAAATTAGCGTTAAGTACAAAAAATATAGTAGTTTTTTTTATATCGATTGACATAGATTTTTAATTCAGCTTTCATGTCGAAAGTGCAATTTTCCAATCCATTTGATTTAAAATGACACCATATATTGCGTGTTTTTAAACGTACACGATAGAACTAATAACGGTAAAATACTCTGGTACCATAATATGCAAGCCTCAATTTATCGATCATTAACAACAAAGTGAACACGAAGTTAATATCAACATTGTTATCTTTACACGCAAACACAATGACGTTGGTTTTAACAGAATTACGAATACTTTTTACTATTTTATTTACTCGCTACGACAGTCAATATATTGCTACGAAGGTACTACGCGCTGTAAATCTCGCTACGACGATCAATGTATTGTAAGGCTGCGAAGCGGAGCGGAGATGTTTTTTTAAATAACCAATATAATTTCGTTATTCACACATCTCGTCCCCGCTCAGCTATTCTATTGGTTGTTTAAAACACATCTCCGCTCCGCTCGTCTCCGCTCAGCTTTCGTGGAGTCCCGGCCGCAGTTACTACGCGCTGTACGTTTTGCTACGACAGTAAATGTATTGATATACAGCCACTACGCGTTGTACATTTCGCTACGACAGTCAATGTATTGCTACAAAGTTACTACGCGCTGTACATCTCGCTACGACGATCAATGTATTGCTACGAAGTTACTACGCGCTGTACATCTCGCTACGACGATCAATGTATTGCTACGAAGTTACAACGCGCTGTACATCTCGCTACGACGATCAATGTATTGCTACGAAGTTACAACGCGCTGTACATCTCGCTACAACGATCAATGTATTGCTACGAAGTTACAACGCGCTGTACATCTCGCTACGACGATCAATGTATTGCTACGAAGTTACTACGCGCTGTACATCTCGCTACGACGATCAATGTATTGCTACGAAGTTACTACGCGCTGTACATCTCGCTACGACGATCAATGTATTGCTACGAAGTTACTACGCGCTGTACATCTCGCTACGACGATCAATGTATTGCTACGAAGTTACAACGCGCTGTACATCTCGCTACGACGATCAATGTATTGCTACGAAGTTACTACGCGCTGTACATCTCGCTACGACGATCAATGTATTGCTACGAAGTTACTACGCGCTGTACATCTCGCTACGACGATCAATGTATTGCTACGAAGTTACAACGCGCTGTACATCTCGCTACGACGATCAATGTATTGCTACGAAGTTACTACGCGCTGTACATCTCGCTACGACGATCAATGTATTGCTACGAAGTTACTACGCGCTGTACATCTCGCTACGACGATCAATGTATTGCTACGAAGTTACAACGCGCTGTACATCTCGCTACGACGATCAATGTATTGCTACGAAGTTACTACGCGCTGTACATGTCGCTACGACGATCAATGTATTGCTACGAAGTTACAACGCGCTGTACATCTCGCTACGACGATCAATGTATTGCTACGAAGTTACTACGCGCTGTACATCTCGCTACGACGATCAATGTATTGCTACGAAGTTACTACGCGCTGTACATCTCGCTACGACGATCAATGTATTGCTACGAAGTTACTACGCGCTGTACATCTCGCTACGACGATCAATGTATTGCTACGAAGTTACTACGCGCTGTACATCTCGCTACGACGATCAATGTATTGCTACGAAGTTACTACGCGCTGTACATCTCGCTACGACGATCAATGTATTGCTACGAAGTTACTACGCGCTGTACATCTCGCTACGACGATCAATGTATTGCTACGAAGTTACTACGCGCTGTAAATCACGCTGCGACTGTTAATGCATAGCTACAATTTATTTACGCGCACTGAAAAATTGCTAAGGAAAAGCTTCAACCAAGCTTACACCAACGAGCCATATTTATCGTGAAACCAAAATTATGCATTTAAAGCAATTGTATACCTATAATACCTGCATATTTATTCGAAAAATTTTAGACAAAAGTGTTCAAACCAGTTTAACATTTACCAAAATTAAACAAATTACCCAACGTAGTTCTCGTCGCGCTAGCTTCTTAGTTTTACCAAAGATTAGAACTAATTATGGAAAAAGAATGCTGACGTTTGAAGAGGCACTTTATAATAAAATACCCTCACACATTAAAAATGTACACTCCTTTAATGTATTCAAATGTCAATTACATAGCTCAATTTGTAATTGCGAACAATAAGTCTCTTCAAACATGAATGCATTAGATGAGTATTAAAGAAACGACGAATTATTATTATTGTTTAAGTTAACCTGTTGTTCTCAAGTGAGTGAAATTGTATTTTATTGAGAATAAATTCTTTAAACCCAAAAGAAAAGTATGAGAAACAGCTATAACATACATTTCAAAAATAAAACCATCACAAAGTGAGATGTATTTAATAACTGACTTCCGAACCGGTGGTAACTTCTGTAATTCGACCTTCATAAGTGCCCTTCTAGGGCCTAAACTGAATAAATGGTTTTGACTTTGACTAACAAATTAGAATAAACGTCGCTGATAACAGAATGGAAATTATTGTAAAAATTTACTATGCCATACATATTCAACCATTGAAAATACAGCTAATAATTAGAGCCTAAATACTTACTTATCGATACATACTCAAAATAAACGTGTTACAAGTGTTAACCTATATTATAATATTACTAGTGGACCCGGCAGACGTTGTCCTGCCCTGAAATTAAAACAAAACTTAGAACCCGATTCCAGCGCCATCTACCGGGTCCAATTTTGTTTTCAAATCATCGAGGAACCCATTGAAATACACACACAAAATTTCATCCAAATCGGTCCTGTTACCATACTCCTCCGAAACGGCTTGACCGATTACTCAAATTACTAAAATGGCTATTAAAAAATAAGGGTTGATCGTAGAAGGGTGAAAATTGGGGATTGTATGTATTTTTGTATGTTGTATCATAAAAAAATAGAAATTAGAAATTTTGTCTCAAAAATAAAAATAAAATTTAGGCGTGGACTAGCCCTAACATTTAGGGGGATGAAAAATAGATGTTGGCCGATTCTCATAGATACCGGATAAGCACAAAAAATTTCATCAAAATCGGTTAAGCCGTTTCGGAGGAGTATGGCAACGAAAACTGTGACACGAGAATTTTATATATTAGATATATGGCGCAGCAGTCTAGTTATTAACCTCCTCCGGTCAAAAATAAATACAAACTGTAGATCGTAAAAAAAAAGCGGACACTTAACAGTCGTTTGTTTCTGGCTTATGGTAATTGATTGTAAGCCGGATGGGTTTTATACGGTCTGTACACGAGAGGTTTACGAACGCTTTTTATAAGGGTTGCGTACATTTATATAAAAATACTAGATACACACTGACATAAAAATTAAGCAGATATTTTTACAATGGTTTGTGTTTTCACAATCTCAACAAAGTAAGGGATGAAGTGGCCGTAGATGGTAGCTGCAAAAAAACCTATATGAGAACTAAGTGTAAATTAGTCCGAGCCATTTATTCAGTTTGTCTTAGGAGGGTATAATCTTCAAAAGTTACTACTGGTGTGCGAGTCAGCCTTCAACTGAGAAGAACCGGGAAGAATTCTACCAAAGTAACACTTTTACTTTTCGGACGTTCCCGTAACCATAGTGTTTGTTTAAATAACGTTCTATAATTATAAACAACGAGTTTTCCGCCCCGCGGCTTCACCCGCGTTTCAATGGGAATTCAAATAAAATATAGCCTATGCTACTCTTTGATAATGTAGCTTTCTATAGGTGAAAGATTTTCACAAAAAATATCTATAAAAAGCTAAGATTTACCTACAGATTATAATCCAACTTCAATTATTATTGGGCATAACTTTATTCAGCTATAGTGTATCTAGTTTTTGTATATCAATGGCACATTTCTCACTCCGGTCGCGTTTACGGGATGGCATTTTTAAAGGACTTTATCTCGGTCGGAGATTGCGTCGATTTTGTGTGTGATATGTACATATGTAATGAAAATGTGTTGTTATTTGAGTAAAATACATTGTTTATGTGTTTTGTTTTACAATATTTTTTTTGTTTATTAAAATAAAGAACAAAACAAAATATTATAGTAAAACATCACAAAAACCTCAATAGGTTTGTCCGGATGTTGAGACACTTATAAGCTATCTTAATATTTAGCGGCGTTTTGGAAGTTTGTGAATCCTACTAATATTATAAATGTGAAAGTTTGTTCGGATCTTTGTTCTTTAATCACGCAAAAACAACTCAACGGATTTTGATAAAACTTGGCACACAGGTAGACCATATCCTGGAATACAACACAGGATGCTTTTTATCCCGGGAAAAGATGACAACCGGGATTGCAGATGAAACCACGAGGTAGTATAATATAAGTCTATATAAAAATAAAAAAGGATCTTCGAAATGTATGTACTCTCATAACTTAGTCATAACTTTCGAATGACTGCACCAAATTGAATGATTCTTAGTTTTATGTAGGTATTCGTTATTGTTAGGACAAGGTTTGTATAAAACAATAACAATAATAACTGTCAGTACCTTTTTCACGGCAGGTGGGCACGCAGTCCCGCACGATTGTCAACTCACTCACGTACTTCTGAAACAGAAAAAGCAATGCTTTGAGAAAACTTTTCTTTTTTTACCAGGCTGGTTGCGTTGATCCTCATTTCATGACACCATCAAACATAAGCCTATTTAAAGTAAAAGAAACCGGTCAAGTGCGAGTCGGACTCGCGCACGAAGGGTTCCGTAAAAATGCAAAAAAGAAGCACGTTTGTTGTATGGGAGCCCCCCTTATGTTATAGCAGCAACAGAAATACATCATCTGTGAAAATTTCAACTGTCAAGCTTTTGCGGTTCTTGAGATACAGCCTGGTGACAGACATACGGACGGACAGACAGGGAACCTTTTTACCTTTTGGGTACGGAACTCTAAAAATGAAGCAATAAATTAACCTCGAGTGCCTTCGTAAGAAATCTAGATCTCGCTTACTTAGCCAAGGTCCATAGGGAGTCAGGGCTTATGTGAGGGCTAAAGTTCATCCACAGATACGTCTAGACTGAGATAGGTATGTCAGCATTCTTAGGCAGAACTACACGATTTTATGTCTAACGTGATTGCGATAAAAAATTGTAACTGTATAGTATTTTGACGGACCGGTTGGCGTGGTTGGTTAACACACTGCCTATTACGCCGCAGGTCGTGGGTTCGATTGCCGTCCAGGACACACATTTGTGTGCATGAACATGTCTGTTTGGGTGTAATTATCTATTTAAGTATGTATTTACAAAAAAAAGTTGTATATTTAGTATATCAGTCATCTGGTTTCCATATTACAAGCTCTGCTTAATTTGGGATCTGATGCCGTGTGTGAACAAATGTCCGAGGATATTTATTTAAGTTTGTGTTTGATATGTCAAGTATATGATTATGTAATATAAAAAATCGTGTTGTTTTTACTACACATAGAATCTATATATACATATACATAAAAAGAGAATTTTTTTTTTATTATTATTTTTTTATTAAGGATAACAACAGCTCTCTAACATTTTGCAGTACATAATATCTAATTAACATAATAGGAAGCCAAAATGGTTATCCACTACTTTTATATACAGACATAGTAGGTATTACATGAATATGCGATGCTACCTAGGTTTAATAAGAATAACATTTCCTTCATTAGCTTATTTCCTTCACCTATTCCATAGCAACCAAAAAAATATAATCAAAGAAAAGAAAGAAAGAAAGAAGGCCTGAATAACTGCCTTTTCAACGCCCAGCCTTAACCCTTGAATTCAGAAAGCTGTTTATTTTTCACATGCGTTTCACAAGGAATAAGGAATGATTTTTTGAAATTCAATCCGTAAAAGGATAAAAAAGGGGTACGCTAAGGTCTAAGTTATACAAACAATACCTGTGAAAAAACAGCTTTTAAGGTCCAAGGGTTTAGGCTGGGCGTTGATGAGTCAGTGAGTCAGGCCTTATATGTTTATAAAACAAAACATAGAACCCGACTCTGGCGCCACCTACCGGGTCCAATATGTGAATTTAAATATCACTCAAAATATCGAAAAAGTTCTATACTAAAAGTATGACAAAAATAGTTTTGTACAATTTTTTTTATTTTCGTGAATTGTTCCTTTTTAGGGTTCCGTACCCAAAGGGTACAAACGGGACCCTATTACTAAAACTTCGCTGTCTGTCTGTCTGTCCGTCCGTCTGTCCGTCCGTCTGTCTGTTACTAGGCTGTATCTCAAGAACCGCGATAGCTAGACAGTTGAAATTTTCACAAATTATGTATTTCTGTTGCCACTATAACAAAAAATACTAAAAACAAAATAAAATATTTAAGGGGGGCTCCCATACAAAAAACGCAATTTTTTTGCCCTTTTATGCTCGATATCATAACCAGGCTGTATCTCAAGAACCGCGATAGCTAGACAGTTATAATTTTCACAAATTATGTATTTCTGTTGCCGGTATAACAAAAAATACTAGAAACAAAATAAAATAAATATTTAAGGGGGGCTCCCATACAACAAACGCTATTTTTTTTGCCCTTTTTTGCTCGATATCAATAATGGCAACAGGTAGGCACTTGAAATATTCACAAAATACTCAGTTGCATTACTTTAATTTATAAACAACAAAATTTAAACCATAGAAACATTTCTAACATCTAAAACATAATTAGTAACGTTTCGAGTAATGTATTCACATTGAACAAACCGGGAGTCGAACGAGCTGTCGTTTCTGTCAACGGATTAATGGATGTTGCTAGTTAATGAGGCTGGAGTGTTGCTAACCAAGTAATAGTTGCGGTACCCTAAAGTTTACTGAGGACAAATCAACGCTACTAATGCGGGTAGTCCAAAATATTTTGAACAAACTTTCCGTAGCCGGCGCTTACGAACTGATGTTATTTTGTTGATTTTCAAACTGAAACTTAAAATATTTTTATTAGAATAAGAATAAGAAAAAATTTATTGGACAACACATTGGCATCAGATAACAACAAAAAATATATAATAAAATAATAATAATTCTAACAACCTTAATAATTATCATGGTAGACACCAAAGTGAAGCCAAAAGGGCAGCCACTCAGCATTATGTTGCGTCGGTCAATGACAACTGACGCAACGCTGATATTCTGTGGGACCCTCTATCGGTTTATGGGTGATGCAACGGCCATATCACAAGATCTACTCTAAACAACTTCCTCTAAATTCTACAGTTCGATGGTGTGGTAAAAAAAAAGAAGGTAACTGGAGTCTCTCGCTTTATTTAAAGGGTGTGTTCAGAAGCCCTAAATAAATAAAATATAAATAAAAATATATATTATTATTATAAGAAACGAAAAGTAATGAATAATAATAAAAGTATCATACATATTACACTAGATACGCTTAATACTAACTCTCTAATGAACAAGTATTTTAAACGTCACTTTTTTACTCTTATATTTTTCTTCTTCTTGTAGGTTTCACCCGCGTTTCATTAAAATCTTTTATCCTTCGGGAATGCGGAAATTCCTGGAATAAGAATCCTATATCTCAAGTTGGACTAAACTGCACGCAATATGCAAATTTTATAAAAAAACATTAGTTTCTGAGTTCATCGCGAAATAACAAAGTTACACGATCTCTTAATATAGGTAATCAGAGCGTCAAAGGTTAAATAATCCTCATTATAGGTTTACAAACGGTGTTAACATGATATTTTCTTTCACCGAAAGCTCAAACTTTTTGTAGCAATGAGCCATACGTCGCCTAGCTTGTAAAATATACGTATCTATTTACATCTGAAGAATTTTATGGTGTACTCCTGTAGGAAAACCACGTTATATTCGCTCGTTAAATGATATAGGATGCACATTAACCGGTATATATTTCCCCATTAAATCGCCTTAAAACCTTGGGGCGTGAACTTGCTACAGTTTATTTTTATCTTCACAAACAAAATTACCGGTTGAGACCTTTGAACCTAAACAAATCCAATTAATTTTGGCTTCACTGCGTTTACTTTTCGAAATAAACATTACAAGCTGTTCGTCGGTACCTAGTGTAACCCAATTAATAGCCGAAAAAAAGTAATTAAATGTTGCCCGAACAAAAAACGAGAAAACTGAAAGCAGCTTTTTTTTAATAGGGTCGTCAGCTAGTTTTATTATTTACAAGCTGCCCTCCGCAGTTTGACTCCCGTTACCGATGGATATATCTTATCCCGGGTTAAAAAAAATCTGGAACAATGTAGCATTTAAATGGTGAAAGATTTTTTGAAATCGGCCCAGTAGTTTTTGAGTTGATTCGTTACATAGAAATATTTATCTAACAGTCTTCTTCTTCTTCTCTTCCTTATCCCACGCTAGGTGCACGGCACAACATGTTTTCTTCCACTCCGCTCTATCACTAGTCGTCTCAGTACTCACACCTTTCATATGCATATCATTCTTCACTCAGTCCATCCATACCTTCTTCGGCCTTCCTCTACTTCTATATCCATCCACACTCATCAGAAATATTTATCTAACAGTAATATTATTTATTATATCGACACAAAGAAGGATATCGTATTATTTTAATTATGTTATGACGAAACCTTTTCTTAGTATTTCGCTACAGTGGAATGAAATTAGGCCGTGCAAACTACTTTTTTTTCTAGCTATTGGTATCAAAAACTAATAATTTCCACTGTGGTCAGTTATTATGATTGGCAGGAACAAAGAGGACTCAATAAGTGCTAAAACCGCCCGATATTTGTAGACCCGTCATAAGTAGCTAAACGAGTTGAGGATGGGGTTGCCATTTTGAAATATCCTCTCAAAAAAGCCGAGTAATATCCTATCCCCGCGAATTTACACATGTCGAGCTTACACACAGGGAGCTTATCATTTCCCAGGTTAAAAAGTATCCGTAAGTATGTAGTATAAATGAATTTTATTAACAACAAATGTACAAAATATACAAACAAATGTACAACTATAATATATAAAAAACTTCGAGGCTGCCGCTGCTGCCGATCGGCAAGGTTCCCAGAAGGCTGGCAGCGTTTTCTCTTTGGATGGCAAAGCTGATGCGTTGGCGGAAAAAGCTCCCCGCCCATAAAAGTATCCTATGTTTCATTCTACTTGTGTGCCAAGTTTAATCAAAATCCGTTCAGCCGTTTTTGCGTAATTGAGAAAACAAACAAACAAACAAACAAACTTTCAAATTTATAATATTAGTAGGAGAACTAGCAAAACTAGATCGATGTATAAATATTTTTATTTTTATCTCGTATATCTACTAATATTATAAAGAGGAAAGATTTGATTGTTTGTTTGTTTGCATTGAATAGGCTCTGAAACTACTGGACCGATTTCAAAAAATATTTCACAATTAGAAAGCTACATTATCCTTGATGAACATAAAAAGGGAAAAGATAAGATCCCATGGGAACGGGGGTGAAGACGCGGCGAATGAATAAATAAAAATAGACCAAATGCTGAAAACGACGAGCGACCCTAGCCTGATGGACGCGACAATGTAGTTTGATTGAAGGGGTGCCTTTATCGGGTTTGATATTGATGCGACCGCGGCGGGGCGGCGAAATGATTCTGATTGACTTTTTTCGATTTATCCTCTTATTTAGTTTCTTGATCATAGCTTTTACTAATTCGTTTTATAATTATGTAAATAATAAATCAGACAATCAATTTTAAAAGTCACTTTTTTGTCTTCTATGTTACGGAACCCTAATAAGTTCGAGCAACAGCCAAATGTAACTGCACGTGAAGATTATAATAATAAAATATCTCAAACCAAGTAAAAAAGGTGGACTCCGCGTACTTAAAGTGAAGCACAGTAAAGGAAGCCGAATTTGTAAAAGGAAGCCGATCGCGTTCCTGTGCGACACAAGTCACGCGGGATAACGTACATGCAGGTCACGCACACAACTTGGTGCACGTTGCTTCACTTCATTGGAGACTATTGTTTACGTATGCTCCTTCTACCTTTTTTATTAGTTCTATGACTGGGGTGTGTTTATTTTTGCCGACACTCGAGTACGGTCGTACGAAGCTGTAGCTGATCTAGGTTCTCAAAAATATCCCACTTAAATGTTCTAGTAACTATTAAAGTTTTACACTGTTAGAGACCAACGTACGCCTATTTATGAGACAAATAAGTTTTATGTGGTAGTAAAAAATGTTGGGTAGTTATCATTGAGATAGCACAACGTGCTAGAGGTGCCACCGCACTTCTATAGAACTCAGACTTAAATAAAAAAAAGAAACCGTTTAAAAATAAATAAAATTCACGATAAAAAATAATTACCTATTACCTAAAGGAGATTATTTTTGTCATACAATCATTTTGTATAGAATGACTTTTTTGATAATAATTATACCTATATCTCGAGATCGGATTGACTGATGGTCTAGATTCATTTTTTTTTATTTTTTTTATTTATTAAAATAAAGGACAAAGCAAATTATTAATATTAAAACATCACAAAAACCTCAATAGGTTTGTCCGGATGTTGAGACACTTATAAGCTATCTTAATACTACACACATTGTACATTATTAATTTTATAACAAATTGGACCCGGTAGGTGGCGCTGGAATCGGGTTCTAAGTTTTGTTTTAATTTCAGGGCAGAAAAACATCTGCCGGGCCCACTACTTAGTACAATATAATAATCTTTCAGCAATATTAAACAAAAGGGATATTTGGCGTTCCAAAATGTCATTCATAAATTCTTCAATAGTGCTGTAAGCTTTGAACATTACGTTGGCCCATTCAATTGTGGCGAAGTCACCGCATTCCAATCAGCCACTCGCCAGGCGCTCAAACTAAAACTCATTTATTCAGTTATAGTAGCTGATAAAGAGCTTATGAACCTTGCATTTTACTACCACTAGTTTGCACCGACAACAATCTTAGCATTCGTATTTTTTTTTACACATATTTAATCTTATTATCTTTTGTCCGTTAACAGTTTGGAGTATAGGTATTTACATATTGATTTAGATTATTAATTTTCTTGCAATAAGCGAGGTAAACCTGGGATATATGCCTTGTTCCATAGCTAAGGAGACGTTTCTATTTAAAAAATCATCTGCTAGGCCATTTTCATAGAGACTTTTTATCGTCATTAATGAAGCAAAGACAAGATAAAAGAAGACTGTAAAAAAATAGCACCAAGCGCAATAACCGAGGCATAAAAAAACAAACCTTTGCACCAGGTTGGTCATTTAAAAAAAGACCTCGAAAAGCGTAAATTTTTGTACTGGACATTTCATAGTCAAATCTGTTTATACTCAACTAGCTGTTCCGCGTGGTTTCACCCATGTTCCCGTGGGATCTTATCTTATTCCGGGATAAAATATAGCCTATGTTAATCTGGAATAATGTAGCATTCAAATAGTGAAAGAATTTTTAAAATCGGTCCATTACTTTTTGAGCCAATACGTTACAAACATACTTACATACAAATCTTTCCTCTTTATAATATTAGTAGTGAGTATAGACTACAAGCTGTTAACGTATATAGGTCGACTTCCTGCTCCTGTTGTATACAGAGTGTTCACTAGGTTCACTATAAATCAATAATATTTTCAAGCGCATAGTCAATGTCACTATAACAGTTAAAACAATTATTTCTCTGTATAGCGTAAGAGATAAGCCAACTAACTCAACTATCTGAGCTACGCCGGATAGTGCTTTCCACTGTAGCATAAAGTGCGGGAAACCGAGCGTGGAACTTTAGACCCTGGCAGCATTTATAAAGCCTTTATTTAAATGATTTAGATAATGAGATGTTATTTGTGATTCACACGTGAAAAAGGTGGCGTAACTATCATACCCTGCCCACAAATGCGAATAGAAGAAGAATTTAGAATATTTATTTTGAATGAAAAAGTGGTATACAAATTAGTTGTTGTGTTATTTATAATGCATTCTCAGCTTTCACCAGTAACTGGCATAGCAACGTTTACAGAATGATTAAATAGTCTCTACTTCATACAATATAAAAAAAAATAAAAAAAAACCTAAACCTTGCGAGATAAAATAGTAGATTGTTATACAAGGAGCTAAAATGACCCATTATATACGAGGTAGTAAATAGAAACCGAGTTTTAATGGGTTTTAGCGCCGTGTGTTATATACTATACTTTTCACTACGATTGCGAGAAAATAAAACAATCCAATACAATATGAAATATGTAGTTTATAATGTCTTTTTTTTGTTTCTTCTGTAGCCGCAACACATTGCATGCATTCTACCAAAGATCGCCGATTTTAGTTCCATTTTCAAAACTAAAATGAAGTTCTTTTTTTATGAAACAGTAATAATTCGAGTTAAAGACTCATGATTATTCTACTTATGACTAAAGACTTTTTCGTTTTTGTAGGCTCATTGTCATTTGACACACAAAAATTAAAAAAAAAAAAACTTTTTCCCCTAGAGGAAGAATTGCTATTTTTTCTCCGCTCTGGTACGCCATAATGACGGTCTTTTTGAGCAAGAGGAGTGAAAAACATATTATGTAAAAACTTTTTTTTAAATAATCTATTTTTATTAATGTCTAGTCTACTTTCTTTTTGTGTATAAGACTTTGTTATATGTGAGAACTTTTTGAATGGCCTTCATGTTTTATGTGTATATCGTACTATTAGCTGTAAGTTTTCTTAAAATAATAAAATAAAATAAATAATAAAATATTAAGTCATCATGATTTTTCCTAAATATCACTTTATACATGCTTAACACATAACTTTGCGATGAAGATATTTTAGAAACCACTACGCGATGATGGCTTTTTATATCTCTACTAGCTGTCCCCCGCGGTTTCACCCGCGTTCCCGTGGAAACTTTTATTTTATACAAACCTTACAACCTTACAATAACGAATACATAAAACAAAGAATCATCTAATTTGGTGCAGTCATTCGAATGTTATAAGCGTAGGTACATACATTTCGAAGATCCATTTTTATTTTAGATAGATATAGATGGTGGCAAACAAGCTTATGGCCTATCTGATGGTAAACAAGCGGTTACCGTACCCTTTTTATTAAATAGATCATCCAACAGACTGTTAAAAAAATACCATGAAAAAAGCGCTTTCATTTTTCAATTCGGGACCCTAAAAATGGCTCGCGGAGGAGAGTCGTTAAGGAAAATTGAAATCCTCAGATCATCCGAAGTATATTATTACAAAGAGTTTGTCCTCATGATTAAACATAAATAAACACAACAAATAAATGTAAGGAAACAAAATTGTGTAAGCCCTTAAGGTATTGAAACATAATCCTGAATGTTTCCTTAGCCAAAAGAACTGTATCAAAAAGAAATGTACGTAGACTGTTTATTGAGAGTGTTTTCCGTAATGGAGTTTTAGACGAAGAAAATCACTCGGAGCGAGGAAATTAAAAACACATGATGGTATATTTATTTCAAAATCTTATCTTCTGTCACGCTACAGGTCGTAGGTTTGACTCCCACCCGAGACATACATAACGTTTTAATAAATAATACCTTGATGACGCTCGTTTTCCCCCTGAGCTATCATAACCTGTCTGATAAGAGAGAAATCTACCTTGGTATTCTAATGATATTGTAGCAGCTTTTCATTGCCTGAAAAACGGATAGTACGACGTTTTCTAAAAATTAAACCTAGCTTATCAATTTGTCGTGCCCTATACTAAATTTCATGAAAATTGTTACAGCCGTTTCCAAGATTCCGATTCTATATTTATATAGGTATATAAAACCTTAAAATAAATCACCTAGCAGACCGCGGTCAACCAGAAGTACACAGTGCAAGTAATATTGTAACAGAAATATATAAATATCTCGAAAATTTTCGAGATTTTGGTAGATGACCCGCTCACCTATCTCTCCCTTAAGTTTGTCGTACTTACCGGACACCCTGTATATGAATATATCCTATTCTACTAATATTATAAATGTGAAAGGATGTTTGGATGTGTGTGAAGATGTATGTGAAGACGTTTGTTACTCTTTCACGCAAAAACGGCTGAGCGTATATTGATAAAACTTGGGACCCAGGTGGTTCATATCCTGGAATAACACATAGGATACTTTTAATCCTGGGAAAAGGTAAGATCCCTCGGGAACGCGGGTGAAACCGCGGGGCGGAAAACTAGTCTACAATAAAGAATGTGGGTGCATGTGTTTTGATGAAAGATTTTGTTTCATACATCGCATAAATACAGCATATTATTTTATTAAAAGAAAACACAATAACATGAACCGAAACAAAATAAAGGACTTAAGGAAACTTTCCTGCCATTAGCAGGGGAACAAAAAATGGAGAGGGTGTCTTGGCCTCAAAACAAAATGACTTGCGAATACAAAGCTCTTGTAAGTTTATAAATAAAGTGGAAAGTTAGATTTCTTCCTTAACATCAATCTAAGATAAACGCTTAATTTAAAAGAAAGATGTCTGCTATGCAAGGATTCATACTTTGTTTTCGTATACATTCGTTCAATGGCTCGCAAGCTTTGGTTAACTTGCGATGGCGTCGCTCACTTCCCTACAATATGGCTGCCACAAGCGTCATGCTTGTGAACAAGTGCTGCTTGTGGGGGCTGGTCTGCTTCTCTTATTGTTTACAAAGTCAGTCATAATTAAATTCTATAGATTACTATTTTTGCCGCCATAACATGCAATTATTGTCAGTGAGACTAGATAATAGTTATTTGTTATACAAGAGTGGAAAGTTGTTTATTAACCGCGTGCTCAATTTTGATAACCGAGCAAGCGAAGGATTCTAAAATTGAATCAAGAGCGCAGCAAGGGATTCAAAAATTAGAATCCTGAGCGTAAGCGAGGGAATCAAAAGAGCACGAGGTGAAAAATCTTTGCACTCGAGTGCAACACGTAATTTTTCATCCCACCTCAGCGAGGAAATGACTAAATGCAAAAAAAAAATGGCGCGCGCAAAGCAAATTAAAAAAAAAGTATACCAAGAAGGTTCCGAGTCTGAGTTTTTGACAAATTTAAAAATGATTCTTTAATTTGTCAATTTTTTTTTATGTATTTTAATGTATTTTAACTAATACATAGTTTAAGAATAAAATTGTTAAACATTTGAAAAAAAAAAACAATATAGTCAGATGGTCCAAAAATATTTTTCCCCGATGTGGCTGATACGGTCCAATTTCCGCAACATTGCGGCAGTGCGCCACGCAAATAATATAAAAAATGTTAAATGGACAGTTATCATTCAGACTACATGCACTACTAGACTACTAAACGGTGGTAGGCTAATTGTTAGTACTCGACTGGCTACCACCCTCAAGTTGAAGATCACGTGCACCATCGTAGACCACATCGTCACATTTTTTGTTTTAGTTTACTATGTAGGTAACTAATGCGGGTTATAATTTTTTATGTATTTTTGTATTAGTTTAAGAATAAAAATTGTTAAATATTTGAAAAAAAAATCCAAAAATATTTAAAAAATGTAACCTTGCTGAGTTTCTTGCCGGTTCTTCTCAGTAGAAGGCTGACTTCCGAACCGGTGGTAACTTCTGTAATTCGACCTTCATAAGTGCCCTTCTAGGGCCAAAACTGAATAAATGGTTTTGACTTTGGCTTTGAATTTGGCTTTGACTTTGGCTTTGATTTCGACTTTGTCTTTGACTTTGATGTATGATAAATTCAGAACCATGGAGGGAGAAGTAAATAGGTTTAATGATGATTTTAATTCACAAACATCGTGCACACGATGTTCTATTTACTTTATCCTCTAGAGGATAATAACGGCTTTTACACTCAGATATCGAAGAGCAAAAATACTCTTTCCGAGATGGGGGGATGAAAAATAAATTATTGAATGTAATGTAAGTTGTTTTTGAAAACAGTAGTTTCTGAGTTTATTGCCGGCTGTTCTCAGCAAAAGCAACCTTTCGAACTGTGCATTAGAGTCTGACTATTCATAGGCTGTGAAGGCCTATTTGGATGAATAAACATTACAGGATAAAAACTATCCTATGTCCTTCTACAAGTTCCATATTCTATCTCTATACCAAAATTCATAAAAATCTGTGGTTTAAGCGTGAAAAGGTAACAGACAGACAGACAGAATTACTTTCGTATGGATATGCATATACTTAGGTGAGGTTAAAATTTTGAGAAATATATAATACTCACAATACAATATTTAGCTTCCGTAACGCATTCTTCCAGGCTAGTGGCGCTGCGGTTGTTGCACGGAGTGATTGAACCCACACCATCGCTGTACTGACCGCACTTCCAGCACTTGATGCCGCTCGAGAAACCAGCTAGGGACAGCACGGTGATGATAACAGCCAGCGTTGTGTTAGACATTATCTGGAAAGGAAATATTTCGATAACGCCCATGTGCGCTTTTTCACGCATTGCTGTTTTTTATATAACCTATTTCCTTTTTTAACGTTTCGTCAAAATACATGATTGCGGCATCTCAAGTATTGCAACAAAAAAAGATACAATAAACTAGCTGTCCTCCGCGATTTCACCCGCGTTTCCGATTGATCTTATACTTTCCCGGGATAAAAAGTATCCTATGTGTTTTTCCAGGATATGATCTACGTGTGTGCCAAGTTTCATCAAAATCCGTTCAGCCGTTTTTGCGTGAAAGAGTAACAAACATCCATCCATCTATCTATCCAAACATTCACATTTATAATATTAGTGAGATAGTGGGATATGTAAGCCTCTATTAAAATACTAACAGAATATGCTTGGAAGTTCTTCACACCTCAAATTATGCGGGACTTGTAACCAAATCATTAATATGTACTACAAGGTCTACAAGCCTAGATATTTACACGTGACATAAAGAGATATGTATTCTAATATTAGTACAGAAGAGCGGTCAGATAGGATATGTTAGGATCATAAGTTTTATTAAAAGTACTTACATCATCATCATTATACTAATACGTGAAGAAAAAACTTTGTACCCCTTTTTACGAAAATGAGTTTATATGGAGAAGGAGTGCAGAAAGCTAATCTTCTATTAATTATATAAAAATGAATCCCTATTTCCTTGGTCACGGCATCACGCTTGAACGGCTGGACCAATTTCGCTAATTCTTTTTTTGTTGTATTTGTTTTACTACTTTGTAGTACCCGACTGGCTGGCTACCACCCTCAAGTTGAAAATCTGTCGTCAAAACACCTATCGGTGTGTTCCGACAGCTGCACTTGAGAGCCAGTTCCCATCTAGGCTAGGTGTGCTTACCATCTTCGGCCACATCATCACTTACCATGGTGAGATTGTGGTCAAACACAAGCCTATCCAGAATAAAAAAAAAGGAGAAGGTTCTTATGAAAGAAAAAAGTATGAAAGTTGCGCGGAACATTAGAAAATTCGGGAAAACTTAACGACCATATTCAATTTTCTAAATATTGTTTAAAACTGATGGTTCCAAGTTTCTTATTTTCATTTCATGGCAGGACAACGTCTGCCGGGCCCACTAGTATTTTTATAAAATATGCTTTAGAAATAAATTAAATTAATAAAAAAAATCATTACACACACTACCATGCGTTTGACACACACACACATATCCTCCTCTGTTTGTCAACCGATAAACTTTTTTTTATTGAAGAGATTTTTTTTCCTAAAAACTTTTTGGTCGAATTTCGATCAGAGGGCGAGACTAGTTACTTAGTTATTTGCATAACAAAATGCCATCGCAGGTAAAACCGTTGAAAAATAAGCGTTCGCAAAACTTCGTCAGCAAAACGGAAAAAAGTAATGAACTAAACTGCTGTCTTTTATTCCTATTTTCAGTACCAGTTAGTAATCGGCTAGCCTGAAATTCAGGTAGACTTGTTTTTATTATTCGGTACTCGATTCATGTTGAAACGGGACGGAATTCTGCTTTAAATTTGTCTATGGGGATGTGGAAACTTTACCTATGCATCTGGAAAATTTGCAGACTAATTTTAGTGTCATATTTTAATGCTTGTTTTGCCTATTTAGATTTGATAGTGATGCAAATTAGTTTCGCCATCGTATAATTACTTTTTAAACGACTTCATAAAAGAAAGTGTATGTTCAACTGTATGTTTTTTTTTTAATTAATCTTTTTCTTCGCCTGGCTAGCTACTACACTCAAGTAAAAAATCTGTCGAGAACATATTGGCAATCCCCTTGGTATTGCTATAGGGCCTATAGTATAGGCGACTGTATTCGTTTACCATCAGGACGTGGCACGACTCTTAACATAAAAAAGGCGTTTTGTCCTCAAGAGGAACTACTGCAACACATCGACAGGTGCGGGCGACAGATTTTCAACTTGAGAGTGATAGCTAGTCGACTATCACTGACTGTTTTTATTATTATCATCTTCTTAAAACACTATCGATAAACCCGTCACACGCACTAAGCACATCACTAGACCGTCAGATAAGATAAGATAAGTGTTAATGACCTATGGTAATGAAAGGATGGAACGATATCTCGGAGACGTTCCCACAGAGATGAGATCCCTGAGAATGTCTTCTATTATTCAATTATCTGCCCCAACTCCACTGGTTTTAATGCCATTATCAAACTTTGCGTACTTAGAGGCTTTGAAATTTGAATTCTGCATTTGGATTAGTTGGTATACTTACTGAAATGTTTTTTTATCGTGAACTAAATATTGAAGATTATCGTGCTGGTGGGACGATGGTGCTAAAACAGCTACCTATAAATACAGGGATCGCAATTCGAGTAAAAAAACCAGTCAAGTGCGAGTCTGACTCTATACTGAGTAGGTATTTAAATGGTTCGTTCATCACGGTATCGAGCATCGAATATTTTTTCAATTTTTTTCCGGATTTAATTGTAGATTTACGGTTTATGGATTTATTCCTTTTCTTGTGCTACATGACATTCCTTCTTGCCAAATTTCATGGTTCTAGGTAAACGGGCGTATCTTTTGTTTGCTTTGACTTAGAAGTTTGATATTTCACTACATCTAGGGTATGCAACTATGCAGGCCTGAGTATTTTGATATTAATTTCATGATTCTTCCATGCGTCCCTAAAAAAGCGTCTTGATAGACGGACGGATGGACATCAAAGTGATCCTATAAGGGTTCAGTTTTTTTCCTACCGCTAAAAATATAAACAATATATTTTTCAATTGTAAAATCTTTGAATAAAGTAGGTACTTTACAGATGAATAATCCTACAAATCCAACTATCCTAAAAACCTACTATCATACTTCCTACTAATCCCTAATAATATTATACACGCGGTTCCGTAGCGACTAATCGGATTTGAATGAAACTTGGCTGAGAGTTACAATATATTCTGGAATAAAGCAGGACCGAACGGCACCGTCTCCATATTATATTTAATAGATAAATGATGCAAACTAAATATCACATAATTATGTCTTTTTAATAAAAACAAGTTATTTATTTTAGTATTATATGTAATACCTACAGCTATAACAATTGACATCATTGAGGAAAATACAATTTCGAAGGAATTTAAAGGTACAATTTATGAAATTATTTTTAGGGTTCCGTACCCAAAGGGTAAAAACGGGACCCTATTAGGTACCAAGACTTCGCTGTCTGTCCGTCTGTCTGTCACCAGGCCGTATCTCAAGAACCGCGATAACAGTTGAAATTTTCACAAATTATGTATTTCTGTTGCCGCTATAACAACAAATACTAAAAACAAAATAAAATAAATATGTAAGGGGGGGCTCCCATACAACAAAATACGTGTTTTTTTTGCCGTTTTTATTTTTATTTCCCATTGCCGTGCGTCTGTTTGTCCGATGATGGAATGGGCTTAACGGAATAATGTCGCGTAAGATTGATTTCAGATATTGTCCAAGTAGACTATGAATATATGAATGCAGTTCAAGGTTATTGACCTCACAAATACCTTCCTCATAACATCCAGACGTCATCCAAATATTAATTTGGCTATTGTTTTACCAATATTTCTAATAGAGCACCTCGTAAAGTTTCGGCGTAACATTAAAATTTCCTTCGCTGCAAATCCTCGATTTTGGCTGAACGCCAAATATAGCAATATTGTAAACTCAACCTTATGCAACAGTTTATGTGAGTTATTTTTAATCCTTTGCTTTTCGAGGGTCCGTAAAGTGATGGCCCGGTTTCAGTGTACCGAACAGAAGGCTTTGTCGTCCAAATTTATCAATAAGGCATGATTAATGTTTCGAAAGAAAAAATATATTGTCCATCTCACAACTCTACGTCTCTTTCACTAACTCGTAAAATATAATAAATTAGTACCACGGGACATGCTAGTTAGGTTACACTAATATAGGGACAGAAACGATTTGATCTTTTGTTTATTTGTATGTATGTTTGTCACAATAAACACTTATATGTAGCTTTCTAGTGGTGAAAGAATTTTTCAAATCGGTCCAGTAGTTTCAGAGCCTATTTAATGCAAACAAACAAACAAACAATCAAAACAAAGAAAGCTACAGTATCAGCGAGCAAATGGGCTAAATTTAATTTGAATACCTTCAGGAATTCGGCTGAAACCGCGTGACGGAAAGCTAGTACTTTAATAAAAAATCATTTCATTTATATTTTTTATGGCGATGATAGCTCAGTGGTAGTGACGTCGGATACCGCGGTGGAGGCCGTGGGTTCGAATCCTACAATGAGCTTTCGGTGAAGAAAAACATCATGAGGAAACCATGGCACGGTGGTAGGGTACTTTGTAATAGCCGACTGGCTGGCACCCTCAAGTAAAAATTCTGTCGCCAAGCACCCATCGGTGTGTTCCGACAGCTACACTTGAGAGCCAGTTCCCATCTAGGCTTTGTGTGCTTGCCACATCATCACTTACCATGGTGAGATTGTGGTCAAACACAAGCTCATATACAGAATTTAAAAAAATACAAAAATTTCCCCCGTCAAATAACCAGCACATTGGTGGCAATGCGGAAAATATAAACATTTGTTTTGTAGTGATCATTGTGCGGCTTGCATTGTTAGCGGGCCCTCGAGCCCTCGAGCCCTCGACGACTCTCAGAGCAGAGGTCTACCTGCCGGCGAAATAATTAAAAATAATAATAAATAACGCCCCTGGACTACGTTTTATTAGTAAACGCTGTTTGCTAAGTAATTTCACACTTGTTGCCTTATTGTGTACTAGCTTTCCCCCGCGGTTTCACCCGCATACCCGAGGGATCTTATCTTTTTCCGGGATAAAAAGAAAGATAAAAAGCCTATGTGCTATTCTAGACTATAATCTATCTCTATACCAAATTTCATCCAGATCCGTTTAGCCGTTCTGGCGTAAATGAATAACAAACATACATCCATACAAACATACATCCATCCAAACTTTCACATTTATAATATTAGTAGGATTAGGCAAGATTTGATATAAATATGCTATATGCTAAATAAAAGCTTATAGAAACGAAGGTCCCTGAAAATTTATTAGACAATTTAAAAAATGCTGGGAAAACGACGATCCTCCTTTCTTTTCAGACCTTTTTAACCGACTTCAAAAAAAAGGAGGAGGTTCTCAATTCGTCTGTATGTTTTTTTTTTTTTTTTTTTTTGTTTGGTGCAAAATAGAACCACAAGCTTAAAAATTTAAGTTACTCTTAACCTAGTGTCTACTCATAATCCTTTTCGTAGTTTGCCACTAGTGTACCGACTAGACAGTTAACTTCTAAACAATGCTCTAAAGGCCTCCATACACGTAGCGACTGAAAGGTACGCTCGGTTCATCGGTTCTGTTAGTAACTGGTGCGTAACGCGTTAGTAATTAGTTTCAAGTCCCACTACGTGAAGTCGCCAGACTTTTTTTTATTTTTTTATGTCACTAGTAACAACGAGGCAGGCGGGTCACCTGATGGTAAGTGACTACCGTCGCCTATAGACATTAGCAATACCAGGGGGATTGCCAATGTGTTGTACACCTTATTACAATGCCTTACTGGCTCTCAAGTGCAACTGTCGGAACACACCTACAGGTGCTTGGCGACAGATTTTCAATTTGAGGGTGGTAGCCAGCCAGTCGAGTACCACAAAGTACCCTACCACCGTGCTGTGGTTTCCTCACGATGTTTTCCTTCACCGAAAGCTCAAGCTCATTGTAGGATTCGAACCCACGACCTTCGCCGCGGTATCCGACGTCACTTACCACTGAGCTATCATCGCCTTAATGCTCGATTGTGTGGAAATCAAATATTTTATCTTATTAGTAGATACCATATCAAGACGAGGAGGAGTTCAAGTTGAAGTGACTAAATTTACAGTGTATAAATTCATTAAATATGCTTGGTCTTCGCACACGGCTATCTGATTCCCATCTAGGCTTTGTGTGCTTATCACTTTGGGCCACATGATCACTTACCATGGTGAGATTGCGGTCAATCGGTATCCAAATGAAAAAAAAAACAAAACTAGCAGAGTTTAGGTCATAGAAACCAGATAATTCCTGATCCTTCCTATTCCATATACCACATTTTGAAATTAGTATGATTCGACTCGGGAATAATTAAATAAATCGAGCAGTCTGGTGACTTCAAGTAGTAGGACTTGAAACTAATTACTAACGCATTACGCACCAATTACTAACAGCACCGTATCTGAGCCTACCTTTCAGTCGCTACGTGTGTGAAGGCCCTGGTAACCATAACACAAGTTGAATCTTAATTTGGTTACCAGAGTTCAACAAAACAATAGCATTTAAAAATTGTATTCTACTTACTTTTGTATATCAGTGTGTATTTTTATTGGAAATAAATATTATTATTATTATTGGTACCTAGCGTGTTTAACTAACCACGCCAACTAGCCCGCCAAGATTGGTTAGTAACCAGTTAGTAATTTCATTTATAGTTATGTGTGAGTAGGGCCTTATAATACGGCGATATGAAGTTAGAAATCTCCAACTCGATGAAAATTGTTGCCACTATTGGACTTAGGGGGGCTTTCAACTTGATTGCGTTTTCACAATCCCGCTAGTTCCCCACGCGGGACTACCGTCCCAAATACCAAATTGCAATTTACTGCCGGTCAATAACAGCATTTCTTTTTTTATTGACGCTACACGCTTGGGTTATGTCGAATTAATTCGATAAAATTAAATGACGAGTGACGGGCATTGCAATTCGATTTTATTTTGAAAATGTATTTCCATTTTCGTCATTGTTTTACGTTAGCTCAGTGGCAGTGATATCGTATAACGTGACGAAGGTCGTGGGTTCGAATCCTGCTATAAACTTGAGGTTTATATTAAGGAAACCGTATCATGGTAGTATGCACTTAAGAGCCAGTTAGTAATGATGATGGAGATGACACAAAGCCCAAAAAAGAATTGATGCAAGTAGGTAGAATATACCAGTAGGTCCTATAAACTTCCTCCATTTATTTCGCAGCTCACCTGATGGTAAGTGATTGGAGCTCGGTGTGAGTGAGGTGTTTTGTTAAACTGCGTGTATTTTATGTAAATGTATTTTTTAGTTATTTGCCAATTAAGTACTCTTTTTAGCGGTAAAAGTTATGATAAGTTTTTTTTTTAATTTTATAATTGGCATTATGTAGGCACTGTGTGAAATACCCGCATACCCGAGGGATTTAATTTTTTCCGTGATTAAAAGTATCTTGTAATAAATTCCAGGATATGATCTACCTACATGCCAAATTTCATCAAAATTCGTTCTGTAGTTTTTGCGTGATTGAGTAATAAACACCCAAACATATTTTATAATATTAGTTTTTTTTTAATTTTTCAGTGCAGGTCGTCTGTCATCTACAACAGTGCTACGGAAACTGTGTCTCTATGTTTACCATCTTGAGATATCGTGGCCAGAGGCCATATTTGTCGGCTTCCTTTCATGTTAAAACTGAAACGGTAGAACACAAGAGGGCGCTGTCACACGCATAAATATTTTAGCACACACCCTGAAAAGGTTAGCTTTTCTGCACTCGCGGTGCATTTTCAATCTTTTCCGGACTTGATAAGATTTAATTTCTCCTGCGGGCTTTGAACTTTAAAAAGTTAAAAGTTTGGATATTTTTTTTAGGAAACTGATGCACCATTATGCTATAGGATATAAAGTATCCTATGTTTTATCCCAGGATATGATCTACCACACCAAAATTTCACATTTATAAATATTAATAGTATGAATAACAGTTTACTAAAACGACTGTTTATTTTAAAATTCCTACGACCAGCCCGTCAATAATCCGGGTCGGTTATACAGACCCCATCTGCATAAACATCTCTGTTTGTCCTGAGTCTGGATGTACATTGAAAATGTAGTATATCAGTTATCTGGCTTCCATAGTACAAGCTCTGCTTATTTTGGGATCAGATGACGTGAGTGAAGAATGTTTACTATATATCCGATTGGTTGTTAAGTGGGACGGCCGTACCAATCAAACAATAGCATAACAATTGATTAGAAATTCCTCGCGAGTCTAGTTAATATTTAAAAAAAATGCCTCACGCAAGTCTCAAATCTTTAGTAATAAGTTTGTGTTATAATTTAGAAAAAAGTTTCATCCAGAAATGGAAATATTTCGAAATATTAAATCTTATAAAAAACTATTAAACCATCCAGTATCCCAAATTCTGTAACGTTAATTACTATAAAATCATAAATTGTTTGACATTGATTTTGTGATGATTATGATGTGGAATGAGCTCCCTGTAGAAGTTTTCCCTAGAGACTACAGCATGGGGTTCTTCAAAAGAGGAGTAAGAAGGTTTATGCAAGGTCGGCAACGCGCTCGTGACGCCTCTGGTGTTGCAAGCGTCCATAGGCTACGGTAACCGCTTACCATCAGGTGGGCCGTAAGGTTGTTTGCCACCTAGTGGTATAAAAAAAAAAAAATTATTTGATTAGAATATTGTTTTTGATTAAACGTAAAAGAAAAGGGCTCGTAAAAGTTACCAAAAGAATAAATATTACCAAAACTAAAATAAATTAATTATATATTTTTATTATTTTGTATTCTTCGAATTTATTTGCTTAAAATTTTGAAAAAAAAATTTACTTCACCCTTGGCTCGCGAATGGGACGGTTGTCTAAAACTAATCATAGAATAACAGGAATAAAGCAGGAATAGCAATTTGACTTCCTTTTTAAAAGGTTTTATATTTTTTATATTTAAACCAGTACAAAAGTTATATTTTCTAGTGTTTATGGGATGAACGCAGATGGGAATTGCAAGCCAATTAATTATTTATTGTAGGTACTTAACATACGATAAATTTAAAAGTTTCCTTCGCGAAACTTAAACAATGCAAAACTTACCAGAAGCGAATTTCTTCCACCGACCCAAATCACCACAAATTAATGAACAACCAAGAACTGAATTATATTTGTCTTTATCATATACCTAACTATAATCGTATTTGTTAATCCGGGTAGCGTGGACGTCCGCACGTCACCGCGCTTTTAGTAACACTGAAACGACAGTATTTTATATATCCGTGAACTGAAACTGAACCGGGTTTGCCGGGTGGCTTCGTACCACCAACCACCTACCGCTAGTTGACCTCTCACACTTCACTATACATTGGCTTTTAGCTTTGCTGAAGCGCATATGAAGATAGGTCGCTGTAAAATGGTTGGGAAATGTTGCGGCTTTTTGCTACAGCACTGTCTTTTTTTTTAAGAAGATTTTTGGCCTGGTATCGAGAACTTTAAGCCATTTCTTTATTTTAAATATTCATATTTTATGTTTAGTCACGTTTTATTGTCACTTTCACTGTAAAGTTTAGTCCTCGTCCATACAAGTCCGGTCTAACTTTAGTGAAATTGGCGGCTATTCCACTAAAACATTTCATGGACTTTTTGGGACAACCTGGAAAGTCACGATACACGCTTTCATTTCATTTCACTACACTTGTGCACTTACATTGATCTTTATTGGACAAAACACCACCGAAAATATTCAATAAAACTCAAAATACCACTATGTCTTTCGAGTGCGTAGATCACAAAACAAATAAAAAAGGTAGAAGGAGCGTACGTAAACAACAGTCTCCAATGAAGTGAAGCAGCGTGCATGAAGTTGTGCGCGTGACCTGTACGTGCGTACGTTCCCGCGTGACTCGCGTCGCACAGGAACGCGATTGGCTTGCTTTTTCAAATTTAGTATCCTTTATTGTGTATAAGTGCGCGGGGCTCTATCTACCTTTTTTGTTTGGTCTGTGGTATGTCTATTTTTTTGGTACGCTCTGTAGTCTAAACGGTTTTACGGATTTTAATATATGATTCGTCTTAATGAGAGTACCTACCTGTAAATATGACTTAAAAATAGTAATAAAATTTAAAGGTGTGAACTAAACAAAATTAAATATAATCCCTGCAAATAGACCTTTACCAACTTTTAAATTATAGAGATTATTTTAGTTGATATTTTAACTTGAGTTTTACTCTCCAAGTTCGGCAACACATCGGCAATTACCCTGGTATTGCACATGTCCATAGGCGGTGGTGACCACTTACCATCAGGTGGACCGTCTGCCTGTTTGTCAACTTCAGGACATAAATAAATAACTTTGTAGTATCATGGTCTATTCACATTTTGTTATTTCATGTTATCTTATCAGTAATATTAATTAAGAACTTGATTCCCGATTCCTGTTCCGCTAATTGTTTTTGTATGAAGTTTTGGGACACCCTTTCCATTACAGCGCCAAGGGTTAATTAAATTAATTCCCTGAAAATTAATAATAATATGAATAGCACAAGTTAAGTTGGATTGATATAATTTTTGTGTTTATGAGGCACTGTGAATATGAACAATTTGTATCAACTTTATTGTTTTATTCAATTTATGGGACGTAATTTGATGACAGGGATCTTTTGCTATATCTTTTCAATTATAATTTGTAGTTAATGAACTGTACAGTATATCGGTTACCATCTGAAAATAGTTTTTTGAAACGAAGTTCCTTATCGCGCGTTGTGAAAGGGGGCTAGACGGAAAAAAATCTTACGAAAAATTGTCACCGACACTTTGTCTCTCTCTCTCTCTCTCTCTTATAGAAAGCAAGCCAGATATTTTCATTTCTATTCATATATATATATATATAAATAGAAATGTTTTTTATTTTTTTTATATATATATACTCTCTCGACTTATATAACTTCGTTCCATCCGGGTGTCCCTTGACACCTCTCAAGTTTTTTTAATAACTTGTTTTGAGGTTTTTGGTAAAGAAAACCATATATAAGCGACCCTTTTAGTATTTAACTGGCGGCCTACTAATTTAAAATTGATAATGGATATTAAGGATGCCAGGATAGACAACGGAACCCCAAAAATAAAAATATACCTGCACTTAACAGTCATAAGTGATAAACAATTCTATAGACCGTATAATAATAATAAAAACTCATAATAATGGAAGGTACCTACTTATCTCCAAATGAAGCATTATTATTTTTATTTCTCTTGCAAGCCATTCTATCCTTTTCTACAATGATATTATAAGACAGTAAAAAGGTGTAGGTTGATAGGTTAGAAGCGGTCCGAAAGCGGGAGGCTAAAGTGTGGCTAATTAGCCTAACTTGTCCTGTATCGTGTTGCCGTGCAATTAAAAGTGACCTAAAATAACCGAAAAATGCAATAGGTATTAAGTAATTTATGTGTGCGTTAGACTGCCATTTCTATGCCATTTTAAAGATCTAATGTTGTGTAGGTAAGATATTTAGAACTTATAATATACTAGGTGTCCTTCGCGGTTTCACCCCGGGATAAATATATAGCCTATGTTACTCAAGGATAATGTAGCTTTCTAATGGTGAAAGAATTTTTAAAATCGGTTAAGTAGTTTTTCATTTAAATAGTAAAAAACAAACAAATAAAAATCAAATATTTCCTCTTTAAAATATGTTCAGATTTGCTATTCTATGTTACAGAAGTAATATATCTATCTCACCCATCGATATATTTGAGAGCAAAGGGATTGCAAGCTAATTTACGATGGATGTTTAGTCCGAGATTAACCTTCAGGTATAAACCGGAGTTATCTACGGGTCTTAACATCTTAGTTTATTGCTTTCCGTTGCGAAAATATTACTCTTTTTACAATATTACATTAAAGATTTTATGTTGTAAGAGATGAGGAAAATATTAATGTGATGGTAGGTGAAAATTAAAAACGTGAAATATTAATAAAACTTGACCTGGCGGCTGACTTGTACGGGCGATGACTTACTTTACTGTGAACAAAGAAAAAAGTTTAAAGTCTTTGACTGTGAATGTGATAGCGTGAGTCCTACTTCCTACTACTAATGTTTATTACTCTTTCACGCAAGTTTTTGCCCGGGAAAAGATAAAATCTCTCGGGTATGGCATAAAATTATTAAATATTTTGTTTTGGGACATAGATCCAAAGTCATTTCATTGTAATATTTATTTATTCCTCAACCAATTTCTCCGTAGTTCAAAAAGTACTCCGTGTTCTTGGAGGTTACAACCAAAGAGAACGTACAAACATTTTTCCTTTTTATACTGTGACATTGGTCACAAGTCCATCGAGCCTAAATATTCTAACAAAAATAAAAATAACTTGAAATTGGCAGAAATACCTAATCTAAAGGACGATTGCCATCAAATGTTATTATAAAAAAAAACAAAATTGAAATCAGTTCATCTGTTCGGGAGCTATGATGCCACAGACAGACACACACACAGACACGTCAAACTTATTACACCACGTCGTTTTTGCGCCGGGGGTTAAAATAGGCATCCAATGCGTTTTTAAATATTTATTTTGGCAACAGACAGTCATACAATATTTTGTAAATAGGTAGGATAGATACATTGAAAATAGGTACAGTTCCTGACCTTGAGATGTAAATAACTAAATATAGAACAACATCAGATCACTAACCTTATAAATATACACAACGCAACGTTAATTCACCCCTAAGTATTTATTTTCGTAAAGCGCCGACAGATTCTTATAATGTTACCCTTGCATAAATATCTTCCAAGGTCTAAAATGGCTTTACCATTGAGCTATGCCTAAAGTAGGATACTGTACTCCCAATTTTCACCATAGCGTAGGTACAGCTATTACAGAAAATAATTTAAACTAAATTAATTATTCAAACTTTTTTATCAACACGGGACTCGTCCCATTTTGGTTAACCGAGCCAGCCTTTGCCAATTAACTTTCTCACAGAATTAAAAATTCAACTCCACTCCGTATCTGTGGAAGCAAATTGGTTTCTTTTCACTCAACGATTGATTAATGACTTTTGGAATGGTGTTATTTAAGTGTTTGACAGTTTGAATAATTACGAACGAAGAGAACGAGGGGAAATCCTTAGGGTGTTTGGAGCGCACAGAGATTTGGCAAGCTTAAAAAATAAATTGCTTAATTTTTTATGGAAAATATTCTAGAGTTGGATATACAGTCTGGTAAGTATAGTAAGACTAACTTAAGGGGAGATAGGGCGGGCTACCTACCTACCAATTATACAAAAATTACCTTAGTAAAAGTGTCACAATTTTCGATATATTTCAAATCGTAAATTAAAAAATTATAAATATCTTCACCTTACTATAGCGTGGTCCTTTACTTTGAATTACATAATTTTCCTCAAAATAACTATTAAAATACGCTTACAATATCATTAAATATGTAACCATTTTATGTTGACCTTAGGCTGAATGTCAGGCTTGTCTTTGTTGTGTGAGTCCAAAATAAATGTTTTTCTTTCTTTCTTCTTTCTTTCTTTCTGAATGGAATGTTACTTTTGCCTGTTAAAAATATAAAAGATGACTATGAATTTTCATGGCGGGGAAAAAATATGTACCGGGAAAAAGATCGAATTTTATGGATAAGATATTTTGATGATAGAGTTTGAGAATAGAAACGTGTCGGTGGAATAGTTTAAAATAATCTACAGTTTAATTATCTTGGTAAATTTTTAACAAATATAATTATGTAGTATGCTTTCTGCTCTACATATTTTACCTATTAGAGGCTACATTGCTACGTTGCCTACGTAATTTATAGAAAAAATCCTAGCCCCAGGTTTATAGCAGTGCGTTGATTACTCATTTAGTTAGGACAAGTATTTTTATAGGGGTGTATCGCTAATTTTGCATATAATTCCAGCCGTTTGGACTTTTTTTAATGATTTTTATTGTGTGTTTGAGTGGGTCTCACATTGGTTTAGATTCACAAATAAATTGGCCAACGTTTGTCATGTAAGCTAAGGAAACAAGTGCAACATTTTGAGATGTAAAAAAAAAAGTTGAAACCATATCAAAACAAACCAAGATGAGGAATCTCCAGACACGTCGAGTAAATCCTGAAGGGACGATCCGTAGAGATTACCGCCGCACGTGACTTGGTTCGCGCTCGCTTTCTTCATGCCAATCTCATTCGTTTTGTGACTGAAAGATACCGATCAATTTGAGCTTGAATAAATTATGAAATAGTAGCCAAATGTAAGGATATCAGGGTTCCTTCGTCAAACAAGGGAATATGTTAACCATAAGTAGTTTCGAGTCATGTTCGACAATTTACTTGTGATCTTTGGCACACTTGAATAATGAAAAAGTGAAATACCACTCGCTGAATAATCACGAAATATCAAAAAGGATAAAGAACGCTAAGTAAGAAAAGTTTTTTGAAAATTAATCCCCTAAAGGGTTCCCATGGGAATGTGGGTAAAACCGCGGGGGACAATAAGTTTTGAATAAAATTTGAAAATGCTCCTCGTAAATGGAACTTTTTTAATTTAAATACCCCAAGGTATCGTTGCATATGTCTTAAAATCATTGTCAGGTTCCTTCTACGACGTTTCTTTATGATTCTCTATTTACGAAATATTAAGAGTTTAACCCAAAATTTAAAGTGGCCATTTTGCACGGGTTTCGTTTACTCCTTACAACTATTACTGTAGTATTAGATAATAAATATAAAAATCTACAGCGATATATTAAGAATGAAGTTATAAAATTGACTATCACGTCCAATGTGAAAATTTTAAGTTACTTTTAAGGTTTGTAAACAACTAAATTTAATAACGCATCAGCTTGGCCATCCAAAGAGGAAACGCTGCCAGCCTTCTGGGAACCTTGCCGATCGGCAGCAGCGGCAGCCTCGAACAAGTTTTTTATATATTATAGTTGTACATTTGCTTGTATATTTTGTACATTTGTTGTAAATAAAATAATTTGGACTAAATTTAAACAATTTTTTATTTATTTATTAATTAAAGGAAGATCTACAGCTAACAGATCCTCACGGTTAGTTAACATGATAGAAGCTATTGTGTATAAAATTCAGCTAATGATAAAGAATGAATCATTTCATTAAAGAATAACAACAAAAATGAACAATTCAATTAACCGGTAAGGGGATACAGGAATGCCCCCTCAAGAGGCCATCCATCAAATTAACCGGGGTATTAGAACCTCAGAGATGTTGGGTAAAGGGAAATAAATAGTAATTTGTCAAATGGAAGCCGGCGGACGGAAGGGAGGAACGTAATCGTACGAGACTCGCTGTAATGCGGGCTGGTTCAATACTCGAAGGCATTCATTAAAACAGTTTGTAAAACTGCGCTGAGAATTAATTTCACGCTCATTCAGCCAATGTCAATACAACTATAGTTTGTTTTTTAGAAACCGTGAAATACTACGGCACTTACTTTACTTTGTTGTTTCTTTTAGGGCGAAGGTCGTGGGTTCGAATGATACAATGGGCTTCAGCTTTCGGTGAAGGAAAACATCGTGAGGAAACCATAGCATGGTGGTAGGGTACTTTGTAGTACTCGACTGGCTGGCTACCACCCTCAAGTTGAAAATCTGTCGCTAAGAACCTGTTAGTGTGTTCCGGCAGTTCCAATTGAGAGCCAGTTAGGTGACGGTAGTCACTTACCAGCAGGTGACCCGTCAGCTTCGATGTCATTTGTTGTATTAAAAAAACAGTTACACTTGAGAGCCATTCTTCCAAACTTTCAAATGTTCTCATATGTGACGTTAGATACTTACGAGTACCATCGGGTGAAAGGACACGTAGAGTTCTAAAATAGCAAAGTAAATTCTTAAATTCACAGCAGACCGGAAATTATTACGATGTTTATTGGAAAATGTTTCTAAACATAGTTTCTGGTGCGAAATCATGAAATGAATTTCATCGAACAATATTGCTCTAAGTAGAGGTAGCAATATTTTAGTATCACAAAGAAGATAAAATACGGGATCGCTGCTGGATTTATTTTATTATACAGTATTTTATGAAACAGTATCGAATCCAATGTCCTTAATGCACATATTACCGACTGTCGCAGTTCCTATATTTCGTGTGAATCACGTATTACATTGGAAATCAAATATTAATCGGAATACAATACATCTCACTGGGCGGTTCGGCTGTTCACTGTTTTTTTGGAAATTCTATCTTTGAGGGAGTGAAAAGGAAAGATTTTGTTAATGCAAATCTGTCATTCTACTTGTAAATTTTTGGAAAATATGACTTTCTTATTGCCTTATTTTGATATATTAACAGACATTCTTTCTTTTTTAAACACGCAACAAATTATACATGCTGTAAACATTTTTTTGCAGTAGGTATGTCAACAATAAAACTGATTGATCATTTTGTAAAAAAAATTGTAGTAACATTAATAAAGCTCTAACACACTCCGAGATCTTAATTATGTATGACTTTTTTTTTATACCACTAGGTGGCAAACAAGCTTACGGCCCACCTGATGGTAAGTGGTTACCGTAGCCTATGGACGCTTGCAACACCAGAGGCATCACGAGCGCGTTGCCGACCTTGCATAAACCTTCTTACTCCTCTTTTGAAGAACCCCATGCTGTAGTCTCTAGGGAAAACCTCTACATTCCACAGCCTGATCGTACGCGGGAGAAAATGTCTCTCAAAACGCACTGTACGCGACCAATTTGGTTCTAAGGTGTGAGGATGAACTATCTTTTCCCGGGATAAAAAGTATCCTATGTTTTATTCGAGGATATGATCTATCTGTGTGCCAAGTTTATAAAAAATCCGTTCAGCCGTTTTTCCGTGAAAGAGTAACAAACATTCACACACATCCATCGAAACACACTTTCACATTTATAATACTAGATGTTCCGCGCGGTTTCACCCGCGTTTCCGTGGGATCTTATATTTTTACGGGATAAAAAGTAGTCTATGTGCTATTCCAGACTATAAACTATCTCCATGCCAAATTTCATCCAGATCCATTCAGCCGTTCTGGCGTAAATGAGTAACAAACATACATCCATCCATCCAAACTTTCACATTTGTAATATTATTAGGATTAGTAGGACTGAACTCTTTCGGTCCCTCTCCATAGCAATAAACAAAGATACTCTTAAACATCATTAAATTTCTTTTATGACTGAGTACACAAACTAATTAACACCAGTGACAACGAGGCAGGCGGGTCACCTGATGGTAAGTGACAACCGTCGCCTATAGACATTGGCAATACCAGGGGATTGCTAATGTGTTGTACACCTTATTAAGGCGAACTGGCTCTCAAGTGCAATTGCCGGAACACACCAACAGGTGCTTGGCGACAGATTTTCAACTTGAGGGTGGTAGCCAGCCAGTCGAGTACTACAAAGTACCCTACCACCGTGCTGTGGTTTCCTCACGATGTTTTCCTTCACCGAAAGCTCAAGCTCATTGTAAGGATTCGAACCCACGACCTTCGCCGCGGTATCCGACGTCACTTACCACTGAGCTATCATCGACTAAAAGCGAGCCAAATCAGACCCGTGATATTTACTAAGGCATTAAGAGTAAGACTATGAAATCCTCTGCCCCCGCCCGTACAGTGTGTGGACTGAAGTGGATGCACAGTGTTGGTATTCTAAGCAATTTGGCACGCCGCCAAAACTTCAGGTGGTACGCCCGCTATGCATATTTCGTTTACGTTGGTATGTATGTTTTTAATCTGGGTTGCTTCTTTTATGACTGACGAATTTGCCAACCTCGCCAATTTTGTACTCGGATGTACAGTGACAGAATGAAAAGGTTCGTCGATTTTCAAATTGATTCGTTCAACGTATCGCGAGCACATATTACCTTTTGAAACTATGTTACAGAATAGACTCGAGTTAGAGAAAATAACGTTTAAGTCTTCGTTAAAAAAGCTCAAAATTATTCAGATCAAAGTTGTTTGACTCTTAACTTGTCAACCAGATTATTATTTTTGATAAACTAAAACCTTCTTGTTGGTTCAACCTGCCATTATTATTTCAGTTAAACATATTGTAAAGCGGTCAATGTCATCATTGCAAAATATCATGATTGATTCTTGCAGTAGGTACTAGTGCAAGCGAAAAGCGACTTTAAGGTGACGAACCTTTTCATTCTGTGACTGTACAATCCTACCATTCCCACTATATCCTACTAATATTATAAATGTGAAAGTCTGGATGGATGGATGTATGTATGTTACTCATTTACGCCAGAACGGCTGAAGGGATCTGGATGAAATTTGGCATAGAGATAGATTATAGTCTGGAATAGCACATAGGCTAGGTGAAACCGCGCGGAACAGCTATTGTTATTATAAGTACAAAAGGTGTAGATTTAAAATGGTTACCCAAAAATATATTACGATAATACCTAACATGTAAATAAAAAATCATATTATTAGGATTAGTCGTTTTATAATATTCAAACCTGTTGTTAGTCGCTAATAAATAAATAAATAGGTAATATCATTGACTAATATTATAAATGTGAATGTTTCTGTTTCCCGATAGTTACAACCAGAGTCTTCAAGTCACGAGTGAATAGTTTACTTCTAGGTAAGCGTGCACCATCGTAGACCGCATCGTCACCAAACATCAAGTGAGATAGTCGTCAAACTTAAACCAGAATTAAAAAATGTGTACATATTTGCTGCTCAATAATAAATCATATAATATTTTTTAACCCGGTAAACTAAATATCCCTTGAGAACGCGGGTAAAACCACGGGACTCAGCTAGTAATGTAATTCAATATGTATAGCACGAACGAAAAAACTTAGTTGCAGAATATTTCCCTTTTTTCCCCGATGTGACTGATACGGTCCCATTTCCGCAACATTGTGGCAGTGCGCCACGCAAATAATATAAAAAATGTTAAATGGACGTTTTCCATAAAGACTACATGCACTACTAGACTACTAAACGGTGGTAGGCTAATTGTTAGTACTCGACTGGCTACCACCCTCAAGTTGAAGATCACGTGCACCATCGTAGACCACATCGTCACATTTTTTGTTTTAGTTTACTATGTAGGTAACTAATGCGGGTTATAATTTTTTATGTATTTTTTTTATTTTATTTTATTTATTTTATTTATTAGGGAAAACATTTTTGTATTAGTAAGAATAAAATTGTTAAACATTTGAAAAAAAAAAGCCATAAATATTTTAAAAAATGTAACCTTCCCGAGTTTCTTGCCGGGTCTTCTCAGTTGAAGGCTGACTTCCGAACCGGTGGTAACTTCTGTAATTCGACCTTCATAAGTGCCCTTCTAAGGCCTAAACTGAATAAATGGTTTTGACTTTGACTTTGACTTTGACCTATCATCAAGTGAGGTAGTGGTCAAACGCGATACCTACCTATCTATATTAATATTATAAAGAGGTAAAGTTTGTTAGTTTTTAAGGGGGTATTCTCAGGATCTACTGAACCGATTTTGAAAATTATTTTACCAATAGAAAGTCACGTTATTAGCGAGTATAAATTAACCCGAGAAATTAAAAGATCCCACGGGAACGCGGGTGAAACCGCGGGGGACAGCTAGCATACGATAAAAAAAACATTTGTCTCCTACGTAGTGTTCCGGCAATTGCACCGTGTACAACGCATTGGCAATTCCCCTGGTATTGCTAATATTTAATAGGCGACGGTAGTCACTTACCTGCCTATGTGCTGCTTGTGGGGGCTGGTCTGCTTGAGTTTGTAGTTTACTAAGTCAGTCATAATTAAATTCTATAGATTACTATATTTGCCGCCATAACATGCAAATATTGTTAGTGAGACTAGATAAAATAATTATTGAATGTAATAGGTGTAAGTTGTTTTTGAAAAGATTAATTACTGAGTTTATTGCCGGCTCTTCTCAGCAAAAGCAACCTTCCGAACCGAGCATTTAGAGGTTGACTATTCATAAGTGCCTGTGAAGGCCTATTTGGATGAATAAATATTTCATTTCATTACCATCAGGTGACCCGCCTGCGTGGTTGGTACTAGTGGTATAAAAAATAACGAAATGCGGATAGATGGCGATCCTACTGGCGACATACAATTTGCTGAACATTATTTAGTATTCAGCTTTTGTGTACAAAGCAACACACTAGCGTTTTTAGCGTGTTTACCATAATACAAGTGTATGAACTGCACAATCGATTATTAGATAAACCTACGACTGAACGTTATAAGTAACTATATCTACCTTAAATAATATATTGTGAGTAATATTCGTTCATATACAGTCAAGTACAGTCGTCTAGTCTTCTACTAATATTTTAATTTCATTCTCTATGAAAGAGTGGAATCCCCTTACTCAGATTCCAAAACTAGATAATGTACCTATTAGTGATTAATAAAAATTAAACGTTTATTATTTTGAATTTTGAGCGTTTGTAAATATTCGTTCTTTCACCTGGCTGTACAGAATCTGATAAAAAATACTGTAAGTTTTTTTTTTTTTTTTTTTTTTATGTCACAAGTGACAACGAGGCAGGCGGGTCACCTGATGGTAAGTGACAACCGTCGCCTATAGACATTGGCAATACCAGGAGATTGCTAATGTGTTGTACACCTTATTAAGGCGAACTGGCTCTCAAGTGCAATTGCCGGAACACACCAACAGGTGCTTGACGACAGATTTTCAACTTGAGGGTGGTAGCCAGCCAGTCGAGTACTACAAAGTACCCTTCCACCGTGCTGTGGTTTCCTCACGATGTTTTCCTTCACCGAAAGCTCAAGCTCATTGTAAGGATTCGAACCCACGACCTTCGCCGCAGTATCCGACGTCACTTACCACTGAGCTATCATCGCCATAAAGATAGATTATTCCCTACAATAGCATAAGTTCAGGGAGGCATTAGATATCTGGACAATGGCCCTAGATCAGGGTTTCATAATATTAAAAATATTATCACATATAAATAAGGAAGAACTGCTTAGAAATGGTATTACACCGAAATTAGGTGTGATTGCTTAAAATCTGGATAATTAAACATACAATCACTAAATAAGAATAAATATAATTAATTGTTGAGTCTATCTTGCACATGTTTGATCTGAGGGCACTGCAGTAAAACGCATGCGGTAGCTACCAGTATAGTGGCCAATGGCGATATTGGCTGGTTGAATGGACTTGCATCACACATTAAGCCGTGGTCAGGCTATTTGCATTTGGCTAAAATTGGGATTGTAGCAATATATATATTTTTTTATTCTGGATAAGCTTGTGTTTGACCACAATCTCACCATGGTAAGTGATGATGTGGCCGAAGGTGGTAAGCACACAAAACCTAGATGGGAACTGGCTCTCAAGTGCAGCTGTCGGAACACACCGACAGGTGCTTGGCGACAGATTTTCGACTTGAGGGTGGTAGCCAGCCAGTCGGGTACTACAAAGTACCCTACCACCGTGCTATGGTTTCCTCACGATGTTTTTCCTTCACCGAAAGCTCAAGCTCATTGTAGGATTCGAACCCACGACCTTCACCGCGGTATTCGACGTCACTTACCACTGAGCTATCATCGCCTTAAAGAAGTGATAAATAAGCCTTAAAGATATGAAGTACTAACTTCTCCCGCGTTCCTAAGGGTATTAAAATAAAATATATTTAGCGCATGTTAGGCAGCATTCCATGATACAAACAAATAATAAAACAAACCTTACCTCTTTATCGTTTTAGTATAGAAAAATCTAATATCTAGTTCGGAAAAAATTTAAGGGTTGTAATTCTATAGGGTCTAAGTGCCAATTTTATGTTTTAAAGATATAACAAAAAAGGTTGTGAAATAAACTAACCAACTAATACACTAATGAACGAATTCGAAACTTCATCTGCGTGTGAGAGAATTCAAAGACACAGGCACTTGGATCCATTTGGATATTATTTTGGCACATAAATCGTATTTTTGTAATAATATCGATTTTCGGCACTTAGACCCTTTGGGCGTTTTTCCATTAGCCGGCACGGCACCGGCAACGGCACTGCCGCCGGTGCCGGTGCCGGTGCCTACCGGGGAGGATTTTAGCATCGCGCAAGGCGATGATAGCTCAGTGGTAAGTGACATTGAATACCGCGGCGAAGGTCGTGGGTTCGAATCCTACAATGAACTTGAGCTCGGTGCAGGAAGACATCGTGAGGAAACCATAGCACGGTAGGGTACTTTGTAGTACCCGACTGGCTGGCTACCACCCTCAAGTTGAAAATCTGTCGCCAAGCACCAATCGGTGTGTTCCGAAAGTTGCATTTGAGAGCCAGTTCCCATCTAGGCTTTGTGTGCTTACCACCTTCGGCCACATCATCACTTACCATAGTGAGATTGTAGTCAAACACAAGCCTACCCGGGTAGCACCAGTTGCAATATAACCGGTGCATACTTTTCTGGAATATTTTCAACTTTATGCTTTGATGCGTGCCAAATTGGCCGAATTCCAACACGTGTGCTGCGATATCGTTTATTATATCATTATAATATGTGGGGTTTTGATAAAGTTATCGTATTCTGGTTTTTATTTATTGTATTGCAGTTGGAACGTGAAAAACTAGCTTTCCACTCTATGGTTTCAGCCATTCGTTTATTAGCTTCAAACGGGCTGAAATAACAACTCTTTCTACAGGAAGAAGGTTCTACATTAATAAATGAATTGCTGAAGCCCATAGACTGCTGAAACCACAGAGCGGAAAGCTTTCACGTTTCAACTGCAAGAACCAAAGATCCTATGGACCGGTTGAAGTGGCTAAACACACTACCTATCACTATTTGAGTAAGGAACATGAATTTAGCGCGTGAACCTTGCGCTAAATTCATGTTCCTTACTGTGGCCCCAAAACTACCCTAAAGATGTTGTAGGAGAATACCAAGGAAAAAACTCGAAGGGTTCCGTAAAAAAGGCAAAAAAAACACGTTTATTGTATGGGAGCCCCCCTTAAATATTTATTTTATTTTAATTTTATCCTTAAAGTAAAAATACAATTGAGTATTTTGTGAATATTTCAAGTGCCTACCTGTTGCCATTATTGATATCGAGCAAAAAATGGCAAAAAAATAGCGTTTGTTGTATGGGAGCCCCCCTTAAATATTTATTTTATTTTGTTTTTAGTATTTGTTGTTATAGCGACAATAGAAATACACAATTTGTGAAAATTTCAACTGTCTAGCTATCGCGGTTCTTGAGATACAGCCTGGTGACAGACAGACGGACGGACAGACAGCAAATTCTTAGTAATAGGGTCCCGTTTTTACCCTTCGGGTACGGAACCCTAAAAAAAGAAAGGTTAACTTTGTTTGTATAGTTTGGAACTTCTTCTTATAACGTAGATGAGAAATAAGAATGGAAAGGAGAGAAGAACATTTTATACTACAATTGACAACCCGGCTGGCGGGTCACCTGATGGTATGTGACTTCCATCACACCAACAGGTGCTTGGTCACAGATTTTCAACTTGAGGGTGGTAGCCACCAGTCGAGTATTACAAAGTACCCTACCACCGTGCTGTGGTTTCCTTACGATTCCCTTCACCAAAAGCTCATGCTCATTAGTATCGAACCCACGACCTTTGCCGCGGTATCAGACGTTGACCACTGAGATATCATCGCCGTAAAATACATCTATGGAGGAGCGAGGTATTAGACTCCTCCATTGAAAAGGGAAGATCTTCCGCTAGCCTAGATGTTGGAAGCTTGAATATATGCAGATCGCTTGGAAAACTTCGATAGCGCGATGTAGATTATTGGAGCGCTAGTTATCTAGGAGTCGTGCAAACTATAATATCTATTTGTAGATAGATGTCGCTACACATCTAAGGGAATAAAATAGGGGTGTGTGGAACCGCAGAGCTAAAGCAGTCATTCATAAAACTTATAGATACTTAATATTCAACAAACATACAGTGCTAAGCTTTAACTTAAGGTAATCGAAAATAATTTACAATTACACGGAGTCGAAACGTGGCAAGTGTCCAAGGCAAGTAGTCTCCTCCGAAGGAAAATATTCTGGTCTCACGCCAAGAAACGTACTATTTACCGGCGACAATTGACAAGAAATTGCTTTGGGCTTGTTATCGCCTTTTGTGTTTAAAATCTGCGGTCATTGTAAGATTCGAACCCACGCACGACCTTCGCCGCGGTATCCGACGTCACTACCACTGAGCTATCATCGCCTTACCTTATAAATTCCCTTTTAAATAAATATTGTGCATGTTATGGACGAGTAATAACAGTTTTATTTTTGCGAATTTCACCTAAGGTTGTAAATTAGGGGAAACACACCGCCAGAAAGAAAAATAAAATCCGCCCCTAAATAACGGGGAATATCAGAATTAAAACAGAATTGTCTGAACGTAACACGCAATAATGATAAATAATTGCTGATTTAGGCTAATAATCCTTATCGTTGTACAATAATAATAAATAATAATAATAAATAATAATAAATATCCTCGGACATTTCTCACACACGGCTATCTGATCCCAAACTAAGCAGAGCTTGTAATATGGAAACCAGATGACTGATATACTACATATACTACTTTTTTTTTGTAAATACATACTTAAATAGATAATTACACCCAGACTCAGGACAAACAGACATGTTCATGCACACAAATGTCTGTCCTGGATGGCAATCGAACCCACGACCTGCGGCGTGATAGGCAGTGTGTTAACCAACCACGCCAACCGGCCAGTCTAACTAAAATAAAACGCTAATTCTGATAAGCCTGAGTTAGGAGATGGTTAATAAAAACTTAAGTACCTACTTCGTTAGTCGGGAAATGTCGTATTTCTTCGTATTTAAAGGAATCCCAACTACAAGTTTTTTTATATGTCACTAGTGATAACGAAGCTGACGGGTCACCTGATGGTAAGTGACTACCGTCGCCTATAGACATTAGCAATACCAGGTGGACTGCCAACGTGTTGTACACTTTATTACAATGGTTTAAGGGCAACTGGCTCTCAAGTGCAACTGCCGGAACACACCAACAGGTTAGCGACAGATTTTCAACTTGAGAGTGGTAGGTAGTCAGTCGAGTACTACAAAGTACCCTGCCACCGTGCTATGGTTTCCTTCCGATAGTTCACGCCCATTGTAGGATTCGAACCCGCGACCTTATCCGACGTCACTACCACTGAGCTATCATAGCCTAAATATGCTATAATAACCACGTACCATTAGGTGCCCCAACGACTTGCTTGTGACTCCTACCTAACACAAGAAAAAAAAAACTTGAGAGGTGTCAAGGGACACCCGGATGGAACGAAGTTATATAAGTTATATAAATCGAGAGAGTATATATATATTAAAAAAAAAAAAAAACATTTTTATATATATATATATATATATATATATATAAATAGAAATGAAAATATCTGGCTTGCTTTCTATAAGAGAGAGAGAGAGAGACAGACAGACAGAGAAACATGCGCACGCCGCACAGCGGTCGGTGACTTTTGACTTTTGACCGACACAAAAAATCACCGACAAAAAGTGTCGGTGATTTTCGTAAGATTTTTTTCCGTCTAGCCCCCTTTCACAACGCGCGATAAGGAACTTCGTTCGCCTTTATGGTTTACTAGCGACCCGCCCGCGGCTTCGCCCGCGTGGACTACACGTTATATCGCGCAAGTGGGGGTGGTGGAGGGGGGATAAAAGATAGCCTATGTTCTCTCCCAAGGTCTAGGTACTCTATATCTGTGCTGTATTGTTTAAAATCACTTCGTAAATAATCACTTTTTAGTAAAGGATAAAAAATGGTTATGGTGGGTTATCCCTAAGAGATAGACATATACCATCGCGGACTTTTTTGTTGAACTTTTTAAGGTGGACAATACTGTAGTACATTATTTTGGTCTATCTCGTAGCGTTTGCAATATAAGCGCAAAAAAATGCTTAATTACGACATCACATTAGAAACCTCTAAATTTATCAGTGTTTCGCTACTATATTATGCATGTATTATACATATAAACCTTCCTTACGAATCACTCTATCTATTAAAAAAAACCGCATCAAAATCCGTTGCGTAGTTTTAAAGATTTAAGCATACATAGGGACAGACAGCGCAAGCGACTTTGTTTTGTACTATGTAGTGATTTAAAGCCGATTATTAAAATTGAATTGGAATAAGCAGAAATTGAACCGCCAGTTAGATAGAGACGGATGAACTGCGAGTTGTGTCACACATCCGATCCCGTGCCCCGTCGTCCCAGCCGTCATCGCCCCCGATATTACCCGACTCGTGAAGCCACTCGTCCCACTTGACTAGTTTTTCCGCTGCTCGAGAGGTCAGCTGGACCCAAGTATACCCAACAATCTTTTACACAATTTATCGTGAAGTTTCGATGGTTCAATTAGAGTTTGAATGATGTAAGTTTTTATACTCAATCACCAGGTAATAGCTCTTATTTGAATCTAATATTATATAGATCATTCCCTCATCATCATATATACTGATCATACCTATAGTGATCTTCTTTTCGCTTATATTTTATTTTTTGATGTGGCCGAAGGTGGTAAGCACACAAAGCCTAGATGGGAACTGGCTCTCAAGTGCAGCCATCGGAACACACCGAGAGGTGTTTGGCGACAGATTTTCAACTTGAGTGTGGTAGCCAGCCAGTCGGTTACTACAAAGTACCCTACCACCATGCTATGGTTTCCTCACGATGTTTTCCTTTACCGAAAGCTCATTGTAGGATTCGAACCCACGTACGACCATTGCCGCGGTATCCGAAGTCAATACTACTAAGCTATCATCGCCTTATTGATCTAGGTGTATGTAGTTGCTTTATGAGTGAACGATTGAACAAAAACATTCAAACCATACGTACTACAATATTATTACTACAGACAGATGAAGTAAAATAAAAGCATTGTAGTCATAGATTAATACTTGAAAAATGGGGCAACAAATACTACTTACACCTAAATCGAACCCGAAGCGTACCCGAGCCGAACCGAGCCCGGTCTCGATCCAACAAATGACACCATTCAGTGATTCCGTGACACAATGTTTTCACGCACACTAGCATCCTTGCAAATACATACTAAAATATTGAGTTGCCGCATTTTTGGAGCTGTCACGGAAAGGGAGCGCTGCGTCTACGTCATTGTAGTCTTAAAATAACTACAATTAGATACATAAAGTATCTCGTAAGTAGCTATATTTTGTGGTATTTTGTCACAACTTATGCCATTTCTCGTACACTTGTGTTAGTGTCAGTTTACTGTCCTCGTTTTCAGCGGTTTCTTCGATCTTCAGATCTGGGTCCAATTAAGTTTGTTTTTATACCACCAGTGACAACTAAGCTGACGGGTCACCTGATGGTAAGTGACTACCGTCGCCTATAGACATTAGCAATACCAGGGGGATAACAATGTGTTGTAGGTACACCTTGTTGCAATGCCTTCGGTAACTTGCTCTCAAGTGCAACTGCCGGAACACACTAACAGGTGTCCAAAGTCTATCGCCGAGTACCTATCGGTGTGTTCCGACAGCGGCACTTGAGAGCCAGATCCCATCTAGGCTTTGTGTGCTTACCACCTTCGGCCACATCATCACTTACCATGGTGAGATTGTGGTCAGACACAAGCTTATCCAGAATTTAAAAAAAAAGGTGCTTAGCGACAGATTTTCAACTTGAGGGTGGTAGCCAGCCAGTCGAGTAACTACAAAGTACCACCGTGCTATGGTTTCCTCACGATTTGTTTTCTTCATTGAAAGCTTAAGCCTTATAGCTAAGCATTATAGGATTCGAACCCACGACCTTCGCCGCGGTATCCGAAGTCACTACCACTGAGCTATCATCGCCCGAAATGCATCCCGAATGCACATCAAGTTGTATCTCATGTACATACTAATAAATCATATTGCTCAAGCACATAGAGTTACTACAAGAAAATATCCATTCTAAACAATTTTGTGAGGAAACGTTATTTTTATCTTTTCTGTGGAACAATAAAGCAAAGGATAAAAGCCTTATTGTGAGGGTCATTAGTCTGTCTGTCGCAGATTCTTTTGATTTATTATTACGAAATGTTTGGATACCTACTTAGTGTTTGGAAGAAGTGCTCGCTGTTGCGAAGAGTAGTTTGAGTGGCTTAGGAATCAAAGTAAGGACTTGAGTCACGGTGGAACTGTAAACTGCAATATTAGAAACTCAATCAATAGACTGGTATCTATTTATTAGCAGTATTAGCAATGCCAGGGGGCCAATGTGCAATGTACAATGCATTTTAATTTATTTATTTATATAAAAACACCAAACAGTACACATATTAACAATAGTATAGATAACATTGTTTTTTACTGTATAAGGTTCCGATATGTGCACCCTTTATAGGTGTTTATATCATTCTCTACAGTGTTAAACAACATTAAAAACATATAAATTATATCAATACTTAGCTAAAGGCTTGAAATGTTATAAAGACAAATAGTAGATTGTTATACAAGGGGCTAAAATGACTCATTATATACGAGGTAGTTTTACTCCCGAGCTTTAGCGAGGGACTAAATAGTAACCGAGTTTTAGCGCCGTGTGTTACACTATACTTTTCACTACGATTGCGAAAAAATAAAACAATCCAATACAATATGAAATATGTAGTTCATAATTTCTTTTTTTTTTGTTTCTTCTGTAGCCGCAACACATTGCATGCATTCTACCAGAGATTTTCAAAATTAAAATGAAGTTCTTTTTTTATGAAACAGTAATAAGTCGAGTCTTTATTCATGATTATTCTACTTATGACTAAAGACTTTTTCGTTTTTGTAGGCTCATTGTCATTTGACACACAAAAATAAAATAAAAAAAACCGCTCTGGTACGCTACAATGACGGTCTTTTTGAGCAAGAGGAGTGAAAATACAATTGTTAACAATACGACAAAGTACAATACTTTATCGTAAAATTTTTGCATGGGGAATGATAGAACATTATTTGTTAATGTAAATGTTACATCCATTTAAATATTTCATGAGCTTGTTTTTGAATATGTTCAAAGAATCGTGAAAAACATCGAGATCATTTAAAGAAGCATTAAATTAATTGTAAGTACGACATTTTCTAAGTATAGGAGAATTATAAGCCAAGTTAGTTTTCGCATATTTAACATGAAGAATTTTTGAGATTCTATGACGTGGATAATTGCGTGGAGTCTGTAAGAGAATATTATCCAATATTGAGGGACAATCAATGAGGCAATAAACTACTTTGTAAAGAAATGAAAGGTCTCTAATTTTTCTTCTGTCGCGTAAATTATCCATTTTAAAGAAAGCATTGAAATCTAGCTGTCAAGTTACCTGCAAATATCGGAACACACCGCACCGATACCTGCTTGGCGATAGATTTTCAACATGAGCCAGCCAGTCGAGTTCAAAATACCCTACCACCTTGCTCTAGTTACCTCACGATATTTTCCTTTATCTCATGAAGCTCAAGCTCAGGGAGTACATATCACAGTTAAAATAGGGGCGACTTTATATCAGCCCCTATTATTAAGCGACTTACAAAATTATTTAAAACGTCATAAACTATTGCTCATAAAAATTCCAAAGTCCATAAAGTTCCATGAAATTATAATACAGATACTAAAATAATCAAACAAACAATATCAATTTATGAATAACTAGCAGTCCTCCGCAGTTTCACCCGCGTTCGTGATCTTATCTTATCCCGGGATAAAAATATAGCCTATGTTAAACTGGAATAATGTAGCAATGGTGAAAGACGTTTTGAAATCGGCCCAGTAGTTTTTGAGTTTATTCGTTACATATATTACACACAATACATACAAATCTTTCCTCTTTATAATATTCGAAAGATTAAATTATTAGCGATCAAGTTTCTGTATTCAATTTTATTATAAAAATGCATATAAATATCAATAACAAAAAAAAGAAATGTAATAGGTATTGTGAATAGTATAAAATCACAGAATAAGTTTCGAGAATAAAATCGCGGCACGACAAGATCTCAATGATCCTCTTTGAAAAGGGTTGATTTCATCAGATCGCTCGAACGTGTTTTCTTTAAAAGGGTTTATATTTTGCGAAGGCAGTGTAGGGTTGGCAGGTGTAATAATTTTTGTGTTTTGACACTCTATAATTTGAGGATTGTTGAATCATAGCACGGGTTAGGATACTCTGGCTGCATAGTTTTGACAGCTGCATTTATCAGCTAGTTCCCTTATAGGCTGTATGTGCTAAGAACTTAAGCCACATAATTGCTTGAAAAAAAAAGACCTTCATCATCGTGCGCAAACAATATACTTAATTGGGATGATGCCTGTATTTAAAAATACCTAACACTAACTAGTGTTTGGCAAATAGAAGTTTTTCATAAAACTTCTTGTCAATGCTTACTCTAAATCACACGTATTCACGAGGGAAAATAGCGATAGCACTCGAATATCCGCTAATTTGCCGCCATTTTAATTTTAGGTCTAATGTCGTCTCTGCTTTGTGTACTTTTTACTCATCGCTTACCATGGTGAGATTGCGGTCAAACAGAAGCATGAAGTAAAAAAAATGGCCGCGTTTGCACAAATGAATTTCGTCGATTTTTTTATTTTATTTAAGTTAAAATATTTTTGTGTTGTAGGTATATTCCACATATCGACGCCCCAACCGAATAAAGCGGTATTATGAAAATCGTAATTTTACAGGAGAGCCAAAAAACCGAAAAAATTGTTTCATCACTCGGACAAACAACCAATTTAAACAAATGTGGTATCGTTAGACGCGGAAAAAAAAGAGCTTCCAAATAAAATAACTAGCTATCGTGACAAACTCCTAGATTCCAGATTAAGAAAGAAAAACTATATTACAAGTTTCTTCGCTTAGGACCTTACTTCGTTTTTTTTTGCGTATCTGTTTACGTCTTTATTCGTCTCAAAACGTCAACAGATATTTTGTGTAACAAATACATACCTACCTTTTTAAAGGACTTTTTACATAATAAGGCTCTACGTACTAAACCATTACGCCATTATTCACCTACAGATTATATAGTATAATTTCAGTAAATTTGTATTACCTGCCTTTTTAAAAATCACAATGACCACCATTTCAAATGCAAAGAACTCATGTAACTTTTTGTTTAATTATTATAAATCAGTAAAACAAAGTGTTTGGAAGCTTAAACTTTTTTTACTTAATCATTAATCAACAATTTACTAATCTTTTATAAAAAAACACGACATTTATATCATAATTTAGCAGTAAAAAAATATTTTTACATACATTTTTCAAAATTTAGCATTATTTATGTAATTCATGATTTTTACATGTTAGAGCATGGATAAGATAAGGAATGAGTATATCAGAGAAAGCTTGAAAGTAGCCCCAGTAACAGAAAAGAGAAAGGAAATAGATTGGCTTGGTATGGGCATGTCATGAGGAGGGATGAAAAGCATGTAACAAAAAGAGTATTGGACATGAGTGTGGATGGATATAGAGGTAGGGGAGTGCCGAAGAAGGTATGGATGGACTGCGTGAAGAATGATATGTTTATGAAAGGTGTGAGTACTGAGACGACTAGTAATAGAGCGGAGTGGAAGAGGAAAACATGTTGTGCCGACCCCACCTAGCGTGGGATAAGGAAAAGAAGATAAAGAAGAGCAACAAAAATACTTTCGGTCATTGTATAATAATGTTTCGTATAAAGGCCTGAGCACAGATATCAATTGGTCATAAGCTGGTTGAAGGCTAAACACATTTTCTAAGGTGTTATTGTTCCTTCTTCGACGAGAAACTTGGCGATTGGTAGTCATACTCTTGTATTCGTCTTCTGAACTATTTCTGTAATAGAGCTTATCTGGAGTGGTGCTTTAAATTTTTATTTCTCTTATTACCAGTATATTTTTTCACTGTTGTCATCATGTAGCCAATTTTCCGTTTTATCTGATACCTACTAGCAGCAAAAATAAGAAGCTAGTGCTTCTTGAAATCATAGAAATCTGATTGCTGCATCTGTTTCATTAGAAACTTCTCTCCAGTTACTTTTGCGTTAGTTATGATGCAGTAAATTTGATCTGGTGTATAAATCGTATGATGTTTCTTAGCTCTTTCAATGCAAGAGTGCATAATGTCACTTTCTGAATGACTGTGGCCTTTAACAATAAACCTGTGGGTTATATTAACTTTCTGCTTGCAAACTGGTATCTACATGGCAGACTATTTTATTACGATTTTGCCCAGTGCAAGAGTCAGAATAGAATGAAATTGTGTGTTTTCCTTGTTCTGCTTCCTGTTTAATTTAATTGTATAGACAACATGCTATATTGATGGCTACCCGTCTACAAATCTGGTGATGCCAAACGAAACAATATCATTTTTTGGTAAGAATGTTGTATATTGTGAAATTATACACGGAATACTTTCTTTTATAGTAAAAATAACTCAATTCGGATTGTGAAGCACTTTTTCTAAATCGAAGCATGCAACGGTTTGCGTGAATTTATCAAAAGTTGTCTTCTTTAAATCTTTCAGCTTATGTACAGTCTCTTTTTCTTCCCTGTGTTTTTCAAAATTTTCTTATATTTGAGCCTTTCTTACAGTATCTCCATTATAATGAATCATACACTGTTCACACATATCTTTTTGGGGCAAAAGGTTTAACTTTTGATTTTGATTTAACGTTTCGTTTAGGTAAAGTCTTGTACTGTCCTTTTTTGTATAATGGGACTCTACCAAGGGGAATGATTTGATATGATCAATTACACTTTGTTCTGTATCGTCGCTTATTCTTTTGGGTCTATTTAAATGAGTCCCTCTTAAATCATTACATGTCGAGTTTCTTTTTTCTAAAGCAGTATAAACGATTTTTTATGTAATCCCCAAAGTTCCTAGAAACATACTTTTACAGACAATAACTATTTCTTCAGCCAAAATCAAGATTGCAAGGAAGTTTATAGATTTATTTCTGATCAGTTGCATTATTTTAATAGAATTTGATGAAGTGTGTCTTAATATGTAATTCCATTGCTTCTCGTGGTCTCCTAAACTCCAGTAAAGTTTAAAGATCGTTTGTCTTGTATCTTCGTCAATTTTTACCGAACAGCAATTAGCGTTCAAATTATGCATTGTAAGCATTTATAAGAATGATTTACGAATTAAAATACTCAACATTCTGGAAATACGAAGCCCAATGTTTACGATTACTAGTTTTATCTAGATTAATATTACAATACGTAAAAATAAATTATTCAAATTCACTTTTAAAACCATATTGCGATAAGAACTTACAGCTAACTAATTCGTATTAGTGTTAACATTCTAGTGAAGGTGTTGTTATTACGAGAATAAAAGACTACTAACACAATACCATCAAAACATTGATCGTATTCAGATGAATAATAGCGTAACATTGTCTTACTTGTTTGTTCTGGTAACTAGTAGCTATCTGGTTGAACGTAAGATGTTGATGTGGTGTTATTCGCCTTTTTTTCGTATGACAAATTTCGATAGAACAAAGACGTCTCTACTTATAACTCTGCAAGTTTTGGTTATAAATTTGTGAAAAAAATATATGTCATGCATCTGGGTGCGTAGAAGCGTATTATGCAATAAAAAGTTTTTGGCGTATTGTGACATTACCGCTTTATTCGATTGGGGCGTCGATATAGTATAGGCAACAGGAAAAGAAAACAAGGCAGGCCACTCAGGCGATGGGTCCGACGAAATTAAGTCAGTGAGTGGCGGTTGGACATCACTAGCCAGAGAAAGAGAAAAATGGAGTCAGTTGGAGGAGGCCTTTGCTATAAAAAAGCACACAGATATGGCGACAAAACAACTGAAGAACCCAACCAATTATGAAATATCTCACTGAAGGCTTATAATAATAATAATAATAAAGGTATATTCCAACGTAAAACATTATGTGAACTATACCTAATCGTTGTACCACAGGGAATACTGACACAATTAAATGAATACCACCAATTCAATTAAACTTTGATATTATGTACTTGTTTCACTTTTACAATCATCAAGATTAAGTTAAATGCAAATTATTTTACTAACACGTTAATAAACAATATTTCGAATTGAATATCAAGAAGAGAGTGAGAGTTCTCTTGATCTGACTTGTCTATTTGGAACCTCTGTCGCCCCTCCACCCTCCACTCTACCATTTTACAATGACGTGATTGCAGAGCGACAGTGGCGCCATCAGACATATTTAAAGTCAAATACAATACTTGTCTCAACATTTTATGATCCCATAAATTTTATTGTCCTAATTTAAATTATATTTGGTTAAAATATGATTGATTTAATTCAATACAAACAAAACAAGATAACAAAGCTTACAATTATAACCTACTAGCTGTCCCGGCAGACCTTGTTCTGCCCTATTTTTTTTTATCTAGGTACACAATAAAAATGACTATGAAACAAATTTGAGGGAACTCGTTAAATTATTTTTATTAATGACATGCAACCTCTAATCAACTTGGAAGCATACGCCTTTGTTTTGTTTTGATTGACGTCAAATGTTTGAGACAACAGAGTGGTTTGTATGGGAAAAGAAAATTGTTGTTTTTACTATTTTCCTCGTATTTTTTACGTTTTTTCTCTCCATATAAACCTTCCTCAGACTTCATCAAACACAACATAAAAGAAATCAGCCAAATTGGTTCAGCCGTTCTCGAGTTTTGCGCTTACCAACACATTTAGCGATTCATTTTTATTTATATAGATTAATACGACCATCATTAATGCACTTTTAGACAACAATACCCAAACAAAATCATCAAGTATGCTAGTCCTAATTGGGTTACAGACTGCTCCATAATAAAAGGAAGGTATTTAAATAGACATCCTACTAAAGCGTCCGGTATCCATTAAATCCCGTACTCAAGGCCGGAAAGTCCGGAAGGGTCAGCCCTAGCTTTACGTGACAGGCTAAATAAGTAGCCAAATGATGGATCATTTATAACGTAGACACTGAGAGCTATAAAGTACCTACTTACACGTTTTCTTTTTTATAGACAACAGAAATACCAGTTTTTATTTCGGTTGGCGTGCTTGGTATTACCTATCAAGTCATAGGACGCGGATTCGATTAAATTCCCGCCCAGGAAAGACATTTGTGTCGTGAAGATGACTGTTTTTTATGAGTCAGGCTGTCTATCGATTAATTAATAATATACATGTTTTACCTCGGACGTTTGTTCACACACGGCTATCTGATCCCAAACTAAGCAGAGCTTGTAATATGAAAACCATATGTTTCGGAGGGAGCCGAGGTCTGTTGCAGAATTGGTGAATCCGGGCGATCTTCAATACGGTCGTCGTCAAGCCTTAACTGGTCCTCAGACATGATTTTATTAAAAACTTCAAAATTTAATGTAAAAGGAAACTAATTTTATAATCAAACTAATTTAATTAATTATGAATTTTAACAATATGAATAAACAATAATTATAATGATTCAGGCGTGATCCGTATCACAATTAAAGGTGTTGACGGTTCGAGCGCCTCGATTCAACCGAATCGTAGAGCGCGCCGCTTTATAAGGCCGACGACGCGTCCGTCCCCACCTCGCCTGACTCACAGAGCGGAGAAATCGTACGATGACGTTATGTTGCACGTGCGCGCGTTCGTAAACAACTTACGCCGACACGGCCATTCTGCACAAAAGGTCGCCCTCGACCTTAAGAGAGTAAAATACGCAGTAGATTATAACCCAACTAGCACTCAGGCAAGAAGTTTGAGTATGTTCTGTAAAGAGGTCTAAGTCCTCAATTTACGTGACGTGTTGTAAAAGTAAGGAGGCCCCTGTCCTCAACTTACATAATTGAATGCAAAAGTAAGGAGGCCCCTGTCCTCAACTTACACAACTGAATGCAAAAGTAAGGAGGCCCCTGTCCTCAACTTACACAACTGAATGCAAAAGTAAGGAGGCCCCTGTCCTCAACTTACACAATTGAATGCAAAAGTAAGGAGGCCCCTGTCCTCAACTTACACAACTGAATGCAAAAGTAAGGAGGCCCCTGTCCTCAACTTACGTCACAAATTGAAAAAGTAAGGAGGCCCCTGTCCTCAACTTACACAATTGAATGCAAAAGTAAGGAGGCCCCTGTCCTCAACTTACACAACTGAATGCAAAAGTAAGGAGGCCCCTGTCCTCAACTTACGTCACAAATTGAAAAAGTAAGGAGGCCCCTGTCCTCAACTTACGCCACACATAACATGCATCAATGGGACTATAGTATAAATCATTACCTTTATGCCTGAGCACCTTTCATCTGAACTTGAGTCTGGTCATTAGCATTGCAAGATTGGACCTCACTTGATTCTAGTATCACAGTAGTTCCATCTTGCGCCGACATGGAATCCTGATCGACTTCACTTGACTCTGGTATCACAGTATCTTGCGCTGACATGGAATCGATATTTATGTCTCCGTTTGGTTTGGGCGCAAGCCGTAGTTGTTCATGGGCTACCTTCTTCGGGCGTCCACGTCCTGTTATCTTCTTTACTTGGTAACGATCGTTAGGGAGTATTTTCCAGATTACATAAGCATCCGGGTATTTCAGGTCAAGTCCAATTTGGGACCTAGGGTTAGTTTTGAATAAAACAATGTCTTCTTTTTGGAACCTCTTCACTTTGGCTTTTCCCTGATCAAATCTTGACTTATCTTCTTTTCCTTGTTTGTCGATTTTCTTTTGTATATAATTGTCGAGTTGATTTCGACTTACTGTCTCTTTTTCCTCGTCAATTAAGGATACTAACTCTGGCGGTACTGCACATTGTCTTCCGGTAAGGGCTTTAATTGGGCTCACATTTGTCGTTTTATTTTTGGTACAATTGATCGCTAATTGAAGTGCATCCAGACCCTTTTTCCAGTCTGGAGTTTCATAATTACGAATGATAGTTAATCCGTTTTTTACAACGCCCATCATCCGTTCCACCTGTCCATTTGCTCGACTAACTCCTGGAGCTATGAAATGTTGATGGATATTATGGCTTCTACAAAATTCTTCAAATTCTGCCTTAAAAGCTGTGTCTTGGTCACTTATGACTTGTCTAGGTGCTCCAAACAGCGACACAACATGTTTGAGAGCGCGCAGCATTGAGGTGGCAGTCTTATTAGTTGCATAGGTCAAGGTAACAAACTTGGTGTATGCGTCTATAATAACAACAACATATTCATGCTTGTTATTCCTTCTGGTCAGATGACCAGTCATGTCTATGTGAATGGTATCGAAGGGAACAGGTCTCTTCTCAATAGGATACATTTCAACCTGTTTGGCACCGGATGGACCTTTACTAGTTTTGCATATAACGCAATTGTCTACGAATCGTCTTACTGTTGTGGACATTTCAGGAAACCAGTAACTTTCTCGTATCTTGCTAAGAGTCTTTTCCCACCCAAAATGTTTAAGCGCAGTATGATAGGCATTAATAATGCTCCATTGGTATGATTTTGGAACCACTTTATTCCACTTTTTGGATCCAGGTTCTTCCTCATTATGACAGTGTTCCAAAACAAGATTATGTATGCGGTATCCATGTACTTCTTCATTGTGCTCCAACATTTTAATGATTTGGGCTAATCCTGCATCACGCCTTTGCTCAATCTTAAGCCATGTATCAATGTTTTGCGCTAGATTAATGCACATTGTAGGATTACGGCTAAAGAAGTCTGCATGTTTCATTCGACATCCTTGGCGGTACTCTATTTTGAAATCATACTGCTGAAGAAATGACCACCATCTATGAATTCTGGGTAACAGCTCATGTTTGCTTGATGACGATTTTATAGCGTTGCAATCAGTAATGATTGTAAAAGATCTGCCATAGAGATACTGCCGAAAGTGTTTTATAGCTCTAACAATAGCTAGTGTTTCCAGCTCATATGAGTGGTAGTGACTCTCTGGCTTGGTGGTTCTCATGCTCATATAAGCAATCACACGCTGTCGGCCTTCCTGTATTTGAATGAGGATAGCGCCCAATCCGGTGCTGCTGGCGTCCGTATGGAGTTCAATAGGAAGTTCGTCTTGAAAGATTGTTAAAACTGGTGCTGAAGTCAACCGACGAATGATGTCAAGTCTAACGTTTTCACACTCTGCAGTCCATTGGAATTTGGCATCCTTCTTTGTTAAGTTATAGAGTGGAATTAAACGTTCTGAGAAAGATGGTATAAATCGTCTAAAGTAGCCGGCCAAGCCACAAAATTGACGTACCTGTTTTACGTTTGTGGGTACTATAGATTTCTCTAAGGCCTCTATCTTCCTTGGACTTGGTCGAACCGTACCGTTTGTGATCAGATTTCCGAGATATTCAATCGATGTCTTGAAAAATGAACATTTGTTTGCATTTACAGTAAACCCCGCACCAGTTAATGCTGCTAAAACTTTGTCCAGAGTCTGCAATCCTTCGGTAAATGTTTTGCATTTTATCAACACATCGTCCATATACACCAAGACGTGGTCCAGTAAGGGTCGTAATGCAGTCATTATAGCACGTTGAAACACAGCTGGTGCATTCATCAGTCCAAACGGCATCCTAATGTATTCGTATAGGCCATCTGGTGTAATGAAGGCTGTTTTAGGCACAGACTCCTCTTTAATGGGAATTTGGTAAAAACCTTGAGCCATATCTAAACTGATGAAATAGGTAGCATCCGACAATCGATCAATTTGGTCGGAAATTATTGGAAGTGGAAACTTGATGGGGACAGTATTTTTATTCAATTCTCGATAGTCAGTGCACATTCGATCGTCCCCATTCTTTTTCTTAACGATGATAACAGGGCTGGCATAATCCGACGTACTTTCCCTGACAATGCCATGGACCATCAAATCGCTAATAATATCTTTCAATTTTTGTCGCTCCACTGGAGCCATGCGATATGGTCTTCTAGATACTATTTTAGTTGAATCTTTCAACTGAATATCCAAACTTCCTGTGGTAACTTGATTTTTCGGGATACCAGTAGCAAATGTATCACTATACTTCAATAATAACTTTTTCAACTCACATATTTCATTCAGGTCAGTCAAATCAGTGTCTAGGTATCCAAAGGGGTCTAAGGTCACATCGATATTTGAAATAGTTGAATGTCTCATCACAGTAGCGCCCGTCTCGGTAATGATTACGTTTAAACCTGTACCTTTTACTATTTCTGCTCCTATCAAAATGTCGCAAGGTGTTTCGTGGTCTTCTACAATGTGGAAGGCAATTTCTACAAAAACACCACTAATTTCACACGTCACAATAATTCTTTGGCAGGACAGAATGGGGATACTTCCACTCCCAATGCCCTTCAACATTAAGGTACAATGTTCACGTTTTCCAGCAATGGACTGGCTGACGGAATGTCTAATTAAAGAACGTGCTGCACCGCTATCGTAGAGTGCTGTAAATCTTTGTTTATTAATTAAAACGGCCATTGGTGTCAGTATTTCTTCTCGTTCTCTGGCTAAATTAACCTTTTCAGCATTATCTCCAATCTTCTTAAAACAGACGGATTCGGTATGACCAACTTTATCACAGTAGCCACACTTAGGCTTAGGGCGTTCCGTGCGGTTTAAGGATTCGGTAGTATTAGCTTTACTCAGCAATGGCTTAGGATCACTCACCTTGTCGTTACCTCTGTTGCATTGTGCTTGCATATGTCCAGGTTTCCCACACTTGAAACAAAGCGTAGTGGTATCTCTATTGTTTCTTAGTCTCAGTCGTTTAGCAGGTGGTTCACCATGCTGAGGTTCTCGTTGTTTGAATGTGGCTGCTACAGAAATTAATTCAGGAACAGAGGAACACTTACTAGAGAGTAGTCGCAACCGTAAGGACTCATTGTCTACGCAGCCAATCACGGCTTCCACAGCGTCCTTGTCTTTGTCACCATTGATGACTCGTTTCCAAATATTCCATGCTTTAGTAATTGATTCAACTGGATTTGCTATATCAAATTGGAATCTTCTCAATTTCAATATATCGTTAGAATAACGTGCTTCAGGCTCAAAAGTTTGAATTAACGCCAGTCGCATGTCAGTCCATACCGGGGATTTCACCAACCATGTGTCTCCAAGAGTTTTTGCTCGACCTTGCAATAAGCCGGCAATTTTTGTGCATATTTCGTAGTCTGTTAACTTCCAGTGAGTTTTTGCTCTATCCACATGCTCGCACCAATCTCGTACTGGTACATCATTATCGGGGTCGAATGGTGCAATGTAAATATCGCTCAACCTTGGTCGTTTTGTTGGGGCCACTGCCTGGCTTAGAAGCCCTGCAATAAACTCCTGGTTGGCTTGCAAACTTGCTTGTTGCTGCCGTGATAAATTTTCTACGATCTTTGCCAACATAGACAGTGCCTGGTTGGTGCGATCTTCTTCAGTGTGGGCAGGTGGAGCAGAAGATGCTCCAATCCCGTTCCAACTTCTGATTTCGGAGGGAGCCGAGGTCTGTTGCAGAATTGGTGAATCCGGGCGATCTTCAATACGGTCGTCGTCAAGCCTTAACTGGTCCTCAGACATGATTTTATTAAAAACTTCAAAATTTAATGTAAAAGGAAACTAATTTTATAATCAAACTAATTTAATTAATTATGAATTTTAACAATATGAATAAACAATAATTATAATGATTCAGGCGTGATCCGTATCACAATTAAAGGTGTTGACGGTTCGAGCGCCTCGATTCAACCGAGCTCAATCGTAGATTTTTTTTTATTTTTTTTTTTTTTTTTTTTTTGGGGAGGACTTAAAGGTGGAGGTCTGAGGGACCATAGACACCCTTACGCGGACTTTTCGGTGAGCGCTTAGGGCTCTCAACCGAGTTAATTTTAGACGACTGACCGCTGAGGGCGCCCCAGTTGGGGCACGAACCTCGGCTCAGGGCGTCGTCGAGGGGACACAAAAGTGGGACGGACTTCGCCTAAGCGATTTAGAGGAGTTTTAAGGGACAGTCGGATTACTGGTGCGGCTCGGGCCGCCGTTAGTTACGGGGGACGAGACTGACTGAGTGGGACGTCGCGACGGGCCTCTCCGGCGAGGGCGGAAACGCGGGCGGTGTTGTTGTTGTTTCTTCAGGGCTGCGCGAGCCTCCCTATCCTTAATCTGAGCTAGTGTTATTGGGTCATCCGGCTCGCTGAGGGCGAGTTTAGGCCTACGGATTTTTGAAATCTCTGAAGGAGTATAATTGGCTGATTTTACTATTAATGGGTTCGCGTGGTTTAGGGCACGATCGTAATAGTGGCGTGAAGCGCGCTTAATGAATTGTTTAACTGTGGGCAGATTGAGGTCTATGTGTAGATCTAGGTTGCGCATGTACCACGGGGCGCCCGTGGCTTTGCGCATGAAGCGGTTCTGAACCATTTGGAGGCTATGGATCAGCCTAGGGGATGCATGTGCGAACACAGTGCATGCATATAGCATAATGGGGCGGATGCACGCGGTGTATAATCTCACCTTGCTTTTAAGAGCAAGTTTGGACTTTGGGTTAAGCAGGAAATGAAGGCGACCAGACACAAAGAGGGCGCGTGCGCGTACCTTCTTAATGTGGCTGGAGAAGGTCAATCGATCATCCAGGGTTACACCGAGGTATTTGGCTTGCTTTTCCCAAGGGATCGGCTCGCCGAACATAGTGACTGGAGAGGGGAGAGTGGGGCCAAATTTCTTGTCGGTCCTGTAGAACAGGACCGCTTGACTTTTGGTGGGGTTGATTTCGATTCTCCATTTCCTAAACCAAGCACCTAGAGTGTTGGTCGCGGTTTGGAGAACTTTAGCAATGGCCGAGGGGCATAGGCCTGAGTAGTAGATTGCGGTGTCGTCCGCGAATAGAGCTAGCTGCGCTTTGCTAGTTTTAGGGATGTCACTCGTATAGAGTGTAAACAACAGGGGGGACAGCACAGAGCCTTGGGGGACTCCGGCTAGAATGGGGTGGGAGGAGGATAGCGCTCCTATTATTCGGTAGCAAAATTGGCGGTTCGACAAAAAGTCTCGTATGATGGTCACGAGTCTGTCAGGCACTCCGAGTTTGTACAGCTTATATATTAAGCCGTTGTGCCAGACTTTGTCGAAGGCTTTAGCTACATCAAAGAAGAGGACTCCGGTTATTAGATTTTTTTGATATTTGGCTGAGATGTGTTCAACAATACGATGGACTTGTTGAACGCACGAGTGTTTAGTTCGAAAACCAAACTGCTCGTCGGGAATGAGTTTATTAGCGTCGGCATACGCTTTGAGACGGAGATAAATTAATCTTTCATACATCTTGCCCATGACATTGAGCAAGCTGATGGGGCGGTAACTAGAGGGCTCGGATTTAGGTTTGCCGGGTTTGGGGATCCCAATTACTTGAGCTTTTTTCCACTGGTGTGGGAAAATGTTATTGGAGAGGGCAGCGTTAAAGATAGCTGTCAGGAGCATGATGAGGGTAGCCGGGAACAGCTTGACCACTCTATTTGTGATTTTATCCGAGCCCGGGGCTTTCCTAAGGCGGAGGTCCCGGATGATCTGCTTGACCTCGTCCGTGGTCACGGGAGGTAGGGGGTCTTTCTCTTCGTTGAGAGGGGGTGGGGGTAACGGGAGAGAAGCTCGCCGTTCTACTTCGGAATTGACTTCCTCCAGATGGACAGGGTCGATAGGGAGGGAACTGGGTGTACATTGGAGCTCTAGGCTTTCGGCCAGGCATTCGGCCTTTTCTTCGTCTTCGAAGGCGGGTGGAAGGTTGGGCCTTTTTAGAGGTGGAATAGGGGCAACCGTGTCCTTGGTTAGGGCACGTGAGAGTTGCCAAAAGGCTAGGTGGGAGGGTTTGATGTCGATCATGGTCTGGTTCCAGTTGTTTTCGCGTGCCTCAGCCACTCGTTCCTTGACGGCGCGGTGGAGAGTACGCAGACGGACGCGGTTGTTTTCGGTTGGACGACGATCGTAAGCGCGCATGGCTACGTTCTTTTCCCTAATCAGGTCACGTACGTCGTCGGGCAAGCGCCAGCGTCGATTGCTCTCCACTGGTACTGTCCGAGAGCAATCGCTAATGAGCGATTGCACGTGGCTGGTTAGGGAATCGATTGCGCCGACAGCTTCATCAGCGGTGACTATGCTGCTGGGGATTTGATCGAGGTGGACGGATGAGGCAGACTTGAGGCTTTCGCCCAGTTTGTCCCAGTTCGTCACTACCTTGGTAATAGGGGACTGACCTGAATCGGGGGGGCCTGCGTTCGGTGTAAGCTCTAAGATTACAGGTCGGTGGTCGGAGACTAACTCGTGGTGCACTGTCACATCGTGTATGCCTAGGCTCACATTTTGCAACAGTGCTACATCTAGGATGTCAGGTCTGTGGTTAAGTACGTCAGGAAAATGAGTTGGTTCTGTGGGCGCAACTAAGTCGATATTTAGCGGCCCTAGTAGGGATTCTAGAACAATACCTCTGGAGTTAGTCGTATGACAGTTCCAGAGGCGGTGTTTCGCGTTTAGGTCGCCCGCCACTATGACAGAGCTTCCCAAGTCGAAAAGGGTTTTCAAGTCTCTTCTGAGTGATAGTTGGATGTCGCTAGACTCGCGGGAGGGGGAAACGTAGGCTGAAACCAGAATGATTGACTCGTGGCCAGTCATGCCGAGCCTGCAGACCGAGGCTTCAATGTACTCGAGAGAGGGCTGATCCATGGGGGAGCAGTACAAGGACTTTTTGTAGTAAATGAGGGTTCCACCGAGGCGGGAGTTGAGCCTATCGTTGCGAACTATCTGATAGTTGGCAATCTTTGGGTCCCTGTTAAAGGGTTTGAGGAAAGTCTCTTGCACTAGGAGTACGTCAACGTCATGATCTCTCAGGAAGTCTGCGATTTCGTCACGTTGACCACCAGTGCCGTTGGCATTGAAAAAGCCGATTTTTACGGAGCGGGGTTTTATTCTGCACACAGTTGTACAATCCATTATGGGTTAACTTGGAATTGAGCTAATGACGAGAAGAGGCGCTCGAACCTCATGGCGATTGTAGCGAGGGCACGACCGTTGCCTTCGTTCATCCTAATCTGGTGGGCTAGTTCCCTAACTTCGCTGGGGTCGAAAGCTTCAGCGAATCGTTCCACCAGGGCGAGATCCGGATCAACGCCGAGGGGGGGGTTTTGTTCCAGCATGGGCTGGTTTACGCGACGAGGTGCCATTTGCACCGGTTTAGAAACAGCGCGAGGGGCGGATGGTAAGGGAGGGGAGTTAGGCCCAGCTGAGGGCTGGGGCTGTGGGGAGCTGCCAGTTGGAGCTGCAGGTGCGGTCTGAGCCGCGAAAGGGGGAAGGGGGAAGTGCCTGCTATTATAGTCAAACACGCCCCAGGGGGAAGGGCGCTGCGGGGCCAGATGGGCCTGAGCAGCGGCTTTAAGGGGTGGTGGGCGGCGTGTGGCGTGCTGAGTCGCGTTGTAAGATGGGCGGGGACGAGGAGCTTTTGGGCACCCGCGGTAGTTGGCGGTGTGACCCAGCTGTTGACACAGCACGCAACCTGGTGGTTCCGTTGTTTCTGAGGGGTTCTTGGGACGGTCGCATTCCTTTGTGGCGTGCGGCTTAAGGCATTTTACGCACCTGGCGGGTGCGAAGCAGTTGCGGGCAGAATGGCCGTAGAGCTGGCAATTATGGCACTGGGACGGGAAGCGTCCCTTTTTGGGAGCCTCAACGGATATGCCGGTGAGGTCGCAAACGTGCCGGATCTTAAAGATGGCCTTGCCGGCAACGCCACGGTCAAGGGTGACGAATACCATTTGGTAGGGTGCGTGACCACGCCGATCGCCCAATCGTAGAGCGCGCCGCTTCATAAGGCCGACGACGCGTCCGTCCCCACCTCGCCTGACTCACAGAGCGGAGAAATCGTACGATGACGTTATGTTGCACGTGCGCGCGTTCGTAAACAACTTACGCCGACATATGACTGATAATTTCTACTTTTTTTGTTGTAAATAAATACTTAAATAGATAATTACACCCAGACTCAGAACAAACAGACATGTTCATGCACACAAATGTCTGCCCTGGATGGGAACCGAACCTACGACCTGCGGCGTGATAGGCCGTCATAGACTCATAATTAGATTTTAACTTGGGATAAATTCCAAAATAAGCGTGTACTACGGAAATTAAATCATACTAATCCTATTATCCTACTCATACTAAAATTGTAAATGTTAAAGTATGTTTGGATGGGTATGAAGATGTTTGTTACTCTTTCACGCAAAAATTACTGACCGCATTTTGATGAAACTTGGCACACAGGTAGATCATAACCTAGAATAAGACAGGATACTTTTTATCCCGTGAAAAGATAAGATCCCTCGGGAACGCGGGTGAAACCGCGGGGGACAGCTAGTATATTATACCTACAACTATTTAAAATTCATACTTAAATAGATAATTACACCCAGACTAAGGAACTTTTTATGTATACCTTTTTTATGTCATATTGACAACGAGGCAGGCGGGTCACCTGATGGTAAGTGACTACCGTCGCCTATAGACATTAGCAATACCAGGGGGATTGCCAATGTGTTGTATACCTTATTACAATGCCTTAAGGGCAAGGGCAACTGGCTCTCAAGTGCAACTGACGGAACACACCAACAGGTGCTTGGCGACAGATTTTCAACTTGAGGGTGGTAGCCAGCCAGTCGAGTACCACATAGTACCCTACCACCGTGCTATGGTTTCCTCACGATGTTTTCCTTCACCGAAAGTTCAAGCTCATTGTAGGATTCGAACCCACGACCTTCGCCGCGGTATCCGACGTCACTTACCACTGAGCTATCATCGCCTAATTAACTCATAACGCATTTGTCCTGATTTTCAGCTGATGGAAAGCGACAAATAAGCCGAAGATGAAGCACGCGCACAAAATTTATCGAATGGGAATCGAACATACGACCTTCCAATTGAAGACTCTTTGACAGTTTTCCTCTTTCCATCTACACTAACAGTGCTAATATTATAAAGAGAAAAGATTTGTATTTTTATATGTAACGAACAAACTTAAAAAATACTGGACCGATTTTAAAAATTCTTTCATCATTAGAAAGCTACATTATCCATGAGTAACATAGGCTATATTTTTTTATCCCGGGAAAGGATATGATAGCACGGGAACGTTGGTGAAACCGCGGATAACAGCTAGCTAATTATGAGTAACCAGAAACAAAAACCCATTCCTCTTTTAGTTTGTCTTCAATAGGTGCTCGATACCCTGTGCTCCCGAGGGCTCTATTGTTTTTCCGGGATAAGAAAGTATACAATACTTTATTCCTGGATAAATTTATCTATATAAGTTTTGCCGTTGAACCATTACGCCGTTTGAATAACAAACATCAATACGAACTTTAATATTTACTATATTGGGTTCGAATCCTACAGTGGACTTGAGCTTACGGTGTAGGAAAACATCGTGAGGAAACCATAGCACGGTGGTAGGGTACCATGTGGTACTCGACTGGCTGGCTACCACCCTCAAGTTGAAAATCTGTCGCCAAGCACCTGTTGGTGTGTTCCGGCAGTTGCACTTGAGAGCCAGTTGCCCTTGCCCTTAAGGCATTGTAATAAGGTGTACAACACGTTGGCAGTCCCCCTGGTATTGCTAATGTCTATAGGCGACGGTAGTCACTTACCATCAGGTGACCCGCCTGCCTAGTTGTCACTAGAGACATAAAAAAAAAAAATTGTAATTACAACACAAGCGAATTCACGCTGTATTGCTATACTCATATGAACGAAATAGTTGGACGTGGATTAAAGATAATGACGCTCACGGGAATTCGAATTTAAAGTTGCCAATTATACAGTGTAATTTAGCTTGAGAAATGGTCGTGTAGGTCTATGAAAGTTACCGTATTTTTTTATCAAACAGAATAACATCTATGTATCTATCTTTATGCTAGGTATTCGGACCCAAGTCCGTTCCAAATTAATAATGAATCGTTAGAGTACCTACCCATGGGTACCCAATTATTTTCGAGATGCGTCCCTGTACCTTTCGTTGACATTTCATGGTATTTTCATGACGGGCCGGTTGGCGTGGTTGGTTAACACACTGCCTATCACGCCGCAGGTCGTGGGTTCGATTCCCATCCAGGACAGACATTTGTGTGCATGAACATATGTCTGTTTGTCCTGAGTCTGGGTGTAATTATCTATTTAAGTATGTATTTACAAAAAAAAAAGTAGTATATGTAGTATATCAGTCATCTGGTTTCCATATTACAAGCTCTGCTTAGTTTGGGATCTGATAGCCGTGTGTGAACAAATGTCCGAGGAGGATATATTTTTTTGTGCGTAGGTTATATTATAAATAACTCAACGAATATTATAATGAGAAAAGATTTGATTTTTTGTATGTTTGTATTGAAGTACCTACTTAAATGTCATTTTGAGACCGGTGGGTAGGGAGCTTTCCGCCAACGCAAAAGAGGAAACGCTGGCAGCCTACTAGGAACCTTGCCGATCGACAGCAGCGGCAGCCTCGAGGATTTTTTGATATTTAGGTATATTGTATATTTTGTACATTTGTTGTAAATAAATTGTAAATATTAAAAAAAAACTCCACATAATTATGTTTTTTTTAATCATCTTAAAGCCACCTGAAAGCCTGAGATAGACATGACTCTTCATATAAACGAACTTAATGAATTACTTTGAAGCAAGGAATTAGATAATCATATCTCCTTGCTCCGAGTTTATAACTGTTTACGTTTTGAATCACACACACACTGGTAGCCATGACAATACATGTTCATGCACACAAAAGTCCATACCATACCATCTATGTAACTCACTCCAGCCAGAGTGTAAATCGAAACATTATCAAATTGAATTCGAGTCATTTGGGTCAGTAGGTATTAGTTAACTCTACTGTGAATATTTGCTAAGAAATGACAAGCAGGCGCAACCAAATATTAATTTTGTTACATAAATTCTACCTAAGCATCTTGTTACACCTTCGATCGGCTATACTTTTATCTAAGTGTTACACACTTTTTCAATATTATAAGATTAGTGTTTGCGTTGGGTACCCATTGTACGATTCCCGAAACACTTATTCAATTGGGTAGATTTATTCATATTCGTTCATATAAAGTATCTTTCTTTACGAAGTTATTAATTTGAGCCGGCAACACTACGGCCTAAAAGCAGTGTTACTACGTTACGAAATAAGGAAAATAAAAAATCTTTACAAAAGAATATTTTTACAAAATGTCAATTCAAGAAACTCATGTTCCTATGTAAATCTACCTGAGTTCAATAAGTTCTATAAGAATAAACTGAACATTATCTAGAAACATGTGTTTTACAGTATGTAGGTCTATCCCCAAAAACTACATTCGGAATGATTAATAAGTAAGTACAATTTTTGGAAGCATAATGAGTTATGATAAAAATTTTGAGCCAAATTGAGTACTGTTTTATAAAAAAACTAAGAATCCAAAACTACAGTTCTCCACAATGGTTTTTCTACTTAGGGTAAAGTTTTTTAAATTACCCAAAATATTATTTTATTATCTAATCTGGCAGCACTGTCCACAACTGAACGAAGCTGGCAACACCGCCTGTTAATGTCAAATAATTACGATTCGAGATAAAAATGACGAGCTTCACAAGTTCGAATAAAAAATTATAATTTGTGTGTATAATCAGCATGACTGTCTGGGTGAAAATAGAAAATGAAGAAACTTACGCTGTTGGTATGTATTTCATCACATAATTCATTCAAAACGTCTGAATATTGAAACTTTGAAAAAGCAAACCACTTGTTGTCCCCCGCAAAGTTGCGTTAAATATAAACATTGCCTCAACGTTTGACATACAAACCCTCCTGTTCTGCTATCAGTGTTATCCTGTTAGAAATAGTCCGTAATTTCACATGATATCGGCATTTAAAATGTTGCATGGTGGCCACTCCCAAAAAAGTATGAATATGCTGATTGATAAGTAATTTCACAGCTTAATTGGAGATGTTGTGATAACTGCAGCTTGGTTTTATTCCTACTGGAAAAAAAACTGTTTACATATCCACTAAATGATTTGTTTTTATAATCAAACATAATTGTTTTTGTATTATGTCATTGTTGTTTTCATAATAAAGGTGTTTAAAGTTGTCTATGGTTTCCTCTTCTTGATAAACCTTGGATTTTATAATTCTGACTCTATGTAATACTTGTTGTAGTACTATGTAATTGGATTCATAAAGTTTTATTAATGATTGCATAGTAGGTTTTCAGCAATCCCCTGGTATTGCTCATATTTATAGGTGACGGTAGTCACTTACCATCAGACAAACATAAGCCTGTATATGATGATAATTCCTCCTTGATTATTATTAGTATTATATGAAGGAGCGAGGTGTTAAGACTCCATTGAAAGGGGAAGATGTTGCTACAATTATTGATACCCTACTGCTAACCACATTAAGACATCAGAGGGAAGTATCCAAAGTGACCTTAACACTGGCATAAGTCTCAATGGTTGTCCATATTCTGCAAATTCAAGAGCAACTGAACATTTGTTTACATTTATTTATTAGATCACCAACAAGACACACACTATACATTCAAAAACAACAGGTACAACATTAAGTATAAATGGTGCCCCAATTAGAGGTGACGGCCACAATTAATATAAAAAGAAGACAGACAACAGAAACCGAAAATTAACTAAAATTAAATAAAATGAAATAAAATTAGACGAACAAATTACATTTAAAAACACACCAGAATACAAATTTAAAAATATAAAAATCAAAAATATAAGAACATTATTTTTTTTTTTCATTTTTATTGATATAGCAATAAAAATGTATGAATAAAGTTTTTATTACCTGCCTACTCTCTACCACTCCAGTTGATAGTCTGTTGCCAAGCATTAAGCACCAACAAGACTTTTCCATTTTGTGCTATGACTTCAACACTTACCATAGATTGTAGGCATATCTATAGAAAATCCAATAGTATTGCCTAAAATCATTCTATAAACAATTTTTCTCCTTGATACCTTAATATATTAAAATTTTGTGTTACATTGTTTGTCTGCGACAAACTAATGAACCAATATAAATCAAAATTGCATACTAGTGCACTGTGGTCTAACTTGAGAGATATGGTACTTTTTGTCCCAGTAAAGATAAGATCCCACGGGAACCCTTTTTGCATGAAAGGGTAACAAACATCTTCACATCCAAACATACTTTCAAAGTCAAAACCATTTATTCAGTTTAGGCCCTAGAAGGGCACTTATGAAGGTCGGAGGAAGGAATTACAGAAGTTACCACCGGTTCGGAAGTCAGCCTTCAACATTCTTTCACATTTATAATATTAGTAAGTAGGATAGGATGTGCATTTCTATTGGTTTACACAAAATTCTTGTTTGGTTTTTAACCACCCTCATTTATTTGTGTTTTGTGATCAAACATTAATTATCAAATTAATTAAAAGTACTTCTGAAGCCTATGATATGTAATGAGGCAAAATCCTCTTGGGCATTTTTAAATAATCAGATTTTATGTAATTACTTAAAGGGTTTATTATTAATTGCACTTGCTAAAACTTAATGAATGCACTTGTCTAAATTATGCAGTAAATTTCTAAAACATTTTGCTGATACTATACAGAGTGTATTTTTTTACTTGGACCATAAGTGGAAAATGGAGGTACTGTCTTTGGGACCATTATGTGTTTTTTGTGGAAAACAACTGTATAGTTTTTTTTAAGAAGCGTGAGTTCTTTAATAAGAAACAGTTAAAAATAAAAAGTGAATATTCTATTTTTTATGTTGATATGATCAGGGAGTATCAGGGAAAAAAATCTAGACAGAACAAGTTAAAAAAGTGGAAAATTTAAAACAAAAAGGAATCAGCAACAATTTCTAATATTTATTTATTTAAGGGATAACAAACAACCATACAACAAAAATTTCCAATGTAAATTATTTTAATCTTCATCGTGCGGGCTGTTTTGGAAATAAGGCGACGAATGCGCCTTTTCTGCGTTAGACGGTTTAAGCTGGGATTACTCCAGCCATCCTAGCTCCTCAAGGCTTGCCAGCGCCATGATGTCATTGAACGCCTCCCTAAAGATGTCCATTACCGAGGTAGTTTACCCGCTTTCCAGTAGAACGTGGGCGGCTGTTACTTCTGCCCACATGAATACCCTGCACAGAGGACTGTCTGTAACCCCTAAGTTGAAATGGTGTCTGTTAAAACTGCCATGGCCCGTTAGCGCGCTAGTTAACGCAGAAGTGGCTTACTCTGTTGTATTGGTGATCTGGCTGGAGAACCTAGGATCGAATTGCGGGGTTGCTCCAGTGGTTTTGGTGTAGATGGTAAGTGCGGTCGCATATCCTACCTTTTAACCAGCCTTGTGGGAGAGGGATAATAGGTTCAGGTCCAATTGGCATTAAAGTGTCCTTTAAGAATAAAATTGTTAAACATTTGAAAAAAAAAAAAACAATATAGTCAGATGGTCCAAAAATATTTAAAAAATGTAACCTTGCTGAGTTTCTTGCCGGTTCATCTCAGTTGAAGGCTGACTTCCGAACCGGTGGTAACTTCTGTAATTCGATCTTCATAAGTAAATGGTTTTGACTTTGACTTTGATCAATGGTTATGATTGTGAGAGAACTAATTATTTTAATATACTATGAACTCCTGATTCTATTTTTAGGAGCTATTTAAAATCAATCATAAACTTGGCCTAGTCATAGCAGATGACACAAATACAAATGTAGTTAAGTTAACTGTCCAATTTCCTTGTAATATGAGGAAACTCAATTCATCTATTCCAATATTGTATTGAGTATTTAATACAACCTATTATTGTTTTGATGAAAACTAGCACCCGCCCCGCGGATTCACCTGCGTTTCCGATATGGAAAATAGTCTATAGAAATCGGGGAGAACGAAGCTTGCTATCGGTGAAAAAAAATTCTAGATCGATACAGAAGTTTCGGAGAATACCTACGTCCTACATCCAAACATACCTACAAACTTTACCACATGATAATATTAGTATAGACTAGCTGTCCCCCGCGGTTTCACCCTCGTTCCCGTTGGATCTTATCTTTTCCCGGGATAAAAATAGCTTATGACACTCACAAATAACGTGGCTTTCTATTGGTAAAAGAATTTTCAAAATAGGTTCAGTAGATCCAGAGATTACCCCCTACAACCTCACAAAACCAGAAACTCTTGATAATATTAGTATAGATAAATGATACACTTAATTGGATATAAGTACTAGTTTTATTAGTATACTGGGCAGACGTTGTCCTGCTCTGAAATTTAAACAAAATTAGAACCCAATTCCAACGCTACCTACAGAGTTCAATTGTGAATCTAAACCATCATGAAGATAATGACAGTCGCTGTCATTCCGACGATTTCCGTAGAAAATTACCAATTTAGAATTATTAAATTTTTTCAACCTTTTTTTATGGGTTTTCCCTATTTTTTTCATTTAAACCAACCCTGAATTTGAGCGAACAAAACAAAAAAAGAATTATTCGAATCGGTCAAGCCGTTTTTGAATTTTTGCGAGACTAACGATAGATGTTGGGGAATATTGATTGTTTAATTCTCACATTAGCCAACCCTGACGGAGGTAAGCTCTCAATAGAAGAGAATTGTCAGCTTTAAATTTAATTTGCTAATGTTTGACCTAGATACTTTTGAATATACTGTCCATATATTGGCGGAAATGCCGTCAAGTACACTGCCGGTGCACATCGGACCGCTTGCCTGCCAAACGCCCCAGCCTGCCCCCTTCCGTCACCTGAGGAAATCCAATTATGAGCTGTCCAAACACCGGCATGCTGATAATGACGTTGTTTATCAAACGACACAATATAACTAATCATTTCGCAACGGGACATTCAATTGAAAGTTAGGACTTTAGTCAATGGAAATAGGCAGGGCTGAATTTAGAGGTGTGGAGGCAAAGGCCTGTGGCAACAAAGGAGTGCCAACAATTGCTTTGCAAATAAGACAAATTATATTTTACTTGCAAGTGTTTTAATCTTTTATTGCAAAGATAAATCTTCTTTTTCATATATATGGTATTTAGTTGTTTAGGATTTTTTTTGTAATTTGGTAGATTTTTTTGATAAGAAGTATAATTTATGTGGGGGCCCTCTCTTGTGGAGGCCCAGGGCACTTGCCCCGTTTGCCCTTCTTTAAATAAGGTCCTGGAAATAGGTCTGCGAAAATTTCACAAGAAATTCGGGGTAATTTCAGGCGGTTGAAATTCTTTGAAAAGTTATATGGCGATAAAGCTTAGTAGTGACGTCGACGTCAGTGGTTTTGGGTTCAATTCCTACAATGAGCTTGGTTCGTGAGGAAACCACATCACGGTGGTTGGGTACTTTGTATTACTCGACTTGCTGGCTACCACTCATTCCGACAAATGCTTGATAGCTAACCAAAGCAGACTAGGCGGCAAACAAGCAAGCAATATTTGTTTTTTTTTTACTAAAAAAATTGTCTAAATTCGAAGTTCAAATACCAGTAGGCGAACACAATTAATACTCTTAATTGTTGACATGACATAAAGTGAGACAAGTAAGATAGTGGGATTATTATAGGGTAACAGTATATTTGGTAATAATATAGGACATCTCTCAAAGATTTAAATAACAGATGTTACATAAATTCCACTAATATCCGTTTAACTGCACCATATGTCACAGACAATGGCTTACACACCCATAAATCTAATTGGCATACATTAGCCGAGTGGAGTCAGGTGATATAGCTAGTGTTAGTGCCAATATCTCATTACAACAAGTGTCGTGTGACAGGTGCGCTATTGGGTCGGATTCCTGTTGACTTATGAGAATGGTAGACACGGCATTTAAATATTGTTTGGTTGTTAATGCCTTTTTTTTACTTCTGTATAAGCTTGTGTTGGACAACTATCTCACCATGGTAAGTGATGATGGCCGAAGGTGGCAAGCACACAAAGCCTCGATGGGAACTGGCTCTCAAGTGCAGCTTTCGGAAGACACCAATAGGGGCTTGGCGACAGAGAGAACTTGAGGATGGTAGTCAGCCAGTCGAGTACTACAAACTACCATAGTGTTCGTAATTTAGCATTATTTTATTGTACACTGCAGTTTTTATTGGAAGATGATAGTTCAAGGTCACAACTATAAATTGACTCAAATTGGTCCATTACAAATAACACGAACCGCGTTTAATGTGTGCGTCTTTACATTTGTATGCAGTCAGTTTCTGGTAATCAAGACTCGATAAAAAGTGCTCCATATTTTTAACTATTTTTTTATTCTATTCTAAAGGTGGAACAACCTATAAATGTATGTTGTATGTGTGTTTTTTGGTGACATGTCTATGTAAAATACCGAAAATAATTTGGCTATCGTGGATTGCATTTTAGAAATGGGCTTCCTTAATGAAGAACATTAGTTTGTGACTGATGGAGACACTATGTCTGTCATTAAAAGATTCCATAATATGCAGAGCTTGTACTAGTTGTAAACGTTTACTTTCACAAATATTTAGCTGTCGGAAATCTTCGTGCACACGAACTATTGTCTGTCGCGGGAATCGAAGCTATAGCGGCAGGCCGTCATAACAGTTACTTCTTACTTGTTTGATTTTGGAACCCTAAATATGCGATCGAACAGAATGACGGAACGTTTTCCATTTGGTTTCGTATTTCACAAGATAAATTGATCAAATCCTTTCGAAACTCGTTATGAATGGGATGTCAGACGAAAGTTTGAATTCTATATCTCGAGGGATCTCGACCTTCATGTTGAATTGAGCATAAACTTTGTATTCAGTTATCGATGTGGTATGTCCCATTCAATGTGTTTTCCTTTAGGAAAAGATGAACTTGCGTTACGCTTAGTACGCTGTTGTAAATCATTTTTTTTTAAACTAGTGAAGTTTATGCATTTTTGTATATTAAAATGATTCTTTCACGATGTCATTGTTAAATCAAATCAAACTCAAAACGCATTTATTCAGTTTAGGAGACTTTTTGGCGGGAACTTGTGAAGTGACGATGTGTTTTCGTTATATTTTCATTAAATTCGTGTATTTTGAGTTTTATTGAATAATATCGGCGGTGTTTTGTCCAATAATGATCAATCTAAGTGCACAAGTGAAGTGAAATGAAATGAAAGCGTGTATCGTGACTTTCCAGGTTGTCCCAAAAAGTCCGTGAATGTTTTAGTGGAACAACCGCCAATTTCACTAAAGCTTGACTGGACATGTATGGACGAGGACTGGACATTACAGTGAGTTTGAGAATGTGACTATAACATACAAGAAGAAATTAAAACTGAAGAAAATGTATGCGATTGAAAGACTTTGTATTGACTAAAACTTATGTAAAAAAAAATTGTGAGAAATAGACCAAGACCATTTCAAATACTTTGACATTGGCAGAAATATCCTACAAGGATGATTGCCAGCAACAAAACAAAAAAAAAATATTCAGTTTAGGCCCAGCTTATGAACGTTTACAATGGACTCTACCACCGGTTCGGAATACACTTCAACTGAGAAGACTTTTTTTTTAAGAAATTTACATTCGTCTCGATATACTAAACAATTGTTGTCACAATTTTGATGACAACTACGTCCTTGACAGGACAGTATGCTTATATCCTTTTCTTTTGTTTCTTGTTAGAAAAAGATATAATGACACTAAATATTTTTACAACTGATTTTAAAATATTTATGTAAGGCCATGTCTAAATCAATTGTAACACTAAGTTCTCCCGATCAGAATTCAAATCGCGCGCAAGTTGCGTGCGTTCTTTGCGATTGTGGTGCGCCCGCGCGCGTGACTCAACCGATTCCCGCCCTTATTGTCCCGGATTAATTATCATTTATTACTGTGTATATTTACAGTGTGAGTAAAGATACATGCTATTTAATATTTAAGGCGTTTTTTATTTGCTCTGGTATTTTTACGGGTTGTGTTCCATTTTGGTTGATTTCTCTTTGTTGTGGTTAATTGGACAAGTTGAGTGTTTTATTGAATGTAATGTACTTAAGTATTTTACTAACTAATCTTTTAGGGTTGAAAATAATCAGGAATACAAACAACTTTTATTATGCAACCAATCCTGAAATTGGAAAAACAACACATTCATACTTGAGATTAACCTTATGGTCAGGGAGGACTTTTTTGTTGCGTTATTTCTTTTTCCTATGAAAGTCTACCTTCTTTAAACCTACTAAGTATATATTTTTCCTTATAATGTGTATCATAATTTATGCATCGATCGCATACTCTTTTAGCACTGTTTCGTCCTATTGTTGTGCCAAATTAGAAAGGCATTGCTTTATTTGGCGTCAGGACTTCAGGATGTGTTAATCATATTAGTTCGGTTTGTTCATAGTAATAATAATAACATGAATAGGTATCCAGGAAAACTATAGGAAATTATCCTATCTTACCCATAGCATACCAGCCCCAAAAGGTAGTACCTAGACAGAGGGGTAGTGTAAAGCACCCTGCGACCATGAAATTACGTCATTTCCCGAAAGATCCCTAAGGGGGTAGGAAGCTGGTCTTTTAACACGTTCAAGGCTAAGTGGATTGACGCTTATACGCCTATTTTGCAAACGCGTGTTAAAAGTTTTTTTATTCTGGATAAGCTTGTGTTTGACCACAGTCTCACCATGGTAAGTGATGATGTGGCCGAAGGTGGTAAGCACACAAAGCCTAGATGGGAACTGCTTCCAAGTGCAGCTGTCGAAACACACCAATAGGTGATTATCGACACATTTTTTAACTTGAGGGTGGTAGCCAGCCAGTCGGGTACTACAAAGTACCCTCCACCGTGCTATGGTTTCCTCACGATGTTTTCCTTCACCGAAAGCTCAAGCTCTTTGTAGGATTTGAACCCACGACCTTCCCCGCGGTATCCGACGTAACTTACCACTGAGTCATCATCGTCGAATAAGATCCAAGATCCGTCTCAACAAGGCCAGCCAACAAGTTTCACGACGAAGCAGGTTTAACTGTAATGCTGTATCGTTGATGCTAAATAAATAACTTCCTTCCCAGCGATATACAACTTCGAGGGTAAAGGCGTCGCCCACCTGTCCCTGGAGGTCGGCGAGCTGGTGAACATCGAGCGGGAGACTGCCAAGTGGTACTGGGGCAAGAGTCTTCGGAGGGACGCAAGCGGTGCCTTCCCCAAGAGTTACGTGACAGTACGCGACTGTATTGTTGACAGGTAGGTCGTCTCTTACTGCTTACTTTCCATCACAGCCATCTGATCTGTGCACCTTCTACTTTGAAATGAAATGGTTTATTCATCCAAATAGGCCTTCACAGGCCCTTATGTATTGTCAGATTCTAATGACTCTAATGACTAGTGCACGGTTGGGAAAGTTGCTTTTGCTGAGAAGAGCCGGCAATAAACTCAGCAACTTTATCAGCAGCTTTATTACCCAGACCAGAAATTGGACCCATGACTTAATAACGTGACAGTACTGACCCTACAAAGGTACAGGATTTGTTAAAATACGGACATATTTTTAGAGTTAAAATATGGTGCAGTTGGTCCTTAGGGCCACTTTTGTAAGTAAAAGCCTCTGATGATGACTCTCTCGATTTCTAAAGCATCTGTACTCATTGATTTTTGGCTCTTGAGTACAAATTATTCTTTTAACAGTGTTTCGAAGAAATGTTTTAATTTTAAATGTTTCTGAAATAAAAATGTAAGATAAGTGAAAATCTGTCGCCAAGAACCTGTCAGTGTGTTCTGACAGTATTTTGGTGTATAACACATTGGCAATCCCCTTAGTATTGCTCACGTCTAAAGGCGACGGTAGTCACTTACCATCAGGTGACCCGCCTGCCTGGTTGTCACTTGTGGTATTAAAAAAGTACCTTCTTAAGTTAAATCCATAGCAGCAGGCAACGTGTCGCTGAGATGCTACTGGCATTCCAGGGTTTGATCTACCTGTTTACCAAGTTTCATCAAATTCCGTTAAGTTCACATCCAAACAAACTTTGGTTTTACCACTAGCTTTTCGTTTTCCCCAAAAGACAAAATGCTTAGTCCTGTGATTGAATATCGTCTCAATCCGGGGAATCTCAAAAGAGGGGGAGATTTGAGACTCAGTTTCAACTCAAGGTCAACATCGTTATCACACTAATATGAGTGTTGTTTCTGATCGCGTTAGGGATATTATTCTGTGACCGCACCGGGCACAAGGCTACCGTTCAGCTGATAATGTTTCAATTAGCAGCCACTACGAGCGATACCCGCTGTAATGACTCACTCGGCATTGGGCGTGATTATCATAACGGACGATGAACCCGCCACTGGGTTCGTTTTTTATTCAGTAACTAGCTGTCCCGGGATAAAAAGTAGCCTATGTGCTATTCATATATAATTTCATCCAGATCCGTTCAGCCGTTCTGGCGTGATTGAGTAACAAACATCCATCCATCCATCCATCCATTCAAACTTTCACATCTTCTATAATATAAAAATGAATCGCAAAATGTGTTGGTAAGCGCATAACTCAACAACGCCTGGACCAATTTGGCCAATTCTTTTTTTTAAATGTTCGTTGAAGTCCAAGGATGGTTTTTACGGCGAGAAAAATTTGAATAATTGCCGGGAAAACCCTAAAAACAGCCCTTTTCTTTTTCCCATACAAACACCCAGCTGTCAAACATTTTACGTCAATCGAAACAAAACAAAGACGCGTTTTAGAGAAATAGGGCAGAACAAGGTCTGCCGGGACAGCTAGTTTATAATATTTGTGGGATTAGTGGGATAGCGTTCTGCGCCGCGGTTAGACCCGCGATCCCGTAACGTTTTTTTACCGTCGCCTATAGAATAGAAATTAGCAATACCAGGGAGATTGCTGATATGTTGTTCATCTTATTACAATGCTTTAAAGGCAACTAGCTCTCAAGTGCAACTGCCGGACGGAACACACGGATAGGTGCTTGGCGATAGATTTTCAACTTGAGGGTGATAGCCAGCCAGTCGAGTACTACAAAGTACCCTACCACCGTGCTGTGGTTTCCTCACGATGTTTTCTTTCACCGAAAGCTTAAGCTCATTATAGGATTTGAACCCACGACCTTCGCCGCGGTATCCGACGTTACTAACACTGAACTATCATCGTTACACACACAGGTGTGAGTAGATTTTTACAAAAGGAACCTGTGTGTAAAGTTTTAAGGTTCTATTCTAGCAGTTTAGGCTGTTCTTTGATAGATCAGTAAATCAGTAAATTTTATTCGAGTCAGGACTTTATCGCCACGCCGCTATCTCTGTCTCGCTTACCATGTCCGCTCTAAGAGCGACGGAAATAGTAGCGCTTTAGTTTCATGTTTCGTAGTCTAGTTTTAATTTATTAACATGATAAATAACGCAGATAAAATTAAATTAAATGTATTGGTTGGAATCCTGAGCCATTAGCAAACTTAAGGATCAACGAATTTAAGGCGATGATAGCTCAGTGGTAGTGACGTCGGATACCGCGGCGATGGTCGTGGGTTCGAATCCTACAATGGGCTTGAGCTTTCGGTGAAGGAAAACATCGTGAGGAAACCACAGTACGTTGGTAGGGTACTTTGTAGTACCTGACTGGCTGGCTAGCATCCTCATGTTGCAAATCTGTCGCCAAGCACCTGTTGGTGTGTTCCGGCAATTGCACTTGAGAGCCAGTTTGCATTTAATGCATTGCAATAAGGTGTACAACACATTGGCAATCCCTCTGGTATTGCTAATGTATATAGGCGACGGTATTCACTTACCGTCAGGTAACCCGCCTGCCTCGTTGTCACTTGTGACAAAAAAAAAACTAAGGAATCAGGCCTATCCTTATAGAGTCAGTATTGTTTATAAGCCAGCTGGGTGAATCATAATACTGCAATAATTTATATGGTTGCTGAAGTCGCTTACGCGTAATGATGAGTTCACACTGCGGTTTACTATGTATATAATTAAGTACCTTGTCCTCCGCGGATTCACTCGTGGGATCTGATCTTTTCTAGGGATAAAAATATAGCCTATGTTACTCAGGGATAATAAAGCTTTCTTATAGTGAAATAATTTTTAAAATCGGTCGTTTTTGAGTTAAATCGTAACAGACAAACAAAAAATCAAATCTTTCCTCTTTATAATATTAGTTTAGATTAATTATATTCTACCATAAATATAAATGTAAAAGCTTGAATGTTTGTTGCTCAATAACGCAAAAACGGTTGTATTGATTTTGATGACACATGGCACACAGATAGATCATTTCCTGGAATAAAACATTAGATACTTTTTATCACGTTAAAATATAAGATCAAACCGCGGGGGGAAAAACTAGTATGACTATAATTATCTTAAGGTCAAGGTCCAAGGATGGAGCCTTGTGGGACGCCCATAGTTACTGAGACCCAGAGGAAAATGCTAACAAGAATGTATTTCATAAAACGGTGCTGCCAAGTTTCGGTGTGAACTGGTTGTTACACGTAAAGTTCGTCACATGCAATGCAAAAACATAATGACTCATCTGTAAACACATGAGTGATTTACGGGCCCTTGTGGCTTGGCATGGTAAAAGTATCACTGAGAATGCTGGGCCGGATTTAAGGGAGAACAAACAGGGCAAATGCCCGGGGCCTCCACAAGAGAGGGGCCACCACATAAATTGTACTTATTTAAAAAAGGGCTACGTGTCGCTTCTGGAACGAAGGTTCTTCCGCTATTGAAGCAAATGTGTGGGAATGTTTCAACCATTTACGCCATGAGTCGGCGCGACTAGCCGGTCCACCTTCCAAAACTAGCTCCGGCGGTGGGCGTGCTTACAAATATGTAATACACTCGTAAATAGTTCAGCACGTAATTACTACACTAATTAACTGCGATTATAACACGGATTTATAATTAACTAGTGGGCCCGGCAGACGTTGTCCTGCCCTGAAAATAAAACTTAGAACCCGATTCCAGCGCCACCAATTGTGAAACTAAACCATCTGTCAGTCCGATCTCGAGACATGTCAAAACGTCGTTCTATACAAAATGTATGACAAAAATAATTTTCTTCATTATTCTTTTTTTTTTGTGAATTTTTCCTGAATTTTCTTTGCTATAAACCTCACGGAGCCCGAGACCTTTCCAACGAATGCAAAACCGTGGAAATCGGTTCGTGCGTTCTGGAGTTATAGCGTCAGGAAGGAAAACCCGACTTATTTTTATATTAATTAATTAATGCGCACCGCTGTCACCATGAAGCAAACTGCAAGATGACTTGACAAAGACTGCCATTTATTGTAGGTACTCACATACATTATAATAAAATATACAACAGCTATGTTAAGTGAAAGACTTGCAAGAAATATACCTATGTATCCTATTTCCAAAATAATTTGAGGTCTCCACTCCTTTCTTGCCCCAGGGCCTTCACACTTCTAATTGCGGCCCTGAGAATGTAGCTTGGTTCACTCTGGAACGTATGACGTTTTAATAGTAAGCAAAAGTAGTCTAAATATTGGTGTCTCAGTATTTTGTATAGGCCGCAGTATAAAAAGAAACAGTAGACCGACGCCTTTGACCGTGTGATAAAAGCCGACAGTCTAGACTCTAGTTAGTAGTATGGGTCGTCCCGACGCCGCGCCGCGCACTTATCTCACGATTGCTCTGTCTAGACGGCTTACTGTGTTACTATCCTTATTCTGTGATAATGCATTGTTATCCCATCCCACTAATATTATAAATATGAAAGTTTGGATGGATGTTTGTTACTCTTTCCCGTAAAAACGGCTGAACGGATTTTGATGAAACTTGTCACACAGGTAGATCATATCCTGGAATAAAACATAGGATACTTTTTATCCCGGGAAAGGATAAGATCCCACGGGAACGCGAGTGAAACCGCGAGGGACAGCTAGTAAAACATATCTTTGGACGTTATTTACACACGATCACCTGATTCCAAACTGATATACTCGTGTGGATAGATAGTGGCACGAATACGCTCCCCACTCTTTCCTAATCCCTTACAACAGTGCAAGTGCAGATCCTTTCGCTAATGTTGTAGTGCTGCATATCGACATATAAAAATATATAGATATAGACATATCGACAGTACTACAACACTAGAGAAACCAAGCGATTAAGGTATTTGAAATAAGAGTGGGGTGCTTCTACGTAGATTTCACTATCTATACGACGTAAACTATATTCCCACTATGAACGAAGTTCCTTATCGCGCGTTGTGAAAGGGGGCTAGACGGAAAAAAATCTTACGACACTTTTAGTGTCACTGTCACTGTCGGTGACAGTTGTGTGTAGTAAGCTATTGTAAGCTGTGCGGCGTGCGCATGTTTCTCTGTCTGTCTCTCTCTCTCTCTCTTATAGAAAGCAAGCCAGATATTTTCATTTCTATTTATATATATATATATATAATATAATAAATGTTTTTTTTTATATATACTCTCTCGACTTATATAACTTATATAACTTCGTTCCATCCGGGTGTCCCTTGACACCTCTCAATTTTTTTAAGAGCATATTTAAATAGATTATTATGATTCCATGTATTAATTTTATTATTATTTATTAACCCAAAAACAATGTTAACGTAAACAAAAATATGTATAGATATTCCTTAACCATGTTCGTATGTTTTGAACCCAGATGTAGCGAGACGGTGGTTGCATCATCCGGTGGCCGCGGAGTGGTGCATGACATAGCCGTCACTTTACGGGAATGGCTCCAGCCGTGGAAGGAACTGTTCATCGTGAGTACTAGCTTAATTTGCACTTGAAGGACAGCTGCATGCATCGTAAAACGTCCGCAACACCCTGGCGTTGATAATGTCGTTGGTGAGAATGATCACTTACCATCAGGTGACTTGCCTGCTTATCAGACTGATATAAATAATCAGAACTTGGGATCTAATCCTACAGATAATGTCAGTCGTGTAAAAATGGCGATGATAGCTCAGTGGTAAGACACGTCGGATACGGCGGCGAAGGTCGTGGGTTCGAATCCTACAGTTAGCTTGAGCTTTCGGTGAAGGAAAACATCATGAGGAAACCGCACGGTGGTAGGGTACTATGTGGTACTCGACTGACCGGCTACCAACCTCAAGTTGAGAATCTGTCGACAAGCACCTGTTGGTGTGTTCCGGCAGTTGCACTTGAGAGCCAGTTGCCCTTGCCCTTGAGGCATTGTAATAAGGTGTACAACACATTGGCAATCCCCCTGGTATTGCTAATGTCTATTGGCGACGGTATTCACTTACCATCAAGTGACCCGCCTGCTTCGTTGTCACTAGTGACATAAAAAAAAGTGTTTGTTTGTGTGTAGAATTGTGATGAGCGGTTCAAGTTCATGGAGGTGAGCATGCGTGCGCTGGTGGAGCTGCGAGCGCAGGCCGCCAGCGGAGCCCTGCCGCAGGACCAGCTGCGCAGACTCGCACGCACCGCACTCTTCACCATCGACAAGGGGAACCGGTCAGTACACACCCTGCAACACTCTGCATCACTCTGCAACACTCTGCAACACTCTGCAACACTCTGCAATACCCTGCACTCAAAATTTTTACAAATTATAAATGATTTTGTTTTATAATATGTAAGAATGTTGGATGCAAACACAAAAATAACTGAAACGAATTTTGATGCCCGTCAAATATGTAGTAATCTAAAAGACGAAATATGATTGAAAAGCAACAAGATTTTTTATTAATCTACACACTTAGTTATCTCTTTTCGACTATCCATTTAATTGACTTTAAGGCCGTTACTATTTTATTGTTTATATTTTCTATATTTTTTGTTTTAGTTTACTATGTAGGTAACTAAAGCGGGTTAAATTTTTTGATGTATTTTTGTGTTACTTTAAGCATAAGATGAATACTCGCGCGACACGGTAATATCAGCTCCGAACAAAATCGCGATTTAAAAATGCTATCATGTATATTATGAGTAAATAGTGAAAAATATGTGAACTATAAGTGGTGTATGATGTGTACTATCGTTATCCAATGAAAATATAAGGACATTTCCAAGTAATTCAAAAATAAAAAGTGCTATAGATACAGTGAAAACATTGCCATTATTTTTTTAAACAACAACTTTTAAAAGTGCCTTAATAACACAATATGTACTAAAACCCTATTTTTATCCCAGTTTACAAAAAAATAATACAATAAAAAGGTAAAATTAATATCTTATTATAAGTAACCTCAAATAATAACAATATCTGAAGTGAAGACTATTGAGAATTTGAGAGTTGAAACAAACTTTTCTGCGATTGATTAATGCGACAGTGCCATCTAGGCCAACGCAAGGACATTAACAGGTAATCGATTTACTGATGGGACTACTGTGTGTATTGCAAGTAGGTACTACTCCTGGAACATAGAGGGCGTTAATACATATTAGATTACTACTTGTAACTTATAATTCAATTGATTTAAAAATATCATAACATGGATAACAGAAATAAAAGAAAATTACTGATGTGTGAAGGTTGTCGTCAAGAAATTCCTGATAGATGCTACTTGGTGTGTTGTAAATGTGCTCATAACTACGACTTAGAATGCGCCAACTTTTCCGAAAAGCGATTTTATAATACTATGAATAAAGAACGTAAAAAGGCATGGAAATGTCCAGTATGCATTGCCAAACAACCCAAAGGCAATAATACTAATTCACCAGTCCGATCAGAAAACACTAAATATACTACACAAGATGCTTACGTCACCCAAAGAAAACCCACCCGATCAAACAAAAACCACAACATAAGTCAAATAGACAGTGATGAATCCTCAATAATAGATGAACAATCAAACAATGGCGAGAGTTTCTTAGGAGATACAATAAATTCTCAGATAGTGATCCCAGAATCTCGAGAACCATCCACACCTGCACCTACACTCGACCAAATAAGCCAATTACTGGACAAAAAATTGGAAAGCAATGACAAAAAAATAATTGATATGCTAAAGACTGAGATAAAGTCTCTAATACAGGAAGAAATTAATAATGCCATGAATAACCTTAGCTTGGAATTCACCCGTCGACTAGACACCATGAATACTGAACAAAACAGGCTAAAAACTGATATAAACAGCCTGACAGAAAAAATAAACATCCTAGAAAAAGAGTACGATCACCTTAAAAGGGAAATAAAAGGCTTGCAAAGTCAGCCCAAGCTAACCAGCAAAGAGTTGCAAACCGGCAATGACAACTGCAAGAAACTAGTCTTATATGGACTAGAAGAAAACAATTGGGAGACCGAAGACCAACTCCATGATCGTGTCATTAATGTTTTCTTTGATACTGTTAATGTGAATCTAGATGGATATATTGAAGGGCTTATGCGACTTGGAAAACAAGGTTACCGCAGGCCGATAATGATTGAACTAATTAGTAAAAAGATGACTAAATATCTTCTGCAAAACAAACGATTCTTCATGAACACTGGAATTGCGATTGGTGATTTTTTGGAAAACGAAGCACTAAAGGAACATAACTACTTGCGAAAGATGCTTTACGAAGCAAGAAGAGAAGGTCATCATGCAGTGATAAGAAACTATAAGTTATATATTAATGGTCGAGAATTTATCAACAATAAAAACAAAAGTGAGAATCATAGCCTACCACCACCATGTGATCAACTACCTTTGGGGAAGTCTGATGATGATGACAGTAAGAGAAAAGCGAATAGTTATATTAACAATAATAACGACTCCAGAAACGCTCATGATACAATAAACCACTCCTTTCGAAACTAAATTTAATATTGGTATACAAAATGTACAAAGTATAAAAAACAAAGTCCACATACTTGAAAACATACTGCAAGAAAATAAATACCAGGCCCTATGCCTTTCAGAAACATGGATTACTGAAACTCAACGTCCCTACGTACAAGTCAATGGCTATGAGTTTGCCGCAGCCTACTGCCGTCGGCAGCGCCGGGGAGGTGGCGTCGCTATTCTGTTGCCAACTGGAACAAAATATACAGAAAGGAGAGATCTAACGGATTTGACCCAAGAATACGTAATTGAATGCTGCGCGATAGAAATAAAACCTAATATACTATTAATAAGTGTGTATAGGGTAGACCGAGAGATAGAACAATTTTTTCAGTTTCTTGAGATTCTTCTCACAAAACTAAAATCACAGCATTATCAAAAACATGTAATTATAGGAGGCGACTTTAACATAAATGCATTTGAAAACTCGAATAATTACAAAAAACTATTAGCAATAATGCTAGAATATAACCTGCATCAAATAGTCAAAATAGCAACAAGAGAAACGCCTACGAGTTCAACGTGTATAGATCTATTATTTACAAACAATAAAAACTTCACTTTATCTGTTGATGACCATGGAATCTCCGACCATAAATGTATATCCTACAACTTTGAACTAAAATCAAAGACTAAACATAAATCTCATTATAAAAATGTACGCAAAATAAATAACCCAAAAAATATTTCCTCCTTTAAAATAAAACTTAGTAAAACTGTTTGGAACAATATTCTCCTACCAGAAAATAATGTAAATGTAAACTATAACATATTTGATGATCAACTACGCAATATTATGGATACTAATATTCCCTTAAATCGCATTAAACTTACGAGCAAGGAAAATAATAATTATCTAACCAAAGGATTAAAAATTTCATGTAAACATAAAAGGCTTCTAAGAGTACTTGTAAACCAATCAAAAAACGAATTGCTCAAAAACCATTTTAAACTTTATTCAAAAATCCTAAAAAAGTGCGTAAAACTATCAAAAAAATCCATTTATGTACAAGAGATGAAAAAATCAAAAAACAAAACAAACAAAATGTGGAACATAATAAAATGTATTACTCAAAAATCTAAGAAAATACATAAAGAAAATCTAAAAATAAACTCGAATAACATATTAATAGAATGCCCATATTCTGTTACGAATACTTTCAATAAGTATTTTGCGTCAGTTGGAAGTCCACTAACACAAAGCGCCAGCAGTACCCCCGCACCCCATGGCCACCCAGTTATCACGCCTACAATTAACTCTATGTTTCTTCAGCCTGTTACTCAAGATGAGGTACTTAAAATCATTAAAAAGCTCCCTAACAAACGTAGTTGTGGTATGGATGAGATACCCTCTTCACTAATAAAAGCATGTGCTGATGAATTAACTCCCCCGATAACTTATTTAATTAACCAATCATTCTCCGAAAGAACGTTTCCTTGCAAACTAAAAATTGCTATCATTAAACCTATACTTAAGAAAGGCGGTAAATCGAGAGACCCGTGCCAATACAGACCAATAGTACTTCTTCCAGCGTTTTCAAAAATCTTTGAGAAGGCTATGGCAAACCGCATATGTCAGTTCATGGAAAAATATAATATACTTAACGCAAATCAATTTGGCTTCCGAGAGAAACGATCAACAACCCTGGCAGTTTATAAATACGTACAAGAAATTCTCAATTATATTAGAGACAAAAACTACGCGATAGGAATAATGCTTGACATGACTAAAGCGTACGATAGGGTATCTCATAATATTCTGCTTAGTAAACTAAACGGAGTCGGGATCAGAGGAGACGCACACGAGTGGATGCGTTCCTACCTCACTGATAGGAAGCAATGCGTACAAATAGAACACCTGGATGACGACACCTGCGAGTTAAAAAATGTGCGTTCGGATACCTTAACCACAAATTGGTCTATACCTCAAGGAAGTGTGCTAGGATGCATTCTCTTCCTCATCTACATCAATGATCTTCCCAAAATATGCAATACACTCTGTGTGTTATTTGCTGATGATATATCCCTTTTATTCAAAAGCCCGACAAACAATTTAGATAATGACTACCTTATAATAGAAACATTTAATACTATCAAATCCTGGCTACAGAACCATAACCTAGAAGTGAACAATAAAAAAACAAAAATAATGCAATTCAAACCCTACCAAAAACAAAAAGTAAATCTAACAACACTATCCACTCAAATAAATATAGAGGAAGTAGACAGTTTTAACCTACTAGGACTAACACTAGATACCCATTTAAATTGGAAAAAACACGTTGAAAAAATTAAACTAAAAATATCGCAGTTTCTTTACGGGCTTAGTGTACTAAAAACTAACACAAACACCGAGTGTGCTTTATCTGCATACTACGCTTACGCGTATGCGTGGTTCCGATACGGAATCATCATGTGGGGTCATAGCACTGATGCGGACGACCTATTTGTTGCCCAAAAGAAATGCTTACGCATTTTGGTAAACATACGGCCTAGAGATAGTTGCAAACCTCATTTTATCCAACAGAAAGTACTAACCTTACCCTCCATATATATATTAGAAACTGTCATGTTTGTTAGGAAAAATATTAACTTATTTAGTTTTGATAAAAATAAACGGCGTAAGAATAAATTGGTCCTCTCAGCACCCAGATTAGAAATGTTTAGGAATAGCCCCCAGTACCGATGCATCCAAATATATAATAAATTACCGGATAACCTAAAAGACATAATAAAGGATAGTCACTTCAAAATTAAACTTAAACAAATTTTATTACAAAAAAGCTATTACAACATAAAAGATTTTATGGAAGATAAATGGTAGCCAACATGATATACATACATAATAATTATATAGTCATTAAATTACCAATATTATGATGCATAGAAATAAGGTTCAATTTTATTTCGATTTTAATTTTATTTCGCTATTTTTTTTGCTACACCCTAACAGGGTCCATGTACGTAATTTTAATGATAGTTATAAGTTTACCTGTACTATTGTTATTTTTGTGTACATTGTGCAATGTATAAATAAATAAATAAATAAAATAAATAAAAATTTTTAAACATTTGAAAAAAAAAAGCCAATATAGTCAGATGGTCCAAAAATATTTTAAAAATGTAACTTGCTGAGTTTTTTGCCGGTTATTCTCAGTTGAAGGCAGATCCGAACCGGTGGTAACTTCGGTAATTCGACCTTCATAAGTGCCCTTCTAGGGCCTAAACTGAATAAATTATGGTTTTGACTTTGACTTTGACTAAGCGTTTACAGTTGTTAACATAGTAAAAATTGTTGATATCGATGAGTTAACATCGCTGCAACTAACGACTTCCAAATCCCGTTGTATAATTAATAAACATAATTTTCTAACAGGACTTTAGGTATGGAGTTGGCAGTGCGTTCTTCCAGCGGACAGCTGGTGGATCCACTCCAGGTGTCCACGTACAAACTCAACGCTTTACATGAAGAGGCTAACACTAGGATCGACAAGAATATGGTGGGTTTGTAGTACTTGCCAGGCTGGCTACCACCCTCAAGTTGAAAGCATCTACTGGTGTTCCGACAGTTTTTGTATATTTTAAGGCGATGATAGCTCAGTGGTAAGTGACGTCGGATACCGCGGCGAAGGTCGTGGGTTCGAATCCTACAATGAGCTTGAGCTTTCGGTAAAGGAAAACATCGTGAGGAAACCACAGCACGGTGGTACGGTACTTTGTAGTACTCGACTGGCTGGCTACCACCATCAAGTTGAAAATCTGTCGCCAAGAACCTGTTGGTGTGTTCCGGCAATTGCACTTGAGAGCCAGTTCGCCTTTAAGGCATTGTGATAAGGTGTACAACACATTAGCAATCCCCTGGTATTGCCAATGTCTATAGGCGGCGGTGTTAACTTACCATCAGGTGACCCGCCTGTATCGTTGTCACTTGTGGACATAAAAAAAAATATATATATTAAGATTACGCCCCCCCTATTGTGTGCAGGCGTGTCGTTACTACGAGGACCCCCCCACGGTGGCTGCCACGCCGGTGGCGGGGGCTGCCCGCACGTGCAGCGTGGTGGTGCGCGTGCACAACCTGGTGTGTCGACTGCAGGCCGCCGCAGACCTCGCGCTCGCACTCTACGACGCCGCCGGCAACAAGTTGACCGAGCATCTCTTGTTGCGGTGGCCCACCACTCATTTCATGCCCACGCCTGTTATCTTTACCGTGAGCATTATTTACTTTGTTACGCTTATCGTCCGCATAAGTAATAATATAATAATTTAAGGCGACGATAGCTCAATGGTACTCGTAAGTGACGTCGGATACCGCGGCGAAGGTGGGTTCGAATCCTACAATGAGCTTGAGCTTTCGGTGAAGGAAACCATAGCACGGTGGTAGGGTATTTTGTAGTATCCGACTGGCTGGCTACCACCCTCAAGTTGAAAATCTGTCGCCAAGCACCTATCGGTGTGTTCCGACAGTTGCACTTGAGAGTCAGTTCCCATCTAGGCTTTGTGTGCTTACGGCCACATTACAATTACCATAGTGAGATTCTAGTCAAACACAAGCCTATCCAGAATTAAAAAAAACTTCATAAGTCGAAAACTTACCACGTGACGTTTTATACTTCATTGGATAGAATTTATTGGCGTGCATCGAATAATGTTAATTAAATGTCCGCAAGAATCTTCTGAAGTCGCAGTCGTTCATTTTTGTCTCCTGAAGACTTGTCTTTAACTTGCTAGGTATTGTTACCTAAGCGATGTTATGGGTGATATATCCGGCTCGAAGGACCATTCATTTTGTTTGGTGTTGAATGTTGATGAAGCCTCGTTCAAGAGAGTGGTGAAGAATATCGCCTAGTGCTATTAAATTGGTTATCTATCGATTTTCTTTTTGTCTATTAGCTATTGATGAGTTTTAGTGTTGTAATAAAAATGGAAAATTCTTTTCCAAAAAAAAATTTTTGTCGAATTTTGACCGGTGACCATATTCTAAATAAATTGTTAACTTTCAGGATTTTGGGAGTGATATAAAGAAAAGTGAAAAAATATATCTAGTCTGTCACATTGTGCGATTGGGGCCCATGGACCCACAGAATATTGATCATAGGTAAGTCAAATTATTTAAAAAAAAAAACAAGAAAGAATAAAAATGTTTGGAATAACCGTCTGTTCTGTGCTGTTTATTTAAACCACTAAGATGGCACACAGTTTCACCCTATTTTTGATCGTTTGCTAGTAGATGCCTATATGTAAAATGTGAAATTTAGGGTTGAGAGTGCGTTGAGCTTTTTTACATGTATAGATCAGTCATTGTTATACCTTTAAGCAACCATATTGCCCCCGTTATACTTGTTATTTGTATATTATACCGTTTAATTTAGATAGAAGTTACTATAACGCGTTTCAACTGATATTTTTACCGTATTTTTTTGTTGACTGTGTTGCGGGACACTTGTAAATGTTGTTCAGGCGCAGTTCGATGGCTGCGCCGATAGCGGGCGTGCAGTCGTGGGCGAGCGGCGTGGGCGGGACGGGCGGAGCGACCGGGCCCGGAGCGATGCGGCGTCCGTTCGGCGTCGCGTGCGCAGACATCAAGCGCGCCCTCACCGGCGTCGACAGCAACAACCCGGATAAGCACATACAGCTGCCCTTCTATCCGTTAGTATTACACACACATACATAAACACACACACACACACACACACACACACACACACACACACACACACACACACACACACACACACACACACGCATACACACACACGTCGTTAAATTGATAATCGAAAATGATAGTTTTGATTTAACAACTTATTATCAATTTTCAAGTATATAAGTAAGATGTTTTATACTGGTTAATGTTACATAACCCTATGACCTTGGGCCGTAGTCGCCGCCAATAATTAATGTTCTTATATAATATTACATTCCGTAATTATATAAAATTGTTTTACAGATACGAAAAAGAGAATATGGACGCGTTACTAAAGAAAGTGATGACCAACAGAGATCTCAAGGATGCAAAACACTCGCAGGGACTATGGGTGACCTTACAGTTGCTCGAAGGTGATGTTAAACAGGTCAGTTTATTGTTTACTAGTTCCCCGCGGTTTCACCCGCGTTCCCGTGGGATCTTATCTTTCCTGAGATAAAATTATAGCCTATGACACTCACAAATAACGTGGCTTTCTATTGGTAATAGTATATTTCATTACAAGTGCGGAAAGGCTGTTAAAGACTTGTTCCGACTGTCAACCCTCGCCTTCGGCTGCGCCTCGGCTCGGGTAGACATTTGTCGGAACTCTTTGCAATGACGGTTCCGCAAGTGTACTGAACGACTATTTTTAATACAGTTGCGAAAAAATGAAGCAATTTAATAAAATAATAAAAACACAATAAACTCAACTAACTAATAATTTATTTCTTATAAAAGTTATAGTACACATGTACATTGAAATTGGTACAGTTTTTTAAACTTACTGGGGAAGTTTTCGGTTGCATATTTACTGTTTAAGACAAACTATTATTAATTTCGTATGATTGTTCATGTATATTAAGTCATACAATGTTTGTGCAATTATAGTGATTCCGGTGGTGTTAATTAAAAAAAAATAGGGTCGAAATTACTCATTTTGTGCAACAAACAACTAAACTCGCAAAGAAAATTTCTGGAAAATGGCGCCAACCGTAGAATATAAGCAGAGTTTTTTTTTCTTCAGTATATTTTTTTTATTGATTTGAAATGAAAATGAAATTTTATGAGATGAAATGAAATGAAACCTAACCTAACACATTCAATTAAATCATTAAATCTGATATTGAAATTAGATGAATAGAACAGATGATAGATTGAAATTGAAATTAGTAGCTTCTTTTTAGAAATATACGTATTTGTATGAATCACAAAAACTCTTTAGTAAAAACTTCATGGTTGGTTTTTCTTTTTAATAGACATTATTTTGACAGTTGGGAAAGAGACGCACTAGTTCGGTAAAGGTAAAAAAAAAGCACTAGTATGTAATAGCCCACATCCCGAACGCTATACGTCCCTGTAATACACCACTTTTTGAGCAACTGTATTAAAAAAGAATTTTTGAAATCGGATCAGTAGATCCAGTACTCATAAGCACAAAATTTTGTGTATTATTTATTGAAATTAATGTGTAAATTTATTAAAATATCTAGACTATTTCGCTAGTTTGGGGTTTAAAGGAAGCACCAGCACCGAACAACTTTGCTCACTTGTTGAAAAAAATAACTATTTTTTTTCTATTTATTTATTGCATGACTGTACACAAACACAATTATATATTAGGTCTTAAATAGTTGAGAGGTAGGTACATCAACCCTGATAGGGTGTCGCAATTTATCAATCAATATGAGTTAGCTATATTTATGATAGTATTTTAGTAGTTTTACATTTATTATTATTTTATATTAATTCTATTGGTTAGTTTGGTTATTTTAATAGTTCAATCATTATTCTATTGAGTACTAATATATATATATATATATAATTTTAATTAAATAAATTGACATTTCCTATAGAATTTCATACACTTGTGACATGTATTTAACACATGGGCGCGCGTGACCGTGAGATGACACTATAGTATTTTATCATTTATAAATTTGCATTTTTTTTGTAAGGAAATCTTTCAATTTGTTTTTGAATGTAAGTTCTTCTAGTTCAAAAATTATTTTATTGAGTACAAATTCCACAGATAAGAGAAGAAACTCCACACATAATAGTTGGCAACACAGCGGTGGCTCGCAAGATGGGATTCCCCGAGGTGATAATGCCGGGCGACGCGCGGAATGACCTCTACGTGACCGTGTGCTCGGGATCCTTCTCCAAGGGTGGTGGAAAGTCTTCGGAGAGGAACATCGAGCTGGTCGCCAGGCTTGTGGATCAACGGGGCCGGATGATACCGGTCAGTGGTCAAATTAATCAAATGGTGGAGCTTAAGCTTTCGGTGATGGCAACCATAAGTAGCCTTACTGGCTACCACCCTCAGATTGAAAATCTGTCGACAAGCACCTACAGTATATTCTGGAAGTTCCCTTGTATGCTTTGCTGATGGTAAGCACACCATCAGTAAAAATACAAGAAGTTGTTTTATTAAAAAGCAACCGTGTAGCGGCATCTTATATTCTAAGGCGATGATAGCTCAGTGGTAGTGACGTTGGATACCGCGGCGAAGGTCGTGGGTTCGAATCCTACAATGAGCTTGAGCTTTCAGTGAAGGAAAACATCGTGAGGAAACCACAGCACGGTAGTAGGGTATTTTGTGGTACTCGACTGGCTGCCTCCCACCCTCAAGTTGAAATTCTGTCGGTGTGTCCCGACACCTGCACTTGAGAGCCAGTTTATTTGCTTACCACCTTCGGCCACATCACTTACCATGGTGAGATTGCGGTCAAACACAAGCTTATCCAGAAGTAAAAAAAAAGGTAGCATATTTTTTCACCCAGAAGAAGACAAGATCCCTCGGGAACGCGGGTGAAACCGCGGGGGATAGCTAGCAATCCTACTATCCTACTGATATTATAAATGTTAATATTATAGATAATAGTCTGGAATAGTACATGGGCTACTTTTTATCCCACAAAAAAATTTGATCCCTCGGGAACGTGGGTGAAACCGCGGGGTATAGCTAGCAATAAAATAATATGTTTGTGAACAGGGATCGATATCAGTTGGTGCCGGCGTAGGACTGGTGGACGAGTACACGTCGACTGTGTACTATCACGACGACCGGCCGCGGTGGCAGGAGGTCTTCAAAGTAACTAACACTTCACTTACTATATTTAGCCTTACTTTCCACTCCAGCGTCGTTTAAATGCATGCAACCTACAAACAGGGATGGTGTCAAAACGATACTTTATATGGAAGTATGTATGAAATACTGCCATGTGACGTCATAAATATCATCATATACATCAAAAATTCACTCTTTGTTGTTAAATTGCTAATTAAAAATCATAGGATGGTTGAATTATTAACTTATTATAATTATTAAGTTGATGGTTAACAATATTTAAACGCACGCGCAGTTAGTTGGTCGTAAACGAACTGACGCTAGCGAACCCAAAAACTTCCAGCGAAGACGGCATGCCCATTCCGAACTATACCGGAATTTGCCGATCTCTTATCACAACATTGTCGGCGTAGGGACACTTTTTCTGTAAAAATAATTATAAATGTTATTTTAATAAATTGCGACTTGTTCTGTTTCTAAGAACTAATTCTTCATATTTTGTAGAGTTTTTTTTTAATATTCTTACTTTATTAGATAGATAGATAGGTGAGGAAGTTTTTGTACATTTTGTACACTTCTAACTCCATTACTTTTTTTTTATTGGCATTTTAATCTTTAAGAAAACAGATAAATAATTCAAAGTGACACGATTTAAAAGATATTGTGTCGAAGCCTTTGCAAAATTTCATCATTTTATTGATTTAAAAAACCTATTTACATGTTGTCGGAGTACCAGAAACAAAAAAAGTTAAAAATGTTACGTACTTTTTTTAAAATTTGATTTTGAAGTTGTAATTCGGGATTTTTTCGAGAAAATACTAAATTCCCAAATATCTCAGTAACGGTCAACATTTGTATCATGCAATATATGGTTCATTTCGTAGCTTACAGTGTATACTATCACGCCCTTAAAGGAATGTATCGAATAACCAGTAACCCTGTATATATATATAAATAAAAATGTTTTTTTTTTTAATATATATATACTCTCTCGACTTATATAACTTCGTTCCATCCGGGTGTCCCTTGACACCTCTCAAGATTTTTTAGGTGTTTTAAACACTGGTTGGTGTTAGATAATTTTTATTGAATACTAGTGGGCCCGGCAGACCTTGTCCTGCCCTGAAAAAGAAAGAAACTTAGAACCATCTGTTTTAAACACGTTTTAAACTATATTTTCAGCGTGCATTCTGTCAATTGCGCCAACTGTCACGCAACTGGCAGTTATGTCAAACGCCATAAGGTTACAAAAGGAGAAAAGGTTTAAAAAATGATATATTAAGGTTAGAAAAGTTAATATGGTCCTTAAGTTTCGGCGCAATTTTCTTTTTTTTAAATGGAAGAACCTTCTACAAAGTATTAGAAAACATTTTAAAAAAAGATGAATGAAATTGGTAAAGCCGTTCTCAAGTTATAGCGAGACCAGGAAAAATAGGGGTAAATTTTTATATATATAGATAGGCAACAGACCTATTAATTAAATCATTATTGATCAGAAATCCTGAATTTTTGCATCCAGGTATGTCTGGACATAGAGGAGTTCAAAGAAGCCCACCTGGTGTTCCTCTGCCGGCACAGATCCTCGAACGAAGCCAAAGACCGCGCGGAGAAACACTTCGCGCTCTCCTACCTGCGACTCATGCAGAGAGAAGGGACCACCACACCTGATACACAACATGAACTCTGTGTGTATAAGGTAAGGTTGCAAATAAAAATAACCTGTAAATTGTTATAACAAGGGAATGATTCCATTCGCTATGAAGGACTGTTTGTATATGGAGCTTTACTTGAACGTAAAATAAGTGTTTTGAAATAATTACTTGTATTGAATTCTAGAGCGGGAACTATATTGGTGTTTTTTAGTTGTTGGCAATCTTCTTTTAGGAAATTCCTACCAATGTTAAGGTAGTATTTTACTTCTTTTATGTATTAGTCTCGTTATATCGCATTTACAGTAAAGTTAGTCATTGTCTGTAAAAACCAGGTCAGGTTTTACTTAAATTGGTGGCCGTTCCGCTAAAACTTTTCACAGACTTTTTAAGACAACTTGAAAAGTCACGATATAGGTGTTGGATATGTCATTGGTACCGCGAAAAGGGAAGATCTTCCACCGGGCTAGGTATTAATGCCCGGGGACTGCAGCCCAACGTATTCTTGTTGAGAACTCGTATATATGCAAAGTGCAGAGAAAACCTTTGCTAGCGCGATGTAGGAATTCTTGTGTCATATTTCATTATGTCCATGTTGTTGTGATGACGCGCTTCTATTACTTTTCGCTGACTCGACTCACATGTAGGGCTGTTACATAGGTATTCATTTTATTTCACTTCAATGGTGCACTTAGAAATTTATTGCACAAAATGCCACCTATACGCAGTTCCCATTAAAAACTTGAGTGGTGTATGCGCACAGATCGACACTAAGCGTGCGGGAGGCAGTGGGGGAAGTGGGGGAAACAGTGGCGCGGGCGGGTGGGGCGAGGAGGGCGAGTGTGGGGCGAGTGCGGCCTGCCTCGGCCTCCCCTCCCGCCGGGACGAGCTGCCCAAGAACGCGGAGCGCGGCCTCACGCGCGGACCGCTCTCCCTAGTGCACCGAGACTCGCTCACCGTCGCCACCAAGCTTTGCTCTACTAAACTCACACAGAGAGGTAACCGATTTATTGTGTTGTATCATTGATATCTAATAACTAAAAATAAACAATCCCAAGCAAAAGTTCTCTCTAAACTGTCTCAAATTGTGTTGGGTAATACTAGTTTTTTTTTTTAAGTTTAAAGGCAATAAAAATTAGCTAGCCAAAATATATCTTAAACGAGCACTGAGGCATGTTTACCGTCGGAGCGTTCGAATGCTACTAGATTAAAAGACCACCCAAATGTTCAAGTGGGTAGACATTCGGTAAGGCCATTTTTTGTCGCTGATTGTGTATCTTTAGTTATTTTATTAGATATCAAAGTGTTGTATAAATGAAGATCTAACAAACTAATGTGAAGAATGTAGCTTGGGCAGAGGTTTCACCCTACTATTGTTAACTTCAGCTGCCGGAGTTAGAATGCCGAGCTACGGCTCTGCTATCCATTCGCTAAAACGCTCCCCCTTCCATCGCCATCTTTCCTTCTTTTTTCATCACTACTTTATGGAATACTTTTAATGACGGTGTAGCCATTTTTGAAATTTATACTTTTATTTAATTTTATCAATAAATTATTATTTTGAGATAAAGTAGCTCTAAAATCATACGATAAACAGAAAAATTATGATAATTGTATTGTACTTACTTCCTTCGAGCGCTCCTGTTATCTGTTTGAGTGAGTGTGTTACAGGATGCCGGGTTGTGGTGTTGGAAGTGTGTTGAAGTGAAAACTTCTTTAGCGGCGTTGTACACTTTTTTGGGATGGGTAAAAAATGTTAAACTCTCGTCAGGACACGTGACCTGATTGAAAATTCGTAAGACTGCTGTTGTTTCCTCACCGAAAGCTCAAGCTCATTTTAGGATTCTAACCCACGATTTTCACCGCGACATCTAACGTCACTACCACTGAGTTAGCAGTCTTAAAACACCTAGTAAAATAAGATTTGATAGCTTTAAAATATTCTATCCTCTTTTCAATAATATTTGTTAGAATGTAAGTCAGTACAATATAAGTCTGTATAATAACCGTCAAATGTTAATTGCAGAGGAAATCCTTGGTGTACTAAAATGGCACACTCGTCACGTAGAAGGAACCCTACGGACGGCGCTCAAGCGACTGTTGCTCGTGCCGAGCGAAGAGTTGGTCAAGTTCCTTCAGGATATATTGGATGCGCTATTTAGTATACTCACGCAGGTATGTTTAATCCTCATCCTCATTTCTTTATCATTCGTTAAAATATCCCGGTATACTTCACGCATGGCCATCTAACATAGAAGAGCATTTTTTTAAACTTTTGGATAAGCTTGTGTTTGACCGCAATGTCACCATGGTAAGTGATGATGTGGCCGAAGTTGGTAAGCACACAAAGCTTAGATGGGAACTGGCTCTCAAGTGCAGCTGTCGGAACACATTGATAGGTGCTTGGCGACAGATTTTTCTGAGTTTCTTGGAAAACATCGTGAGCAAACCATAGCACGGTGCTAAGGCACTTTGTAGTACTCGAATGACTGGCTAACATACTCAAGTTGAAAATCTGTCGTCAAGCACCTATCGGTGTGTTCCGACAGCTGCACTTGAGAGCCAGTTCTCCAAGAAATTCTGAAGAATCTGTCACCAAGCACCTATCTGTGTGTTCCGAAAGCTGCACTTGGGAGCTAGTTCCCATCTAGACTTTGTGTGCTTACCCACCTTCGGCCACATCATCACTTACCATGTTGAGATTGCGGTCAAACACAAATTTATCAAGAATAGAAAATGTTATCGGTGTACGTTGTTTTTGAAAATAGTAATTTCTGAGTTTATTGGCTCTTCCCAGCAAAAGCAACCTTCCGAACCGTGCATTAGAGTCTAAAACTATTCATATTTGAATAAAAATATTTTCATTTTCATTCTTTCCGTTAATCCAGGTCCCAGAAGACCAGGAAGGCTTCACTGAAGACAGTTACGGTGTTCTCGTACTGGAGTGTCTTTTGAGGGTCATCTCACTAGTCGCCGATCACAAGTACCAACATTTCCAGCCAGTACTACATCTGTATATAGACACGAGCTTCTGTGATGCGCTGGCTTATGAGTAAGTACAGTTAAAATAATCCATAATATAAAAATGAATCGCAAAATGTGTTGGTAAGCGCATAACTCAACAACGCCTGGACCAATTCAATTCTTTTTTTTAAATGTTCGTTGAAGTCCAAGGATGGTTTTTACGGCGAGAAAAATTTGAATAATTGCCGGGAAAACCCTAAAAACAGCCCTTTTCTTTTTCCCATACAAACACCCAGCTGTCAAACATTTTACGTCAATCGAAACAAAACAAAGACGCGTTTTAGAGAAATAGGGCAGAACAAGGTCTGCCGGGACAGCTAGTAAATATATATATTTCTTTGTTAACACATACTTGATAGGGATGTTGACTGACAATATCAAATCGGCTTGTTTTTTTAATTTTACTATTATTCTTTTAGTTTACATAGAGATTTGTATGAAATACTTAATCAAAAGATCTACCCCTTGTCTTACCCAAAAATAAAAAACGGGGGCTATTCTTTCGACAAACCGCACTGCGGTTTGACGGAATTATTACCTATTTTTGTAAAATTTGTACAACTTTGTGGTAAATAAATAATAAAAAAATTGGTAATCCCACTAATATTATAAATGTGAAAGTTTGGATGGATGTTTGTTACTGAATTTACGCCAGAACGGCTGAACGGATCTGGATGAAATTCGACACAGAGATAGATTATAGCTGGAATTGCACATAGGCTACTTTTTATCCCGGTAAAAGATAAGATCTCTCGGGAACGCGAGCGAAACCGCGGGGGACAGCTATTTATAACATAAAATGGATGAACTTTACTGTGTATTCGTTATTTCTGGATGTTTTCTTCACTGGTAAACGTTAGATATTTTTTCTTTAATACATGCAACATCCCTATTACACTCAGACACAAGACAAACAAACATGTTCATGCCTGAGACCAAATAATAAAGGTAGACAGAGCCCCGCGCACTTAAAGTGAAGCATAATAAAGGAAGCCGAATTTGAAAAAGGAAGCCGATCGCGTTCCTTTGCGACGTGAGTCACGTGGGATAACGTACACGTGCAGATCACGTGCAACTTCGTGCATATTGTTTCACTTAATTGGAGACTATTGTTTACTCACGCTCCTACCTTTTTCATTTGTTCTGTGATTCATGCACACAATGTCTGTTTTAGATGGGAATCAAACCCATGACCTATGGCGTGATATACCTGCCCGTCAGAATTTTTTTAAATACTTGATATATTGAAGCATTAATTTGATTGTTACCGTCTACCGGTGGTAGAGTCAATTGTAACGTTCATAAGTGCCTTATCAGGGCCTAAACTGAATAAATGAGTTTTGAGTTTGAGTTGAGTTTCTTGTGTTACTACAGGAATCTATTGTCAGTGATGGTGTGGGTGATCACGACGGCTAACAGTGGTGAGCAGGGTCTCAAGAGGCTGCTGGTGTGCATGAAGTGTGTTGAGAGTCTAGTGCGGGTTGCCGTGCGTAGTCGACACCTGCGGAGCGCGCTCGGTGACCGCGCCGCTGATGATGACTTCAAGGCGCTCTTTGAGGTACTCCCCCCCCTTTCCCCATCCCCACTTTTTTTATTCTGGATAAGCTTGTGTTTGAACACAATCTCACCATGGTATGTGAAGTGGTCCTTGTTTCGTGTGAGATAAAATCTGGATTTATTCAAGGTCAGAGTGAATAGCAATCTTATAAATTTACGTGCATAATCTTCGGCCACATCGTCGCTTACTAACAAGCAAGTTGGTGGTTAAACGTTAACCATGGTATGTGATGATGTGGCCGAATGTGGTAAGCACACAAAGCCTAGATAGGAACTGTCTCTCAAGTGCAGCTGTCGGAATACACTGATAGGTGCTTGGTGACAGATTTTTTTTGGTAGACAGTCGGGTACTACAAAGAACCCTACCACAGTGCAATGTTTTCCTCACGATGTTTTCCTTCAGCGAAAGCTCATTGTAAGATTCGAACCCACGATCTTCGCCGCTGTATCCGACGTCACTACCACTGAGCTATCATCGCCATATTATTTTCTTTCTCAAATGCTTGACATTTAATCAAAGGCCGCAGAACAGCATGATAGTCTCACTCAATCATCTAATGATTATTTCCAGAGCTTCCTAGAAGCTATTGTGTGGCTGATGAAATGCGGCGACCACGCTCTCACGTGCCAGGGTTCCGCTCTCAAGTACCTGCCTCACGCCGTCCCACATGCCATCAAAGTCTACCCAGTGTGTGATCTCAGGTTGGATATTTATAAATTGTTAATAGTAAGTGATTCCCCTATTTTATCCCCTTGGGGGTTGAATTTTGAATAACACTTTCAACAAAGAATTCCACTATAGTATTATAAATGTGAAAGATTGTATGTTTAGAAGTTTGTTGCAAAAATTGATGAAATGATATGATAAAATCTATTCATCATTATTTAAAGAACAAAAGATGGAATATTGTAAAAAACCGGGGAGTTTTTTTCGCCGTTTCTTCTCCTGGCAGGTCTTTATTTGGAAATGGTGAACAATAGGAATAAAATGACGTTCAATAAGTGTTCCTTAAGTGTCCCAAGATTTTTGATTGATTTCCACGTATTTTGAGGTAACATGTAAGTATTGGGTTGTGTCAGCGCGTACGTGGTGCGATCGCTGGAGGCGCTGCCGCTGTCGAGGCTGAGCAAGCAACGCATGCTGGCGCTGTTGGAGTTGGTTCGTGGACCGCTGTGTGCGGCGCCGGAGGGACGGGCGCTGCTGCTGCCACACCTCGCCAACACTATCAAGGCGCTGCTCATCGACAAGGCAGAGGTCAGTGCATCACAAAAAAAAACGCCCCACTCTTCCTAACAGGTGCTTGGCGACAGTTTTGCAACTTCTAGCTACCACCGTGCTGTAGGTTTCCTTCAAGTCCAGCTTTTTTAAGAATACGTACCAATATTTAAGGCGATGATAACTCAGTGGTAAGTGACGTCGGATACCGCGGCGAAGGTCGTGGGTACGAATCTTACAATGAGCTTGAGCTTTCGGTGAAGGAAAACATCGTGAGGAAAACATAGCACGGTGGTAGGGTACTTTGTAGTACCCGACTGGCTGGCTACCACCTTCCAGTTGAAAATCTGTCACCAAGCACCTATCTGTGTGTTCCGACAGCTGCACTTGAGAGCCAGTTCCCATCTAGGCTTTGTGTGCTTACCACCTTCGGCCACATCATCACTTACCATGGTGAGATTATGGTCAAACACAAGCTTATCCAGACTAAAAAAAAATATATAAATAATTAACTTCGAATCTAGAGGGAAATCCCATCAGAAAAAAAAACAATAATTTGAATTAAATGTTGTCTTTTAAATGCTGTTAAATCAAGTGCTGTTGCACACAATTTTGTATCAACTCACACTCAAACCATTACAAACTGACAGTAGTTAGTTTATGTGCATATAGATGTCGCTATACAGCGCGACCTACCGACAATTTACACTCCTAGTAAACGCTATATAATAAAAATAATAATTGTATGGCCACTTCTTAGTTGACCACCTCCATTTTGTAGTTGAATTTTTGTATCCATTTTAACAGTGTTAAAGTTATAAAGCGTTTATGAGTGACGCCTTTTATTTTAAAGAGTGTTTTAATGAGGGCTTACATTTAAAATTAATATTGCATTGTATGAATATTACATTGGAATAACTTTACATCGTAAGAATGTTACATTGAAAGAATGTTACATTGTAAGAATGTTACATTGTAAGAATGTTACATTGTAAAAATGTTACATTGTAAGAACATTACATTGTCAATGACAAATAAATGTCAACCCTCATTTTTTTATATGTCGGGTTTCGTGAATAATCCTGTGTCCGTCCCACGTTGTTTTTTTTATTGTAATTAAAACAAAAACCACTGTTATGGTATGCGCGCACTAGAGCTGCCGACTGGCGATGGTATGTACTTTACGTGAAGTGGACGTTTGGGATATGGTGAGAATTGACCACTAAAATTTTACCATTGGTAAATGTTACCATTAAAATATATATTTTTTAAATGAAATAATGGCAATTCAATTCTCCCCCTAACCCCCCCGTATATAAGAGCTACGGCGACAGCGATGGTGTCGACGTCGCGGAAGTCACCTGCGAGGTAAGCACCGCACGCCGATGCATGCCGCCCGATTAGCACATTTATGTACATTGTTAAACTGGTGAATTTCGCTTGGTGAAGGATTTTTATAAGAGTGTTCTGACTTGATAAGGTACAAGCAATCCTTAAAATCTTAAGTGAGGCGTTTTCTTGTAGGTCATTTTAGTTTCTTTTCGGACGAGATAATTGTCGATTTAGAGTTATGTCAAGCTTAGATATAAACTGGCTCTCAAGTGTGTCTGTCGAAACACCTTTCTTAGTGACAGATTTTCAACTTGAGTGTCGGCCAAGCATTGTCTAAAAGTTATGGTTAAAAGTTTTTCACGTTACACGCGGATTCTTCTTCTTGAGATAAAAAGTATCCTATGTGTTATTCGAAGATGCGAACTGCCTTTGTGCCAAATTTTATCCAAATTGGTTCAGCCGTTATTTGCGTGATTGAGTAACAAACGTTTATAACATCTCATTGTAATACCTAAGACTTAGTTGAATAAATTATTTGATTTGATTTATAATACCTTTAAAATTTATAAATATTAGTAGTCTAGTAGGACTATTCCCCGCGCTTAAACGTTGCTACCAATTATTGAAAGAATTATCTGAATCTGGTCAGTAGTTCTGGAGATTATGTAGGAGTAGGAGACATCCAAACTAACAAACTATGTTCTTTATAAAATTTATCATGCGTAAGTTTGTGTGTATATGTTTGATAGAACTCAGCTCTATAAAATGTAAACGGATTTGGATGCAGCTTAGGACAGAGTAGACTATATCCTGAATATATAGGATAGTTTATATTCTGGAAAAACATTGTTTTGTCAGTCAGGACGAGACTTTTTTTTATTCTAGCTGAAATTACCTGCACCGCCACCTGCCGTAAATTATTCTAGCTGAAATTACCTGCACCGCCACCTGCCGTAAATTATTCTAGCTGAAATTACCTGCACCGCCACCTGCCGTAAATTATTCTAGCTGAAATTACCTGCACCGCCACCTGCCGTAAATTATTCTAGCTGAAATTACCTGCACCGCCACCTGCCGTAAATTATTCTAGCTGAAATTACCTGCACCGCCACCTGCCGTAAATTATTCTAGCTGAAATTACCTGCACCGCCACCTGCCGTAAATTATTCTAGCTGAAATTACCTGCACCGCCACCTGCCGTAAATTATTCTAGCTGAAATTACCTGCACCGCCACCTGCCGTAAATTATTCTAGCTGAAATTACCTGCACCGCCACCTGCCGTAAATTGACACAAAAATATCATCAATCCAGCCGTTTAGGAGTTCAGTGACGTACACACGTAAAAAAATAATCTTTAATTATGAAATTCCCGAGCCACGATGTTGGTCCGCGATCAACTCCGAAATGACCGATAACTTAGCACACAAATAGATCATATCCGCGGTTTCACCCGCGTACCCCTTTTTTACTCCTTTAGGAGTTGAATTTCGAAAAATCCGTTCTTATTCCTCGGTTACGTCTTAAAAACAACACCTGGGAAAAACATCAGCTTTCTAGGTCCAAGGGTTTAGGCGTTGATGAGTCAGTGAGTCAGACCTCCTCTTTTTATAAACATACATAGATATAAGTTTTTAAGATAGGATACTTTTTATCCCGGTAAAACAAAAGATCCCTCCTTATCAAGTCAAGAAATTATTTCACTCTGCCAGAATCTGCCGGCGTATTATTTGTCTTATTACATGAAATGGTTTAAAATAAGTCTAGTCAATCAAAACCTTTAAGACAGATAATAGACCTACCTTAATCCTGGGTGTTACTTTACTTGATTTAAACCAACTTTATAAGTTGTGAATTCCAAAGCTTTCACATAATCACATGCTATTATTTAATTAAATATAGCGCATGCTTTGATAAAATGAGCTTTACTAATAGTATATAAGATTCAAATTCTTTAAAAATTTAAAAAGAGGCGCTATTTCAATTTTAAACAAAGATCTCTTAAATTTAAAAGTTGTATAGCTCGTTTTATTTTAGTACCGTCAGCAACATAAGAAGCTAAAGAAATCTTTTACAAAATACCTGTTACGCAAAAAATTTGTTGCAGGTTTTTGTAGACACAATTAGTAAATAATTTGTTTACTTTATTTTTCCAAAATATGAATACTTATAGTGTATCGGTGTTTTGTTGGATCAGTTGAGTTATTTTCCCACATTTGCAGCTGTATCTAAGCTTAATATATGAATTAATTTAAAACAATATCAAACTGACATTGAACGGTAATTTATATTAAAAAAAAAAAAACAAATATGAAGCATATAAAATTTATGATGATAATTGATATGATATGAAATTGCAAATGTGGTGAAATTAACCCCCTATTCAGCCACTTATATTGCTGACTGTACCTATATGTAAATATTGTAAAATGGCATCGGTTTTATAAAGCGCTGCGCTTTACCGATCGTTTTCTATCGAATATTACTTTATTTACATAAGGGACTGTAACATTTTATCCCCGTCGCACCCGCATCTTGAGATGTGCACACAAATCTGATATCTAATTTCACCATGAAACAATTCATTAAAAGAAATAATAAATTTCTTAAAAAAAAAAAAAAATATACATCACACAATCCGACACTTCTATTTTATTTTTATATTATGTATACTAACTTCACCTTTTTTATTTATGTGTGTTTTTGTGTGGGCATGTGTTACACGTATGTGTGCGTTTTGTTTTTGTGACATATATGTTAGGGTTGGCAAATTAGGTTCACAGAAATAGAACACACATTGGTTTTATTGGGTATTACTATTTAATAATCTAAATGTTGTGTTAATAATGTGGGTATAATTAAACTAAGCACTATTAAGTATAATAGATTGGTGGCTCATCAATACATGTAAGTTTCAATGAATTTGGAATCCATTTTCAATTTTTTATGGAAATTTCTAGACATATAATACAGTGACTTAAACACCAACCATTTTACTGGGATGCCTTTAAGCAATTGTTTCTGATTTATGTCTTAAAATAGTACCAGAGACAGAAACGATATTAACATGATTTTTTAACGGCAACTCATCTCGGCAAAAATTAGCAATATCGCTGAAACAATAAGCCTCATTGCGTTGACGTAATAAATTAAAACTCAAGAAATATTGTTACCCAAATCCACCACAACTGACACTTTAATGGAGTCTAATTGAATTCCTCTAGTCCTTCGGCATAAAAATGCCAGTGTAAAAAAATATCGCTACTTGAAAATAGCTAATACGTTGTAAAAGTCATCCTTTTTATGTTTTTTTGATTACCAATTAAAAGATAAATAGTACATATTTTGACGTATTTTATAACATCACCAGCCAGCCATAAAAAACATCTTTGTGGCATTTAATAAAAGTTTGTTTGCCAACCCTACCCCTGTCACCGTGTTACACTTCACTAATAACAGTTAGTCTGTCCTATTGTCACACGTTATCGTATACGTCCTTATTGTGTTTTATATATGTTGATTCTTACACACACTGCACAAATATGTACTTCAAATCTATATACCTTAGGTTGAATTTTGAATTTATCTATATATTTATTTAAATATACTTTATTAAAACTAAAGGAAACGATAACTGTGAATTTTTCCGATGTAATGTTCGTTGATGTTGTAATAGAGAATAATCTGAATAATAATTTTAATAAGAGCGAGCCTTTGATGTCGCTTGACGAACTAAATTGTGTGCAAACTCTTGATGTGTTGCATGTCCGCATTCATGGGCTGTCAGTTTGACTGCTTGTCAAAGTGACAGATGACAGTTGACGGCCCATGAGTGCAATGACTGATCATTATAAAATGGAACGCTGTTGTTGTTGTATTAAGTGGTATTATTGGCCGAACTGTATAATGTTTTAAAGAAACTAACTTGAAACGTTCTGCTTTGGTAATATAACTTGTTAGTAATTAAAATTTAAATTAGTTTTGCAATGATCAGTCAACTAAATGTTAGCGTACGTTACCGATGAGCGCCCGATTCGAAAAAAATAAGAATGGCAACACTACGATACGATAATCTAGACACGCGGGAGCGTGTCAAGCCAAGTTCAAGAAACAGAACTGGCGAGCCGCACCGTGTGTAATATTACACGAACCATTTGGAGCCACTTTTGACCCCCTCATAAATCAAAAACTATTTTACATAAACGTATCAAATTTGGCTCATATATTGAGACTTGCGAGATACATATGTGTTCTAAATTTCATAAGCTTATCTCAAACGGTTATTTAGATATTAATGTCCAAAATTCCTCATTTTTATCATTGACTGACCTATAGACCAAAACTCTAACCCAGTTCCAGATGACCTAGAGAGTAAAAATTTGGTATGCAGATAGGTAATTAGATGAATACAAAGGAATAAATAAAAAACTGGCAATTTTTAAATAATTAGATTCTATTATGAACGCTTAAAATAAATACCTAATATTACTTAGGGTACCTACGTTATTAACTGGGATTAATTATTATTTTTATATTTAGCGCACATCAATAGTGTAAAATCATTACCTACTCATAAATAATGATAAAATAATAGGCATTTAGATTTTCGGTATATACACGACGCGCGCGCGCCGAGTGACGCCGGAGCGGCGCGGGCGGGGTGGGTGGGGCGCTGTGACAACCGAATCGAACCGTTGGCGCGAACGTGGCCGAGCGAACTTACCTACAAAAAGTAATGATGTCCCACCAAAAACATAAATGTAAAAAAGGAGAGCCAAGTTCAATACAAAATTTATTCTCTGCTGTGGGCTTCGCCGCAAAAAGAATGGAGATCTGAGATTGAGTGCCAAGTTCTATGCAAAATCCAAATATGTAGTCTAAGGGCTAACTTGGCTGGTTTTCCCATACGAATTATATAATGATAATAAAAATAATATAAAGTTAATGTAACTCTACGCACCTTCCTGTTGTCATGTATGAGGCAATGGAGAACAGTCCTTCTCTGTCCAGGATCTCGACAGATTCTTGGTAACGGCGATCCAATAAAGATAGAGCGAGGCATTTTCCAGGGTGATAGCCTGAGCCCATTGTGGTTTTGTCTGGCCCTGAATCCTCTAAGTACGCTCTTAGAGGGATCTGAGCTGGGCTTTCGGTTGCAGAGAGGAGGTCTGGTAATATCCCACCTACTCTACATGGATGACCTTAAACTGTTTGCCCCTACTGAACCCCAACTGAGATGCTTACTGAATGTTACTGAAGCTTTCAGTAACTGTATCAGGATGGAGTTCGGTGTTGACAAGTGTGCGGTCATGCATGTAAAGCGGGGAAGGATGGTGGAATCTGGTGGTATCCAGCTGTCAAATTCCACACAACTAAGATCGCTCTCTGAAACCGAGACCTATAAATACTTGGGTATGTCTCAGGCGCTTGGCATCAATGAGACTGACATGAAACAGTCGTTGCGGGAACGCTTCTTGGGGCGCCTGAAAAAAGTACTGAAAAGTCTTTTGTCAGGCGGAAACAAGGTGCGTGCCTACAACGGTTGGGTCATGCCGGTCTTGATGTACTCTTTTGGCATACTCAAGTGGACTCAGACTGAATTGGACGCCCTGGATAGAAAAGTCCGTACATTGCTGACTGCTTACCGTATGCATCACCCACGATCCTCGGTGATGGGGTTGTATATCCCGCGGAAATGTGGTGGTCGAGGCTTTTTAAATGCTAAGACCCTCCATAACCGTGAGGTGTATAACCTCAGGGAGTATTTTCTCCATGCCGATGAGGGGATGCATGCGGTTGTTGTAGCAGTGGACAAAGGATTGACCCCTCTATCTTTAGCTAGCTTTGGCGCAGGCCTGTGGTGCTCACATTGCACGCAGGTATGGCAGGACAAGGAGTTACATGGAAGGTACTATCGGGCACTTCACGGACCCGATGTGGACCTTACAGCCTCCGTGGCCTGGCTACAATTTGGTGACCTTTTCGGGGAAACTGAAGGTTTTGTTTGTGCAATTATGGACGAGGTTGTGATGACGAACAACTACCGGAGATTTATACTGCGGGATGGCACCGTCGACATATGTCGAGCCTGTCATCGCCCTGGTGAATCCCTCAGGCATATAATCTCCGGTTGTTCGCGTCTCGCAAATGGTGAATACTTGCACAGGCACAACCAAGTAGCCAGGATAATCCATCAGCAACTTGCCCTGAAATACCATCTTGTGACGTCTGAGGTACCGTACTACAGGTATGTACCAGAATCTGTTCTTAAAGATGGTCATATCACACTATACTGGGATAGATCTATCATCACTGACAGGACTATTGTAGCCAATAGACCTGACATTGTATTGATAGATCGTCAAGAACGTCGTGCAATGATTGTAGATGTAACTGTCCCTCATGACGACAACCTTGTGAAGGCGGAGAAAGATAAAGAAATCAAGTATCTTGATCTGGTCCAAGAGGTTGTCGACATGTGGGATATTGACACGGCAGTCATTGTACCAATAGTCGTTTCCGCCCATGGCCTATTGGCAAAGAGCCTCGACAAACACCTTAAGAGGCTCACGTTAGGTGGCTGGATCAAGGGCCAGATTCAGAAGGCAGTACTCCTGGAGACGGCACGCATTGTGAGGAAGTTCCTCTCTCTGGAGTCTTGACCACCGGTAACTTGGACCTTGTTCCCGATGCCGGTTGGATGTTGTTTTTTATAATTTTAAATATAAATATTGTATTTTTATATATATATTTGAAATTGTAATTAATAAGTTAAAGTAAAATAAATAAATGGAATAATAATAATAATAATTCATTTATTTCAGATATTATAAGATCCATATTTGTTAGTGACAATTTGAACTTAGAACTATGTTAGTTTGACAATTAATCATACAAATAGAATAACATAGAATACAATTACAAAAAATAAATAAGTAGAATAGGCAAGCCGGGCCCGACACACCTACCTACCTAGCAGTGTGCAGGCGAATCCACCTGCCCGGTAGAGGGGAGTCCCACCTGTCTACAAATACATTCAGGACACTGTTGGAGCTGGAACGAACGCGTTTTAATAGTGAGGCGCAACGTTTCCTAATAAGGGTATCAAAACCTTCAACCCGCTCCACTGTAAACATGGCCGAGGCACTGCAAAACCGCGGCAGCCCCATCAATATCCTGAATGCATTATTATATTGCACTCGCAGAGCGCTGTATGCCCTCAGCGTAAACTTGACCCACAGGCTGCACGTGTAGAAGGACTGACAGTAAGCTTTAAAAAGAGTCACCTTGACTTGTTTACTACATCGTGCAAACCTGCGGGCCAACATGTTGCATCGGACAGTCAACGCTCTGCGCTCCCGCTCGATATCTATGATATCTTTACTATCATCAGAGACCCAATGGCCCAGATACTTATATTGTTCAACTTTATTAAGAACACTACCACAAAGAGTAATTGGAGTCTGAGATGGAAAGCCTTTGGGGCCAGACTTAATATAGCCTTCGCATGTTCTAAACCTGTTACCTTTCGGTTCTTATTTTATTATTCCGAAAATTTGGCTTGCTGGTAGAAACTACCCATCGAACATAAGGCTCTTCCATGACTGTGTAAAAGTAGGTACTTAATAATAATTCGTATGGGAAAACCAGCCAAGTCAGCCCTTAGACTACATATTTGGATTTTGCATAGAACTTGGCACTCAATCTCAGATCTCCATTCTTTTTGCGGCGAAGCCCACAGCACAGAATATTTTTTGTATTGAACTTGGCTCTCCTTTTTTACATTTATGTTTTTGGTGGTACTGTTTACTGCTTCCGACGTGTCACCGAATTTTCACTCATATATTTTTTTTAGTTATCTTCTGATATCGCATTCTTATTTTAGCAATGGCTGAATCAGTTACCAACGAAACCAATTTAAACTCACTATGTCTCTTTCTATCAAGAAACATAAGAAAAGCATAAAAATATAGCTTTGTCAAATTAGTCGAATCGCTTCAATCAAATCAACGTAAATATAATCGCCTTAAATTCCAGTCGCAATTTTCGCTTGTCTTTGTCATATACAAATTTGACAGACTATTTACTATTTATACTAGTTTTAAAAATTGTCTATAGATTTCAAATAATATTTGAAAAAATGAGGTATAGTAAAGTTCAGTTACTTTTGTATGTAAACAACAAAATGATCACCAAATGTTCTGGTTTTACCTTGAAATACGTTAAATATGTAATAAACTATTTCTACGTCTATTTTGGTGCCGTAGACAATCATGTAACCAATTTTCCGTAAGAAATTGTTATCTCTAATTGCGAAATTCCTCTATTTTCCTCGACTATGTCCTCATTACTCATCCATAAATGTGCGAACATAGCTCTGTCAAATAGCTAATGAAAAGAATAGCGCGCTTAAAGTGTAATCACTGCATTTAATAATTTATTTAGCAACTTAACTCTCCCCATACAACATAATTAACTACTAGCCCACGTCCTTCATTTTTCTTTTCTTTTAGGTTTAAAATCACTCACCTAGGTCCTAGCCTATAAAGAGGTTTTGGGTTAAAGTTTAGGTTTTTTGCTCTACGTAACAAAAATATATGCCAAAGTTGTATCAAAAAATGAGTCGCACATGACTCATGAACTTATTCCAAAAGTTATCAGTCATGTTATGTCTCATTGAATAGGCAAGTTGTGTATTTAAAAACAAAATATAATATAATTGGTTTCCATAGCAGACGCTCTGTTTAGTTTGAGTTTGATAACCGTGCATTGCTGTTCCTAGATCTTTATTCAAATTCAAAAATCTCTTTATCAAGTAAACTCATTATAAGTATTTTTAATCGTCACATGTTTGATATATTACGAAATGTTTTTTTACTCAAATGCACGGTTCGAAAGGTTGCTTTTGCTGAGAAGAGCCGGCAATAAACTCAGCAATTACTCTTTTTGAAAAAGCAACTTCGACTTATTACATTTAATTCTTAAAATTTACTCGAAAGGTCCACAGTAAAAAGCTGTGTAATTTAAATAGTAGTATCGCAGTGTTGTCTGTTCGTAAGTGTAGGTAAGTTTGCACGAATCGGTCGCGTACGCTAGCGGTGTATCGGGTGTGGCAGTGGGACCGCTCGGCCGCCCACAAGTCTCGCTCCGTGGGCAAGGCGGCGCGGCTGCTCGGAGCTGATACGGCGCGGCTACACGAAGAACACACGCACCACCAACAGATTGTATGTATATACCTTCCATAAGTGCTTTATCTACTCAACTATCATGTAGGTATTAAGTATTAACACATCCAAAATGTTTGATTGGTCATTTACATTAATTCTGGTTTTTATATGGCTGCCTCTTTTTGTTGTATGATGATTCTACTACCTATGTGTTGTAGTTCCAAGTAATGTAAGGTCATCGAATTAATGTAAATGTATTAATAATATAGGTAAATGATTTAATCAGAATTTTGTAGATATATTTCAGTGATCATGTTGGATAAATGCCAAGCAGCTGATGCTGATGTTTAATGCTAATGAGCTGTTGACGACCCGCTTCGGCAATATCCTTTGTTCTTAATGTCATTAAAAATATCGAAGCTTTTGTAATTTTAAAATTAATGTCTAATGTCAAAATATATCCGCTTCAAAATTATCGTCAAATTAATACACTACTTCATTTGCATGACATAAACAATATTAACTAATTCATTCTGATTTATGCAGCTGATACGGGGCGTGAAAGGTTAGTTTATTACAGAAAAAAAAATGAATTAACGTATTTTAATACTAAAAAAATGTTACATCCGCCCATTCTAAGGTTTTTGCTGTGAAGTTGTCTTCCAATAATAACGCTGCAGTTTGTATTAAAACTTCAAAACCTCTTCACAACATAAATATTTTTATAGGCTAATTCGAATATAAAAAAATCGTCACGTCTCAAATGATTTTCAACCATATCCACTGAACACAAAGTCCACTCTAGGTGGAGCTATGCGTGGAAACACTTGGCGAAGTAATGTCGCTGCTAGCTCGAGAGGACGTCGGCCCGGTTGAAGCCGATAGAGGGGAGCTCGCTAGGCGGCTGTTGCCGACTGTACTCAGGGCTGCCGCGTCCATGTTAAGAGACAGGACGAAGGGCGATGAAGTAGGAAACACACCTGAAGACGCGCTGTTGGTGAGTGTACATGTTGATTGGAGTTGAAGTAACTTTTAGTTGCTTTGTTCTTTAATTTAAAATTGTTTTCTTGTTGTGTTAGAAGTCTGACAAGGTAGGGTTATGTTGGTACTGTAAGTGCGTTCACGAGTGTTCCGGACCATTGACATTTCTCAGCTGTTATAGGCGTGATATCTGAATCGGAACGAAAATTTATTGATGTAAATGCTACGAGCGGTAATAGTGTGACACTGGTGGTAGTGTCACACTAACCTAGTATTGCTAACTTACCGTCAGGTGACCCGCCTTTGTGACATAAGAGTTATTCTCGCGGAGCCCAAAAGTTTGATAGCTAGTACAGTTTGTTTGTCCTGCAGCGTCGCATAGTGGCGGGTCTGGTAGACATGGTACGGCAGATGTCCATGGAGCAGTACCAGGGTGTGGTGTCGGCGCTGGAGGCGGAGCGGCGCGGCGCGGCTGGCTCGCTGGTGGCGGACGCGCTGGCGCTGCTGCTGGCGCTGCTGCAGCGGCCGGTCTTCAGGCCGCACTGGGCTGACATGCTGCACCTGCAACACTTCGTCATGCTGCACGCGCTCAGGTATGTCCGGCTCGAAGGACCAAACAGTGCGTAGGCACTACTTGTAATGATCTTGATAAGTGTTGTACGAGGTTTCATAGGATTTTATTCAAGTACTAATTAAAATACGATTCTTTCGCCTCCTTGGCCTTTTTCGGCTCTGATAAGTGTGCGTTCCTGAGAGCAACTAGTTATTTGTTTTATTTTGAGGGATTTTTGGAATTACCCAGTCATCAACTGAGTTTTTCTTTAGTAATACTATGTTTTAGTTAAATGTTAACTATGGCTAAACGAGCGCCACATTATGATGACCATCCTCTCACTTCCCAGGGCTTAAACTACATAAGTGTCTGTCAATACGACCTTTACGGTGCTTGACATAAAGCATATAATCTACCTATCACCTGTATTTGTACTGTATTTCCATCAGATTACTATCGACAACCCTTCACGAGCGTCTAAACACAGTAGACGATAGAGACACAGAGTCCATATCTGTGGTGCACGCACACTGTCAGTCTTGGTTCGAAGTGTGTGCAGCGCTGGCGACGTCAGCGACCTTGCAGCTGGAACTGCTGCCGGCAGCGAGGAAGCAGCGGATTTCAGCGCTTTATGGAGATATCAGGAGAGGTGTCGCCGATTGCTTAAGTGAGATGTGGTACAGTCTTGGTAAGTTATCCTCTATTTTACTAATGACGGGTTGTATTTAACAATAAATTTCTTGGGTAATTTTTCCACATATTTTTCAATCAGAGCTCGTACTATGAAAACCTAATAACTGATATACTTACTTACAAATGTCTGTCCTGGATGGGAATCGAACCCACGACCTGTGGCATGATAGGTAGTGTGATAACCAATCACGCCAACCGGCTCGTAAAATTTCGCCAAAATTGCAGCGTCAGTCCTACTAATAAATTAGTTCATTCATGCAAAAACGGCAAAACGCATTTTGATGAAACTTGACACTGAGGTGGATCATATCCTAGAACAAAAACTTACGGTACTTTTTATCCCGGGAAAAGATAAGATACAGGCTTGGTTTACGTTGTGTTGACTTCGCAATTATTGTGTAGGTGATCACAAACGCTCGTTTATACCGTGTCTGGTGGGTCCGATCCTGGAGGTGAGTTTCCTGCGAGACGAGGAGGTCCGCAACACAACCATCCCGTTGTTCTTCGATATGATGCAAACGGAGTACAGCCATAGCGTAGCCAATGGGGACAGCGGTGAGTTATCCTCGATTTAGCGTTTGCATAAGGAGTTTTTCTACTTGGTTGTATGGGTGTTCTTTGCCAGATTTTTCGCATTAAAAACGCAAAAGATCTGCCCGAAGTGAAGTGAAAGTGATTTTGCTGCGAGTTTTTAAGCACCAAAAACGCCCTTTTCGTGAGGAGAGGTGAAATAGTTATTTGTTATGCAAGGTTGCAAAGTTGTTATTTCGCGCGAGTTACTTCTATTGAAACCCGAGTGTGAAGGTTTGAAAGGCACAATATGCACAATAACTTGCTGCCGAGCGAAACACATAATTTTTGACTTCACTACAGCCCGGATTTTTTTTGGGTGTAAGGTAAAAAATAGTTTTTAAAATTCGCTTGACTTCACTACAGCCCGGATTTTTTTTGGGTGCAAGGTAAAAAATAGTTTTTAAAATTCGCTTGACTTCACTACAGCCCGGATTTTTTTTGGGTGTAAGGTAAAAAATAGTTTTTAAAATTCGCGTATAAAACCGCTACTTTGCACGCTAAATATGGTCCATAAAAGGTCCGAGCATGTAAGGTGATACTAACTGTTATCTTTACTGTGTGTGTGGTGCACATAAACAGCGGAGTCTCACCTGAAAGAGCTGGAGAGCTCATTAATCGACAAGTTGGACGTGCTTGTGGAGGCGGGTCGCGGCGACGCTGCGTGGCGCGCTCGCTTCGTATCGCTGTGCGGCGCGTTGTGCGGCTCCGCGGGGGGTTCTCTCCGAGCCTCTGCCGCCGCGCTCGTGGCCGCCGCAGCGCGACAACTAGACACGCTGCTCCAGTACCGCGCCGCCTCCCAGCGCGCCACCACGCACCACCGCATGCATCTAACCACCAGGGTGCTGCACTTCTACGAGCAGATCGAACGACCGCACATGTATATACGGTACGTGCTGGCGCCTATGCCATCAATCACCTATTGGTGTGTTCCGACTATTGTACTTGTGAGCCCTTCTAGGCTTTGTGTGCTTACCTTTGGCTACATCAATTACCATGGTGAGGTTGCGGTCAAACACAAGCTTCTCCAAATTTTCTAAAAAATCTTGCATGCCTCGCAATAATCTTGTAAACAACACATCACGCCACCGAACACGTCATTCGATTCCCCCACACTGAAACATGGTTTGCTACCTGCGTAAATAGAAGGAGCGACCGCAGCCAACCTAGATTCGGTTATGCCGAACAGTCCACATAGGGGTGTTGGGGCCCCTCAGGCCAGTCGGTTGTACCAGCGCTGTAGCATATGCTTTTTTTACCTGAAGAAAGTCGATAAGAAGTCAAAGTCAAAACCATTTATTCAGTTTAGGCCCTAGAAGGGCACTTATGAAGAATTTAACCTTACTGAGTGGTGACCCTTAATTCCCCGACCGATGGTATCTTCGGTATGTTTGACGTTCATTAGTGGGTAGTGGATTGTGTGTAAACTGAACAGTCATGTGGCCACCCATTAGGTACGTGCACAAGTTGGCCAAGATGCACATCAGCGCGCAGCAGTGGGCGGAGGCGGGGCTGTCCCTGCAGCTTCACGCCAAGCTGTTGTCCTGGAGTCCCGACCCGCTGCCACCGCGCCTGGCCCATCCAGGACTAGCCACCTCCAACTGCTCTACCTCCCCCTCCCTCAGTGACGTCACGCATCCCCACACTACACACAGGGACCTCAAGGTATGTCTGACTGACTGATCTATCAACACACAGCTCAAACCACTGAACGGATTGCGCTGAAATTCGACACGCATATCCGCTATGAAAGGATTTTCCAAAATTCTTCCCTAAGGGGATGAAACGGGGGTCCAAAGTTTGTTCGGAGAAACGGGATCGAGGTTGAAACCGCGGGCGGAAAGCTAGTCAATATACAAAAATCTGAAATATCGAAATATCACCCCCCTTAATATTACTTATCCCAAATTGTACTCTATCCCTACTACTATGTATTTTACGAAGAGACTAATATGTTTGTTTAGCCACGTGAAACCCCCTCAACGTTCGTGTAGAATCGTCGCAACTAATCCGTTTCAGTCAACTAAAATCATACATGTACATTTGTAGGAATACCTATACGTAGAGATAGCGGAGCTCCTAAACCGTGGTCGTCAGTGGGAGCTAGCGGTGGAGGTGGTGAAGCAGCTGGTAAGCGTGTATGAAGACGAGGCTCTCGGGTACGGGCCGCTCGCCGAGCTGCACTCACAGCTGGCCAAGCTGTACGGGGCCATGCTCACCACGCCCAGGTCTCACCCCGGGTACTACCGGGTCATCTACCATGGGAGAGGGTTCCCGGAACACCTAAGGTTGCCGCACGTGAGTTTTGTTGGCTACTAGCTGCCCTCCGTTTTCGAGGGATCTTATCTTTTCCCGGATTTTTTAAACGAAGTTCTTTTACGCGGCTTACAGTTGAGATTACTGGCAGAAATCATGACGTAAGAAAAATGTTGTCATATAGATCTTAGAAGTTTAAAGGCCGAATGGTAAGCACGCAAAGTCTGTATAGGAACTGGCTCTCAAGTGCAACTGTTGGAACACACTGATAGGTGCTTGGCTTTAGATTTTCAACTTGAAGGTGGTAGCCAGCCAGTAGGGTACTACAACGTGCTGCCACGGTTGTGTGGTTTCCTCACGATGTTTTCCTTCACCGAAAGCTCTAGCTCACTGTAGGATTGGAAGCCACGACTTTCGCCAAGGTATCGGACGTCACTACCACTGAACTATCATCGCCTTAAAAAAGTATCCTATGTCTGTTCTGTTGTGTAGAATAATAGGGCATTCCCCGCAAATTCATGCGCATCAGGGTAGCCACGAGAAAAATACTGTCCTTTTCATGGCTTTCATGACGGAACTAAAGTGTCCCTCGCTTTTTCTCCCGCGTACCCTAGAGAATAAAAAGTATCCTATGTTCTATTCTAGGATATAATCTACCTGTGTGCCAAGTTTCATCAAAATCCGTTCAGTAATTTTTGCGTGAAAAAGTAAGCAATCAAACGTGCACATTTATAATAGCAGTAAAACACCGGCTGAAGATTTGACATTCCAATTTACTTTGTTCATTTAAAAAGAGGTTACAAAAAGAGGCTATGAAGAATGCAGACTTTATTTAAAAACCAATATCTCTAGCACTGAAAACAATTTGCATCTCATCTAGGGCTTCATTTACCGAGGCAATGAATACGAACAACTGCAAGAGTTCAAAGAGAGATTGCTTGACGAATGGCCCGACGCAGAAGTGTTGACTAAACTCGATCCACCGGGGGAAGAAATCACCATGTCAGATGGACAATGTATCCTTTTGAAATTAAATGTTTATTCTTCAGTTTTATAGATGATTAGTTTTCAGCGCCGCGGTTTCACCCGCGTTCCCGAGGGATCTTATCTTTTCCCGGACTAAAAAGTATCCTATGTGTTATTCCAGGATATGAACTACCAGGGTGCCAAGTTTCATCAAAATCCGTTGAACCGTTTTTGCGTGAAAGAGTAACTAACATAACTAACAGGATTTTCAACTTGAGTGTAGTAACCAGCCAGTCGAGTACTACAAAGTACCCTACCACCGTGCTGTGGTTTCCTCACGATATTATCCTATATACATGGATCTTAGTGCTTATAGAAAACTTCAATGAATTTTCTTGACCGGCAAAATTAGACCTACAAATAAACGCAGTAGATCCAGTTATGGGTGACAAGCTGAAGCGGTTGTCGGGGAAGCCGATCGCAGAACAAATACTACAGTATTACAAACACAATAACGTGGATAAATTTGTGTTTTCTAGACCTTTCCACAGGCCAGGTAAATATATTAAACTGAATGAGTAAAATGAAATATGGGCTTTATTAGACTGATATCTATAGATTTTTTTGAATTGGTTCAGTAGTTCTAAAGATAACCCTCTACAAACGAACAAAAACAAACCTTACCTCTTTATAATATTAGTAATACAGGATGTCTGGTAAGTAGTACCACAAACATAAGCGAGAGATATATCAAAATATCTAGAAAATGGTGACACTTACTGAAGTCATTTTTGTATATTTGGTAGGTGACTCTCCCACCAAGCCCCCTTAACTTTGTCGTACTACTTACCGGACACCCTGTATATAGATTATTGACATTGTAGTATTATCGGATGTGACGTGGTGTTAACAAATACTGTGGTTTAAATTTTGTACCTTATATATAGAAGAGTCTCTGGACGGTTCAAACGACGACTTGGCGAATCAGAATGAGTTTGCTACGCGATGGCTGGAGCGGACAGAACTAGAGATCAGTGAAAAGTTGCCCGGTGAGTGTTTACTAAGCATTAGTGTCAGACTTAAATAACTATCTTTTTTACAATTTGTCGTTTCTGTGAATTGTAAGAAAGTATTAAGTTGTAGCGGCTATAGTAACAGCGCTACATGTGAGTCGAGTCAGCAGAAAGTAATAGAAGCGCGTCATCACAACAACATAGACATAATTAAATATGACACAGGAATTCCTACATCGCGCTAGCAAAGTTTTCTCGGCACTTTGCATATATACAAGATCTTATCAAGAAATGTCGGACTGCAGTCCCCGGGCATTGATACCTAGCTTGGTGGAAGATCTTTTCTTTTCGCGGTACATATGATATATCCAACATAGTACAGAACCGGTCGTTGAAAGCTTTGGGGAGACCTATGTTCAGCAGTGGAGTTCTTTCGGCTGAAATGATGATGGTTAAGTATTTAACAGGGGAAGACAAATATCACCAAGCTGAACACCAGGGCTGAACGATGGGTTTTCTACTCGAGTTTGTGCCTAATAGTTTATTCTGCAACTGTTTTTTTTCTGTTTTTGTATATTTAATGAATGTAATGTTATTAAAATTTGGTAATAAATTAAATTAATTTATATTTCAACTGTGGAAGTGCGGTAAAATTTGCGGTAAGTTTTAAATAGTAAATACTTATATTTCGGTATATAATAAATATCCCAGGATATGTACTTATTACAAATTGTTACGTTTATAGGTATCCTCCGTTGGTTCCCGGTTGTGTCTCCGCGCACGTACTGGGTGTCGCCGCTTGAAGCCGCCGTCGAGGCTCTCAAGGAGACCAATCGCGCTCTCAAGTCGCTGGTGCTCGAAGCTAGAGCACCCGATGCACCACTCCACCCCTTGACTATGAGACTGAGCGGTATGTCTTTACCACTACACCTTGTCCATGTCTTCATATAACGTTGTTTCATTTGTGAACAGGTGCTGCTTGTGGGGGCTGATCTTTGCTAGTTTATTGTTTTTTGCCGCCATAACACGCAAATATTATCATCTAGATCAATCATTATTGAATGTATCAGGGACCGCAGAAGTACTTCATGTCTGGGGGCACAAACTACTACGGTAAATTTGGCATAAGTTCGTCGTTTTACATACGGCCGGTATAGTAGACTTTAAGATTTTAAGGTAAAAATTATTTATCCTGAAGATCCTGGTCAGAATAATAGGACAGCCTTATCAAATTATTGTATTGTCATCGGTCCATAAGTGTGCAAAGTTTCAGTTCAATCTGAAGTTTTGAAGTATAATCACGTTCAAAAATCACACCAGTGCTTGGCGATGGATATTCAACTCGAAAGTTACAAAGGACCCACCGTGCTATGGTTACGCCACAAAAATTTCCTTCAGTGAAAGCTTACTTCTTAGAAAGACCGGCCATCGTGGAGATATTTGTGGGAGGCCTTAGCCCAGCAGTGTACGTCTTCCGGCTGACATGATGATGATGATGAAACCTTTCTTCGCAGGCATTCGATGAAGAACAATGTTTGAAAATTAAACATTTCAAAATTATTTCTCAGGTATCTTAGACCCGGCGGTCCAAGGCGGCGTAGTGAACTACGAGCGCGCGTTCCTCACTCCACGATACGAACAAAGACATCCCGAACACATTCCGTTGTTAACACAACTCAAGGACCTCATAGCAGATCAAATACCTCTGCTTAAATTTGGTGAGTTTGATATGCTCTTTATAATCTATGGCAGATATAGTAGAATGCAGCAATGTTTATATAGGGAGTACATGAGGGATGCGGTTCTTCAAGAGGATGTGAAGTAATTATTGCAGAATTGCATGGGGAGTATGCCTGTTTGCGACTTTAGTGGTAGTCTTTTGCGAGAAATAAATTAATAGACCTTAAGGCTAAGCGTGAGCTGAGACGCAGCGTAGACAATCTATGAATTGGTAGTAAATCTCGTGTAGATATGCACGAGATATGCACCGTCGCGCAGTCCGCGCAGAAATCTGCACGGGGAATCACTACAACGAGGCGCAAAATAGGATAGACACATGCCTACGCCACAGAGTACGCAGCTCTCTGCTCTAAGCTGCATGGACCGTCACGTGCGTCTCAGCTTACGTTTAGCCTAATGCCAATAGGGTTGTGTCCTAAAAAAACTGTTTAATCCGTCAGTTAGTGGGTGAATAAAAATGAATTCTAATTAGTCTGTCGGTAAGATTATCAAAAAATATCGGACACGTATTTTTTGTTTTGTTCCGTAAACGAAAAATGACGAGATACAGTGCGTTGAAATATCGCGTGATGTCACGCCGTGGTTAAGGTTTTACCACGAAGTGACGTCACAAGCCCCCCCCTATACTTTGATGCGCTATAACTTTGTAAATTTTTATTGATTTGATAAAGCAAAAAATACGTGTTCAATATTTTTTGATAATATTACCGACGCGGATGGACTAATTAAAATTCATTTTTATTGACCCAGGACACTACATTGTTGACGATACGATATTAGCAGGGTCGCCATGTAATAAATGGATCGTTCAAGGTGGTAGATGAGGTAGTAGAGAAACCAGGAGTAGTGCTCAATCCATCGTATAATGTCAGAAGCGTTTAAACCTAATTACACATCTATTTATATACATTTGTAAGCGACATCTATCTACAAATAGATATAGTTTTCACGACTCCTAGATAGATGGCGCTCCAATATTCTACATCGCGTTATCGAAGTTTTCTAAACGATCTGCATATATACAAGCTCCTAACAATTACAGTTGGACCGCGATCCCCAGGCACGATGACCTAGCCTGGCGGAAGACCTTCCTTTTTCAATGGAGGAGTCTAATACCTCCATACAATTATTGCTAAGTCAACAACATTCGTCAATGTAGGATCAAGTCGCGGTGTTTAATTAATATATTTTTTTCATTCTGGATAGGCTTGTGTTTGGCCACAATCTCACCATGGTAAGTGATGATGTGGCCGAAGATGGTAAACACACAAAGCCTAGATGGGAACTGGCTCTCAAGTGCAGCTGTCGGAATACACCGATAGGTGTTTGGCGACAGATTTTCAACTTGAGGGTGTTAGCCAGCAAGTCGGGTACTACAAAGTACCCTACCACCGTGCTATGGTTTCCTCACGATGTTTTTCCTTCACCGAAAGCTCAAGCTCATTGTAGGATTGGAACCCACGACCTTCGCCGCGGTATCCGACGTCATTTACCACTGAGCTATCATCGCCTTGAAATATATTGTGTGGTGTTTTCAGGTCTGGAAGTGCACGAGGCGCGTGCTCCGTCTGCGCTGGAGGGGCTGCACGCGCACATGGTGACGTGCTTCCGACGCGTGCAGCACCACGTGCACCAGCGGTACGGACGGAAGGTAACGTGCAACACTACACCACAACAACTTCTGTACAAGGATTTTCATCCATTGCCATTTCTATTTTGAACTTTATTAAGATAGCAATACGGTCTCAATTCTTTAATCTATCTATATAAATAAAAATGGATCTTCGAAATGTATGTACGCTCGTAACTTTCGAATGACTGCACCAAATTGGATGATTCTTAGTTTTATGTATTCGTTATTGTTAGGACAAGGTTTGTATAAAAGAAAATTTCCACGGGAACACGGGTGAAACCGCGGGAGACAGCTAGTATTTTATGTTTTTAAATATATGTGTACATCTCTACAACTACGCACTAGAATCCACCATTAAATAGATTACTCGAGGTCCAATTATAGCGACGTTTGATCGATTAGAACACTAAATGAATTATAAGTTAAAAAAAACTTTTTTAATAACAAGCTTTTATTTAAATGCGCTAATAAGAATAAAAGTTATTTCATTTGATACCCATATTGTAGGAGTGCATTAAAAATAATAGTCCGCTATCTTAGGTGTTCCGCCATGTTGGATTTAGAATGACGTCACACAGCTAACCATGCATTGTCATCCAAACTAAACGTGTATACAAAATTTCAGCTCAATCGGTTAAAGATATCTGTTTCAAAATTGAGTTGCAAGATTCCACCCGAAAAAATTACATAGGTACTTACATTGCAAGTTAAATCAAAGCTTTTCAAAACGACTTAAACCCACTTGTTTTTTTAACAGATGTGCGACTTGGAGAGTGAATCGTCGGAGGTCCAACTGCGCATAACTTTGAGAGACAGTCTCCCTGAACCAAGTAACGCCAACAATAGGATATCTGATATTTCCACTGGGAATGAGTGAGTATCCTACAAATCTTACTGCTATTTTTTGGATGTGATGAAGTTTGTTACTCTCTCACGCAAAAACTACTGAACGGATTTTGATTGAAACTTGGCACACAGGTAGATCATATCCTGGAATAAAAGATGTCATACTTTATTGAGCTCTCGCCGTCCTTTATCCAGTATTCTTTTAAGATGTTTTTTTTTTCACAGTTCATCATCAAAATCAAGGTTCTTCAGTTTCAATGTGAACAGTTCTATAAATCCACTCTCAAGGTATGTAATGACAAATGTTTATTCAAAAATGGTATTCGGTACCGCTTTTAATTTGGAAGCTTGATTCTGAATAGCCATTTAGGTACAGTAAAGGCTTAAAACTTGAATTTAAATTACCGGTGACTAAAAGTAATTAACCGGTTATCTTATTATTAAACATTCAGAATGAAAAGTAAAAAAAAACGGTCAAGTGCGAGTCAGACTCGCGCACCGAGAATTCCGTGCTAATTTAGTTTTTTTATTTTTTTTATTCTATTTTTAGTATTTGTTGTTATAGCGGCAACAGAAATAAATCATCTGTAAAAAATTCAACTGTCTAGCTATCACGGTTCATAAGATACAGCCTGGTGACAGACAGACGGACAAACAGCAGAGTCGTAGTAATAGGGTTTCCGTTTTTACCCTTGGGTATGAAACCCTAAAAAGCGTTATTGGAAATTTTAATTTATTGACCGACTAAATGTGTGTAAAGTAGATATTTAATATAAGAAATTTTAAAATGTGAAATATCGAAGGTGTCTGCCCACCTATCTCGCCCATTCGTTTGACGTAATACTTACCTGACACTGTATACACTGTATTTTTAAGGCGATGATAGCTCAGTGGTAACTGACGTCGAATACCGCGGCGAAGGTCGTGGGTTCGAATCCTACAATGAGCTTGAGCTTTCGGTGAAGGAAAACATCGTGAGGAAACCATAGCACGGTGGTAGGGTACTTTGTAGTACCCGACTGGCTGGCTACCACCCTCAAGTTGAAATCTGTCGCCAAAACACCTATCGGTGTGTTGCGACAGCTGCACTTGAGAGCCAGTTCCCATCTAGGCTTTGTGTGCTTACCATCTTCGGCCACATCATCACTTACCATGGTGTGATTGTGGTCAAACACAAGCCTATCCAGAATAAAAAAAAAAAAACATTTGCATTCCCTTCCCAGAATCAGTTTTTTTTCTTCATGTCAAATGTGTAAAAAGCTGGCAGGCGGGTCACATACCAGTAAGATGGCATTCAAGCATACACCTGATGGTAAGCGGCTACCTATATACGCTTGCGACACTAGGGGTACCACTCGCGTTGCTGACCCTGCAAATATCACTTCAAACCCTTTACGCACACCCCTGCAAATATTTTATTTTTAATAATTATAACAGAAATAGCAGCGGTGGTGTCGTCAACTACTTCAATACTCTACAGAGCACACCTAAGAGACGTAACAAAAGGAATGTCAGAAAGGTAATGTCAACCATATTGTGAAGGTTTTAAGATTGATTTTCCTTACACACTTTATCATTGATAAAGTTAATAGTGTAAGGTCTGATTAGAGGTTGTTAAAGTAATTAGAACAGTATTTTTATGGACTTATCAGAGGAATAGCTTATCTGAGTTATATCTGGTGACTGAAATTGGTCCTAGAGTATTTAGAAGAAGGTCGGTTTTAAGTTGACACGACATATAAACAAAAAATTTAGTTGGGAAGTTTAGGTTGCATTGGGCGTTGAAATACTCATAAATGTAAAAATACGTTGACAATAATGTTTTTAAGCAAAATTGAGCTTTCCGGAATTTTATTTAAAATAGTTTTTAGCAAGTTACATTGTCAAGCTTTTTAAGTTAAGATGAAATGTTTTTAAAAGTAATGCTGGTGCTAATTGTATTTAAAATCGCGCTAAACTTGTGTCACATCTCTTACTCGCAAATATGTATAACTAGCTTTCCGCCCCGCGGTTTCACCCACGTATCCATTTTTTACCCATTTAGACATTGAATTTCAAAAAAACCTTTCTTATTCCTCGTCTACATCTTAAAAACAATACCTGTGAAAAAATTAAGGGTGTAGGCTGGGCGTTGATGAGTCAGTCCTTCTCATTTTTCATACCAAGAAACGGAAATAACTCTCCTATTTGAATCCCCGTTTTACCCCTACAGAGGTGGAATTTTAGAAAACGCTAAAATACGTGTTTCTTTATTTTTAATTGTTAGCCTAAAAACAAAGTTTCATGGTTGCAGCTTAAAAAATCGCGGACTTCCATACAACTTTCAATCCCCGTTTCACCCATTTAGGGGTATACATTTAAATAACGCTGAAATACGTGTTTCTTTATTTTTAATTGATAGTCTAAAAACAAAGTTTCATGATCCTAGCTTCAAAAATGACCGACTTTCATACAAACTTTCAACCCCTTTTTCAACCCCTTAAAGGTTGAATTTCGAAAAATCCGTTCTTATTCCTCGGTCAAGTTTTTAAAACAACACCTGGGAAAATAATCAGCTTTCTAGGTCTAAGGGTTTAGGCTGGGCGTTGATAGATCAGTCAGGACTTATCCTTTTATATATATAGATAATATATTAAAAGTTGTCGAATTGGACAACCACCAATTGGACTTCCTTCTCTTACATTATTTGTTAGAAATATACACTGAGACTAAATTCGTTTAGTTTGTAAACAATGAAATTATCACCATTGTTGAGTTATACTGTATATTTATGGCTTCAATAATAGACCTCTTTTACTGTTTTATTTTGAAAAGAAGTATATATAGGAGCTCTGTTTAATTTGGAATCATAGGATTTTTATATAATTTGAACAATTATCCGCATCATCACGCCTTTTAGACATGAATGACATAGGCTGTAAGAAATCAGTGGAATTATATTAAGGTAAAAGAGGTCTTAAGTATATATAAAATTTGATAATACTGCCGTATATTATTATATGCTTTCGCCGCTACACATGATTTGTTCAGTATCAATAAGGAAGTGAATCTTTAATGGTATACTTGTCTACTCACAACTATTACCATCAATACTGTAAAGAAACAATCTACCTGGATTAGGCATAAATTAATTAAAAAAATTAAACGACAAAGCGACGTCAAAAAATTTATATCATCTATGGTTCTTTACGTCATAAAACTTACTACAACCATAGATAACTTAAAGAACAATTGTCTCACTCCGCTGTCGCGACCGAATGCCATATAGACGTGGCTCGAATATGGTCCATATTCCTAGTTCATATGGTGCATTTTGTGCTGAGGTTTAAATTCAAGTATGAATGGTAAAAAACCCTCGCCCCCCGCGTAACGCGCCTCTACCAATACAAATTAATATATAAACTGCTTTGTAGTCCCGAAGCATTATTTAACCTAATTCCTCCATCCCTATTTTTAAACCGAACCACAAGGCGCCGGGAAAATTTCCACCCGTACGTCGTCGACATGCGGACGCAGCGTTTGCGTCCTCTTTTCTGGTGCGGACGGCAAGGGAGTGTAACTTGCTTCGGCGTCTGTGTTTCCTGACTCCTACAATCTGGGGATTTTCAAGGCTAGCGTGAATAGGTTCTTTCTGGGCAAGCGTGCTCCACCTTAGGCTTCGTATTCGTCCTTTATGGACGAGTCATAGGCCAAACGTAAGCCCATCGAATGTAAAAAAAAAATGCAAATTGACAGCGCCAGCCATTTTAGATTCTCTTCCACATTGATACGACTTAAAATCCAACGCTGTATGTGACTAATAAGTGTAAACGCTTTAACAGAGCGAGGTAGGCACCCAAGCGAGTGGCAGCCAGTGGTACACATCACATTCCACACCAAATGGCAATGCAAGTGCAGCAAACAACGTGAACAACTCTGTTAACAGCACAGTCAACTCTATTGTCAACAGCACGGATACATCCGGTTCACCGCTTAGAGAACTCCGACAGGAGGTGAGAGAAAACATAGGACTATCTAAGTGTTCCGGTGGTTAAGCGGTAGTTATCATCCTAGGTAGAGATTACGCCTGTATGTGTCAGGATCTGAGAGGTAGGCGGTTCATGGTAAGTGACTACCGTCCGTAGCAATGCCAAGAGTTTGCCAATGTGTTGTCGACCTTTTTACAATGTCTTTAAGGTTCGAATGCTACTGCCGGAACACACCTATAGGGGCTTTATGAATTTTAAATTGGAGGGTGTAAGTTGCTCCTTTTCTGCGGCCACTTGAAGCCTAGAGGGATGCTCTCAAGTGTAAAGATCGGTTGTTTAGTTGCCAAACAAATACCGGTGTGTTCTGGCAGCTGCTTTGGGCCAGTTGCTGTCAAGGCTTTGTGTGACCATGGTGAGATTTTGGCCAATCACAAGCCTATTTTGTGTCGAGTTCTGAACTGTGATTTTTGCGATTTGATAATTGATAAATAGTAAGATTCTAGATTTCTTTGTTTCTTAAGCCGAAATCGAACACTACTGCTTTTGTTTATTGCCTTCCGTCGCTATGCATGTTTATCTCATACGTATATGCTACTGGTCAAGCTAGACTTAAGAATATAAGAGCTTCTCCTTGGTCAAACTAGATTCTATATTTAGACGTGATAAAATTCTGTCTAATCTACGCCTTTATCTTTCGTGATTGCCAGTCATTTTTGATCTATCACTTACGACTGCCAAAAAACAAAGATTTATGATGTACAGTTGTTAAAAAATACAATAGTTTCCGTGGTCCTCCAATGGCTTCGCGTACCATTGGTATGAGCACTGGGCAGTGCGTAACAGTACCGTTTCGTTTGGTTTGCATATGCGTGAAGACGTATAATGTTCGTCAGCTGGTGTCCGAGCGGCCCCCGCGCGTTGTGGAGGCAGAGCGGCGTCTCTCGCAGCGCACCAGCCTGGCCCTTGCCTCCGCTCCACCTTCAGCTCCACCTTCCAACAGAGACTCCATGGGTGAGTTTGGACATGGACCCATAAACCTCTTGAAGTCATATGGATTCTTAACGACTTTTTGGGCTGTATATTCGATTGAGGAGTACGTTTGGGGGAAAATTTTGGAAAAAATGCGCGATTTAAATGGGGTTTAAGGTTTTTAAATATGCAAATAATATTAGAGCCGTTGTGTAAAAGTATGATGTTCTAAGTAAGTTAGACGTTTGGTGGAAACATCAACAATCTTTTCGTCAAATACTTTAATCATGGAGGGTTTATAAAATATCTCAACATAGGAAGATTTGAAATTTCTTGAACCCGTAATTTTTCCTTTTACACAATTCAATCTCGCCAAAATGGTGTTATTATTAGTTAGTATTTTTGCATCCAATGTTTAGAGGTTTGTTGATCTGTGTTCGCGGGTAATGGTGGCGGTTGATTTATGTTTCTATTGACATGTTAAATGCTTGATATCTCTATTTAATCGTCTTTGAAAAAGGAGACTCAGTCGAATCTCCTTTTTATAATAAAATATCTGGACTGAGTTTTGCTCAATCAGCGAGTAGAGGCCTTATTGGTTGGTCTTGTAAATACAAGACTCACGCACACGTATTGTCACAAATACACTATAGTATACCAGTTCGTTATCTTCCACATAAAGACGTCAATGCTTCACTTTCGATTGATCAAAAAAATACCATACTGAGTTTCTTGTCGGTTGTTGTTTAACGTCCTACATTTTAATAAATGAGTTTTGAGGTTGATTATGCGATACTTGGTCCGGTTTTATACGTTTATAATTCTTTTATCTTAAAGAGATATCATTCATTTGCTTTTACATTACCGAAATACTAGCTTAGTTTTCCGAATAGGAACGACGGATTCGAACCAGGACGAAGAAGAGCCACCGCCACTGCCCATAAAAGTATGCCACAGAGCTTCGGAGATAGACAACGATAATAATAACAACTCGGATACGAACTCGCTACCCGTCAGATATAACTACGACACCGTCTGGCCTCCCAGAGGGTCGTTCCTCTACAATTCCATAGCAAATAGACGGAATACGACAAATGTTGGCGAGAAACCACCTACTCCGCCGCCAAAGAAGAAAAATGTACAGAATTGACGACTTTTTAGTTGTGATAAGGCTCTTTAAATATTACATAGGGGTCATCCATTATTCACGTGATGGTTTATAGCAATTTTAAACCTCCCCTCCGCTGGTGATACTAGACCAGACCGTGAACCAGGGGAGACCTGGACATGGAAATAGGGGGAGCACAATATAATATAGTTAATTAATTTGATTTTCGGTTCCAACTCTCCCTCTCCCTTGAGATATTTCGTATTTTTTTCCAAACCAAAAGGGAGAGTGCCCCTTTCGAGCCTCACGTTAATAGACGATCCCATACCTATATAATTTTTTGAAATTACACTTACCGCCGTTTACAATTGGTCCGTTTATAATTTTATAGATATGGTGCCCTTTCTGTTCATGAAAAACTAACATTCACAAAAAATACTTAATTTTAGTTACGGATGTTTCAAAAGCTATTCCGTAGTCACATTCAACTAATGTAAAGTTTGGAATTAATCATTCCAGTTATATTTGCACGTAGTGTATAACACAATAGAAATAAATTCTGACTTGGCTAAGTTTTGTAACTAAAAATTAGTTTAATCCTTGACAACTGAATAGAAACTATATTTATTCAAGAATTTGTGCCTATGGAATCTGCCTTTATTTTCATTCCGCTGTGTTATTGATATTGTATTTCCATGTTAAACTCTGAAATATTACAATCGAAATTATACCTTAGCTTTACAGAATAGAATGGACGGAATAGGTTTAATTTTAAAACTGAAACTATCGTTTGACCTTTTGATCATAGGATATGAAAATTTTGGTCGGCGTTGACCTCAAAAAGTATTTTTAAACGTATGAAAATGTTTTTGTATAATTTGAACGATCACAAACATTTTACAATTAAAATGGTTTTCTGATTAAGGTGTCAATCTATACTAATATTATTGAGGTAAGGTTTGTTTTTATTGTTTGTAAGGGACTTTAGAACTACTGAACCGATTCCAAAAATGATTTCGCCTATGAACAGCAACATTACCGAGTTTAACATAATGTGGGTGAAACTGCGGGGCGGAATGTCGTAAGAAATTAAGTCACATTCACTCCCACCATTAAATTATACTAGTACTTATAAAACGTTACCAATATTAAAGTTTATTTTAAAATGTTTTCCTTGCTCATTATGAAACTGTTTAAATTGACCACCGATTATTTTTCTATTGTTTTTAATTTCTTACGCAATATAAAATTGTATACATATAGATAAAATAATGTCCATCACTATTGTAACACTTTGATATTGTTATTGTATTTATTATTCATTTGAATCACAGATTCATAAATAAATAAAACTGTATACATATAGATCAAATAATGTCCATCACCATTGTAACACTTTGATATTGTTATTGTATTTATTATTCATTTGAATCACAGGATAATAAATACATAACATTGTATACGTATAGATCAAATAATGTCCATCACCATTGTAACATTTTGATATTGTATTTATTCATTTGAATCACAGATTCATAAATAAATAACATTGTATACATAAAGATCAAATAATGTCCATCACCATTGTAACACTTTGATATTGTTATTGTATTTATTATTCATTTGAATCACAGGATAATAAATACATAACATTGTATACGTATAGATCAAATAATGTCCATCACCATTGTAACATTTTGATATTGTATTTATTCATTTGAATCACAGATTCATAAATAAATTAAATTGTATACATAAAGATCAAATAATGTCTGTCACCATTGTAACATTTTGATATTGTTATTGCATTTATTATACATTTGAATCACAGATTCATAAATAAATAAAATTGTATACATATAGATCAAATTATGTCCATCATCACCATTGTAAAACTTTAATACTGTAATTTTATTGTATTTATTATACATTTGAATCACAGATTCATAAATACATAAAATTGTAAACATATGGATCAAATTATGTCCATCATCACTATTGTAAAACTTTAATACTGTAATTTTATTGTATTTATTATACATTTGAATCACAGATAAAAATTAATCTTATACAATTTAATATTTTGCAATTTAGGTATATCTATCTAGCTTCGTTATGTTATATATACCTTTGTACCAAGTTTCATCAAAATACATTCTATTATGGCGTTATTAATAAACAAATATATACAAAAAAATACGGAACCCTAAAAATTTTAAAATTTTGTGATATAATAATATTTGTAGCCATTTTTCCAAAGCGTGAATTAAGTTTAATTTATAGTTATTTATGACGTAAGTAAGTTATGTTAAACTCATGTTATGTTACCATTTTATAGTGCCCAAACATTACACTAATAATTAATTCACTTTAATACCATTAATCCATTACCCACAAAATGAAGGGCTTATACAGAAATATACTTTTGAGATTTATGAAAGAAAAGTATTCTTTTAATTGTTATATTACTTATAAATTGTAGTCAAAATTATGTATGAAGTATTTTTAAAATATATTTGTAAGCACGTATCGAAAATGGCATAAAGATCTGCCTGACATAGTTTTTACCAGTAAACTAACTTACTAAAAATCACTAATAATTGCTTGCGCCAAAAAAGTCACATCGTGTTGAAATTTATACCAAGTATTTACCTAATGCATTTTATTATATTTAGCAAAATAAATAGAAAAACATATCCCAGTTTAGTATATTTTTTAATTTGCTAACAATTTATTTATGATCAGATCATGAGATGAGTTAAAACTAATTAATTAAAACATCATCAATTTTGTTAGTTTTTAAAGTTGTGATTACTTTTCAGCGGCCATAAAAAGCACCAAATATACAATGAGTTTATATTATATGTATATTATATTTGTATATAATTACAAAAATAAGTTTATTATTGACATTTACTCATAATAAGTAGCGGTAATTAAATGAGAGCAATAATTATTTTAAAAGCAAAACAATTGGTTCGTAATTTCTTGTTAAATGTATAATATTTTTAGGTAGAAAATAAGTATAAAATTAAAATATTTATATATTTTGTAGAAATAAAAATTGAGATATTACATAGTAATTTAAAAGACTAAATATGTTGTTGATTATTTTTCGTAATATTCTTGTGGGACGAGGCTTATTTGTAATGAAAACTAAGTAATGTAAAATTTTGTACTTGGGTAAGTACCCAAAAGTAGTCATGTTTAGTAGCTACTTTTAAAAATAGCGATCAATTTGGAACAAACTCATTTATACGTTGATTTTCTTGTAATGTCCCGCCAGTTGCCATTACAGTGCACCACATATACGAACTGTTATCACTTTGTATATTATAATGTATAGATATTATTAATGTAATTGTTTGACACTATTGTGTACTCACGTTGTCACAGTAATTATTAATAAAACATAGATTTTATAGAATAACATGTGTATTATTTTGTCGTTTACATGTTTGCGTTGCAATTGTGCTTGATTATTTTTAACCTTAGAACTATCTATGGATCTAGTATAATATTACCCATTTTTTTGAAAGCTGTCGGTCCCCCAACAATAATAAATAAATACATCATTCCCCAGAGATCAAAATAAATTACATCAAAATCTGCGAACTAAGCAGCTTTTTTTCTTTGCTGGCAATCGTCCTTTAAGGCATTTCTGCCAATGTCAAGTTACACTTAATATACTTATTTACAAACTATATATAAAAAATCTTTCTCGAGGGTTATTTTATGTTTGTATGTCACGTAATATCACATTTGCAGTAAAGTGAGTCATTTTCAGTGAAGTCAGATCAGGTTTTAGTGAAATTGGTAGCCGTTCCAATAAAACTTTCCCGGAAACGATGTTTCCCTTTACAAGTTCATTTTAGGATTTGAACTCACGACCTTCACTGCATTCTATGCCACAGTAATCGCTTAAATAGTAGATACATAACATATATGCATTTCTTAAACTATGCAAACAATACATGTGTCTGGACTATGCAGCATTTCTAAAAATTTATTGTTATAAATGTTATCTTCAGACGAATTAAAAATACATAATGTAAATAAAATCTAAGCTAGGCTTAAGACCAAGTCAAACACTGCCTACAGACTCAGACCTATTCTCGTTTCACAGAAACACTATGTAAACAAAAACGATATTTTTACTTCAAAATGAAGAGTTGTTCGCATTTCATAATCCCAAAAGCCTTCAATATCAGGTAATTTTCCTAAGCATTTCATAATGCGTTGACGGCATACACGAGAAAAACATTTAAGAAAGCCATGTGGCTATGTCGTGGAATCCAACTAGACTAATATTATAAACGTGAAATATATTGTTTGGATGTTTGTTACTCAATCCCGCAAAAACGGCTGAACGTATTTTGATGAAACGAGGCACACAGTTATATCATATCCTAAAATAAAAAATTGGATACTTTTTATACCGGGAAAAGTTAAGATAAACTAGTAAATATCCTGGGACATTCTACACACGCCTTCTGATCTCAAACTAAAGCAGAGCGATGATAGCTCAGTGGTAAGTGACGTCAGATACCGCGGCGAAGGTCGTGGGCTCGAATCCTACAATAAGCTTGAGCTTTCGGTGAAGGAAAACATCGTGAGGAAACCACAGCACGGTGGTAGAGTTACTTTGTAGTACTGGACTGGCTGGCTACCACCCTCAAGTTGAAAATCTGTCGCCAAGCACCTGTTGGTGTTTTCCGGCAATTGCACTTGAGAGCCAGTTCGCCTTTAAGGCATTGTAATAAGGTGTACAACACGTTAGCAATCCCCTGGTTTTGCCAATGTCTATAGGCGAAGGTAGTCACTTACCATCAGGTGATCCACCTGCCTCGTTGTCACTAGTGACATAAAAAAAAAATAGAGCTTGTAAGTTACTATGGAAACCAGATAACTGATAAAGTACTTACACTACTTTCTTTTTCTTTATTCTTATAAAGATAATTACACTCAGGACAAACAGACATGTTCATGCACACAAATGTCTGTCCTGGATGGGAATCGAAATCACGACCTGCGTTATAGGTAGTGTGTTAAACACGCCAACCGGTACCTTTCTATTTATGGTGCCGCTGCTGCCGGAACACACCGAGGGTGCCGCAGCTGAGTAGCTACACAAGCCAGAGCAGCTTAGAGCCACGCGGACCGTATACTTCTAAAGAGGGCGTAAAGAGAGCTCTTCAAGTTCGGCAATCACCCTAATATTGCAAATGTCTATAGTCGGCGGTGACCACTTACCATCATGTGGACCGTTCTATAAAAAGAAATAGTTTGTTTGTTTGCTGTCACCTTTTGTTTTATTTTTTATGTCAGATGACTGACAAATAATCAGGCGGCGGGAAACGATAGTAAGTGACTGCTGTCGCCTACATCAGAAATACCAGAAATACCTAAGTATTGCCAATATTTGCCTGTGGTAGTGACGTCGGATACCGCGGCGAAGATCGTGGTTTCGAATCCTACAACAAACCTGAGCTTTCTTTGAAGGAAAACATCGTGAAGAAACACTGGACGGTGGTAGGGTATTTGTAGATCTAAATTAGCTATCATCCTCAATCTGTCGCCAAGTACCTACCAATCAGTGTGTTCCCGCAGTTGCACTTGAGCGCCAGTTGCCTTCAAGGCATTGTAATAAAGTGTAAAACACATTGGCAATCCCTCTGGTATTGCTAATGTCTTCAAGCGAGGGTATTCACTTACCATCAGGTGACCCACCCTTTTGTGGTATGAAATAAAAAGTCCGAAGCAGTATAAACGTTGTCATGGTAACTGTTGTTGTAACCCCCTCACATAACCTTTGAAATTCCCGTTTCCGTAGGAAATTCGAAATAAAAAATATATAAAAGTGATAAAAACACTCGTAATACAAAACTTAAGAAATTCAAATCTATCGACTACTTGAATCGTGCACAAACATATCTATCTTACGAAAGCTGAATTTTAAAATTATGTAAAAGAGAAAGCCCAGATCCAGTACCTACCCGTAATTCATTTAGGTAATTTACATTTGTGTAAATATCTCGGATCTAAAATATCTGGAAATATCTTAGATTTTTTTGAGGAAGTATTTAGACATACCTATTATAGGGCAGAATAAAATTAAGGTGATTTGATGAAGGCACAAAAATGTTGAATCCACTAGGTACATTTGTCCATACTGATTGGGCAATCTCTTTTTATACAAAACATGAACCTAGGGCCGAGACCCTCAGACAATCTGGAGAAGCTAATGGTCACGGGAAAACTGGAAGGAAAGGGACTTAAAAGACGCAGCCCAATAAGATGGTCCGACCAGGAGTCCAAACTACTGGGCACAAAAACCTCAGACGCCTTACACCACGAAGACCGAGAGCATTGGAAGCGGCTCTGTCGGCGGAAACATCACGATGCTCAGCAGTGAGCTAACGATTGCAGGTGGAGGAATTTAGGCCCAAAATTTTGGTAAACAAGAATAAAATTACTGTGCGTGTAAATTATTATGAATCATAATAGTTTTTTTACGAATAGTTTAGTATCGGAAACTTCTCACGTTCACTTGACTGATAAATATAACACTAGTGACTACTAGTGAGTAAACAACGTGCGCAAAACGTGTCAAATAACTAACTATTAAACAAGTAAAGGGAGGTAATGTCGCACAGACACGCTATTTACTAACATTTATTTTAGTACTAAAGTAATAATAATAGGCATAGTTACCTACCTATATCCTGGTACATTCTACACACAGAGTTATCTGATCGCTAACTAAACAGAGCTGATGCTTTAAGGCGATGATAGCTCAGTGGTAGTGACGTCGGATACCGCGGCGAAAGTCGTGGGTTCGAATCCTACAATGAGCTTGAGCTTTCGGCGAAGGAAAAAATCGTGAGGAAATCATAGCACGGTGGTAGGGTACTTTGTAGTACCCCGCTGGCTATCACCCTCAAGTTGAAAATCTGTCGCCAAGCACGGTGTGTTCTGAAAGCTGCACTTGACAGCCAGTTCCCATATAGGCTTTGTGTGCTTACCACCTTCGGCCACATCATCACTTACCATGGTGAGATTGTGGTCAAACAAGCTTATCCAGAATAAAAAAAAACTTGTGCCTACTTTTTTTATATCACTTGTGACAACCCAGCAGACGGGTCACCTGATGGTAAGTGACTACTCGTCGCCTATATATAGATAGAAGATTAGATAACATTATTACATCCCACAGTGAACCTTAGGCATAACCTATGCGACACTTTCTAAGATATAAAAAATGCAAATATTTACGGTGAATTAGTCTAGACTGATAGATAAAAAATACGCATGACTGAACTAAAAACCTGAGCCGAATTAAATAATAATATGACGTAGTATTAATGTAGGTAAATAAAACAAGATCACTGTACTTCTTGAGACAAATACTCAAGTGTGTCTGATAGGGTTCCGTAACATTTAGCTTTTTTTTCATGTCTGGGCATCATCTTTTTAGGATAATTGCCAGTATCGAGTAGCATTTTGCTTCATTATTTTTCATGTATTTTTTTATTAGTTTAAGAATAAAATTGTTAAATATTTGAAAAAAAAATGCCAATATACCTAGTCAGATGGTCCAAAAATATTAAAAAAATGTAACCTTGCTGAGTTTCTTGCCGGTTCTTCTCAGTTGAAGGCTGACTTCCGAACCGGTGGTAACTTCTGTAATTCGACCTTCATAAGTGCCCTTCTACGGCCTAAACTGAATAAATGGTTTTGACTTTGACTTCATAAATTTATTTATTCGTCAATATTAACTAATTAGTAACTCTATGAACTGTGGACGTAGTGAAAGCTTTGTCATATTTTTGATAATTTTTCAAAATGGCTGATATTTTTGACGTTTTTAACCCCAGAGCTCCGCAGTTTTGAAAAAAAAAAAACACTCCATTGTCTTTCTATTAATTGTCACTTTTGACACAAAGACGATTCGGTTGAGGCCGAGTTGAATCTCAATAACAGTTGGTGGTAAGTGGTAACCCCACTACTCACAAAATTTCAAGAGAATCGGTTGAGAAATCCCATCTAGGCTTTGTGTGCTTTCCACCTTCGGCCACATCATCACTTACCTACCATACCATAGTGTGATTGTAGTCAAACAGAAACCTATCCAGAATTTAAAAAAAAATGCTACCTGTAGAGAAGAATAAGGACAGCTGGACAGACTACGAATAATTTTTGCCCAAACTGAAACGGAAACTTCGCTCGTTATCAATTACTTTTTACTCCACTAGCACCGTGTAAAAAATATGAACGGAAAAGCTAAAAACAAACACTATAACTTAAATGTTATGTAGTTATTCAGCGCTGTTATTCGCTGAGCTGAGGCCTTTTAAGCCACAACTATATGAGAATCCTTGTATTATTATTATTTTTATGTTGTGTTTTAATAAATGCTTTTCTTTCTTTCTTTCTTATTTAAGGGACTGATAGGTCACATCATCACTTACCATGGTAAGATTGTGGACACTACGTTACAGTTCAGTTAATAAATCTTACATACGGAACCCTAAAATGGTGGCATCATAATTAGCTTGTAACTAACATGAGTCAATGTAAACATTAGAACGTTATCTAGGTGGGTTAAGGCCTATTTTCATATAGTAAGCCAAAACAATGTAATTTTTTGTAAACTAGTTTCATTCGTAAGTAAACGTTAAAGATTAAGAAAAATATGTTCTTTACTAGGTTATTAGCCTTTATATAAAGCGATGGTAGTTCAGTGGTAGTGACGTCAGATACCGCGAAGGTCGTGGGTTCGAATCCTACATAGAAAAAAAAATCTGTGTTTATGTTCATATATTTTTGGTAATGGCTTTTTATTTGGATTATACCTACATCTCAAAGAATCAAAATAGGTACAATTACAATTAAAATATTATGTGAAGACCGATAATTTTAGTAGGTAGGTATTGTTGCTAATTACGAGAATAAGATTTATGTTGTTGGCCTTCCCAATAAAATAAAATAAAAGCGGCCAAAAACAAAATCAAAATCAGCTTAAGTATTTATCGTTCAAGAAAATGTAAGGCTAAAACCCTCGCTCTCGTATCTTCAGGAAAGCGTGGCGAAAAGCCAAGAGCAGTAATTTAATTTCTGCCATTGTATCATCTACTGGCAAACAAAAGATAAATTATTTGTCAACGCCTCTAATTGGATAATGGTGTTGCCATTATTCCAATTTTAAGAAATATTTATATTCGACGAATGTGACAATCATATTATGGTTATGTGTGAAAACACAAATAGGCAGACAAAGACACGATCGTATTTATGTGAATATACAGGGTGTCCGGTAAGATGTGCGGGGAGGTGGGCGGGTAAACCAAATATTATAAAAACCTTAGTAAAAGTGCCACCATTTTCGAGATTTGTTTTTCTTTTCATTCATTTCCTTAAGTTTGTCGTGCTACTAACCGGACATCCTGTATAATAACATTATTAATATTAGTAAAAGTAATAATACAGATCGTTGTTCTGCATTATCGACATATCTATGTATTCTTAAAGTTTGGTAGAAACATAAATCACTCCGTCATAATTATTTTTTTCTCTGGTTTTTGTAACAAATTCGTTCTTTTCAAGTAATTTGTCAAACTCCTTTTATAGCCGCAAAGCCATTAATTCTCGAGTCGTTTTTCTCCACAGCTCAAGCTTGTAGGATTAGGGCTCATGACTTTTTTTTTTACGAGGTGGAAATCTTCAGAATCCCGGTTACATTGGGAGATGTGAGAGGGTTATGTGAATGAATGAATTTGAATAGTTTTTTATTTGACAGTATTATAATAAAACTTACTAGCTATAGAATTTTACCATATCTGAGGGACAGTGTAGTAATTAAGTTAGGACCCGTGGCTAATTCATTAGAAGGGGTTTCCCCGGATTTGTCCGAGTAGAGCGTCCGGGTATCGTCCGGCGGGTGAGGTTTAATTTGTAGTCCAGGTTTTTTTATTTAATTCTGGATAAGCTTGTGTTTGACCATGGTAAGTGACGATGTGGCCGAAGGTGGTAAGCACACAAAGCCTAGATGGGAACTGGCTCTCAAGTGCAGCTGTCGGAACACACTGATAGGTGCTTGGCGACAGATTTTCAACTTGAGTGGGTGGTAGCCAGCCAGTCGGGTACTAAGTACCCTACCAACGTGCTACGGTTTCACAATGTTTTCCTTCACCGAAAGCTCAAGCTCACAGTAGGATTCGAACCCACGACCTTGGCCGCGGTATCCGACGCCACTACCACTGATATATCACCGTTTAAAGACGAACTAACTTATATCTGTCGTTGACCATCCGAAGACCTTTTTTTTGCTCGTTGCAAGAAAAAAAAAATCTAAGCTCCAAAATCCGGGGTTTTCGCACTTCTTGTTCTGGTTGCCAGATTTAAGAAATGGCAACCCTAGATGGGGTTCTCCCTCTAGGAAGAAACTCAATCATACTTGTACATTCTTTTCAATTAATCACTATGTACAAGGCGATGATAGCTCAGTGGTAGTGATACCGGATAATCGGATACCGGGGTGAAGGTCGTGGGTTCAAATTACAATGAGCTTGAGCTTTCGGTGAAGGAAAACATAGCCTTAGAGCGTTAAGCCAGCTGGGAGGGGACACTGACAGGCGTTCCCCTCTGTCAAATGTACGTGATTACCAAACACGCCGGTTATATAAAACTGCACGCGCTGACACGTTGTCCTTGTGTGTGAATGTACTTATGTGCGTATGGTTTATGCTAGTGTTTGATCATTTTGTCGTGTGCATGTCATGCGTATTAATGTGTGCGTTGCCTCCCCCCCCCCCCCAAAAGTGACAGACTTTATTGCATAGACATTAGTGCGCGTGATGTCTCCAGACTGGCTTAATACTCAAAGAAAACAGCAAATTTAAAAACTCTACCTACGTAGACGGTCTACGATGTAGCCTGCTACGTAATTGTACTGACTGACTGACAAATTGAAACAGAAGACGAGGTTATGTTTATGATATAATACATTTATTTACAATACACATAGATACATGCAGATTTGAGTCATATTACTATGACATGAGACATGTTTTTTCTAGTAAAAGTTATACACTGCCATCTGATCGGGGGCTTGTCTGCTTGAGTTTATTGTTTAATAAGTCAGTCATCGTTAAGTTTTATATTATTTTGCCGACATAACACGCAAATATTATCAGTGAGACTAGAAAAATAATTAGTGAATGTTGTTTTTGAAAAGCGTTATTGCAGAGTTTGTTGATGGCTCTTCTCAGCAAAAGCAACCTTCCGAACCGAGCGTTAGAGTCTAGACTATTCATAAGTGCTTGGAAAGGCCTATTTGAATTAAATCATATTTTCATTGATCACAAACTAGAGCTTGTGCTATGGAAATCAGATAACTGATCTTAAGTAGATAATTACACAGACTCAGGAAAAACATAAATGTCTGTTCTGAATGGGAATCAAACCCAATGTGCTGTGATACGTTGGGCTCTTATCAACCACGCCAATTAACCCAAAAATGTGAGGAAACTTTGAAACATTGATTGAAATTTATGAACGAAAAACAAAAATCTGCATATGTTTAGTGTAGGTATTATTTTATTTATTTATTTATTTTCCTCGGACATTTTTCACACACGGCTATCTGATCCCAAACTAAGCACAGCTTGTAATATGGAAACCAGATGACTGATATACTACATATACTACTTTTTTTTGTAAATACATACTTAAATAGATAATTACACCCAGACTCAGGACAAACAGACATGTTCATGCACACAGATGTCTGTCCTGGATGGGAATCGAACCCACGACCTGCGGCGTTATAGGCAGTGTGTTAACCAACCACGCCAACCGGCGTCCAAAAATATTTAGAAAATGTAACCTTGCCGGTTCTTCTCAGTTGAAGGCTGACTTCCGAACCGGTGGTAACTTCTGTAATTCGACCTTCATAAGTGCCCTTCTAGGGCCTAAACTGAATAAATGGTTTTGACTTTGACTTTGACATTGTCATTTCCCTTGGTATTGCTAATGTCTATAGGCGACGGTAGTAACTTACCACCAGGTGACCCGTCAGCTTCGTTGTAACTTGTGCTATAAAAAAAAACGTATAAAAATATCAGAAAATTGTTCTAATCACTCACGCTTTCAAGCTTTGCCAAAAAACCTTTTTTTATTAGTCAGTGTTTTTTTGTAATGTTTATAGGTACTTCATTCATCTCGTCATACAAAGGTGAAATAAACAAATTAATGGTAAGTACCTCGTTTGTCCACCGAACGATTCAGCCGGACGTTACTTCTGCGGAGCATTAGGTTGTGGAATGAGCTCCCCATCACGGTATTCCCTCCGCGCTATGATATGGGGTTCTTCAAAAAGGGCGTAATGAGAGCTCTTCAAGGTCGGCAACACATCGGCAATCACCCTGGCATTGCAAATGTCCATAGGCGGCGGTGACCACTTACCATCATGTGGACCGTCTGTCTGTTTGTCAACCAATTGACATAAAAAAAGGTACATCATTACCGTATGAGGAAAATTAAACAACAGGAAAATTACTAAAGCATCTCTTGGAAATGACGAAAAAACAAATCGACAACACTGACACTCATATTCATATTCATTTGTTCTGCTACTAATTGTCATACAAAGATAAGTGATCTTTTTCAGGTATAGGAAAATTTTAGGTATGTATCTAATACATATTTTTTAAAGGAGAAGCGACAGGTAGGAACACAATGGCAGACCACAAAATACTCTTCAAGTTTATAAAAAAGCTCCTTCAGGTCGACGGGTCGGTTGGTATGGTTGGTTAACACACTACCTATCACGCCGCAGGTCGTGGATTCGATTCCCATCAAGGACAGACATTTGTGTGCATGAACATGTCTGTTTGTCGTGAGACTGGGTGTAAATATTTATTTAAGTACCTATGTATTTACAAAAAAAAACTGGTTTCCATATTGCAAGCACTGCTTACTTTGGGATCAGATAAAAAAGTCCTAGAATAATATTTTTTATATTTGGGCGAATCTCGAAAAATAGATCCTAATATTAATACTTAAAATCCAGTTGAATATCATAGAAAAGTAGAAAAAAGTAGAAAAATAGTATAAATGTTATACTAATCTCATATGGACAATTGTCTGATTTAAAATAATAAATAAATAAATAAATAAATAAACAAAAATAGTTTATTAAGAATGAGCAATTTTTTTTGTTAGCCGTACCTATGTCATTTTATTCTCTTCTAAGAATTTGAGCCTTTTTAGCCACATTATCGGATGGAGTTATAATACAGGCTGTGTATTTTTTTAAATCAACGGGTTGCGTTACTGGCTTGATAATAATTTAAATAATTCTAATGATTCCTTACAGCATTTTTCACTATTCACTATAATTTGCAATTTAGCAATCTATGCCCACTTGAAAAAATTCAAATATATTATACAGGATAATATATTTATGTCAATGTAATCGAACTTTTTGATAAAGGTATGGTTTGCAGTTTTGTATTTATTTCGATGATAGTTCAGTGGTAGTGACGTCCGATACCTTGGCGAAGGTCGTGGGTTCGAATCCTACAATGAGCTTGAGCTTTCGGTGAAGGAAAACATCGTGAGGAAACCATAGTACGGTGGTAGGGTACTTTGTAGTACCCGACTGGCTGGTTACCACCCTCAAGTTGAAAATCTGTCGCCAAATACCTATCGGTGTGTTCCGACAGCTGCACTTGAGAGCCAGTTCCCATCTAGGCTTTGTGGGCTTACCATCTTCGGTGATGGAATTTAATCCTACTGATAAATAATACAAGTACAAAAACGTGTGACCAAAACCAAGTTCTTTTTATTGAGTGGAATAAGTCAGTTGACATTTACCTTATTTAAATTATATTCAAATACATAGATTATGTAACGGCCAGTATCAACAACATTCCCCCTTAATCTAACATTTCATATAATTACCAATGTCTAATATTTGCATCCTAAATAAAAGTGTAACAAGACAAGAGTAAATTTTTTCAATTCTGACTCTTAGACACATCCTGTATACGTCCAAAAATCTGCAGTCACAAAAATAATCACGATAACAATTGAAAAATAAAAGTACAACCATCACAATAAACAACTAACTATCAGAACTGTTAACCAAACATAAATCTTCTAAAAAACTTTTGATCTTAGGACCATGCAGTGATTTGGTCATAATATCTGCCACCATCACCTTTGTGGGCATGTATTCTAGCAATAAATCCTCATTTAATATCGCCTCACGAATAAAATGGTACCTAATGTCAATATGTTTCGTTCTATTGTCATTTACTTTATTACTCGCGATCTTTAATGCAGACTGGTTATCGTTGTATATAACAACTGGTTCGTTATATTGGATAATACTAGAAAGCAATCGCCGAAGATAAATTGCCTCTTTGGCAGCATGTGACAAGCCTACATACTCTGCTTCCGTAGTACTTAAACAAACACAAGCTTGCTTCTTACTTTCCCAAGTAATTAAGTTATTGCCTAGCTTAAATACCATACCAGTATAAGACTTCCTATCATACGAACTACCCCAGTCAGCATCTACAAATCCACGTAAGGATTTCTTTCGTGACTTTCTAAAACATAAACATAAGTCTATAGTTCGTTTTAAATAGCGAAGCACCCGTTTTGCACTTAAGAAATGTTGCTCTGAGTAACATGAATTGAACTGTGACAAAACACTAACGGTATGCGCTATGTCGGGTCTAGTAGAAACTGCCAGGTAGTTCAACCCCCCCACTAAACTCTGATAGGGTAAATTACAGTCACTATCTGAGTTAGCTTTTTCTAATTTAAGACCGACTTCCATGGGCGTAGCTACAGTGTTACAGTCTGACATTTCGAACTCCTGCAACAACTTTAGAATATACTGTTTTTGATCTAAACGGATAACTCCTTTATCTCTTTGCAATCTCATACCTAACACGTGTCTGGCTGGACCGAGGTCTTTTAACTTAAATTTTTCAGACAATCCCTTTCTACATCGATTTACTTCATTTTGGCTATTTGAAAATACGAAAATATCGTCTACGTAAATCAATATAGTAATTTGTGTATCGCCACTACGTTTAGAGAACATACACGGTTCTATTTGAGATTGAACTAAGCCTAAACCAACAAGTTCCTTGTTCAATTCATTGTACCAAGCAAGTGAAGCTTGTTTGAGACCGTACAGAGCTTTTTGTAACTTACAAACCATTTGCTCTTTCCCTTTTACAACCATTCCTTCTGGTTGAAACATATAGATGTCTTCCTTCAGCCGACCATAAAGAAATGCGGTCGTGACATCCCAGTGATCCATAAACCAATCAAATTCAGCAGCTAATGATAAGAGCAAGCGTAAGGTTGAGCTCCTCACTACCGGTGAGAATGTCTCATTGTAATCAACACCACGAACCTGCGTAAAGCCTTTCGCTACAAGACGTGCCTTATACTTTTTCACCTTACCGTCGCTATCTCTCTTTATCTTTAATACCCATTTGCTCTGAATTGGTTTTTTATCCTTAGGAGGATCGACAAGTATCCATGTTTTATTTTCTTTAAGAGATTCTAACTCGTCATTCATGGCAGCTAACCATAAATCACGATCTGGTCTAGAAAATGCCTCTTTAACTGTCACCGGGTCACTCTCTGAAATCATATCTTGTGTAAAGCAATTATAAAATTCTGTTTGTTTCCTAATTCTACGAGGATACCGCCTACTTTCTACATCATCATGCTCCACAGCATCATGAGCGATGATAGGCTCATCAGCAACGAAAGTATCATGATCAAGCACATCGCTATCTGATCCACCATGATCAACAGTAGCTTGACCACCTACCTCAGATTCACTTTCATCCATCACAGAAACACTCTCATTCACAAGTTCATCTGCAACAGGATCACATTCTTCCCATTCATCTTCACTTTCAGGACTGCATCTTAAATCAGTAGGAAAAAAATGTGAATCGCTGACATTATTTACATTATCCCCAGGAAAAACATTTTCTATAAATTTTACATCTCTCGATATAGTGACCTTACCAGTTTTTGGTTCTATTAACCTATACCCTTTACTTTTTTCAGAATATCCAACAAAAATCATAGGTTTCGCTTTATTGTCCAATTTACTTCTCTTTTGCTCAGGAACTAACACGTACGCAGAACATCCAAATATTCTCAAATGGCTAAGATCGATTGACTTTCCATTCCATTTCTGCAGCGGCACGCTATCTTTGACAGCTTTAGTAGGACTCCTATTCTTCAAATATACTACTGTATTTACGGTTTCCGCCCAATACCTCTTGCTCAATTTTGCTTCAAACATCAGAGTTCTTGCTTTCTCAATAATTGTTCTATTAGCCCGTTCTGCTACACCGTTTTGTTCTGGCGTGTACGGAACCGTCAATTGGCGTTGTATACCATTCAACTTCAAAAAATTATCAAAAGCTCGATTACAAAACTCCGTGCCATTATCAGACCTGACACACTTTATTGATTTTCCAGTTTCTTTCTCAACACGAGCCTTATATTCACAAAATGCGTTGAACGTGTCGCTCTTGTTTCTCAAAAAATAAACATGTGTCATTCTTGTAAAATCGTCTATAAAAATAAGCATATATTTTGATCCACCGAACGAAAATTCGTCCATTGGGCCGCAAATATCCGTATGAACAATATCCAAGATATCTTTCGTCCTCGTACCTTCCTTGGGAAATGGATTTCTACTCATTTTACCGTTAATACATGGTACACAATTTCCTTCCGTTAAATTCAGATTATCAATTCCGTTCACAAACTTTCGCAAAATTTGTAAATAATTCGAATTCATATGCCCGATGCCAATCGATTCGACGATGCCAATCAATTTCTTTTGAAATTGTCAAATGACATTGTTTTGACAGATTTTGTTTTATTTTGTAAATTCCATTGTCATTTTTCGCAGTCGCCATGTTTTTATCATACGAATTTTTGATTATGCATCCTTCTTTGCTAAAATTAACAGAAAATCCTTTGTTAACAAGTTTGCTCACTGAAATTAAATTCATCGATAATTCTGGTATATGCAAAACGTCTTTTAAAGTATTCTCTTCGTTTTTTATTGCGTTCAGATGAAAATTACCTTTCCCTCGTATCCGTAGTTCTTTTCCATTTGCGATTTTTACCTTTAGACCTCTTGTATCAATTTTATAGTCGTCTAATATCTGCTTATTGTACGTCATATGGTTTGTACAACCACTATCAATACACCAATAATCTTTTGATGTTTCAGCTAGTCCTTCTGCATTGCAACATAACAGCGATGTCTTCTTGCACTCCGAAGCCTTATGTCCAGGTTTATGGCAACGATAACACTTAATTATACGATTGATCTTTTTCTTGACAATCAGTGCTTTATTCTCGTTGTGACCGGTTTCAACAGCATTACGACGATTTGCTTCTTGTATAAGCTTCGTCTTAATCTGCTCCAGAGATATCTCAATTCCACAATTATCTATTGTCATAATCATTGGACCATATTCTGCAGTTAATCCACTCAACAGTATAGATACTATCCAGTCATCTGATACTTTTGCACCTATGTCAGCAAGCTGTTGTGATAAAAACAAAACTCTGGATATATACTTCTCCATTGTTTCTACGTTTTCTAACTTACATTCCCATAGTGAGCGCTGCAGCGAGATTCTCCTTCCCCAGCCTTTGTCTTCATAAGCCTTTTGCAGATTATACCAGGCTTCCTTGGCGGTTTTTGCATTATATACATGGGTAAAACATTCAGGTTCTATCAGTAGACAAATCGTTGTCCTAGCTTTGCGATCTACGTCCTCGAACTTCGATGACATATCATCGTCATTTGTTTCGATGACCCTCCACCAGTTCTTGTTTTCCAGGTAGTTTCTGGTTAAAAACTTCCAATTCGGGTAATCGGACGTACCTTTAAGCTTCTTGATGCCTTTCGGGCCAGCTCCGCAATCCTCATCAGACATTGCGTACGTCCAGAAAAATCGATTCCCAAATAAACAACAAAAAACAATCCGACAACAACAATACACAAAGTAACTGTTTACTGTTCTGGGCCCATAACCTGATGGAATTTAATCCTACTGATAAATAATACAAGTACAAAAACGTGTGACCAAAACCAAGTTCTTTTTATTGAGTGGAATAAGTCAGTTGACATTTACCTTATTTAAATTATATTCAAATACATAGATTATGTAACGGCCAGTATCAACAACATTCGGCCACATCATCACTTACCATGGTGAGATTGTGGTCAAACACAAGCCTATCGAGAATAAAAAAAAAAGATACTTTTTTGACTGCTGAGTGCTGAGTGCTGGGCATCATCCTTTAAGATCTTTTTGCAAATATCAAGTTAGTATAAATCTTCTTTTATGTTATAGTCTCGTTATATCACATTCATTGTAAAGTTAGTCATTGTCCGTCCAGTCAGATCACGTTTTAGTGTTTGTGACCATTCTACTAACACTTTTCACAGACTTTTTGAGACAACTTGAAAAGCCACGACAAAAGTAGGTATTCATTTCATTTCACTATCAGCCTAAACTGTTTTCTTTATTTTCAATATTCCTCTTTTTTTTCAATATTCCTCATGTTATGGTCACGTTATATCTCACTCACAGTAAAGTCTAGTCGTTGCCTGTTCAAGTTGGAATTATTATTATGACACGTACACTTATTTTTATTATTATTTATTTACTTATTATTTTACATTGATATATTCATATATATATATTTTTATGTCTGTGCCGCGATTGACCGTGCTGAGGGCACTATCTGAAAACCAGCGCTGCAGCATCATATGCTGAGATAGTTGCCTTTTTTGGCCTCACACAACTGTTTTGTATAATGTGCATCTGTTTTTTGCCGTCTTTGTGTGTGTCCAAAATAAAAATTTTCTTTCTTTCTTTCACTGGTGCACATTCGATTGAACTTTATTGGACATTAGCTGTTCCGCGCGGTTTCACCCGCGTTCCCGTGGGATCTTATCTTATCCCGGGATAAAATATAGCCTATGTTCATCAGGGATAGTGTAGCTTTCCAACGGTGAAAGAATTTTTGAAATCGGTCCAGTAGTTTCGGAGCCTATTCAATGCAAACAAACAAACAAACAAATCTTTCCACTTTATAATATTATTAGTATAGAAAACGCCACCAATATCCATACTAATATTATAAATGCGAAAGTGTGTCTGTCTGTCTGTTATCTCTTCACGCTTAAACCACTGAACAGATTTAGATTTAATTTGGTATAGAGATAGATGGAACCTTGGAGAACGACACTTTTTATCCCAAGAAAAGACAAGATCCCTCGGGAACGCGGGTGAAACTACGGGGCGAAAAACTAGTCATAAAATGTTACTGCGCAAGTTGCCGACATCAAAATCAATTTGTGTGATTATTCGGACACCTTCCATTCACTGATCCATTTTCCGTGGATTTTCTTTTGTAAGAATCCCTTACAGCCTAAACCAATGTAGTAACAATGCATCACATGAGTAATATCTCAGCTAGACATGTTTACAATGCAAACATATACCTATAAAACTGAATGCCCAAGTCGATTCATTTGTGTGCCGGTATCCATAGCGCGCGGACGTACTACGCGTCGCGACATATTGCAAACGATCGCGATTTTCCCAAACGTTGTAGTGGATTCGAGCCAAATCTTTAATTGTATTTTTGGATCGCCCCGTCGGAAATACATGTGAGTATTTGGTTGTTTTATTTTCGGATTTAAATGAGCAGTGTTTTGAACTTTAAACGTTTAAGGGTAAGGTTTGTTTTGAATTCATATATTTTCAGAGAACGCAAAGGTTTTTCAGTACTTAAGATGTTTCATAAAAATTATTAATTAAATTATGTTGAATTCAAATTAAGTCGTTTATTATTAATAAGTCGCTGGCAAGTTTTGATAAAAATGTATTCGTGCCGTTTTTTATCTAATGTTTAATTCATTTAATAATCGCTGAACGTATTATATATGATAATCAGAATTATATTGCTAATAAGCAATACAAATCTGCTCAAAATTTGCTTAGGTACCTATAACATCTAAAATTATAATAAGTTCTATTTTAGAATAACTGGTTGTTAGTAATAAAAGAGTCTCGCTCTTTTATTTAAGACCAATAAACAATGCAATTCTGATAATTTTCCGTCATTTCACGCTTCATTATTTTTGCTATTATTATTTTTGAAATCTAACGAATGCGGGGTCATGTTGTCACGTACAATTTTAAGCATGTTTTTCAATATAACCTGGAATTTTACTTCATACCATAACAGTTCAACTTATAAAGTATGATAAATGTGGATGTTTGTTCCTCAATCACGCAAAAACGGCTAAACGGATTTTGATGAAACATGGCGCACAGGTAGATTATGTCCCGGAATAAGAGATAGGATGCTTTTTATGTCAAGAAAAGATAAGATCCCTCGGGGATGCGGGTGTAACTGCGGAGGACAGTTAATACGAGCATGATATTATTATAAATAAACCATTTATCCACATTGCATAAATAAATACTGATTTCTATTCTCTATGATGACATTATTTTTTTCACAAAAAAATACTTATTCTAAGGTTCAGATAAATACCGAAGTGACGGTCCTTAAGTGCTCCATTATGCTCTCAAGATGATGATTATTAATATACTTAATTACATATTACAAGACAAAGTACCCGCACGTCTGTTCGCGATAAACTCAAAAACTACTGAACGGATTTCCATACGGTTTACACCAATGGATGGAGTGATTCATGAGAAAGGTTTTGGTGTATAATTCGTTAAGGTTTTGCGTTCAATGGGCTGAAATATGTCGATGATTGTTGAAGATTTCGAAACAAATCTTGCTGACTGGGAGCTTTACTGGCGCCGCTTAAACCAATAGAGTTAAATATCCTAATACGACACTACGACAGAAAAAAAATGATGTATGGTGCGAAGTCGGGGCGGATCGCTAGTTTGTTAGTATTTTTAATAAAAAATAAGTTTCACTTGATGCTTATTGGCTCGGTAATAACACTTTTCACGTCACTGAGTCTGTCTATATTATAAAGAGGTAAAGTTTGTGAGTTTGTGAGGCTGTAGGAGGTAATCTCTGGATCTACTGAACCGATTTTGAAAATTCTTTTACCAATAGATAGCCACTTTATTTGTGAGTTTCATAGGCTATATTTTTGTCCCGGGAAAAGATAAAATCCCACAGGACGCGTGTGAAACCGCGGGGGACAGCTAGTTCTATCTAGTCGAGTATATCAGTTATCTGGTTTCCATAGTAGATTATTATCAGATGGCCGTGTGTGGAAAATATCCCATTAGGTAATTTGCAACACTTTCAAAGATAAAATATATCTACTATTCGTACCCTATTCATAAAAAATGGTTTAAATTTAATAGCTGTCCTCCGCAGTTTCACCCTTGTTCCCGTGGGATCTTATCTTGTTCCGGGATAAAAATATAGCCTTTGTTAATCTGGAATAATGTAGCATTCTAATGGTGAAAGAATTTTTGAAATCGGTCCAGTAGTTTTTGAGTTTATTCGTTACATACAAATCTTTCCTCTTTATAATATTAGAAGATTTAGTTAGCTAAGTCACTAGAAAATAATATTGATCGTGTTTCTATAAAACCTGTTCGTATTCAAAAAACGTGGTCGCAGTTTTCTCGATAAAAAACAATATTACTAGTACGTTGTGAGGTAAATTTCCACATAAAAAATCCATTCATGAAGTTTTTGTACAAAATGATGACGACTTATTTAATTTTGTGTCCTATTTTATGAATAAGTAAGTAGTTTTTTGTTAATTGTTTTTCTGATTTCAATGAGACCCACGACGCGCAAAGAATATTAATACAACTAACATATTATATTAAGCTACCATGCCAAAAAACAGCATTATGTAGAACTGCTTGTCTTTCGATTGATATTAGACCCGATGTTTGATCTGATAGAGATTATTAGACCTGGATCGCTTTTTTATGGTATTTTTTTATATTACGAGGTGGCAAACAAGCTTATGGCCCATCTGATGGTAAGTGGTTACCGTAGCCTATGGCCGCTTGTAACACCAGAGGCGTCACGAGCGCGTTGCCGACCATGCATAAACATTCTTACTCCTCTTTTGAAGAACCCCATATTGTAGTCTCTAGAGAAAACCTCTACAGGGAGCTCATTCCACAACCTAGCGGGAGAAAATATCTTTCAAACCGCACTGTACGTGACCAATTTGGTTCTAAAGTGTGAATATGAACTCCCTGTCGACGGCGGGCGGTGCGATGGTAGGAAGTTACCGCCCATTGTACAAGCGGTAGAACATATATTATATACATAAGGAGGCAAAGTCCTCCATAGATTTAAAGGTTCGATACCGCTCGTGAGCTCAGGATCGCTAACAATTCTCACAGCCCTATGTCAGATATTTGTAAACAGGCAGGCCTGGCACCTGATGTTAAGTGGCTATCATCATCATTCCAGCCGAAAGACGTCCACTGTTGGACATAAGCCTACGTCAAATATTTCCACATAAACCAATACTGAGCTGCTCGCATCCAGCAGTTTCCCTATTTTTTCCCTCCATATTTTCTCGGGATAAAAAGTATCCTGTGTTATTCCAAGTTATGAGCTACCTGTATGTCAAGTTTCATTACAATACGTTCAGTAGTTTTTGCCGGAAAGTGTAACACAAATCACGAATGATAAAATAATAGTAGAGTTTCATCTACTGGCTGTCCCCCGCGGTTTCACCCGCGTTCCGGAGATATCTTATCTTTTCCCGGGCTAAAAAAAATATTTTATATTTTATTCCAAGTTATGATCTACTTGTATGTCACGTTTAATCACAATCCGTTGAGTAGTTTTTGCGTGAAAACGTAACAAAAATCACCAATGATAATGATAGTAGAGTATGTTATGATCTAACGAAGATATCATAATGTTGTAATTCTTTTCATTCATAGCTAAGGTAAGTAATTAAGGCGATGATAGCTCAGTGGTAAGTGACGTCGAATACCGCGACGAAGGTCGTGGGTTCGAATCCTACAATGAGCTTGAGCTTTCGGTGAAGGAAAACATCGTGAGGAAACCATAGCACGGTGGTAGGGTACTTTGTAGTACCCGACTGGCTGGCTACCACCCTCAAGTTGAAAATCTGTCGCCAAGCACCTATCGGTGTGTTCCGACAGCTGCACTTGAGAGCCAGTTCCCATCTAGGCTTTGTGTGCTTACCACCTTCGGCCACAAAAAAAAAAAAAGTAATCAGAAGTAAGTGTTAAGCTCTTGTTTAATAATGACTTGCACGTTATGTGTTATGTGTTATGGCTACGTTAAGGTTACAATGTCTTAGTGTCATAGTTGTTGATATATAATAAATCCTTAATGAAACAGGTACTTCTACTTGGGACTAAGTAGAGCTTGTACTACGTATAATTAATTTTTTAACCCAATAGATCAAAGACAAGCGACGCCACGTCAAATAGTAAAAAAATGGCGGTATTATTATCCATACTTATATTGTAAATGCGAATGTGTGTCTGTCTATCTGTCTGTCTGTTACCTTTTCACGCTTAAACCGCTGAACCAATTTAAATAAAATTTTGTTACGTTTAAAGTCTGTCGCCAAGCACCTATCGGTGTTGTGTGCTTACCACCTTCGGCCACAGCATCACTTAGCATGGTGAGATTACGGACAAACAAAAGCTTATCCAAGATTAAAAAAAACCTTTAAAATTAAAAAAAGTTTATTTGGTAAATAACATCTAGATCAAATTACTCGCTCACTTCACTATAATATGTGCGAGGAGGGCGGTGGCTGCCACACGCGTCATACTTGTGAACAGGTGCTGCTTGTGGGGGCTGGTCTGCTTGAGTTTGTTGTTTATTAAGTCGGTCATAATTAAGTTCTATAGATTACTATTTTTGCCGCCATAACACGCAAATATTGTCAGCGAGACTAGATAAATAGGTGTAAGTTGTTTTTGAAAGGAGTAATTGCTGAGTTTATTGCCGGCTCTTCTCAGCAAAAGCAACCTTCCGAACCGAGCATTTAGAGTCTAACTATTCAAAAGTGCCTGTGAAGGCCTATTTCGATAAATAAACAATTTCATTTCATTTCATTACAACAAAATAAAATAAATTAAAACCTAATAATAACAAATACATTTTAAATTTAAAACTAAAACTAACTTAAATAAATTTAAAAAAGTTAATGATTAATATTAAATATTTAATATTACATTACAGTTTACAACAGTCCGTGATGCTTGCCTCAACAGAAAGTCAACATTAACATGTTCGCGTGTTTGGCCAGTTGCCTGCACTTTAAACGTAACAATAGATTCTAGAATACTTTATACTCGTAGACAAATACTTCTCTTCTTGCCTAGCTTGCAAACTAATATTTATTATATTTTATAATTTATAGGTTTAATTCACACCTAACTCAATAAAATTATGTAAATAATCATGTCGTATATTGCATATGCATATAAATGTATTTTAAAAGGTTAGAAATTGCTTATCGCTTTGTTTTTTTACAAAAAGATTCATAGACAATAAATGTCAAAGATAAATAACAATAGTAGATTGTTATATAAGGAGCTAAAATGACCCATTATATACGAGGTAGTTTTACTCCCGAGCATTAGCGAGGGAGTAAATAGAAACCGAGTTTTAATGAGTTTTAGCGCCGTGTGTTACACTATACTTTTCACTACGATTGCGAGAAAATAAAACAATCCAATACAATATCAAATATGTAGTTTATAATGTATTTTTTTTGTTTCTTCTGTAGCCGCAACACATTGCATGCATTCTATCAGAGATCGCCGATTTTAGTTCCATTTTCAAAATTAAAATGAAGTTCTTTTTTTTATGAAACAGTAATAAGTCGAGTCTTTATTCATGATTATTCTACTTATGACTAAAGACTTTTTCGTTTTTGTAGGCTCATTGTCATTTGACACACAAAAATAAAAAGAAACAAAACTTTTTCCCCTAGAGGAAGAATTGCTATTTTTTCTTCGCTCTGGTACGCCACAATGACGGAGAGATCTTTTTGAGCAAGAGGAGTGAAAATTCTATCTCAATGATGATGAAAGCGATGATAGCTCAGTGGTAAGTGACGTCGGATACCGCGGCGAAGGTCGTGGGTTAGAATCCTACAATGAGCTTGAGCTTTCGGTGAAGGAAAACATCGTGAGGAAACCACAGCACGGTGGTAGGGTACTTTGTAGTACTCGACTGGCTGGCTACCACCCTCAAGTTGAAAAATCTGTCGCCAAGCACCTGTTGGTGTGTTCTTGAGACTTCAATTGCACTTAAGAGCCAGTTTGCCTTTAAGACATTGTAATAAGGTGTCACATCAGCAATCCCCTGGTATTGCTAAATTCTATATGAAAACATATCATCATATAAAATTATAATACATAAAATATGCATGCATGTTAATAAAAGAAAAATTGAGGAAGTAAATTAAGAGATCGAGAAATGTAATTAAACACCATATAAAAATGTCCGCACACGTATTCTGTTTTTTAGTAATCGATTTTATATTATTGCCATTCATCATTATATTATTCATTGTGTTACCAACTGTATATATATAATAGTGTAATATGTAGTCTATTGTGGCTGGCGGTGGCTGCACCACCTCTCGCACTTCGGTTCTGCTGCCACGGTAGGTATCTACTCTAACATAGAGTCTCACACACATCACGTCTCTATCTAATATAACTACTCAACCCATTGACGGGCCGCCGCAGGTCGTGGGTTCGATTCCCATCCAGGACACACATTTGTGTGCATGAACATGTCTGTTTGTCCTGAGTCTAGGTGTAATAATCTATTTAAGTATGTATTAACAAAAAGAAAGTAATATATAAATAAATAAATAAATATCCTCGGACATTTGTTCACACACGGCTATCTGATCCCAAACTAAGCAGAGCTTGTAATATGGAAACCAGATAACTGATATACTACATATACTACTTTTTTTGTTGTAAATACATACTTAAATAGATAATTACACCCAGACTCAGGACATACAGACATGTTCATGCACACAAATGTGTGTCCTGGATGGGAATCGAACCCACGACCTGCGGCGTGATAGGCAGTGTGTTAACCAACCACGCCAATCGGCCCGTCGTATGTAGTATATCAGTCATATGGTTTCCATATTACAAGCTCTGCTTAGTTTGGGATCAGATAGCCGTGTGTGAACAAATGTCCGTGGATATTTTTACTAATAATATCGTTGGTAAATGGCAATAAAGTTTGACATTGATACTCAATATAAGTAAAGGATGAAAGAGGAGATAGGGTAGGTAGGGTAACTTGGTGGCCGCCCTCAGTTGCAAATCTCTCACCAAGCTCTACCGGTGCTCGGCAGTTGTACTTGAGAGTCAGTTACCACTCTTATAGATCGGTGACATTCACACCATGCAATTACTGATGCCGGCCCTAGAAGGGCACTTATGAAGGTCGAATTACAGAAGTTACCACCGGTTCGGAAGTCAGTCTTCAACTGAGAAGAACCAGCAAGGTATATTTTTGGACCATATTGGCTTTTTTTTTTCAAATGTTTAACAATTTTATTCTTAAACTAATACAAAAATACATAAAAAATTATAACCCGCATAAAAAGTTACCCACATGTGTCCAATGAGTCCTTTAACTGAGAAGAACCGGCAAGAACTTTAGCTGTAGCTATTCTAAAATTCAGAACAACTAATAGACCTAGTTAGAAAGAGAGTTTTCTTTCGTTTGTTTTGTAAACGAAAGAAAGTCTCAAATCAGCTGTCAAAGTGACAATTCTTTGTTTACATCAACAGGAGCCGGTTGATCATACGTCTTGATGAATGTATGTTATCTTCTGCCAAAAACTGAACTGTAATTTGGCGTTGACGATCGGAACAAATCATTATTCTGAATCATTGCCAAGTCAGAGTCTCTGTAAATTATTTTGATAGGTATGTTATATTATCAGTGATCGGATAATCGGGCGCTTATATACCTAAACTTCACTTTTATTCCCACGAAAGAATAATACGGACATGCCTTTCAGAATCCCGGATCCCGGAGTCGTTTGAAATTCCTGAGATTAGTAAAAGTGTTACCTGCACACAAAATGTTGTTAGAACTCGTCGTGAAAATGATAAATTTTCATTGAATAATGCTTACTACCAACTCGTACTGTCTCACTTTTCCATTTATTTTGAATAAAATAAAGATACTAAATCAAAACAACCTCTGCTATAATTTCTTTGAGTTTCTTATAGTTGTTTTAACAAAATTGTTCAATTCCGGTAATCTGGGATTACTTATTAATTCAGAAAGGTATACAGGGTATATATTCTCCGACGCAAAAAGGGCGCAATCCGTCGCCCAATTGCGGAAACCGCCCGTACGAAGAAGGTATACAGGGTGTCCGGTAAGTTGTAAGACAAACTGAAGGGGGAGATAGGTGGGCGGAACACTTACCAACATATACTAAAATTACATTAATATAAGTGTTACTATTTTCGAGATATTTTGAAATTTCTGTTTTTTTAAAATGAACTCCCGCACTACTATTTTGAGCTGTGCAATTCGGAATTTATAAATTTTTACATTTGTTTTTATTGTAAAACAATCTTGAATAGTTATGTTATCAGATGCAAAAAATCATTAAAAAGTACCTAACTATTGTAGTTTTTATTTTTTTCTTTCAAATTAAAATTTTTCCTTTTCTACTTAAGTTTGGTAAAGTTTTAAACTCTCCTAGTGCAAAAAAAAGATCCTGAACGCTAGTTAACCTATTAACTTAAAAACATGCCCGTTTAATAGACATTTGTAAATGATAAACAGTTTATCATCAAAACATTAATAAGAAAAAAAATATACGGAAGAAAGCTAAGTACACGACAAATCACGTTAATCCAGTACTACATCCCAAGCTAACTCGAGACGAAATTAAATAGCCTTTCCCTGAATATGACTTCAGGGAAATATAACTAGTAGGCAATACATTAAACTCAAACTCAAAACTCATTTATACAGTTTAGGCCCTGGCCCTGGTATTAAGGCACTTATGAACGTTACAATGGGGAATACGCACGTTTTTTATTGTTTTAAACGTTTCTACGGGTTATTACCAAAAAAATATATAACACATCCAAAATCTTAACCATTGAGCTTAAAAAAATATATTAAAATCACTATCATTTCCGGGTGATTCAAACGCGGCCATTATGGCGCGCTTGTTTTGTAATGTGAGATTAGACGAATTTGATGTCAAAAATGAAGTGTTTGGTTCACAAAGTTACTAAAATCAGTATATTACCATGGAAAAGCGCAGAAAACTTATAATTTATAATAAATTTAAGCGTAGCGGTTACAAACTCTGTGGTCGAATTTCAAAGTGACGTCACGATTACTCATGATTTGCTCATGGGGTCTTTTAGAAACAGACACATTTTGATGATTAAATTTAGTTATTAAATCATGAAATTTTTTGAAAATAATTATGAAGGTACATATGTTTTTGTAATATGTCGTATGTATGTTTTGTAAATATTTATTTTATTTTGTTTTTAGTATTTGTTGTTTTAGCGGCAACAGAAATACATCATCTGTGAAAATTTCAAATGTCTAGCTATCGCGGTTTTTGAGATACAGCTTGGTGATAGACAGACGGACGTACAGACAGCGTCTTAGTAATAGGGTACCGTTTTCACCCTTTGGGTACGGAACCCTAAAACCTAAAAATTGGTCGTGCGCGTCCTATTTCAAGGTCAAGTACTATCCTACTATTTAATATTAACATAGGAATGCCAACTTTGATAAACACGAAATAACTATTAAACTGGAAATTGATTAACGTCTTAATCTCGATTAGAATTTTTAATGGCCGTGCGTCTTGGTACCGATGTGAATGTTTATAAATCATTGGTACCTACTGTCGACCATGTTGTAGTTGCGACGCGGACGTCATGTTTGCAACACATTGTCATGATATCTTTCGATCCTACTTATGTTACACAACGGATATTTTCTAAATCAAACGCTTAGGGTTGCTACACGTTGACGGTACTCATAGGAAAGAAAAAAAAAGAAAAAAAAGAAAAGGGTCAACTAAATCCAGACTCAAACTAAATAAAACTAGATCAGTGGAATAGCGTTGTTGTTTGTTTATAAAACACCTTAAAATACTCTCAAATAGCGAGCACTTTGTAAAATTCAACCATTTTATGATTTTTAATTAGCAATTAAACAACAAAGAGTAGATCTTTTGATGGTCGTCATAAATAGACACCATCAGAACATAATAGTAAATATATTTATTATTTAAATTGCTAACCTTGTTTAACTTTAATTTAACGGTTGTAACTTTGTCAGTAGATTTTTTTTTATTCAGATAAGTTGTGTTTGACCACAATCTCACCATGGTAAGTGATGATGTGGCCGAAGGTGGTAAGCACTCAAAGCATAGATGGGTACTAGCTCTCAAGTGCTGTCGGAACACACCGATAGGTGCTTGGCGACAGATTTTCAACTTGAGGGGTAGCCAGCCAGTGGTACTACAAAGTACCCTACCACCGTGCTATGGTTTCCTCACGATGTTTTCCTTCACCGAAAGGTCAAGTCAATTGTAGGATTCGAACCCACGACCTTCGTCGCGGTATACGACATCACTTACCACTGAGCTATCATCGCCAAATATTATTATTTATTTTTTTAATATCTTCTGATGGTGTATATTTGTGACGTCACAAGCAAGTATTTCATACAAACCTCCATATAAACTATCGTTTTGACATTTCATAAAATGAAGCTGATTTGATATGTCAGTCAACATCCCTATTAGACTCTATTTTGATTTAATGTACTTTACAGTGCAGAAGTTGTTAGATCAAAAAACAGTTTATACAAATTTTCCCATCACTGGTTTGTATTTTTTTAGCTTATTGTTCCTTTTCTTTCTAATTTCTAATATCTACAAAACAAAGTGTACAATAATAACAAAAATCCTCCAAAGATTGCCACCTTATCATCAACTAGGAATGAATTTTGAAAAAAAAAAAAACACGTATTTTATTTAGGATAGGTTATCTCCCCAAAGAGGTTGGCAAAAAAGGCTTCATTATTTATTATGTGTGTTCACAAGTTTTAACTAAATTTGACAAGAAAATCATTTTCATTAATTTATCATTAAAATAGGCCGATTTTCATACCGATAAAATCCCCCTTTTTACCCCTTAAAGGTTCAATTTCCAAAAACCACTCCTTAAAAACTCAAGCTCTTGGTCCCGACTTGGCTGTGATCTGATTTTTTATGATAGTCAGTCATTCAGTCTCAACAAATCTTTTACGTACTTGTGGATATTAATATTCATAATTTAATTGTGTGTTAGTGTGCGTGTTTATTTGAACTGTCTCTGTGTGTAAATATCTTTTAAGTACTTAAATATTGACACAGTATTCTGTGGTATTATGTAGCTTATCGGTTACCTGGTTTATTTAAAACAAACTCAGTTTAATTTTGAATCAAATGACAAGTCACAAATGCCTGTCAAAAACTTAACCCAAATAGGGGAAGGGAGGCTTTTGTGCGCCTAGGTTCCTAGGCAAATAATCCTACTAATATTAAAATGTGAAAATTTGTTTGGATGTTTGATGCTAAATCACGCAAAAACGGCTGAACGGATTTTGATGAAACTTGAGACACAGGTAGATCATATACTAGAATAAAACATAGAATACTTTTTATCCCGGGAAAAGATAAGATCCCTCAGGAAAGCGGGTGAAACCGCGGAGGACAAATAGTTCTAACTATAAATACGTAAAGAAGAGGCATTCACACGCCCGCAAAGTTCACTTGCAGTATTTTAGATAATAATCCTAGTCGAAATATCAACAGTGAAAATTATTCCAAATAACAGGACAGGTTGATCGAGTTTGGGTATCCTTTCGAACTTGTTTACATCCTTGAATAGTGGGGAATTTATTAATATCTCTATAATTAATTATTATAAAGAGGTAAAGTTTGTGAGTTTGTAGGGGGTAATCTCTGGATCTACTGAACCGATTTTAAAAATTATTTTACCAATTGAAAGCCACGTTATTTGTGAGTGTCAAAGGCTATATTATTACCCCAGGAAAAGATAATATCCCACGAGAACGCGGGTGAAACCGCGGAGAACGGCTAGTGCGTCATATGAAGAGTGATCATTATAGGGGTTGGTACCATCACCAACCCCTATTGCGATTCAACGTTACCTGGTAGCACTGTGGTAGGGTACTTTGTAGTACTCGACTGGCTGGCTACCACCCTCAAGTTGAGAATCTATCGCCAAGCACCTGTTGGTGCGTTCCGCAGTTGCGTGTACTAAGGTGTACAACACATTAGGAATCCCCCTGGTGTTGCTAACGTCTAATAGGTGACGGTAGTCACTTACCATCATCAGGTGACCTGCCTCGTTGTCACTTGTGGAATAAATATTTCTCACTAGATAATATTTTTTAACGTCGAAGTCATAATATTATGTCGAATACGGAATCCCATTGTTTTTACAAAACTAAATAATGTTTAATGGTGACTCGAGTATTATACATTTGCTACTCTATAGAACCTACATTTTATAACAGTCTACGCCCCGCGGTTTTATCTGTAATAATTAAATATTGTTAGTGTATCAGATCAGAACAAATTGAAAAGGTAGAAGGAGCGTAAACAATAGTCTCCAATGAAGAGAAGCAACGTGCACAACACGCACACGACTTCAAAATGGACGATATTTTTTATGTAATTCATATTGTTTCAAAAACATACCTACATAATTATTTTAATGTTTATGATTTAATAGCTACTTGTGAGTAATCAGTAGTAGTAGTTCCTGAGATTAGCGTGTTCAAACAAACAAATAAACAAACTCTTCACTTTTATAATAATTATTAAGTATAGATTAGTACACAAACGTTAAGACTTTAACAAATATGTTTGATTTACGTTTTAATTGTAATGCTAATTCCTTTTACATATCAATAATTATAATTGTTAAGGATCGTGTAGACGTAGGTACAAGGCTAGTGTGTAAATGGAAGGATATAAGGAAATAGGAGGTTCTATCACGTGTGAGTTATCACGAGTCGATAAATAAGGATGAGTCAGTTTCAGAGGACATTATTGCATTTTCATGCAAGAAGTATGCTTCTAATTTAGACATCTTAATATTAGGTCTTTACCTATGAAATTGCTGTTTACTATTTATAGAAAAAGTAGTAATTTTTATATTTCTGCTGTTTTATATAAAACTAGCGGACCCGGCAGACGTCGTCCTGCTCTGTAATTAAAATATAACTTAGAACCCGATTCCAGCGCCACCTACCGGGTCCAATTTGTTTTCAAATCATCGAGGAACCCATTGAAATACACACCCAAAATTTTATCCAAATCGGTCCTTTGTTACCAGACTCCTCCGAAACGGCTTGACCGATTTTGATAAAATTTTATATGTGTATTCAGTAGGTCAGAGAATAGGTTGTTATATATTTTTTACTAGCTGTTTCCCGTGGTTTCACCCACGTTCCCGTGGGCTTTAGCGGTATAAAAAATAGATAACAACCTACTCTCAGACTTAATATTTTATATTATTACTAGTGGGCCCGGCAGACGTTGTCCTACCCTGAAAATTAAAACCCGAAAACTTAGAACCCGACCCAGCGCCACCATCCGTCCGATCTCGAGACATGTCAAAAAGTTGTTCTATACAAAATGTTTGGCAAAAATAATTTTCTTCATTTTTTTTTCCGGTCATGGTGGAGATCCTTGGGGGAGGCCTTTGTCCAGCAGTGGATGTCCTCCGGCTGATATGATGATGATGATGATGATTCTTTTTAGTGTACTTTTTGTATTTTTTAATAGTTATTCTGCTATTCTGGATGCTAACAAATCAAAGATTATTAAAATCCGTTCAGCCGTTCTCGAGTTATAAATGTAGAAACAAACCCGACTTTGTTCTTCCTCAGTCCTTTCATTCTCAATGTTTCGAATCCTAGTTGCATTACGGCTTTGTCGGGAAAAATTTGATCGTCTTGGTCGCGGCGTGGTATTGTTAATGATAATATCGGCACAATAAGCTAAAATAAACTCGAAACAAACACATCAACCGGTCAACTTCAACATTTTAAATTGACAAAATTTCAAACATACTTAACCGTAGACAACATTACGTTTAACTGTCAGTTGCGTTTTTTTATTCCATGTCAGTTGCATTTTGTTATACCACGTTTTATTTATTTAATTTTTATTCCACGAAAATGGGATAAAAAGTATCCTATGTCCTTTTCCTGGCTCTAAACTACCTCCTTGCCAATTTTCAGCTTAATCGGTTCAGCCGTTCTTGAGTTATAAGTGGAGTAACTAACACGACTTTCTTTTATATATATATAGATTAAAATTTAGAATTTATTTCCAGCCATACATAAATTACTACATTTCAAATGGCCAGTATTGTAGATCAGCAACTTCTTTTAAATAGGTAACTATAAACTTATAAGTAATTTTGGGAACTCAATCTAGAATCGAGAATCTAGACCTGTGGCACGTGAAATTTTCAAAGTTTCAAAATTACATGGGCTCTAAAATCACCGATTTCGATCAGAAAGGACCCATGTTGATGCTGTTTTTCAAGTCAAAATATTATGTCAATTCTATGAATTTTAACTTGCTTTTTTTAAAAAAAATGACATAAGTAGTAATAAATTAAACTAAACATATAAAGTTACCTTTGGTTCGGTATTATAGCTAATCAGTCTACGACCGAGAAGAAACAAGAATTTCAGCAAGGTTAATTTATTTTTTAACAAACAAATTTTTAAAATCGTTTGGCAATTGGCGGAGAAATCGGTGAACATACCTACATTAAAAAAAAATACAGTCGAACATATTATAACCTCCTCCTTTTTTGAATTCGTTTAAGATATTATTGCGCGCCATTAGTTGCATAAAGCTTATACAATTTATTATTCATTGCAAACCAGTACTTTTAAATACAGAAAAGTGCAAACAATGTATCTACGCAATAATTGTAAATTCTGTGAGAATAAAATTTGATATCTCAGTAAAAAAAATACACATAAAATGAGATACCTCATTGCTCAGCATAATGCTGTGACTTAGGACCTAATCTATCGCCCAAAATTTTCGCAATAGGGATATTGACTGACATAGCCAGTTCCCATCTAGGCTTCGTGTGCTTACCATCTTCGGCCACATCATCACTTACCATGGTGAGATTGTGGTCAAACACAAGCCTATCGAATATAAAAAAAAAAACATATCAAATCAGATTCTTTTTATTAAGTGTCAAAACGATAGTCTATAAGGAGATTTGATTGAAATACTTGCTTGTGACTTTTGTCATAAATATACACCATCAAAAGAACTACTCTTTGTTGTTAAATTGGTAATAAAAAATCATAAACTGGTTGTGTAAAATGTTACTACGGTTAATGTTAGATATTTTTACTTATAGGTAAAGATATAGGTAAAATCTTTATTAGCTGACGAAAGACGCATAATATAACTTAAAAAAAAACTAACTAGACCGGACTGACTACAATTTTATATTTATAAATTTAATATGGCTTTTCCGCAGTAGTCACAATTTTCTCAAGGACGCCTCATAATCTCTCGCTCAAAGTAAATAAACCAGTGGTCCATCCATAGTCAATAAACTTGGCAGTCATTGCGTACAACTCAAGGCAAGATATTTTCATTCAAGTTTTCTTTGTTGTTTTGTAGCACGCGTTTATAGCGTGACTGTACTCGAGCGCGTTCGAAATTTAAAAATTCACTTTTTTTAAACGGCTTATAATGTGCCAGTGTTGAATACACTACTCGGAATATGGAGTGGAGCCAAGTATGTACTCTAATGGATTTGAATTTCGATTCTCATAAAATTTTATTACTCATCTAGAAAAATATATTTTTCTCTCTGCCCATTTTTAAGACCTAATGGAATTTGGGTCATAGATAAATTATTGCACTTACTATTTCCGCGGGAAAACTAATCATTTTTCGTACTGATGATTCTATGTTGGTTTTGTCTGAATAACTTCAAATTCTTGAATTTCTATGTAGCCTACTCTGCACTGTCCTCTTAGTTCAGGATCCCACTGCTCGATTCTGCAGCTATCTCTTTTTTTGATGAAATTAATTTTAAATGAATGTTGATGGAGTATGCAATGGGTTAGCAATAGACTGCCTATAAAAAAATTTGCCGCAATTGTCTGTAATTAATTTTTGAATAATTAATTTGCTAATATAAATTGCAGCTTAATGTTTTTTTAATCAAGTTTACGTTTACTTTAAAGAAAATGATGTAAAGAATAGAAAAAAAAAATGGTTACCAGCTCACGAACTTACATGTGTGTAACGAAAATGACTACGTAGTTATAGAAACATCCTGTGCACTTTGTCTCTGAGTCAGTAAGTGTTAATTGTTAATTTATTATTCTTGGAATATTTACTTTGGATTAACAAAAAAATCAATTGTTTAAACGTCTGTGAATTAAGTGTACCTACTCTGTATATGACGCGGGTTGCCTCATAACAGACCGTTTAAGCATTGGCCTGTTGTAACCCTGACTGTGAATTAACGTTTGCAAACGACTACTACACGCGTTTGTGTTTACTAAGATTGTGTATAGAAATATGTTCCACGAAAAGTATCAAGTCCTATAGCAAAAAATCTTAAACGCAAACGCAACGTAACGCAAGTGGTAAGGGTTTACCAAGGTCAATTCTTTGTGCTCAGGGTCCTGCACCTACGACAAAAACATATGAAACACAACATGATCTTCACGCGCTTTGGACAATTAAAGTCCGACATAAACGTATGGAGCGGTGATTGGACAGATTATACAAATAATTGTATGTTTGTACAGCAATTTGTTTCGATTGTGTATGTGTTTGATCGCAATCTCTGTTGAACGCGTTTTGTATTGTTGGTGACATAGTCAGTAGATTTGATGGGAACGTAGTAACATCTAAATTACTTTTGCAATGAAATTCTCACAGTTCTTTAAAATGTTTTTATAATACAGTGACAACTAGGCAGCCGGGTCACCTGATGGCAGGTCTATAGACATTAGCAATACCAGTTTGCCAATTTGTTGTCAACCTTTTGGCAACTGGGTCTCAAGTGCGACTCCGGAACAACCGGTGCTTGGCGACAAATTTTCAATTTAAGGGTGGTAGCCGAATACTTATTATGTATTGAAGAAACCATATCACGATGGTAGGATACTTTACCCTACATCGTGATATGGTTTCTTCACGATATCTTCCTTCACAATAAGGTCAACCTCATTGTAGGGTTCGAACCTTATGACCTTCACCATATTATCCGATGTCACTAACACTGAGGTATCATCACCAAAATGTAGTCAATTACTAGAAGTCGCACGAACAAAAGGGAATTCAACATCGATTTTGGCTTTTGATAGGGAAGTGAGAAAGATTTCCGCAGACCTACCTCTGTGGTGGCAGGTGATAGCCACTGTAAAGTACCCTAATTTGAATTGATGACTAACTACTACAGCATTCGACATTACTATCACTATGTCATGAATGAGAAATATGAATAAACGTAAAAGATAAAATAATGCAAATAAATGAGTCACTTATATGTATATACTTTATCATATGTTATCATATTTTTGCAAATAAAGTCTTAACTTGATTTCATTTAAATCTCATCTAAAATACACTACACTGGTATTTCGGAGTCAGCTTAAGAAATGGCCAGATCGGTAACCTAAGGAATTACACAAATATGATTACCCGCTCTCGTGTGAAACCTATTGTAACTGCCAGAACGCACCGGTATATGCACCTGATATTCTGAAGCAATAGATTTGAGCTTAAGGTAGCCAGCCAGCAGGCACTACAAAGTACCCAAGACTTTCCTCACGATGCTGCCCTTCACTGAAAGCTCACTTGTCACTACTAATTGTCAACTATTTTCTTCTTTTCCAGATAGACAATGAATTCAGGCTGGCTTGCGTGGGAGTGCATAGTGTTTGCTGTGTTTGTATGCGCGTCGTCATGTGTACCTCTATGGCGTAGGCGCAAGGACGCCAGCGCAGGCGGCGGGAGCGCTAAGCGAGCGTATATCTTCGCAGGCGGTGGAGTCTCAACCCTGGCTATGATCCTCTCCGTTGCTAGGGGAACGCTGGGCGTGAGATCATTTTTGGGTATGTACATTAAAATATCACAATTTTGTTTGGACGATGTTTAAGAAAGAGATTTTTGATATTCTACTAAGTGTTTAAAACCGGGGATTGTGATAATTCGGGGCTATCCGCCTCGAAATGGTTACTGTACAAAAATAGCAGCTTCTTAGAATAGGTTTTTTTTAATAGTTATAACTAATTTACTTCTCATAAGAATAACAAAAGAATATTTTAAAATTAAAACTAGTGTAAAATCGGTTATGAACCAATGTGCTCTATTCAGTATGCATAATTAAATTTACGAACGATGACTAATTAGGCAAGTATATTATTTTTAAAGTTATATATAACACAAGTGATGATAGCTCAGTGGTAAGTGACGTCGGATACCGCGGCGAAGGTCGTGGGTTCGAATCCTTACAATGAGCTTGAGCTTTCGGTGAAGAAAAACAACTGTTGGTGTGTTCCGGCAGTTGCACTTGAGAGCCAGTTGCCCTTGCCCTTAAGGCATTGTAATATGGTGTACAACACGTTGGCAGTCCACCTGGTCTTGCTAATGTCTATAGGCGACGGTAGTCACTTACCATCAGGTGACCCGCCTGCCTCGTTGTCACTAGTGAGTGACATAAAAAAAAGTACATAAAACTGTGTCATTAAGTATAAAGATGGCGATAAATAATAGTTTATATTGTGCAGTTAAACACCAAGTAAATTATACATATGGTTGTTACTTGTATTATCTTCAATTATTGTTGTACTATTTGCTTTAAGCTCACTAAAATTCGCACGATTTTGTTCTTGTTAATGCAATTTTAGTGGTTTTTCTTATATAATATTTAGGGTTCGATGTGAAAATAACCTTTAATATAAATAAAAAATGACACATAATTGCGGTACAATAGTCAAATTTCGATTATCATCATGTCAGTCGGAAGACGTTCACTGCTGGACCAGGGCCTCCCCCAAGGATCTTTAATTCGTTTTTAAACTAGTATGAAATCTAAATTCTTTTTGAATAAATAATGGAGAATGTTAATAGGTATGCCAAATCAGTTGAAAGTTTGTTACAGTAAAGCTTGTATGTATACAAATACACTAGTTTTTGTTGTAGTCAAAAATACTTATTAGTTTTGATTTTACAGGCATTTAAACTTACGATAAAATCTAGTCCCGCTATTCCCGCAGTCACGTGACCGCAAGTGACGTCAATTTGCAACGCTCCGCTATGAGCGAGTGTTGCAAGATGACGTCACACCGTCACACGAGTATTTCAAATCGAGTAAGAGTCCGCATCGCACGTTTACTTCTATAAATCGGAAACTAATTGACGTATCGAAGTAATTCTTTCACTTGTATTTTTTATTTTTGACAGAGAATATAGAGAGCCAATATTCAAAATTAGTTAACATTCTTCATTGCATATTTCAGAAAATTTTATATTTGTAAAACTCTTATTGCGCCATTTTAATTATCAAATCAAATTAGTTATCAAATCTAATATGATTACCGGCGATACTGAGCATAAAAAATATTGAAAGAGTTGTTTCGATGTAGGAGGCAATGAAAATTACTGACCCGATTTTGTAAGAAGATTATTCCCGGGTGTCTATATGTTTGACTACATCTCGGTTTTATTCACATCTAGAAAACGTGAGTAAAGCAGCGGGGCGGGATATAGTTTTAAATTATTTTGAAAAGGAAAACCTTGAATAATTCTGTAAAGTTTCTCTCAATTGGGTCACAAAAGCAAAAAAAAATTGCTAGAAGTAATAATATTTTTACGACGGAACCCTGTGGCAAACGGCCAAGTTCAACTAGAACATTCCAACTTTATCATGTCGTTGTTTTTCTAGACTAATGTCTCGAATGGTGCGGTTAAGTATTTAAAATTATAATTTCAATTATCTTTTGGTTTTTTCCTGCGATAATCTATGTTAATTAGTTGTAGGGTTTATTTTATGCTATTGATATAGTGATGAAAAAGTTAAGCTAAAATGGATCTTATTAGTATGTAGAAAAGATATCTAAACTAATATTATTAAGATTTGGACCGACATTAAAATTATTTCACCATTAGAATGCTACATTATCCCTAAATAACATAGGCTATATTTTTATCCCGGGAAAATATCCCACGAGAACGCGGGTACAACCGAGGACGACAACTAGTCTATCTATCTTCTTCTTCTAAATAAATAAAATTCTCGTGTCACAGTTTTTGTTACCGTACTCCTCCGAAACGGCTTGACCGATTTTGATGAAATTTTATATGCGTATTCAGTAGATCTGAGAATAGGTTGTTATCTATTTTTTACTAGCTTTCTCCCGCGGTTTCACCCGCGTTCCGCTGGGATCCACGTTCCCGTGGGATCTAGCGGTATAAAAAATAGATAAAAACCTACTCTCAGACCTACTAAACATACACATAAAATTTCATCAAAATCGGTCAAGCGGTTTCGGAGGAGTATGGTAACAAAGGACCGATTTGGATGAATTTTTGTGTGTATTTCAATGGGTTCCTCGATGATTTGAAAACAAAACGGGACCCGGTAGGTGGCGCTGGAATCGGGTTCTAAGTTTTGTTTTAATTTCAGAGCAGGACAACGTCTGCCGGGTCCGCTTGTATAGTATAAAATACTATGCAGTGTTTTGAATCATGATGATTTCTACCTGACTGATTAAATACTTGGTTTCATGAGTCACATAATTACTCATAATGAGTTCGTAACCAGACCTAAGTTAAACAAGGGAGTCCAATACCCTTCAAACCTTGAACGATTTCAATCTTTTTTTTTTAATAACTTTTTTGATGACCCTAGATACAAAGTCTTACAGTCGCATAGATTTTATTCAGTTTATAAATTCTTCTTGTATGTTATAGTCACGTTATATTACATTCAAAGTAAAGTCTAGTCCTGTCAAGTTTAAGTGAAATTGGTGGCTGTTCCACTAAAACTTTTCACGAACTTATTGGGACAAACTGAAAGACAATCGATACACGTTTATGTTGATTGGACAAAACGCCACTGATAATATATCCATAGTAGCATTCTAAAAGTGAAATAATTTTTGAAATCGGTCCAGTAGTTTTTGAGTTTATTCGTTACAACCATACAAAAAATTTCATCTTTATAATATTAGTATAGATATAAACTAGCTGGCCCGCGGTTTCACCCGCGTTCCCGTGTGATCTAGTGGTATGAAATATACTAAAATAGACAAATTATACCACACTCAGAAGAAACATACGTGTTCATGCACTCAAATGTCTGTCCTGGATGGGAATCGAACCCATGACCAACCCATGGCCACCAAATAGGCTCTTTACAAGCACTTATGAATAGGTTAAGTAAGTAACGTACGGTTCGGAAGATTGCTTTTGTCGAGAGCCGGTTACAAATTCAGCAATTAATTTTAAAACCAACTTAGTCTACTTTCAATAATTATTTATCAAGACTATATGCGTGTTAACAATTATTTCTAACAGTTATGTCTAAGGCGATGATAGCTCAGAGGTAAGTGACGTCGGATACCGCTGCGAAGGTCGTGGGTTCGAATCCTACAATGAGCTTGAGCTTTCGGTGAAGGAAAACATCGTGAGGAAACCATCTAGGCTTTGTGTGCTTACCACCTTCGGCCACATCATCACTTACCATAGTGAGATTGTAGTCAAAACACAAGCCTATTCAGAATAAAAAATAATTATGAGTGACTTAGTAAACAATAAACTCGCATAGACCAGCCCCCCCCCCACAAGCAGCACCTGTTCACAAGTATGACGCATGTCTGTCTATGTTTACAATTATTTAATGAATTACCTAGCTTCATATTGTCATTAAAGTTTTATATCTTTTTAACCTTAGTATGAATGTGATAGCCTATAAATTTAAATAGTACATAGCATACATTATCTAACTAGCTATACGTACTAACCCATTATAAGTTCTAAAGTAACTCAGTTTTCTCGGCTGACGGACGAATGCAATATATATATGCAGCAAAATACCTCTGATGATTTGTGTGTACGTTACGGGTATTTTTTTTCTCGCTTTCCTGCTAACTGTGTAATTTTATTTCCTCTATTGTAGTGCATATCATAATATTTTCGGTTCGGAAGGTTGCTTAAACCGCTGAATCAAGCATTAGAGTCTGACTATTCATAAGTGCCTGTGAAGGCCTATTTGGATGAATAAATAATTTCATTTCATTTCATAAGCGTGAAGATGTAACAGACGGACAGACAGACAGATAGACAGACACTTTCGCATTTTATAATATTAGTATGGATGTGATTTCACGTCACTTTACTGTCATTTAAAAGTGACATAACCGTCATGGCACTTCACAACGGACATTTCAATATACCACGTCAAACGATGTTAACGGTTAATTCTAACTATTATATCAATGTGATAATTATGTGCTTTTTCACAATATGATCGACGTTATACAAATAAAAAATGAAATGAGCAAATGCATGTTAGTATTGCAAATATTTTTCATTCACACCTGCGTCATTCCATACAAGAGCAATAATAATTACTTACGATTTGAATAATTAGTATTGGTTGGGATCAATGGGATACAACCTGGCTCTTTGGCGGGAACTTGCGATGTGACGTTGAGTTTTCGTTTTATTTTAATTAAAATAGAGTATTTTGAGTTTTAGTATAACCACCGGATTTGTCAAATAAAGATCAATCTAACTGGACCAGGGTAGAGAAATGAAAGTGTGTATCGTGACTTTTCAGGTTTTCCCAAAAAGTCCGTGAAAAGTTTTAGTGGAATTTCACCAATTTCACTAAAACCTTGTATGGACGAGGACTACACTCTTATTATAACGTGACTATTAACTTAAATGAAGAATATTAAAAATAAATGAATGGCATAAAGGTTTAGATACCAAGCCAAAAACTTAAAAAAAACACGAATAATCCCTGCGCGCTGTCATTGTGGTTTGGTAGTGTGGTCCAAAGAATAGTAACTATACCAAAAGGAAGTGTGGTCGGTCAAACACAAGTATTAAACATTGTTACATTGTTACAATGTACATAGGTACTTGCGTATTTAATTGCCCCTATGAGTCTAACATACCTAAACATATAAAATACTTGTCGAAGTAAGTAGGTACCATGCTTAAATTTTTTTCGTATGTGTTAATATAGCCCAGAATTTTGGGCTAATTAAAACAATTCATTGCCCCTGTGTTAGCGTAGACAATAATATTCAAAGTCGAAGTCATTAATCCAGCCTTTACTCTATGTATGAACTTATAAAGGTAGAATTGGTCCTCGCGCGACGATTTATTCATCTATGGGTAGAGGCTACAAAACTTCCGATTCAGGAATCGGTCTTCAACTGAGGTTACATGTTTTTGGACGAACTTTTTTAAAAATTCAAACAATAATATCTTCTGAATGTGACGTTATAATGACGGAGGTACCTTAGACAATCAGTCTTCGATTTGCGCACTCCAGTATTCTTTAGCCGCGACTAATTTTGTACCTTCACAAAGGGAAAATCAACTGAAAATAATGCCTTGCAGTGTTATTGCCGGAGTCTACAGTGTGATTAGTATTCGCCATTCAATATCTGAACAAAAGCGGCGAATATCTGGAAAATACCTTAATTAGTATCGGACACATTTTTGGGGGATTAACGTGTTGCCAACTTTTGACAATACGAATGTCTGCGATCTTAAAAATAATATCACCTTTGCAAGATTGGCAACACATTCTCAATATCTCTGTTATTATTGCCAGATAGAAAGATGTGCTTCTAAAGGATTAGCTACTAATATTATGAATGCAAAAGTTTGTATGTTTAGATGTTTGTTCCTCAATCACGCGAACGGATTTTGATAAAACATGGCACACAAGTAGATCCCTGGAATACAAAGGACACTTTTTTATCCCGGGAAACGATAAGATCCCTTGGGAACGTGGGTGAAACCACGGGGCGGAAAACTGGTAATATTATAAAAAATATAATGCTAAGATGTTTGTTACTCAATCACACGAAAATTGAACGTATTACATGAAATTTTGGCACACTGGTAATTTTTTTTTTAACTAAAACTTAACATACTTTTATGCCGCTCTGTGGTAGTGACGTCGGTACCGCGGCGAAGATCGTGGGTTCGAATTCTTCAATGAGCTTGAGCTCTTACCATTGTGAGATTGTGGTCAAACATAAGCTTATCCAGAAGTAAAAAAAAACCTGGGAAAAGATAAACAGAGGTGGATTAGTCGAATATAAAATTTCTGATACCTAACGAGATTTGTTCATTGTACCCAAATATATTTTTGAGAGGAAGTTATAAATCATTTTTAATTTAAATCCCTTACATTATCATCATTTACGGTTGAAGAAACTCATGTTGTTTGCAATAAATGTTAACATACCTATTTACTCTTTGTCGCAATTGTTTTTCTTGTCTTTGGACAATTTTGACTAAAACCTCCGCAGTCTGCACGGTAAGTATTAGTATGGCCCCCTCGGCCATACTAATAAAAAAAAATTACATCTGTAGTTTTAAGAAACGGTTGGTCATTCACTGTCACGTCACAGGTCTTGGGTTATATTCCCATTCAGGACAAACTTTTGTGTATGACAATCTCTGTTCACCTGTACTCCTGTAATCCTGTAACCTGTAATCTATACTAATGTTATAATAAGTTATAAGTTAAGGCGATGATAGCTCAGTGGTAAGTGACGTCGAATACCGCGACGAAGGTCGTGGGTTCGAATCCTACAATGAGCTTGAGCTTTCGGTGAAGGAAAACATCGTGAGGAAACCATAGCACGGTGGTAGGGTACTTTGTACCCGACTGGCTGGCTACCACCCTCAAGTTGAAAACCTGTCGCCAAGCACCTATCGGTGTGTTCCGACAGCTGCACTTGAGAGCCAGTTCCCATCTAGGCTTTGTGTGCTTACCACCTTCGGCCACATCATCACTTACCATGGTGAGAATGTGGTCAAACACAAGCTTATCCAGAATTAAAAAAAAAAAAAAAAAGTAAAAATTTTTTTTCTGCTACTTTTGATTTACAGTGACGTCACTTTATTTTTCAAGTTATTCTCAGCAAGCCCTTTCATTTGATACCCATATTGTAGGATTGCATTTAAAAATAATGGTCCGCAATCTTAGGTGTTCCGCCATGTTGGATTTAAAATGCATTGTCATCTAAACTAAACGTGTATACCTAAATTTCAGCTCAATCTGTTAAAAATATCTGCTTCAAAATTGAGTTGCAAGATTCCTCCCGGAGAAACATACATATAGGTACATTGCAAGATAAGGCTCCACCAAAGCTGAGCGGAGACGAGCGGAGCGTTTTGCGAATTTCGTTATTCACACATCTCGTCACCGCTCAGCTATTCTATTGGTGGTTTAAAAAACATCTCCGCTCCGCTCGTCTCCGCTCAGCTTTGGTGGATTCTCAGCCTTAAGCTTGTAAAAGAGGAAAGATAGATTTTTTGATTTGTTACGATTTAACTCAAAAGCTACTCGACCGATTTTAAAACTCCGGAACGCGGGTGAAACCGCAGGGAGGAAATATAGTGAGTCAGAACAAGTTTTTTTAGGTATCCCGCAAAAAATATTGCAATATCGTGATACATTAACCATGATGTTTTTGTGGAAATTCTTGGCGTTATCTATATGCTGAACACGAATTAACAAGTACAAACCTACTAAAAGGTATAAATATTTTTAAGAGCGCATGGCTAGACTATAAAATTACTTTTTTTGCATAATGTATGCACAAAATAGCTTGGTACTAAAGCGAAATACCACGTCACTGATTAATCACGAAATCTCAGATGTTGTTTAAAATCATTCCAAAAGTCACAACTAGGCAGGCTGCTACTGGCCCGTCGAATAGACCCTTGTCATATAGACCCCAATTGTATTTTACGTCAGTTGCACTTGAGAGCCAGTTTCTAAACATTGTAAAAAGTATTCAATAAACATTAAGAAGATGATGCTAATGTCCATTGGCGATGGTAGTCACTTACCATCAGGTGACACGCTAGCATGCCGCTAACCACTTTATAATGTAAGTTCCTATTTAACTTTCCAGGTTTTCCATCTGAGCTGGTTTACCGAGGATCTGCCATGTGGGAGACACTGTACGGCATCATCATTGCCTTCCCGATCGTCTGCTGGGTCTTCGTGCCCGTCTACTACAGGCTTCACACCAACTCAGTTTATGAATATCTTGAGGTAACTAAAATCGGCTAACTCCTGAATCCTAACTCCTGAAGATTATCCTAATATAACTTTTATCCTAGGAAAAGCTAAGGTCCCTCCGGAACGCGGGTGAAACCGCGGACGACACCTAGTATTGCATAATGTAAATTTTCGGTTACTAAAGAAAGTTGTATATTATTAACCGAGCGAGCAAATCGTCTTCCGTTTCAGTTTAGGTAAAAGGTCAAAATCCTATCAAATATCTGTCCAGTTGTCCATTTGTCCGGATTTTCTTCTTTACAGGTCGCATTTTATACCGATTCTGTTTTGTAAACTGGTTCGATCACAGACCTACACAAGATCTGTGGGTTCGATAATTATATGGTAGTTTTTGTCGAATGAGTTATTGGATACTTCAAAACTTAGATGGGGGTTGAAAACTTAAAAAAATACATATTTCAGCCTTTTCGAAAAATGTTCAAAAATATCATAAAACTTCCACACTTCTGGTGTTTTGAATGAAATCATCAAAACTTTAATTTTTACTTTCTGTTTTCTTTGACTCTTGCATATAATTGTCCTTTATCTCACCACTCAGTTTTTGGACACTTTCTTAATTCAACTGTATAGTTTCCGGTTTTGGGGCCACACAATTCTTTTTTATATCCTGATTTTGTATATTTTGAGTATTCTCTTCATTCGTCGGTACAATCGCCGGTTTAGTGGCCTCAAAAACAATGCCTGGTCACATGAAATGTAACGTTGTTGTAAGAAGTCGTCTTAAGGCGATGATAGCTCAGTGGTAAGTGACGTCGAATACCGCGACGAAGGTCGTGGGTTCGAACCCTACAATGAGCTTGAGCTTTCGGTGAAGGAAAACATCTTGAGGAAACCACAGCACGGTGGTAGGGTACTATGTGGTACTCGACTGGCTGGCTACCACCCTCAAGTTGAAAATCTGTCGCCAAGCACCTGTTGGTGTGTTCCGGCAGTTGCACTTGAGAGCCAGTTGCCCTTGCCCTTAAGGCATTGTAATAAGGTGTACAACACGTTGGCAGTCCCCCTGGTATTGTTAATGTCTATAGGCGACGTTAGTCACTTTCCATCAGGTGACCCGCCTGCCTCGTTGTCAAAAAAAGTTATATAACGACTGATTTATATTTGAATAAGATAAATGACAATGAATTTAGTTAATGACGGGATTAGTTCCACTGTATCTGGTTTATGATCACATGACTGAAGAGATGTCTAGGCGTCGTATACTACCAATAAATTATTTTGTAAGTTCAACAACCATTTTCTCAGATTTTCTAATGAATAGTCACATGATCCGTTCCATTGTTAATTTGGTAGTTTCGTGAAAACAATGTGTTGAGTTTAGATTGTTTTATGCATTGAAGAAGCTAGTCAGGTCTTTATTTGGAAATGGTGGTAACAATAGCATTAAATAATAGCAATAAGATGACGTTCAATAAGTGTTCCTTAAGTGTCCCTTTGAATAAAACATTTTGAATTTGAATTTGAATATATTGATAGCGTGTAATACACAACTAAAGGGCTATAAGGGCATTTATTGTTCTTGGCTTGTTAGGGACTTGGCTTGATGAAAAAAAATAAAGCAACCTTTAATCAAACCTCTCTAAGTGTGTGTGTAACTCGTGTAATATTTCATATTTGCTATTGATCAAATATTTGTAGGTGTTAAGCAGTCTAGTAAAGTTAAATTAAAAAATAAGAGACGCCAAGTACGCTATCGGTGTTTGGGCTGTAGCTGTTGAGAGCTCGACTTTTGAAATAAAACAAATATTCGAGCCCATGTTTTTCTTTTCACCCCACACATTTCAAATTTTGGTTGAAGCATCATAAGTGGCAAATGTGTTATAATAGACAACGCTTGGAAGAATCGTTTTCAAAATGGGATTAAAGCCCATGTATTTCTTCCACAGATGCGTTTCGGTTCCCAATGGGTTCGTCGCATGGCAGCAGCAACATTCCTGGTTCGGCAGGTACTCAACCTGGCTGTAACGGTGTACACGCCCACAGTGGCCATGCACGCTGTGCTGGCCCTGCCGCACTGGGCTTCCGCTGCTGCGCTCACCATCGTCGCTATCGTGTTCAACCTGCTGGGCGGGTTAGCTGCTGCTATCAGGTGATTACCTTATTACTTTGAGTAGGTTTGTGCTCGATAATCTTACCACGGTAAACGATGAGGCTGAAGGTGGTAAATATAAAAGTCTAACTGGCTCTCAAAAGCATAAGTCAAGATGTTACAGATTTTTGGAACGAAGTTCCTTATCGCGCGTTGTGAAAGGGGGCTAGACGGAAAAAAATCTTACGAAAAATTGTCACCGACACTTTTTTGCTATAGTAAGCTATTGTAAGCTGTGCAGCGTGCGCATGTTTCTCTGTCTGTCTCTCTCTCTCTCTCTCTTATAGAAAGCAAGCCAGATATTTTCATTTCTATTTATATATATATATATATATAGATATAAATAGAAATGTTTTTTTTTATATATACTCTCTCGACTTATATAACTTATATAACTTCGTTCCATCCGGGTGTCCCTGGACACCTCTCAAGTTTTTTGGTTATCACCGTGCCACAGTCAGTGAAGGAAAGAATCGTAACAAAATCGACGTGTCGGTGATAGCTCAGTAGCTATAATTGCAATTTAAATAAAAAATGTTTAAAGACTTAGATAATTTAAGTAATTTAGGTGTCTATTTGGAATAATGCAAACAATCACGAAATTTGAAATTAAAAATGGAAATGAAATGAAATAGTATATTGCGCTAGATATGTCGTACAAATGATGGTAGGTAATTAAAATGTATCTAAACACTTCACTATATGTATAGAGAAGAACTTAACTTAAGAATTTAATGAAGTCTATTTGAGAGCAAAATGCTAAAAGCTGATGTAGAGGCATTGCCCAGCGATGAATTATAGACCTGACCTTTTTATTATTTCCGAATAATAATAATAGTTCAGAAGATGATACCAGTAATTTTTTGTGTTGAATTGTAATACTTTCTGATTCTGCTAACAGAGTAATGTGATTATATTCCAGGGCCGATGTGATTCAGACCTTGACAATGATCCTTGTGAGTGGTGCTTTTATCATACAAGCGACGGTACGCGCCGGTGGACCAGCGACTGTCATCAATGAAAATATCGAAGGAGGCAGACTCAAGTTCTTCCAGTAAGTATTTTTTATAGTTAGGTAATTTCTTTATGAACTTAAGCAACGTCGTTTGGATCTTGTGAACGTAGCAATAAAATATTACTCAATGGATGGGGTTGGCAACACTGTTCTTATGGAGGTCGATCATTATATTGAACTGCATGCGGTTCATCTTCACGTAATACAAGAAGTTAAATTACCAAATCTGGGTTTAATTAAGTCCTAATAACAGATTAAAAGATTCAAAAATATACTAACATTGGATTGGATTCACCTCTGCTAGATCTTCAAAAATTATGGGTGCAAAAATTACAATGAACTGTCTAGTCTGCAGTTCTTGTAAAAACCAACCTAAACATAATCGTTCACAGAACGTTGCAATGCTTTGCAATACAGGAAAGCTTTTTCCTATTCTAGGTATATGGATATTAGCTCTTCTACGGCATGAATAACAAAAATCTTAACGTTTACAGATTCACATGGGACCCAACAGTGCGAGTGGATACTTTTTCAGCAATCATCGGTCAACTATTTATGTCAATCTCCATTTATGGATGCCAACAAACTTTCGTGCAGCGGTACTGTTCTATGTCCAGCGAAGCTAGAGTGAGACGAACGCTTTTACTGAACGTTCCAGCCGTCGGGGTCTTATTCAGCCTCTCTTGGGTAGTTGGCATGGCATTGTACGCAGTATACAAGTACTGTGATCCTCTTAAGGCTGGAAGTATAGCTGCACCCGATGAAGTGCTGCCATTTTATGTGCAAGACCAGTTTGGATTTCTACCCGGAATGCTTGGACTGTTTTTGGGCAGTCTATTTAACGGTGCTTTGAGGTTGGTTTGTTTCTTTAAAATCTAATATTCAAGGTTTATGGTATTGTATTTAACTGGAATTCCTTGTACAGTTTCCTAGTATCAAACGTGAATTCCCTCGCAACGGTGACGTGGGAGGACTTCGTGTCAGCTGCGCCCTCTTTTAAAGGCATCAGTGACAAACAACAGTTGACTGCTATTAAGATCATCGGAGTCATTTATGGTATGTTGAGAGTAGGATTTCTGTAAAAAAATATTTTGTCTATGTTATGTACTTAATTGCTTTTAACTTTGTATGAAAAGCTATAATAATTGAAAATAGTTATTAAAAATGGGCGCTCGGGCAAAGTGGCGTGCTTTAAGAAAAGCCTATGTGCAGTAGTGGACCGATAGAGGCTAAAGAATAGATGATGATGAAATTTGTGTATTTAGTCATCATTCAATATTTTTTTTATGTTGAATGGAAAAAATCTAAGATTCTAAGAGAAAATAAGGAAACTCTTTCACTTTTAAAGATAAGTCTATAGAAATGTGTTTATAAAAAATATAATAAACTAACATTTCTTTTTGTATTACAGCAATCCTGATAATGTGCCTATCACTTTGCGTCGGTATCGTCGGAGGAGTCGTTGAAGGATCACTTCTGGTCACTTCAGCTACTTCAGGAGCACTTCTGGGCGTGTTTGTTCTAGCAGCATTATGTCCTATGGCGAATGGCACTGGAGCTCTTTGCGGTATGATGGCGTCCCATTTTATCACCACTTGGATGGCGGCTGGGAGACTTCTGTACGTTCAAAAGAATGTGGCAATGTTACCAGTTTCAGTTGAGGTTCGTATTAATGTCAATGGCATAGTGATTTGTTAAAATGGGAACTTATGAAAGTTTTGTAAACTTCTTTCTAAAATGGGCATCTGTTTTAAATTATGAAGAGTTTGTACTAAGGCGATAGATAATTACACCCGACTCAGGAGAAATGGACATGTTCATGCACACAAACGTCTTTTCTGGGTAGAAATCGACTGTGGCGTGACAGGTGGTGTTCTTAAACAACCACGCCAACCGGCCCATCACTGAAATATTTATCAATAAAAAATGCAAGGTACTGGTTTCTCAAATAGCTGTGGTCAAATTATCTTGAGCATTCGGTGAAGAAAAACATCGTGACCTTGTAGTACTCGCCTGACTAACTACCACCCTCAAGTGGACAATCTTTCTCCAAGCACCGATATCAGCTATCGGAATTTTGAGCCAGTTCCCTTCTAAACGGTATCTAATTACCAATTTCCACAACTACGGTGATTGTGTTATCAAATACTAATTTATCTAAAAGTAAAAAAAAATATCATAATAGGTAAGTACATCTCAAAACATAATTACAGGACTGTCCTAACGGCACGTTGACCGTGATGAATCCTAGACCACTACCTATCGGACTCAATCAAACATTGATGCAATTGGCACCCCTGCTTGAAGCTATGAACACCACTAAAGCGCCACCTACCGAGTCTTTTATGTAAGTATTTGCTATCTTTTTTTAATCCTATACAGGATGAGGAATCTAAAGTTGTACAGCCTAAAATTAGGAGAGCTCTAGTTTTTGACAACTGATCAAATGTTTTTTTTTTTTCAGAACAAGCAATCTCCACAAAATGTACTCGGTATCGTATATGTGGTACGCAGTAATAGGCACTTTCACTTGTGTTACCCTTGGTATCATCATAGGTTACCTAACCAACAAAGAATCAGACGCTTACGACGAAAGATTACTACACCCGGTCGTAGCTATGCTTTCTCGGAAGATGCCCGGTCGAAAGAGAATTTATACAAATGAAAAACCAGAGAAAGAAGATAATCAGGTAGAGAAAGAATCCTCGGAAAAAACCGACGAAACAGTGGTGGTAACAGAAGAAGTTAAACCGCCTATTTTTACAACTGCGGGAAGTCGTTTGTTTGAAGCGTACGACATTAGACGCTCGCCGTCGCCTGTGCCTTCTAGAACTAGGTTGTGAAGTTATAAGTATAATGTTAAGAAGTTTTGCGTTGAAATTCGAAAGTTAAGAAGTTTGGCGTTCGAAGTTCCTAAGATTGAGATTCGAAATTAGAATGTTGAGTTTGATATTTGTCGCTTGAAGTCCCGAAAATTGCCATTTGAAGTTTGAATGTTGAGTTTCAAGTTTAATGTTAAGAAGTTTCGCGTTCAGAATTAAGAAGTTTGACGTTTGAAGTTTCGAAGTAAGATTGTAATGTGAATGCTTCTTGATAAATTGATGCTTTGGATGAAATCAGTTTTTGCGAAAATATAATGGTTTGAGACATTTTACTTAAGTTAAATTATAAGTTAGTGACCTAACTCATTGTATAAAAGTTATCAAAATAGTGGTTATGTTCCATTCCACTGTAAGTATAAATTTAAGAGCCATTTTCACTGAGACAATGAGTACCAGATGGTATCTACTTGTGATTTTAGAGAATGAACCAACATACAATATGTTAAGGAAACCCTGTTCGATCCGTGAAGGTACCTATTAAGTATCAAGATTCGAATATTATGTATTTATGCAATCCTTTTCAGAAAACTAGTAAAAAGTTTTACCCTGAATCAAATGAGATAATAAAGGGGAAACTTACATGGCAATACAGAACTGTACGGGTGGCAACACTCATCGCTTATCGGGTAGCCACTTGAGTACTGAGCAGCCGATAACAGTGTTGTCACATTTAAAAAAACTTGGTAGATTTTGGGGAGATTACGGTAATTTGGGTATAATAATCACGATTTTAAATGTTATTATTATATTTACTGTAATGATTTTACGATATTTTCTTTGTTAATGGATAAGGATACCCTTTCGGATCGGACAAGTTTTTTGAAACATAAAATATAGATTTAAAAAAGCAAAAGAAATGTTAATTGTTATGCTTTAACATTATTTTTAGGCGATTAAATTTGTATTGCACGTTTCGTAATGACTGTCGTGCGTGGAATATAACAGTCTGTAATTATGTTTTGTCTGTCTCGTTCACTAAAGTGGCTGCTACACGTTATAACACACGCCATCAAGGTCAAATAAAAGGCAGTTGAGTCTATGACTTCTTATAGCGTCTCACTTTCTGTTCTAAATTTGAAATATGCATGTGAACGAAATATCTATAAAATTTTTATTATTATCGAATTTGATCCATGTGATAATAGAATGTAATTGTAAATAGTAGTTATAGTCAAATATATATTATAATTCGTCGTAAAAAATCCGAGTGATTAAATTAATCGCTTTGTTTCGAAGTGAAGATGTTATATTTATTATTTAAAAAAGAGAATGTATTAAAGTGTAAGAATATTTTTAAGACAATATGATTTTGAGTAACATAATAGATCTGTATAATGACGGTCTTGTAAAAAAGTTTGAGTAACTTTTTTTTTCTATTAATCGAAATATTCATCAAGCTGAGTTTGTAGCCTTCCCGTCCAGCTGATTCCATCAGAAAGGGCAGCTACTGCTCTGTCAAAAGCTTTGTTGCATCGGACACACAATTGTATGAAAAACGTCTAGAGTCAAGAGATCAAAGTTGTATCGATAGCACGGGTGAATACTTCGAATAAAAGCAATAAATATTTTAAAAAAATGTACAAAACGGCAATTTCATACCTACGATCTATATTCATTTGTAAGTAGACAAATAGTGTGATTAAAATAAGATTTTTATATATTTTATAAAATAATTTAGTTTTACGAAATTAATTAGTTTAATGAAATGTTAAAAGTTGTTTGTTTGGCTCAATAATAAAAAAAATGTTTTGTAGCGCATTTATTTTGTCTCTATTATTGAAGAAAGTTAGAAAAAGATTCGATTGCAAACATTAGGGGTGGGGTAACAATCAAAATTATACCAATACGAATAACTATCATTACGCACACATTGAAATCAATCCATAGCTTAATCGACCTCTTTACGCTACATAGATAAAAGTTAGTAAAACCAAGGTTAATACTTTCTAACACCTTATAACAAAAAGAGAAGTGATAAAACCTGAATTTTACAATACTTTTTCTTATCGATTTCATTTCGTAATAAGACCGTAACTTCTGCATCTATTTTTTAAGGGGCACACCGTCAAAGACAGATCCTAGCTTTTTGTCTATGGCAGCAATTATTCGATTAAAATAATCGATTTGATTAAAACATGCAATCATAGCGGATCTTTCATTGGTTTAGTAAATGTTATACGTAAATAAAAATGTTGGTGTCGTGTTTTAATGAAATTATTATGAATAATTGTTAAGTGTTAGATAAAAAACTATGAAATGAAACGATTGTGATGTTTGCCAGTATTATAAATAAAATATACAAGCGGAATATGTAGATATTATGTTGTACTTACATAATTGTAAAAATGATATTTTATATTATTATATTGTGAAATAAAAATATTCAGTTATGTTACAACGTGGTTGTTTTATTTATAATAACTAGCTTTAGCCACCCGGTTTCGCCTGCGCGAGAACAAAATTAGTCTAGATAGCACTCAGGGATAATATAGTTTTCACTCCTCTTGCTCAAAAAGACCGTCATTGCGTACCAGAGCGAAGAAAAAATAGCAATTCTTCCTCTAGGGGAAAAAGTTTTTTTTATTTTTGTGTGTCAAATGACAATGAGCCTACAAAAACGAAAAAGTCTTTAGTCACAAGTAGAATAATCATGAATAAGGACTCGACTTATTACTGTTTCATAAAAAAAGCTACATTTTAATTTTGAAAATGGAACTAAAATCGCCGATCTCTGGTAGAATGCATGCAATGTCTTGCGGCTACAGAAGAAACAAAAAAAAAGACATTATAAACTACATTTACATTGTATTGGATTGTTTTATTTTCTCGCAATCGTAGTGAAAAGTATAGTGTATAGGGTTTCTATTTACTCCCGAGCTTTAGCGAGGAAAAATGACCCATTAAAACTACCTCGTATATAATGGGTCATTTTAGCTCCTTGTATAACAATCTACTATTTTTGTTTATGTTGATAATAAAGTAGGTATTTATGAATAAAATCTATCTTCTTTAATGTGTAGTTATTTGTTGTCGCTAATAAAATAAATAAATAATAATTAAAGTTCACAGAAAATTCACTGACAATGTTGTAAAGGTTTGATATTTTTTTGATATAAATGATATTGAATGCGCGCGGCGGATGCCGATTACCAACTAAAATGTAGAATTATGAAAAGCGACATGGCGCGTCAAAGTGCTGATGCGACGGAAAAGATGTGCGGTTGCACCGTACAGTTTTCAATTGGCATGACCATTGACTCACGCGGGTTCTACGGGAACGTAGGTGAAACCGCGGGATATTTTAATTTATAATACCTATTCTCAGACCTACACAATACATATAAAATTTCATCAAAATTGACCGATTTCGGAGGAGTATGGTAATAAATTATTGAATTAAACGGCCGGACCGATTTAGATGAAATTTTGTGCGTATGTTTCAATGGGTTCTTCGATGATTTGAAAACAAAATGGGACCCGGTGGCACTAGAATCGGGTTCTAAGTTTTGTTTTAATTTCAGAGCAGAAGAATCAAATAAATTAATAAAAAAATCATTACTCACACTACCATGCGTTTGACACACACACATATAATTATTTAACCATTGTAATAATGTGCACAATACATCTGCAATCCCCCTGGTATTGCAGATATTCATAGACTGTATTCACTTAACATGAGGTCATCCGCCAGCCTGGTTGTCGCTTGTGGTATAAAGAAAAAAAAACATTTGATAGTAATAGGCGGGAACGCGGGTTGCACCACGGAGACAGCTAGACCTAAATAAAAATACCTACCATTTCAAATACATTCTACATAAACCCTTCTCTACACCCAGTAACCCATATCAACGTCTAACAAATGAGTCTATCAGCCCACCCATCCATCCTGGAGTCTCGGAAACTTAGCCTGTGACGTCACGGGCGTTTCTTATGTAAATCCCGGGACACTTGCTCCCACGAATGTAATTTGCGTTTCAATGAGATATTTCATCTTATGGCGTCTTATTCTGATGACAAGTTAAATATTGTGTCGGTAACCTACTCCGCAGTTGCAATCACATAAATTGTATCGAATTATAGGTTAGCAATAACAAAGATTAGTACTTTGTATTATATCGCGCGTTATGAAAGGGGGCTAGACGGAAAAAAATCTTACGAAAAATTGTCACGACAGTTTTTATGTCACTGTCTGCTGTGCGGCGTGCGCATGTTTCTCTGTCTGTCTCTCTCTCTCTCTCTGTCTCTTATAGAAAGCAAGCCAGATATTTTCATTTCTATTTATATATTTATATATATAATTTATTTTTTTATATATACTCTCTCGACTTATATAACTTCGTTCCATCCGGGTGTCCCTTGACACCTCTCAAGTTTTTAGTTTAAGTAGTATTATCATGATAGCAAACGGTGCTACAACCGCAATGTTTTATGAATGTGACCCAAAGGTTGCTTGGAAGAGATCGCTTAAGCGCTAAGGCCACCTATATTTTATTCACTTCTTTTTTTTGTGCCACGTATTTTCTTGTTTTAAGGTGTATCCTACAACAAAGAGTATTTCATTTATTCATTCAAAGATTGTCTGGAAGGCAACTGGTTCTGATGGACAGATTCATAAGTTGTCTTGTAGCTACCCAGGTAGGTAAACCGTGCTATGGTTTCCTCATGGTGTTTTCCGAAAGCTCAACTAGCTTTCCGCCCCATGATTTGAATCGAGTTCTCGAGTAATTAAAATAAAACACAGCCCAGTTACTCGTCCAAAACATTCCCCAAAAATATAAAATTGTTATCAAGTACCTTTCTATAGTTGAAATAATTTTTTGAGCTTATCCATACAAACAATCGTTCCAAAACAACAAATATTTTCTCATTTTAACTAATATTAGTTTAGAAAATATATCGAAACTTACCCCATAGAATCATTTATACGGTTACATATAAAATTGCACGCAGACCTTCCAGTGATTCGATCATACCATATAAAATAATGCATAGTGGATACCATACGTGAATTGTTTGGGCTATTCCAACTTCGCTTAATATTAAAATATCTTCGGAATAACTCCGCTCGTCGTTCATGTGGGGTATTTAAACTATGCAGATTGTTTACACATACACTTGCGACTTGCAGGTAAATACAGAATAACTAAGTGCTTGTATGTATATATGTCTCCTTTCGGTGTTGAGACCCTTGGTCCGTGGGGTTCTGGCGCTCGCCAGCTCTTTAAAGAGCTGGCTAATAGGTTAAGATTTTGTACTGGGGACCGAAGAGCTGGCAGTTTCCTCGCACAACGTATCAGCATTGCGATACAGCGAGGAAACGCTGCCAGCATCTTCAGAACCATGCCGAAGGGGCCTAATTTTTTTAATTTATTTTAGTTATTAGTTTTAGAGCCGAACGGAATAGCACGTGACGATGGTAAGAGGCCCGATGGTATGACGTTGTTGCCCTGGTGTCGTGGTAAACCTCTAGTGTGGGATGCAACTTGTGTTGATACCGTTGCACGATCCCACCTAGAGTCAACATCCAGGGTGGCGGGCGCAGCGGCGACTACAGCGGAGGATTTCAAGCGGCGCAAGTACACGGCCATCGGCGATGGTTATATATTTGCGCCGTTTGGAGTGGAAACTCTGGGACCGTGGGGACCGGAAGCGCGTAAATTATTTAAAGAGCTATCGGCGCGCCTTATAGAAACTTCCGGCGACCAAAGGGCTGGCTCGTACTTTGGACAACGAATAAGCCTCGCTATACAGCGAGGTAACGTAGCCAGTCTTTTGGGCACGTTACCCATAGACAGCGATCTAAATTCTGTGTTTTATTTATAATTTAGTTTTATTTATAGGTATTTTAGTTTTATTTCTAATTTAAGATGATCTGTATACTACAAATAAAGTGTGTTGATAAATAAAATGAGTTATATTAAACATAAAAAATGTATTTATTTAATTATTATTAGCATACAGTTAATTTTAAACCAATAAACTTTAAGGATTGGTTACTTATATGTCTATGTATTTATTATGTGTATATATGAGTATGTAGTTATTTTTACATAATATTTATGTATTTAACATTAATTATTTACGTATATGTATATTATTTTTATCTATATATATAAAAGGATAAGTCCTGACTGATCTATCAACGCCCAGCCTAAACCCTTAGACCTAGAAATTTGTTTTTTTTCCAGATGTTGTTTTTAAAATTTGTCTGAGGAATAAGAACAGATTTTTCGAAATTCAACCTTTAATGGGGTGAAAAAGGGGTTGAAAGTTTGTATGAAAGTCGGTCATTTTTGAAGCTAGAATCATGAAACTTTGTTTTTGAAGCTAGAACCATGAAACTTAATTTTTAGGCTAACAATTTTTTAATTGTTAGCCTAAAAAGTAAGTTTCATCAAAAATAAAGAAATACGTGTTTTAGCGTTTCCTATAATTCCACCTCTGAAGGGGTGAAACGGGGGTTCAAAGTTAGGAGTTATTTCCGTTTCTTGGTATGAAAAATGAGAAGGACTGACTCATCAACGCCCAGTGTTAGACCTAGAAATCATATTTTTTACAGGTAATGTTTTTAAGATGTAGACGAGGATTAAGAAAGATTTTTTGAAATTCAATCTCAAAGGATACGCGGGTGAAACCGCGAGGCGGAAAGATAGTTTTGTATAAAACTTATAATTATATTTAAATACTAACTGAGCTATAATATAAACAAATAAGTGATTAAGTATTAAAATATATATATAAGTATATCTAATCAAAAAAGGGACAGCTGGTCAAAATCGCAGCCAGTTGGTAGCGTGCCCAGAATGCTGGCGGCATTGCCACGCTGTATGGCAATGCTTATTCGTTGGCCTATTCGCCAGCCCTCTGGTCACGGGTAATAAATATCCCGAAACAAACGATGGGCTCCTGGCCCCCACGGGCCCACCGTTTCTACCCCAAACGGCTCAAAAATGACGGCCTTGTCAAGGTTTCCATATTTGCGCCATATTTATTTCCATTTTGTATTGATTTGTTTATTATTAGAGATATACATCCTGTATAGTATCTGAATTTCTTTCCTTCCAAAGGTTGTCTGAAGGAATCGCTTCTTAGCGATAAGAAGCGATTATTGTACAACTCATAATAATGACGTCTATGTTTTTTATTTCTTTTAAATGTTTTGGTTTACAATAAAGTATTATCTATGTTTGTTAAAGTATTACTATTAGTATTATGTTTTATTCTTTTTAATTACCACAACGAAATACTTTTTTTTTTAATTCTGGATAGCCTTGTGTTTGACCACAATCTCACCATGGTAAGTGATGATGTGACCGAAGATGGTAAGCACACAAAGCCTAGATGGGAACTGGCTCTCAAGTGCAGGTGTCGGAACCCACCGATAGGTGTTTGGCGACAGATTTTCAACTTGAGGGTGGTAGCCAGCCAGTCGGGTACTACAAAGTACCCTAACACCGTGCTATGGTTTCCTCACGATGTTTTCCTTCACCGAAAGCTCAAGCCCATTGTAGGATTCGAACCCACGACCTTCGCCGCGGTATTCGACGTCACTTACCACTGAGCTATCATCGCCTTAACTTATGGGTAGGTACACGTATAACAATTAGGTACTATTAAATAAACTAATTAAACTAAAATAAGTATAGGTACATACAGGGTAAAAGGTCACAATTTTCGAGATTTCCGATATTTTTTTGTATTGATGTTTGAATTTTAGGTATTAAATAATCTTGACAACTCTGGTGACTCTTTTACCAAGGTATTTTTTGTATATTTGGTAGGTGACTTATCTCCCCCTTAAGGATAAGTAGTAATTATTATATATAATAATGTTTTTTTTCGCGTCTTAATGTTATTATGAAATTATACCAAAGATTAGAACTAATTATGGAAAAAGAATGCTGACGTTTGAAGGGGCACTACTTTATAATAAAATACCCTCACACATTAAAAATGTACACTCATTTAATGTATTCAAATGTCAATTACATAGCTCAATTTGTAATTGCGAACAATAAGTCTCCTCAAACATGAATGCATTAGATGAGTATTAAAGACGAATTATAATTATTGTTTAAGTTAACCTGTTGTTCTCAAGTAAGTGAAATTGTATTTTTTATTGAGAATAAATTCTTTAATAATAATAATAATAATAATAATAAGCTCCCTAAACAACCACACGTCCTGATTGACCATCTAATCACGTGGGGAGCGGACACACGATAGAGAAATTACTGGCGTGGCTAACGTGGCTCTGGAAACCCATTCAAAATGGAGACTCGTTCAAAGAGAAAACGTATAGGACCGCTGCCCGGGGGTGATCGCCGGGGCACATCTGGAGCTGACGCTGGGTGTCTCAGCATGCGAACCGTCAGCGGTGAGGAGTTGAACAGGCGGACTCCCACCGATAAAGATGTTACAGCCGAAATACTTGACGATGATGACAGACGGACAAACACCCCTGTAGAACCATATAGCCCAAGCACAGTATCTTACACACCCTCTAGACCGTCATCACCATCTATATCATCGTCCCACTCACATTCCATCAATAGCTTAAATACAGTCCCACCCTCTCCAACCTTGAATGTTGCGCGGGAGGTAAGTACCTTCTTACCCGCGTCCACCAAGGCTGGGAAAGCAAGAGTCCGCATGAAATGGAGCAAAGATGTTAACTTATTTATCATGCGGACCTACTTATACATTACTAAATTAGAAACCGATTTGACCACCTACAGACAAAAACTACATGAAGTTTTTTCACAACGATATCCTGAGATTACTGTCACAGAACAAAGAATTTCAGATCAAAGAAGAACCATAGTAAGAAATAAACTCTTGTCTCCAGATGAAATAAATAAATTAAAAGAAGAAGTGCGTACACAACTACAAGAGGAAACAAATCATAATGAAAGCGCTAACAATACCGTACTAACACAAGATACATACGAAAATATTGGACAAGAACAACCACAACTGCACTCTCAATTATTATCCAACACTCAGTCTCGACTATACAATCAATCACAAGCGTACACACAAATATCACACACATCCACACAAACAGAGTCTATAACACTAATGCTAGAAAATGATATTAACACCTTTGAGATCATGGACCAAAATACAATAACAGAAATACATATACAAGAAGTACGTGACAAATTTAGAACTTCATTAACACAATATTCAGGGATGGGTCCAGCAGTTCGACCAAAACTACCGAAACTTAAATATAGCCCAAAGCTTTTTAGTTTAATTAAGTTATTTAATGAAAATATACTTAATCAGTTTACATCTGATGACACACAGCTAATAGATATACATACACTCATTTATTGCACAGCAGTAGTTATATCTGAAGAACTCAACTTTAAAATCATACAACACACAGATAACACAAGACCAAGAGAAAATATTAAACCACCATGGCAACAGAGGCTTGAAAAAGACATAGAAAAATTAAGGGCAGATTGCGGTAGACTCACACAATACATCAACAATAACAGGTCAAACAAAGTAGTTAAGAGAGTTGAAGCTATCTTTAAGAGCAGTTATACTCACACACGACACGAAAATAGCAACAAAAAACCTGAAGAATTCTTAGATACACTAAAACAAAAACTAGCACTTAAAGTTCATAGACTAAGGAGATATAAAAAGGCACAACAGCGCAAAAACGACAACGCTATATTTGCAACAAATGAAAAAATGTTTTACAGGAATATACAAAAACCACACACCAACACTCACACAGCAACAGAGAAACACACAGACACACCTACAAAAGAACACTTAGAAACATTCTGGTCTAGCATATGGGAACAGCAAGTTCAACACAATGATAAAGCAAATTGGATAACAGAAGAAAAAACAAAATGGAGAGCAATAGATGAAATGGAATTTGTAGAAATTACTGAATCCGATATTACACATATCACAAGTAAATTACATAATTGGAAATCACCAGGTATAGACAAAATTCATAATTTTTGGTATAAAAAATTAACTTCATTACACAAAAGGTTAGCTAAAAATTTGACAGATATTATATTAGGACAACAGCATATACCCGAATTTATTGCAACAGGAATTACTTACATGCTGCCTAAAAATGAATACACATCACAGCCTTCCCAATACAGACCAATCACATGTCTACCCACAATATACAAAATACTAACATCAGCAATCACAGCTAAAATCAACTCGCACATTGAACGCTATAATATAATAGCAGAGGAACAGAAGGGATGCAGGCGGGGCCACATGGGATGCAAAGAACAATTAGTTATAGACTCTACCATTCATAAACATGCCACCACAAAAAACAGAAATCTACACTGTACATATATAGATTACCAAAAAGCTTTTGATAGCATCCCACACTCTTGGCTAATACAAATCTTAGACATATATAAAATTAATCGAAAAATAATAGACTTTTTGCGCATTATAATGACACACTGGAAAACTACACTACATCTAAATAATCGTCTCAGCACTCTTATAACACGACAGATACATATCAAGAAAGGTATCTATCAGGGTGATTCTCTAAGCCCTCTTTGGTTCTGTCTAGCTCTGAACCCCTTGTCAGACATACTGCGCCGTTGCCGAGCCGGGTACAACCTTAAACACAATACCGATGAAACTGTAATCTCACATCTCTTATACATGGATGACATTAAATTGTATGCTAAAACTAAAAAAGAAATGAAAACACTCATAGAAGCCACAACAAAATTCAGTCAGGATATAAATATGGAATTTGGATTAGATAAGTGTAGGACATTACATATTATAAAAGGTAAAATAAGACCCGGTAACTACGTAGTTAACGACACCGAAACTATAGCAGCTATGGAACCGACAGATTTGTACAAATATTTAGGATACAAGCAACTTAAAGGACTTGACCACTCAGCAATTAAACAGACACTAAACACAGAATACCGTAGGCGAATTAACGCATTATGCAACACACAACTGTCTGGAAAACATCTTATAAAAGCCATGAATACTTTTGCCATACCAATATTAACCTACTCATTTGGAGTCATAAAATGGTCAAAAACTGACATCGAACAATTAGAAAGAACGATACGCACAATACTCACCAAACACAACAAACTTCATCCTAAATCTGCTATCGAAAGACTAACCATCAAACGTCAGCATGGGGGAAGAGGCCTAATCGACATTCACCACCTTTGGCAGAATCAAATTATAAGGTTAAAAACATTCTTTCATTCAAAATCTGACACCAGTGCTATACATAAAGCTATAATTCGCATTGATCTTAATTACACACCGCTTAATTTAAATGAACAGACAATCAACACTGACCCACAGCAGCAAAAGCTAGAAAACTGGAAAAAGAAAGTACTTCACGGAAGACATCCTCATGATTTAGAGCAACCCCATATAAACACAAGAGCGTCAAATAAGTGGCTTAAAATAGGAAACTTGTTCCCAGAAACTGAGGGATTCTTGATAGCAATACAAGATCAAATTATTAACACTAATAACTACAGGAAATATATCATCAAAGACCCTACAATCATAAATGATAAATGCAGAAGGTGCCACATTCAATCGGAAACTATACAACATATAACAGGAGCATGCATAACACTCACACAGACAGACTACACTCACAGACACAACCAAGTAGCAAATATAATTCATCAAAAACTAGCACTCAAACATAAACTCATACACGACACAAAAACCCCATACTACAAATACACACCACAGACTATCCTAGAAAATGACACTCACAAACTATATTACGACCGCGCCATTCTTACAGATAGGACTATTCACTACAATAGACCAGATATAACCCTACAAGATAAAATAAGAAAAATCACTTACCTTATAGACATCGCAGTTCCTAACACTCATAATCTACAAAAAACAATAGCTGAAAAAATAAGCAAATACTCAGAACTTAAAGAAGAAATTACAAGAATCTGGAGACAAGAAAAAGTTTATGTTATCCCCATAGTTCTTTCCACCACAGGCGTAATCCCCAATCATCTGCTCAACAGCCTTAAATTACTAGACTTACAAGAATCCCTATACATAAGCATACAAAAAGCAGCAATTTTAAATACATGCAGAATTGTTAGGAAATTCATGCAATTAGAGGCAACACCATCATCATAATAAATAAATAAAACACGCTGCATTTACTTGGCTCAGCCCGTAAATGTTGCTAAAACCAGCCAAAGACCTGAGAAAAAAAAGAAACATCAAAAATAATAATAATAATGATTTATTTCAGACCTTGTCCATAAATTTGTTAGTAACAATGTTCTTAGCCTAGTGTTAGTGAAAATACAGGTAGGTGCAAATAGGTGTCAGGCGCTAGCGTGTAGGCCTAACCAGTGCGCCATCAGTACCGAGTCCCATCGGCAGGCGCACACGGTCAGGATGGCGCTGGGGCCGCCGCGAACCCGCGCCAGCATCGATGCGCAGCGCTTACGTATGATCGCGTCGAAGCCGTCCACGTGCGCCTCCGCGAACATGCCACTCGCGCTGCAGTATCGCGGCAGCCCCATCAACACCCTGAACGCGTTATTACGCGCAGGGCGTCGTAAGTCCTCCGCGTGTATTTGACCCACAAACTGCAGGTGTAGAAAGTCTGACAGAATGCCTGAAATAGTGTGACCTTCACTTGTTCAGTGCAACGTGCGAATCTGCGAGCCAACATATTACAGCGAACAGACAACGCCCTGCGTTCCCTTTCCACGTCCATATCGTCTTTAAGGTCTTCGGTGACCCAGTGGCCCAGATACTTGAAGTGAGCAACTCTTTTTAATGGCGTTCCATAGAGTGAGATGGGTGGCACCTCTGAGTAGTCTTTTTTGGGAACCCTAAAAACCATAAACTCACTTTTCTTTACATTATATCTGAGCCCATGGGCCTCCGCGTACCCTTCACATATTCGAAGTAGCTTACGCAACGCACTGATTGAAGGGCTGAGCAGCACCATGTCATCCGCGTAGCTAATATTATTAAGACAAACACCGTCTATATGACATCCGATTCCGGTGCAGCTCAGCTCTCCAATCAGTCGATCCATATACAAATTAAACAATTTTGGTGAGGTCAACCCCCCCTGTCGCACCCCGCACCCCAGCCCGTACTCGTCCGATTTACTATCAGCCCACCTATTATGATGATGATTAGTAGGATACCTACTATTAAACGAGCAATTTAACCTGTCGAATTGCGAACAAACCTGTGAATGTAAAAATATGTAAACGGCTCTAATTATTACACACACCAAAAGTTTGTTTAGATGTGAAGATGTTTTTTACTCTCACGCAAAAACTACTGAACGGATTTTGATGAAACTTAACACACAGTTAAATCATATCATAGCATAAAACATAGCATAATTTTTATCCCTTAGATATCTTGGAAATGCGGATGAAACCGCGGGAGACAGCTAGTGCGGTAGGTATAATTGAACGAAAAGTAATAACAGAAAATAAGGCTCCTGGGATTTGGATGTGTTTTGAGATATAACTTCAAATTGCTATCACTTGTAATAATAAATGTAATCCTACAAGTTCTAACTGCTATGATTTGTTTAGTACCTAGCTCTAGCCAAGGGATTGTCACTTCAAATCCCAGTTGAGCGAAAGGGTAAAAGTATTTCCATTTTGTTTGTAGCTCGTCTTTTTAGGGTTTCGTACCGAAAGGGTAAAAACGGGACCCTATTACTAAGACTTCGCTGTCCGTCCGTCTGTCGGTCACCAGGCTGTATCTCAAGAACCGCGATAGCTAGACTTGAAATTTTTTTTTTAACAACTTTATTCAAAAAATTTCATACAGTTTACTTTGAAAACAAAAATCGCCAAACTGTACAACAGTTTGTTGGCGATAATGGCGCTCTTTTACAACTTATACCATTTTAGTTCATAAGTAATAGGTAACACATTTACAATATCTTTTCAATTAAACAAATATAAATCTATGCTAAAATTAAGTAAGTAATTTTAAACTGATGGGTATGCCGAGGGCCACGTCCCACTTAAACAATACGATAACAATTAACTTTAGTATATAAACGACTTAAGTTATTTAGTTACATAACAAGTATTCTTTCAGTCTTTTTTTTAGTGTAGGTTTGCTTATTTCTACAGATGTATCTCTCATAAAATCTATTTTGTTTAAAACTACCGGAGTTAAGTATTGCCTGGTTCTTTTGCCATAATAGTTCCTTACAGACGGTATCACATACCTATTTACCCTGCTCGACCCGCGTGGTACGATATCTATGAGTTATATTTTCTTTGTATTCATTTTCCATATGCTGTTCTAACGCTATTAGGTATTTAAAAGCGGCAAAACAAGAGAAAATAATTTCGTCTTTCGAATCGATTCGTGAATCGTTTTTTTTAAACCTTTGTCTAAGCCGAGTTACGTTGTGATTAAATTGATTTTTAGTATGATTTTTTCCTTTATTTTGTGATCTTGGAACTTATCCCCTACATTCCAATACAAATTACCGTTCCGTATCCACGGTTTCTGTATTCGCGGCATATTTACGGAACGTATACCCCCAATATTTAAGGGGGCTCCCAACAACAAACGTGATTTTTTTTTCATCTTTACGGAACACTTTGTGCGCGAGTCTGACTCGCACTTGGCTGGTTTTTTAAAACTATTTCATGGCGATAGAAACATGGTGAAAGTGACATTAAATGCCGCGTCGAGTCCTAAAATGAGTTTCTTTCGGTTAAGGAAAACATTGTTTTTTATGGCAGCAGTTGACAATCAGAGTCATCTGATCTGGTGCTTAACTGTCAACGTTCTGCCGATCCTCTACATATGTCCAAAATATATCTAACGGTGCTCTCTTCGACAGTATAAAGTAAAGTACGTGCGCGAACGACGAGAATGCCTAGTTCGTAAAAAACACGTAGAAAATAAATTTCCTCAAAAATTGTACTTGCCTAGAGCTTTTTCGCCCCTGTAAAGTCATTGTTTAGATATATGAAATGAAATGAAATGTTTATTCATCCAAATAGGCCTTCACAGGCGCTTATGAATTGTCAGATTCTAATGACTCTAGTGCACGGTTCGGAAGGTTGCTATTGCTGAGAAGAGCCGACAATAAACTCAGCAATTACTCTTTTCAAAACAATTTTAGAATTATTACATAAATGTTTGTCCTGCAAGAGCGAGCGCTACACCTAAGCATTGTCGTCATTTAAATATTTAGCCTGGTATCCATTTGTTGGATGAGTGAGGATCGAGGGGTGAAGAGAGGTGGGGCGGCCGACCGGTCGAAGGCCTGTTGGACGTCCTAGGTAGCAGTTGACGACAGTTGGCGAGAGCTCGCGCAGGACAGGAAAAAGTGTCGCTCTCTTGTGTCGGAGGCCAAGACTCACTTCGGGTCACTGAGCCATCGTAGTAAGTAAGTATCCATTTGTTGGTCTCCTGCGATGCAAGCTTCGCTTAGTGCCGGGACCGATGTAATCTATTTGCTTGCAATTTTTTGACTGAAAATAAATGTTTTATTTACTATTATACTATTATAATAAACGGGAAAGTTTTTACGTTTGAGTAACAAACATCCAATTGTTACTCAATCACGCAAAAACAAAGGATACCTTTTTTCATGGGAAAAGTTAAGATCCCTCAGGTACGTGGGTGAAATCGGTAGAAGACTAGTATTTTATATGTAAAAATCTTTTACGCAAAAGTTAAGTCACGATTGATTGGCGATAGGAATAGTAATTAAGATGAAGTTTCTCATTGTAATTTATTTGAGCTGGCAACTCTCAGTTAAGTCATTTCTTTGTCGTTCCCCAGACGAACCCCTGATACTCTCAGGTGCGGATCCAAGGGAAGAGGGCAATGGGTGCAATTGCCCCACTTCCCCTGAGTTACGACCAATTCTTCAAATAATTAAAATCGTCATTGCGACATTACTAATTCTTCGTACTGACTCCCAGTCAATCTTGTTTATGAAGAATCATTAGGTCACTCATCATTCCCCGAGATTCACTGTAAGATTAAGCAGGTGAAATAAGCTAAGATTGCCTTCCCCCCATAACCAGATCCTCGATCCGCCCCTGGATATTCTAGTTCTCAATTCGTAGTTCTACTGCGTTCCATAAGAACGAAAGCCCATTTCTCCTGGGATTTTATCGTATTATAGATTTTCTGATTGGGTTGATTACGAACTAAAGTAATTTAGCCTCACTCTACCTCTTTCTAAAATAAGAAAGTTGACCCCAAGGCAACCTTTTAGGGGTTGAATTTTCAAAAGTCCTATCTTAGCGGTCCTTGTGAGGAATCTACTTTCCCAAGTTAATATTTCCATTTATAATTCCATATATAAGAGATTTCGTGATTAATCTGTGAGTATTATTATATAGAATTACACATTATAAAGTCAAAAACATCTGCTCTAGGTATTTTAACAAAAATGTTACCTCATAAATTTTGGAGATAAATGTTGATAAAATAATAGCCACCGCTTTTAGTTTCATTATTAAAATTACAATATCATTTCATATATGAAATCAATTAGATTCATGTTTGAATAATTGATCGACCACGCCATTAGATTCCTAATTCAAAATATCCATCATTTCATAAATTAAATCAATTAGATTCAATGAATAATTGACCACGCCTATTAGGTACAGCTAATTCAATATACCTCAATGAAGTCCTAATGGACTAGTAATTGGAGCATGACCCTAGGAAATTATATTAACTTACAATGATTATTACTTATAGTAATAATGTATCTATAATTATTTTATTTACAACAAATGTACAAAATATACAAGCAAATATACAATTATAATATATAAAAAACTTCTTCGAGGCTGCCGCTGCCGCCGATCGGCAAGGTTCCCAGAATAAGCGGAGCTTGTACTAAGAAAACCAGATAAGACGTAGGGAACCCTTCCTCGGGAAGGCGGGGGATACTAGCTGTCCCCCGCGGTTTCACCCGCGTTCCCGTGAGATCTTATCTTTTCCCGGGATAAAAATATAGCCTATAACACTCACAAATAACGTGGGTTGCTATTGGTAAAAAAATTTTCAAAATCGGTTCAATAGATCCAGAGTATACCCCCTACAACCTCACAAAACTCTTTATAATATTAGTATAATTGAAGAGGTCACTATTTTTCAATGGACTTTAATTTGTTTCAATGCTTATATTCGTTTGAAATTAATAAACTATAATCCTACTTCCTTCCTACTATCCTACAAAACTTATAAATGTGAAAGTATGTTTGGATGTGAAGATGTTTGTTACTCTTTCAGGCAAATACTGTCGAACGGATTTTAATGAAACTTGGCACGTAGGTAGAATAACCTGGAATAAAACATAGGGTACTTTTTAGCCCGGGAAAAGATAAGATAACTCCGGAATGCGGGTGAAACCGCGGAGGACAGCTAGTATCTTATATATAAAAATCTCGTGTCATGGTGTTTGTGGTCGCACTCCTCCGAAACGGATATTATAATTTATATTCGGTAGGTCTGAGAAAATAGGTCGAAAATTATAATTCATAAGGTTTCCGGAAACCGCGGGGGACAGCTTGTAGTTCTAAGATACTGCCTTATGTGCAGTGCAACTTTATGCTGAGATAGAGACCTCTTGAGCCCGCGCAACATACTGTTTAGCCTTAAGTATTATTTAAGTACTTTTTAGTATCTAAATATTTTTTCTTTCTTTTTTTCTATAATTGCTGAGTTTAACAAATTGTATTATGGCAAAAACTTCGGTAAAAATATCTCCGTAAAGTTTTTACAAGCCACTGTGGAGTGATTGAAAGAACCATGTCTTCCCTACGCTCCGCTCGTCATTATTTCGACAAGAGAAACCTTTTATAGGTTTTACCATTGAGTTTTTAATAAGAGGATAATTATGAGATGACTTCGAATCGAGTTTTTCGATAGAATATAATAGAATGTAATATTTGTAGTCGATTTGTGAACATTGAGGGTAGTCACAATTTTTTTTTCTGGTAATAATATATTATGCAAATCGACCTGATATAACGATGTGGATCATTTGTTGTGGTACTTTGAAGCTTGATAAAATAAAAATAAAAAACATCTACGAAGGTTTTTTCACTAGACATCTAGATACCGCCATCGCGAATAAAGCAGCAATTGCAATTCGCCTCGGCTTACAGCTGCATCCAACTGATCTTCAGCTAGTACCACCTCCGCTATGAGTAACATTATGGGAGGATTTGAAAGCTACACATTTCTCTTAGCATACAAAGTGGATCGTGCAATCTGTCATTGGATTCGGAAATCGGAAGTCGGCTAGGTAAAGCTGCTACGACGAAAAATTAAGGAAGACCCATGATACGTTTCAAGGACCGCACAAAACGCGACATGGTGGCTTTCGGGATCAGCTCTGGGAAGTGGGAGGACCTGGTTGGCGACCGCAGCGGGTGGAGGAGGTCTCTGGTTGAGGGACGCGGGGCCCACGATAGGTGCTGGTTTCAGAATTTTGCGGTCACGCGTGAGAAGAGACACATGAGTGTGAGAGTCGCTTCACCGACTCAGCCATCAAGCGGCCCTCAGTTTAGGTGCCAAAAATGTGGACGCTACTGTCACTCCCGTATCGGACTGCACAGTCACTCTAAGGTCTGCCACACGGACGCTGTTTAGATCAACTATTTAAGATGTATAAGGCCTTTATGTACAGACTGGATCGTGCACTTAAACACCTTAGCAGACTGATATTTGGTCTTGCGCTGCCATTAGGAACTCGAATAGTTATAGTTATTTTCCAATTGGCAAAGAAAATGTTGCACTAGCAGATCTAATAATTAAGATAATAGAGGTTCAGCCAGTACTTTATAACAATCGCTGAAAAGAAATGCTGGTATTCCATCCAAGTCAAGAGTTTGGGCTTTGCAGTCCTTTTCTCACTTCCCTGTGGCTCAGAAATTTCATGTATTTCATTACTTCCCACAAATAGTTCCTTATTAGCAACTATCGGATGCAGTGTGTGATTTTGTTTTCAAATAAAAAGGTTTGTTTCCTGGCTAGGAGTTGTAGTTTTCATCAAAATTGGGCTATAAAATCTAGACTCCGTTGAATATCCTAATTCCTACTAATATTATAAATGTGAAAGTATGTTTGGATGTGTGTGAAGATGTATGTTACTCTTTCACGCAAAAACTACTGTATGGATTTTAATAAAACTTGGCACACAGGTAGATCATATACTGGAATAACATACAGAATACTTTTATCCCTGGAAAATATAAGATCCCTCGGGAACGCGGGTTAAAACCGCGGGGTGAAACACTAGTTCTTTATATTTCTTAGACATAGTTACAGATTTGGCAATTCACATCCAGTATGTGAGTGAATATTCACACATTTTTTTCTGACAAAGTATGCACAGATCTACTTAATTAATGATACAGTTCAACATTTACTTTATAAAATAACTAAACTCACAGCATGTCCATTAAATATTGAAGCAGATTGTAATGTATCCCATAGTAGTGCGCTCTCTCAAACATCGATAATGGACCCTTGATTAATTCCTTCCATTATTTACTAAGATTAAAATCTTCTGGATTGAGCCATCAGAGGCGTTGTTGCCCGCTTAGCTAAGATAAAATTATTTTATGCTGGCAACTTTTTTATATCTGTTTATATCTTTTAGCGATCTCATTTAGCATTTATTTAATGTGTGTTTTCACAATATTGTTTGGGGATTATAAAGTTAAAATAATTCACATTTAATTTGTTTTTGCATATTCTATTGAAAATACATTTTAGTCAGTAATTTCTTTGTTATTACAAATATCCACATGGACGCACGTTGCCTCTAAGGCGTTGTAAACAGGTTGGCAACACATTGGCAATCCTACTGGTATTAGATACTAATGTCTTTAGGTGACGGAAGTCACTTACCATCTGCCTGGTTGTTACTTATGGGATAAAAAAACACGCTTAGATTGTGGAAAGACCTCCTGGATCTTGTCTACAAGAGGAGTGAAGAATTCTGTAGGAGCAGCAACGCGCAAAGCCTCTGGTGTTGTAAGTGTTTTTAAGCTACGGTAACCACAATCGAAGGCTCAATTATAAAAAAAATAATATACAATACAATACAAATGCTCTTTATTGTTGACACAACATAAAAATATACAAGTTACATACACAAAAGACAAACAAAAAGTGACAAACAATTTAGGCGGCCTTATCGCTGAAGCGAATATTATAGTCCGTTCCATATGGATTGGCTATAAAGCGATGATAGCTCAGTGGTAAGTGACGTCGGATACCGCGGCGAAGGTCGTGGGTTCGAATCCTTACAATGAGCTTGAGCTTTCGGTGAAGGAAAACGGAGAGGAAACCACAGCACGGTGGTAGGGTACTTTGTAGTACTCGACTGGCTGGCTACCACCCTCAAGTTGAAAATCTGTCGCCAAGCACCTGTTGGTGTGTTCCGGCAATTGCACTTCAGAGCCAGTTCGCCTTTAAGGCATTGTAATAAGGTGTACAACACATTAGCAATACCCTGGTATTGCCAATGTCTATAGGCGACGGTAGTCACTTACCATCAGGTGACCCGCCTGCCTCGTTGTCACTTGTGACATAAAAAAAAAAAAAATATTGACTGTCCGCTGTATAGTAAGGGAGTACCAATATATCATTATCTGTTCTTTCGTCTCTAAACTTTTCAATAGGTTTGTATTTACTTTTACCACATATCAAAAAAATAGTGATAATATAAATAAATAAATATCCTCGGACATTTGTTCACACACGGCTATCTGATCCCAAACTAAGCACAGCTTGTAATATGGAAACCAGATGACTGATATAATACATATACTACTTTTTTAAATACTTAAATATATAATTACACCCAGAATCAGGACAAGCAGACTTGTTCATGCACACAAATGTCTGTCCTGGATGGGAATCGAACCCACGACCTGCGGCGTGATAGGCAGTGTGTTAACCAACCACGCCAACCGGCCCGTCGAATGGGAAGATTATTAAACACATAAAGCTTCTTGAGCTGTCAATAGTGTCAAATATCGAGTGAATTTCCTTGGAGTAAAGTTTGGGCTGTGTTTCGGATTCCAGATTAACTTTTTGGATGGATTTCTAGATTAATAAAATATTCTAAAATTTTGCTCGTAAGCCATGGAGGCATAGACATAGAAAAAATAATAAGAGTTATAAAGGCCCTAGTGCATATTTCGTACGGGAAGCGCTGTGGCCGCTTCGACCCCACCAATCTTCACTGGGAGGGAGAAAAAACCGCTGCGATTGGCCAAGCTTTTTTTACAGTAACGCTTCTGATGAAAGTACGCGGCTAACTGAGCTTGGACTGAGCTTGGCTGAGGTTTGTTTTGGGACGTTTGAGCATTTGCTCATAGTTGGTGGCGCGCGTATACCGCCTACGTCGCCTTTCTAACTCTTATTATTTTTTCTGTGGACATAGACGATATTTGGTAAAAAGGAAATAAATATTATAGTCTCTTATTCATTTCTTTCGTACATCTTTGTTCTTAACCCTCGTTATCTTCTGGCCGTGTGCCTAATGACTCGAGTAAATACAGAAAAAAACAGGGATGAGATATGATTGTTTCTCGCAGGGTTGACAGAGTATTTCAATGCAGTGTTGTCGTAATGAGGGTTTTTCTGTAATGCAAGTGCGATTTTTAAGGCGATGATAGCTCAGTGGTGACGTCGGATACCTCAGCGAAGGTTGTAGGTTCGAATCCTACGATGAACTTGAGCTTTCCGTGAAGGAAAAATATCGTGAGGAAATCATAGCACGGTGGTAGGGTACTTTGTAGTACCCGACTGGCTGGCTACCACCCTTAAGTTGGTGCACCTATCGGTGTGTTCCAACAGCTGCACTTGAGAGCCAGTTCCTCCAGAGGCCACATCATCACTTACCATGGTGAGATTGTGGTCAAATACAAGCTTATCCAGAATTAAAAAAATACAGTGGACGGGCTATGGACATGGCATCAATATCAGTTTATTGCATTTTAATTCGCTCAGGAACGCGGGGCTAGAGTTAGTCTGTAATATATCCTGGCAAGTCTATGGAATAGTTTATCATATACTACACACATATTTAACCACAATAGAACTCCTGCTTCAGACATTTGTATAGACACTAAGACAATGCAAGTCAGTCTATTATGTATTAGCAAATTAGTATACGGGTTATGTACCTAGTAGTGACTGCTTTGTGCACCTTTCTTCTTCTACCGCGGCGAAGGTCGTGGGTTCGAATCCTACAATGAGCTTGAGCTCTCGGTGAAGGAAAACATCGTGAGGAAACCATAGCACGGTAGTAGGGTACTATGTGGTACTCGACTGGCTGGCTACCACTCTCAAGTTGAAAATCTGTCGCCAAGCACCTGTTGGTGTGTTCCGGCAGTTGCACTTGAGAGCCAGTTGCCCTTGCCCTTAAAGCATTGTAATAAGGTGTACAGCACGTTGGCCGTCCCCCTGGTATTGCTAATGTCTATAGGCGACGGTTGTCACTTACCATCAGGTGACCCGCCTGCCTCGTTGTCACTAGTGACATAAAAAAAACCCTAAGTTTACTACTAAAGGTTTCTTGTCGCATCTCCTTCTCTGAAACAGAAATAAAAAAAAACCGGTCATGGGCGTGTCGGACTCGCACACGGAGAGCTCCATATAAAATTGTAGGTTTGTAAATAGTTCGTTCATGACGGGAATCGGGTCTGAAAATTTATTTCCATATTTTACGATTATGTTGTTTTTTTATGATGTACAAATGTACGGTTTTTGGATTTATTACTTTACTTGTAAAACGTGATATTGCTTCTTGCCGAATTTCATGGTTCTAGGTCATAGAAGTACCCTATAAGTTTTGATTCCCTTGCGAGAGTCAAAATATGCGACATAAACAGGCGTATCTTTTGATTGTCTTGACGTTTAATTTTTTCACTGCTTCTATGGTTTGCAGACTTGAGTATTTGATATTAATTTCAACTTCTATCTTTCTACATCTATTCTCCGACGCGGGACTGGAGTTTTTTTTTGTAAATACATACTTAAATAAATAGATAATTACCTACACCCAGTCAAAGGACAAACAGAAATCAGGATACCATAGCACGGTGGTATACACACATGTCTGTCTGGGATGGGAATCGAACCCACGACCCCTTTTGTGTGCATCTACCCCTCCGCAACGCCCCATAAGGAACTTCGTTCCAAAAACGTTTCCATACTTTTTTTATATCCACAGTGAGTTTAAGCCACAAATAAATACCTTTTTCTTCCATCCAAAATCAACAGAAATGAAACAAATATCTTTAGCGAAATTCACAAATTGATAAACCAGTTTTTTCATTTCGTTAGATCCAAAAATATACCGGTGACCCTCCATGCCGTAAAAATACACATACAGGGGGTAGGTCCGATAATTGCCTTCACTCAAGGGCAGAGTAGCCCTAACATAATTTAACGGGATTTATTTCGGGGGCGGACATTTTTTTCCCCAAATTACACGCATTGAGTGTTGCCCGAGCAGGCTGAAAAAAGAATTCTACCATTTTTTAAATTGAAACGTGAAAGCTCGGTAATAAAATTTGTTTGGGATTGCTTTAATTATCGATTGCGAGATGTTGAAACGGATTGTTAAATCAATGTCCAACATTTTTTTATGTCGGAAGTTTGACGTGGCTTGATGGTATATGATTACCGTCGCCAGCCTCTTACATAACCTTCTCCTGTGCAACAGATTTTCAATTTGAGGGTGGTAGCTAGCCAGGTTTTCAAACTTATTATAGGATTCGAAGGTTCGACATTTTTTTTTACCCTGATTTGATGATGTGGCCGAAGGTGGTAAGCACACAAAGCCTAGATGGTGCTTGGCGACAGATTTACAACATGAGGGCCTTCAAACACACGACCTTCGCTGCAGTATCCGACACTTTGTTTGAGTCATCTTTGCCTTAAAATATTGTATTGACTGTTTATTTTATAACCCCTTATTCAAACTTTTACATATTTCTTCATTAGACATGCGATGAGATCATTGAATTGATTTTATATCTGTACAGTGTACATATTAATGTAACTATAAAGATTGGAATTGGCAAATATGTGCCATTCGATTCCGGACCGTAAGGGGACCCAAACCGAGTAGCTCTAAATAGATTTTCACGATTTAGAGCGACCGTAAATCCGCAGAGAACGTGTAAGGATGTTGTTACCTGTACACTTATATATTAGTATAATTTTTAGCAAATTCAGTGTTTGTCTCCAAAAGTAGACTCACTCGTGCGAACTTTAAACTTGTACCTTTTTTGTCGGTAAATTTTAATGAAGCAACCAAGCGAAGATTTAATGAAAATCCATGTGAAAATGTCATGAAAATCTGTTTAGTTATTTAGGAGAATTACAGACGAATAGACAGACATACAAAAAATATCAAAATAGTTATATCAATTCTTTTATTTTTTCTTCATCATCCCCAATCAGTTTTCGGTAAATATATCAAATGTTTCGACACGTCAATCCAATGTGTCGAAACATTATTATAAGGAGGTATTTAATAATCGAATATATTCTATAGTTATTTATATGAAAGCGATATACCACTCACAGATTAATCAAGAAATCTCAGAAAATGAATAAACAAGAACTTTAAATTTTGTATAAGGAGCAGGTACCCGCTAAGAATGGATTTTTGAAAATCCAACCACCAAAAAGATCCAAAAAGAACGCGAGTGAAATCGCGGGGGATTCTAGTTTTCATATAACAGTCTTATAATTTTCATGTTATGTATGTTGCTTGTTGCAATTTTAATTTTCATTTCTACTTGCCAAGCGTTGGTTTAATAGCAACCTGGCTATGAAACCTGTAGATTAAATGGATGCTGTAATTTTATAAAGGCAGATGGGCATTTGGTATAACCGTTTTTTAAATGAAAAAGTGTTATTTAAGCTTACGTTTTACTACCCAAACTAAATAAATATCCTTTTATATACTTTACACACGGTCATCTGATTTTATTAAAACTTTCCGCCCCGCATATTCACCCGCGTTCCTGAGGGAATCAAAATAAAATATAGTCCATATTACTCGTTCACAATATAGTTTTAAAAAATGAATACATAATTAAAAAATATTGAATTTATCCGTTATAGACAATCAAAAATACATCAAATCTTTTCTCTTTATAATATTAGTTTAGATTAAGAAAGGTAGGTATCTACCTTAAAAAAGTAAAGCAGCTATTACCAAATTTAATCAAAATCTGTACAACCGTCACAACGATAACCAAGCAGATATATAAATAGAATTATGTTTGCGTTTAAAATATCAGTAAATTAAATGCCACATCAATTTTAACGTAGATTATAACAGGTTTCACTTGATAAATAGTTTTAATTAGAAGCACAGTAGCGAGTTCAGATCTGCAGTTTCTGGACATTACACGGTATAACTCAAGTTTCTCCCATATTAATATGGATTTAGTAGTTCAGTTTCAATTTTGGTTATATGTTAGGTACGAGAATGTAAATGGGGGGTCTGGAATTAACAAAATATAAGCTATATAAAATTAATAATGTATTAACTGCGTTTTTTGAAGTGGTCGTGGGTTCAAATTCTAAAATAGCTTGAGCTTTCGTCGAAGGAAAACATCGTGGGGAAATCGGTGGTAGAGTACTTTGTAGTACCCGACTGGCTAGCAACCACCCTCAAGTAGAAAATCTGTCGCCAAGCACCTATCGGTATCTTCCGATAGCTGCACTTGAATGCCAGTTCCCATCTAGGCTTTGTGTGCTTACCACATTCGGCCACATCATGACTTACCATAGTGATATTGCAGTTAAACATAAGCTTATCCAAAAGTAAAAAAAGACTAATACAGGCTGATGATGATGATGAATCGATGATAGCTCAACGGTATTGATGTTGAATACCGCGGCGAAGGTCGTGGGTTCGAATCAATATTACCTTATCGATTGCGATCTACACCTATTTGGGTAAAAACGCTTTTATGTAGAAGTATAATTAGGTATACGAGTTAGCCACTATGTAGCAAGCAAGATAGATACTCTACAGTATATTCATTCGCCTGTATGCCTATAAAGATGTCTTACGAGTGAGGATGTCGGAAAATATGGGCCTTCTGAGATGCGCTATAAAATCGCGCCAACTCTATTGGGACGTTGATACACAGACCGTACGGTTGGACATCTCAAAAAAGGTTATAAAGTGCATAATATTTTCATTTCATCCGCGTATTCGAGGGTTAAAATCAATATTACCTTATCGGTTGCGATCTACACCTATTTGGGTAAAAACGCTTTTATGTAGAAGTATAATTAGGTTTACGAGTTAGCCACTATGTAGCAAGCAAGATAGATACTCTACAGTATATTCATTCGCCTGTATGCCTATAAAGATGTCTTGCGAGTGAGGATGTCGGAAAATATAGGCCTTCTGAGATGCGCTATAAAATCGCGCCAACTCTATTGGGACGTTGATACACAGACCGTACTGTTGGACATCTCAAAAAAGGTTATAAAGTGCATAATATTTTCATTTCATCCGCGTATTCGAGGAAATTAAAATATAATATAGCCCGTGTTACTCGCCTGATAATATAGTTTTCTATAGGTGAAAGATTTTTTAAAATCGGTTACCTAAGTGTTTTTTCGAGTTTATCCACTACAAAGAAACAATAAAAAAACAAATCTTATCTCTTTACCAAATTATAAACTACATTACTTGGCAATGTCCAATAATTTTGTTGCTAATTGATTACACAACATATTATTTTCTTTTTGAAAAAAAATAACAAAATTAAATATAAAACAAATATACTAATCTTAAAACATACCATTTTAAAAGTACGTGAATAATTTCTTTCACCCCTGTAAATTAGGCAAGAGATTATGAAGTTTTGTTTTTAGTTAAAGTCTCAAATGAAATGAAAATTAAATAAAAAGGTTTTAAGTTTTCAGTAATGAAAGTAAATAAGTCATCTTCGGGCCCATCAGCGTCATGCGAACTAGGAGTCGAAGTGGTCGCCATGACCGAAAACGGTCGGAGTGAATCATCATCAATGAATAGTCTGGACTCTAACACTTGCTTTGGATGGTTGTTTTTGCTGACAAGACGGCAATAAAATTAATGGCTCTTTTCAAAAGTAACTTAGATCATTATAGTATAATAGTTATTTATCCAGGCTCACTAATATATGAAAAAAATAGAATATAGTTATGAGTGTCTTAGTAAATAAAATACTCAAGCAGACATAATATGATGGTACTAAAAGAACAATTCGTTAAGACATCACACTTGCCATTCTTAGTAACACTGTGTATCTCAGCAGTGAAAATTTTATTTATTCACCCTGCGGGTTGGATGGTTAAAGGGGTTTTATTCGGTGTTACCATTTGTACGTTAATCCGGTTAGAACCAGTTAAATTATACGTTTTACACCAGTAAATTCCTTGAAGGATTCTGCTGTGATATTAGGAAAGAGACAGTCAAAATATATTATGCGTGTGTCAAATTTAATTTCTTGGTGGCACTGTACTGTTTGTCGCAATAAAGTTATTCAAATAAAATCAAATCAAAATATTTTTATTAAATGAACTCGAATTATTATTTTAATCTCTGACATGAATCAAAATAAATCCATAGCGATGTGGACACAGTAAAAAACGTAACAGACAAACAAAATTGTATAAAAGACATTTCTTATAAAAATGTAGCCCTCTAAAAAGCATATTTTGGGCCATAATAAAGGATGTTCTAGGATATTTATTAATATGCAATTTTTTTAAATTATAATAAGGTTAATTGTTTACTAAGGCGCTCATAAAATCAATTTATTTATATCATTTTTGCTAATAAATAATTAAGGAATATAGTACCTACGTCTAAGTTGGTTTTTAAAGGAATAGGAGTTTATTGCAGACTCTTCTTTACGAACCGTGCGTAAGAGTCTATATTCATAACTGTTTGCAAAGGCAAGGTCTTTGCATTTTGTATTTGAATAAAACATTTAAATATCATTTCATGTTTAATTCCAAGTTCGCCCATAGTCCACATTTGCCCATCCTCCTTTGACGCTAACAATGATAAATCACTAAAAAAGATTAACAAACTTTTCTCGTTAGATACTAATTGGTTTCGAGCGTCCATTTTTAATCATACTAATAGTGCTTACAAAGGCAGTATTTGTGAGCAGATGTTCGAAAAAGATGGGAGGAAGACATTAAAAAAATAGCCGGAACACTATGGCGAAGAACAGCCACAAATAGAAAAATATGGCAAGCTCTGGGGGAGGCCTTTGCCAAAGGGCAATCTGATATAAACGTTGCTGAAAATTCAAATGTTACTGATGTCACAATGAAAGACAAATAATATATAAAAATAAATACTTTAAAAATACTTAGTATAATGATTGAAAACTTAAATAATAATTGTGTAGATAAAATAAATAATAAATATGTAATTAACTAATCAATGTAATTTCTAAATAGATATTAAATAAATGCATGCATATGTAAAAATATTAATTGTAATTAATTTGAATTTAATTTGTAATTGATTATTGTAATGAGAAAAGAATGTCAGAAATAAAGGCTTTTGTTTGTTTGTTTGTTTGTTTGTTCGGCACAAAGTAACTCCCATGAAAATTGAGGCCAATCAAATCCAACAGGAATACTGGGGAATGTTTCAACTGAACTCATCAAACAAGTAGCACAGCTCTAACTATCAAGAGTAGATAACTAGTGCTTATGGATTAGGCAGTTTTTTTATTAGTATTAAGATTTTAATAGGTTTTCACGTAATAAATGAACTTTTAAGCTTTGGAATACTATAGGTAACTAATAAACGTTTACAGGCGATGATATTCAGTGGTAGTGACGTCGGATACCGCGGCGAAGGTCGTGGGTTCGAATCCTACAATGAGCTTGAGCTTTCGGTGAAGGAAACATCGTGAGGAAACAATAGCACGGTGGCAGGGTACTTTGTAGTACTCGACTGGCTACCATCCTCTAGTTGAAAGTCTGTCTAAGCATCTATCGGTGTGTTCCGACAGCGACACTTGAGAGCTAGTTTACTTCTAAGCTTTGTGTGTTTACCATTTACGGCCATCATCACTTACCATGGTGACATTGCGATCAAACTTATCCAGAAGTAAAAAAACTGGCCAAGTGCGAGTCGGACTCGCGCACGAAGGGTTCCGTAATAAAGGCAAAATAATCATGTTTGCTGTATGGGAGCCCATCTTAAATATTTATTTTATTTTAATTTTATTATTTATTATTAAAGTAAAAATACAACTGAGTATTTTGTGAATATTTCAACTGTCTAGCTATCGCGGTTCTTGAGATACAGCCTGGTAACAGACAGACGGACGGACAGACGGACAGACAGCGAAGTCTTAGTAATAGGGTCCCGTTTTTACCCTTTGGGTACGGAACCCTAAAAAAGAAGCTCAAGTTCATTGATGATTCGAACCCATGACCGGGTTGGGTTATCTGATGTACTACTGAGCTATCATCGCCTTCAAAGATATATATAAGTATTAAAGAATAATAATATAGTGTAATGTGAGAGCCAGTTTCATTGTAGGCTTTGTGTTTACTATCTATGGCCACATTATCACTTACCATGGTGAGATTGCGGTCAAACACAAGCTTATCCAAAGTTAAATAAATGGGTAAAGTATCTTGTCCATCGGTCTATCTTCGTACATCCAGAACATTCAAGTTGGCTTTGATTGTTACTTTACACTTTTCAACACAAAGCGAGACAGCCTCCCGCAGACTCGATCCCAGTCAAGACTCATTTAATTTTTCCTTCGTTGATTACCCTCTAGTCTAGTTTGTTCAAAATGACTTCTTAGAACAATTTGTTATGAAGTTCTTCAACGTTTAATGAGTTTTAATAAGAAATCAGAAAATTGCATCTTTTGATTAACTTACTTTACTTGGTTGATGTTTTTATTATCTTTATGAAGTTATAATTTGTTTTTATTTATTTATTAATAGCTTTTGACCGCGAAAAGTAAGATTAATAGGTGAGATCATCTTCGGATATTGAAAATGGGATCAAAAGCAAGATTACTATATATAGTTACCCACAATGAAAACAATAGTATTAATTATTCGAAGCTTAATAATTTCCGATATTTATAAAATTTCAATGTATTAAATTTTACATTTTGATATTTTTTAAAAGGACGTTAGTGCCAGCCAACCTATTTTTATAAAAAAAATGGTTTTGTTTAATAAGAATGGATAATAATTTATTTTCAGTGCAGAATAACAAGACATTAAGTTGTCTCCGAAACTTGTAGTGCATTATAATATTTTTAATATTGACGTACAAAGACGCGGCTGCAGATGTGAGCGTGAATGCCGTAACATAAATCTGTAGAAATCCTTACTCATAAAACAGTATGTATGTATGTTGGTTAATTTCGCTTCGCAAAGACTGAATGTATTTTCATATATATGTTATGTTATTTTAGGTCCTGTAATAAGGTTAGAGAGAACTTTTCGATAAAACGGGAGTAAAGCCATAGGACTTGTTTTTATAAAATTGAAAGTGGGTCCGTTTATCAGTTTGTTCCGATTTCAGGTACCTAGGTGCCCTAATCCAAAACGACGGCGACATTGACCGAGATGTGACAAACTGGATTAATGCAGGATGGATGAAATGGTAGCAGGTTTCTGGGCCCACATGTGATCGACGAATGCCCAAGAAACTTAAAGGGAACATTTATAAAACCGAAACAGGTGTATGAGAGAACAGTGCATGTGGCTCAGATGCAAATTCTGACGTGGATGTGTGGGGTTACGAGCATGAACAAGATAAGGAACGAGTATATCAGAGGAAGCTTGAAAGTAGTACCAGTGACTGAAAAGATGAAAGAAAATAGATTGGCGTGGTATGGACTTGTCATGAGGAGGGGTGAAAGGCATGTAACAAAAAGAGATTGAGCATGAGTGGATGGATATAGAGGTAGAGGAAGGCTGAAGAAGGTATGGATGGACTGGGTGAAGAATGATAATGCATATAAAAGGTGTGAGTACTGAGACGACTAGTGATAGAGCGGAGTGGAAGAGGAAAACATCTTGTACCGACCACACCTAGCGTGGGATAAGGACAGGAAGAAGAAGAAGTGATATAAAGTGATTATAATATAAAATAAGAATATTAGTAACTTAACATTGGCACAGAAATGTCCTAAAGAACAAAAGCGAGCAAAAAAAGAAATCTTTCAGTGTGAATTTGGAGCACATCCAAAAACAGACAAAACATAGGTAATCTTGAGTTATTTAAAATTAGTTTTCTAGATAGTCAATTTTGTTTTCATCATAATAGAGAACATCAAGGCGTTCCCTTACGCGTAGGCACGCGCGTCCTTGTACATAAGAATACAGAGGTCATTGTTCATGTAATACTTGAGCCGTGAATATTGTCTCGAGGTGAAATCTCAAATTACATAAACATGTAGGTACCCATTTTTTATTCAGTGAAAAAAAATGAGTCATGCATGCTTTTGAAATAAATTTAAATTGTGCATCATTTTGTTAAACAAATAATACAAAAAAAAAACATCGTAAATAAGTTTTATATTCAGCAGTATTTGTTGAAATTTTCATTTTGCTTGTTTTCGCTCGGTCATAATTACTACCACTAAGCAGTAAGTAAACGCATGTAAATTTTATTTTAGCTTTTTCTCCTATTACGATGAAAAAGAAGGCACGTAGAGAAAACTGCACCTATTTAAATAATGAGAATGTGACGTTTCGCCCCGGGTATGATGCAGCAAAGCATCTTACCTGTGATCTTACGTTGAAATAGAAAGGTTAAAATTGTGTCAAGACAGTTAAGTATTGGAATATATTTAACTAACACCGCAACGATCTAAACTCCAATCTGCTGACATTATAAGGCCTGAGTGCTTACTGCCATTTTTTCACGTTAAATGCAAAATGGCGGTTTTATCTAGAAGTAGTTCCATGTGTATTCCGCTAGAGGCGATCTATTATCCAAAGAGTTTTTGCGTGAATTTATTTTTGTTCGGAGATCAATTTCTAGGACATAAAAGTAGGAAATAGATCAGCTTCCGACTTTTGTCCTATATTTCATGTTTTCGTATTTATAAGCGACCGTTGTGGCCATGTTGCATTCATATTGCAAAATCCGCCATAAAGACCGCATTCCTAGACTATTCATACAAAGAAATATTGATGAGCCAGTTGGCTTGGTAGGTTAAATATTACGCCACAGGGTCGTAGGTTCGATTCCCACCTAAGGACATCTCAGTTTGTCATTTGATGTTTTTGGGCGCTTACTTACATTGCAAACGCTGGCTAAACCTCACGATATAGATTAAAATAGTATATTACGGAATTGTATATCTTGAGAAGGACTACAAAAAAGTCCTTAATGGTATATATCTATCTACTAAAGATAACCCATAATAACCATTTGTATCTTTTACATAATACTAAAAAAAAATATGGGTTATTTACGAAGCTATTTTAAACAATACAGTATTAATTCTTATCCAACTGAGTACGTTAGATACGTTTTGCATTTAATTGAGATTGAAATTGCCCTTTACAACACATCATTAAAATTAATAACTTCGGAGTTATCGTAAATTAAAAACTACACGCGACAAAATTAATCATGCCGACTGGGAGCTTTGTGGCGTGCGCTGCAAAAACCAATACAGATTATAAATAAAAATGTAGGGCGTATATGCTCTCCTACCCGTGCGAAGTCGGGGCGGGTCGCTAGTAAACTATATAGTACTGTAGCGACATCTATCTACAAATAAACATAGTTCGCACGACTCCTAGATAGATGGCGCTCCAATAATCTACATCGCACTTACCAAGTTTTCCAAGCGATCTGCATATATTATACAAGATTCCAAGTTGGACCGCGGTCCCCCCCCCAGGCATGAGTACCTAGCCTGGCCGGAAGATCTTCCCTTTTCAACGGAGGAGTCTAACACATCGCTCCTCCATAGTACCCATATATACTTTAAATTAACAAGAGATCTTTAGAACGAGCAAAAACAGACCAGTCGGATGGTCAGCGCCACTTCATGATGAAACGGTCGCTAGAAAAGTAAATTCATTAGAAAGAACTAAGAGCGGGATCTAAGTTCACATAGTTCATCGATAAGAGCGCTGTATAAACCTAGGTCATTCGCAAACTACCCAAGACTACCCTGTATTGTAGTCATATTGTAGTATGACAGGTTTTTCAATTCGACTGCAACAGCTCGCAACCTTTCCATTCGACGTGGAAGCCATTTTGGCTATTCCCGTGCGAACTATAAAAGTGTGAGAAACAATGTTTATCGTCTGGGGAATATCTTTTATGGCGATTCTAGCCTAGTTCGTAGATTGTTTATTTGGGTCTGGGATGTTTATCATGTTTTTTTAAAGGAGACAATTTTTGTATGTCATACAGGAAATAAACCTAAACATCTTACGTTTATTTCTTTACTTGTTATCCCCCACGGTTCACCCACGTTCTCGAGGGATCTTATCTTTTCCCGGGATAAAAAGTGTCTTGCGTATGTTTTATTTAATGGCGTCGATAGCTCAGTGGTAGTGACGTTGGATACCGGGGTTGTGTGTTCGAATCCTACAATGAGCTTGAGCTTTCGTTGAAGAAAAACATCCTGAAGAAACCATAGCACGGTGTTAGGTTACTTTGTAGTACCTGACTGGCTAGCTACCACCCTCAAGTTGAAAATCTGTCGCCAAGCACTTATCGGTGTGTTCCGACAGCTGCACTTGAGAGCCAGTTCCCATCTAGGTTCATCACTTACTATGGTGAAGATTGCGGTCAAACACAAGCGTATCCTAAAGTAAAAAAAATATAATATATATTCTAGGACAATCTTACTTATGTGCCAATTTTCATCGAAATCCGTTATGTAGTTATTGTGTGAAAGAGTAAAATGCCACGGGTGAAACCGCTGGCGACAGCTAGTTAATTATAAAATAAATATTGAACCCTTGAAATGCACTTCGACCTGGGGTTCAAGAAGCCCGGGCCCTTAGGGTTAATTAGAAATGGCCAAGTTCGCTCGATCTATGCCAGGACACGTAATCAACTGGCCATCCTTACTATTTACCGTCAGGGTTGCTACTACAAGTACAATCAAATCTATTTTATTCGGTAATTAATAGTAAGTTACCTGGATGACCGAGCATCGTTTTTTTTGGTAAAATTTTAATAGTTTTTCGCAGGTTAGTTAAAGGAATTTGAAAAAAAAAGGGAAAAAAGTGATCATCTGGACTCGAACCCCCGGTTCGAATCCAGATGATCACTTCCTCTTCTAATTTCGGGACAGCCCGATTATCTTACCTTGTGGATGGTGGCGAAACCTAGCTAAATCGATTTATCGTCCCCAAAACCCCCTACATGCATATTTTTCATGAAAATCGTTGGAGCCGTTTCCGAGATTCAGATTATATATTTATATATACAAGAGTTAAAAGGTATTACGCTACCAACTGGCAGCAATTTTGACCAGCTGTCTCTCTTCTTTTGATTAGCTGGTCTCCCTTTTTTTTTTTTTTTTTCTTATCACATTGTTTGGTATTATGTATACCTTAGTTAGTATTTTTATGAATTGATTTAATTAAATTTGTCGTACTACTTGCCGGAAACTCTGGATATCACATAATTATGTGCATTTTAATACGCTGCAATTTTTGTGTATAAAAAAATGAATTTTTAGTTTTTTTTTGTTACAGATTTATTATTATATGCGTAAAAATATGTACCTAATCTATTTGTGTAGAAAAAATAATTTATTAGTTATCTGTATGTGGCAACCCTATTAAGTATACAGTCACAGAATACATTCCACAACAGATCCATCAAGTGAAACCTTCTCGAGCCGTATGTCTTCACTTAAGTAATCTAATTGCGCCTTTACTATGGATAGGCCACCTCATCATGATAATAAATAAATAAAAAACGAACGAGCCCTACAATGGTCGCATATGATAACAGTGGAAATCACACCTTGATAATACTAACAGTTACCAAGCTCTCGGAAAATGGGAGACACCTTTGTAAACTAAATATCTTCACCACGAAGTGGCAGACGGAGTTGCAACAACAACCATAATTCATCTAAACTATAAGTCCTAAGTTCCTAACGTGAGTGGTTTGGCACATTATCTAAACTTTTGTTGTTGGCTGTAGGAATGTGAAATCTAATCAACTTTAAAAGTGCCTTCTTGGCACTTTTGCACAGGGTAGCGATCTGGGTCAACTTTTTTATTTATCATTTATTTTAACCTCTATTATATTTACTTAAATAGTTAATATAAATGTATTATTTATTTATCAAATATCTATCTATAATTATTTTATTTACAACAAATGTACAACTATAATATATAAAAAACTTCTTCGAGGCTGCCGCTGCTGCCGATCGGCAAGGTTCCCAGAAGGCTGGCAGCGTTTCCTCTTTCTATCTTAATTAAATTATGTTATTTTAATTGTATATTCCTAACTTTAAAACAAACTTTAAAAGTAATGCTGCTGATTTATCTTTGAATCTCTCGCAAACCATAAGATTAAAGAGAGAAACAAAAAGCAACAAAAACTGGCTACAATTATTATTATTTGTTAAAAACTATTTTTCTGATGTTTTGTGACTAAATAAGACTAAATTATAATGAAATTACAAATTTTCTACACTAATATTATTTTGAAATGATTTCATTTCAAAATCATAAAATATTTAACCGAATTTAAAAATTCTTTCACCGATATGTAGAAACATACATCAGCGACTCACTTGGTATATTTTATTTAATTCTCTCGGGAACGCTAGGATTGCCAATGTGTTGTACACCTTATAATAAAGCCCTTAAGCCTCTCTAATGCAATTGCCAGAACTCACCAACAGCTAGCCATCGTATATCATTTCCTCACGATGTTTTTCTTCACAGAAAGCTCAAGCTCATAGGATTTGAATGTCGCCCATCGTCGCGGTATCCAACGTCACTACCACTGAGCTATCATCTCCTAATGATTTAATAAATCCCAAATAAAAAATGGTTCACGAATTAAGAGCATCATTCCCAAAGCAACCATATTGAGTCGATAAATATTTTTTATTTCCTCCTGCTTTAAGTTCTGAGAAGCAATTTGAACAGTTTTATCTTCGAATTGCTCTGTAACATCTTGAAATTTCCTATTGTAACTGAACACGGCTGAATGTTACATACGTTTTCAACACGTACCGTTTGATATATTGGAATAGCTTTTATATCTGAAAATGGTTGGAGCTTGCGTTATTTGCGAATATTGAAAAATAGGAAACGAATCTAGGTTAGGTACCTATCATCAGATATGTACTGAAAATATTTTATATTTTGTAAACCAGCTGAAATCTATAGCGATGTGGTAGATTAGATAACACAATGATGTCGATTAGAAACTCAAATCTAAAAATAAAGAGAAAAGATTTGATTGTTGTTTGTTTGTAACGATTTAACTCAAAAACTACTCGACCGATTTTATAAATTCTTTCACCATTAGAAAGCTACATTATCCCTAAGTAACATAGGTTTTATTTTTATTCCGGTAAAATATAAGATCGCACGGAAACGCGGGTGAAACCGCGGAGAACACCTATCTTTTTATAAACTTCAGCGATGGGCGATGGAAATCATCATGATGATACCATATCACTACGACATAGTGCTTTATGGAGTCTGATGGTAAGTGACAGTCAGGGGGATTGCCAATGTGTTGTGGACCTTTTAACAATGCAACTGGGTTTAAATTGAAACTGCGTGGAATACGACAGAATTTCAACTTAAGTTTGGTAGCCAGCCAGTCGAGAACTATGAAAGTTCTCTAGTACTCGGTTTCCTGACGATGTTCCTTTATCAAAAACTCAGGTTCATTGTAGGATTCGATTCCACGACCTTCGCCGCGGTATCCGACGTCACTGCCACAAATATTATTGCCTTAGCTAGAAATAATTCAATTTAAAATTCAAAACAAATGCCTAGGCACCGCGATTTATTCTGTTTCCACTTGCTAACAGAATCAGATATTTGGAATATCTTCTCCCGTCACCTGGATAAAATATATCGCTGACAGAATCCATTGCGTTTGGTATTCCAATAATTCCTTTATTGGAACAATGGAAATTTTAACCTTTTCCTGCTTTGTCCATTTTGTGGAAATAAATAAAGAGTTCGTGATTTTATTATTTAAATAAAAGCTACGGTCACTACGGTTTGCCTCCAACCAAGGAACTCAGACCAAATAAAAAAGGTAGACAGAGCCCCGCGCCCTTAAAGTGAAGCACAGTAGAGGAAGCCGTTTTTTTTTTTTTTTTTTTTTTATTCTGGATAAGCTTGTGTTTGACCACAATCTCACCATGGTAAGTGATGATGTGGCCGAAGGGGGTAAGCACACAAAGCCTAGATGCGAACTGGCTCTCAAGTGCAGCTGTCGGAACACACCGATAGGTGCTTGGCGACAGGTTATCAACTTGAGGGTGGTAGCCAGCCAGTCGGGTATAAAGTACCCTACCACCGTGCTATGGTTTCCTCACAGTATTTTCCTTCACCGAAAGCTCAAGCTCATTGTAGGATTCGAACCCACGGCCTTCGTCGCGGTATTCGACGTCACTTACCACTGAGCTATCATCGCCGTATTTGAAAAAGGAAGCCGATCGCGTTCCTGTTCGACACAAGTCACAAGGGATAACGTGCATGCAAGTCACGCACACAACTTGGTGCACGTTGCTTCACTTCATTGGAGACTATTGTTTACGTACGCTCCTTCTAACTTTTTTATTTGTTCTGTGCCAAGGATACTTTAAGGTCGGAGATTAATCTGTTGGATATGTCGTAGGTACCGCGAAAAGGGAAGATCTTCCACCGGGCTAGGTATCAATGCCCGGGGACTGCAGTCCAAAGTTTCTCGATGACAACTCGTATATATGCAAAGTGCCGAGAAAACTTTGCTAGCGCGATGTAGGAATTCCTGTGTCATATTTAATTACGTCCATGTTGTTGTGATGACGCGCTTCTATTACTTTCCGCTGACTCGACTCACATGTAGCGCTGTTAATATACAAGCTACAAATCTATAAAAATATACTAATTGTAGTACCAAATTCTAGTAGATATACTATTTCTTTTTATTATACTGTTTAATCGCTTTCAACATTAAAAAGATTTATTGCGGGTCGATCGTAAAAGAGCCTTAAGCTCTTAAGGGCGAGTTATCGCTCGTTCCTTGCATGGCGTTGTGATGTTGACGCCTGCCTTGTGATTACAGTTTTATTTCTATCGATTTATTTGTCTTTACGACCTTTTATAATGCCTAAAATGCAACTAGGTCTGCTTGGTGATAGATTTTCAACTTGTATGCCTTTTACGTCTATGGTTTCTTCGCTATGTTTCATCAAAACTGAACAAAAAAAAAATTGCTTGTGTTTTTTCATGCTGGCAATATCGTATACATATCAAGTTAGTCTTATTCTTCTCTTAATAAGTAATATTCATAGAGTCTCCTTATATTCATACCAAAAATCTTCGTCCGTACGTACTTACAAGACAGATTTTTGTTAAATTTCCATTCCACGAAAACTTTTCAGTATTTTTGAGACTGTAACATTTTGATGAAATTTAGCATACAGGTAAATCATATGAAAAGATGCATTATCCTAATATTATAAATGTGAAAGTTTGTAATTTTCTATTTTTCGATGTTTGTTGCAATCATGCAAAAACGACTGAATGAATTTTGATGAACTAGGCAAACAGGTAAATCATATCCTTATAAATAAATTAATAAATAAAATAAAAATAGCCTTTATTTACTCTGACCTTTTACAATTCATAATAATAACAAAAATATAAAACTATAGTGCACTAACTATACTTATTTCTATTTATCCTGTGTATATAACTTAACATTTAGTATCAGTTACCAGGGCAGGCTGTCTTGCGACATAGGCCTCCTCAAGTTCCCTCCACCCATATCCTTAGGAGACTTTATATCGGGAAAAAACAAACTTGAGAGGTGTCAAGGGACACCCGGATGGAACGAAGTTATATAAGTCGAGAGAGTATATATATATATACTCTCAATACTTAAACGCACGAACAGTCAGTTGTTCGTAAACGAACTGACGCTAGCGAACCCAAAACTTACCAGCGAAGACGGGCATAACCATTCCGAACTATACCGGAATTTGCCGATCTCTTATCACAACATTGGCGGTGTAGGGACACTTTTTCTGTAAAAATAATTATAAATGTTATTTTAATAAATTGCGACCTGTTCTGTTTCTAAGAACTAATTCTTCATATTTTGTAGATATTTTTTTTAATATTCTTACTTGATTAGATAGCCAGATAGGTGAGGAAGTTTTGGTACATTTTGTACACTTCTAACTCCATAACTTGTTTTTTTATTGGTATTTTAATCTTTAAGAAAACAGAGAAATAATTCAAAGTGACACGATTTAAAAGATATTGTGTCGAAGCCATTGCAAAATTTCATCATTTTATTGATTTTAAAAAAGTATTTACATGTTGTCTGATTACCAGAAACAAAAAAAGTTAAAAATGTTACGTACTTTTTTTTAAATTTGATTTTGAAGTTGTAATTCGGGATTTTTTCGAGATAATACTAAATTCCCAAATATCTTAGTAACGGTCAACATTTGTATCATGCAATATAGGGTTCATTTCGTAGCTTACAGTGTATACTATCACGCCCTTAAAGGAATGTATCGAATAACCAGTAACCCTGTATATATATAAATAGAAATGAAAATATCTGGCTTGCTTTCTATAAGAGAGATAGACAGACAGAGAAACATGCGCACGCCGCACAGCTTACAATAGCTTACTACACACAACTGTCACCGACAGTGACAGTGACACTAAAAGTGTCGTAAGATTTTTTTCCGTCTAGCCACCTTTCACAACGCGCGATAAGGAACTTCGTTCCAAAAATGATCCTTCGGGATCGCGGGTAAAAGCACGGGGATAGTAGCAAGCACAGCTAGTATTGTCATAAAATCATTTAGTTCTATTGACTCAATATTAGTGTTTATTGTTATAGACAATAAAATACACGTTTACCTAATTGAACGAGACAGTTATGATCATTTAATACTTTATTGACGTAAATAATGACGGGATGGGTTCGAATCCCATTCAAGACTAACGTGTGCTGTGCCTGGATGAGATATGTATCCAAATAGGTCAAAGTCAAAACCATTTATTCAGTTTAGGCCCTAGAAGGGCACATATGAACGTCGAATTACAGAAGTTACCACCGGTTCGGAAGTCAGCCTTCAACTGAGAAGAATCGGCAAGAAACTCAGCTAGGGTAATTTTTTTTAAATATTTTGATCCATCTAAAAATATCTAAAAAATATAACCCGCACTAGTTACATAGCAAACTAAAAAACTGGTGTGACCTAGATAGACACTTATGAATAGTCTGACTCTAACGCACGGTTCAGAAGGTTGCTTTTGCTGGGAAGTGCCGGAAATAAACTCAGCAATTACTCTTACAAAATCAACTTAGATCTATTACTCAATATTTTCCGTAACGTACAGACCCTCTTGGTTCTGATATCTATGATACAGACCGATGCTTGGTAACCATCTATTTTCAGGGTCTTTTAAAGGGTAACCACTAAGCTATGTTTTTATCACTATTTTTTTTATCAACAAATCTTAAAATTTATACAAAGAATAGCTGTACCCCGCGATTTAACCGCTTCCTGAGATCTTATCTTTTCCCGGAATAAAAAGTATCCTATGATCTATCTGTGTGCCAAGATTCATCAAAATCCGTTCAGTAGTTTCCGCGTGATTTAGTAACAAACACATTTATAATAATTAGTTGGATTCGCATAAAATACTTTTACGAGTAAATTCAATTAGCTGCAATAAAAGCTTTTCTTAGGTTACAGCTAGCCATTTCATTAAGTGAACTTAGAAGTGAGCGTTTGGCTAATTGTGGCTATTTGTTTTATGTTAAAAATACAGGAAAAATACGATTCGCAGTTATATAAATCCTACTATCGCACGCAAAAACGGCTGAACGGATTTTTATGAAACTTGGCACCCAGGTAAATCACATCCTGGATTAACACATAAGAAAAAGATAAGATCCCTTGAGAATGCGGGTGAAACCGCGGGGCGGGAATCTAGTATTTTATACGTAGGAGTTTTTCAAAAATCCAGTCAGTAAATAAAATATTTTTGAAAAATTCTTTTTTCACCTACCCCTCAATCTATCTGCTCAACTAGTTTTTAGCATTTATACTTTCTGTATTTTAGTGATTGATCAGTGAGTGGTATATCACTTTTTATAGTACAAGCTCTGCTTAGTTTGGGATCAGATAGCCGCGTGTGAAAAATGTCCCAGGATATTTATTTATTTATTATTTACTGTATTTAATCTTCTAATTATATACTTTCTATTTTATTAATTATCTAAGCAACTAACTGAATTAAAACTAAAAACCTAAATAACTTAAAAATAAATAACAACTAAACTACAAATAAAAAACTGAATTTAAATTGCTGCCCGGGGAAATCGTGCCGAGGACGCTAGCGGCGTTACCTCGTTGAATAGCCAGACTGAGGCGTTGGCCGAGGTAACTACCAGCCCTCCGGTCACCAGTGGTGTCCACCAGCCTAGAGGAAAGGTCTTTATATTTATTATTATTATTTATTTATACAGGATGTTCGGTAATTAGTACGACACACTTAAGGAAAAAAAGAAAGAAAGAAAAGAAACCTACCTAGATAGGTCACCTACCAAAATGTAATAGCCACACCTAACTCCCCATAAGTACGTCGTAGGTACTATTTATAGGACCATACTGGCCAACGTAGCCAATCAAAACTTATATCAAATATTGATAAAAATTGAACCTTAGAATCTGGAGACATGCGAACAAATTAATGTAATAATAATTCTGAGTTAGTTTTAAAAACAGTGATTGCCGAGTTTATTGCCGACTCTACTCAGCAAAAGCAACCTTCCAAACCGTGCGTTAGAGTCGGACAGTAATAAGTGCATGTAAAGGCCTATATTTCGGGCCAGTTGGCGTGGTTGGTTAACAACCTATCACGCCGCAGGTCGTGGGTTCGATTCCCATCCAGGACACACATTTGTGTGCATGAACATGTCTATTTGTCCTGAGTTTGGGTGTAATTATCTATTTAAGTATGTATTTACAAAAAAAAAGTTGTATATGTAGTATATCTGGTTTCCATATTACAAGCTCTGCTTAGTTTGGGATCAGATAGCCGCGTGTGACAAATGTCCGAGGATATTTATTTATTTATATGGATAAATAAACATTTAATTTTATAAACTAGTTTGGGATCAGATAGCCGCGTGTGACAAATGTCCGAGGATATTTATTTATTATATGGATAAATAAACATTTAATTTTATAAACTTATTATATGGCCCCAAAAATTTAAATTAAGTACAGACAATAATCATAAATCTATGTATTATCTAATATAAGCCATTAAACACATATTGCACCCATAACGATGTAAGTACAACAGCGTATAAGCACCCGTTTGGTATAGCACCGGATTTAATCAAGGTAATAAAAAAAAACGAGTCAAAGGCGACGCAGAACCCGGTCCTTTGCGACAGATAATTCAATCCGCTCCAGGAAATGGACGGGGGAATCTTTTATCTGGATTTTTAGAGAACGTAATGGGGTTGTTAAATAAAATTCCGTTATTGAGATTTCTTGCAGAAATGTATTTGAAATAATATCAATAAAATAAGATGTAACATTGTTAGGCGCAGGTGGTAGCGTACTTTGTAGGAGCCGCCTGGCTGACTACCACCCTCAAATTGAAAATCTATCACCTATTTCCTGTATCCTGGAATAAAGGATACTTTATATCACAGGAATCGATAAGATCCTTATGAAAAACGGGTGAAACCGCGGAGACAGCTAGTATAAGAATGGCCGGTGATTATGCGCTTGTTAATTTTTTTAACACTATTGCCTATGGAATTGTTCAAGCAGCTTTTGTGATTTTTCAAAGATGTTTTCTTTATCCTGGAATAAAATAAAGGATACTTTATATCCCAGGAAAAGATAAGATCCTAAAAACGAATGAAAATGCGAGGGGCAGCTGTTATAGCTTCTGCTTTTACCAAAATATGATGGCCGTGTGTTAAAAATCATGCTATGATATTTTAGAGATACCTGCGATGATTAAAATGATACTTCTGTATTTCACATAAAATACTAGACTGACAGCGCGCAATGTTTAACTCGTTACCATTCTAGAAGCAATGGTAACTGAACGAGAAATCGATATTCCTAGTTTTAAATGCATGGCAGGAAAAGTGATTTTGTATTTTGATACATAGCTTTCGTTAGGTGAATTTATATTCGTTGGTATTTTTCGCAAAATTCTATGCAAAATTTTGTTTCCTACTTTCGGCAGTTTTCACACATAGCCATCTGATCCCATACTAAGCAGAACTTGTACTAGGAAAACCAGATTACTGATATCTTACATAATAATATACTTATAGCGACATCTATCTACAAATAGATATAGTTTGCACGACGATAGATGGCGCTCCAATAATCTACATCGCGCTTTCGAAGTTTTCCAAGACATCTGCATTTATACAAGCTTCCAACATCAACAGTCGGACCGCGGTCTCCAGGTACGATGACCTAGCCTGGCGGAAGATCTTCCCTTTTCAATGGAGGAGTCTAACACCTCGCTCCTTCATACTACATTTTAGAATAGCAGCTTAAATAGATACCTTATCACACCTAGACTCAAGACAAACAGACACGTTCGTATACACAAACGTGTTTCCTGGTTAGGATTTATTAAAAATAATACTTACACAGGTTTATCATCATCGTCATCAGCCCGTATTGGTCTATTGCTAGACATAGGCTTCTCCTAAGGCGCGCCACTGAGCCCGGTCTTTGGCTATTCTTTTCCAACCGCCACCAGCCACTTTGCGTATGTCGTCGATCCGCCTAGCTGGAGGGCGCCCTACACTTACACCGAGTCGCGGTCTCTCAAGAACACGTCTACCCCAACGGTTATCAGTTCTACGGCAGATATGACCAGCCCACTGCTACTTCAGCTTACTAATCCTTTGAGCTATATCGATGACTTTAGTTCTCTGTTGGATCACATCAATTCGGATGCGATCCTTAAGAGAGACTCCGAGCATAGCCCTCTCCATAGCTCGCTAAGCGACTTTAACTGGTGGACTAGTCGAAACTGTGAGTGTCCACGTCTCGTCCGTATGTCATGACAGGTAGGACGCACACATTAAAGACTTTTGTCTTTAGGATTTGCGGATTTGGCGATGAAAAAGTTACTCATTAGTAAATGTAAGTCGCCGTCAGCTTACACATTACATAATAGACTGAACGCAAAAAGTAATGTTCAGCAGTTTTGTTCCTATCCGTGATAAGTGTGCGATGAAGCCAATTTTAGCGTCACCTTTGTTACGAAGCGGAGTCGGAGAATCAAAATCATCATATACGGATACTGAGTAAACATTAAGAAAAAAGCCACGCTAAACTAATGAACTCTATGAACGTAATGTATATATTTTATGTGTTTAATTTTTTGTTTAAAAAAAACTCAAAAAATGCTTATTGCTAATTTAATTTCATCGGAAGCGCGTTTAAAACCGCGGTTCGGAAAGCAAGTGTAGGTTTAACTTGAATTGCGAATATTTTTTATAATTATTTTATGTAGGTTGTATGCGGATGCCCGGGTCTATTCGCACATTGATTATAATCGACTAACTGTCCTCCGCAGTTTCACCCACGTTCCTGTGAGATCTTATCTTTTCCCGGGGTAAAAATATAGCCTATGTTACTCAGGGATAATGTAGCTTTCTAATGGTGAAAGAATTTTTAATCTTCCTCTTTACAATACTAAGTTTAGATCGCATTAAGACCTTTCTATCCATTAGGAAATTTCTAAATGATCATACCTTAAAATATATTTAAAATAAATGATGTCAATAAAACTTCATAGTTACGGAAACCCTGAAAACAGAGATATTGGAGAGACCCTAAAAGGGTCAACTCAATAGGAAGTATTCACACAAGAAACCTTTCAGGTGCGACGACGGCATCGTTCCCCAGGGACTTCTGAAGCTTTACAGCAGCCAAACTGTTCTATAAAAGAGATATTAGTTTCGCTATTGATATTTGAATTAGGAAATGTTATTGGCATTTTATTTTTTCTTCTCGTGTTTGACAAAAATATCTCTTTGCCACTACCTAAGTGATGATGTGGCCGAAGGTGGTAAGCACACAAAGCCTAAATGGGAACTGGCTCTCAAGTGCAACTGTCGGAACACACCGATAGGTGCTTGGCGATAGTTTTACAACTTGATGGTGGTAGCCAGCCAGTCGGGTACCACCGAAAGCTCAAGCTCATTGTAGGATTCGAGCCCACGACCTTCGCCGCGGTATCCGACGTCACTTACCAATGAGCTATCATCGCCTTAAGAAAGAGATATCTATCTCTTCTGAGAAAGTTAAGGAGGTGATGGTCTAGATGGTGTTACGGATCTGGTGAGAGATAAGGAAGACGTGGTAGCATCAACCTCAAGTAGACCTACCGATGTCCAAATTGAAGTCAAGATAGTTAGGTCAAAATAAAAAAAACAACATCCAATATTTATACCTTCTCGAATATAGTTGTAAAACCATATAACGAGCTAATAGCCATGGTTTGTCATTGCCTGTCCTGTCACGATATGCATTAATCTAGTTTTATATTAGATGCATAGATATACTTATGTTTGTAATAAAAAAATAGTATAAATAAAAGTTATAGCGAGCTCTTAAGATTGTATGTACGTATCTTAACTTAGGTCCCCAATATTACAATGTCCCAAAACTACCTACAAGAAACATAATTCCAGGAATAGTGATCAAAATGTATTAACTCAATCTATGAAATGAGTAAATATGTAGATATAGTAAGCGTGCAAATCGTAGGAACAGTTATTTTGGTTAATTGGCATGAATCAGCTGTGAAACAACGCCCATAAACGCTGTTACGTTAAGCTAAGTCGGATATTTCAACTTGGTTGGAGTTTGGCCTAATTAGATTGTCCTAGAGATGTGCTCATGTCGATTATTGTCAGTTGAATATAATTTTTCCAGAAGATTCCAGAAGAAAGAACACAATGCCTTTAATTTGATGGAATCTAAAATTATAAGTTATCATGGTTTGCGTGCTTTAGGGAACCCCTTTTAGGTGGGTTCGAATAAATTTTTGTGATTTAACATTATCGATTGAATCCTAGCGCAATACTGATATTGTAGTGAGGGGATCGTCCATCGTGAGGCATGAAAGGAGGTTCGGAAAAAATCACGAAATACGACAAGGGGTGGGGCAGAAATAAGATTATACCTGTATTTAGGATAACATTTTGAATTTTTTATGGATTTTTTGTACCTACAAAATACAATTCATATAGGATAGGGTAAGTCCAAAACCTTAATTATCACATATCATAAAGGAGAGGGAGTGGGGGGGTTAATATGGTACTAAAAAGCATCACGTGATCTATATATCTCCCCAAGGTTATGACGCTCCTGTGATTTAAACCCAATTTTAAAAACGGTATTCTATTTCGTCGATTGATTGATTTATCGATATCAACCGATTGATGTCGATAATATTGCACCCAGCTCTATTCCACTACTGCGGCATTACTAATTTTACTAAAGACGATTGTATCAAATGGAAAGCATAATGCAGAGTAAAACAGAATTACAAGCTCAATGGCCAATAGCCAACACATTTGCCTCCCAGCAACCAGCAAAACTAATTATCTAATCTAACTATCTACATTGAATTGACTATGACTAATCAAATTTCGTGTAAAGTTGTTTGTCCGCGATAAACTCCTAAACTAATGAACCGATTCCAATGACGATATTTCGCTTGTCTTTAGACATAGAAACATGACATGTGCAGAAGGCTTGGAAGCAAGCTCTAGGGCGATGATAGCTCAGTGCTAGTGCAGGTAGAGTAGCTCAGGGCGAAGGTGCTTGAGGTTTTGGTGAAGGAAAACATCGTGAGGAAACCATAGCACGGTGGTAGGGTACTTTGTAGTACCCGACTGGCTGGCTATCACCCTCAAGTTGAAAACCTGTCGCCAAGCACCTATCGGTGTGTTCCGACAGCTGCACTTGAGAGCCAGTTCCCATCTAGGCTTTGTGTACTTACCAACTTCGGCGACATCATCACTTACCATGGTGAGATTGTGGTCACACAAGCTTATCCAGAATAGAAAATTGAGCTGACCCTGTTAACTATAGGTCAATTTCAGTAAAATCTATACTCTGTAAGAATAAGTGTGGAGTATGTACTGAATGGTAGAGTCCTGGCATACCTTGAAGCGAGCAACATCCTTGACCGCGTTTTTGTTGTGTTGCGTGACCACGGCCGACCAAAAACGGCTCAACAGATTTCAATGAAACTTGGCACACATGTAGATCATATCCTGGAATAAATTATAAAATTCTTTTTATGATAGAAAAAGATAGGATCCCTTGGGAACGCGAGTGAAACCGCGGCGCGGAAATCTGGTAGCTTATATTTTTATTTCTAAACGACTTCAAAAAAGAAGGAGTTTCTCAATTCGATCGTATATTATATGTTTTTTTTTAGATGTTGTTTTTAATTGAAACTGACTGCAAAGTCACGTAATCCGAGGGTTCCCCAGGTACTGTTTATTGTTAAATTTTGATAAAAAAATACTTAGGTAATGGTAATAATCATTACGCTCAAAATCGAATAACCCACATATATAATATCCATACCCGGAATTTACCATTGTCCGCCAACGAATCCAAAAAAGGTCATAATCAACAAAATGGTATTACAGTACTATCAGGGATCCCTTGGCAAATGACTTGCGTAAAACCATTGGAGGTGGTCCAAGTCATAAACAAAAAACATACTAACAAATATGAATTTTGGGATTCTTGCTATTCAATCACGCTGTAATACACTAGTACATGGGCGGTGGGATCACTTAAAATCAGGTGACACGAATGCTCTTTTGCCCCTTATCGTAATTTTAATAAAAAAATATGTGTATTAGGCATATTTGACATAGGATAGCTCATAATCTGGAATAAAACAAAGAATATATTTTAAAAAGCCAATAAATTATTTTATTAATCTTACGTTGTAGAAAATAATTTAATATCATCGAGCTTTTGATGCCAATCGCTCTTTGAATAATTAAGGGTGGTTTAATACTCAAAGCAATCGCTAGACCTATATCTAGATATATACATTGAGTATTTTCTTAACTTGTTCAAACGATATGTGGATGTAAGACAAAAAATTATCGAAAGAATTTATTTTATTTTTTATTTATTTATTTTCAAAAAGGTACATCAACAGCACACATATTAAAACAATCACAGAGCAATAATTATTTTACAGATTCTGATATGTGGGCCAATTATAGACGTACACAACATTGACAAAAACTTCAACATATAAAAGAAAAAACTACAAATAACAACATACTTAAACTAACATTTAATTACCAGTTTAAAGTATGCAAAGAAGTTGATCATGTTAGCAATCTCAAAAACCAAAGCAATTTAATTTAAAAAAATTAACTTTAATTTAATTTTTACAGAACTGACCTTTTTTGTATCTATAACTTTTTCATGTATTCAAACTTATTATTAACGATTTACTCTTGTGAATTGGACCAGAGTGTATAAGTCAGGCGACATCATTATCTGTCCAACACAAGCGAGAGATTAGGGTCTATTTCATTATATTTTTCCGAGGGATTTCTCCTACCTTCGAGGGGAGACTCTCACTACCTACCTACCTACCTTAAATGTTCCATCAATTTTGTTTTCCAGACGTCGTGTGATTCTTGAATATTATTATGTTTATGTCGTATCATAAATGAACAGCGAAATCTTGAAGTACACTGACACATACCCATTTGTAACTGATTTCAAAAACAAAATGAGATTGTATAAAAAAATAAATATAAATCTAGATTTTTTAGAGTATACAAAATGCTCATACTCAGCTTATTCGGTTAATTAAAATTCCAATTTGAAGGGCCGGTTGGCGTGGTTAGTTAACACACTACCTACCTATCACACCGCAGGTCGTGGGTTCGATTCCCATCCAGGACAGACATTTGTGTGCATGAACATGTCTTTTTGTCCTGTGTCTGGGTGTTATTATCTATTTAAGTATGTATTTAAAAGAAAAAAAAGTAACATAAAAGTATATCAGTTATCTGGCTCTGCTTAGTTTGGAATCAGATAGCCGTTAGTGAAAAAATGTCCAAGGATATTTAATAGGGATGAAGACTGACATGGAGTTTTGTATGAAATACTAACTTGTGACCTCATGTATCATCATCATCATTTCAGCTTATTAAGGTCCACTGCTGGACATAAACCTCTTCATGGTGCGCCATATCTCTCGGTTCTCAGCCTTCCGCATCCAGCCAGTTGCGAGATTCGACCCAAACATACTGATTCACTGTGAAATCTTATAATGAAAATAGATTTTCATGTTTTAATTATTAAATATAGCTGTTTCGCGCGGTTTCACCCGCGTTCCTGAGGGATCTTATCTTTTCCCGGGATAAAAAGTAGCCTATGTACTATTCCAGACTATAATCTATCTCTATGCCAAATTTCACCCAGATCCCTTCAGCCGTTCTGGCGTAAATGAGTAACAAACATACATCCATCCAAACTTTCACATTTATAATATTAGTAAGATGTTTTCGAAGTTTTTTAATAAAAGCAAATTGTTGTAATCATAAAAGGGAAAATTTTAAATTACCACATCTTTTTATTCGAACTTGAAACGAGTCTGCAAAATGCATTTGTCTATAAACACTTTTTTTATTTCTGCAAAGTGCGGACTGCGCTATCACACCTCGGTTTAATGTTTTGGAAATGGGGATGATTTTTATGTTAAATGGTTGGAAATAATAATTACCAACCGTTATTTTTAAATCTCTCTTCTCACTTTTTTTTTTATTTCTGCGGTTGACTTTTTTTTCATTCTGGATAATCTTGTGTTTGTCCTCAATCTCACCATGGTAAGTGATGATGTGGCCGAAGGTGGTAAGCACACAAAGCCTAGATGGGAACTGGCTCTCAAGTGCAGCTGTCGGAACACACCGATAGGTACTTGGCGCCAGATTTTCTACTTGAGGATGGTAGCCAGCCAGTCGGGTACTACAAAGTACCCTTACCACTGTGCAAACTTGACTTGAAGGCAAGTTACTACCGTCGCTTATGAAAATTTCTAGGATACCCAATGTTTTGTTGATTTTACAACGCCTCGATGACTAGAAGAAACTTTTTAATATACTATCGGGTTTGCACGTTAATTCACGTGTTTATCCATTGACGAGTCCGTCTTGTCGTGGTTACTACCTATCATGCCACAGACGTGGGTTTGATTCTTGCCCAGGACAGACATTTGTGTGCATAAACATGTCTGTTTGTCCTGAGTCTAGCTGTAATTATCTATTGAAGTATGTATTTAAAAAATGTTTGTATTATTTAGTATATGAGCTGTATATTCAGTTACTACAGAATAATCTTCCTAACAAGATCAGCGCTGGCGAACAGCTGGTATGGTATTATGCTGAGTTGGAGCCAATTTGTGACAATTAGTTAATGTTTTGTGCTATACTTATAGTTTTGATTTGTTTCATGTATTTTATTTTTTCCTGTGTAATTTTGTGTTATTGTAATGTCGCAAATAAATATTTTCTATTTTTCTAATAAAGAAAAACATCGGTTAAAAATATTTTAGACGATGATAGCTCAGTGGTAAGTGACGTCGAATACCGCGGCGAAGGTCGTGGGTTCGAATCCTACAATGAGCTTGAGCTTTCGGTGAAGGAAAACATCGTGAGGAAACCATAGCACGGTGGTAGGGTACTTTGTAGTACCCGACTGGCTGGCAACCACCCTCAAGTTGAAAATCTGTCGCCAAATACCTATCGGTGTGTTCCGACAGCTGCACTTGAGAGCCAGTTCCCATCTAGGCTTTGTGTGCTTACCATCTTCGGCCACATCATCACTTACCATGGTGAGATTGTGGTCAAACACAAACCTATCGAGAATAAAAAAAAAAATATATTTACGTATTCAAATATTACCTTCAGTTTTAGTGACTACCCTAAAACAAATACAGTTTACAAAAAGTGCACCTCAAAATATCTCAAAAACAATAGAAAATATCCCATAAACTCAAACAATGTAGTAGAAAGTTTCGCCTGGATTTATGTCTAGACTTTATCATTGAGTTACGTCCCGTCGCCGCTTGGGATCCACTTCCTAAAATGCTTACTATAAATTACACGGGTGACGTCTAAATCTAGGTTACGTCTAGATATGTCTATCTATCTAGGTTGTACTAACTAACTATTATACGCTGAAACACTGGATATATATTTCATACTTAGTCGTATGGCTGTCATACATTCGTAAGAATTCATGCCACAGATCATTGCTTTGATTCCTATCTAAAATCTAATATTTTAAAAAGGAAAGATTTGATTGGTGTTTGCATTGAATAGGCTCTGAAACTACTGGACCGATTTGAAAAATTATTTCACCATTAGAAAGCTACATTATCCCTGATGAACATAGGCTATATTTTGTCCCGGGAAACGATAACATCCCACGGGAACGCGGGTGAATCCGTGGGGAACAGCTAGTGCAATATAAATTTATGTGAATTAATATTCCCTTGTGTCTTAGTCTGGGTGCAATTATTGATTTATCTATGTGGATATTTTTTCAAATTTGCCTTTACAAGCACAATACAGAAATATTCTTATTTTAATGCTCGGTTCGGAAGGTTGTTTTTGCTGAGAAGAGCCGGCCATAGACTCAGCAATTACTCTTTTCAAAAGCAACATAGAGGTAATATCTATTTGTATTATACTATATAATAATTTATTTAGTGTCACTAACATTAAACGAGTACATTTACAATAAAATGCATAGCTTTAATTATAATTTTTTTTAGTCAAAATTTTGACTAAAACCGCTGCTTCATAAACTTCAAAACACTAAAAAGCTTCGAATCACTGAAAGCTCAATACTCAAACTCGTGAGCTTTGGTACACAAACGAAGCTTTCTGAAGCTAGTTTCAAATTCATATATTGGCACAAAGCTTTCATAGACACACGTCAGTGTACAAAGGAAAGCTTTACGTAAGAAATGTGTACTTTATTCCATATTTTGTTGAAAATTCAAGAATACGTTGGATTTTTAAAACTTTTGCTTGGTAACGTCGCACACTTAGTATATAAATGGTTTGTTTTTGAGAATCTGTTGTAACCTAGATCTAGACGAATTATAGATTTATTCCATACTAGTTTTCCGCCCCGCGGTTTCGCTCGCGATCCCGAGGGATCTCTTTAAGGGATAAAAATCTCATCATCACTTACCATGATGAGATTGCGGTCAAAGCTTATTTAAAAAGTACGTTACAGATAATAATTTACTTTACCAAATTAATTTCACATAGAAATGATACATTTACAGAGTTTCTTGCCGAATCTTCTCAAATGAAAACTGACTTCTAAATTGGTGGAAAATTATATAGTTTCGACGTTTATAAGTGTCATCCAAAGGCATGAATTAAATAAATGGATTTGATTTTGGGTTCGAATAGTTCACTGTGATAGGTTACGAGTATAAGCGCTCCAAAAGCGGGAGGCTTAAAAATGGCTTATTAGCCTACTTTGACATGTGTTGCGTCGCCGCCATCAACGAACGAAATGCACTTTTGTACCGAGTGATGACAGCAATGACAGTAACCTCCAACGATTCGCTGCTACTAATTATATTGTAAATATTTATAACTGAAATATAATTATTTTATTTACAACAATTGTACAAAATATACAAACAAATGTGCAACTATAATATATAAAAACCTTCTTCGAGGCTGCCGCTGCTGCCGATCGGCAAGGTTCCCAGAAGGCTGGCAGCGTTTCCTCTTTGGATGGCCAAGCTGATGCGTTGGCGGAAAAAGCTCCCCGCCCGCCGGTCACCCGAGGCCTCGATTAATTTTTTACATAAAATATTTGCGAAACGACGAGCTTCAGACCCCCACGGACCCATGGTCTCAACCGCAAAAGGCATAAATTGATAATTTGTATAGGGTCTTATTGGCATCGGAATGTCACGGGGGTTGAGACTGAAAACCAGTGCTGCGACAGAATACATTTCTGACGCAGCAAAATGCTGAGATGTCAACCTCATTTGTCGAAAATGCGGCGTACAGTTTCCTGAAACTTTTTGTTTTGTTTTTAATTTTCTTTCTTTTAATTTGTTTTTATAATATATTTAGCTTATAGGTCTTATATTATGTGTTATTATTAAGTATATTGTCATATTTTACTGTTTATTTGGTATGTAAGTACGTCGTAATTTTTGATAAGTAAATGTTTTCTTGCTTTCTTTCTTTCTTTCAACACCGCTTCGTGTGTGGACTTGTTTAAACATGTTCATGCTCGTACTGCTCTCGTCGTACGCGCCGATTACGATACGCTTACGCTACGACGCCGTGTGCGAAAGGGGTAAGTTATTTATGTTTTTTTTTTATTCTGCATAGGCTTGTGTTTGACCACAATCTCACCATGGTAAATGATGATGTGGCCGAAGATGGTAAGCACACAAAGCCTAGATGGCAACTAACTCTCAAGTGCAGCTGTCGGAACATACCGATAGGTGTTTGGCGACAGATTTTCAACTTGAGGGTGGTAGCCAGCCAGTCGGGTACTACAAAGTGCCCTACCACCGTGCTATGGTTTCCTCACGATGTTTTCCTTCACCGAAAGCTCAAGCTCATTGTAGGATTCGAACCCACGACCTTCGCCGCGGTATTCGACGTCACTTACCACTGAGCTATCATCGCCTCGATGATATATGTGAGTGCCATTTCTCTGTCACTTTCTAAGGTTGAATGTTGTGTAGGTAACCTATCTACGCTTTTTTACTATTTATATCATTGATACTTACCGTCAATATAATGCGATGGAAATTTAAGCTTTTCCAAGTTGATTTCCATTTTCCACGCGGGAGGAATGTGTGTCGTGCGGTAACGTTTCCGACCACTGAAATTAATGGATTATTTATCACGATAATAAAACATTAATTAAATTCAATATGTTATTAATACGTTGTCAGGCGAAAGTTTATTATTTAATAATAGGCGAATGGTACGGGCTATTCTGGACTAAAAGTATTAATTTATGTAAATGAGTCGCTCACTTCCCTTTAACACGGCGATGGCGTCATATTTGTATGGTATTTATTTATTACGTAATCAGTGATAATATAATATTCATTTACTTATATTTGGAATTGGTTTTGAGTGAAAATAGTAAATGCTGATATTATCGCCGGCTCTTCTCAGCAAAAGCATTAATCAATAAAATTATTTCAATAAATGTTATTAAAGATGAAACTTGGCACACAAATACATTATATCCTGGAATAAAAGAAAGGATATTTTGAATGAATGAATGAAATATACTTTATTGTACACAAGACAGTTTGTACATCAAATAAATAAAGTGAGTGTAATATGAGCGATCTCTTATGCTTCCAGGCAATCTTTGGGTGACAGGTTTTTTTTTTTTATGTCAATAGGTTGACAAACAGGCAGACGGTCCACCTGATGGTAAGTGGTCACCGCCGCCTATGGACATTTGCAATACCAGGGTGATTGCCGATGTGTTGCCGACCTTGAAGAGCTCTCTTATGCCCTTTTTGAAGATCCCCATATCATAATATATTAAAAAAGTGGCAGGTGTAGCATCTGTAGGTATATACGTTCTACGTAGACTACTTAAACTTCTTCTTCTTCTTGCCCTTATCCCACGATAGGTGTGGTCGGTACAAGATGTTTTCCTCTTCCACTCCGCTCTATCACTAGTCGTCTCAATACTCACACCTTTCATATGCATATCATTCTTCATGCAGTCCATCCATACCTTCTTGAGCACTGATTATTCCAAACTCAAAACTTTAATCAAATTGACTCTACCACTGGTTCCGAATAAACTTAAACTGAGAAGACTCCGGCAAGATGCACCTTTTTTATCTGTAATAGTTATTTTTTTATTATGGATAAGCTTGTGTTTGACCACAATCTCATAATGGTAAGTGATGATGTGGCCGAAAGTGGTAAGCACACAAAGCCTAGATGGTAACTGGCTCTCAAGTGCAACTGTCGGAACACACCAATAGGTGCTTGACGACAGATTTTCAACTTGAGGGTGGTAGCCAGCCACGGGAGTCGGGTACTACAAAGCACCCTACCACCGTGCTATGGTTTCCTCACGATCTTTTCCTTCACCGAAAGCTCAAACTCAAAGTAGGATTCGAACCCACGACCTCCGCCGCGGTATCCAACGTCACTACCACTGAGCTATCATCGCCAACAGATGATATCATTTATATGGTCTATATTTAAAAAAAACATGTGCAACTGATTGAGCAACGAACAGGCTCACAAACTTTCATATATCTAACATTATTATAGTTAGGTTTGAGTCTCGATATCTGGTGAAGTTACAAACTAATGTAAATCAGTACCCTCTCAAGTAAGGGATGGGCTTTAATATTACATCCATTAATTCTATTAGAGTAAACTGTACGTTGCGGTGCCAAAGCAAACCATAGTTAATGTATTCATTTACACCGAACCATAATTTAAAGTTGCGATCGATTAAACTATTTAATGCTTTTTTTGGCATACCAGCTTGATAATTTTTATTTTATATTATATTTGTGTGAAGACTTTGTGCTCTTAATTAATTATTATTTTTCTACATTCTGTATTTGGACGGTTTTTTTGTTTTTTTTTGTGACTTCTTTACGATTTGTTTGTTCTAGGGAAATCTGTTATTAGCCTTACTATATTATGTTAATAGTTTTAATTATTAGATCTGTGAAACGCCGTTGATTTTCCAATTAAATAAATAAATAAATAAATAATACAGACTAAAAATAATAATATTAAACTAAAAGATAAAAACAAAATAATACGATTATCAATAATAAAAAAAAAATGTACTAGCTGTCCTCCGAGGTTTTATCGGTTGGATCTTATTTTTTCCCGGGATAAAAAGTAGCCTATGTGCTATTCCAGACTATAATCTATCTCCATGCCAAATTTCATCCAGATCCATTCAGCCGTTCTGGCGTAAATGAGTAACAAACATACATCCATCCAAACATTCACATTTATAATATTAGTAAGATACTATATCTCGCAGCCAACTAGAGGCGTTGATAACTCAGAGGTAGTGACATCGGCTACCGCGGCGAAGGTCGTGGGCTCCAATTCTACAATGAGCTTTCTGTGAAGGAAAACATCGCGAGGAAACTATAGCACGGTGCTAAGGTACTTTGTAGTACCCGACTAGCTGGTTACCACCCTCAAGTTGAAAATCTGTCGCCAAGCACCTGTTAGTATTTTGAGAGCCAGATGCTTTTAAGGCATTAAAATAAGGTGTACAACACATTGGAAATTTTCCTGGTATTGCTAATGTCTATAGCGGACGATGTTCACTTACCATCAGATAACCCGCCTGCCACCACTAGTGGTATATGTAAAAACAACTCTATACCGATATTCATAAAAAAATGGTTCAGCGGTTTAAGTGTGAAAGACGGACAGACTCTCGCATTCTTAAAATTAGTATGGATGTGGAATTTCCTACGGAGACGGCAATTTCAAAGTGTTTTGTTATCAGCAACACGGCTATATTTAAATTCGTAGCCAGGTTTAGCTAGTAGTTAATATTCTTTGCCACTGCCACTGCCTTATTCGTGTATTACACTTCGGTGTGTAAGCCATCCTAGGTAACCGGGGCAGGCTAAGCAAACCAGCTTATCGCTCGCGTGACAGCCCTGGATTTATATGCAAACTTTATCTTTTCCGCCATGTAGTTCGTTTGAGACTGTTGCAACTATGACGCTAGCTTTGGCCGTCGCGATGTTTGAAATTGTTATTGCATTTCTTCTTCTTTGTCCTCGCCTTATCCCGTTACACGGGGTCGGCTTTCCTGATCCTGAGGCGCCATCTATTCCGCTGTTTAGCATCGTCGACTGACAGGCACCATTCCTTCATGTCCTTCTGGTCTTTCGTCATCCACGTGGTCTGTGGCCTGCCCCTCCCTCTCTTCTGTGTAGCCATGGAAAGGCACTTTTTAACTATATGGTCATCGGTCGCAACACATGCCCAAACCATCTCAGTCTGGCCTCGGTAAGTTTCTCAGTAATGGGTGCAACTTTGAAACTCCCCCGTATGTGTTATTGCATTTTTTTATTATTCTGGATAAGCTTGTGTTTGACCACAATCTCACCATGGTAAGTGATGATGTGGCCGAAGGTGGTAAGCACACAAAGCCTAGATGGGAACTGGCTCTCAAGTGCAGCTGTCGGAACACACCGATAGGTGCTTGGCGACAGATTTTCAACTTGAGGGTGGTAGCCAGCCAGTCGGGTACTACAAAGTACCCTACCACCGTGCTATGGTTTCCTCACGATGTTTTCCTTCACCGAAAGCTCAAGCTCATTGTAGGATTCGAACCCACGACCTTCGCCGCGGTATTCGACGTCACTTACCACTGAGCTATCATCGTCTCAATTTGAAGAGGTAAAAATGATATAATCTAGTTATAATGAAAGAAAAGAAAGAGATAAAGCCACGCGGTTTCCACGTTCCCAAGGTTACTTATATTTTCCTGGAACAGAAAGTATCTTATGTCCTTCTCCAAGGTTTCATCTATCTCTATACCAAATTTCTTCTAAATCTTTAAGCGTTAAGAGGTAACAGACAGACAGACACACTTTTGCATTTATTATTATAATATTAAGTATATAGACTTGTTTACCGCCCCGCGGTTTCACCCGCGTTCCCGAGGGATCTTATTTTTTTCCGAGATAAAAAGTGTCACATGTCCTTCTCCAAGGTTTCATCTATCTCTATACTAAATTTTATCTAAATCAGCTCAGCGGTTTAAGCGTGAAGAGGTAACAGACAGACAGATAGACTTTCATATTTATAATATTAGTATGGATTAGTACGGAAGTAGGATGGAAGTATAGATTTTGAGTTTAAGTTTGAATTTATGCACCAGTAACAAATCTGTTCAGCGATATGGAACTGAGTTTTTTTTTATGTCACAAGTGACAACGAGTCAGGCGGGTCACCTGATGGTAAGTGACAACCGTCGCCTATAGACATTGGCAATACCAGGGGATTGCTAATGTGTTGTACACCTTATTACAATGCCTTAAAAGCGAACTGGCTCTCAAGTGCAATTGCCGGAACATACCAACAGATGCTTGGCGACAGATTTTCAACTTGAGGGTGGTAGCCAGCCAGTCGAGTACTACAAAGTACCCTTCGAACCCACGACCTTCGCCGCGGTATCCGACGTCACTTACCACTGAGCTATCATCGCCTTAAAGTAGAGTAACAAATATAAACACAAACTAACCGATGCTTGAGTCAAATATATTCACACTAAGAGCTTCAAGATAATCTCAACAATCTAAAACATATTCATTAATACTACTAGAAAATTTATTAAAGTTTAGCTCAGCTTTATTCACGATATGATAGGCTAGCAGCTTAGCTACGTCATAATAGTTCTACTGAAATGGTATTAAAAGTACTAAGCGCATGAAATATGTTTTTGTTATAATAGGCAATTTATTTCTAGGAGTCAGTAAGCTGTAATATACACAGATGTTAAATCTACAAGAAATGACTGGAAGAGATATATTTTTGAAGTGAAAACTTCTTTAGCGGCGTTGTGCACTTTTTTGGGATGGCTAAAAATTTTAAACTCGCGTCAGGACACGTGACCTGATTGATAATTCGTAAGACGGAGGGAGAGTAGACCGCCGGCGCGGCGTAGGAGAGGGAGTGATATCCCCCTCTCTTTCTTACCGCGCCGGCGGTCTAATGTAATATAAATTGTCATGTTTGTGTACGATAGCGCAATAAATGAATATTGCATTATACCACATAAATTATGATAGTACGGATAAATAAAGCAATTCGTGCGAAATCATTCCAAAATATTCAAAAATGCACATCGTTAATATTCAAGTTTTCACTTCTGGCGGCACTCCCGGAGTGCAACCCGTTGTTTTTTTTTTATAAACTAATAATATAGTAAAGTTTGTAAGTTTGGATATAGGAAGTATTCATTGAAACTAAAGATCAGAATTTGAAATTTCCTTCACTAAAATACTAGGCTAGTTGTTATTCCTGAGTGCTAAGCTAGTTAAGGTAGTATAAGGTCAGTGACTCTTCCAGGATGTATCCCCTATTTCTATGTCTTTATAGCATAACGCTGACTGGTAGTAATGTAATATTACTCTCGCCCAATGTTCACGTCGCGTTGTCAGCTCTCAAAGCTCTTCAGAATTGAGTTACTTACACTTAAATAACTTATTTGAAGTGTTATATTAATAACTAGTTTTTGTATACAGTTTCAAATTGTTTTTTGATGTGTAATACCTTTCCTCTCGTTTTATGCAATTTGTGGAAGTGATCTCTAGTATATAGTGTATTATCTATGGGAAGTGATATGAAAGAAGACAGATAGGGAATTTTTCTCTATTGTAGTGCAGGCAAAGGGTTTTAGCCCATACAGCCTCAAACTCAAAAGAGGTTGGTACATATATTACCAACCAAGGCTCGCTCGTTTTTTTTTCATTGGACAGCTATTATTTATATCAAATCTATTTAATTTTGTCTTTTCATATTTGCCAGAGTAATCCCACTAATATTATAAATGTTAAAGTGTGTGTTTGGATGTTTGTTCCTCAATCAGGCAAAAACAGCTGAAAAGATTTTGATGAAACTTGGCACACAGGTAGATCCTGGAATAAAATAAAGGAGAATTTATATCCCGGAAAAAGATCCATCGGGAACGCGGGTGAAACCACGGGGCGCAAAACTGGTACTACCTAATATACAACATTTTTTAACTACATACATAGCAGTCTAGGCATTTAAACAGACTTTGAGTGGAGTATTGCCAATGAGTTGCCGATCTTTTAACAGAGCCTAGAAGCTTGGCTTTCAAGCGCAACTTGAAGGTGGAAGTGAGTCAGGAGAGAACCTACTACCCCTACCATTGTATTATGGTTTCCTCACTATATTTTCCTTCACATTGCAGAAAACTCAATTTTTCGTCGCGCTAATATACTATTGAACAATCGTTACAGCTCTTCGGAGTCCACTTTATAACTGGTGGGTTCCAGCAGTTGAACTTGAGAGCCGACTGACAAATGCATTGTAAAAGTTTGGCCAAATATTGGCAGCCCCAGTAGTCACTTACCATCAGGGGACCTACTTGCCAGCTTGTCTTAACTAATACTATAAAGAGATGATTTTTTTGTATGTAATGGAGAACATGAGTGAAACCGGGTAAAAATCTAGTCAGATAAAACTTTTTTTTTTCATATTAACTTACTTTCCACATACAAATTGAAGTTTTAATATTAAAACAAACTTATTAAATAGGCAGGTGAATATAAAAGTATGTACCTAACGTTACAAAAAGCACCCTGGAGCGAGTGGAGTTGCAATAAAACCATGGACAGTGGCAACTTGGTCGTGTTACCCAAGTTGGGGATTTAACGCTTGCTGCCACACTAGAGGTTCAAGAGATAGGAGGTAGCGGTTAAAAATATATAAATTGAGAAAAATTTGCTTGAGTTTTCAGTGAAGGAAAATATCGTGATGAAACCATAACACGGTGGAAGGGTACTCTGTAGTACCCAACTGGCTGGCTACTACACTCAAGTTGAAAATCTATCGCCATTCATCTATCGGTGTGTTCAAACTCTAACTCAAAAATATCTTTATTAAATAAACAATAGCAGCAATTACTCTTTTTTTAAAAAGCAACTTAAACCTATTACGATAGCTGCACTTGAGAGCCAGTTCCCATCTAAGCTTTGTCTGCTTACCAACTTCGGCCACATCATCACTTACCATAGTGAGATTGCGGTCAAACACAAGCTTATCCTAAAGTAAAGAAATACTCACATGCCTGGTTGTATATAAAAAAATAGTGTAGTTGAAATTCAGCTTAGCCCCTAGGCAGGTACTTATGAAGGTAAAGCTACAGAAGTTATAAGACGTCACTACAAGCATACACATATTTATCCTGAGTGGGAACCAAACCTCCACGCCAACCAAAATATCATCAAAATAACAAATTATTATTCTACCCGCATATTTCTCATGACTTGCGCCACTCGCTCTGTTCTACTTTTCAGAGAGATCTTCTACCGATGACAACGTTCTACGAGAGTTGGGCGACTAGGCAACATTTTCAACGTTATATCACCTCTATATATAGCTACCAATAGCGACTATATGTACAGCTGTAACACGTGAAAATAAGGGACGAGTCTCACAGAGTGAGAGTATAAATTATATTTTTCACGGCCTATGCTATGTATAGAGCTTAAGAATTATTTTGCAAATAACAAATACATATTTATATATTAAAATTGTGCAATATATTTTTTTAAATAAAGACTATGAGTAATTGTCACATGAAATAATAATTACATATGAATAAAACAAACCGGCCAAGTGCGTGTCGGTATCGCGCACGAAGGGTTCCGTAAAAAAGGCAAAAAAATCACGTTTGTTGTATGGGAGCCCCCCTTTAATATTTATTTTAATTTTATTATTTATTATTAAAGTAAAAATACTACTGAGTATTTTGTGAATATTTCAAGTCCCTACGTGTTGCCATTATTGATATCGAGCAAAAAAAGGGAAAAATTGCGTTTGTTGTATGGGAGCCCCCCTTAAATATTTATTTTATTTTGTTTTTAGTATTTGTTGTTATAGCGGCAACAGAAATACATAATTTGTGAAAATTTCAACTGTCTAGCTATCGCGGTTCTTGAGATACAGCCTGGTAACAGACAGACGGACGGACAGACGGACAGACGGACAGACGGACAGACGGACAGACGGACAGACGGACAGACGGACAGACGGACAGACGGACAGACGGACAGACGGACAGACGGACAGACGGACAGACGGACAGACGGACAGACGGACAGACGGACAGACGGACAGACGGACAGACGGACAGACGGACAGACGGACAGACGGACAGACGGACAGACGGACAGACGGACAGACGGACAGACGGACAGACGGACAGACGGACAGACGGACAGACGGACAGACGGACAGACGGACAGACGGACAGACGGACAGACGGACAGACGGACAGACGGACAGACGGACAGACGGACAGACGGACAGACGGACAGACGGACAGACGGACAGACGGACAGACGGACAGACGGACAGACGGACAGACGGACAGACGGACAGACGGACAGACGGACAGACGGACAGACGGACAGACGGACAGACGGACAGACGGACAGACGGACAGACGGACAGACGGACAGACGGACAGACGGACAGACGGACAGACGGACAGACGGACAGACGGACAGACGGACAGACGGACAGACGGACAGACGGACAGACGGACAGACGGACAGACGGACAGACGGACAGACGGACAGACGGACAGACGGACAGACGGACAGACGGACAGACGGACAGACGGACAGACGGACAGACAGCTTCGTCTTAGTAACGTCTTAGTAATAGGGTTCCGTTTATACCCTTTGGGTACGGAACCCTAAAAAATGGTTTTCTCAGTCTCTACTTGTCCAAACTAATTGTTAATATTTTTTACCATGAATATAGTATCTCAATATGGTAAGTGATGTGGCTGAAAGTGGTAAGCACACAAAGCCTAGGAGGTAACTGGCTCTCAAGTGCCACTGCCGGAATAATATAATATCAATAAGTAGGTACTTGGCGACCGACTATTAACTTAAGCCAATCAAAAAAAGACTTTAGACAAAGGAGCACTAAGCTATTTTCGCCATAACTATAATGTTATAAGAAGCTATACGACTCGTTTTTAATTTATTGCCAGTGGAGCATGTCCCTATAGCTACGACACTGCTACGAGCGTAGCACCGTAGCACACTGAATAAAGTTTGCTACGATAAAAACAAGTGCTACGGTATGGTTTTACTACGAGATTTTATTCGTTTGTAATTGAACATTGGATGGTGGCGACAAAAGAATATGGATTGAATATTACTAAACGAAATATTTAAGTTAAGCTTTTTTTTTATAATTCTAGATAAGCTTGTGTTTGACTACAATCTCACCAAGATAGTTGAAGATTTGGCCGAAGGTGGTAAGCAAACAAAGCCTAGATAGAACACACCAATAGGTGCTTGGCGACAGATTTTCAACTTGAGGGGTACTACAAAGTACCCTACCACCGAGCTATGGTTTCCTCATGATGTTTTCCTTCACCGAAAGCTCAATCCTACAATGAGTGTAGGATTAAAACCTACGACCTTCGCCGCGGTATTCGACGTCACTACCACTGAGCTATCATTGCCTTACAACATAAAGCTACTTTCAAACAAAGCTACTTTAATTAAGTAGGTAAGCAATGATCACAATATAATTTTATCATTTATAAAAATACACAGTTTTTACTAATATGTTTCAGGTTTCTACATAATGAGTCAACGCTGATGTCAGTTAAAATAAACCTAAAGCCAACGTGTTATAATTGAATTTTAATCAAGCGAAACTACCGCAGAATTGTATTAAAATGAATACATATTCATGGATTGTAAGTCGGTTAATCTTTTGAATTGACATCGTTTTGAATGATGAAATATTCATCAACTATTCAAAGGTGAAGGGAATTTTTCCTAGAGTGATGGATGTAGGTAGAAATGCAATGTAGGCAGAGTCCACGTCCTGCAACACGCTAAAAGTTATGTGCGTCAGCCAATCGTGGGGCTGCATTTAATGTGTGCTAAATGTATTAGTGTGCGTGTCGATAATTGCATGCACAGTTAGTTGTAAAAAATAACAAGGTAAGTAGTCAAGCCAGGGCAAATGAAAGGAGTAATATGATGTCATTAGGTTATGGTTAGTAAAATACACTGCCTGTCACGCTATAGATAGTGGGTTCGATTCCCACCTGTGACAGTCATTTTTGTGCAGACATAAGTACCTATGTATGTTATAGTGTATGTAAATTATCAGTTATTTGGTTTTCATAGTACAAGCTCTGCTTAGTTAGCGATAATAAAAAATAAAACACTGTATATGACATTGAAAAGTTAGTTAGAAACACATTGAAAATAAGATCAAGATTGAGTTATTCAAGTAAATATCTTGGCACATTCATCCCACCATCAGATGGCTGATACCGTTTCAATGTTATATACAGTATTTTATTTTAGCTAAACTTTCGTTTCTTTTATAAGGAATTAACAATAGGAAAATTTAGTGTCGAGTCAGACTATAGTGTTAAGCTTTCACTCACGATACATTAAGACACAAGCCTGTTTAGCCAGAAGGCGGGTCAGCTGATGGTAAGTTACCAGGTTTTTCAATTGACGAGTGGCTACTAGTCAAGCACTACAAAGTACACCTTCTATCTTCTATATAATTTATATAAAATTCTCGTGTCTCAGTTTTAGTTACCGTACTCCTCCGAAACATGCAAGCAAAATTGAACGACTTACGTCAGGAAGCGGCAGGAACGGGGCTGAAAATAAACATCAGGAAGACCCAAGAGTTGAGAACTGGTGTGAAGAATGCTTTCAATTCAATTCAATTTATTTATTGCATGACTGTACACAAACACAATTATATAAATAGTTAAGAGGTAGGTACATCAACCCTGATAGGGTGTCGCAATTTATCCATCAAAATGAGTTAGCTATATTTATGTTAGTATTTTAGTAGTTTTACATTATTATTTTATATTAATTCTATTGGTTAGTTTGGTTATTTTAATAGTTAATCATTATTCTATTGAGTACTAATACATATAATTTTAATTAAATAAATTGACATTTCCTATAGAATTTCATATATTTGTGACATGTATTTAACACATGGGTGCGCGTGACCGTGAGATGACACTATAGTATTTTATCATTTATAAATTCTTCAATTGTGTAATAGCATTTTTTTGTAAGGAAATCTTTTGATTTGTTTTTGAATGTAAGTTCTTTTTCTTCATTTCTAAGACTAATGGGGATTTGGTTATAAATCTTTATTGATCTATAGTATGGGCTATTTTTAAACATTGTAATCTTAGGTTCCGGTAGTGCTAGTTGATTTTTGCGGCGAACGTTCTGTACTGATTCAAATATTGTTAAATTTTTCCTAACAAATAAGCTTATTTCCAATATGTAGATGGATGGCAGGGTAAGCATTTTTCCTCTTACAAAGTGTTGTTTACAACTCTCAGTTTGCCGTATATTTTCTATAATGCGTATGCACTTTTTTTGCATTACGAAAATGTCGTGGGCGTCGGTACTATGGCCCCACAAGATGATGCCGTATCGCAGCCAGGAGTAGGCATAAGCGTAGTAAGCAGACAGTGCGCATTGTTTGTTTGTATTCCTCTTAAGTACGGTTAGTGCATAAAGAAATCGCGATAATTTAGATTTTAAATTTGAGATGTGGTTTTTCCAGTTTATGTAAGTGTCTATATTTATTCCCAATATGTTGTTGCTTCGCCGATGTTGATTGGCACGCGTCCACAAATTTAGCTACCTCGGGAGCGTCGTGTCAGAAACTGGAGGTAGTGAAGAGGACATCGCTTCAAGGATCGCCAAAGCCCGAGCAACCTTCGCACAGCTGAGACCTGTTTGGCAGTCGCAGAAACTGACCCGAAGGATTAAAATTTTCGGGTCAAACGTCAAGTCCGTGCTGCTCTACGGGTGCGAAACGTGGAAGGTTACAAAAGAAATCTCACGCCAAATCCAAGTCTTTGTCAACCGCTGTCTTCGTCGCATACTCGGAATTTACTGGCCCGAGACCATCTCTAACGTGGATCTGCTAGAGAAATGCCACGAGAGCCCGATCGACCACCAGGTCAAGCGTCGCAAGTGGAGTTGGATTGGCCACACGCTCCGAAGGGATTCTGATCACATACCCAAGCAAGCGTTGGATTGGAATCCACAAGGCAAAAGAAAGCGTGGCCGTCCCCGTCAAACCTGGCGACGCACCGTGTTGGCAGAAGCGACGAGCATCGGAATGACGTGGAGTGAGGTGAAGCGAGAAGCTCAAGACCGATCGCGATGGAGGACTACTGTGGACGCCCTCTGCCCCATCCAGGGGACATAGGACATTAAGTCAAGTAAGTCACTCCTACGAAACGGCTTGACCGATTTTGATGAAACTTTATATCTGTATTTAGTAGGTCTGAGAATAGGTTGTTATTTATTTTTCACTAGCTGTCGCCCGCGGTTTCACCCGCGTTCGCGTAGGGTCCGCGTTCCCGCGAGCTCTAGCGGTATAAAAATAGATAACAACCTATTCTCAGACCTATTGAATATATTTTATATGTATAAAATTTCATCAAAATCGGTCCAGCCGTTTCGGAGGAGTACGGTAACAAAGGAATGATTTGGATGAAATTTTGTGTAGGTATTTCAATGGGTTCCTCGATGATTTGAAAACAAAATTGGACCCGGTAGGTGGCGCTGGGATCGGGTTCTAAGTTTTGTTTTTATTTTAGAGCAGAACAACGTCTGCCGGGTCCGCTAGTTAACAATATATTCCAACATTATTTAAGAGCCAGATTCCTTCTTAGCTTGGTTCAGTCATATTTAGCACGATAGTGTAAATCAACACTTATCTTGGTATGGTTAAAGTAGTTTTGACAATAGCATGGCATGGCTGAATGCTTTTGGCCTGAAACTTTCAGTTGTTTCGAGCTATTGTTTTCTAACATTACATTTATCATTGCGTATACAGGGTGTCCGGTAAATAGTACGACGAACTTAAGGGGGGGATAGATGGGCGGGTCACCTACCAACACATGCAAAAATCTGCTCAATAAAAAGGTTGTTAAAAATTTTGAGATATTTCGATATTTTTGATTTTTAGATATTTAATATCTCGATATGGTGACAATTTTACTGAGGTCATTGTTTGTATATTTGGTAGATGACCCGCCAACTTATCTCCCCCTTAAGTTTGTCATACTACTTAACGAACACCCTGTATACTTAGCTTTTTTAGTAATTTTATATTCAACATAATCTTGATTACTAACCCAGAAGGCCTCCAAACAAATACTTCTATCAGTCATTAGCGATTCCAATTAGTAATTAAATTTTCAATAGCTCGTGTGAGAAGGGCCTTAGGACATGTGAACTACGTATATTGCTGACTTTACCTAAACTAGACTAATTACAACGATAACTATTTCGAGCCAAAGTCACGTTCGAAATGACTTTCAGAATGCCCAAACTTTAAACTGAACTCCATGGAACCTTATTGAACTTCAACTCTAACACCATTGCATTAAATGCCTAAATAGATTAAAACAAGATCAAAGAAGACCAAAGCTACCGTAGAGCCTCAATTGTGGGCTTACCAGACCCTTTCGGCTTATTGTAGGGATTATTTTTAATAAAGGACAATAGGGCAAGTCTGTCGGAGATTTTAAACTTTGTGAAGATGAAATGGTGTACCTAAGTTGATTTAATTTCTTTTGGCGGTAGGTCCTTTTTTAATTCATAAATATTAATAACTAGTTGTCACCCACGGTTTCACTCACGTTCCCGAGGCAACCTTTTAGGGGATGCATTTCAAAAATTATTTCTTTGATACCTATAAGGAATCTATCTTCTGAATTCCAAGTTTGTAGCATTCATACTTTCTGACATATCGTGATTAATTAGTATGTACTTCGCGTTTATACAGGTTCTCCGGTAAGGAAACCATAGCACGGTGGTAGGGTACTTTGTAGTACCCGACTGGCTGGCTACCACCCTCAAGTTGAAAATCTGTCGCCAAGCACCTATCGGTGTGTTCCGACAGCTGCACTTGAGAGCCAGTTCCCATCTAGGCTTTGTGTGCTTACCACCTTCGGCCACATCATCACTTACCATGGTGAGATTGTGGTAAAACACAAGATTATCCAGAATAAAAAAAATAAAGTAGTACGACAAACATGAGGGAGAAATAAGTGGGGTACGCACCAAATATACAAAAATGACCTTAAAATCATGTCACTATTTTGTAGATGTAGATATTTAACATATAAATTTTTTAAATCAATACTTAAACATCTCGAAAATGTTGACCTTTTTACTGAGGTTATTTTTGTATATTTGGTAAGAGACCCTATCTATCTCTCCCTTAAGTTTGCCGGACATTCTGTATAACAGATATAACTATGTAGAAAAAAAAAATTATCGAGGCCTCGGGTGACCGGCGGGCGGGGAGCTTTTTCCGCCAACGCATCAGCTTCGACATCCAAAAAGGAAACGCTGCCAGCCTGCTGGGAACCTTGCCGATCGGCAGCAGCGGCAGCCTCGAAGAAGTTTTTTATATATTACAGTTGTACATTTGTTTGTATATTTTGTACATTTGTACTATGTAGAATAAAATTAAGTAGGTACCTACCTATGAATAAACAATGTACAAAGCACACATTTGTGATGTCGGAGTTTACGAAGTAGATGTAGTTACAGCTTTAACGAATGGGTTCTCAGTTGTTTTTAAATTTATTTCAGCGCTCAAGTTTGTCAGCTAACTACTGAACTTGAGTTGAGGATGGTGCCTGTTATCTATTCTGTTTTATCTACACATATCGTAGCGTTCCAATTATGAATTCAAATTTAGAATCATGGTGACTAAGAAACCTAAGAAATTGTCGATAAAAATGCTATAATCTGTATACCTATGTATAAAATCGATGTTTTTATGTTCCCTTATGGACTCAAACGGCTGGAGCGGTTTTGGTGAAACTTGGGTGGGTTCTAAGTACGCCCGGGAAGGATTTTGGCATTTGTGGCTCAAAAAAACGTTTTTCATTTGCTTTCCAACCGTCCGATTTTTATTTGATATCACTGTTTCTGTGATAGTGGAAAAATCGATATTACTCATTATTTTCGAATACGAGTTCCGTCGCTGAAATATCTCAGATTATCTATCTGAAAAAAAAGACAACTTATAAACAGTACTGATCGAATTATTTCTGCATCGATCCGAAGAGAACTTAAAAATATAAGCTTATTTTACTCAACTAGAAAACTATTTTACCTCTCACATCGTCTTTGATAAACATTCCGCTTTTATATAAAATGCATCTGCTAAGGTTTGGTGTACACACAACAAATAATGAATATTCAACTATTTCTTTTCATTTATTGGCCAGCCATTGTATTTTTTTTATCATCTAATGAAACTAACCGGATTTTGATATAAAAATTTATGTGAAAAACAAATACAGCATAATTTGAACGACATTTTTTGAAGTTTCATGCTTTTCTGCATAGTTTGAAAAAAAAACAGATTACTAAATACCTACAATAATATTATAATAAGCACTGGTTGGTAGCCACTTACCTGGTGGTACCTATAGACGTTAGTAAATACCAGAGTAATTACCAATATGTTAAGCACCTTATCACAATGTACAAAGCCTTAAAGGCTACAATTAACTGGCTACAATTGCCAAAACACACCAACAGGTGCTTAGCGACAGATTTTTTGAGAACTTGAGGGTAACTACCCTGATTAACTAGCCAGCCAGTTGAGTAGTTCCCTACCACCGTGCTGTGGTTTCCTCCCGATAATAGTAGATATAAAAAGAGTAATAATAACCCCATGTATATGGATCTCAATTATTGAAATATTCAATATTCGTAAATATTCTTAGTCTAGTGTGTACTACAGTTAACTTTATATCTACTCAATTTTCTCCCGCTTTTAAAGAACTCGCAGTTTTATAGCGATTCTTTATCGACTCTTAAAATATGTAACTATTTTCAATGAATCCACGCTAAAATATAGTTTTCAGATTCGAGCCAGGTGTATGAAAAGAGATGAGAAAGTTTTAGTTGAATATTTTATGATTTCGCCGGAGTGAGTTTTAAATGCATTTCGCTTGGGGATGCGTCATTAAACGTTGCCAGGTGACTTTAGCGAGCACTTTACTAAATATCATCTTAAAAGCCTCCTCTAGAAGCGGTTAAACTTCCCATGGAATATACGATTGTGCGACGTTTTAATATTAACAATATTTTGCAAGAATGATATAGGTACTTTTGCAAATATTTATAAAAGGTTTATTAAATAGTTCGGCTATAGCTTTTTTATCTTTAATGATGATGATGATTTAACTATCAGGTGACCCGCCTGCCTCGTTGTCACTTGTGACATAAAAAAAAAAACTATTCAAAACACATACTTCATGTATTATTTTGGTATTAAGTATGTACTGTAAAAGACATTTAATTAAAAATGACTCAACATCTCTATTATGATTGTGATATTTTTTATGTTCAATATAGTAAATTTATTGCACGAGTAATATGTGGTAGGGTTTTTTGTAACTCGACTGGCTGGTTACCACCCTCAAGCTGAAAATCTGTCGCCAAGCACCTGTTGGTATGTTCTGACAATTGTACTTGAGAGCCAGTTTGCCTTAAGGCATTGTAATAAGGTGTACAATTGGCAATCCCCGTGGTATAGGTGAACCGCCTGACTCGTTGTCACTAGTGGCATAAAAAAAATGTTTTTAATGTAATGTAAGGTATTGTATGGCTAGGATATCGAGCAAAAACATTTTATGAAAAGAAGGCGATTTTCATATAGTGAGTTTGATCGAAATAATTAAATATTTTGCGACTGCATCGGCTCCCGAGTGGGCAGCTTTATACACATTTTCAGTAGGTAAATGTATGAGAAATTAACTTGCTAAAAGCGTTGCTTCTTTTGGAAGATAGTTCAAGCGGAGCTAGTAAATTGTTTTGTTGTTCAAACTTTTGAACTTTATTACCTTAAAAGTTTTGTTATTAATGACACTTTCTTTGAACACTAAAATTATTAAGATACTTAGGATTCTTTTTGTTCGGCCTAGAAAAACTAGGACAGTTTTTTGTCTGTCTAAGAACCCTATATATAGTACAGGGTTTACTGAGCAGATTTTTGTATATGTTGGTAGGTGACCCCCTCACCTATCTCCCCTTTAAGTCTGTCGTACTGCTTACCGGACATCTGTTATATTATGTAGCTATATTTTATTATAGGGGGCTAGACGGAAAAAATCTTACGAAAAAATTGTCACCGACACTTTTTTATGTCACTATTGTTAGCTTTTTCTTCAGGAATCCAAGTACAAACGCCGTAGAATTATTTATAACACTTTAATAATATGATAGCCGTGTACAATTTCACAATCTCCAAATAGAATTGACCACATCACTGCAGTACCACTGCTTTTTAATCAGTCTATCCCTCCAAATAAGTTTCTACCTGACAACCGACATTTTTTTGTCGGAGTCAGAAACAAAGCTTATATAAATTAATTTCACAATCAATACATTTAAAATCAATATATCTAAATTATAAAATCACAACATTAATAATTATAATTAATTTACATCAAGACATATTTTAATGTATACTTTTACTCTTTTTTAAAAATCACATTCATACATTTATTTTTTAAGACAAATTGAACACAATACTTTTATTTAACTTTTATTGAACACAATACTTTAATTTCACGTTATGGCTTTGAAAAACATGGATTAGATTAATTATAATTATTTAACAAAATAGAAAAATAAACAAATACTAAAACAAAATACAGCCCGGATGGAAGTTCATTTCAACGGAACCACAGATAATGCTTACATTCGTCCATCCTGACCGGAGAATCGCGACCTCGCGATTATTTCATATTTAATTATGTTTTATTTCGTTACATATAATTTCAAATAATTTCATATCAATTCATATAATTCCATATGATTTCACATCACTTCATATCATTTCAACTAGCTAAGGTGGTTTTGGTCAGCTAAAGCTAAGCTAAACTGTATCCGTATATTATTAATTATACATATTATAACTCATGTCAATCATACTATCATTACTAACTATACTCACTTTACTAACCATTACTAACTTTACTAACCATTACTAACTTTACTAACATTAACAATTTTAAACTTTACTAACCATTACTAACTTTACTAACCATTACAACATTACTAACATTTCTAACACTACTAACATTACTAACATTTCTAACACTACTAACATTACTAACACTACTAACCATACTAACACTACTAACCATGCTAACACTATTAACCATACTCCCTTTACAAATAATAAACCAAAACTTCACATTTATGTATGCAATTCACTGACTGAAGGTATCACTCACTGCCTTCACAAAATCAATTTATTTCAAATTAAACATTAACGAATCACATTAAACATTATAAATATTTATTTAACCTTCGTTATTTAAACCTTCATCAGAACTGCAACCTATTTCATGAGGAGGCTGAAATACCATCCATGGATGGATTTTATCTACAGGAAAAACTCCAGTGTATTTAGGTTTATGCTTTTTATGGGTAATTGGGGTGTCTTCAATTTCATACCTGTCGTTTGGAAGTATATTTATAATACGATAAGGACCAAAACATTTTTGAACCAATTTCTTACTTTTACCTTTGTGGGCAACTTCCCTCTCTACCCTCACTAATTGGCCAATATCATACTGTCGTGGAGGAGCACGAGATCGGTCAAATTTTTGTTTTTGCTTTTCTTGATTTACATTGATTTTAACTAAAACTTCGTCCCTAATTTTATCTATGTTTTGAGTGTCACTATCATTGCTAGTTATCGCTAACTTTAATTCACTTTCATGTGGGCCCGTAAGCCTTTGTCCAAATAATAACTCTGAAGGAGTTTTCCCAGTTGCTTTATTTAAGGTATTATTTAAGCCCCATTGAACTTGTAACAAATACTCATCCCAAAGTTTCTCGTCTTTTCCACACATCGTTGCCGTTAATGCATCAAGTATTGTGCGATTATAGCGTTCTACTTGACCATTGGCTCTTGGTGTAGCAACAGAATTCAAAATATGCTTAATACTTTTCCCTGATAAAAAATCTTTAAAATTACTGCTAGTAAATGTCGTGCCTCTATCGGTTATTAACCTATCTGGGACTCCAAAAAGTCCGAAATATTCCTTAAAAACTGCTATGGTTGTATTGCTCTTTGTATTTCTCACAGCTTTCAAAATTATAAATTTTGTAAATGCGTCAATTATTGCTAATATAAATTTATTTCTCTTCTTACTATCATTGAAAGGACCTAAATGATCAGCGTGAACAGTGTGGAAGGGCTTAGGTACCTTTTGTATAGGATGAAGGTAACCAGACTTTTTCCCACTTGGCGCCTTCCCGTGGGCACATTGAATGCAAGCTTGACAATATTTTTTTACAATTCTACTCATTTTAGGAAACCAATAATCCGATTTTACTTTTTCTAATGTTTTATCGTAAGAAAAATGCCCTATGTCATCGTGACAGGCTTTTAAGATTTGCCACCGAACACCTTTTGGCACTAACCACCTAGGACCTTCAGTAGTTACTTTATAAACAAGGCCACGTTTTAGACAATAGTTCTGTTTGATATGTACAATTGAATTGGACCCACCGTCTTCCAAAATATCTTTAATTCTTTGAATTTCAGAATCATTCATTTGAACAGTTACCAACCAGTCAGTGGTTATATGAAAAATATCGATACTACTTTGCTCAATACCGGCCTCATTGCTAACTACGGGGTTCCTACTCAATGCGTCTACGTGAGTCATTTTAGTCCCAGGTTTGTAAACTATATTAAAATCGAACTCCTGAATAAGACTCCACCAACGAGCAACACGGGGAATCATATCTCTTTTAGTAAAAGTAGCTCTCAATGAGTTACAGTCGGTAACTACGGTAAACTGGACTCCAATTAAATAAGGTCTGAATTTTGAGAGAGAATGAACAACCGCTAAAGTTTCTAATTCATATGATGAAAAGTGCTGCTCGTCTGGGGAAGTTTGCCTGCTGTAATAAGCTACCGGTTTCATACTATCATCACATTGCTTTTGTAATAAGATCCCACCTATACCATGCTTACTAGCATCGGTATGTAATTCTATTAAAGCACTCGGATTAAAAAGGGTCAAAACAGGTCTAGATACAAGCTTTGATTTCAATTCTAAAAATGCACGCTCTTGTTCGTCGCCCCAGGACCAAGGTGAATTTTTCTTTAATAATTGTGACAGTGGACGTGATATAAGTGCAAAATTCCTAATAAAACGTCTAAAAAAACTGGCTAAGCCTAAAAATTGCCTAACGTTATGAACACTTGTTGGTCTTGGAAATTTTTCAACAGCTTCAATCTTATTTTTCCCTGGTCTAATTCCGTTCCCAGATACTTCAAAACCAAGAAAATCTATTTTAGATTGAAAAAAATAACATTTAGATAGTTTTAAAGTCAAACCAGCGTTTTGAACTTTTTGCAACACTACTTCTAACTGTTTCAAGCCTTCTTCAAAGGATGAAGTTGGCAAAAGTACGTCATCCATATAGATAACAACTGAATTAAATCTTAAATCATGGAGGACTTTATTAATAGTACGTTGAAATACTGCTGGGGCATTTGTTAAACCAAAAGGCATTCTGTTAAATTCGAATTGCCCATCTGGTGTCACAAATGCAGTTTTCTCCTTAGCATCATCGTTAAGTTCTATCTGATAGTAACCAGAAGCAAGGTCAAGCGATGTATACATATTATAACCAGATAATCTATCCATTTGATCCTCAATTCTAGGCAAAGGATAGTGTTGTTTAACTGTTTTTCGATTTAAGGCCCTATAATCTATGCAAAGCCGTTTTTCCCCTGTTTTTTTACGCACTAATATAATCGGACTTGCAAATGGCGAACATGACTCTCTTATGACCCCGTATTCCATCAATTCATCCGTAATTTTTCGAACCTCTTCCCTTTCTGCATGGGATAACCTATAAGGCCTGTAAACTACAGGTTGAGGGTCTACGAGATCTATACTCATTTTTTCCATATCAGTACAACCCAATTCTCCTAAACTGGTGGCAAAAGATCCTCTATAACGGTTCACAAGAGCCAAAAGTTGAAGTTTCTGTGCATTAGTAAAGTTTATTTCAATATTTAAATCATTAAGTGTGAAAAGCTTTCTATCCATAATATCAATTGTATTAACAGAACTGGAAGGTAACGATACTATTTTTAAACTTCGTACTCTAGCCAACAATTGATGTTTATCAAAAGAAATAGGTTCATTAGAAATATTGTCAACTAGTAACATGCCACATCCATCATCAAGGGAATATACCCCTCCCTCTAAACTATACTCCCTATTTGGTATTGACCTATAACTGCTATCAACTAATATTGGACCAGTATAACGAGTTAATGAATGTACTTTGACTTGAGAACAGCCCGGACCGATTGAACAACATTCTTGGACATACAATTTAATAAATTCTTGATCATCAGATTTCTGAGTAATAAACAAATCATCACCAGTCTTTGTTATCTCTACGTTAGGTAAATCTGTAAATGTTTGTCCAATCAATAAGGGATACCTCAAATGATGATCAGGAACTATTAGTACATTGACATAAGCTTCAACACCTTGTAGCTCTAATTTTACCCTACAGTGCCCTAATGAATAAACGATTGCTCCACCGAACCCAGTCATGGGAGAATTCTTAGTAGTATCCCATTTGGTTAAAATTTTATCTGCATCTGATTTTCTCATTAAAGTGCAATCACTTCCTAAGTCGATAAAACAATCTCTCTCAAAACCATTAACCTTAACAACCTGAATATATTTATTTTTAATATTATGCTGATCACTTGCTATAATTTTTAGAACAGACTTACCGTCTTCTTTTTTTCGGTAACATTCGCTAGTATCATGGCCAACCAAAGAGCAATTAACACACCGTTTAATGGGTTTTGTACACCTTTTAACGGTATGACCCTCCTCTTTACAATTAAAACATTTTACCGTATTTTTAATATTATTTGTATTTATAATTTTATCTTTACTAAATATCTTTTTAGAATAAGACCTTGAGACTTCAAACTTCCTACTTCTTATATTTCGAAGGTAAGCCAAAAGTTTATCCGGATCTTCGAATTGGGCTGCTTCGGCGCCTAATCGTACTGATCTATCCTCTATACCAAAAATTATACATTCAACAGCCCTTTTGCCTTTTATATCGCACCTATTCAATAAAGAAATTTTATCATAATAATAATCCTCAAGGGAATCTCCGAATTTTGCCCTTTTATCCAACATATCTGACAACATTTGACCGTAGTTCTCTTCTGACGGAAAAGCTGCTCTTAATTTATCTTGCCATTCAGTCCATGTAAAAGTTACAGTTGTTAAACCCTCATACCAACGCTTTGCATTACCATTTAACTTAGGAATAGCATAGTGAATGATTTGTTTATCAACCCAGGTATACATCTGTGCTATTTCATTAACTTTAGAAATCCAAGTATTTATATTTTGATTCTTAGTAGATGGATCGAATTCTGGGACAACATTCACATTACTATATCTATCCTTGCTACCATTGGCCATTTTATCCAAAAGTTCAGTGAACTTAGATATAATCTCACCCGTAGTATTTGGTTGGCTGCTCTGACCACGCTGTCGGCTGGGAGTTCGTGGCTTGCTTCTGCGATGACGCCTACGACTTGACCGTCGTGAAGAGCTTCGCCTCCGACGCTTACTCCGGCTTCTTCTGGGACTCGACATGCGACTGCTGCTACTATTTTCCCTCGAAACACTGCGTTTTCTTCGTCTCGAGTTACTATCTCGAAATGGTGCAGCCTTTTCAATGTCCATTTTCTGTACAAAATAATGATTCACGGACATAAAAGTTCTAATAAATGATATACAATATCACGTTTATGCATAAATACTATTATACTGTAGTTTCAACCCCTGATAATCGACATTCAACTATTATGTGAACATGAGACTACGCTAATTATTATAGTAGTCTCATCAGTGAACATTCGTGATTTATAGGTATATTTCATCGAGATGGATGCTATATTTTTCTCCTATCTACTAATTTTATTTGTATAATAATTGGCATATGTAGGTACTTTGCATACCAGCACTTAAAAGGTTCATTTAAATATATATTTCCAATCTAATCCCCAAACAATATTTTATTGTTGGTATTTAGAGCATGGAAGAAGAATTTGCAATCATAACATTATAATTAGAATTACTTACGTTTTTATATGGTATATCCCGCTTCTGAAATTGTTAGCTTTTTCTTCAGGAATCCAAGTACAAACGCCGTAGAATTATTTATAACACTTTAATAATATGATAGCCGTGTACAATTTCACAATCTCCAAATAGAATTGACCACATCACTGCAGTACCACTGCTTTTTAATCAGTCTATCCCTCCAAATAAGTTTCTACCTGACAACTGACATTTTTTTGTCGGAGTCAGAAACAAAGCTTATATAAATTAATTTCACAATCAATACATTTAAAATCAATATATCTAAATTATAAAATCACAACATTAATAATTATAATTAATTTACATCAAGACATATTTTAATGTATACTTTTACTCTTTTTTAAAAATCACATTCATACATTTATTTTTTAAGACAAATTGAACACAATACTTTTATTTAACTTTTATTGAACACAATACTTTAATTTCACGTTATGGCTTTGAAAAACATGGATTAGATTAATTATAATTATTTAACAAAATAGAAAAATAAACAAATACTAAAACAAAATACAGCCCGGATGGAAGTTCATTTCAACGGAACCACAGATAATGCTTACACTATGTATGTTTATTAAGCTGTGCGGCGTGCGCGTGTTTCTCTGCCTGTCTCTCTCTCTCTCTCTCTCTTATAGAAAGCAAGCCAGATATTTTCATTTCTAGTTATATAACTTATATAACTTCGTTCCATCCGGGTGTCCCTTGATACCTCTCAAGATTTTTTTGACGTAAGTAGTAAAAAAAAAACTTTTTTAATCAAACATTTCTACCATTAAAATAAGTAACTGTATTCATAATTGCAAAATAATAATTTAATTAATAATAAAAAATTGTTGACAATTTAAAAACAACCATCCAAGAAACACCATTTTGTACTAACATCGGTATAGGTACCTATTATCGCTAAATCATTTTCAATTTTTCACCATACATACATGATGTGGGTAATTGCGTTCACCCCTATGAGAACATGGCAATATTTCATGGTGGTGACGGAAATTGACAGCACTCTTTAATATGAAGATGACACGTTGTGTGAAATTAATTTTTAAAAAATTATTTATCGGAAAATCACGGGCAAGTTTTCAAACGTTCCCGTCTAATTTGAGTATAATAATTTTTTTGAGTATGTCGGCAATACCGTGGAGAATCTACCTATGCTTAAAGAGGATTATTGCCCGCAAAAAGTTTCTTATAGGAAACACCACCGTTGGGTGCACTTAAAGGCGAACCAAGTCGTCCGTTTACAATTTATACAAATGTCAAAAATCGCTGTCAAATTAAGCTGTTGAGTATACTGAGGGACGCGCGTCCCACTTAAACAATAAGATAACAATTGAATTTAGTATATAAGCGACTTGAGTTATGACATCATAAACAAACAATTTATTAATACTGAGCGGGACAAGAAATTGAAATATCATGACAAGCAAGTCTCATCAACCATACAATCGCGCACCATTATGCCAACAGATTAGTGTGACAATTTCTTATAATTCTTTCATTAATTCTTAGATAATATTCCGTCTGACAAATCTACCTACTTGATTATTTCTCATCGTTGTGAAGGGAAATAATTTTCCAGCTTCGCAAAGGTCGTGTCTAACGACCGTGAACGGTAGAGCGCCAGAATTAAAAGTCTTTTTTCTTGTCGCTCCTTCCTGCTCCCGTTGCCTTATTAGTGGATTTGTGTCAGTGACATCAGGCTTGAGGGAGCGTGGTTGTGAGCGGATACTTAGTTTAGTTAGCATAAGAAAAATAATCATCATATACTATAATATATTATGTATATTATAAATAAATAATGGTGAGATTGTGGTCAAACACAAGCTTATCTAGAATAAAAAAAAAAAAAAAAAAAAAATATCCTCGGACATTTTTCACACACGGCTATCTGATCCCAAACTAAGCAGAGCTTGTACTATGGAAACCAGATGATTGATATACTACGTGTTTCTTTATTTTTAATTATTAGCCTAAAAACAAAGTTTCATGATTCTAGCCTCAAAAATGACCGACTTTCATACAAAGTTTTAACCCCCTTTTGACCCCCTTAAGGGTTGAATTTCGAAAAATCCGTTCTTATTCCTCGGTCACGTCTTAAAAACAGCACCTGTGAAAAAATCAGCTTTCTAGGTCTAAGGGTTTATTTAGGCTGGGCGTTGATGAGTCAGTCAGGACTTCTCCTTTTATATATACAGGGTGTAAAGTGGGGACAGGATCAGCGATATGATCCCCATGTATGTTCCGCGATATTCAATGGTTCCAAAGTTATCGAGATTTTTGAGAAATTTGAGTAAAAACCCGTCACCATAAAAAAGTCAAAAAGTCGCCACCGTAGCTTAACTACTAAATAAGAGACCCCTCGGGAACGCGGGTGAAACCACGGGAAACAGTTAGTTATATAAATAAGTGTTTAATTACAATTCAAGATAAACTGAAAATTACCAAAATACACCAATAATTTTGTACTCTCGTCTGAAGTCTTATACAATTTAGAAATCTCTCAGCTAGCTATAGGTACAGCGCGTACAGCGCGTTCAGCGCGTACAGCGCCTGACTGGTACTACCTAATCTAGTCACTGATCTTTACCGTCTACATCTAGCCAGATAAGACAATAATCCTAAGGCAGGCTCTAGATATTACTGAAGGGCTTAATGTTCTGGTTCTGGAAAGTTCACTGGATTAAGAATGTCAGGAATTTTAACCTTTTGGTCTTGGATTCTAAAATCAATTCCAGAAAGAAGTACCGAACTACCATACATTTTGACATCGATAATACTGCATCAATTGGGATATATAGACACACTAGCTGTCCCCCGCGGTTTCACCCGCGTTCCCGTGGGATCTTATCTTTTCCCGGGATATAATATAGCCTATGTTTATCAGGGATAATTATACTCTTCTAGTAGAGAAAGAATTATTAAAATCGTTTCAGTAGTTTCAGAGCCTATTCAATGCAAACAAACAATTTAAAAAAATCTTTCCTCTTTATAATATTATTATTATAGTATAGATAATTAAGACTCAAATCTAATAATATTATTATTAATGGCTCTGTGAGCTGTAAGGTAAAGGATTGTGACGTTTTTGAAAATATTTCGAAGTCAACCTCATCGCTCCGCCATTTTGAAAACTGATTCGATAAAAACACTCTAAAAATTTCGAAAATCGGTTGAGAAATGCAACCTGTAGAGAAGAACAGCCGGACAGCCGGACAGATATACGAAAGCATTTTAGCTGAAACAGCAACGCTTGGCTCGCTCGGTCAATAAAACAACACTAATCGATGGATTATGTAAAAATAATAAAAATGTTGGTCATTCGCTTTGTCATCAATAGGAAAATTACCGTATTACCTTATCTCCCAAGTATTCTTAGTGAGACATTTGATTCTTAAAAGTGAGGATTATTTTCAGCTTAAATAAATCACCTAAATAAAGATCTCTATAATCACTTGAGATCTACAGGATTGCTTTTAACGAAACCATGGAAATTTTAATGACTGAGTATAGAAGTGGTATTCTTGCAAAGTATAAACCACACTGAAGAGTCCTCGCAATCCAGCATTTCGAAATTGGCTAGATGAAAAAAATACTACATAAATCAATCTCTGCCTTCAATCACTAATATTATTAAATAACTATTTTTTTCGGTACTTTGATCTCTCATTGTTAAGATTATAAGGCATTGTTATTATGTTTATTAATATAGGTACTAGCTTCGACCTTCGAAATCTACCCGCACTTTAGAGATAGATAGAAAAGATTTCAGCTTAATAATAAATTTTATAAAAGAAGTATCCTGATTGAGGTATATCCTCAATATCATTAATGTTATAACCCTGTCTTGTCAGTTAGGTTTTCACGAAAAAAACAGCACAGGTTTTAAAATGTTTTACACTGATTCCTTAAAATCTAGGGAAAGAAAAGGATTACTTTTAAAAAAATTCGCAAGCCTGGTATCGTGAAATAGCTGCTCTCTCTATATAAGGGGTTTGTTTCTAAATTCAGCATAGTGGCCAGTAAGTATGACGTAATCAACTAACGCCATTATATTGTTGGCGCCATTTTTAAATAATTTTGGTTGATCAGTGTCAAACTGTTCACAAATTATCAATATAAATAGGTATGACACTGACGAGTCTACTGGTATCATTTCGGAAAAGTTCAGCAGTATAGCATCAGTTCATTTAGGAATGCACTTAAGGTAGTTCTAGGTGTTTCTTTAGATTTCTATTAAGCGAAGCGTATTCAAATTCTATTCCATCCCGGCGGCGTAATTGCGTTCTGAGAACCATTTGCATTCAATTTATTTGCTGCCTTTAATTAGCTTGCCTTATCGTGTTTGCTTATTATTTTTTTATCATTTACCCTAAGATGATGATAAAACTTCCATGTAAATAGTATCTTTTTGGTATTTGATGGTGTAAATATGAGATGGGTTAGTAAGGTAAATTAAACTTTGTAATTAGAGGTGAATATTATTAATAACAACTTGGGATAAAATATGTGATACTATTTATACTGGGAAAAGATACCTCGGGAACACGGGTGAAACCCAGCGGTAGACCATAGTAATTTTATATATGTAAATGTAATTTTGACTGTTTGTTTAGTTTTGATGAAATGTATGGATATACCTTGAACAATGGATGACTTTCCATGTAGTCGTAAACAAAATAAATTTATAACTAAATGTCTTTGGACATTAATTCCAAACGGCTATCTGATCCTTTACTAATCAGAGCTTTGTACTACGATAACTGATCCTATAAAACTAACTTATTTTTTAAATACATTCATCTGTGAATAGTTATTGAGAGAACGAGTATATCAGAGGAAATTTGAAATTAGCACTAGTGACTGAAAAGTTGAAAGGCAATAGATTGGCTTGGTATGGGCATGTCATGAGGAGGGATGAAAAACATATATCAAAGAGTGTTAAGCATGAGTGAGGATGGATATAGAGGTAGAGGAAGGCTGAAGAAGGTATGGATGGACTGTGTGAAGAATGATATGTTTATGAAAGGTTCTGAGACGACTAGTGATAGAGCGGAGTGGAAGAGGAAAATATGTTGAGCCGACAACCCAAGATAAGGTTAAGAAAAAGAAAAGAAAGAAAGATCTAGTACTATTAACGCACGGTTCGAAAGGTAGATTTTTCTAAGAGCCAGCAATAAACTCAGCAAAACATTGCTTTTAGAAAACCAATATAATATAGTTCATTGAATACAATACAATCAATGTCACAATATTTGTGTATGCAGCCGAAAATTCATCACCAGTATCAACTTCCAAAACGTACGGCTTATGAATAATGATAACTTTCTAAAATGATTAAATTTCAACAATATATGGTTAGGTGAACGATGTTAGGGTCCGAAAATTTGCATAATCTAACCATTAGTAATTCACACGGCTACGTTTCGGGTCCCGGGATATTGGTTTAGTTTCCCAGATAATAATTATTGTTCTGCATAAATTGTAAAGGGTATCTACATCCCACTTTAGGTTCCAGAAGGTCTAAAGATGGAAATGTCTTTCAGGTTTATATAGGACTTGCTATCCCCCGTAGTTTCACCCGCGAGATCTTATCTTTTCTCGGGTTAAAAGTGTCTTGTGTCATCAATAGAATCCCACGTGAGGTAACTGGAATGTCTAAATTAAATTTAATAATTATATTAAACTTAGATTAATGAACAAAGCCTACTATAAGGTGGCTCATTATATGGAAAACAAACGTAATGGTTGTAGTAGCTTCTCTCTGCACCTGCATCCCTCCCACCCTGGCGAAGTGTGAAATATTTGATAATGTATCTAAATGTACTTTTGAAGATGTTAATAAATTTAAGAATGTTCCACTGCTGAAAAAAAATTGCCTTGCTGAGTTTCTTGCCGGATTCTTCTCAGTTTAAGTGTATTCCGAACCGGTGGTAAAGTCAATTGTAACGTTCATAAGTGCCTTACCAGGGCCTAAACTGAATAAATGAGTTTTTGATTTGATTTTATTCAAGGATATACCTGTGTGCCAAAATTTCATCAAAATTCGTTATGTAGTTTTTACGTGAAAGTATAACACACATCTTCACACACATATTTACATCCAAACATACTTTAATATTGGTAGGATAGGACAGGATAGAATGATCTAGTTTGGGCATCGTCCAATCATAAGAAAATTAAAAATACTTAAAAAATTCAAAAGCCTTTGTCGTGAAAGCCTCTGTATTTTTTCCTCATTATAAAAAGCGTCAACAATTCTTCGTCCCAGTACTTAATCGTGTGTAAGCGCCTTAATTCTCATCTCCGTAAAGTGAGCGAGCCCGCTACGGTGGCCCACTGTTTCCGGTGGCTCATTTCCCCCGGATAAGGAAACCCGACCCACTTCCGGTTTGAGGATTTCTTGAAATATCTCACGAAATGCCTTTTTGAGGAAAACTTTTATTTTCAAAAGACATATTACTTTGGTATTAAATTCAAAAGCGTATATCTTTAAGGTGAAGGGAATATTCCTTCGTATATATTATACTAAATGAACAAAATTAATGTGGATTGTGTGGGCGAAAAATTCAAATAATCTTAAGGATAGGAAAGGCGAGTGAATCCGCGGGGAACAGCTAGTTGGAAAATATCCACCCAGTATAATATATAGGTGAAGCTGGTAGTAGTGCTCACATAGGAAACGATTCCCTAGTGTTCGTGGGATTAGTTCGCCTCACGATGCCTCGTGAGAGCTTTGTGGAAAGATTCTGATTTCTTGACCATATTGCTGTTATTGTGGAGAAAGTGGTAAGTGACATTGGATTTAACACATATTTTTATTAATAACTAGCTTTCCCCCCCAGTTTCCGTGGAAGTTTTTATTTTACACAAACCTTGTCCTAACAATAACTAATATGTAGACGTCTGTGCCATCTAGCGTGTCTAGAAATAATCTTTTAAGCAACACATCGTCCTTCAAAAACAATTCCCCCACTCTATAATCTTTAAAAAAATAGACAGAGCGATCGCCGTGAGAACAGTCTTTGCTCTGGCGTGGCACAATACACTTGTTGTATTCCGCAACTGGCTTATCCTTAACACTTTGGATAGTTAATTTGTACAAACGAATTAATTATTAATATCCTGACCTACCCTCTGTCCGTCAAATACATAAAACAAAAAATCATCCAATTTGGTGCAGTCATTCAAAAATTATGAGCGTACATACATTTTGAAGATCCATTTTTATTTATATATATTAGTTAATACAAAGATAGTAAGGAGGAATATGGTAAAATATTTTGTAGAACCCGCCAGGGTAAATAGTTCTGTTACCCTGTACAGCTTTCAATTTAAAACACTGTTGGCTACTACCGACCGGTGTATTCCGGTAGTTGTAGATGCCTTGTAGGCTTCCATCAAATTATTGGCAATACCTGGTATAGCTTATGTCGATAGGCATCGGTAGAGGGAACATCAGGTGAACAGCTTACCTGTTTGTCAAACAGTTGACAGTTGTAACGAGAGATTACAACACAGGTATACGCACGACTCCTTGATAGATGGCGCTCCAATAATCTACATCGCGCTTATGAAGTTTTCTATGCGATCTGCATATTTACAAGATTTAAAGTATTCACTACTGTCTGAGATATGAGTAGTTTAAGTTTAATAATAGATATTTACAGAATGCCTAAGTAATTACCATACATTTTTGCTAATTTACCGGTTGTGACGCAGTCCCAAAACATTAAGAATTAAGATGAAAAATTAAATCGAAATTATCCACTTACCACTTTCTTCTGTTCGACACCAATCATTGTTTGTGGAGCGTGCTCGACGAGATAACAAGCCATCTCCGTCTTCAGCTATAGTGTAAGAAAGGGACGGACAATGAGCCCTATCATTGGTCAGGATTAGTTAAGGTTGTAAAGGCCGGGTGACCCTTGTAATCCCTTAGGACGAATGAGTTTGCTGTGGATTTGGTACGAAGGATTTCTTTGACTTGCTCTACAATAAATGCTATTGTATTGTTGTAAATATTATACCTGGAAATTCGAATAAGCCGATTCTATCAATATTATGGCGATGAAGGTCGTGGATTTGAATTGTACAATGATGTTGAGAAGGTAACCATGGCATAGTGACAGGGTACTTTGTAGTACTTAGCTTAAGTTAGTCATGCTAGTTTAAAGGCCTTTGATTGCGGCGGCGTCGTGTGGTGGGTCGCTCACTTTCCTAAAATATGGCGAGGAGGGCGGTGGCTGCCACACGCGTCATACTTGTGAACATGTGCTGCTTGTGGGGGCTGGTCTGTTTGAGTTTCTTATTTACTTAGTCAGCCATGGTCAACCATGGCTGATCAGCAAAAAAAAATAATAAATAGAATTTAAATTCTATTTATTATTTTTTTTGCTGCCATAACACGCAAATATTATCAATGAGACTAGATAGATAAAATATGATTACTGAATGTAATAGTAAGTTGTTTTTAAAAGAGTAATTGCTGAGTTTATTGCCGGCTCTTCTCAGCAAAAGCAACCTTCCGAACCGTATGCTAGAGTCTAGATTTCACAAGTGCTTGAAAAGGCCTATTTGAATAAAAATATTTTTGATTTTCATTTTAATCGCCTCACTGGTTACCGTCCTCGAGTTGTAAGTCTGTCACCAAGTACGTATTAGTGTAGTCCGACAGCTGCTCTAGAGAGTCAGTTCTCATCTTAGAGAAATCTGGAATTTATAGGAAATTATTGTTAATCATTTTATAACTGCCAAAATCTTTCTTAAAGGGGTAAATAGGGATTGCGGGTAAAACCACAGGGTGGATCGCGTAATAACAAAATGATTTGAAATTCAAGTGAACATGAAAGATAAGCTTTTGTTCTCAGCAATGGAAAATTGAAACCACAGAAAAGCGTTCTGAAAGCCAGAGTACGAAATCCTAAAATAACCGAAGATTTTCCTTGATCCCCTTAAATCTCTTATAATGGAGCATTTCCCAAGAAATAAATGTATTTGCTTATACATCTAAGAGGGTATTGAATTGTAATCTGCGTGCTGACGATAAAAAAAACAATTACGTTACTGAATAAAAATTATATTATCTAAAAAATACAAGGAACTTTCATTCAATAATAAATTTTTAAGGCGATGATCATCAATTTTTAGCTGAAAGTGTGTGCAGTGGATCTGCTGGACATAGGTTCCCCCCAAAGTTTTCCACAACGACTGGTCCGCTGCTGTTCACAAGGCGATGATAACTTAGTCGAATACTTGAGCATTCTGAGCTAAGCTATTGTTGAAGAAAAATATCGTGAGGATACAATAGCGTGGAAAAAATACGTCCATTTCTGCTTTTTATCACTTGTGTACTTCAAAATGTTTGCTGCCGGTATACTTAAAAAAATATTTAGTGTTTTAGCTGAGCTCCCACATTAGGTTATCCTGTGTCGTAATATTCACACTCTTCCTATGAAATAGTTTTTTTTTTTATGTCAGTAGTGACAACGAGGCAGGCGGGTCACCTGATGGTAAGTGACAACCGTCGCCTATAGACATTGGCAATACCAGGGGGACTGCCAACGTGTTGTACACCTTATTACAATGCCTTAAGGGCAAGGGCAACTGGCTCTCAAGTGCAACTGCCGGAACACACCAACAGGTGCTTGGCGACAGATTTTCAACTTGAGGGTGGTAGCCAGCCAGTCGAGTACCACATAGTACCCTACCACCGTAACGCACACATTAATACGCATGACATGCACACGACAAAATGATCAAACACTAGCATAAACCATACGCACACAAGTACATTCACACACAAGGACAACGTGTCAGCGCGTGCAGTTTTATATAACCGACGTGATTGGTAATCACGTACATTTGACAGAGGGGAACGCTTGTCAGTGCCCCCTCCCGGCTGGCGTTATTTATCGACTTTTGGTTTTTACAAAACCTTTTTAGTTCTTGGATTCAGTAGTGAAATCATGTGCAGCTAAGAAAAATAAAAGGCTACCTTATTTTAAGGTAAAGTGGGGCTGGTTTAATACTCAAAGTATAAAGTGGACTTAACTTGGACCCTAGCCTTAGTTTGAGGAGGGAGGTGATGGCCCTGCAATGTGGAGGGATGAAACGTTACTCTTACCAATAAATTCTTACCACCAACCTCAATACCATATCAATAGAATTTGAACTTTATAATGTTTGTAAATTGGTATAATTCCGCTTAACTATTTTCATCGAAATGCAAATTTGTTTAATTTGAATGAACAATTTTGGATATATTTAGATATTGGAACTCCCTTTGATGCTTTTGAAACATTTTTAAATTAATTTTCATAATATTTTATATAAGAACTACCTTTTGCGCCCGCGGCTCCGCTAGCGTAGAATTAATTTATTTCCCATCAGAAAAATGTGATTATTATATTGGTTCGTAGTCTCAATAATCAAATTGTTACAAGATCAGCAAGTGGATCCTTTTATTTGTTCACCTCGTCGGATTTATGCTAGTACATAATTTTTCGGGCGGTCATAATGTCATGGGCGGAGTGTTGCGGTAGTGAGGTAGCCGATCGTGATGCAACTTGGCACACACAAAGTTTATATCCTGGAATAAGGATACAATTTATCCCGGGATAGATAAAATCCTACGGGAGACAGCTAGTTTTCTTACAAACGTGAATGCGAAAGTTTGAGTGTTATTTTGTTAAACACGTAATCATGCGGTAGCAAAATGGTATTGGTAGGTTTCGAATGAATATGACCTAATTAAATTGTGTTGAAAAATGTATTTGATTGAATTTACCCTCTTGTTATTTGGAGGTGGCTCAATGTGAAGTCACTCATTACATACAAAGAAGCTATATCTGTATCATTAAATTAATTTAATTCCGAATAAAGCATAAATGGCTCACTACTAAATATCAACCATGATTTTAGGTTACCTATTTTACCTTGCCAATTTCCATTGCGACTGAACTGCAGTTCCTAAGCTCCTAAACTGTAAGTAGTAACAGAACTTCCGTATGTGAGCACTAAATAGATAGATACAGAAGGATCGCTTTACTAACGTTAAAAAACGTGCACAAAACCAAAGACGTATCGATGCAGTTGTAAAATCTCTTACTCTCTTTTAATACTAATTTAATACCAAATTAATGATTCGGTATCTAATACCATAGAATAAGATTCAGATCATGTTATTTAAGTGTCAGGATGGTTATTCTATTTGAATTATAATAGTTCATTATTTATATATCAGGTAGGTATATCCCTAAAATATATCTCAGAGCATAGGGTAAGGGTTTAGATCAATAAAATAATCATTTAGGCCAAGCTTCATAACACATTTATTCAATAGTTGTTTCTATGGCCTGGATAATGAATTTACTTACTCTCAAATCTACTACCGGTTCGGATGGCCGACCATACTGAGAAGATACCGGTAAGAAACTCAGTACTATGATCTTATATATGGCCACTACACATATTCTATCAAAATCATGTACTATTTCATCATAAATACATAGAACACACATTATTACAAAATGATCATTAGTCATTACAATTTAGATTATCAAATATACTTATCTGTATCATTATAACCAAGCAGCAACAAGGTTCACTTGATATCCAATAAAGACATATAATTATATCTATGTAGGTACTTAATACTTCTTCTTGTAGACTGTCGTGAACAATACCAGCTCCAACTCGCAACCGAATAGAACAGAGACTGAGCCGATATTCAAATGTAAGTCCCTTTTATAAGATTATATCAACCATCTTGTTATTAACTACCCCCATTTTATTCTCACATTTTTATAGTGTTGGCTAAACCAGAGATAATATAGTTTATAGGTTGGTAGTATCCACAGATAAAGTAACAAATACAGACACTTAATCATAACGTAGATTCCTCAATATCAAAATATCTGACACAGTCATCTAATATTTAAAAAACCGATCCGTAAAAAAATTAGCTATATTTTTGATGAGATATTCTGCGTAAGCATGTGAAGATTCTTAGCCAAATAAAAAATCCGGCCAAGTGCGAGTCGGACTCGCGCACGAAGGGTTCCATAAAAAAGGCAAAAATCACGTTTGTTGTATGGGATCCCCCCTTAAATATTTATTTTATTTTAATTTTATTATTTATTAATTTTAAGTAAAAATACAACTGAGTATTTTGTGAATATTTCAAGTGCCTACCTGTTGCCATTATTGATATCGAACAAAAAAGGGCAAAAAAATAGCATTTGTTGTATGGGAGTCCCCCTTTATATTTATTTTATTTTAGTATTTGTTGTTATAGCGGCAACAGAAATACATAATTTGTGAAAATTTCAACTGTCTAGCTTTCACGGTTCTTGAGATACAGCCTGGTGACAGACAGACGGACGGACAGCGAAGTCTTAGTAATAGGGTCTCGTTTTTACCCTTTGGGTACGGAACCCTAAAATGAAGACCATTGCAACAGGTCGCGTCTACCAGCCGTCGCCATTATAGTGACTCTATTAGAGGCAATTACACAATCAAATATCAAGCCAATATTTAAGAATATCCTTGGATGTTTAATATTAATATTTTCCAAGGTACGAGTGATAGAATACCTTCTGTATGTATCTATTTTGTGTTTCAAGTGAACATAGTACAAGTTTATGACAAGGCGCTTTGTCACGAGCGGGTTGGATTAAAACGTCTGCACTCTGACGGCCAACAAAGTATGTTAAATATATGTATTTTAGGTTCAAGTTAGAATGTGTTTATTAATGCCACTGAGCTGATATTAGTAATATTATAATATAGTTATATGAGCCGGTATTAATTAAAATACTACTAATTGTGTAGGTAATGAATTTGTTCATCTTCGCTCGTTATAGAAAAAGAGTATCGTATTTAAAATCTACAATGAAATATTATAAATTAATTAATAACACACACGGTAAAAGTTGTTCAGTTTTACAAGCCTAACAACACGTTACGTAAGTAAGTATAACATTTCAAAATACCCTTAAAATATAGCAATATTATATTGGGTCAATTCATGGCCACGATCAATGAAACTTGGTTAGAATCTTGAGGTGAGTGTTACTACTCCTAGATATATATGAAAGAGCTTGGTATTAGACTCCTCCATTGAAAAAGGAAGATCTTCCGCCAGGCTAGGTCATCGTGTCTGGGGACCGCACCACAACTGTACATGTTGGAAGCTTGTATATATGCAGATTGCTTGGAAAACTTCGATAGCGCGATGTAGATTATTGGTGCGCCATGTATCAAGGAGTCGTGTGAAGTGTATCTGTGTTTAAGATAGATGTCGCTACATATAGATGGCGCCACAATGATCTATAGGTGCAAGACACTGTTTTTTTATACCAATAGGCAGCTAACAAGCTTACGGCCCACCTGATGGTAAGCGGTTACCGTATCCTATAGACGCTTACAACAACAGAGGCGCCAATAGGCGCTCTAGCACGTTGCCGACCTTGCATAAACCTTCCTACTGCTCTTTTAAAGAACCCCATGGTATAATCTCTAGGAAACACTCTAATATCATAGAATTCTACATCGCGCTAACAAAGTTCCCGGATCAGCCTAGACTTGCAGATGGACTCTACCGTCTCGCTCCTCTATTGTTTATCCAAATCTATATTAATAATTCCGTCAAGGGCTACGGCAGACTTGATTGAAACCTTACCTGAATCATAAAGCATAAAAAATTATGATTTCGAGTCGACAACATACATACCTATATCCGCAAAATTCGGATTGATTTTGTTAAATTCTAATTCTAATTGTGCAAATGGCAGTCGCTATATTGGCCACTTGGATGCCATAGTTCCGGCCGCCATATTTTCGGCGCCATATTTTAAAAATAATGAACGCATCCCTGTCAGTCAGTGTCAGTGATGACACAGCGCTGCCCTCGGAACAGTTAGTTATTGTTCCGAGGTGCTGCCACTAGTATTTCTATGATGTATAGCACCTATCTAATAATACTTTCATTCTGTATAAAACACAGAATTTTAGGGCGATGATAGCTCAGTGGTAAGTGACGTCGGATACCGCGGCGAAGGTCGTGGGTTCGAATCCTTACAATGAGCTTGAGCTTTCGGTGAAGGAAAACATCGTGAGGAAACCACAGCACGGTGGTAGGGTACTTTGTAGTACTCGACTGGCTGGCTACCACCCTCAAGTTGAAAATCTGTCGCCAAGCACCTGTTGGTGTGTTCCGGCAATTGCACTTGAGAGCCAGTTCGCCTTTAAGGTATTGTAATAAGGTGTACAACACATTAGCAATCCCTGGTATTGCTAATGTCTATAGGCGACGGTCACTTACCATCAGGTGACCCGCCTGCCTCGTTGTCACTTGTGAATAAAAAAAAAAAAAAAAAAAAAAAAACACAGTCGAGGTAAAAGCCGTTCAATTAAGCAACAGCAATCAGCTAAGTAGCGTTATTCGATAGTTTTTCTTTCCTATAAACTTGTACAAACAATTTTGTAGTTTTCTAGTTGTTTGTCGACTAGCCAATGATATATATGTACTGGAGTTCTCATGATCAAAAATAAGGTATAGTTTACATGTAATGTAACAAAATAACTTTTTCACTCTTCTTGCTCAAAAAGACCGTCATTGTAGCGTACCAGAGTGGTGAAAAAATAGCAATTCATCCTCTAGGGGAAAAAGTTTTTTTTATTATTTTTGTGTGTCAAATGACAATGAGCCTACAAAAACGAAAAAGTCTTTAGTCATAAGTAGAATAATCATGAATAAAGACTCGACTTATTACTGTTTCATAAAAAAAGAACTTCATTTTAATTTTGAAAATCTCTGGTAGAATGCATGCAATGTGTTGCGGCTACAGAAGAAACAAAAAAAAAAGAAATTATAAACTACATTTTTCATATTGTATTGGATTGTTTTATTTTTTCGCAATCGTAGTGAAAAGTTTAGTGTAACACACGGCGCTAAAACCCATTAAAACTCGGTTTCTATTTAGTCCCTCGCTAAAGCTCGGGAGTAAAACTACCTCGTATATAATGGGTCATTTTAGCCCCTTGTATAACAATCTACTATTTTACTTGTGGGCCGGGCGTTGTCCTGCCCTGAAAATAAAAATAAAGCTTAGAACCCGATTTCATATGTCAAGACGCATATAAGAGATTTTCAAGCCCTGGTAACAATAAATCGATTGGTCAGATGGTTACGACAATCGCAATTTCTTTACGCCAATGTAAACACAGTCTTAGCTACTCTATCGTAAAAATGATTTATCGTTTGTTCCATAATCTGAGATATTTATGTACTGACCCTAAATGTTTTATAGATCCATATAGTTGTTTAGTTTCCATCCAAAGAGGAAACGCTGCCAGCCTTCTGGGAACCTTGCCGATCGGCAGCAGCGGCAGCCTCGAAGATGTTTTTTATGTATTGTAATTGTACATTTGCATGTATATTTTGTACATTTGTTGTAAATATTAAATTTTTTAGTTGTTTCAACAAATATTGAACTGTGAATTTCAGTTCATTTGTACGTTCATCAGTTTAGGTTTTGTTTGATTTTTTGAGTTACAGTTAGACATAAAGCTAAGCTTAGGCACGAAACGGAAAGCTGTTTGTTTAGTACCAGTAACAGAATCGAATTTAAACTCTGTTTTTAAATATTTACAAAAAAACGGTATAAATAGATTCTGATTTTTGTTATTATTATGTTTTAAAATTTATTGTTTTCTATTTCATTGAAAATATGGTGAGTAAATACAATGCTATGATTTCATTTAAACTAAAAATCCCCACTAATCTTTATGTATATAATGTATGTAAAAATGAATTGTTGTTCGTTAGTCTCGCTAATACTCTAATAAAAACGGCTCTACCGATTCGAATTATATTTTTGTTGTTTAGTTCGCTCAAATACAGGATGGTTTAAAAGAAAAAAAGGGACAAACATAAAAAATGTTGAAGAATCCTAAATTGGTACTTTTCCGCCCAAGCTCCGCCCCGTACGTATAGCAGAATTACCTATTAAAAATAGGAAAAATCCACGGAAAAAACTATGAAGAAAATTATTTTTGCCTTACATTTTACATAGAACGACATTTTTGATAATACTATCTAGAGAACGGATTGAGTGATGGTTTAGATTCACAATTGGACCCGGTAGGTGGCGCTAGAATCGGGTTCTAAGTTTTGTTTTAAATTCAGGGCAGGACGACGTCTGCCGGGCCTACTAGTTTATTAGGGTTACGTACCCAAAGGGTAAAAACGGGACTCCATTATTATAAATGCGAAAGTTATTATGTCTATCTGTTATTTTTTCACTATAAACAGCTAAACCAATATTTATGAATTTTGGTATAGAGATAGATTTGTTTGTTTATTCTTAGGGGTTAATCTTTGAAACTACTGAACTGATACTAAAATATATTTCACCAATGGAAAGCTGTATTATCACTGTACAACATAGGGTATAGGTACATTACTTTAATTCTGGAACGCAGATGAAACCGATTTTCATGGTTTTTGATTTGTTAGATTCGTCTCCGCCCGGAATAGTAGAATAACTATTAAAAAATAAGAAAAATGCACAAAAAAAGAATAATGAAGATAATTATTTTTGCTATACATTTTGTATAGAATGACTTTTTGACATGTCTCGAGATTGGGCTGACAGATGACAGATGGTTTAGATCCACAAATTGGTCACGGTAGGTGTCGCTGGAATCGGGTTCTATGTTTTTCTTCATAACGTCCATCCCTAATAAGGTTATATTAATCTGTCAGTGCGCTGTCAGCAGGAGACAGGTAATTGCCATTAAAGGGATATTGAGCTATCATCAATCATGGCTGCCTTCCGTAGAGCAAATGTATTAACGCGATAATTAGATAAGTACGATGACATATGGTCTGTTTACTTTATGTACATACTAGCTTTCCGCCACGCAGTTTCACCCGCGTTCCCTAGGGACCTTATTTTTTCCCGGGATAAAAAGTAGCCTATGTGCTATTCCAGACTATAATCTATATCCATGCCAAATTTAGAACTCTGGAATCGGGTTTATTTGTCACATTTTTTTTACATGAGTTTTAGTACTTTTAGTCAATACAAAGTCTTTCAATCGCATACATTTTCTTCAGTTTTAATTTCTTCTTTTATGTTATAGTTACATTCTCAAACTCACTGTAATGTCCAGTCCTCGTCCGTACATGTCTAGTCAAGCTTTAGTGAAATTGGCGGTTGTTCCACTAAAACATTCACGGACATTTTGGGACAACCTGGAAAGTCACGATACACGCTCTCATTTCATTTCACTTCACTTGTGCACTTAGATTGATCATTATTGGACAAAACACCACCGAAATTATTCAATAAAACTCAAAATACACGAATTTAATGAAAATGAAACGAAAACGCAACGTCACTCTGCAAGTTCCCGCCAAAAAGTCCTAGTATACAAGTTTAGATTATTTTAAATCTACTTTAAATAAAGAACGAACTCCAAACTCGATGACAATTTCGGGTGTACCAACATAACACCCCGACTGCTTCGTACTTACACAAAACCAATCGGCACGGATTGAAATGAAATTCCGCTACATGCAGCGCACCACCATTCCGTGGAAAAAGTAAAAAACCTCTTTTCAACCCGAACTCGTTTTATTGAAAGGATCCCAATGTGTTTTTCATGTCAATGAAATGCAATGAATTTCTCATGTAAACTATTTGTTTATTTTGAATCGTGAAAATTTATTGGATTTTCGAATCAACGACCTTTGCCGCGGAATCCAACGTCACTTCCACGGAGAGTTAGTAAACAACACCAGAGTTTTCGCTATAATTTCTTGTGCCTACCATGTGCAACAAGCATATTATATTTGTTCTGAACATAAAATGAGTTTAAAAGCTAATGAAGAGTGTCTACAGGATTAGGATCGGCGCACACTAAGCGGATTTCGCTCTTGACGCTACCGTTGTACCGCTGAAGTAATAAAGTGAATTGCTGGAACTTCAAGTTTTGTTTAGCTTAGTTTAATAAAATTTTAGTTATAATATTTTTTTATGTCAACAGTTTGACAAGCAGGCGGTCCACCTGATGGTAAGTGGTCACCGGCGCCTAAGGATATTTGGGATCTTATCTTTTCTCGGGATTAAACATTTTGCCTAAAAACATACTCAAGGATGATGTAGCTTTCTAATGGTGGAAGAATTTTTAAAATCGGTCGAGTAGTTTTTGTCTTAGATTGTAATTAACAAACAAACAAAATATAAAATATTTCGTTTCATTAAAACCTTTTTCAAGTAACCAGTATTATTATTTAGCAGCTTGATTATAAAGCTAAGTATACCCAGGGAACGGGTTTAAATCGAATGTAAACATGAACTCACGTCTATGTTGATCAAGCATGATGGTTATTTGAACAGCATTATCGATTCCAAACAGCTATTGCAATACTTTAAGTACTCCATCTTGACAATATGGGATACGATAGAATTGTTACTTTTGAGTGTTGTTTTTCGGGTTTCATGTCTGTATGTCGGTGGATTGTGTCTTTTTAACTGTAATAGGCTGCTGTGTTTTTAAAACTAGCTGTTCTCCCCGGATTCACCTCCGTTCCCGTGGGAGGGGTGAATTTTCAAAAATCTGACAGACATACGAACCACAAAGTGATCCAGTAAGGGTTCCGTATTTTCCTTTTGAGGTACGGAACCCTAAAAACATGAAATGAAAATGATTTTATTCAAATAGGCCTTATGAATAGTCTAGACTCTAATGCTCGGTTCGGAAGGTTGCTTTTGCTGAGAAGAGCCGGCAATAAAATCAGCAATTACTCTTTTCAAAAACTACTTACACCTATTACATTTAATCATTTTTTATTTACCTAGTCTCACTGATAATATTTGCGTGTTAAGGCGGCAAAATATTTTTCTTGCTCATGTTCATTGCATCCTGCTGCCGTAAGTTTAGTTACTTAATAAGACCTCGAAGATTATGCTATATTTGAATTAAAAAAAAATTATAACCCAATAAACAAACTCGTGTACATCACACCGTTAACAAATAAATCAAAAAGCAAACAGACAGGACACGCGTAATGGCTCCGTGTTTCAGCCCTTCGGAGCTAATTGATTAATGAGGGCCGAATGAATGGACACCTTTGGTACAGTGCCTAGAATAACGGTAGAATATGAAAACAATATTATTTATAGTTGAATAATCTTTTTTGTGATCTCATATAGGTAGCTTGGTTGCATTTTTATGTTTCTGTTAGATATTTTTTCTAAGTTCATATGTTATTTTTGAGCTAATTATTAATGTCTACAATGGCCCTAAGGAAAATGGAAATTAAGTAGAAAGTTAAATAAATATATAATTTGTCCTCGAACTTCTTCACATAATAATATGGCTATCTGATCACTATCAAGCTTTTCAGATTTGTAGGATATTCCCAATAAACGTTGTTTTGATGAAAGAAGAGAACATTTAAATAACTTTCAAACCCTTAGGTACAGGGACACTCCAATCAAGCAAGTTATCTACTAATATTATGAAGAGGTAAAGTTTGTGAGTTTGTAGGGGGTAATCTCTGGATCTACTGAACCGATTTTGAAAATTATTTTACCAATAGAAAGCCACGTTATTTGTAAGTGTCATAGGCTATATTTTTATCCCAGGAAAAGATAAGATCCGGGAACGCGGATAGTAAGGCGATGATAGCTCAGTGGCAAGTGACGTCGAATACCGCAGCGAAGGTCGTGGGTTCGAACCCTACAATGAGCTTGAGCTTTCGGTGAAGGAAAACATCGTGAGGAAACCATAGCACTGTGGTAGGGTACTTTGTAGTACCCGACTGGCTGGCTACCACCCTCAAGTTGAAAATCTGTCGCCAAACACCTGTCGGTGTGTTCCGACAGCTGCACTTAAGAGCCAGTTCCCATCTAGGCTTTGTGTGCTTACCATCTTCGGCCACATCATCACTTACCATGGTGAGATTGTGGTCAAAACACAAGTCTATCCAGAATTAAAAAAAAAAAACATCGCTAATGTAGAAAACGTTCTAAAATCGGGTTAACATTTGTTGGTACTTATCTCCCCAATTAAAATCATGACATATTATATAGTAATTTTATGCCATAGTATGTTCTAACTTGAGCTACTATTTGTACATGTACTGTGCCCTCTCCACTGCACAGGGTTGACAATTATTGATGTACGAGAGCGTATTGATTAAATATAACTGTGGAGCATATATATCAAGCAACCGTGCCGACCATTGCGTTTACATTTGAGCTGTGTAAATCACAAGTGGAGGTTTATATGTCCTAACAATAACAAATACATAAAACTAAGAATCATCCAATTTGGTGCAGTCATTCGAAAGTTAAGAGCGTACATACATTTCGAAGATCCATTTTTATTTATATACCCATACTTAGATATTAAAGCTGTTTAATAAAGTAATAAACTGAATTTAGAATTATTGTTTTTGTACCTTATTTGGTTTCTGATAATATTTTTCACTGAATAAGATGGTGTGAATGCCATGGGAATCGTATCTAATTGTTTTTTTTTTTTTATGTCACTAGTGACAACTAGGCAGGCGGGTCACCTGATGGTAAGTGACTACCGTCGCCTATAGACATTAGCAATACCAGGGGGACTGCCAACGTGTTGTAAGGGCAAGGGCAACTGGCTCTCAAGTGCAACTGCCGGAACACACCAACAGGTGCTTGGCGACAGATTTTCAACTTGAGGGTGGTAGCCAGCCAGTCGAGTACCACCTAGTACCCTACCACCGTGCTGTGGTTTCCTCACGATGTTTTCCTTCACCGAAAGCTCAAGCTCATTGTAGGATTCTAACCCACGACCTTCGCCGCGGTATTCGACGTCACTTACCACTGAGCTATCATCGCCTAAATGTTTATTTAGTTAATCGATTCCCATGGATTCCAATATCTGGTATTTAGTAACTGAATTTTATTTTTACGTTCTTAAGTGTCCTTGGAGGGATGAAAGGCATGTAACAAAAAGAGTATTGGGTATGAGTGAGGTAGAGGAAGGCCGAAGAAGGTATGGATGGACTGCGTGAAGAATGTTGTGCATATGAAAGGTTAGAGTACTGAGACGACTAGTGATAGAGCGGAGTGGAAGAGGAAAACATGTTGTACCGACCACACCTAGCGTGGGATAAGGACAGGAAGAAGAAGAAGAAGTATCCTTAGTAAATCTATATTATTAATATATCTACTAAAGCGAAACAATGGAAGTTATACGACACGGCGTCGTTTCAAAGCACATAAGCGCATTAACCTAAATTTCCGAGCAAAACTTTTAACTAAGATAACTCATAAACACTAAAACGCTTGGAAGTTTCCTGAGCGGTACGAGCTCTAACTACGACACTTAGCATCGCTCAGAGTTTCCATGCAAGCCTCAATAATATATTGGCTCATTTTAGAGGAGGTAAGCGAATCGCTTATATCGTTTTACTCAGTTTTCTTGTACATAAATAAATAAATAAATAAATAAATACATATAATTAGAAAGAAAAGAAAGAAAGAAATACATTTATTCTTGACAACACACAACATTACATTAAAATAAAAAGAAAAAAAATAACATAAAAAGACAAGACAAACAAACAAACGATAATGTAATGTTGCGTGATGCCAGGAATAGGTCTCGACTCAGCATAAAGCTAAGGCTAAAAGAAGCCCTCGCGCTGATTTTCAGTCGAAGCCCACGTCCATGACATCACGAACATGTAGTGACGGACAATTTACAAAAAGAATAAACAAATGAGAAAAAAATAAAAAATAAACATTGGTACGTACACGACCAAAGGACATACAAATAACACCTTAAATTTAATCTAAAAAGAAAAAAAATAATAATAATCTTTCACCATTAGAATGCTACGTTATCCCTGAGTAACATAGGCCATAATTTTATCCCGGGAAAAGATCCCTCAAAAACGCGTCTGAAACCGCGGGGGACAGCTACCAACTGATAAAATAAAATTAAACAATTGAGTCATTGAGTGCGTAGAAATTTGGAAATAAACATACTTATAAAATAAAAAATAAATTAAATGTTTTTTTTTTTAAGAAGGTGCAGTCTCAATTTTTTCTTAAAAGTACTTCCACTATTCAATGACCGTAATGGTGGTGGAAGGTCATTCCAACAACGACTGGCAGCATATTTAAAACTACCGCGAAATGCCACTGTTTTATGCTTAGGCAACAAAAGCAAATACGCGGTGGCTCTAGTATTGTATCTACGTTTTTCATGGGCCCAAGTCAGTTTACGCAGAAGATACTCAGGCCTACCTGTGACAATGACACCAAAGAGCAAAGTAGCAAAATGCAACTTTCGTCGAGCATTCATCTTCATGAGATTAGCATCATTTAAAAACGGAGTGATGTGGGCACGAGCAGGAACGTTGAAGCAGAAGCGTGCACAAGCATTCTGCACTCTTTGAATCAACCGTTCAGATCTTGATAAAAGACGTGGACCATACACGACGTCTGCATAATTGAGCTTGGATAGAATGAGGGATTCGCACAAAGTAATTCTAAGTTCCACACTAAGGTAAGATCTGACTCTATAAAGGATTTTTAATCTATAGAAGCAGTTTCGAATAGCTTCCTGAATGTGGTGCTCGAAGCGGAGATGGTTATCCATGATTAAGCCTAAATTACGTGCCTCTGAGACAAGTTCAATCGGATCACCCAAAATCGAAGCTTGCGGACTATGGTGCAAAATACTCTCTGTTTGCCTCTTTGACCCCATCACCAGATATTTGGATTTTTTTGGATTCAATACCATACAATTTAATCTTGACCACTCGGCTAGTCTATCCAAATCCTCATTTATTTTTGTTACAGCTACATCGGTATCATTGGGATGAAAACTTAAATAAACTTGTAAATCATCAGCATAAATGTGGTGTTTACAGTGCTTGATACAGTTTATGACATCTGCGCTATATAAAATAAAGAGGATTGGACCGAGAATTGAACCTTGGGGTACGCCTCTAAGATTAAAGGTGCGAGAAGAAGATGCCACTCTGCCATCCAAGCCAGTCACCTCAACAACTTGAGATCTTAAGTGCAGATAACTGTGGAACCATTTCACTGTGTTGGAGTCAAAACCATAATAGGATAACTTGGATAAGAGAAGATTCAAGTTAATTGCATCAAAAGCACGGGAATAATCAAGCAATACAAGTAAGGTACCCATGCCATGATCCTGAGCTGTAAGCGCACTGTCAACAACGTCAAGCAATGCTGTTGCAGTGCTGCGTCTCTTTCGGAAGCCAGATTGGTTTGTGGGCAAGATTTCTTGAACTTCAAGGTACTTTACCAGTTGCTTACAAACTATTTTTTCAAGCACCTTTGACAGACATGGCAAGATACTGATAGGTCGAAGATCTTTCACAGATGCAATGTTTTGGCTTTTTGGGATGGGTCTAATCAGTGAGATTTTCCACAGATCTGGAAAAGTGCAAGAGATAATCTCTTGATTAATCATTTTAGTGATGACTCCCAACGTACTTGGCAGAGTCATTAGAATCATATTCAGAGATATGAGATCCACACCTTCAAAATTCGAGGAAAGTCCCCGAATGACACTAGCCACAGTGTCTTCAGTGACAGGTTCCAGTTTAAAAACGGACGAATTGAACCTGTGATACTCAAAGTAGATCTGAGATATTCACAGTGTCTCCTCCAGGCACGTTGAGAAAATGAGAGTTTATGATGTCCGGATCCCTGGCAAAGGTCGGCAATATAAAGTTATTTTTGGTGGTAGGGATAATTGTCGATTTCAAGTTTTTCCATAACTTCTTAGGGTTGTGAATGTTACTGTTAATATGATTATCAAAGTATACCCTTTTTTCTTGATACACGGCATTACTCACTACTAGCTTCATATCCTTATAAACATTTCTGTGAGAGTCAGATTTTGTAATTTTATATTGATTATGGCAGCGATCACGGATTCTCATCATTTTCTTAATGGTGTCAGTAAGCCACGGATATGAGTTATGTTTTATATAGAGAGATTTTTTAGGGGCATGAAGGTCAAAAAGGTACAAAAAATATTCATTAAAAGTTGAAACAAGATTATTTATGCCATTTATATTTCCAATTTATTGCCAATCTATCGAGTTTAAGTCTGCATTGAATAGCTCCACTAATATATTTTTAAGAGGCCTGTAGATTATAAAATGTGGTGTAGGTTTTTCAGCTTTAATGTTAAATTCAACAGAAATTACTGAGTGGTTACCCAATTCAGGTATATGAGTAACAATGACAGATCGAGTCTTGGCATCCGTACACACTAAGTCTAAGAGTGTTTCGCTGTGCTCGGTAAAATGTGTTGGCACTGGTTGCAAGGTAATCATAATCAGCAAAACTGGCCACTGACTGGGTGAGCCCGTCTAAAAAAATATTAACATCTAGCCATGGGGGGCGGTAGGCTTTCCCAATAATAATCTTTCTCGAACGTACCCGTAAACTCAGCCACATTTGCTCGACTGAAGCAGTGAGAGGGTGGGGGCAGGTCCGAACATTTATTCCGCGCTTGATGTAAAAACCTACTCCGCCGCCGCGTCCTCCGCGTATCCACGGCAACAATAAACTCATCATGCCTGGTACCTAGTGAACCAGCGTTAAAAAAACCAACTTTTAACTGTTCATTATTAAGTTCTGTAATATATTTGATGTTTTACCATAAATTAAAGAAAACATGCCCAATCATATTCAATGGAGACTATTCGATAGAAATTATACAAACAATTAAACATTTTCAATTTACCACGGGGATTTACAAACTCTTGACTTAATTTAACATTATACATATGAGCACAATAATGACATAATCTCTGCGGTATAGTTATAAGGTAGACACAAAACACATTATAGTTAGACAATAACCATACATTACACATACTCTGACTGAAAATATTCAAAAACAAAAAACCAATACATAGATTGTGAAAGTTCACTGTATGCACTATTTTATCAATTTCAGAGAAATAATTTAAACCCGGCTTGACGGTACTCCAACGGTCTCGCTTCCAAAAACCTTCTGGAGGTCAAGGGTAGACTCCAAAACTGTATCTTAAAGGACGCTTTTCCAGACTCGCGGCGAACGAAAATTCGTCCACCTCTGGTCCAAGCATACCGCCACCCGTGTCGACGAGTCTCCTCGCGTGCCCTAAAGAAGAGCATTTTGTTATGTTTGGTGAGGCGCTCGTTGACGTAAAGCGCGGTGGTTGCGTGCGCGAGTCCCAGGCCCTCGGTGGTGAGGCGGCGGCGCACACGCGCTGATTGTAGGAAGGCGTCGCGCAGCGTCCTCCGCGCCAGCCGCACCACCACGGGGCGCGGCCGCGGCGCCACTGCCGGCTCCACGCCCGCACCGTTGCCGCCGCCGCCACCGCCAAGGGGCGCACGTCGCAGGCCGACTCGCTCCACCGAAACTATGTCGCGCTCCTCGCAAGTTACACCCAACTTGTTTGCGATCAGTTTTACGAGGTGCTCTGTATTCTCCCCCTGCTCCTCAGGAACACCTGTGATCTCCACGTCATTGAGGAGCCACTCCTGGTCCTTATGGTTCAGTTTGGTCCTCAGTTGCTCAACGGTGGAAAGCAGATCGTCCACGGCGGGTCTGGCTTGCAACTCCGCGAGATTCTCCTCCAGGCCGACAAGTCTTGCCTCCAACCCGTCCATACGCTGTCCGAAACCCTCCACGGTCTTCGTGAGCGAGGTCACCTCCTGGCGCATCTCGTTAAATTCACCGCGAAATGATTTCATCTCCTGACTCAGTTTTTTTATTTCGCGGAGTATCTCGCCTGATGCACTTATCGGTGGAATTTCTTGGGGGGAAGCGAGGTCTGCTCCCTCTCCCCCCACCGGGTGGTCGGTATTATCTTTACGAGGAGTCTTCACTTTGCACCCCGGACAGAGCCATGACGATGAAACCTTCGCATCCTGAAGAATATTTACGCATGGGCGATGGTAGAAACCAAAACATTTATAGCATTTAACTCCATCAGTTGGCGAGGCACAACGACCGCAAGCAGTACACTTCGCCATCGCTTATTATGTGTTATTGATTATGTGATATAAGTACAATTTATAGCTGACAGATGGCGCTGTCACCATGTAATGATAATCAACAAATAAAATTCTTAGCGACGAATTTTAGTGCCACTTTGATCAAAGATCAACTAAAAAATACTATCGAACACTAAGCTCCAAAAATGTTATTGAATTATTTTATATTTTTTATAAATTTAGATGGAGGGTAGGTAGGGTGTCTTAATAACGTTAACCAGTGTCCAGATATTATTTTAAGGTACATAAATCAGACGATTTATAGCACAATCACAAATTAGATCACTTTAACACACGTATTCACTATAAATCTCGAGTATGGGAAAATATTAATATCGTTTTTTTATTTTTATTCACTAACAAACTCGAGAGCTCCACTGTCGTCACTGACGTTCGTGACGTCACACGTAATTAGCCCTTTACTACTATAGGTACTTACTCGTATTATTCTAATATTGCCGACCTTTAGGCAACTGGCTCTGAAATGCCACTGCCAGAACTCACCAACAGGTGCTTGGCGACAGACTTTCAATTTGAGGGTGTTAGCCAGCCAGACGAGTACAAAAATTGATATTTATGTGATTCTTTATTTATTTATTTTATTTAATGCATTAAACAATTATTATTTTTATATTTTAATTAATTATTTGTAGGCTCTATCAGAAAAACAACAACAACACGTACTGCTGTGCAGTGCAACTTTATGCTGAGGCATTTGCTTTCGTATCCAAATCGGTTTCGTTCTAAGCAGCTATGAAGGCGATGATAGCTCAGTGGTAAGTGACGTCGGATACCGCGGCGAAGGTCGTGGGTTCGAATCCTTACAATGAGCTTGAGCTTTCGGTGAAGGAAAACATCGTGAGGAAACCACAGCACGGTGGTAGGGTACTTTGTAGTACTCGAATGGCTGGCTACCACCCTCAAGTTGAAAATCTGTCGCCAAGCACCTGTCGGTGTGTTCCGGCAATTGCACTTGAGAGCCAGTTCGCCTTAATAAGGTGTACAACACATAAACAATCCCCTGGTATTGCCAATGTCTATAGGCGACGGTTGTCACTTACCATCAGGTGACCCGCCTGCCTCGTGGTCACTTGTGACATAAAAAAAAATGAATGACGCACATATATGATATTTCAGAAATATTTGGACCAAGCCCGAAGTACCAAACCTACCGTAACACACTTCACTACGCCGTAAAATGTAGTTTTATAGTTCTGGTGACCGAGTACATCTATATAGAACACTGTTTTCAAAACACCGGTGTTGTATACATATACGGAACCTGTTTTAATAAGATTGTTTATAAATTAATCGAACAAGCTTCACATAGGTTACTTTAGACATAATAAGTAGGTACATAGTATCTTTTTGAAAAAGATGAGAATGAATAGGAGACATTTTCTCCCGCGTACGATCAGGCTGTGGAATGAGCTCCCTGTAGAGGTTTTCCCTAGAGACTACAGCATGGGGTTCGAAAGAGGAGTAAGAATGTTTATGCAAGGTCGGCAACGCGCTCGTGACGCCTCTGGTGTTGCAGGCGTCCATAGGCTACGGTAACCACTTACCATCAGAACCACTTACCTTGTTTGCAACCTAGTGGTATAAAAAAAAATTTATAAAATAGTATATTTCATTACAAGTGCGGAAAGGCTGTCATTGAAAAGAGTTCCGACAAATTTAATGTCTACCCGAGCCGAGGCGCAGCCGAAGGCGTGGGTTGACAATCGGAACTCTTTGCAATGACGGTTCCGCAAGTGTACTGAACGACTATTTTTAATACAGTTGCGAAAAAATGAAGCAATTTAATAAAATAATAAAAACACAATAAACTCAACTAACTAATCATTTATTTCTTATAAAAGTTATAGTACACATGTACATTGAAATTGGTACAGTTTTTTAAACTTACTGGGGAAGTTTTAGGTTGCATATTTACTGTTTGAGACAAACTATTATAAATTTCATATGATTGTTCATGTATATTAAGTCATACAATGTTTGTGCAATTATAGTGATTCCGGCGGTGTTAATTAAAAAAAAATAGGGTCAAAATTACTCATTTTGTGCAACAAACAACTAAACTCGCAAAGAAAATTTCTGGAAAATGGCGCCAACCGTAGAATATAAGCAGAGTTTTTTTTTCACCCAAAGGGAACTATCCATACAGCTTAGTCTTCAAAATATTATTTTATTGATTTGAAATGAAACCTATCCTAACTCATTCAATTAAATCATTAAATCTGATATTGAAATAAATTAGTAGCTTCTTTTTAGAAATATACGTATTTGTATGAATCACAAAAACTCTTTAGTAAAAACTTCATGGTTGGTTTTTCTTTTTAATAGACATTATTTTGACAGTTGGGAATGAGACGCACTAGTTCGGTAAAGGTAAAAAAAAAGCACTAGTATGTAATAGCCCACATCCCGAACGCTATACGTCCCTGTAATACACCACTTTTTGAGCAACTGTATTAAAAAGAATATTTGGGGTCTACATGGTAAGTGGTCTACGAGTAAAAAGACTGGGATACAAACTCACCTAATAAAGTAGGTTTTGACTCAACAATATGTTAAGTTTATATGGCATCCTAACCTATCAGACCCTACGCATGCGAGCAAGTGCGCGTCAAACACCAGAAAAAAAGTTAAATCATTTATTTAAATTATACAGAATATTAGCAATTCAAATTCAAATCTTCATTAACTTGTAAAAATCTTTTTAACCAAAAAAAGAACAGATGATTATTTTTACATGATTTTATTATTTATCTTACCATAGTAAGCCATTATGGAAGGTGGTAAATACATTAAGCCTAAAAGGGAAATCATTCCCTAGCTGAGGTATTTTACCTAAAAGAGAAATCATTCCCTAGCTGAGGTAAAATATTATATCCGAAACGAAAACAATATCAAAATGCTAACAGTCAATGTTTATACAGTATAACTAATTATTAGATTACATGTCAACTATTGTTCAGCTGGCTCTTGTCGACGCAGCGGGGAGCCTCCCCCCGTCATTGCGAATTCGTACGGTTTAATTGCAAACCAGAAACGCCCCTAGGTTCTAGGCGAGGAGCTAAGGTACATTAAAATCTTTTTTTGAGTTCTATCCTAAATTTTTCAGAATTTTTCAGCTATTCAAAAGACACAGTTTGTAAGATTTTGGCTATAACTCACTAACTATTGGTTAAAAAAGTAATTTTAAAACATCTAAGACGTACCTACTCGTACGCTATGTGCACTAGATTTTTTTTCATTCTCCAGTTGAAGTATTTTATAAAAAAAAAAACAATTTCTCTACACTACTATTTTGCAGTTCATAGTACGCACCTATTTTTCTAATTTTTTCTATGTACAGCCAATAGTTTCCAAATAAAAAATTATGTGCATTAAGACGCATGGACAGACGTATAGATCATGATAATCAATCTTAAGACCTCATCGTAAACATAATCAAAATCATTATCATTATCAGTTCTGACGTCACGATAATAAAAAATATGTTACTGTCACATGCATCATCATCATTACATTTTTTAATGACAATAATATTATAAACAAAATGGTAGAGTACTGTAATTGTTTTTTTTTCTCATGAAATAAGCGCATTGGTTTATTTTAAACATTTTAGGCGATGATAGCTCAGTGGTAAGTGACGTCGAATACAGCGGCGAAGGTCGTGGGTTCGAATCCTACAATGAGCTTGAGCTTTTGGTGAAGGAAAACATCGTGAGGAAACCACAGCACGGTGGTAGGGTACTTTGTAGTACTCGACTGGCTGGCTACCACCCTCAAGTTGAAAATCTGTCGCCAAGCACCTGTTGGTGTGTTCCGGCATTTGCACTTGAGAGCCAGTTCACCTTTAAGGCATTGAATAGGGTGTACAACACATTAGCAATCCCCTGGTATTGCCAATGTCAATAGGCGACGGTTGTCACTTACCATCAGGTGACCCGCCTGCCTCGTTGTCACTTGTGAAATAAAAAACAAAAAAAAAAACATGCACGTTGCTCTAAAAGTTCAATTCATATGTCAGTTATTAATCGTTAGTTGAAGACGGACTTCAAAGCTTGGAACACCGACGCAAGGTGGCTTGCTTGTCGGTATTCTACAGATTGCACTTCAAAGAGTGTGCCCAGGAGTTGCAAGATTTAGTGCCTTCCTCCCCATTTCACCATTGAACTACAAGACGTCGGAATGGCTTCCACCCTTATATTGTTTGTCACCCAATGTCTTGTCACCCTTCCAGCATCTGTTTTTCTTGAACAGTACAATTTAGGTGCCACAATTGTGGTAGGTGGTACAATTAAGGCTAAGGTAAATAGGCATTTACTGACTGCGCGTCCTTCATCTAAAGCTGTAATAAGCATGATTTTTAAATCCACCACAGCTCCTAAACTACAATTGAGCGTGATCACAGGCTGACTGTTCGGCGGAATGGCGGCCATCAATGGCAGACGTCGATTTGTCGACACTCTTACTAATTAACTAATGGAGATTGTTTTGTTTCATACTTATCGATTATTGAAGATTGAGAGACACTTATTTTTCAAATTGTAATAGTATAGGGACTGATGGAAATTATTAGTCGATAAATAGTTCATATATGATAAATTTTATGTGATCAGGTTGAGAAGCAGCCAGAACGGTCCATCTGATGGTAAGTGGTCACCGCTGCCTTTGGAAATTTGTAATACCAGGCAATTGCTGATGTGTTGCCGACCTCGAAGAGCTCTTTTTGAAGAACCCCATATCATAGCGCGGAGCGAATACCGTAATGGGGAGCTCATCCCACATCCTAATGATCTGCAGAATTTTGTACTAGAAGTAAAAAAAAAAGTGTAAATAGAAAGCAGCAATCATTAGTGAACATTGTTTTTTTTTTTTATTCTGGTTAAGCTTGTGTTTGACCACAATCTCACCATGGTAAGTGATGATGTGGCCGAAGGTGGTAAGTACACAAAGCCTAGATGGGAACTGCCTCTCAAGTGGAGCTGTCGGAACACACCGATAGGTGCTTGGCGACAGATTTTCAACTTGAAGGTGGTAGCCAGCCAGTCGGGTACTACAAAGTACCCTACCACCGTGCTATGGTTTCCTCACGATGTTTTTCTTCACCGAAAGCTCAAGCCCATTGTAGGATTGGAACCCACGACCTTCGCCGCGGTATCTGACGTCACTACCACTGAGCTATCATCGTTCTGTCGCCTCATTGTACTTGCTTATTTATTATTGCCGCCATAACACGCAAATAAGTTTGAGGTGCGTTTGAAAAAAGGAATTGCTAAGCATTTTTATGAACCGTAAGTTTTAGTCTAGAGTTCTAGGCTTTTCATAAATGCTTGCAACTAGTTGCCAAGCAGTTCATATTTTTTTTATACCACTAGTGACAACGGATCACCTGATGTTAAGTGACTACCATCGCCTATTACAAATAACAGCGGGATTGTCAATGTGTTGTATTCCTTATTACATGCTTGCTATTTATAGGCGACGGTAATCACTTACCATCAGGTGATCAGTAGCCTCGTTGTTACTTGTGGTCTTTGATTGCTTGTAGTATAAAGAAAAAATAAAAAAACCGGCCAAGTGAGAGTCAGACTCGTGCACGAAGGGTTCCGTAAAAAAGGCAAAACAAATCACGTTTGTTAAATATTAATTTTATTTTGTTTTTAGTATTTGTTTTTATAGCGGCAACAGAAATACATAATTTGTGAATATTTCAACTGTCTAGCTATCGCGGTTCTTGAGATACAGCCTAGTGGCAGACAGACAGACGGACAGACAGCGAAGTCTCAGTAATAGGGTCCCGTTTTTACCCTTTGGGTACGGAACCCTAAAAATATGTATCGATAGGCGACGGTAGTGATTTACCATCAGATGACCTATTTGTCAGTTATTTGACAGTAAAAAGAACATTGACATTGAATTTGGTCTATATCTACATGTTGGCAAGCCAGATTAACAATTGGTACAGTCACGAGCAAATGTCTAATCCGAGTACGACCGACATCCAATCCAACTTTAACTCGCTGTAGTTAGTGTACAGGCGAGGTCAAAATAGAAAACTGACTTTCAATTTAAACTTGTTGTTACTTCACCTCGGTTAGATTCAAATTCAAAAATCTCATTATAAGTATTTTTAATCATCGTCACATGTTTGATATATTACAAAATATTTATTTTAACGAAGTTCCTTATCGCGCGTTGTGAAAGGGGGCTAGACGGAAAAAAATCTTACGAAAAATTGCGGTGCACATGCGGACACCGCTGTGCGGCATGCGCATGTTTCTCTGTCTGTCTCTCTCTCTCTCTCTCTCTCTCTCTCTTATAGAAAGCAAGCCAGATATTTTCATTTCTTTGTTTTTTTTTTATATATATATATACTCTCTCGACTTATATAACTTGTATAACTTCGTTCCATCCGGGTGTCCCTTGACACCTCTCAAGTTTTTTTACTCTAATGCACGGTTCGAAAGGTTAATTTAGCTGAGAAGAGCCGGCAATAAACTCAGCAATTACTCAGATGGTAAGTAGTTCGACAAACTGAAGGGGGAGATAGGTGGGCGGGTCACCTACCAACATATACAAATTACCTCAGTAAAACCATTTTCCAAATATTTAATTATCATCTTTTAAAGCGATGATAGCTCAGTGGTAAGTGACGTCGAATACCGCGACGAAGGTCGTGGGTTCGAATCCTACAATGAGCTTGAGCTTTCGGTGAAGGAAAACATCGTGAGGAAACCATAGCACGGTGGTAGGGTACTTTGTAGTACCCGACTGGCTGGCTACCACCCTCAAGTTGAAAATCTGTCGCCAAAACACCTATCGGTGTGTTCCGACAGCTGCACTTGATAGCCAGTTCCCATCTAGGCTTTGTGTGCTTACCATCTTTGGCCACATCATCACTTACCATGGTGAGATTGTGGTCAAACACAAGCCTATCTAGAATAAAAAAATAAAAAAAAAAAATTATCATCATCATCATTTCTGCCCAAAGACATACATTGCTGGAGATAAGCATCCCCCAAAGTTTTCCACATTGACATTGCTGGACATAGGCACCCCCCAAAGTTTTCCACATTGACAAATATTGAGTCACTCTACCACTATCACTAACATAATATCTTATTTTGTCACTGTTTTTGCTTTTATCTATTGTTTTCATCCTTTATTAGAACAAATAAAGAATATTATTACTTATACATTATTTTAAAAATCTAAGCTAAGAAAACCAACATGATTTAGAGAAGCAACGATTGTTTAAAGTTAGCATAACCGTAATACTAAATTCAAATTGTATAATAAAACAAATATGGCGGACAAATCAGGACACGTAATTAAGTGCGCGGGTCGCGACATCGAAGCATCAACATCAAAATTACAATCAAACAACTCATTAGGAGCAGGTGCGGCATATTTACGTTCCTTTGTCAAAAAACGAATCTACGAGCCCCGCGAATTCATGATGCCTCGAATCTTCAGCAGCGTGGAAATAATTTCGCGCGTTTTTCATTGCGTTTCCCGCGCTTTTCTTAACGCCTAGCCCAGGCGAGCCAGTTGCTCGCGGGCTGTCGTAGTGGGAGCACGTCTCGACGCCCGCCCGTTTCTCGCCTACCGTGAAAAATTCGTAATACCCACTCATCGAATGACAGCTATTTTCGTCGCAGTGACTAAATTATAGACAATATTTTGTGAAGGATAAATTAATCCATGTGTGACAGTGAAGATTGTATTTTTTTTTGTGATCTGTGAAGTGATTTTAGTGACAAACATATTTAATCTGTGACTCGTGATTTTTCGCTTGGAAGACAAAGCTGATGGTAAGTGGGAGTATTAGTTAAGTTTTAAGGGTATTTCAAACGTAAAATACAATGGTCGTTGTAATTTTTGGCAACATAATTGATGAGTCGCAGTTTCTGAATAAATATTTCATATAGACAAAAGACACTCATAGTGTGTAGTATTGCTAGCAATCTAATTTGAATTTTAAACTGATTTTAGAGTATTATAATGAAACAAAGCAACTCTATTGAAACTGGAGTTGTTTTATTTTAAACCCAAAATTACAGTGTATAAGACTTCATTTCAATATTTGTTTTTAGAGTAAAAAACAGAGTTTTAGATTACAAAACGTGATTATTGCAATGCAAATTAGTTAATATATACAGTAGAGGACAATGACCACAATCAATGATTCAATTTATTATGCTTGATCTACATAAGAGCGCTGAAATTAATTCATATTTGGAACATTTTTAAATAAGACATCAGACAAACGACATTTAACTTGAAGTTGGCGTTAAAAAAATTATGACTTACAGAATGCTTCTTTTCAGATATTGAATATAATTTATGTCTATCATTACTACGTTACAAAATCAATAGTAAGTACTACATAGGTTATAGTCCTATAAATGCATCGGATTTTGTATTAAATATTAAAATATTTAAGTATCTACTATTTTTCTCCGCAGTTTCGTTCAACCCATATTTAAATCATTCAAGGATTGAATTTAAAAACCTTTTTTTAGTAGCAGGCCTTATAAGGAATTTATGAGCGGGGCGTTGATAGCTCTGGCAGGACAAGCCTTTTTAACCGACTTCAAAGAAGGAGGAGGTTCTCAATTCGACTGTATTTTTTTAAAATATTAAGATCATCATCATCTCCGTGCCCTGTTCTTAATTATTTGTGGTCGGCGCTTTGTCTTCTTCCATTTGGCTCTTCTATTTGTCATTTCGGAATTCCTTCCTTACTCATATCATCTCTTACAGTCCATCCATCTCTTTTCGGTCTTTCTCTATCCGCACTCATTTCTTTTTACATGTAAAGATGTCGCAAAGAAATAGATGGGATTTAATATATACGACTACATTAATATTTAACGTTATCATTGAAACCGTTTAGGTTCTCGAAAATTACTTTGAATCTGTCTCCAAGCATCGCCTATTGTGCACTTGAGAGCCTCTTCATTAATAGGCTTTGTGTTCTATGAGATTATAATGAAACATAAGTCTGTAAGATAATTATAACTACTGGCGAATATTGTTATTTGCTCACTAGCTTTGCGCCCTGCAGTTTCACCCGCGGTTCCGTTTTTCCATACAAACTTTGGACCCCCGTTTCATTCCTTAGGGGGTGAATTTTGGAAAATCCTTTCTAAGCGGATACCTACGTCATAATAACTATCTGCGTGTAGAATTTCATCGCAATCCGTTCAGTGGTTTGAGCTGTGTGTTGATAGATCAGTCAGTCAGTAACAATTGCCTTTTATACATATACTAGCTGTCCTCCGCAGTTTCACCCGCGTTCCCGTGGGATTTTATCTTATCCCGGGATAAAAATATAGCCCATATATGGTCTGCTTGAGTTTGTTGTTTATTAAGTCAGTCATAATTAAATTCTATAGATTACTATTTTTGCCGCCATAACACGCAAATATTGTCAGTGAGACTAGATAAATAATAATTATTGAATGTAATAGGTGTAAGTTGTTTTTGAAAAGAGTAATTGCTGAGTTTATTGCCGGCTCTTCTCAGCAAAAACAACCTTCCGAACCGAGCATTTAGAGTCTGACTATTCATAAGTGCCTGTGAAGGCCTATTTGGATGAATAAACAATTTCATTTCATTTCATTTCATTTCATAAACAATTTCATTTCATTTCCCATGTTAATCTCGAATAATGTAGCATTCAAATGGTGAAAGATTTTTTGTAATCGGCCCAGTAGTTTATGAGTTTATTCGTTACATACTCACATACATACTTAAATCTTTCCTCTTTATAATATTGGAAATAAGAAATATATACAGAAATATATTGGTCTCGGAAAACTAATGTTTATGTCATTAGGAATATATCTATATTCCTAATGACATATAATTGTTTCTGTGCTCATTAAGTATTATAATTATGTTATTTTATTTGCAAAAGAACTCGTAGTTTGTTTTTAAAAACGTATCTTTAATACTAGCAATAATCTATAAAACTCCACCACTCACGTTTACTGACAGATTACGTCATAGTCATCGTAAAGATCCATTGATTTTAAGCAAAAACTATTTTATTATTTACAACAAATGTACAAAATATACATGCAAAATTACAATACATAAAAAACTTCTTCGAGGCTGCCGCTGCTGCCGATCGGCAAGGTTCCCAGAAGGCTGGCAGCGTTTCCTCTTAAAGCAAAAACTATATTTTATAATTGCGCTAAATATAGTTTTTGCAAAAACCAAGTTATTTTTTTCTTAAAAAACGGTAATTTGAATTTACGCCAATACTTATAATTGTTTACTATAAAGTTCCAAATTATAATAAATTATTCGGTTGTTAAGAAAGACTGTCTACTTTATGTCCATTGATTCATTTGTTTTTTAATCCCTTTCGTGGACGTGAAAATATCAACTAAGAATTGGTCATGAAAGCAAAACTAAATATTTTTTAAGTTGATTCTCATAGCATATTAGTTTAATGGATTTTATACTTTTCATAAAATTTTATTCAGATAAATTAAATACATTTATTATGCATTAATTTTATGTAAATATTGCATCCCACTTGTCATCATTGATTTTATTTATTCGTACCTATGATTTAGCACCTCGTACCAAAAAAAGAGCTTATGTTTCTATTGAATACAACATTTCTAATGAATTACGAATTTTAATGGAAAGAAGCCTATAGAACTTCTTCCACAGGCTTCTTTCCACGTCATTTAAGAATTCTTCTTCAACTGACGTTAACTAATTAAACATATTTTGAACTCTAAATTATTTAATTGAGCAATAATTAAAATTAAACCGATCTAATATTCAAATAACATAACAAGGCCGATAAAGGGCGTAACGTCTCGCCTATCTAATTAAATATGGTTCTTATCAGCTAACATATAATAAACATTTTGCTTTATCAAAGTTTACCAAATGGAGTGTGTGGTTGCTGTATTGAATGTTCTAGTAATAGTGTCAATTCGGGCTAGAATTCCAAGAGTGTTCTTAGTTTAAATGTATTCTGAACCGGTGGTAGAGTCAATTGCCTCATGAGTTTTAACAACAACATAGATTGTTATACTCGTAAATAGTTTACTGGCATTTCTGTTTTTTTTTCACAGATGTTGTTTTTAAGACTTAACCGAGGAATAAGAACGGATTTTTCGAAATTCAACCCTTGAGGGGGTGAAAATTTGTATGGAAGTCCGTCATTTTTGAAGCTAGAATCATGAAACTTTGTTTTTAGATTAACAATAAAAAAGATATGTTTTAGCGGTTTTTAAAATTCCACCCCTGAAGGGGTAAAACGACATTGGACAAGGGATGAAACAAAGTTGGTATGAAAAATGAGTAGACCTGACTCACTGACTCATCAACGCCCAGTCTAAACCCTAGAAAGCTGTTTTTTTTTACAGGTACTGTTTATAAGATGTAGACGAGGAATAAATAGGTAAGGAAAGCTAGTAGAAAATAATTGACAAAAGTGACGTCATCGAGAGTCCCAACAAAATCAAAGGCCAACTATGTAGAACAAACAAAAGAACAGAAAAAGATAATTCCAATCACAATGTATTACATAAAAGTGTTGTAAATGTCACGGAATGGACAGATAAAGTAACTTTGTTGTGAGTACATCATTCATACTTCATTGTTCGTGTTTGTACTGATAAATAAACTGTACAAGAAGATATTTCTCTATCGATAGATGGGTACTAACTTATTTGCGGGTAAATGATTGAGTTTTTTTTACTAAGAATAGAATTGCATTTGACCACTATCTCACTTAATGTTAGGTGACAATGCGGTCTACGTTTTTTTTTTGGGAGGACAGAAAGGTCGAGTCCTCAGGGACCATAGAGACCCTTACGTGGAATTATCGGCGAGTGCTTAGGGCTGACTGCTGAGCCCCAGTTGGGGCACGAACCTCTGCTCAGGGTATCGCCGTGGGGGCACAAACATTTGGGTCGGACTTCGCGGTCTACAATGGTGCACGCTTACCTAGAAGTAAACTATTCACTCGTGACTTGAAGACTCCAAGGTTGTAACTATCGGGAAACACAGACTCAGGCAAAGAGTTCCACTCCTTAGCAGTACGCATAATAAATGAGGAAGCAAATCGCTTCGTGCGTAAAGATGGAATGTCCACTGTATGTATAACGATGGCGAATCGCCGTACGTCTGGTTGTCCGATGATGGAATGGGCTTGGCGGAATTATGTATAATAAAATGTCTATGTCTAATTCCATCGCAGACTCTACGAAATGTAGGTACCCGATAAAAAATCGATAAGCTGGCAACTCTAAGTCGAAGTCAAAGTCAAAACCATTTATTCAGTTTAGGCCCTAGAAAGGCACTTATGAAGGTCGAATTACAGAAGTTACCACCGGTCCGGAAGTCAGCCTTCAACTGAGAAGAACCGGCAAGAAACTCAGCAAGGTTACATTTTCTAAATATTTTTGGACCATCTGATATTGTTTTTTTTTTCAAATGTTTAACAATTTTATTCTTAAATGCTGAAGTACTTCTGAAAGTATTGTTTTCGACAAAATGTTATTAATTTGTAGTAATTTTTCCTTAAAATATACGTCAATCGACAAAATGTTATTAATTTGTAGTAATTTTTCCTTAAAATATACGTCAACCAGCAAGGTGTGGACGTCCGGGGTATTTTTTGAGGAACAATTATGCAATACGGTCATCCAACTATACACTGAAATAACAGAGATAGTATTTTTTAATGCAATCTCTTCATGGTATGTGATCAAGTACAGTTATCGGAATACACTGATAGGTGCTTGGCTTATCAACTTGAGGGTAGTAGCCAGCCAGTCGGGTATTACACAGTACCCACCTTATCGTGGTTTTTTGACGATGTTTTCCTTCATAAAAAGCTCAAGCTCATTTTAGGATTCAAACCTTCGCGCGGTATTCGATGTCACTCAGCTTTTTTCTACTATAATATGCATGTAATCCTTCCCGAAGAAATTACCTAACTGCTGGTGAAACCCACATCAAAATCCGTTTAATAGCTTTTGAGTTTATCGCGAACATACAGACATACAGACTTTGTTTTATAATATGCAAGGATTTAACAACCGTCTTCTTAGAACATTACGAGGTATTAACATAGTACATGTGACTAAGAGAGTCGATTGTATTGCCCGATGACGTGACTATGACTAGACAGGATCTAAAGAGACCGGATTTAATTGTCTGAGTATAGGCGGAGATCATAAATTGATACTTGGGTTAGGGGAATCTTTTCTTTATGAGGAGACCTCTAAAGATTATTTGAACAAAGTTATACATGATAACACAGAACGACTTGATCATTATTTTACTTAGCAATAATGTTGCAATGAGTTAGAGTTATAATATCTACTCAAACTCAAACTCAAATAATGTTATTTATTTTATTGCTGTATTTAAATCTATATAGTCACGGCATCACGCGTGAACGGCTGGACCAATTTCGCTAATTCTTTTTTTGTTGTGTTTGTTATTGTAAGGAGAAGGTTCTTATGAAAGTTGCGCGAAACATTAGAAAATTTAAGAAAACTTAACGACCACATAAAATTTCCTAACCTTAATATAAACGTGGCGTTTGACATAACTGCCAGTTGTGTGACAGTTGGCTAGCTTTTGCCTACCGACTGCGTCCCTGTGCAATTAATTTATCGTGGGATAGTGCTTTTTCGAACCTTTTTTACCCCCTTAGGGGGATGATTTATCATTATAGTATTAATAATTATTACTATAAAGAGGAAAGATTTTTATGTATGTAACGAATAAACTCAAAAACTACAGGGCCGAATTCAAAAATTCTTTCACCATTTGAATGCTACATTATTCCAGATTAACATAGACTATATTTTTATCCCGGAATAAGATAAGATCCAACGGGAAACTGCGGAGGACAGCTAGTAATAAACGTGAACAATATTTAATTTTACATGAATAATATTAGTATGTTTACATTAATTTTATAGAGACCATATTGTAGTTATAAATAGGTTAAAAAGATGGCGAAATCGTTTTAGTTCGTATCATTATCAGTAATCTGTTGGATCTGATACGGCAAATATTTCTATTCGTATTTTATTTGGTGCGAAACTGAGCTTAGGGGATTTCGGGAATCGAAATGGGTGATCGATTTCACGACTACAAAACGAGGTTGTAAAAGTGTTGTATGATAGTAAAATCCGTTTTTATCTGGCTTCTGTATGGAGATCTCAATCGTATCTATATATCTATACTAATATAAATGTCTGTCTGTCTGTTACCGCTTCACGCTTAAACCGCTGAACCGATTTAGATGAAATTTGGTATGGAAGTAGATGGAAACTTGGAGAAGAGCATAAAATACTTTTTATCCCGAGAAAAGATAAGAAAACCTCGGGAACGCGGGTGAAACAACGGAACGGAAAACTATATCTCAAGTATTAAGCCTGAATATATTAGGTCTTTACCTATGAAATTGCCGTTTTGTATGAAAAAATTTAAACGATTTTTTTCATGTATTTTTATTTGTATTAAACGAAGTAATCCATGCAATCAATGCATCTTTGCCAACGCAGTGGCAGTTTATTGATGCCCTTCTTAAAGAAACCAGCTGGACAGGAGGCAACAAATTCTTCAAAGGCAATTTGTACTGCCTCTCGGTATTGTTTTTTTTTTCCCGCCAAGAAGTTATCCAAATTCTGGAAAAAGTAGTAGTCTGTAAGCGCAAGGTCTGGTGAGTAGGGCGGATGACGGAGAGCTTCCAACCCCAGTTCTTGCAACTTGGAGACCGTCTGCTGTGCAGTATGAGGTCGCGCGTTGTCGTGCAGGAGCAGCGGAGACGAGCGATTGACCAATGCTGGTTGGAGATGTGCCAGCTTCTCCATCATTGTGTTCAGTTCTTCACAGTACACATCTGCAGTAATGCTCACCCCGTTCGGTAAGAAGCTGTGATGAATCACACCGGCGCTAGACAACCAAACAGTGACCATCACTTTTCTAGGGGTAAGTTTTCGTTTAGGGCATTGTTTAGGTGCTGAACCAGGATCCAACCAACTTGCTGAGCGCTTGCGGTTATCAAACAGAATCCATTTTTCATCGCAGGTAACAATGCGGTTCAAAATTCCTTCATTTGTGTGTCTGTTGAGCAGTGCAAGGCACGTCTCAACGCGTACTTCGCGCTGGCGATCATTGAGTTCGTGGGGCACCCATTTGTCAAGCTTTTTTACCTTGCCAATTTAACGCAAATGGACCAATATTGTTTTGACGCTAACGTCGAAAGCTGCTGCTAATTCAGCCGTAGATTGTCTATCATCAGCTTCCACAATCGCCTTTAATTCATCATTGTCGACCAAAGTCTTCGGACGACCGCGAGGTTCATTTTTCAGGTCGAAATTTCCAGAACGGAAGCGAGCAAACCAATAACAGGTGGTGCGTTGGTTTGTAGTGTTAGCTCAGTAAACGTCGTTGATGTTGCGTGCCGCTTGTGCCGCGTTGCTGCCACGACGGTACTCATATTCCATAATTACTCGAATTTTTAACGTATACATGATGAAGAAAAATATTGGTAAATGCGAGTAGTCATTTGTTTTGGAAAAAAAAACCATGTTTTTAAAATAAAATTAATTTGAAATTAGAATTCTTAGCCAAACAATTTTTTTTTAAATTTGAAATGTCAGTACTAAAGAACGGCAATTTCATAGATAAAGACCTATTATTTAAAAAATGAATCTGATTGGAAAAGTTTGGTTATCTGGGAATTTTTTTTACCCGATATATGATATTACCACCTTCGGCTACATCATCACTTACCATGGTGAGATTGGTCAAACACAAGCTTATCCAAAATAAAACAATTCTACGTACCATTAGGCCGTAGAATGAGCTCTCCATTACGGTATTCCCACAGCGCTGTGATATCAGGTTCTTCAAAAAGGGCGTAAAAAGAGCTCTTTAAGGTCGGTAACACACCGGCAATCACCCTGGTATTGCAAATGTCCATAGGCAGCGGTGACCACTTACCATCAGGTGGACCGTCTGCCTGCCTGTCAACCTAATGACATCAAAAAACAGACTCTTGAGCATTTTTTTCCATTTAGTATATTTAATGTCACCTCGCAAGGTTCGCTTAAAATCGCAGGCAGACATTTTTTTGGCTATTAATTCTGACACATTTAGTTTCAGACGAAGAAATTATGAATTTTTCATTACTTAAGTGCCTATTTAAAATTTGATTTACTGAGTGCCTCTTAGGTCTTCCTATTAGGGCCTATTTAAATATCTAAAGCTCAAAGATTTGTTTTTAAAGTAATTTTTGTATATTTGATCTGATTTAAAATTTTATCTCTAAAGATTTTTTAAAAAGACGCTTTTATTTTTAAAGAAAGAAAGAAAATACATTTATTTCCGACAACACACAACATTACATTACATTAACGTAACCTACTTACACAGAAACATAGATACCAAATGACAAATAATAATGAAATGTTGCGTGATGCCAGGTAAAAGGTCCCGACTCAGCATAAGCTAGGGTTAGCAAAAGAACTAACCCTCGCGCTGGTTTTCAGTCGGGGCCCCCGTCCATGACATCACGAACACACAGTGAACACACAAACAAAACAAAAACTATAAATATTTAAATTTACTATTAATATTTTATAAAAAAAAAAGAAAAAGTACGATGATAGCTCAGTGGTAAGTGACGTCGGGTACCGCGGCGAAGGTCGTGGGTTCGAATCCTACAATGAGCTTGAGCTTTCGGTGAAGGAAAACATCGTGAGGAAACCACAGCACGGTGGTAGGGTACTATGTGGTACTCGACTGGCTGGCTACCACCCTCAAGTTGAAAATCTGTCGCCAGCACCTGTTGGTGTGTTCCGGCAGTTGCACTTGAGAGCCAGTTGCCCTTGCCCTAAAGGCATTGTAATATGGTGTACAACACGTTGGCAGTCCCCCTGATATTGCTAATGTCTATAGGCGACGGTAGTCACTTACCATCAGGTGACCCGCCTGCCTCGTTGTCACTAGTGACATAAAAAAAAAAGTACCTAACTATTTTTTATTATAATGTTTGAGTTATATGTAACTGTTACACTTTGTGTAACCTTTATTATCCGACTATGTATGTGTGTTTGTTACCTCTTTAGCTCTGTAACGGTAAATAGATTTTTTTGAAAATTGGCGCGGTTTTTTTTTGTACCATAAGTGACAACGGGGCAGGTGGGTCACCTGATGGTAAGTGAATACCGTCGCCTATAGACATTAGCAATAACAGCGGTATTTTTTTACACCTTATTACAATGCCTTAAGGTAAGATAGATAAAATCAAAATCCTTCAGAAATGAAACCGTGGGGATAATCCTACTAATATTATAAATGTGAAAGTTGCTCAATCACGCAAAAATGGCTGAACGGATTTTGATGAAACTTGAGATACAGGTACCTATATCATATCCTGGAAACAGAGGATGCTTTTCATCCCGGGAAAAGATCCTTCGGAAAAGCTTTTCCTACTAGCCAGAACCTCTTTCATGAAAATTTAAAATAGCCGTTAGTAATCAAATAAAGCTTACCTACCTATTTATATTTTCAAAGCGATCAACCTTAAATAAGGGTATTATTGGAAACTAATGAGCCGTGAATATGAGCGGCAGTTTATGTCTGAAGTGAAATTACAAAAGGGACGGAATATTCTACATGTGTAGTACTTATCTATTTTCATTTTTTTTGTGTTTTTTTTTTTTTTTATATTCGATAGGCTTGTGTTTGACCACAATCTCACCATGGTATGTGATGATGTGGCCGACGATGGTAAGCACACAAAGCCTAGATGGGAACTGGCTCTCAAGTGCAGCTGTCGGAACACACCGATAGGTGTTTGGCGACAGATTTTCAACTGTTAATCTATCTTTATTTAGTATACAAGCTGTCGCCGCAGTTTCACTCGCGTTTCATAATAAAAATAGGCTAGATTACTCTCTACTACCGCTACCACCCAATATTATTTGTTCGAAAAGAAGCAAGCTAGGTTTTAGCCTAGGTTTTATTTTAAAACTATATTTCTGCTCTAAAATCACTCATAACAAAATTCTACTCTATTATTCTTTTTGCCGCCATAACACATTTTAGGATATTTCTGCCAATGTCAAAGTATTTGAAATGGTCTTGGTCTATTTGTCACACACAATATTTGTTAGTATTTAGTCAATACAAAGTCTTTCAATCGCATACATTTTCTTCAGTTTCAATTTCTTCTTGTATGTTATAGTCACATTCTCAAACTCACTGTAATGTCCAGTCCTCGTCCATACATGTCCAGTCAAGCTTTAGTGAAATTGGCGGTTGTTCCACTAAAACATTCACGGACTTTTTGGGACAACCTGGAAAGACACGATACACGCTTTGATTTCATTTCACTTCACTTGTGCACTTAGATTGATCATTATTGGACAAAACACCGCCGATATTATTCAATAAAACTCAAAATACACGAATTTAATGAAAATAAAACGAAAACGCAACGTCACTCTGCAAGTTCCCGCCAAAAAGTCCAACCATAACACATAAATATTATCAGTGAATATAGATAAATAATAAACATAAATAATAATTATTAAATAGGTCAAAGTTCCATTTTTAAAAAGAGTAATTGCTGAGTTTATTGCTGGCTCTTCTCAATAAAAGCAAACTTCCGAATCTAGGCTATTTAAAAGTGCATGGAAAAGCCTATTTAATAAAAAAAATCATTTTCCGAATATCAAAGGAGACGATTAGTTGTTATAGTTGGTAACATCAGTGCCTGTTACGTAGGTCGTGGGTCGTGGGTTCGATTCTCACTTTTAATACTATTGTGGCCGTCAAAAATTTTGCTACCAACCAACACTATAAATAAGGCTTTAAATTGTCTGAGTATAATTAAATTGGTGTATCCCAATGAATATTTTGTTTAGGTACAAGTCTCACTGATAATATTTGCGTGTACAGAATAATAATTATAATTCTGATCAATTGATTATGAGACTGCATACTTTCCACGTCTTTGTCTTTGAAATCCGTTGTAAAAGGAATTTGAAAAGGGTCGAACAAATGAGTTCCGATTCCACACTATCAACTTTATTTCATCATGTTCAACCAAATCCAATCCAATCATTGAGTTATCCCAAATAGACCCGGAAAAGCATTTCAAAGAGTCGAAGATGTGGATAGGATCAATGGAAGGACAGAAATGGAGGAAAAGAAAAGGGACCAGTCAGTCATCGTAGTCTATTTGATATTTATTGCATAAGAGATATGCTCAAATAAAATATGTATTTAAAAAAAAAATTTATTTGACGGACCGGTTGGCGTGGTTGGTTAACACACTACTCCTCACGCCGCAGGTCGTGGGTTCAGTTCCCATCCAGGACAGATATTTGTGGGCATGAACATGTCTGTTTGTCCTGAGTGGGTGTAATTATCTATTTAAGTATGAATTTACAAATTTGGTTTCCATATAAGCTCTGCTTAGTTTGGGATCAGATAGCCGTGTGTGAAAAAAAAATGTTTTAAAACAAGAAAGCGTGCGTGAAAGAGTAACAAACATCCATCCATCCAAATTTTCACATTTATAATATTAGTAGCTTTTTTTTCCATAAACAAATTTCTTTTCTGTCTTTCTCTACACAAAGATCATTTCACCCATTCAGAAGGAGTTCAGTGACAAACACGCGTACAAAAGAACTATATGTATAAATAAAGACCGTACCTATTATCTTATCATTAGTCTGTTAACAGGTGGTCTCTTGTCAACCATTACAAGATATCGAATGATAATTGATTACAATCGACAGCTTTTGTGGTTTATGGTGGTCATATTAAATTACAATCATAATATCCATTTGACATTGACATATCACCTATGTCACATTTAAGCAACTATATTTTATGAGATCTGCCCTTGGATTACGTAACTAATGTGGCAAAAATATATAAATTTTCAAAAAAAAAAAAAAAACCTATTTAATATTATAAATGTGTAAAGTATGTTTGGATGTTTGTGAGTTAGGATGTTTGTTGCTCAATCACGCAAAAACGGCTGAACGGATTTCGATGAAACTTGATACATAGGTAGATCATATCCCAGAATAATTCAAAACTGTTACTTACTGTTTATATTGGGAAAAGATAAGCTCCCTCGGGAGCGCGGGTGAAACCGCGGAGGACAGCTAGTTTTATATATTAAGATCTGCAAATTATATATTTTTTGGCACCATAGCAAAAATGTATCAATAAAAGCACCTATTGCTGACTTGTCTATTTATTTCTGTTCGATAATAATAATTGATGAACAAAAACAGTTCTTTTATCAAAACAAGGTGTCAGTGTCAGTTTATTTGACGTTTGCTGTCATAAAACGAATCCAATTTATGACATGAAACATCAAATAGAGTTTTTTATCACTTTTGTAGCAAAATTTTGCACCGTGCTGTCTATCAAAGTGACAGTTTTCAAAGTAGCAACGTGCCTGGCATCAGTTTTAGCATGAAATTGTTTTTTTTTTTATTGAAAAGCTTTGTATGCACCTCAAAAAGGTTTTGGCATTTTTGGGAAATAATTTAATTTAAATTAATTTAGTTAGCAACATTTTTAGATCGATTAAAATATTCATTTTTTTTGTGTTTCTCCTGAAAAATATAGCAAAAGTTTCGTTTGTCACTGAAAAATAATCTTTCTAACATATTTTTTTTAATACACATTTTTATGAGAATGTAAATAAAATATCAATTACTGGAAAATACCTATACTATGACAATATTGTGACCTAATGATATATTTAACATTCACAAATCATCTATGATAAATAAATTAATTTGAATTTTATTGGTCGGCGTGGAGTACAACATGCTGGACACCTTGCGGTAAGTTTTTTTTATACCACTAGGTGGCAAAGAAGCTAAGGCCTTCTACCGTCGCCTACAGACATTAGCAATACCAGAGAGATTGACAACAAGTTCTCAAGTGCAACAGCAAGAACACGTCTATAGGTGCTTGGTGACAGATTTTCAAGTTAAAGGTGTTAGCCAGTCAGTTTCAAAGTCCAAGCGAAATCCATCAGCTCTAGCAAGTCTAAGCAAGTCATTACTTCAAGAGATTGCAGGCGATACGCTTGATATAAAATTTTCCTTTCAATAAACTAGTTGATACACTATTATCAAACAAAATACGTCTGTTTGTTCAGTTGCTTCCATTATTTCCACTCCAGTACCCAGTTTGTAAAGAAACTCAAAGTACCGTAGCACAAGAAAATGTTTTATATGAGTAAATACGTCATTTCATTATATTTTTACAAGTTTATCTTTACTTGCATTGAATTTGTTAGAGTTTATTATAGAACTATCCATCCCTCGCGGTTTTGCCCGCGTTCCCGAGGGAGCTTATGTTTTCCGGGGATAAAAAGTATCATATGTTTTATCGTAGAATATGATCTACCTTTGTGCCAAGTTTAATCAAAATCCTTTCAGCCGTTTTAGCGTGATTGAGTAATAAACATACTATTAGTAGGTTTTACAAACTTATATTAATGCACCACCGCTGCACCGTGCTGATCTGGAAAATTATCCGATTTCGAATAAATCCTGTAAATCGTTGCCAATTTATAATGAGCAATAGGTACTTGGCCATTAACCAAACAATATCTACCGGCTTCCATAGCTTCACATTATTGCCATTCTAGACTAATTAATCGATAATGCATGAACAGAATCTAGGACAATTGTATAACAATGCAAGTAGTAAGTATGTTTGTTACATACATTTTTCAAAAATCATAATGTGATATATTTAAAAAAATATAAGGGTTCGTTTGATCATGAATTGGTTGCTTCACGGCTTATAATATCATTTTACTTCATTTTATATGAATTTTATTTTTATTTCTTTTTGAAAATCTAGCAGTAACTTTGTGTAATAATATGATACTTTTAGGATCTTTTATTTCAAAGAATAAAAATTTTGGAATCATAGATCGCCGTACCAAAACACAAGAAAATGTATTTCTAAAGATTTTTTATAATAAGCATCATAATTATGAATTTTATTAATTTTTAATCTTTCAATGATTTTTTTATCTTCATTCTTCTAATTTTGTTGTTTTTCTTTATTTACCAGTTAAGTGTTTATATCGACAGAAGACCTTGTAATCTTTCTTACTTTCTTATATCCTGCAATAAGATTCTTTTAAGTCAATCCTTTAAAATAAATCTAAATATTCCTTGAACAGGTAAAACCGGGCTACAAGCTCGTATGCAATATTCCATTTAAGCCAGTAAAGCTTTCAGTTTGGGCGCTAAAACCATTATTGGTGGTGAAGCTTTGCATAATATCGAAATGCTTAATAGGATGGCGGTTCATTTAGGTGTAATTATTAACAGGAGTTTTGTCCGTGGATCCACACTGCCGCTTTGTCCTAGATTTTGTTGCAAGATCAATAAAAATTGAAGCTCAAGTATCTTTGTAGAAGTCTGATAAATAGGTACACCTGATGGTATGCGACTCCTGTGGCTTATGGAATTTAGCAGTACCAGCAAAATTGCCAGTGTTATGCCGACTTTTTCAACTGGCGAAAGATGTTCAACTTGATGGTAGCAAAAATCCTTACCGCCTTACTCCAGTTTTTTATCGATATTTTTCTTCCCCGAAAGCTTAAGCTCATTAGACCGCTTACGACACATCGTCATCCAGTATCTAAATTTAAAAACCAATTTTCCTTGGATATTAGATTTTCTTTATATTATTATAGAACGATGTGTACAATCTTCTAAACGTAAATACAGTCTAATATTTATGAATATAGATAGGTACTTGTATGCTCAGATTTTATCTTTCACCTTATTTGAAGTTTTATCATACCGTTACTAGCCTCTTAGTCAAATTGTGTTTGTACCAAATTTCTTCTGATGTTATCTCCTTTGACCATTTAAGAAATGTTTCTGTCTGCGGCTAGAAATACCAGACCTTTATTTGACTGGATTAAATTAAGGTACTTACGTATCTAATTGAATTTATCGGTCAAAGAAAAAAATGAGAATAGATTGATACAAATTCAAATGTTTTTAAGCTTTACAGTTGACTAATACTTGGCGTTAAAAAAGCCACTGTTTCAATTATCGAAGTTAAACTGAATGATGAAATGTGAAGATAAAATTAGCCAACCAAGTGCAAGTAGGTGTATGGACCATATTGGTTCCGAAGTACTTTTACCCTAGCTTGTGAATATAAGACTTTCATTAGATCGTGATCCAATAGATTCTGTCAGATTTATCAAAACTACAGTTTTAGTTATTTACCACGTAGCTCATGCAAACAACCACTCAAACACCTTGTCTCACTTCCTTATTACTCTACGGTAATTTTTCATACTATATTATCTAGACGATGTGTATATTAAAGCTGCTTATCAAGTGACACGGGGTGAATGAAGCTGGGAAAATTTAACCAATAGAATGGCTCATAGCTTACGTCAGCAGACCGGCAGCCCGACGTCTAGTCAGCTTCTTATCATGTTCTTATTTTGTCATATTTTTGGTCATTGTTATTTTCTCGTTGTAAAAAATTGTATGTCACATGCTATTCGTGTCCAAGTGTCAATTCATTAAGGTACAGTTTTTTTTTTTTTTTAATTGGAAAACTTTGGGATAATGACAGCCGAAATTCATCGTTGTGACCTCACCGAATTCGTGTGCTTAGTTGGTATCCGTCTTGACATCGGATTTTTTTAAGTTATAAGATTATTTTAGATTATGGGCTGAGATTTGGAATTGCAAAACATTGATTTGAAAGACAGCGCTTTCTACATCTACAAACCAACTACCAAATTAATCTGCAATGCCGCGAGCGTTTTTGAGTAACGTAAAAAATAGAAAAACATGACGTAAATCCAGACACAGTTTAGTATCTCAAAATAATACCATACTACAAGTAAAAGGTGTATGAAGTGGACGTAGAAAAGGTAACTTGGCAATGCGATGATTGAATAGGACGGCAAGACGCCCGACAATCTGGCGCTGCTTCCAAAATGATCTGGCGCGGATACAATAATAGGAATTTGAGAAACTTAAAAAATCTACCTGTTCCATCCATTCATGGAACAAGACACTCGTGATATGTCCATGCTTAACATTATATCTGTTTGGTATGACCTTTAAAGATAAATTAACTGTGTCTGTATTGACGTCATGTTTTCGATTTTTTAGGTTTCTAAACCTATTTTAAAATGACAAGGAGGAAAATTAGGGAAGAATAAATATACCAATTTTGTTCCAACGTCACGCGCAAAACAATTGGATTGGGTCCAATAAATTCTCCACACACTCACTCAGATTAATATATTTGTGTAATAAATCTTCCTAAAGCTCAATTAAATTCATGAAATAAATCTAAAAACAACTTGTCTTCGTCAACCTTTATTGTGTGTCTAGTGCAAAATTAGCTATGTTTGGGATTTTAATCTCGCTAAATTCAATAATTTTCCAATTAGATATAGGAAGTCTGATGGCTTGGTGAAAAATAAATTCAATTATTTTTATTTGAAAATATAAAAGTATAATTATTTGATTACACACAGTTTTGACCCGTGTATTCTAGTGATCTAACGTTTTCCCGGGATAAGGTATTATTTGATTCAGGTTATGACAATTATACATAATGTGCAAAGTTTCATCCACATTTGCAAAGTTTCATCCACATTTGCTAAGTTACCTAGCTAACGTTAACTTTACAATTATCTCTACCACCGGTCTGAATCTTTTTACTAATCCTGCTCCTCAACTAATTGAAAATGATTATTTACTGAAGCTATAGGCGCTAAATAATACAATGATTAAAGAATTTGCATAGTGCGATAAGATCTGACACAGAACAAATACTACAAGAGTAACTAACACAGGTAATTTACATTGGTAAACTCTTAAAAATGAAGGTCAAAATTATCTACCTGCTTCTTTCGCAACGCTAAACAGACTGGGTTGAACTCATTTGCATCTGTTAAGTCTACTACTGTGACCACACTGTGATCAATTACTTTTATGTAAAATATCAAACCGTTATTATTTTTTAGCGTTGATTATTTATGTAGTTTACGTGGTTTGTTTTGGTCATATATCTTTGACTGAATTTCTGTTGGACTCTGTACTTGGACTCATCGCAATTGACGATTATTTCATATACAGAGATAATTAAGTCTGTATTTTAATTGTAACTTTATGTAAAATATATTTTTTCTGTGAATATCATTATGTAGCTCTAGCAATACAAATACAAATATTAGATGATAATGAACTGCTTGTCGTTGGATTATATTCTGTTACTACAAAATTATTTTCTTGCATTTCCTATTAGATACATTTTGAATCCTTTGTGTTACAATTTGGTACCTATATCTTAAGAGTACCTAACCAGCCTCCTCCCTACAGTTTCACGTGCATTATGCTCTTTAATATAAAAATCTTCACTATGACCTACCTAATTAAGGCAGGTAGATTCTACATCGGGAGAAGGTATACGCAAAGAGAGATTTTTTTGAAAATTCGCCCCCTATAAAGTTTATCGAGAACATGAGTGAAGTCGCGGAGCAAAACTAATAATATTCACAAGAAATATCTTCCCGATAGTATTAATAATGTTTCTATAGACGCCCAATGAACAATAATACGATAAATACTGAAATTGCCTTACATTTAAACCAAATCAAAACGGTTCCGTACGGAATGGTGCCAAAATCCATTAGTTGTATTTATTATTACTGTTTTAAGCTCAGGCTTGTAATTATTGGTGTATCCGGTGTATATATGTGTTTGTATGTACTGTGTATTATCTCAGTTTTATTTGATGTTAATTCTTCTGTTGCAGCCATATTCTAAGAACTAACAACCAATTCTTTTTGCACGGTGGTAGGGTACTTTGTAGTACTCGACTGGCTGGCTACCACCCTCAAGTTGAAAATCTGTCACCAAGCACCTATCGATGTGTTCCGACAGTTGCACTTGAGAGCCAGTTCCCATCTAGGCTTTGTGTGCTTACCACCTTCGGCCACATCATCACTTACCATAGTGAGATTGTAGTCAAACACAAGCTTATCCAGAATATTAAAAAAAATCAATCGTACTTAAGTGTTGCGGCGATTCCAATCTCTTTAGACAAAGACTGATAAAATAAATATTCTCCGACGTTTTTTTGTTTTTTACGTGACATTTAGATAAAATATAAACAATGGAGAAAAACTTGACATTGTTGATGGCGACTTTATTCCCGACAAAATTTTCTATGTAAATATTTAGACAAAAGTTAATTAAATAAAACAGGTTAATTAAATAATTATGAACTACAATTTGACTAGACGATTAATATGGTGGATTTTATAACATACTATGCTTTCCAACCCGCGGTTGCGTCTTAAAAAAACAGCTTTCTAGGTCTAAGGTCTTTAGGCTGGGCATTGATGAGTCAGTGAGCCTTCTGAGGCTTTCTCATTATATATATTTTTGCATGTTTAAGGTACGTAGGTAGGAACAATACCTATTGCATATGTAATGAAAGGGGATGTTGGCTTTACTTAAGAAAAACTAGTGCAATAAACAGTTATTTTGTTCCTATAAAATCAAAAGACACTTCTGAACATTTATTTTTCTATCGAATCTATCTACTTCAGTATAATAATGCTTTCAGGATGGTGATGGGGCTCCCGCGGTATTGTAGCGCGTCAGGTATGTTTGCGGAAGCTAGCACGGATAGCTTCCAGGCTATAATGTGGAGAAGGTCTGCATCCCTGATGCGTCGTATACGCGGGAGCGCCAACAGTTTCCTGAGAGTAACTAGCGAGAAGCCTGACTGTCCACTTCTGTGGCACTGGACCCGTATGCATTGCTGCGGGTTAGGTGCCAATCAATAAATGCCTTTTGCGGTTGAGACCATGGGTCCGTGGGGGACTGCTCGTCGTTTCGCAAATATTTTATGTAAAAATTTAATCGAGGCCTCGGGTGACCGGCGGGCGGGGAGCTTTTTCCGCCACCGCATCAGCTTGGCCATCCAAAGAGGAAACGCTGCCAGCCTGCTGGGAACCTTGCCGATCGGCAGCAGCGGCAGGCTCGAAGAAGTTTTTTATATATTATAGTTGTACATTTGTTGGTTTTTTTTTTTTTTTTTTTCTAGATAGGCTTGTGTTTGACTACAATCTCACTATGGTAAGTGATGATGTGGCCGAAGGTGGTAAGCGCACAAAACCTAGATGGGAACTGGCTCTCAAGTGCAGCTGTCGGAACACACCGATAGGTGTTTGGCGACAGATTTTCAACTTGAGGGTGGTAGCCAGCCAGTCGGGTACTACAAAGTACCCTACCACCGTGCTATGGTTTCCTCACGATGTTTTCCTTCACCGAAAGCTCAAGCTCATTGTAGGATTCGAACCCACGACCTTCGCCGCGGTATTCGACGTCACTACCACTGAGCTATCATCGCCTTAAGATCGCCTTGTTGTAAATAAATTATGCAGACAGATCAGTATATCTGTTTTATAAAATAAATATCGTAAATCAAAAGGATAGTTACAAATATAGAATTTTAGGATATTAACAATAAATAAAGTATACTATGCTATTTTTACAAAAGTAAATCAAAGAAAAAAAAATCTAATTAAATACCTAAATAAAAATATATATAAAAGAAAGTCGTGTTAGTTACTCCACTTATAACTCAAGAACGGCTGAACCGATTTAGCTGAAAATTGGCAGGGAGGTAGTTTAGAGCCAGGAGAAGGACATAGGATAAAAAAATACGAAAAATTCGCAAAAAAAAAGAATAATGAAGAAAATTATTTTTGTCATACATTTTGTATAGAACGACGTTTTGACATGTCTCGAGATCAGACTGACAGATGGTTTAGTTTCACAATAGGTGGCGCTGGAATCGGGATGTAAGTTTTATTTTCAGGGCAGGACAACGTCTGCCGGGCCCACTAGTTTACAATAAAAGATTTTCCAAATGGTCCATGGTACCCATAATGCTAGCAGCGTTGCCCCGCTGAATGATTAAGCTTACCCTCTGGGCGAAAAAGTCCCTAGCTTTCAAGTCCCCAGAGGCCAACACCATGCGTTTGCCTATGTCTTCAACTACACTTTTGGTGTCAGATGACCATGGGCCCATAGTTTCAACCGCGAGCGCCGTAAATTCGTAGTTATCAGTTATCTATTTAATTTATAATTGTTTAACGTCACTAATATAGTCTGTAAGCGTTGTTACTAACTCATATGGACAATTGTCTGATATAAATAACAAATAATAGTCCGAAATGTCGATATTAGCACCCATATCATCCATACATTCAATATAACGTCAATAAAGTTTGTCCCTTATGTCTATCTGAAGACGTCATGAAGGTAAGGTACTTTTGTTCTTGATACTATCAAAGAGATTTATTTCTTTCAGACCATTTTGTTCTCAAGGGTTTTACGATTGAGCTTTGATGTCGGATAAATTTAGTATTGTCATTAAAGCCAAAGGTTTTGTTTATAAAGTACGTGAGTAGTTTATATTCTGATTTTATGTATTGTCACCGTTCCCGAGGAAATCGTTTAGGGAATTAATTTTCAAAAACACTTTCTTAGTGGATACTTATGAGGAATCTGAGATTTCGTCTTTTATATAATACTAGATCACGCAAAAACGGCTCAACAGATTTTGAAAAAACTTGGCACCCAGGTAGTTCATATCCTGGAATAACACATAGGATACTTTTTATCCCGGGAAAAGATAAGATCCCTCGGGAACGCGGGTGAAACCGCGGGGTAGAAAACTAGTACATTATATACCTATGGGTAAAATTTCATTAACTAAAATAATATAAACATGGCTGACTTTAAAACCAAAAGAAGTAAAACCAAATCCAAAGGTACACACGAGTTGGTAACATAAAAGTTATTTGTACAGGCAATGTAAATATACCTACCTACATGTATCTAATAAATATAACTTCATAGCAAAATTATATTACATTTAAAAATACAAAATTAGTATAAGTTACACTATTATTTATATTCTATTTATTAATCTATGCCAGTTATTAATTTAAAAAAAGACTTGAAAACTAATCTACAATAGAATAACCTAATATAAAAATTATATTTAGCAAAATATATATTTATATTGATATTTATTTTTTGACGGGCCGGTTGGCGTGGTTGATTAAGACACTACCTATCACGCCGCAGGTCGTGGGTTCGATTCCCATCCAGGACACACATTTGTGTGCATGGATATGTCTGTTTGTCCTGAGTCTGGGTGTAATTATCTATTTAAGTATGTATTTACAAAAAAAAAGTAGTATATGTAGTATATCAGTCATCTGGTTTCCATATTACAAGCTTTGCTTAGTTTGGGATCAGATAGCCGTGTGTGAACAAATGTCCGAGGATATATCAAATAGATGCTCTGCGTATCGCACACCGTCCCTAAGTTTATTTATTTACCCTTTTCAAACAGTCAGGGTAACGTATCGATATGACATTTGGTACATGAAAATGTATTTTTACCTTTTATTTTCCTTATTATATTTGGCGATGATAGCTCAGTGACGTCGGATTACCGCGGCGAAGGTCGCAGGTTCGAATCCTACAATGATAGCACGGTGGTAGGGTAATTTGTAGTATCTGACTGGCTGGCTACCACCCTCAAGTTGAAAATCTGTCGCGAAGCACCTAACGGTGTGTTCCGACAGCTGCACTTGAGAGCCAGTTCCCATCTAGGCTTTGTGTGCTTACCACCTTCGGCCACATCATCACTTCCCATGGTGAGATTGTGGTCAAACACAAGCGTATCCTGAATAAAAAAAAAACCAAGTAGCTAAAACGTAAATATTTAATTTCAAAGTGATATTCAAGTAATATAGTCGGAAAACAAAGTAGGTAATATCGGAGAAAATTATCATCAATGTATTTTTATAGAAGAAAAACATTTTTGTTGCTTAATTTGTCCGTCCCTGATAGGTAGAGAGCCAGTTGCCCTTGCCCTTAAGGCATTGTAATAAGGTGTACAGAACATTGGCAATCCCCCTGGTATTGCTAATGTCTATAGGCGACGGTAGTCACTTACCATCAGGTGACCCGCCTGCCTCGTTGTCACTAGTGACATAAAAAAAAAGGTACATTTAGAATCAATGTTAACAATTAATTTGAGCAAACTCAAACCTCATTTATTCAGTTTAGGCCCTGGTAAGGCACTTATGAACGTTACAATTGACTACCACCGGTTTGGAATACACTCTTTCCTATCCTTAATTATTAGTCCCATAATAAAAATAGCTTTTTCCAAAATAATTTATTCATAGATTTTTATTTAACCTATCTCATATCTCAATGAATGCATTTATATCATAATAATTTCCTTCAACAATACCATACCAAAAATATATAAAACAACTCAGTTCATCGTAAATATAATCATCAAAATAAGTCACGAATATTTTTCACGAAATTAACATGGAGAGTTTTCAATAATATTTGTTAAAAAAGACCTAGCGACATAAACAGATGAAGTAAAACAGTAAACCACATATCGTGGGATCTCTAGTAAATCACAATCAAGAAAATCACACATACACACAAACAAAACAAAGTACAGTCGACTGTGTGAGTGTGTGTGAGTCGGCCGCGGCCGCGTTCCAGGGTCAGAGTCATTGAGCTGCCTCGTTGCGGAACACGCGGTCAGCACAATCACAAACAATTGTGAATGGAGACGTAATGGACAAGCGTGGAGATTATTGACAGCCGGTGCTTCTGTACAAAAATAATTCAACACATTTTGGCTACTTAATACCTACCGGGAAATATTGTGAATCGCTTAAGTAGATCATTTTACGTGATTTTAGTTCGTTAGAACTGTTAGAAGGATATGCCATAATCATGTCGAAGTGTCATTGAATGCTGTGAGATAGGACGCAGTGCCTCTTAGCTACCTCTTTTGACATTATTGTTTTTTTTTTATTACTAGTAGCTGTGCCCGGCATGAGTTGCAAATTACGATGCCACTTAATTTTTCATTTTTTGCCAATTACTTTCGCTGGTATATGTACGTAGAACATCTCATCAAGTTTCATTGCAATAGAATTTTATATATTAGATGATGGCAAGTCATTTGTTTGTCATCAAGAAAGGCTGTCTGATGGTAAGCTAAGTAAAAGAAAAACATACAGAGCTCTTTCAACCAATGATCGGTTAGACTTTAGCCCCTATCTAGAATACTATAGACGGAGAAATATAATTAGTAGTAAATTTGATTCCCGATACAAAAGTTTGTGAGCATGAATATAAGCGCGTTGTGAAAGGGGGCTAGACGGAAAAAAATCTTACGACACTTTTAGTGTCACTGTCACTGTCGGTGACAGTTGTGTGTAGTAAGCTATTGTAAGCTGTGCGGCGTGCGCATGTTTCTCTGTGTCTCTCTCTCTCTCTCTCTCTCTCTCTCTCTCTCTCTCTCTCTCTCTCTCTCTCTCTCTCTCTCTTATAGAAAGCAAGCCAGATATTTTCATTTCTATTTATATTTATATATAAATAAATGTTTTTTTTTTTCTCAAGTTTTTGTTTGTTCTGTATTTGTATCTACAATATTTGTTCTGGATACAAATAAAATTATATACCAATATCACAGAACAAATAAAAAAGGTAGAAGGAGCGTACGTAAATAGTCTCCAATGAAGTGAAGCATCGTGCAAAAAGTTGTGTGCGTGACCTGCACATACTTTATCCCGTGTGACTCGAATTTGGCTTTCTTTACTGTGCTTCATTTTAAGTACGCGGGACTCCGTCTACCTTTTTTATTTGGTTTGAGATCTATGTATATTAGATTTTAGGGATGACGTGGTTATGTGTGAAGATATGTCCCAGGATATTTATTATCCGATTAACCGTTTTAATGCAATATTATTCGGTTGAGGATCTCCAAAGATTATGAACGGTTTGGGTGTATTTATGTATAAATAGAAAACATATGTCTAAAATGCTTGAAGATTTAGCCAGATTTTTTATTTCACCTCGACATACGTAAGTAATAATATAATTTGTATTTATAATGTATTCTCGACGCTTTGTTTTGTTTGGTATTTTAATAATTGATGTGGTTTTAGGTATTTGTATTTTACATCAATATTAAAAAAAAAAAATTCTGGATAAGCTTGTGTTTGACCACAATCTCACCATAGTAAGTGATGATATGGCCGAAGATGGTAAGCACACAAAGCCTAGAAGGGAACTGGCTCTCAAGTGCAGCTGTCGGAACACACCGATAGGTGTTTGGCGACAGATTTTCAACTTGAGGGTGGTAGCCAGCCAGTCGGGTACTACAAAGTACCCTACCACCGTGCTATGGTTTCCTCACGATGTTTTCCTTCACCGAAAGCTCAAGCTCATTGTAGGATTCGAACCCACGACCTTTGCCGCGGTATTCGACGTCACTTACCACTGAGCTATCATCACCTTTAAATTAAATACAAATAAACCAAAATATAATATGTCTATAGTGTTGCCTTAGCAACGCGGCGATATCTATAGGTGACGGTAGTCACTTACCATCAGGTGACCCGCCGGCCTCGTTGTCATTAGTAACATAAAAAAAAACGCCAAATTGAGTTTTTCTTTCAATCCTACTAATATTATAAATGTGAAAGTATGTTTGGATGTGTGTGAAGATGTTTGTTACTCTTTCACACAAAAACTGCTGGAATGATTTTGATGAAACTTGGCACACAGGTAGATCATATCCTGAAATTATACAAATAATACTTTTTATCCCGGGAAAGGATAAGATCCCTCGGGAAAGCGGGTAAAACCACGGGGGTCAGCTAGTACAAAATATTAATGAAAGTCTACAGAATGTGCTATAAAATAATTTCTATATCCTATTTTATAGTAGTCTCAAACTCAAACTCATTTATTCAGTTTAGGCCCTGGTAAGACACTTATGAACGTTACAATTGACTCTACCACCGGTTCGGAATACACTTAAACTGAGAAGACTCCGGCAAGAAACTCAGCAAGGCAATTTTTTTTAACAGTAGATCTTTCTTACATTTATTTACATTTTTATAAGTACATTTAGATACATTTTCAAATATTTTACACTACGCCAGGAGGATGCAGGTGCAGAGAAAAGCTACTACAACCATATATTTCTGTCTTCCATGTAATGAGCCACCTTATAGTAGGCTTTGTTCATTAACCTAAGTTTAATAAAAATTTAAAATTTAAAATAAGACATTCCAGCTACCTCACGTGGGATCCTATTGTAAAAACGAACACTTTTGCTGTCTGAACTGCCCATCCCCTAAAATCTCAATATCGCAAATTTTGTGCCCCCAGCGACGCCCTAAGCCGAGGTTTGTGCCCCAACTGGGGCGTCCTCATCGGCCAGTCGTCTAAATACTTTACCCACGTTTGACTGCCCTAACCGCTCGTCGAACATTCCATGTCCTTACGTGGCCAATCTGGCTATCAACTTCTTATATTCGTATGTCAAGTTTCATCAAGATCGGTAGTAATTTAGAAGTTCATCGCGGATATTCCCCACAAATATTTAAACATTATAGTTTTGTTTTGCATTCATATTCTATGTGCTGATTCATAAAATAAAACGTGCCATTGCCTAGGTTCCATATTAAGATATATAAAGAACACTCAATAAAGCGTTATGAGTTATTCAGAGAGGCGATATGTGGGGCATTCTGAACATAATGCCAGGCGCATGGCATGACAATGTGGTTAGGATACGCCCGCCATCGTATCGCCACCTATAGGGCAATTCTGTAGTTTGCTCAATGGATATTGTAGTTTTGTTATTACTGTACAAAGTATTCCATTTTCAAAATTTTTATTCAAATATTTGAAGAGAGGTGAAAAATGAAAATGGATCTTCGCATTTTGATACTTTTGGCAAATGGCATGACGTCATACAGTGATTCCTGCAACCGCTCTCGACTCTCTTTTGTTTTAAAAGTGCTTAGAGATTTCGAATCAGTAATAATATTATTGAATCGAAATATGAGTGACAGTGACAATCAAGTGACCAAAAAGATTTTATCAACGAAACTTTTTTTTTTCTTTATTTTATTCCATACTAGCTGTCCTCCGCGATTTCACCCACGTTCCCGTGGAATCTTATCTTTTCCCGGGATAAAAGTATAGCCTATGTTACTCAGGGATAACGTGACTTTAGAATGGTGAAAGATTTTTTTAAATCGGTCTAGTAGTTTTTGAATTAAATTGTAAGAAACAAACAAACAAAAAATCTAATCTTCCTTCTGTATAAATAAAAAAATTGTTTAGTTTTCATCATATGTTTTTATTAATTATGAATTCCCGTCCGTGGCAGCCAACATTTTTTTAACTTTACTTATTCATAAAAAATTATACGTATAAAATTTGACTTGTCTCGACTCTGTGACTTTAATTTTAAAACTAAAGGGGGAGGGACTGAATAGAGGAATGCGAGTAAACCCGCGGAACGATTAATATTCTGAAACAATTAATGATACCAATCATATTTGCTACCTTAATTTATATTTAATTCTAAATTTAAATATGCACGTACAATTTAGTTACTATGGTTTCCTCACGATTCTTTTGCATGGATATTACATTATTGAAAATGTTCGCATTTCTTTCTTTGGCGGGTTTATGAGTCTAGTCTAACTCTATAGGGTACATAAAGAGCAAACTTTCTCTACAATTCCAAATACAAAACAAACTTAAATATACAAATATACAAGTAGCGTTATAAAAGTCACAGAATACAGAATATCTAGAGCGCTACCTATACTATGACACACTTTCATGACAAAAACTCGTCATATGAAAGAGGAAGCGACGTTTTCGCGTGCAGCTTGAATACGCATTTTTTTCTCATTTGAAACATCGTATGTCATACGGCTTAAGGTTGTGTCACACTACGTTGACGTGACCATGATTGTATGTGACGTTGACACCTGTCAAAAATGACTTTTTTGGATTATGCTGGTATTGCATGGTATTTTCAAATGTTTTTCCTCAAGGTCGGAAATATTCAGTTTTTAACATAAAAAAGAGAATAAATAATGCTATTCAATTTTAGTGGCTGCCTAGTGGTTTCACTAGCATTTGTGAAGGATTTTAAATGTCATATTTAAATCAAACTCGTTTTACAACAAACAAAGCATTATTAATTAAGGAATAATACCTATCTTGGAAAATTAAACAACAACAAAATTTCAACCAAATTCTTGGAGCCGTTTAAAGCCGAAGCTCGAGAAATCAGTAAATAAAACCATATGTTTACGAGAATTTCTCATTTGTATTATAAGATAAGTAGGATAGTAAAATAACATGACAGAATGTTTTACATCTAATTAATACTTTAAAATGTATTACCCAGCACTATAGCACATTACAATTACAGTATAAAGATATCTTTATACTGTGTTACAATGTTGAGGTTGAAATATCCATCATAAAACTTCAACAAAGTAATAAGTTAAGTCTGTTCGAAGCTGTTGTTTAAACTTGACTATAACTTGTAGAGTAAAATATATGTAAAATACAGCATTTTATATGTGAAAATACAGTCTTTCATTTAACTATTGCCCAAAATCCGATTCAATTTCACTATGCCATGTCAGATAGCCCATCTTTGTTATTGAACGCAAAGATTGATGAAAACGATAGCCAATAAAATAAAAAAAATACCTTGTCTCTAGGTCCACTATACAATCTGAAGCTTATTTTTGGAATTACATATTTGTTAGACTGGCATGATGTTTTTGGCAAATTTATCATAATAATATATTCTATTTATTAATTTCGTTTCATTATTATTTGTGACAGACGTCATATAGAATAAATACTACGCAGTAAATTTTCCGCCATAAAACGCAAATATTGTCTGTAAGACTAAATAAATAATTATATGCAAAAACAAATCTAAATTTATTTTAAAAAGCAATCTTCTTAACTTTCTTAACCGTGACACTTTCATAAATGATTGTAAAAGCCAATTTGAATCAAATATATTTTGATTTCATTTATGGTAGGTATGCTAAATTCTATGCAAGTTAAAGTAACATAAAAATATTTGCCTACTCTCGTGTTAAATCGGTTTTGTCTCTGTAAAACTTACACGTTAATAAAATCGGATCCAAACGCATGACAGTTTACTGTCACTGTCGCTGCAGTGTGACTGAAACCTTATTTCTTTGCAAGGGAGCGCTTGGAGGCAATTTTGTGGATGGCATACACCCCCTTGACTATATGATTACTTTTAGGATTAGGTAACTTTGTTGTGTTATGTCAATTAGAGAAATCAATATCGTTGTTAGGGCTCTGTACCCAAAGGATAAGGTAGGCTAAGCCTCTAATGTCCGTCCATCTGTCTGTTACCAGTATGTATCTCATGAACCATGATAGCTAGACAGTTGAAATTTTCACAGATGATGTATTTCTGTTGCCGCTTTAACAAAAAATACTAAATATTACAAAATTTGTACGGAACCCTCGGTGCGCGAGTCCAACTCGCTCTTGACCGGTTTTTTAAAATACTAATGCAATTATAATTACATACTCAACTAAAATATAACTATTAAAACTAATAGGCAAAGCTACAATCCTACTAATATTATAAATGTGAAAGTTTGTATGTTTAGATGTTTGTTCATCAATCACGCAAAAACGGCTGAACGGATAGATCATATCCTGGAATAAAACAGGGTGAAACCGTGGGCCGAAAAACTAGAATCTATTGTAAGAAATTAAAACTTTAAATACATACTAGATAGGTAGATAATTACACCCAGGTCAGGACATACAGACATGTTCATGCACACAAACGTCTGTTCTGGGTGGAAATCGAACCCACAACCTGTGGATTCGATGTATTTATGTCAGTATATCACTTAGATACATTATTTAAATTACTCAGCAATATCAGATATGCAAAACTATCTCTCTGTAAGCAATACATAAATTGAATCCCAACCGTCATTGAGTCCCTAAAGGGGAACCCAAATGTTAGACTGCTTTTCCATTACAGATGTGCTATGTAGCTGTATGCGAGGATGTGCGGCGTTGATAGCTCAGTGGTAGTGACGTCGGATACCGCGGCAAAGGTCGTGGGTTCGAATCCTACAATAAGCTTGAGCTTTCGGTGAAGGAAAACATCGTGAGGAAACCATAGCACGGTGGTAAAGTACTTTATTGTACCCGACTGGCTGGCTACCATTCTCATATTGGAAATCTGTCGCCAAGCACCTATCGGTGTGTTCCGACAGCTGCACTTGAGAGACAGTTCCCATCTAGGCTTTGCCTTACCACCATTGGCCACATCGTCACTTACCATGGAGAGATTGTGGTCAAAAAAAAATAAAAAAATGTGAAAACTAATCTATGAAACTATGTGACCGTTTCCACTGATGCTAAGCTATATAACGAAGCGAGTACTACAACCGCATGACAGTTTAATGCCACGTCATTGTCACTGTCGCTGCAGTGTGACTGAAACCTTATTTCTTTGCAGGGGAGCGCTTGGAGGCAATTTTGTGGATGTCATATATAATGAAGCGAGTACTACACCACTCGCGATCATCCATTGAACGCATCCATCGATATAAAAACATAGCTTAGTAGAACCCGCTTGCACCAGTGCGATGCTATGTGGACCAATAAATATGATTGGTGGGACTATTGTAAACAAAAAACTTGAGAGGTGTCAAGGGACACCCGGATGGAACGAAGTTATATAAGTATAAGTATATATATAAGTCAAGTCAAGAGAGTATATATATATATATATAAATAGTAATGAAAATATCTGGCTTGCTTTCTATAAGAGAGAGAGAGAGAGACAGACAGAGAAACATGCGCACGCCGCACAGCGGTCGGTGACTTTTGTCACCGACACAATAAATCACCGACATCTTTAATGTCGGGGTTTTTTTTCCGTCTAGCCCCCTTTCATATTTCATAACGCGCGATAAGGAACTTCGTTCCAAAAACCAGGGAGTTCGTTTCGCCGTTTCTTCTCCTGGCAGGTCTTTATTTGGACATGGTGGTAACAATAGCAATAAAATGACGTTCAATAAGTGTTCCTTAAGTGTCTCAAAATTTTATAAAACATTTTGATTAGATTTGGATATAAAACGCATCCATAGCAACGCAGCATAGCATAGCTCTTGTGGAAAGGCAGCCTTAAACTCAAGAAACTTCGAAACATCCAATATAAATAATCAATACCTCTTATATTTTAAAACGAGGGTCGGTTTAGAAGGAAATTCTGAAGCAAATTTCCTTCCTTCATCAAAAGATTTATTATTAGTTTTAGACAAAACCGCTTTTATTAAAACAGCTTCAGATTTAATGAGTGGATACTTCGAGTGGTTATCCAATTATGTTTAAAATAGTTCCTGTGTTACAATTTATTTAATTGTGTGGGTTTCGTTTGAAGATGGTTGTTTTTTACCTAAAGGGTAAAAACGGAAACTTTACTTCTAGGTAAGCGTGCACCACCGTAGACCACATCGTCACCTACCATCAAGTAAGATGGTGGTCAAATGCGATACCTATTATATAATTAAAAAAATGCGACACAGGTCAAAGTTGGCTAATTAACCAGATTTTAACCTATCTTCACTTTTTTATTGATAATATCATTGGATGCAAAAGTATGTGTTTACTACCATACGCTAAACTGATTTGTGTAAAATTTTGTATAGACAGACATAGTTCTTATTTTGGAATATATAAAAAAAAACAACATTATTATTGATATAAATAGGCCGATGAAATAATTAAGCTTATAAATATCATAATATAGCATTTGAAAAATCCTGAAAATAATGAACATATTAACGTTGGTTTGTTTTCCCTTTTCCGTATTTCAAAACGACTCGCATTAAACAGTTTTTTTTTTTTTTTTTATATTCGATAGGCTTGTGTTTGACCACAATCTCACCATGGTAAGTGATGATGTGGCCGAAGATGGTAAGCACACAAAGCCTAGATAAGAACTGGCTCTCAAGTGCAGCACCGATAGGTGTTTGGCGACAGATTTTCAACTTGAGGGTGGTAGCCAGCCAGTCGGGTACTACAAAGTACCCTACCACCGTGCTATGGTTTCCTCACGATGTTTTCCTTCACCGAAAGCTCAAGCCCATTGTAGGATTCGAACCCACGACCTTCGCCGCGGTATTCGACGTCACTTACCACTGAGCTATCATCGCCTAAAAATTTATTTCCAGTCATTTTACTTTTATGATAATAAATCTCCCTCAAGACAATTTATTCAATGTAAAATTATCAAGACATTTTCTTACATACCGTTTATAATTTTAGCATCGTGAGGTCTCAGGATGGGATTTCACTATGGCATTAACCAGCCAAGTTACAACCAGGCTGGTGTGTCACGTGATGGTAAGTGAATACCGTTACCTATAGACATTAGCAATACCAGGGGGATTGCCAGTGTGTTGTACACCTTCTTGGCAAACTGGCTCTCAAGTGCAATTGTCTGTTTCACTGTCAGCACGGCCCCTTTCCAATGCCTACAAAAACATTGTTTTACAAAATCTGTTTAAGTTTCTTTATTGTTTTTCATGGTCAACAATTTATCACTGTGTACGAGCGTTGCTTACTTTTTTTATGTCAATAGGTTGTCAAACAGGCAGACGGTCCACATGATGGTAAGTGGTCACCGCCACCTATGGACATTTGCAATACCAGGGTGATTGCCGATGTGTTGCCGACCTTGAAGAGCTCTCTTTACGCCTTTTTTTGAAGAACCCCATATCATAGCGTTGAGGGAATACCGTGACGGAGAGCTCATTCCACATCCTAATGGTTCGCAGAAGGAACGTCCGGCTGAATCGTTCGGTGGACGATCGAGGCGGCTCGAGGATATGAGGATGAACTCCACATCGCCGGCGAGCAGTGCGATGGTAGAATGGTGACGATGGCACCAAGTCAAAAAGTTCTTGAGAACACACAGATAGAGCCAAAGAGAATACCAACTTTCGCTGACAAGGGGGAGGGGGGATTAAAATTTACTGAAATTATGCTTGAACTTGAATGACCCCGCTGTAGTATATACTTATGTCAGAGGAACAAATACATAACTTTTTGCAATCAATTTGAAACTTTCAAAATTCGGATATTTGAAAATGGAACCATTCTTTCCATGGTAATACTTCTATTGTTTAGATGTTATTTTTAATTGAAAATGATTAAAAGGTTACGTAATCCAGGCAGTTATCTGGTTTCCAACGGCCGTGTGTGGAATGACTCAAGATATTACTTCAGCCTACTGACTCTACAAGCTGTCCTTTTGTTTTTGTTCGTAGAGCCGTATGAATATCCAGTTTTAAGTACAGTTACACGTAAGAAATATTTTGATGGAGGAGTTATTCTGTCTAAAATACAGGTTACCTAGTTTAGGCATCAATGACAGTCCTTGTTTTATTGAATAACTAGCTGTCTCCCGCGGTTTTACCCGCGTTTCCGTGGCATCTTATCTTTTCCCGGGATGAAAATATAGCCTATGTTCAGTAGGGATAATGTAGCTTACTAATGGTGAAAGAATTTTTCAAATCGGTCCAGTAGTTTCAGAGCCTATTCAATGCAAACAAACAATCAAATCTTTCCTCTTTGTAATAGACAAGAATGTACCATCACTGTCATATAATTACATGTTTTCACTGTTTTTGCTGTTCTTTTTATTGTTTTCTTAAGATCAAATAAATATCCAATTATTGTTATTAAAAATAGGCACGTAAGTCGTGGGTCAACAAAATTATATTTCTTTCTTCTATGAGAAGATAATGAAGAATATGAAAACCGGCCAAGTGCGAGTCGGACTCGCGCACGAAGGGTTCCGTAAAAATAGCAAAAGAATTACGTTTGTTGTATGGCAGCCCCCCTTTAATATTTATTTTATCCTGTTTTTACTATTTGTTGTTAGAGCGGCATCAGAAATACATCGTCTGTGAAAATTTCAACTGTCTAGCTATCGCGGTTCTTGAGATACAGCCTGGTGACAGACAGACGGACGGACGGACGAACGGACAGACAGACAGCGAAGTCTTAGTAATAGGGTCCCGTTTTTACCCTTTGGGTACGGAACCCTAATAATGAAGAGATATTAATTAAATTGTGCAAATAAATAAACGTTTTATGAATTTTATTTCCTCATAATTCAGTGAAAAAAAAAATTGGTAACAAAATTATGTATTTAATGAGCCATACTTAATTAAATTCTTTATTCAAATATTCATGATTCCATTTTCGTTATATTTATTTGTTATTGGGGAAAAACGTTTTTGTTGTTATCAAAGAAATAATTATACATTCCGAGGAGTACAATCATTTTGATTAAAATAAAAAATATTTTTTACCGACCGACCGACTATGGTAGAATATGCGAAATTATCCGATGTACCCTAGGTACTCTTTTGAATAAATAATATTAATTTAGGTAAGATTAACCGCATCTCATTTCAACTCAACCCATCTCATCTCAACTCATCTTTTTTTTTAAATTTATTTATAATACATAACATCTATCATTACAGGCTAATGATCCTAATGCGATAGAGTTGCAAAAAATAAAAAGGATACAAAATATACATTATTAAACAATAAAATCACAAAAAAGTAAATAAACAAGAATTAACATTTTAACATCTTATTTTATTTTATTTTTCTGGCTGGCTACCACCCTCAAGTTGAAAATCTGTCGCCAAAACACCTATCGGTGTGTTCCGACAGCTGCACTTGAGAGCCAGTTCCCATCTAGGTTTTGTGTGCTTACCATCTTCGGCCACATCATCACTTACCATGGTGAGATTGTGGTCAAACACAAGCCTATCCAGAATAAAAAATTAAAAAAAAATCTCATCTCAACTCATCTCCTCACCACTTTCCATAGGAAGATCTCATTACTATCGAACGGTTACAAAATGCTTATTATACAATTACCGTTACCTGTGTAAACGCTCATTAAAGTAAAAGGGATTTACTTGAGATTTATCGCTTCAGTTGAAACATGCAAAGTAAGGCATATATTTCACTTAGTAGAGCAAACTTTCCGCTCTAAGCATTGTTGTACGATTGAAATTTTCATTTTATATGCTTAACTCGTTTACTATGAGTTCTCGAATGTTCATCGAATTAATATCTCCCATTTATTTCAAATATTTTCTGTTTGCAATATAAAAAACATATTTACGCAAATTATTTGGATATGGGCTAGATTCTATTTGAGGATGGATTCTGGCCAAGCGATGTTAATTTTATTTCTTAATATATTCGAATAAAATTATAAATAATTATTTTAGATATACTTTTACCTTGCTTAAAGGATATTGCCACATCGTGGCAATGTCATCAGCGTCATGGGCACGCTTGTTGATCTGTTGGTCTCCCCTTTTAGGAAAAATAATAGAAATATACTATCTTTTCATCTATTTCAAACGATTTCAAAAAAGGAAGAGGTTCTATTATATCTTTATTTTTCTTTTTATTTTTATACCGATTTCTCCGCAAATTTTCAACCGATTTTAAAACGAAAGAGTATACTCCTGAGGTGGTTCCAGTGTCACCAAGTCAGGATCTGATGATGGGATCCCAGGAAAATCTAGGGCAACCCTTTTTAGAAGCATTTATTAAAAGTGATGATGATGTGAGTTTCTCATAGTAAGGTCAGTAGTGGAGTTCAGAATTTATGCTTATACTGTAATGAGAAAAATCTTGGAATGCGATTAAGCTTCATTTTCTTTTATCTTTTCTTCAAAAAATGCCAGCGAATAAAATTTCTATTACATCGTATTGGAAATAGATTCCTTTTTGTTATTCTACTTTATTATCAGTAAATACTTGCTTATTTAATTCTAGAATCTTTTTCTTCAACATCTTATTCAAAGTTCAAAGTCAAAACCTTATTCAGTTTAGGTTCAGAAGGGCACTTATGAAGGTCGAATTACAGAAGATACCACCGGTTCGGAAGTCAGCCTTCAACTGGGAGGAACCGGCAAGAAACTCAGCAAGGTTATATTTTTTAAATATTTTTGGACCATCTGACTCTGACCATGAAAGGTGCAATTTCATTAGTGCTTATATAGCCTGTGTGTGCTTAAAATACATTTATGAATGTGAATGAATATAGAGGTAGAGGAAGGCCGAAGAAGGTATGGATGGACTGAGTGAAGAATGATATGTTTATGAAAGGTTAGAGTACTGAGACGACTAGTGATAGAGCGGAGTGGAAGAAAACATGTTGTGCCGACCACACCCAGCGTGGGATAAGGAAGGGAAGAAGAAGATGACGGGAAATAACGGGGATTGTTTTTTTTATTCTGGATAGGCTTGTGTTTGACCACAATCTCACCATGGTAAGTGATGATGTGGCCGAAGATGGTAAGCACACAAAGCCTTGATGGGAACTGGCTCTCAAATGCAGCTGTCGGAACACACCGATAGGTGCTTGGCGACAGATTTTCAAAAATACTAGAAATAAAACGATTTAAAAGTACTATTTCTGTGAATGTTATAGGACATATCCCTATTTTAATATATGAGTGACCATACTCTGGATAAATTGGTGACGTAGCTCAGTTATTTACATCTACACTAATATTATAAAGATGAAAAATTTGAATATTTGTATGTTTGTAACGAATAAACTCAAAAACTACTGGACTTATATCAAAAATTATTTCACCATTAGAATGCTACATTTTCCTTGAGTAATATAGGCTATATTTCCTATGTATAGGTATTTTTATCCCGGGAAAAGATAAGATCCCAAGGAAACGCGAGTAAAACCACGGGAGTCAGCTACTAAATAGTATTTTCATTTTAAAGTCACTTTACCATACAGAAATCGTTTTTTAACAAAATACCCCATAAAATCTGTCAAGACATTTAAACATTTCAATTAAAACCAAAATTCGAGGCAAATGAAAATAAAGAAAACAAAGAAAGTGTGAACATTCAAATTTTAATTGATAAAATCATTCCTCCGTTCACCGGGCGGACAAAGGAACTCATTACCATTTCGAAACTCGCAGATTTACTCGAGTATTGATTGATTGTTACTCAAACAATTATTACTATGGTATTGGAAGTTTGGCGATTAATTTGGGAGACTTGTATTAATAAATGTTTGCTTTTCAACATTGTGGTTATGTCGATGAATGAAATTGCTGTCAGACTGTCATGTCCGTCTGAATGTCACAGCTAATTTACTTGTAAACTACGAATGTTTATTGTTAACAATATTTTGATATAATTTACTTTTTACGAAATTTGCTTCAGTTTAGTGTTACAACAAATGAATTTGTGATTACATTTATAATAATACTAGCTATTCCGTGCGGTTTCCCCCGCGTTTCCGAGGGAACTTATCCTTTATCTGGATAAAAACTATCCTATGTGTTATTCCAGGATATGATCTACCTGTGTGCCAAGTTTTATCAAAATCCGTTAAGCCGTTTTTGCGTTAAAGAGTAACAAACATCCATCCATCCAAACTTTCACATTATTTTATAACATTAGTGAGAAGTGGGATGTTTATTAATATGAATTTTTTTTTGAAAAAAAAATCTAAAAGTGAAGCTACAAGAAAATCTAACACGTTGAAAGAGGTTCAAGATATATGCAATCAAATAAATTTTTTCTACGTTTTGTATGGTACGGTCCATGAATAACATAGTACCATGCATTTCGCTGGTATTTCAAATAGGTTACAAAAGGGTTTAAAGGTACTTACAAATGTCACTCCGGCACATTTAACTTAACGAACAGCCAAACCACAAGCCCTTGACGTGGAAAGATTAATGATACACCATGTAAACTTAATTATACACTTCCTTTTAAGATATCCAGTCTATTAATAGCTTAGAATGCCTTAGATCTTACTGTGATAATAATAATGTTACTTGTAATTGGGCTTATAATCTTGGTTAATGATTTATATCATTCATTACATAAACTATAGAGTTTATGTAATGAAATGAAATTGTTTATTCATCCAAATAGGTCTTCACAGGCACTTATGAATAGTCAGACTCTAAATGCTCGGTTCGGAAGGTTGTTTTTGCTGAGAAGAGCCGGCAGTAAACTCAGCAATTACTCTTTTCAAAAACAACAAAACAACTGTAAAAGAAGCTGTTGAGCTTAGCTTATTGTAGAATTGTAGTTGTAGTGTGAGTTTTGAAGGGCGACAGGCGGGTAGGGCAAGCCCAAGCTGCATACAACTGCCGTATAAGTAATTATTACGACCATTGTCTTTTTTTTGTCAAAAGATTGACAAACAGGCAGACGGTCCACATGATGGTAAGTGGTCACCGCCGCCTATGGACATTTGCATTACCAGGGTTTGATTGTGTTGCCGGCCTTGAAGAGCTCTTTTTACGCACTTTTTGAAGAACACCATATCTTGCTATGTTGGTCTAAGTGCACCAGTGAAGTGAAATGAATACGTGTATCGTGACTTTTTAAATTGTCTCAAAAAGTCTGTGAAAAGTTTTAGCGGACTTTATTGTGGATGTGATATAACGAGACTTTAACATATAAGAAGAATTAGCATATTTCTTTTTTAACATCACTCACTTGTTTATTTTTGCTTGCTATCGTCCTTTAGGATATTTCTGTCAATGTCAAGTTAGTTAAATAAAATGAAATGAAATTGTTTAATGAAATGAAATTGAAATGAAATTGTTTATCCAAACTTTAAAAGAAATATTAAAATATTGGAAATTTGCTTTTAATATAAAACTAAGTAATCATTTATTTCTTATAAAAGTAATTGAATTGATTTATTAAAACTAAAAACCTAAATAACTTAAAAATAAATAACAACTAAACTACAAATAAAAAATTGAATTAGAATCTTCTTCTTCTTTTATTTTTTATTATTACTTTAATTAGTAACTCTACATTACAAATTTCTAGTGAGTTAAGTTTTCTTTTTCTCATAGTAACGAATGTAGTTATTAGTTAGATCTCCTCAAAAAGTATTTTTGTCTCATTACGTGGGTTTTTCTGTGCAACTTCAGTATTGATAGGTAGCGGAGCGGGACTACGGAAGCCTCTAAACCCTTACTTCTTTATGTAACTACAGAGCTCGTGAACTATTTGAAAAAAAAAAAACATGTTGAGAAGGAATTTGATAACCTTTTTTCCTAATTTGTGTTCTTAATTTTATACTTACTACTGATAATTAATTAATATTTATAAAGATAGCTCAAAAAATCAAATGAAGCAAATTGTGTAGGATAGTCTTTGATATCTAACAAAGACTTTTAACTTATACTAATAGACAGGACATTGCGAACAAAATCGTAATCCGATATTTATGTCCAGTGGACAAAAGTAGCTCAGTGTAGTCTAGTTTATTCATAGATAGATGGCATTACTGAGGCATGGAATGGGTTCACAGTTTTTCTATGACATTTCTTCTTATAGTCGCTCTATTGTATATTAAATCTCTTTGATATCTAATAAGGATAGTTGCTCTTTGGTACACTTTTTTTATTAAAAAAGAAATAGCTTAAAATGAAGTAAGGTATCTTGTACAACGATATAAAACATAAGAATGAATAGGCACTAAATTAATTTAGTAGGTTGTTTACAAGCCGCCTAAAGTTTAGTTCTAAGCATTTTAATATAGAATTATTAAAACATTCCTTGTCTATGAAATTCTGAATTTAAGCGTCTCTTTTAACGTGATCATACCCTTATTGCTTGTTAGTTCTTTTGACATAAGACAGCCAACTTCGAGCGCTTTTCTAAGAATATTTTCTTGTTATTCGATATGGGGTTGTCTCATTATGATGTGACTTTGATGTGGATTCTGCGGTTGAGGAATGTTTTTGCTCTAATTATATGCTTGGTAGAAGGTTGGTGGCAAAGAAAATGGTTGCTTTGCCGCCAAATTAAAATGGTTAGGTTAGTATTAATTTTTGTCGAGCCGGCTGACGTGGTTGGAAGGGTAAACTCCCTGATGCCATCCAAAACATATTAATATATTTGTGTACATGATCATGTATGTTTGTACCGAGTGTCCTGGGTGTAAGTACCTGCTGCCCCCCGTGGTTTTACCCGCATTCACGGGGATCTTGTAAAATATTTTGTATCTTAAGGAAAGGTGTTTTATCTACCTGTGTGCCAAGTTTAATCAAAATCCATTTAGTAGTTTTTGCGGGGAAGAGTAACAAACATTTAGGTTATATCTAGGTAAGCGTGCACGGTGCACGGTGGTAGGGTACTTTGTAGTACCCGACTGGCTAGCTACCACCCTCAAGTTGAAAATCTGTCGCCAAACACCTATCGGTGTGTTCCGACAGCTGCACTTGAGAGCCAGTTCTCATGTAGGCTTTGTGTGCTTACCATCTTCGGCCACATCACCACTTACCATGGTGAGATTGTGGTCAAACACAAGCCTATCCAGAAGAAAAAAAAACCATCGTATACCACATCGAAACCTACCATCAAGTGAGATACTGGTCAAACGCGATACCTATATATAATTAAAAAAAACGCTAATAAAATAAAGGTAGGTATGGACTATTAGTACCTATCTACTTATTTCGACCCGCACTCCAAAGGGAATAAAAATGAAATATAGCCTATGTTAGACTGTGTAGCAATGTAGGTAGCATTTCATTGATGCAAGAATTTATAAGTCCAGGAGCTCCAAAAATCACAAACAAAAACTTTCCTTAGTTAGGATACAGTGTAAGAAACAAACAGTGGTTCGACGCCAAACAACCTTCCGAACCGAGCATTTAGAGTCTGACTATTCATAAGTGCCTGTGAAGGCCTATTTGGATGAATAAACAATTTCATTTCATTTCATTTCATTTGACATTTGCGGAATAGCCACAGCAAGGCAATGTTCGTAAAAGTTGCATATAGTTCAAGGTCGCCTTACTCGCGTCTCGTCCCTCACGCTCCGCGCGATTGCCCTATCTAGACCTCTTCGTTAGACGACTGTATAGATTTGTAGGCTGTGGTTTGATTGGTTTGCCATTATTTCACGCAACAATTATTGCATACATATAGTTTATAAGCTAGATAAGCTAATGTAATAGGTGTATGTTGTTTTTGAAAAGAGTAATTGCTGAGTTTATTGCCGGCTCTTCTCAGCAAAAGCAACCTTCCGAACCGAGCATTTAGAGTCTGACTATTCATAAGTGCCTGTGAAGGCCTATTTGGATAAATGAACAAAACTCATTATAACCCCCATAAAATATTGTCCCAATAAAATACAGCTCTCCAAACAAGTGCAGTGAAAACTTGATTCCGGCGGATCTCAAAGTTGTCTTGAAGAAATTAATAATCTCAAGATTTATGTACATTAGTTCGAGAGACGGCGGCTGTTCTTTATTAGTTTAATTTCGCTAAAGTTGTCTTATTCAGCTACTTTATGCTTGATTCAGCGTTTTGTTACGTCCGTACTTTAGCGCCAGATGGACTTTCCATTTAGATACTTTGGAGTCTAAATGATTATTTTGAAAGAAAAATAGGATTTTTGATTTATTCCGACCGATCAATCAAGGCGGTGATAGCTTAGTGGTAGTCACATCATGGGTTCGGATCCTACAATGAGCTTGTGGTTTTGGTGAAGGAAAACATCTGAGGAAACCATAGCATGGTGGTAGGATACTTTGTAGTACTCGACTAGCTGGCTACCATCCTCAAATGGAAAGGCTGCACGTTCCGACAGCTGCACTTTCCTTCTAGGCTTAGTGTGTTTACCATCTTAGACCACATCATCACTTACCATATTGTAATTGCACAACTTATCAAATAGTAAAAAACTCTTAAGGTCATTTAAACGACTCTGCTCCAACGCCGCTCCCACCCAACACCGCCCTATACTAAAAGTCAACTACCGAGCAGTCTGATGGCGGTAAGCTCGCTGATAGCGAGCTGTCTGCTAATTTATGTTGCCAATATAAACTATATCTAAAGAGAACGAACTGAAGCCCATATTTGAATGATATTTTATTTGTCGGTTGGGAGCGGAGTCGTGTAAGTGAGCTACGACCTTTAACCATCCTTTTTTCTTCATATTACTCTGTTGCAGATACTAACAGCATAAAATACCTATCATTATTTTTCTTTACCAAAGAATTCCACTAAAACGACTATTCCGAGACATGTAAAGACCGTTTTGATTTTTCCAATTACTGTATCTAACGACTCGTAATAATTTAATGAAGAGAATTGCTGAGGATATTTATACTACATGAGCCCTGTGGCTATGCTTGAATTGACTATATAATTTTCTAAAAATAAGTCAATATTATTACGTCAGCATTCGAATAGTTACAAGAATTACGTCTAGCGTCATCATGGGGAAAAAATCATGTGATCACAGAATATAATGCTGAAGGCTATCAGCTATGGTTTTGAGAGCCCAATTTTTAGAGATTGGCTTTCCCTACTACTGTTCGTAGTATGGTAGTTTGTTTTCTTTTATACTAGCAACCTACCCCGGATTCACACGGGTAGCATCATGTACATCCTTTTGCTAGTGTTGTAATTCTGCATATCGATATACAGATGTTTGGTAGAACGTGTTTAAAAAAAGTTATGGTAACTAAAAGTTCAACTTTCGGCAAAAAATAATAAATATTTAAAAATGTCTCAAAAAAAAAACAATAAGGCAAGGAAAGATTAGTTGGGCCAAAATACATAGCCAATGACCCTAGCTACTCGCCCCTACCGTTTGGCACACATTCTTCCAAACACCCTGTATACCTAGACATATCGATCAATACAACACTAGTGAAGGGATGCATATTTGCACTGTAAGGCGATGATAGCTCAGTGGTAAGTGACGTCGAATACCGCGGCGAAGGTCGTGGGTTCGAATCCTACAGTGAGCTTGAGCTTTCGGTGAAGGAAAACATCGTGAGGAAACCACAGCACGGTGGTAGGGTACTTTGTAGTACTCGACTGGCTGGCTACCACCCTCAAGTTGAAAATCTGTCGCCAAGCACCTGTTGGTGTGTTCCGGCATTTGCACTTGAGAGCCAGTTCGCCTTTAAGGCATTGAATAGGTGTACAACACATTAGCAATACCCTGGTATTGCCAATGTCAATAGGCGACGGTTGTCACTTACCATCAGGTGACCCGCCTGCCTCGTTGTCACTTGTGACACAAAAAAAAAAGGGTTTTAAGAATTAGATTGGGACGCGTGTTAGTAGATGGCACAATCTATACCTGCAAATAAAATATTATGTTCAATCGTTTAGCCGCGAAAACCAATCAAACAGACAAAGTTCCTTTCCCATTTATAGTATTAGTATGTACCATGGAGGATTTATGTACTAAATAAAATATTTATGTCTGTTTACAGGTAATATATTAGTGGAAGACGACGACAAAGGACAATCGGTAAGTTACCTATTTTATTATGTGATTTTTGAAGTGAAAACTTCTTAAGCGGCGTTGTACACTTTTTGGGATGGGTAAAAAATGTTAAACTCGCGTTCTCGACCTGATCGAAAATTCGTAAGATGGAGGGAGAGTAGACCGCCGGCGGGGCGTAGGAGAGGAAGTAATATCCCCCTCTCTTTCTTACCGCGCCGGCGGTTTAATGTAATATAAATTGTCATGTTTGTGTACGCTAGCGCAATAAATGAATATTTTTTTTTACCACATAAATGATAGTACTTTTATACTGATAAATAAAGCAATTCAAGCGAAATTATTCCCTAACCATTCCAAAATATTCAAAAATGCACAACGTTAATGTTCAAGTTTTCACTTCTGCCGGCACTTCCGGAGTGCAACCCGTTGTTTGTTTTATTTTTATAATGAGGTATTTCAAAATAATTTACGGTCCGAGTTTGCCTGAGTTCCCAAAGGATCTCTAATTTTTGCAGAATAAAAAGTATCGGTCATGTATCTATGATTATTTATGTACCATATTGCATAATAATATAAACCCATTCAGAGACCAGGGAACTTTGTAATAACACACACAAAACATTTGCGTTATATTAATAATATAATTTATGTAATATTATATAATAAAAAGAGCATAGTTCATATTAATTTATCCAAAAACAAAGAATCAATTCCGTTTTCAAACGGATTTAGTTCTTCGAAAAATCGGCGTGAATTATTCTTTGCGCATTTGTAGTATTCTCCATTCAAAAAGTATTTATCTGAAATGCAAAATAAAAAAAATGAAAATCGTTATGTCACGACATAATTATTCCTTTAAACATACTAGGATCTTAGACGTTTAAAAGAGTAATTTTGTAAAAGTAGGTACGCAATGTAATTTCGTAGCACTAGGAGCTTCGTAGCAATCTCGTAGCACTGGTAGCCCGTGGCGTGTCGTAGTGCTGTTAGCACACTTGCGTCGCTAAGAGGACTCCTTCTATGTTCTGGTTGCCTGGTACTTTACAGTGTATGTATATACAGTTGTATTAGTATAATCATAATATATCATACAGTATACAGATATGTTCTATCTCTGTTGCTGATTACAATCGAGCTGCATTAAAAAAAACAACTCATTTTCTGATGTAACTCCTTTAATTTTCGTTTCTGTTAACGTCCTTTTTACAAGTTTTATATTAACTTGCAATGTATGTATGTTTTTCCGGGGTGAATCTTACAACTCAATTTTGAAACAGATATCTTTAACCGATTGAGCTGAAATTTTGTATACACGTTTAGTTTGGATGACAATGCATGGTTAGCTGTGTGACGTCATTCTAAATCCAATATGGCGGAACACCTAAAATAGCGGAGTATTATTTTTTAATGCAATCCTACAATATGGGTATCAAATGAAAGGGCTTGCTGAGAATAACTCAAAAAATAAAGTGACGTCACTCTGAATCCACAGCTTGTTTTTAAAAAAGTTTTCTTGACTAACAACTTATTGTAACTTTTGTTGTTATCTTTACCATAGTGAACAATGCTGAAACTACTAATTTTAAATAATTATGTACATTACTAACCATGTTTGAATGCTGCGCCTTGTATAAAAAAGCCTTTCCCTTCTCTATACAAACAATTTTGATGAATAATCTCGCACGGATTTTCAAAATCTTCATATTCTCCTTGTAGGGTAGTGGCACAAACTGGATTGATGTATGTACTAAAATTATAATGAAAGCTTTAAAATTTTCAAAATAAACATGAAATACTTACGTTCTGCCCCGTGGTGTTAACCAAAATCAATGTACATTTTTTTTTTTTTTTTACGTGGGGAACTCCGCATAGGATACCCGACCGCCCAAGGGGGGCAGCAGTCGGGTTATGTCAGACTTTTACTGACTAAAACACCACGGTGAAGGAAAACATCGTGAGGAAACCATAGCTGGTAGTACTACCCGATTGGCTGGCTACTACCCTCAAGTTGAAAATCTGTCGCCAAGCACATATCGGTGTGTTCCGACAGCTGCACTTGAGAGCCAGTTCCCATCTAGGCTTTGTGTGCTTACCACCTTCGGCCACATCATCACACGGATGTGTTACTATGTAGATAACTAATGCGGGTTATAATTATTTATGTATTTTTGTATTACTTTAAGAATAAAATTGTTAAACATTTGAAAAAAAAAGCCAATATATCAGATGGTCCAAAAATATTTAAAAAATGTTACCTTGCTGAGTTTCTTGCCAGTTCTTCTCAGTTGAAGGCTGACTTCCGAACCGGTGGTAGCTTCTGTAATTCGACCTTCATAAGTGCCCTTCTAGGGCCTAAACTGAATAAATGGTTGTGACTTTGACTTTGACAACACTTACACCACGAATTGTGGTCAAACACAAGCTTATAGAGAATTAACAACAAACTTACTAAAAACGAACACATTTCAATTGAAGTCCGTCGCAATTGTTGTCTTTCTTTTTTAATGGTTCCGGCAGTAAATCGTAATCGACCCCGTCGAAAACCCAAACTCCTAACGTAGAACGAGGCAGTGGTGGTTCTTCGGTGGTGGAGTTCGTATGCACATAAATGATATAGCCTGAAAAAAATTAATATGAACATTAATTTTTTTTTCTTATACCACAATTGGCAACCTTTTGAACTCGTTTTTAGGGTTCCGTACCCAAAGGGAAAAAACGGGACCCTATTACGAGTACTAAGACTTCGCTGTCTGTCCGTCTGTCCGTCTGTCCGTCTGTCCGTCTGTCCGTCTGTCCGTCTCTCCGTCTCTCCGTCTGTCCGTCTGTCCGTCTGTCCGTCTGTCCGTCTGTCCGTCTGTCCGTCTGTCCGTCTGTCCGTCTGTCCGTCTGTCCGTCTGTCACCAGGCTGTATCTCAAGAACTGCGATAGCTAGACAGTTAAAATTTTCACAAATTATGTATCTGTTGCTGCTATAACAACAAATACTAAAAACGAAATAAAATAATTAAATAATAATCCCATACAAAATTCGCTATTTTTTGCCCTTTTTTGCTCGATATCAATACTGGCAACTGGTAGGCACTTGAAATATTCACAAAATACTCAGTTGTATTTTTACTTTAATAATAAAATTAAAATAAATAAATATTTAAGGGGGGCTCCCATACAACAAACGTGATTTTATTGCCATTTTTACGGAACCGACTCGCACTTGGCCGGTTTTTTAAATGTAACTTAAGCACGAATTCAAAATTTAAAAAATACGCCTGTATTGGTCCAAATGATCAATTTATGCCTTTTGCGGTTGAGACCATGGGTCCGTGGGTGTCTGAAGCTCATCGTTTCACAGGTATTTTATCTAAAAAAAAATCGAGGCCTCGGGTGACTAGTGGACTGGGAGTTGTTTCCGCCAACGCAGCACCTTGGCCATCCAAAGAGGAAACGCTGCCAGCCTGCTGGGAACCTTGCCGATCGGCAGCAGCGGCAGCCTCGAAGAAGTTTTTTATATAATAATATTATAGTTGTACATTTATTATAAATAAATTTATGTACATAACTTAAGCTATATAAATTTAAAACATATTATTCATTAACATATATTTCTTTCTTAAATAAATACATAAATTTTTTTTTTTACAATAAATATTCGTATACTCTGGGGTTGTTTGCTTTGTGCCCAATCTTTCATCCTATAGGTATTTGTTCCACCGGGCACATATCAAAAAACTACAATCGATAGGCGCATAATATACTAGCGTACGCTCACTAGTCAAAATTCGACCGTAATTTTATTTTTGGGAAAAATCTTTTTTTATTAATAACACTAAAGCTAGTCAATATGTACAAAACAAAAAAGAACTGTCTACAGACGGAGGAGAAAATGAGATACAAAGTTTTTTATTCACGTATTAATATAAGAGTTCGATTCCACCGCAGATGGCCCTCGCTGCGCATCTGCAATGGAAACGCACCCTAATGATTTAATATTCGCTGAAAATTCAAAATGGAGTCCACCTTACCGAGCGCTATTAAGAACACAGCACGCTTAAACATTTTTTAAAACACAACCGTACTTGAAAGAACAAAGTATCAATATAATGTTACTCTGAAGAATATCAGTTCGTTTCTTAATTAACATCGTTAATTAACTTAAAATTAAGTCCACAGCTAAGTTTTAATGAGATTTTGTTTGACGATAATGTGATAAGTTTCAAAGAAAAGCAAAGTAAGGTAAGCAGAGCTGTTTGGGAAAAATCTCATTCAACCGATTATGAAAGCTAATGCATAGTATCCAATGATCAAATTGCCTATGTTACTTCAGCTGACAACAATATCTATGGAAAAACCTATAAACACACATATTCGCATTTATAATATTAGTATGATTTTATACTTTGAAACTTAGCCCTATAAAAACTGGTATATAAATATACGTTTTTTATTCTATTTAAATTATTTTATTTATTTTGCGTTTAGTAGTTAAAAACGAGGCTACTTCTGCTATAAATACGTGTCAAATAAAAAGTGAAAAATAAAAAATAATACGTGAGTTTGTGAAACGTTAAAAAATATAAGCAATTTTTTGCAAAAAAGATTCTTCTTCTCAGTTGAAGGCAAAATTCCAACCGGTGATAATACAAAAATGTGACCTACACCTAGAGCCTAAACTGAATAAATATACTGATACCTATACGTACAGTCACTGTAAAAAGTTGATTACTATAATACCGTGTCACGTTATGCAATTTTGACTCTGACTGTACCTAAATGAGGAACTCTTCAATTACATTGTTAATATCAATTGATTTATTGTTTCATGTTAATTTACACATAGCCCCATACTAGCGAAATGAACTATGAGTCTATGAGCGGAAGAATTGTAATTGGCAATCTGCGTAGTGCTCGATTGAACAATAAACTATAAAGTACCAATAGCTTCGGAGTAGGTAAGTCCACGAAATAGATTTTTAACAAAATGCTCGATTAAATTTAATCGTGTTCTACGCACACTACGACATAGCATTTATCTTACTCACACTAAGCACATATGCGAGAGAGACAGAGTATTGAAAAATGGAACTATAGTTTAAATTTCTTCACGCGTTCTTTTTAGATAGTAATTTATAATCAAGCAAGATTGTGCTAGATTTCGTGATATAATTGCACTAATACGCAATTTCAATGATATTGTAATTAAAATTCTTGTTACCATTTTATACCCGTTTTTATGCCTAGGCCTAAGTTTGAAAATAGAAACGAAAACGAGAAGAAGAAAAGGATTAAAAATGTCAATCCTCTGCCACCTTAGAGTAGGTATGGTAGCGTGTGCCGCTTCAAAGCGATATATGTGTGTGTACGCTTAATGGATATTATCATTGTATGTACAGAACGGTCCTTCTGTATTTATCTTTTTTGTGGTAAACGTAAATTGAGTTTTATCCTAATAAATTGAATTTATCGCCAATTGAACCCAGTTTGATAAACTGGGCCAAGCGATTTTATCGAGTTTACTTCGCCTTCACAGTATCGATTGGGCTTGGGGAAATAAGTTTTATAAATACGTTTTCATTAAATACTCAATACACAATTATTTCTTATAGTATAGGGTTGTCAAGATCACAAAGGTTACACTTAAGTATAAAATTGTTAAACATTAAAAATAACATATAGTCAGGTGGTCCAAAAATATTTAAAAAATGTAACCTTGCTGAGTTTCTTGTCGGTTCTTCTCAGTTGAAGGCTGACTTCCGAACCGGTGGTAACTTCTGTAATTCGACCTTCATAAGTGCCCTTCTAGGCCTAAACTGACTAAATTGTTTTGACTTTGACTTTGACTCAATCACATAATTAGATTTGAATTGCAATTCCTGGAATTCAATTTTAAGGAACTTTTGGAGCGACCGTTCCATTCAAGAGCCGAGGCGTTAAATGTACGGGTGTTTAACATCAAAATCACCATACCAATTTGATATTAGTAGAGCAATTCCAAAAATGGACCAAACAATAAATTACAACCGTATTAGATTACCAAAAGCATACCGCACAAACAAACTACCATTCCAAAACAAAATCGTTTAAAATATTTTGTTATGTAATTTGATTTCATTTTGTTTACGAGTTCACTGCCAATAATCAACTAACTACGATGGTATGTGTTTGACATAACATGAGACTCAATAAAAATAGCCACTTCTTTTTAGGGTTCCGTACTAAAAGGATAAAATCGGAAACCCTATTACTAAGACTCTACTGTCTGTCTGTCACCAGGCTGTATCTCATGAACCGTAATAGCTACAAAGTTGATTACTACAAATTTTCACAGATGATGTATTTCTGTTGCCTCTATAATAACAAATACTAAAAACAGAATAAAATTATTTAAACAAAATTTGTACGGAACCGTTGGTGCGCGAGACCAACTCGCACTTGACCGGTTTTTTTTAAAGTACTAACAAGCTACTGTACTGTTTCATTAAAGAAGAAAGAAAAACATTTATGTCGACAAAACAACATTAATAAGTTTCAAACTATAGGAACAAAATTTATAGACACAATATGATCTTGTAATATTGTGCGATGCGATGTCGACAAAGATTAACTTAGTTTTACTCTGAGGTAAGAAGAAGTACATACCTTAGTACCTACTGAATTTTAGTCGTCCTTTGCGACATCTCAACAAAAAGACAAGTAATAAAACAATGAAAAAATAAAGAAAATAAAATTTTACAAACGAAAACAAAAAATGACTGAAAACTTTTCGGGTTCGAATCCTCAGAGCTTATGTCTATAGGCGACAGTAGTCACCATCAGACAACCCGCCTGAAGCACAGTAAAGGAAGCCGATCGCGTTCCTATGCAACGCGAGTCACGCGGGATAACGTACGTGCAGGTCACACACACAACTTCATGCACGTTGCTTCACTTCATTGAAGACTATTGTTTACGTACGCTCCTACATTTTTATTTATTCTGTGTTTGAAGTCGTTTAAAAAGAAAAGACTTCTCGCGAACGTGGTTGTAACCCAAGAATTATATATACTATCTGGATAGGTAACTCTCAATACCTACTTGAAGCAAATACCTATCAATTGCGAAAAAGAGAAAGATAACAACTACTTTGGGACAATTTCTCTTTCTTTCATTCAGGGTAGGTAAGTAGGGTCAGGTTACCTATCCAGATAGTACCTATACTAGGGATATATTAGGGAGAATACGTGGAAGTAGCAACAGCATTCTAAGTATGACCGCTAATGAAGCGGATTGTCCTCTGATGTGGAAACTCATACAGAGGACAAAATCAAACATAACTTTTAAGATTTAAATATAATGTCAAACTAACATGGTATAAGATTTTACTAACACTAATGGGTTTTTTTGGTGTTGCCTGAATAAATGAATTTTATTATTATTATTATTATACATAATTCTTGGTGAAACCTTGGGGAACAGCCAGATACTTTCGTATCAATTCACAGATATTAATGCATTTAATGCAATATCTACCACATCCAGTGTTCAATGTTCATAGCTGGTGACCAAAGCTATTGTAACGACTATTCTATGACCCATATTCGAGCTAGATTGTGCATTCAACCTGATGCATCAATTGTGACCGATCTATTCTCTTATCTATCATATTTGATATTGAGTTGATACGTCATCATATGAAAGTATATTTGATCTATATGAGAACTTGGACGATAAAGGTGAAAGAAAGAAGCCTTCAAAATGAATAGGTAATAATTTATTTATTTTATATATTGCACAATGTATACAAAAATAACAATAGTACAGGTAAACTAATACTATCATTAAAATTAAGTAAAAGGACCCTGTTAGGGTGTTGCAAAAAAATTGCGAAATAAAATTAAAAAGCGAAATAAAATTGAACCTTATTTATTTACAACAAATGTACAAAATATACAAGCAAATGTACAATTACAATACATAAAAAACTTCTTCGAGGCTGCCGCTGCTGCCGATCGGCAAGGTTCCCAGAAGGCTGGCAGCGTTTCCTCTTTGAAATTGAACCTTATTTCTATGCATCATATTGGTATTTAATAAATATATTATTATTATGTATGTATAATGGGGATGGTGACTGACATAAAACGATTATTTTGTATGAAATACATACTTGTGACGTAATTAATGTACACCATCAAAAGATTTAATCTTTGTCGTTAAATTGGTAATTAAAAAAAAAAACAAATATACGGTCGAATTGATAGACACCTCCTTTTTGAAGTCGTTTAAAAATCGTATAAAGGCGGAATTTAACAACGTGTTCGCTATTTTACATAATTTTTAACCGACTTCAAAAAAAGAGGAGGTTCTCAATTCGACTGTATGTATTTTTTTAAGATGACATGTTTTATACATATATATATATATATATATATATATATGACATGTTAGTGTTAGGATGTTTTGTCTTGAAACAAAGCATCATCCCAATTACCTGGGACATTTTTCACGCACCGCCTATGACCCCAAACTAAGCAGAGCTTGTACCTACTATGGAAACCAGATAACTGATACACTATTTATACACATAAACACATATCTGGTTTCCACAGTACAAACTTTACTTATTTTGGGATCAGAGTTTTTTTTTTTTTATGTCACAAGTGACAACGAGGCAGGCGGGTCACCTGATGGTAAGTGAGTACCGTCGCCTATTGACATTGGCAATACCAGGGGATTGCTAATGTGTTGTACACCTATTCAATGCCTTAAAGGCGAACTGGCTCTCAAGTGCAAATGCAACAGGTGCTTGGCGACAGATTTTCAACTTGAGGGTGGTAGCCAGCCAGTCGAGTACTACAAAGTACCCTACCACCGTGCTGTGGTTTCCTCACGATGTTTTCCTTCACCGAAAGCTCAAGCTCATTGTAAGGATTCGAACCCACGACCTTCGCCGCGGTATCCGACGTCACTTACCACTGAGCTATCATCGGCTTAAAAAAGTCCCACGATATTTAGTTATTTTTAAGACTCTAACGCACGGTACGAATCTTTGTTTGCTGAGAAGAGCCAGCAGTAAACTTGCCAATCACAACAAGCTTGAATTAATATAATTTAAATTTGTCTCACTGACAATAATTGCGTTTTCCGGCTATAAAAAAGTAGACCATAAATAAAATTTAATAAGCAAAACGACCCTTATAGATCACATAAAAATCCCACATCCAACCTCCGTAAGTAGGGCAAACTCAATTCACTGTAATTGAGTACGCTCCTTTAGCAATTCGTATTCAAGTTTAGATCTCAGCCAACCGTGGGTTCGTTCCTTATTTCTAACGAAAGGCTTCTTCCATGCTCCATTAAATCGAACTAATGTCTTAGATCTTGATTTTACTGTTTAGTAATAGTTTATAAAATGAGCAATATTTTTTTATCCTGGATAAGCTGTTTGACCACAATCTCACCATGATAAGTGATGATGTGGCCGAAGGTGGTAAGCACAAAAGCCTAGATGGAAACTAGCTCTCAAGTGCAGCTTTCGGAATACACCCATAGGTGCTTGGTGACAGATTTTCAACTTGAGGGAAAACATCGTGAGGAAACATAGCATTAGCATAGACATAGCACGGTGATAGGGTACTTTGTAGTACTCGACTGGCTGGCTACCACCCTCAAGTTGAAAATCTGTCGCTAATCACCTGTTGGTGTGTTCCGGCAGTTGCACTTGAGAGCCAGTTGCCTCTAAGGCATTGTAATAAGGTGTACAACACATTGGCAATGCCCTTGGTATTGCTAATGTCTATAGACGACAGTAGTCACTTGTGACAACGAAGGTCACCTGGTGGTATAAAAAAAAATGGTGACCTTTTTATTAAGCTTATTTTTTAAATAGGTAAAGTTTGTCGTAATTCTTACCGGACACCCTATCTACTTCTTAGTTTTTTTTTAATATACAATTAAACCAGACTCGGTAAAAACAGAAGTATTCATGCACTCGGCGAGGAAGCAGAGGCTAAGCTTGTTACAAAAATGATTCAACGCAGTGATGCGATAAACTCGTTGACACGATTTCATCGTTATCGATAAAATGGAAATGAATTTTCAATTTATTCCCTCGATTTTTCCGAAGCTGAAGCTGTAAAATCATCATTTGATGGTAGAATTTCGATGATTTTAACTAAACAATATTTCTATTCTTAATACTTTAGGTGGAGTATTTAATTACACTCGATAAATTACCAATATCGAGTTTTAAATCAATATTTAACAAATTTTTTTTGCACTCAATTTGTTTTGTATTAATCACTTATGTATTTAATCTTAAAAAAGAAATAGAAATAATTATGTTTTATTACTGCAAAATCACAAATATATTTGTATTTTGTTTTGTATCTGTTTAAATACTTATGTTGTTAGTATTTTTGAAAAAAAAAACGAACTAAATTCGTATTTGTAGAAATTATTTGGCCTATTTGCACACTAACAGTCTACGATCAAAATAATATTTAGATAATATTCTGTGCCTGAATATATCCGGTATATATTACTACAAAAACTTTATGTTGTTGACTGTACCACAGAAATCGTGTGTCTATTATTTAAATCGGTCGTCATGATTGTCTCTTTAACAAGCTTCATTATACGGAATGGTTTCTGTGAAATATATTACTATAAATAAAGGTATTGTTACGCTTGTCTCCGCTTTCAGGAGTTGAATTTAAAAAAACACCGTTTTTAGTGGAAACTGTGCCAAATTCCGAGTTTCTGACCCCAACTTTTACGTCTTTAAAATAGGTTTACAAATAGTTAGTAATAGCCAGACTAGCTCGGTAGTCCCTATGTTTAAGTAAAGTATTTTGAAAATACCTATTTTGAATTTATTATTTAAAATACAAAAAGCAAAACTATTTTGTATTTGAAATAGTACTTATTTGCAATTTGTATTTAAATACTTTTCGTAAACTATTTTGTACATCTCTGGAAACCATCTCAATATGAATGGAAATACTGTGAAATGATAATCTTATCTCCATTGATTCAATTACAATCTAGTATTCCAGTTCATCAGGTAGGTTGAACACTCCACTAACTACTATTAAACGGGTTTGCCAGATCTTTGTCTGTCGACTGTTTGGGATCAGAATATCTATGGTGTGTAAGTTACAAACGCTTGCGTAAAATCTGCAGACCAAGGATGCCAGACTATCCTGACGATGATAGCTCAGTGGTAGTGACGTCGGATACCGCGGCGAAGGTCATGGGTTCGAATCCTACAATGAGCTTGAGCTTTCGGTGAAGGAAAACATCGTGAGGAAACGATAGCACGGTGGTAGGGTACATTGTAGTACCCGACTGGCTGGCTAACACCCTCAAGTAGAAAATCTGTCGTCAAGCACCTATGTGTGTGTTCCGACAGCTGCACTTGAGAGCTAGTTTCCATCTAGGCTTTGTGTGCTTACCACCTTCGGCCACATTATCACTTACCATGGTGAGATTGTGGTCAAACACAAGCTTATCCAGAATAAAAAAAAACCTATCAAAAACGTAGAATAGCTAAGATAACCGGTTATCACCGCGACGTCGTATGCTTTGTCTCATAAAGTCAATCACTGAGGGGTAAAATGAGACAGAGAGAAATGTGCAGATTTTTAGATATATTATGCGTCTCTTTTTGTTTTAACGTTAGAAAGTGACGAATACCAATTTAAAATCTAATTTATCGTGCTGCTATCGTAATAATAACGTTTGTCCAAATCCTACTTCCTAAATGTAAAAGTTTCTATGTTTGGATGTTTGTTAATCAATCGCGCAAAAACGGCTCAACGGATTTTGACGAAACTTGGCACACAGGAATAAAACAAAGGATGCTTTTTAACCCGGGACAAGATAAGATCCTCGAAAACGCGGGTGAAACCGCGGGGGACAGCTAGTATTTAGATATAAGTATCTACAAATTAGCTTTAAACTTTAAAAAATAATTAAAGTTGTTCTTTCTCAACCACAATAATAAAGTGAAATAAAAGCTTCATCTTGTTTATGAATGAACTCATGAGAACCGACAGGTGTCCAACAAACTCGTTAACAAGTCTTTCCTTCCAAAGTTTCATAAATCCACTTTGCGATTAAACATTTCAAGCTTCAGGTTTTTAGAAGCTGCAAATTACAAACATCGTCTTTCGTAATTCCATAATATCTTTTGGTTTTGGACATCTGACAAAGTTTTTTTACTGAAATAAAGTATTTTATTTGTTACGTCTGGGTCGGTCCCTCATGTCTTAGGATCGTAGTCTGCAAGGGTTGCATCTGGAGCGGATTATCTGCCTCCACCGGTTTCTGTCCAGCGCATCTCTCATCACTATGTAAAATTTGGAGGACGATGAATCTTTCACTTGATCGGTCCATATTGTTGGTGAACGACCGCGTGATCTTTTGCCTTCGGTGTATGCCCAAAACCCAGATAAAATATGAAAAAATGCATTATTGGTTTTGTACGTCAGACCTTAATTACTCTTATTAGGAGCTACTGCTAGGTAAATGCCTGGGCCTGGGCCCTCTTGTGCAATTGCCGGTGCAAAAAAAGGTGCTTGACAACATACTTTCAACTTGTGTGTAGCCAGCCAGTCAAGTACTACAATGTACCCTACCACCGTGCTATGGTTTCCTCACGATGTTTTCTTTCACCACCACCAAAAGCTCAAACTCATTATAAAATTTCTAACCACGAACTTTGCCGCGGTATCCGACGTCACAACCACTGAGCTATCAACGCGTCAATTTTTTATATCAGCTATTGCTTCATTGGATAAAAGTTTACAACTTGCACCGAACCCGTATCTTACGAGGTACATTTGTTCTTGGCCAGCAATCACAGCTTCCGGGACACTACAATTGTTTGTTATTATGAAATTGTGTAGTGATGTGCTGTGAAATCGATATGACGTAACTAGGTTATCGATAGTTGGATTTACGGCGATGATAGGTCGGATACTGCGGTGAATGAAAACATTGTTTGGAAACCATAGCACTTTGTAGAACTTTAAGAGGATGATAGCTCAGTGGTAGTGACGTCGGATACCGCGCTGAAGGTTGTGGGTTCGAATCCTACAATGATCTTGAGCTTTCCGTATGGTAACACAATGATAGCTCAGTAGTAGAGACGTCGGATACCGCGGTGAAGGTCGTGGGTTCGAATCCTACAATGATCTTGAGCTTTCCGTATGGTAACACGATTATAGCTCAGTGGTAGAGACGTCGGATACCGAGGCGAAGGTCGTGGGTTCGAATCCTACAATGATCTTGAGCTTTCCGTATGGTAACACAATAATAGCTCAGTGGTAGAGACGTCGGATATCGCGGTGAAGGTCGTGGGTTCGAATCCTACAATGATCTTGAGCTTTCTGTATGGTAACACAATGATAGCTCAGTGGTAGAGACGTCGGATACCGTGGTGAGGGTCATGGGTTCGAATCCTACAATGAACTTGAGCTTTCGGTGAAGGAAAACATCATGACTACTTCCGAATAATTATTAGGTTTCATTAAGATAGATAGGTACATAAATATTTATGTATTCAATGACAAAATTCAATGGCCTTTAATGATTATAATTGAGGAAATTTTCAACGATTTGCAAAACAAATTGGCTTGTCAAATACGAAATACGACGTCTTTTCATTAGGCACCAATGAAATTATGAAACAGCGACTAAAATAGATTGTTAAGGCGAGAATCGTTGAGTACTTTAATGTCGAATTGTTTTGTTGTATGAAGAACTTGATCTTAAATATAAAGGACGTTTTACATGCCACTGCAACATCTTATTTGGATTAAAAATGGCTACATTTCATTGAGTTTTAAAGGGAAGCCACTGGATGCGATTAGCGCAAGACCGGTCATCATGGAAATGCCTTTGTCCAGCTGTGGACGTCTTAGGGCTGATATGATGATGTTGAAAATAAATGTTTGTTAGGCTATTTTATACTTCACAAGGAACTGATTAAAATCATTATAGAGGGAAAGAAAGTATTAAAGCAAAGATGGCTCAGACCATACCCTTTAAGACTGTGTGTGCTTACCACATTCGGGTACATCATCACATAATACCTACCGATGAGATTGTGGTTAAACATAAGTAAAACCAAAGTTTAAAAACAATTAAACTTAAAGAATTTTGTTTGAATAATAAAGAAAATGAAGGCATGCGTATAAAAGCCGTGAATTCAAATCCTACAATGACCTTCAGTTTTGGTGAAGAAAAGCACATTAGAAAAGCTATTGCATACCAATAAGATACTTATTTTAAACGCCTGGCCTGCTATCATCCTCAATTTCAAATTCTGTCGCCAAGCTCAAAAACATCGTAGTGCAAAAACATACGCAGTCTAATTTACTTCCTTTTCTTAAGTCGTATAAAACATACGTTGTAGTAAAAGTACAAAATATAACATATAAAAAATCTTCCTCGAGGCTGCCGCTGTTGCCGATCGGTTCCCAGCAGGCTGGCAGCGTTTCATCTTTGGATGGCCAAGCTGATGCGTTGGCGGAAAAAGCTCCCCGCTCGCCGGTCTCCCGAAGCGTTGATATTTTTTTTAGATAAAATACTTGTGAAACGACGAGTTTCAGACCCTCGACTCGACCGCAAAAGGCATAAATTAATAATTTTGACCAATACAGGCGTATTACATAAAAGGCCATATACATCTTAAATAGATGATCTAAACAGCGTCCGTGTGGCAGACCTTGGAGTGTCACATTTTTGTCACCTAAACTGAGGGTCACTTGATGGCTGAGTTGGTGAAACGACTCTCGCACTCATGTGTCTCTTCTCAGACGTATACATACAAACGTACTTCACCATTTCACTACATAAAATCACGGTCTATTATCTCATTCCGCAAAGTATAAACCGTCCTTACACCCCCGAAGCAATTCTCAAACAAACTTAAGAGGCGCGAGAAAATAACCCAGCTATGAATATTTAACTAGATGTTTCGATTACAAGCATAATTGGATGGAATTTTGAAGCAAGGCTTTGTTACCCGTAAAGGATTTAATTAATACTAATGCTTGAAACGATATCTGATTAGTTTATATTTACAATGTATCGATACTTCAAAGGTATTTTTAGGGTTCCGTACCCAAAGGGTAAAAACGGAAACCTTATTACTAAGACTATGCTGCCCGTCTGTCTGTCTATCACATCTCATGAACCGTGATATAATAAAAACTACAAAAGTACTAAAAACCCTCGGTGCGCGAGTCCGACTCGAACTTGACTGGTTTTTTATATACCACTAAGTGGCAAATAAGTTTACTGTGACCGCTTACCACCAGGTGGGCCCCTGATGGTAAGTGGCTACAGCAGTTTATTGACGCTTGCAACACCCTTAAAGAAGGGATGCTAGCTCAGTGGTTGTGATGTCGAATGCCGAGACAAGGTCGTGAATTAGAATCCTACAATGCTCAATAAATAATAAATTAAATATCCTCGGACATTTATCACACATGGTGACCTGATCTCAAACTTAATACCTGATATACTACAAAGTTACCTACAACTTTTTTGTAAATATATAGGTAGGTACTTAAATAAATAAATTATTAGAGTTGAAATAGTATCGCCAAGCACCTATCGGTGCGTTCCGGGAGCACTTGAGAGCCAGTTGGCTTCTACACATAGTGAAGGTCGGCAACACATTGGCAATCCCCCTGGTATTACTAATATCTATAGGCGACGGTAGTCACTTACCATCAGGTGGCCTGCCAGCCTGCTTGTCAGAGGTCTGAATAATTTAATAAAAACCTAGATAAATTGAGAACCTCCTCCCAATCCAATACGACATTATTTATCTACAGATCAATCCAACCCTTCCTAACTCGGAAAATAAATTGAATGCTTTAAAACCCCGCCAAAGAGATATTTTCTTTACGTCCGTCCGTCGTAGAAAATAGGCCTCGAGTAACTTCCCGTTCGCGCGTGGAAATGAGGTCAACCACTATTTCTTACAGCTTGAAAACTATACATAGTATACCAACGAGTTTATATACTGCTTTAAGTACTATGCTGTGGCCTAGAAAAACATTTTACTTTATGCTTCTCTCTTGCGAATGGACAAGATTTTTGACGCGCGAAATAAAAATGTTACGTTTTATTTTTTTTGCTTCGACTTCTGTTCTGTTGTGTTTATTCGAATTGGATTTCATTTTAAATGAAAATGTATAGGAAAAATACTTGATTTTGGCGATGATAGATCAGTGATATTAAATAAAATGTTAACGTTGCTTTTAAAAAAAATGTTATTGCTGAGTTTATTGCTGTTCTCAGCAAAAGCAACCTTCTGAACCGTGACTTTTTGAGTAATGACATTTTGAGTTTGACATTGATGACAAATGATGTCCGGTCCTAGGTTCGAATCTAAAGCTTGAACGTTTGGGGATGGAAAATATGTGGTATGTTATTTTGTTATTCATATCTCACTGAGTTTGTTGCAATAAAGATACTTGTGTTCCGGCAGCTGCACTTGAGAGTAGGGTTCCCTTAAAGGATTTATCTGCCTACCAACTTACGCCACATTAATACTGTAATTGTGGACAAAGACAATTCATACCTATCTTGTTTTCAAAACAACTTTAATGAATGTAGGTGTACAGGTGATTTTTGAAGTAGGCGTGGATGGCCAAATCCTTAACTAAAGGGAATAGCGAAAAATGCTGAAAGGAGTCTCGATGGCGATTTTGATGGAAACCAAAACTGCATCTTTAGATTTTGGAACGAAGTTCCTTATCGCGCGTTGTGAAATGGGGCTAGACGGAAAAAATTCTTACGAAAAATTGACACGACACTTTTTATGTCACTATGTATGTTTATTAAGCTGTGCGGCGTGCGCATGTTTCTCTGTCTGTCTCTCTCTCTCTCTTATAGAAAGCAAGCCAGATATTTTCATTTCTATTTATATATATATACTCTGTCGACTTATATAACTTCGTTCCATCCGGGTGTCCCTTGACACCTCTCAAGTTTTTTTGATAAAATTATTTCCCAAGCCAAGAATCTAATCCATTGATTTAAAAAAAAATACCACAAAAAATAACACCATCCAATAATGTTATCAATTAGGATCAAATTCTCAGAAGTAATGACATTCGAGAAACTAAAATAAAGTGTATTTTTTTAACTGTTTTTTTTTCATACAAATTACTACACGTAACCTTTCTATGTATCTTTTTGAGCGGTACATAAGACATTATAATATTATGATATAGTAAAATTCAATAATGATATTTTTATCTAAATAAATAAAAGAATACTTAACCAAATTCGATTTATTTTCTACCAGTTCCATTACTAAATATAAATGGTTTGAAAACCGAATGGCTTTAAAATGGAACATTGAAATTACGTTCTGAATTCAAATTGTAGTAAACTACTCACGTTGGAATCAGACCATTTTATGTTCAACTACGGACGAATAAAGAGTGAGTCCTTGCGTATCTTGCGGGTTAAGCTAAGAGCGGAAGCGGGAGCGGGTTTTAAAGAATTTTGAGGCGATGATAGCTCAGTGGTAAGTGACGTCGGATACCGCGGCGAAGGTCGTGGGTTCGAATCCTACAATGAACTTGAGCTTTCGGTGAAGGAAAACATCGTGAGGAAACCATAGCACAGTGGTAGGGTACTTTGTAGTACTACACTGGCTGGCTACCACCCTCAATTCAAAATCTGTGAGAGCTGCAATTGAGAGCCAGTTCCCATCTAGGCTTTGTGTGCTTACCACCTTCGGCCACATCATCATCACTTACCATGGTGAGATGGTGGTAAAACACAAGCTTATTCAGAATAAAAAATTAAAAAATAGTTTTGTTCAGTGGTAAGATTTTAGTACTAGCCAAGCAACTGAAGAGGAAATTCTACTAAATAAAGCTTTATTAAATTTAAACTCGATTTATGAGTTTCCCCAAGGATCTCCACCTTATCTCCACGATGGCCGGTCTTGTGCTAATCACATCCGACTGATATGATGATGATGAAGTCACATTCTAATTTCTTTAAGGAAAAGAGTATGTTATTATCTATTGAAACTTGATATTTAGTAAAGATGCGACTCACGTATTTCGAGTTCACTTAAGCATGTATGTAGCGGTGGTATGTGTTTTATATGTGCATGTCCTGGATCATCAAGATCCCGGTAGTTATTTTATTATTTTTAAGGCACATGGTTGTCAGATACATTTTTAATCTACACTAAAATGCGATGATAGCTCAGTGGTAAGTGACTTCGAATACCACGGCGAAGGTCGTGGGTTCAAATCCTACAGTGAACTTGAGCTTTCGTTGAAGGAAAACATCGTGAGGAAACCATAGCACGGTGGCACCACCCTCAAGTTGAAAAGGTCGTCAAGCACCTATAGGTGTGTTCCGACAGCTGCACTTGAGAGCTAGTTACACACAAAGCCTAGATGGGGGCTTTGTGTGCTTACCACCTTCGGCCACATCATCTCTTACCATATTGAAATTTTAGTCAAACACAAGCCTATCCAGAATACAAAATTATATATAGGTATATTTTTTTTAATTCGATTAAAATAGAAAAACATCAAATCAAATACTACAATAACAATCGCTTATAACTTGCGGAAAACCATAAAAACATTTCAGTTTAGTTAGTGGTCAGAGATTTGTCGTTCTCATTTATATTTGCCGTTTCGAGAGGCCGATTCACTCGGTTTTGTACGGTTATAGCTGGAGTTTCTCTAAAACGGAAATACGAGTACATGAATGAGATTTATTCTACGTTTATGTAAAGTGCTGGTTCAGTTACTTATGCTGTTTTTATTTTGTTAAATACACGCTATAGTCTTGGAGCCTGATTTTTGCATATTCAAGATACCATCTGATCCCAAACTACATACATTTTTTTATACCTAGGCGCAGGACAAACAGACAGGCCGAATAAAGCGAATACAAATACGTAAACTCAAATAGCCATGTGAAGTGCCAGCATTAGACTAAATACTATCCTTCTTAAACTGAAGTTTATACATGTGTGCTAATTTCCGAACCAAAAACTATGATAAATAAAATAAAATAAAATAAAAATCTCTATTTGACCACATAAAAAACACAATTAGGCTGAAGTCTCTGACCTTTATGGTAGGCAAAGCCTGTATACTAATGGTCAGCTCCTTCCCTACTTATAGTTGACAACATTTAAAAGTGTTCAATATAAAGTTAAATCTAAAAATAAAACCTAGGAATCAAATTAGATTAAGTGTCATGCAATTAACAATATAAATTAATTGTGATATAAGAAGTGTGTGTGTGTGTGTTTGTGTTTGTGTGTGTCTGTGTGTATTTAGCATGTTTAATATTTATGGAATACTATATAAGATTATTTCTGTATCCTCATAACTATATTTATTTAAGCATTTTTAACAATTTTCTGTTTAAGTTGAAAGTTACTTAGTGAACAATAATGATTGAATGTAGACTTAAAAACATTGTACAATCGTGGGGCACTGTAATCATAAAGTCTGCGGGCAAACGTACTTCTCAAGGTAGGTACATAGATGAACATAGACCCTGAAAATTTATAAGAACATACATCAGACAACAAAAACTGCTACTACAATGTTTGTTATCTAAAAATATAACTTATTTAATGAACAGTCGAATTATTTACACAAACCAGGTATCTTTAGATAAATTGATGGTCAATTTTTGACATGACTAGTTTTTACCAGCAGACTTAATCTTACTATCATTATCAAACAATTACAACGATAATTACGTCACCATTTAAAAAGTATTTCAGTTACTTAAATAGCGTTTTATTAGTAAGACCCATCTCTTTCTGGTCTGAGTCAACAGCGAAACATAACCTATGCCAATCGTTTATGTATAATATAACTTTCGGTGTAAATATAGAAATAACATCTAAAAGGTTACTCTAGCAAACTATGTAAAAGTATCATAAAATTCTCTCAAAGAAGACAGAAAAAGTTTTTCTTGCAAACAAACAGAAAGTACATAAAATTAATCAGGTAATCGACTGGAGTATCCAAACTTGTCCCGACATGAACTACACACACTTCATTTAATATTACGCGCTTGGCAGAATGCATAATGTGCTGTGCAGACGTGGCGACCTTTTTGTTGCCGAAATTAGAGTGCATTGTTTTATATCGACATTGACCGGGTCCAGGATTGGTGTGGTCAGAATTAGATGGTACTCAACACTGACAAATGTTACCACATAAAATTCACAAAAAAAATACAACCAATCCCCGGTAATTATTTTATTAACGACACTCTTTTAAAGGAAGTCACCACTATTAAGGATCTAGGAGTAATTATCGACAGCTCGCTTAGTTTCCGATTCCATATTGATGCTATAATTAAGAAAACATGCCGACTCACAGGTTTTATAGTAAGGCAAACCAAAATGTTCAGGGACCCTAAGATTGCACTTTTCTTATTTAATAGTCTCATCCGCAGTATTCTCGAATACTCTAGTCCCATATGGAGTCCTAGTTACCAAGTCCATTCTGACAGACTTGAGCGTGTGCAAAGGCGATTCTTATACCACCTAACTTTTCAAGATAATAAATGTCGACTTCTAACTTCATACGAATCCAGACTGTTTCACTACCGCTTACCGTCATTACAAAGTCGCAGAAAGTACTTAGACATAATGTTTCTTTACAAATTGTTGAATTACCACATAGATTGCCCGCAGTTGCTCATTAATATCAATGTAATTGTGCCGCGAATTGGAAGTCGCTTGCGGAATCGAAAGACTTTTAGTCTCCCCATTTGTAGTACCACTCTTGGCCAGCATTCTCCTTTATATCGCTTGTGCTCTTCTTACAATGCTATTAGTAGTGAATTTGACATTTTTTCTGGTTCTTTGGCCTCCGCAAAGCGTTTGGTAAACAAAATAATTTTGTAATTACCCAATTTATGTATTTTTCGTGTACTGTTTTGCTTTTAATTTAGTTTCTTTTTTCCTTAGTTAGATGTATATTTGTAACGCTAACTTGTGAGTTCCTTTTTGATTTTGCAAGCTGCATTCACATCTAGTAGGCTACAGTAAACTTGTTTAAGTATGTTTTTATAAAATTTATAAACAAAAATTATTGTATCCAGTTTTGTGAATCAATAAAAAAAAAAAAAAAAAAATATCAGGAAGTTTTTTTTTTTTTTATTCTGGATAGGCTTGTGTTTGACCACAATCTCACCATGGTAAGTGATGATGTGGCCGAAGATGGTAAGCACACAAAGCCTAGATGGGAACTGGCTCTCAAGTGCAGCTGTCGGAACACACCGATAGGTGTTTTGGCGACAGATTTTCAACTTGAGGGTGGTAGCCAGCCAGTCGGGTTCTACAAAGTACCCTACCACCGTGTGTTTGGACCAACTTAAAACTGTAAGATGTCTCGTAGTTTGCCTTTTGGCATAGGCCTCCTCCATTGTAATCTATGCAACTCTAGTATTTTTGGCCCAGGGGATAGGCGGACATAGTCTTCCCATCTTGTTCTTGGTCGTCCCTATTTTCTAGTCCCGTTTCTTGGTTATTGGGTTATTTGTTTGCTCCATGTTTGTTTTACATTTAAGCAGCTCCATTTCAAAAATCTATACGTACTAACATATCTGTAACTTTATTTTAAACATCAGCATCTCAGCCGAGGGACTTCCACTGCTGGATCTATATCCAGAGCGTGACGAAATCAAATCAAAGTCGGTTTAAATCAAATTATAAATGCGAGCAATTAAAACACCTAAAATTGTTCAACTTTAATGAAAAATAATTCAAGTCATAAGAAGGTACAAAAATAGAGCTTTTATTAGTTGCTTGCTTATAAATTTAAAAAAAAAACTCATATCGTGCAGTGTCTTTAAATTCTACTATAGTATAAGTTCAACGTAGCTACGCAAAATAATATCAGTAAATTGTATTAAAATCACTAAACAATCTTATTTGTTAAATTGAATAAAAGTTTAATGTGATGAAACTATGTAATTTAACTTAATTTTCGTTTAATATAGCCACTTACTTTGAGCATGAGACAGATGTTAACAAAATTAAAGAATCGATAAAATTTTATTGTTGTGATACCAAGAAACTTAAAGTTGCTTTATTTGAACCAGTTCTAATTGTATCGCCATGAACTGATCGTAAATACGGCGTTATTGCGAACTTGAAGGGATAGAAAAAGAAAATAATCAGAGTGCACAGTATTTGCGAACAGGTGTAGCATAGTTAGAGTTTATTAAAGTGAGCATCACTTTCATCATCATGGAATTCACCATCATCAGCATATTAGCCCGAATACATCCACAGCTGGATAAAGGCCTCCCCCAAAGATCTCCACGATGTCCGATCTTGCGCTACTCGCATCCAGTGACTTACCCGCGACCCTCACAAGATCGTCAGTCCACCGTGTGGGAGGCCTGTCCACACTGAATCTTCCAGTTTATGGTCACCACTCAAGAACCTTTCTGCCCCATCGGCCGTCGGTTCTACCAGCTATGTGCCCCGCCCACCGCCACCGTTTGGTAATTCTTCGGGCTATGTCGGTTACTTTGGTTCGCCAGCAGATTTCATCATTTCTAATTCGATCTTGCAGAGAAATTCCGACATTACCCTCTCCATTACTCTTTGGGTGACTTTGAGCCTTCTTAAGAGGTAGGCGACTTCTTAGGACAGTAAGCGACTTCATTTTTGTTCTGCCTAGGAATTATTATTTTAAAAATGCAGAAACTATGCCCGCGGTCAAGTGCATGAACGGGCCAAGCATACAATTTATTCAAAATTAATTAAAAGATTTAGGTAAAATGAACTTTTTTGTGGTTATAACTGTTACTATAAGTGCCAAAGAGCGATATCGTTTTTTTAGTTAAGAAGTGAATAAATAAGCTGTGACATACAGAAACCATAAGATTCCTTGTTTGCTTCAGAACCTTGAAAATAACATGGAGTAAAAACTATCAAATATTTTTTCTTCCCCTATTTTATCGTACCAAATCATCTAAGACAAAGCATTATGAACTTCAAAGTCTAAACAATAAAGATCAGATTGCAGACTCAGTGGATGACGTAATCGACATGGCATATGTTGATAATCGTCAGACGTCCGCCCTATTGATAAAGCGTAGCGTGATGGTTTTCAAACGACATAATTGTTTGGCTCGGTATATTATGTCCGAGCGTCAACGAGTAATGAGTGAGTGAAGAGATATGGAATCGTTTTGTATCGTAGAATGGAATCAGATATTACTTTAAGATAAGGGTATTTTACTATAGAAAAGCTTTCACTACAATTTCACTATCGTATGCAAGATAAAGTTTTGATAAGATCTAATTTCTTTGAAATTGTACCCGTATGGTTTCAGGGTGATTGCATACAGGGTTTTTTTTACATCAAACGACCCTCAGCTTAGATGCCGTTACTTTCGCTCCCGTATCGGACTGTACATAGTATTAAAGCCTACCACGGACGCTGTTTAGATCATCTATTTAACATATAAAGACCTTTATTACAGGGTTTTTGGAAATTTCATTAAAATGAAAAGTAATTAAATGTTTATTCGTCCAAATAGGCCTTCACAGATACTAAAGAATTGCCAGACTCTAACGCACGGTTCGGAAGGTTGCTTTTGCTGAGATGATTCTGCAATAAACTCAGCATTTTGTTCAGCTTCTCATGATGGCGACCGTAACCGATGCGGTGTCAAATCTAATGCTCGGTTAGTGTCACGGGTGTTTTCTGCCATCTTATTTACGTCGTCAACAAATTCACGCCGATGTATCAAGTTTATTACTTCCGATGGTTAGTGAGACGCCAGTTTTTTGGCAACGTTTTGTTTTCTTTATTGTGGTTTGGTCTATGTCAGATATTGTTCGATTCCTTAGCGGTCCATTGTTATGGAACTCTTATTCTACTCAAAGACGAAGGAACTAAAGGTCCATATTTTTTATGTCATAGGGGACAGGAGAGCATGCGGGTTCAGTTGGATTACATCTGCTTATTACCACCTGATTCACGAACGGGACGGTCGTCTCAAACTATATAAAAAAATGAAATTCTAGGAATTGTGATTCAAGTTATTACTCAAAGTCAAAATTATAGTTTGAATACTGAGGTGATTACATGTATTACATCGAAATCATTTTATAAGTTGTATTATGAGTTGGACTATTGAACAGTAACTGGAGACTCAAATAAACTTATTTTCACGACATAATATTGAAACCAAAACCATAGAGATATCAAAAACTGTTTCTAATACGACATTAATTGGTGACATTTAATACGATATCTGGCTTCGCCCAAACATCTACACACAATGCACGTGTATAACTATCTCCGTCAATGCCATTTCATCGACTATCTCTACGGATGTCAGTGCCTGAATGTCTCTCGAGATATTTATATCAACTGTAAGCAATGATATTAGAAGAAAAAGGTGTACATAGGTTAGGATAGGTTATAAGCGTTCCGGGAGCGGTGTGTGTTACCGACTAATTAGCCAACTTTGATCTCTGTGAAGAAGTCGAGCTGGTCACTAACTCCAAATCATGCAAACCGTCAAACAGAGAAAAGTTGGTTATCTGAGCCATATCATGCGACATGCCAGATACGAACTGCTGCAACTTATACTCATGGGCAAAGTGGCTGGAAGAAGAACAGTAGGCCGGAGAAAATCGCCGCTGAACTGTTCCGCCTAGCGAAGGACAGACAGAAGTTTTCCGAACCTTCACTAGTTGGAGAAGCACTACAAGAAGAAGAAGATCTCTGTTGCCGGTACCAATGGTGTATCCATTACCGAGTCCAATAAAAAGTAAAAGTAACCCAAAAATATTAAAAATACCGTCGTCTTTTATGAGATATCGTTATGTAATATTGCAATATTAAGTTATTTATGTGTGCGTTAGTGGGTAATTTTTGAAGTTTGAATGTTGTGTAAGTAACCTATCTACACTTTTTTACTTATAATATCATTGACTGTAAGTATAACATTGAGCAATATAGAGTTACTAAATCTTCAAGCAGCTTGTTTAGTATCCGTAACAAAACCGATAGTATTAGGTTTCAAACCATGTTGTATTTGCTCCAAAATTAGTAAAACTATAATATGACGTAGAAAATATTTTATTGCATCTCACTTAATAATAATCTTTTTAGAATGAAAATATAGGTTTTAGCATAAAGTATAAAAATGATTGTAAATATCGTTTTTTGTTTGATAATAAAAGCACTCAAACATGAAAAGAGCTCCGAAAATTTCCAACAAATATTATATTTCCTAACATCCGTAAAAACCAAATTGAAATACTACGCGTCCAAAAATAACAGCCGGTATTTAATTTGTACAATCCTCTTAACAGTTATTACAAATACATAATAAATGGAGTGGTTCACCAGATAATGTTTTAATGGATTGCGGAGTAATAATAGAACATAATAGAACATTTTGCAGCAGGTACTAGACTTGATTATAAAAGCTACTTTTATGTATACACTCTGGCGTTCTCCTATAATTTAAGATTGACATCGTGTTCAAATTATCAATAGTCACCGCGTCTATTTACTGCAGAACTAGTAAATTTTCAAAATTATCATATCAAGATATTTTTTCATGACCGCGATCTAGATTTTTTAAGAGCGCACCTGTCGTGTTTGGTAAACAGTGTCATATTTTGACGTAACATATTGCTGCAGTTGGCATGGAGTCAACAATCGCAATGAGGAGATCCGCATTCAAAACGGAATTGACAATTTGGTTTTACACTAATCTGAGAGAAATATTCGCCAATTTGTTACAATATTTTTGCACGTATTTGCAATCTTAATTATCGTTTATTTAGTACTAGCTGCTCCGCGGTTTCAACCGCATTCCCGAGGGGTCTTATCTTTTCCCGGAATACAAATATACTATATTTATTCCTGGATATGATCTACCCGTGTGCCAAGTTTTGTCAAAATCCGTTTGCATGATTTTACATTATAATATTAGTAGGATTACTGTTTTTCAGTTTTTCACTTTTGCAATATTTTGGAATAATGAACTACTGAACAGATGCTAAAAAATCTTTCACCAACGGAATTATTATCATTGTCTTACAAATGCTATATTTTATTTTATTTTAATTCCCTCGAGAACGCGAGGGAAACCGCAGGGTGGAAGCTGGTAAACTATAAAGCTGATGTCACTGAAATTTGGCATTTAGACAAATAATTCTACAAGGTATTTCTTGTTGATGCAATATATTCAATCATAAAGTCTATACTAATATTATAGAGAGATAAAGATTGTTTGTGAGTTTGAATGTGGTATTCTTTGGAACTACTGAACCGATTCTGAAATTTCTTAAACCGATAGAAAGCCACATTATTCTTGAGAACTATTGGGTTTTTAATTTATTCTAGGACATTACGGGGAGCTGCTATTAAAAAATAAAGTAGCGAAAATCTATTATTTGCGAAATAACTTTGGACATTTTGTTCAGAAATAACTAAAAGTGCTCCAATAAGTGTCTTATCAGAATGTATTATGTTGTTATTTCAGTCGTCGTAATGGATTCCACATATTTTGGTAGATAAAACTGGCTATGATCATCCACAGAGTGTTGTAGTCTATTAATATACCTACTAGCATTTTATTACTATTATATTTTATTTCAGGATTAGATCTAAGGTAGACTACCCACCTTTGAGTATCTTTAGTAGCTATTTAATCTGTCTTGTGATTAGTGATCTCTTTCATCATTTCGAAAAACAAAATCAGCGAAGCAAATGATCAATTCAGTTTAAATTTTCTAAAGCTAAAATCTATCCTATACTTATTTTAATCTAGAATATTCACATGGCGATGATAGCTCAGTGGTAAGTGACGTCGAATACCGCGGCGAAGGTCGTGGGTTTGAATCCTACAATGAGCTTGAGCTTTCGGTGAAGGAAAACATCGTGAGGAAACCATAGCACGGTGGTAGGGTACTTTGTAGTACCCGACTGGCTGGCTACCACCCTCAAGTTGAAAATCTGTCGCCAAACACCTATCGGTGTGTTCCGACAGCTGCACTTGAGAGCCAGTTCCCATCTAGGCTTTGTGTGCTTACCATCTTCGGCCACATCATCACTTACCATGGTGAGATTGTGGTCAAACACAAGCCTATCGAATATAAAAAAAAAAACATGTAACAATTACTTCGTAATTGAGTAACACAATACTCCGTAAAGATTCGCATTTGTAGTGTAGTAAGATTTCAACCGAGAACGTCGGCGTCGTTTCAAAATTTGATGCTGCTATCACTACTACACTAACTAACAAAAAATTAATGTCATCAAGACGGTTTTTACAGTCGTCAACATAAATAGAACCACCGAAATGTGCGTGGAAATGGAGCGAGCCTTCAGCTAGATTAGCATTCGCATTATTTTGACATTCAGCATTGTCATTTGCGACCATGATGTCATCAACGTAGTGCATAACAGCTGTATCTTTCGTGTCAATGATCTCTTCAGCATTTTTGCGCTATAGCTAATCTCTTTGTTGTAAAACCAATTCTTGATTCGAATGTTTATTTGTAACTTATCTTCACGTATAGCTTGTATATTTTCGTTTTACGAGCGGATTGATAATGCTATTATTTTGGCAGGCGGCCACGTCTCATTATGTGTGGGGACAAAACTATTTTCGGATCTTTCCAGTGTAAGAGTTCAGTTAAACAAGGTCGGTGTTTCAAGGTCGAGGTAATTAAAATACTTGTCTTTGGTCATTTATGGAAATCGTTCGCCATTATTGTTTGTGGTCGTCGATCTTTGTTCGTTTGTTTCTCGGCTATGATGGATGTTTGATTGATGGCCGATAATGTTGTTATTGAGGCCACTTTATCTTTTGTTTCTCGATTGACATCATGAGTTTTGGCAGTTTATGTAAAAAAGATTACTTGTTTTTTTATTATGCTCATGTTTTCGTACTTTTTATGATATGTCCTGAAATAAGTTACTGATCTAAAAAAAACTGTAAGTATGTTCAGTTCATTAAAGGGTTCTTAAGAATTTCCTATTTGAGACTCAATGGTCTCAATATTTCAGTCCATTTGTTCAATAACACCAGTAGGTAATCAATCCTCACGTGATTTGGTATTTAAATTTGTTTAGTTAGTTTGCACGTTTTTGGTATTTATGCAATACAAAATCCACTAATTGCTTAATACATACAAGTATTTTATATAGCTTGAGCATCATCTGCCTTGATCCCAATTACATATTTATGCTCATCGCAATGTGTACTTTTCTTCCATTCGTCCTTTTAATCCGTCATATCGGAATTCACTCCTTTCTTAGTCATATCATCTGTCACACAATCCATACATTTTATGTTACTTCGTAAATTGTTATTGATTCATCATCCTAAAGCTATGTAACATATACACATAAACAGTATAATATTATACAAAATATACAAATACGTACGTGCGTATAATCCCACGGTTAATGATACGTTTCAAACGAAGGTCACCAGTTGGTGTTACGTTATCTATATATCTGTATATAAACTAATATCCATATATTGTTTTGTGCAAAACTATAACCTTCAGTTTCTTGCTGGTTCTTCTCAGTTGTTATTTGATTTGATTTCCAACCCGGTAGTAACTTCTATAGTTCAACCTTCATAAGGCCCTCGTAGGGCCTGAACTGTAAAATTGTTTTTGAATTTGAGTAATATAATACTAATAAGCTGGAAATGCGTGGATTTCTATAGCTAGAGATAGAGATCGTTGGCAAAACCTGGAGGAGGCCTTTACTCTCAAAGAGGGGTGCTCATGATAAATTATATAATATTTAAGTACTTTTTATCATTTATCAGATATGAATCTTAGTGTGTGTGTTTTACCACTCAGCTCCGTAACGGATGATCAGTATTCGACGCTACTTGGCACATGGATGGCGAGTGAACCCGCGGGGCGAAAACTAGTCGTATTAATATTACAAATGTAAAAGTTTGACTTATTTAAATGCTTATGGCCTTATTCATAATAAAATCGACGGTATTTAGTAAGTGCTTAGCAGATTCTAAATTTAAATTCTCTATAAAAAAAAAATAAGAATCTGCTAAGCAGTTGGTAAACATTGTCGATTTTATTATAAATAAGGCTATTAGTCTTCACGAAACTAAGGTGACAAACAAACTCACACACGAACTTTTTGCAAGATAATAAACCGAAGAATCATTTTCTTATACAAGTAGACATGCCTATTCATAATTCCTCCGAATTCTATATCTAAAATCGATTGGCAAACAGGTAAGAAAAAGAGTAACAAAGATTTTCTTCACGTAAGATGAACTTGTGTCTTATTAACTATCAGTGCGATTAGATTTGATTTTGTGCTTCACATTTAAGGCAGATGATAGCTCAGTAGTAAGTGACGTCGAATACCGCGGCGAAGGTCGACGGTTCGAATCCTACAATTAGCTTGAGCTTTCGATGAAGGAAAACATCGTGAGGAAACCACAGCACGGTGGTAGGGTACTATGTGGTACTCGACTGGCTGGCTACCACCCTCATGTTGAAAATCTGTCGCCAAGCACCTGTTGGTGTGTTCCGGCAGTTGCACTTGAGAGCCAGTTGCCCTTGCCCTTAAGGCATTGTAATAAGGTGTACAACACGTTGGCAGTCCCCCTGGTATTGCTAATGTCTATAGGCGACGGTAGTCACTTACCATCAGGTGACCCGCCTGCCTCGTTGTCACTACTGACATAAAAAAAAACACAAAAATATACTATTGATATCTAGAAAGCAGCTAAAGCCGCGGGGCACAGCTAGTAATATAATGAACGGTTGAGCGTGATTCACCCGTTTTCTGTCAGCCAAAATAACTTAAGTTTGTTATCATTCCGCCGGCCTCAGTTATCATTATATACCATCGTTCCGTAAATTTCATTTCATAATTATCATAACAATTTTTATTTGTTGCAAATAAATATTATTGGCTTTATTCTCGCTCTAAAACTCGTGGGAGTTTTGACTAGTGAAGTGTGGTTTGTTTATAAAATTATTATGATTACACCAAGTTATTTTCTATATATTTCTTAGCCCAATATACCCAGACACTTTTTACTGTCCAACTAATTTATTTACTCGGAACTTCTACTACAGCACCAGGTTTTCCTGCTGGAAACTGTTACGGCATGAGTGTTTTTTGGAACGAAGTTCCTTATCGCGCGTTGTGAAAAGGGGCTAGACGGAAAAAAATCTTACGAAAAATTGTCCGACACTTTTTTTATGTCACTATTAAGCTGTGCGGCGTGCGCATGTTTCTCTCTCTCTCTCTCTCTCTCTCTCTTATAGAAAGCAAGCCAGATATTTTCATTTCTATTTATATATATATATATATTATATACTCTCTCTCTACTTATATAACTTCGTTCCATCCGGGTGTCCCTTGACACCTCTCAAGTTTTTATTCATTACCGGTGGCACACTCTTTGAAATGTATGGTGATGATAGATAGATAGCGCAGTGGTAGTTAATGCAAATTCAAACTTCGCTGGCTTAAATCCTCCAATAAGTTCTAGCTTTAAATAAAATAAAACATCACGAGAAACCATAGTTGTAGGACATGCCTAGCTGATGGTAATGACATGGTGATGATGACAAAACTCTATAGGTGACGGTAGTTATAGTCACTTACCATCAGGTGGCTTACCTGCTTGTTTTTGTGTACTTACCACTTAGTTTCGGGGGCGATAAATCGATCTAGCTAGGTTTCATTTATAGAAAACGTCGTTTTATCCGTGTTTTCAGGCAATGAAAAACTGCTACAATATTATAAGAATACGAAGGTAAATTTCGCTACTAACTGACAGGTTATAATAGCTCAGGGGGAAATCGAGTGACCCCTAAACCAAAATACTCCGGTTCGAGTCCAGATAATGATTTTTTTCCCTTTTTTTTGCAATACTTCTTTTGTGAGAAAACCTATTAAAATTTTACCAAAAAAAAAAGCTAGGTCATCCAGGTACCTACTATTTATTTAACTTCGGATCATGACCAGAATTCAGACCAAAAAGATAATTGCCGACTACGGCGTACCTACTTACGTATTTGTTCTCGTACAAGTAGGTATATATGCCGGCGGTATCTAGTCAGAGCGCGCGGAGACCTATCGAATAATCTAAGGTGAATAATTATGTTAATCTTCAAATGTATTACTAATTAATCGGTATTAGTTTATTTCGTCTCATTAGTCAGCTGATTTATAAGCTTAACTCCTATACTATAACGTCTTAATTACTATAATTCAGTATTACGATGTATTTAAACCTATCTGTATTTAGTGTAGGTAAATAATAGTTATGTAAATCTTGGGTTTGGGTTTTATCAACTTTTTTTGTGGAAAATTAGGGTTCCTTTTTGGTGTAGTGTTAAATATTTGAATATGTATCTAAATGTACTTATAAAAATGTAAATAAATGTAAGAAAGATCCACTGCTAAAAAAAAATTGCCTTGCTGAGTTTCTTGCCGGAGTCTTCTCAGTTTAAGTGTATTTCGAACCGGTGGTAGAGTCAATTGTTACGTTCATAAGTGCCTTACCAGGGCCTAAACTGAATAAATGAGTTTTGAGTTTGAGGGTTTTAAAATACATTTAATTTTAATGAATACCTTAGAATACACTCTATATTAAAGTATATAATTTTTTTGTTCTTATTTTTTTGTATTAAGATTATTTTTCATTTATTTTTTTATCGAAACTATCGCCGCAATTGTAAAAATGAATATCGATATTAAATTATTATTATAATATTTTTATCATATGCGAGTGCATAATGTAGAGACTTCTAGAATGCAGTCGAAATTGCGAAGTAGAGATCAATGTTTATAATTAATTACAATCGCAATAAAATTAACATTTTAATCAATTTAAATCATTTAAATGGCTTTTAATTCATTTTACTTTTGCAACAAAAGGCTTTAATCCTGCAAACATTTGTCAACGTGAATATATGTATGTCGGGATGTTTGTTGCTCAATCACACAAAAACCGCTGATGGGAATTTGATGAAACTTAGCACACATGTAGATCATATCCTGGAATAAAACATAGGATACTTTTCATCCCGGGAAAAGATAAGACGCCTCGGGAACGCGGCTGAAACTGCGGGGCGGAAAACTAGTTCTTTATAATTTCAAACAAAGTGTAAACGCAAATCGTCAACGGAAACACACCATTAGGAAATGTTCCTATGAAATATTAAAAGCGTTGACTTGGTTTGACATTGACTGACAGACGGGCAGCGCTTGGCGGTTAGACCGTGGGCAGCCATATACTATTAGTAATAGCATTGTTTATTTATGCTCCCGAGTGCTATTATTATAGCTAATGAGGATTTCCTTTTGTGACTTCATAAGTGCAATATTCTAGATTTATATTTCTCACTCCACATTTAGGCCGAGCCAATGATATTATAATTAAAAAGTGTAGATAGGTTACCTACACGGCATTCACTCTAAAAAATGATCCAAAAAAATGCACACTAATTGCCTAAATGGCATTCGAGAGCCAGTTCCCATCTAGGCTTTGTGTGCTTACCACCTTCGGCTACATCATCACTTACCATGATGAGATTGTGGTCAAACACAAGCTTATTCAGAATTAAAGAAAAACACTATCGCACCTTTAATAACGTAACATTGCAATATCACACTACATTATGATAATTATCTCATAACATATTATGATGTTTTTGGGTCACTTTTACTCAGTACATGAAGTGCATCCGTTGATGTCGGGCGACGTGACACAGTCAAAGTAGGCTAATTAGCCACTTTTTCACTTTCAGAGCGCCTATAACCTATCTATCTTTTTACTTGCAATATCATTGTTCAAAGAATATACTAATAAGATCATGCGATTTATTTCAGAAACACATTTTTAAATTTTCACGATATTTAGTAGGCTGACATTTATCTCAGAGCCAAAAAAACTTCTTTACTTTTATTTAATTGTGATTTGTTTCATTCTGTAATCATTTAAAATATAAATCATGTAAACAAAATGTTCGTGTGTGAAAAACACTCTCCACTTTACGTAAATAATAATGAAGTCAACACGACATCTCTGATCTAAATAATTTTTATTTCATAATAAGATATATTCATACTATCGTATTGTTTTTGTAAAGAAAAAAACATGGTTTTTTTAAATGAGTTTTGTTTAAAATATTAATTTATTATTAACTTTGCGGTCTAGATGGTTGATAGGGTGTTTGTTTACTCAGGTTTTATTATTTACAACAAATGTACAAAATATACATGCAAATGTACAATTACAATACATAAAAAGGTTTTTATATATAAAAACTTATATGCAGGCAACATCCCTATTAATTATTATTTAAGTTAATAAATATTCCAGTTACTTGGTTTCACCCGCGTTCCCGTGGGATCATATATTTTACCGGGATAAAAATATAGCCTATGTTACTCAGGGATAATGTTGCTTTTTAATGGTGAAATATTTTTTTTAATCGGTCTCGTAGTTTTTGTGTTAATTCGTAAGAAACAAACAAAAAATCAAATCTTTCCTCTTTATTTTATCTATTAGTTTAGATTACGGATTAAAACATGGGTTAGTTAAGATAACAGTCAATCTATGACCACTTAAATTAAAGAGATTGTTACACATTTAGTCCGACCCAATGATATTAAAATTAAAAAGGTGTAGATAGGTTCAACGAATTTTTTCGTTGGCTCGAGGAATTTTTGATTCAATTGTTATCTTATTGTTTAAGTGAGACGATCGTAACGCCTAAGAACCAACAGGTTTCCAAAATTAAAGGGGGTTTTAAAAACTAAAAAAAATGTCGATAGTGTGAATTACTTAACTTCGATCTGTGACTTTTTTTTCATCATCGCCTCGAATGATTCGGATCTATTTCAGATTCGTACTTTGGATGGGTTCCAGAACGACACAACCGGGTCGCATGTCACTTCGCGATTATAAATACAAAGTTTCATACTACGTTTCATTGAGGATAGTTAGATATGTCATTACCACCTTGGACTGTAAAAGGAAATTGTGTTTACGTCCAGTATACATATATTGCTAAGGTCATTGTCAACAATAAAAATTTGAGGACCAAGGAGTTTTAGCGGAATCGGTAATCATCGCATACCGAATAAGGAACAAATATTTGGCCTGGCTTTAATTTAAAAAAGTAACAACAAAAAAAACATGCAGTTTTTAAAGCTACCGCGTTAAAAAACCATATGTTACTGTTTAATTTTATTGAAAAAGTTTTAGACATAAAATTGTATTTGTAACAAAGATTAAAAATGTTATCAGACAGATTTCGCATTGTATAAGGCCTTTAAACAAAAACAACAAATTAATTTGAACACAAAAAAAGATCAAAAAAATTGGCGCCATTTAATATATTTGAAAACACAAAGTATTTTTTTAACGTTTCTTTGCTAATTTACAGTAATTTATTTTTTCCTCTCTCTATAAATATAATGGGCGACACTAAAAATACTTGCAACACCCACTAGAGCATAGTTCAGTTGTAATGGCCCAAAATTTAATAAGGAATCAGCCGTAAATAACGTGGGGTTTAACGCCTGTATAAACAATTATGGGGTTCAAAAAGAGCTCTGTTAGCAACATATTGACATAACAGTTCGTAGTTATCGCTCAACACCATGATCATCCGCATTCCCGTGGGATCTTATTATTTCTCGTAATAAAAAATATTCTATCTCGAATTCCAGGATATAATCTATTTGTGTGCCAAGTTTCATCAAGATCGGCTTAATAGTTTCGGAATTCATCGCGGAACAATATCGTTACACGGGAATTTTATATATTAAGATTATGAAAATTGTTAAGCGGAGATAAACCTTATACTATCGCTCCAGGATAAAAAAATAATTGTATCATCAATTAAAAACAATAGATACCTAGTTGGTTGAAGTTTTAAAATATAATTATGTAAAACTAGAGATTGCAGACCTGACTATTTGATATTAATTTCAAGTTGATACCAGACGAACAGACAAATAGACGGACAAAATGACAAAACTATTCTAGAATTATTCCCTTTTCCTTTTGAGGTTCGAAACCCCAAAAATTATAAGAAAATAGTTTGAGTATGACCCCTAACACTGAACTAATATTTCACATTTTATCTAAACAAAAATAAAGACGCGTATAAACGTAATGTTCTATACAAATTTATTATTCGCCCAATAAATATTTTTTACCTAATGTTTTCCATTAGTAGAGAATCGTCGTCCATTTTGCGTGAATAGGTACTTATATCGCATGTTTTCCAAGGGTGTGCGTAATCTACGATCTTGGACGTATGAATTGCTTAAACAAGTGCAAAATTAGGAATAATATTTTAGGGGTTGAATCCACATTCTCAATATACTTAAAATACGTTTATGAACATCCTATCCTATCCTAATAAATGTGAAAGTATGTTTGGGTGCAAAGATGTTTGTTACTCTTTCACGCAAAAACTACTAAACGGATTTTGATGAAACTTGGCATACAGATAGATCATATACTGGAATAAAACATAGCATAATTGTTATCCCGTAAAAAGATAAGATCCTACGAGAACGCGAGTGAAACCATAGGAGACAGCTAGTTATTCGGATGTGAAGATGTTTGTTACTCTTTCACGCAAAAACTAATTTATATAAATTAGTAGCAAATTAGTAGCAAAAAATAAACGGATTTTGATGAAACTTAGCACACAGATAGATAATATACTGGAATAAAACATAGCATTCTTGTTATCGCGTGAAACGATAATATACTTCGGGAATGCGGCTGAAACCACAGATGTTAGTTTATTACGTTTTACCAACTGCGCTCTACAATAATTTGTGTCTACTTATTAAATTCATTATGAGGATGTAAACTTGTTAATTATTCGTAAAGAGCCCATTGTCTAAGAATAAGTACTATCTACAAGTACTAATATTGCAAAGCGGAAAGATTTGTTTGTTTGTTTGCATTGAATAGGCTCTGAAACTACTGGACCGATTTGAAAAATTCTTTCACCATTAGAAAGCTACATTATCCCTGATGAACATAGGCTGTATTTTGTCCGGGAAAAGATAAGGTCCCACGGGAACGCAGGTGAAACCGCGGGGACAGCTAGTAATACCATAAATTTGCTACAAGTTAGTTAATGTGTTATATACAGTAAGTGTTACCCAATAGGTAAGTATTTGCTGTTTAAACAACATACAAACAAAAATAATTATCTTTATTCCTTACTAGCTGTCACCCGCGGTTTCACCCGCGTCCCCGTAGGATTTTCGTAATATATCATAATGTTATGTAGCTTATAACCTTCCTTGATAAATGGACTATCCAACACAAAAATAATTTTTCAATTCGAACCAGTAGTTCCTGAGATTAGCGCGTTCAAACAAACAAACTCTTCACCTTTATGATATTAGTATAGATTTTATATTATTCGAGTTTATTCGGTGTTATCATTTTATGACTTCAAAAATCAGCACGAGGTATCATAATTATGTTATTGAAATACCTCAAAGACATCATTAAAGGTAGGCAGGGGTCGTGAACAGCTGGCGAAGGTCGAAGGTCGAAGGTCGAAGGTCGGTAATAAAAAATAAAACTTGAGAGGTGTCAAGGGACACCCGGATGGAACGAAGTTATATAAGTCGAGAGAGTATATATATAATATATATATATATATATAAATAGAAGTGAAAATATCTGGCTTGCTTTCTATAAGAGAGAGAGAGAGAGATAGACAGAGAAACATGCGCACGCCGCACAGCTTACAATAGCTTACTACACACAACTGTCACCCGACCAACTTACACTAAAAGTGTCGGTTTTTCGTAAGATTTTTTTCCGTCTAGCCCCCTTTCACAACGCGCGATAAGGAACTTCGTACCAAAAAACAATATAGTAGTAATAAAAAACGTACTCGGTAGACCAAAAATCTTGTGAAGGTCGCGGGTAGCACTGGATGCAAGTAGCGCAAGACCGGACATCGTGGAGATCCTTGGGCCTTTGACCAGCAATTCTTCCGACTGACATGAAGATGATGATAAATAGTTACCTTGAAAAATCTTTTCAGTTGAAGGCTGACTTCCGAATAATTTGGTAACTTCATAACTCGACCTTCATAAGGTCGTGGTTTCAAATCCTACATGTATCCAAAGTTTTTTTTTATTTTTTTAAGTCACTAGTGACAACGAGGCAGGCGGGTCACCTGATGGTAAGTGACAACCGTCGCCTATAGACATTAGCAATACCAGGGGGATTGCCAATGTGTTGTACACCTTATTACAATGCCTTAAGGGCAACTAGCTCTCAAATGCAACTGCCGGAACACACAAACAGGTGCTTGGTGACAGATTTTCAACTTGAGGGTGGTAGCCAGCCAGTCGAGTACCACATAGTACCCTACCACTGTTACTAGTTGGTACTCGACTGGCTAGCTACTGCACTTTATATATGAATCTTTGTCGCTAAGCCTTTGTTGGTGTGTTGCGGCAGATGCACTTGAAGGTATTAAAAGCATTCTAAAAAAAATATTGAAAACACATTGGCGAGGCATTGCCATTAGATGTCTTGTATAAATACCTAATTGGGAACAAGATAGGAAGATGATGGTATAAGCTAAATGTTGTACTAGTTAACGTCGAGTTAGGTATTTCCGTTTATAAACAATGTCCAATTAGTCATGCACTGGTTCAAACCGCGGAAGGATCACCATTTTTTTTTAAATTTCAAATTTAAATAGCAAATTTGCTATGCTTAAGAAGAAACTGGTGAAAAAATATTTCGGTAATATTAGTTAGTATAAATAAATGAATAAATATCCTCGGACATTGTTCACACACGGCTATCTGATCCCAAACTAAGCAGAGCTTGTAATATGGAAACCAGATGACTGATATACTACATATACTTCATTTTTGGTAAATACATACTTAAATAGATAATTACACCCAGACTCAGGACAAACAGACATGTTCATGCACACAAACGTGTGTCCAGGATGGGAATCGAACCCAGGACCTGCAGCGTGATAGGTAGTGTGTTAACCAACCACGCCAACCGGCCAGTCGATATATACTATTAGTAGGTATATATTTGCAACACCAAGGGTAAAACCCGTTGCTGAACCTAAGATATAAATAATCGTTTAATATCTAAAAAAACTTGAGAGGTGTCAAGGGACATCCGGATGGAACGAAGTTATATAAGTTATATAAGTCGAGAGAGTATATATTTAAAAAAAAAACATTTCTATTTATATATTATATAAATAGAAATGAAAAAAATATCTGGCTTGCTTTCTATAAGAGAGAGAGAGAGAGAGAGAGAGAGACAGACAGAGAAACATGCGCACGCCGCACAGCTTACAATAAAGTGACACTGACGCTAAAAGTATCGGACAATTTTTAAGATTTTTTTCCGTCTAGCCCCCTTTCACAACGCGCGATAAGGAACTTCGTTCCAATAAGGCTCGACATGCCAAAATTATCCTCAAAACGTCACTCAATATGGTGTACCTACTATGGACCGCAGTTAGCATTGTGGATGGGACATTCAAACGTACATTAGTACGTAATGAACACCGCGGCCTATTGTTTACAGTGTTATGTTTTACTGGCGTGGGACATACGGACGGAAAGAATGGTGAACTTTTTTTTTTTATTCTAGATAAGCTTGTTTTTGACCACAATCTCACCATGGTAAGTTATGATGTGGCCGAAGGTGGTAAGCACACCAAGCCTAGATGGGAACTGGCTCTCAAGAACACACCGATAGGTGCTTGGCAACAGATTTTCAACTTGAGGGTGGTAGCCAGCCAGTCGGGTACTACAAAGTACCCTACCACCGTGCTATGGTTTCCTCACGATGTTTTCCTTCACCGAAAGCTCAAGCTCATTGTAGGATTCGAACCCACGACCTTCGTCGCGGTATTCGACGTCACTTACCACTGAGCTATCATCGCCTCTTCGTAAATCAAACTCTGGTGGCTTTGGACGGCATTATAATTAGTGCAGATGGACTGAGTTTATTAAATGAACGCTTCTACTCATATAAAACACTGGACGAAGTTTAAAATAATTAGTGTGTGAAGCCCTCTAACATCTTATTGGTCGGCTATCTTTAAATTACAAGTTTCACGCACACACATGCCGAAGTCGAAACCATTTAGGTACCTATTCAGTTTAGGCCCTAGAAGGGTACCTATAAAGGTTGAATTACAGAAGTAACCACCGGTTCTTTTCAGTTGAAGGCTGACTGCTTTCAACTGAAAAGAGCAAGGTAATTTTTTTTTAATATGTTTGGACCATCTGAATATATTGTTTTTTTTTTCAAATGTTTAACAATTTTATGCTGGTCTATTGTCATTCTACATCAAGACGTCAATAGTAGCAATAGAGGTTATTTTTCCATGAGCCTGTAGTGCTTTTACTCACACATACGTAACATGTATAGATTTTTTACGTATCATGGTACAGTTTCCTTCACTTTCCATAAAATAAGTATCGTTTTTAGGCTTCCGTATCCGTGGTCTGCTTGAGTTTGTTGTTTATTAAGTCAGTCATAATTTAATTCTATAGATTACTATTTTTGCCGCCATAACACGCAAATATTGTCAGTGAGACTAGATAAATAATTTTTGAATGTAATAGGTGTAAGTTGTTTTTGAAAAGGGTAATTGCTGAGTTTATTGCCGGCTCTCAGCAAAAGCAACCTTCCGATCCGAGCATTTAGAGTCTGACTATTCATAAGTTCCTGTGATAGTCTATTTGGATGAATAAACAATTTCATTTCATTTCAAAGGGTAAAAACGGAAACCATATTACTAAGACTCTACTGTCCTTCTGCTTGTCTATCTATCACCAGGCTGTATCTCATGAACCGTGATAGCTAGACAGTTGAATTTTTCACAGATGATGTATTTCTGTTGCCGCTATAACAACAAATACTAAAAACAAAATAAAATAATTAAAAGAAAAACTACAAAATATGAACGGAATCCTTGGTGTGCGAGTCTGACTCGTACTTGCTCGGTTTTTTATTATCATGAAGTAAACTCAAGATTCATTCATGACATCATTGAAGGATAACCTAAATATATGTTAACCTCGTTCGTTGGCCAAATCAACTAAAATGCCAAAATCATTATATTTTGACAATCGTATCTTACAAAGTTTATGCAGCCTCAAAACAATGTTTTGTTTTGGGTTCAGTTTCCACCCAAAATTGATATTTATTTCCTTCAGATAATGTTTGGTTTGAGTATGTTGGTACCAATTTATTACGAAAAAAGTTTTGGTAAATTTTTTGTAAGTAATTTTATTATAGAGATATTATTATGTAATTTTTAACTCAATTAAGAAAGATCTTCCACCAGGCTAGATTAATGCTTGAGAACTGCGACCCAACTGTAAATAAAAAAAAAGCCAATACAGTCAGATGGTCCAAAAATATTAAAAAAATGTAACCTTGCTGAGTTTCTTGCCGGTTCTTCTCAGTTGAAGGCTGACTTCCGAACCGGTGGTAATTTCTGTAATTCGACCTTCATAAGTGCCCTTCTAAGACCTAAAATGACTTTGACTTTGAATGGAATTTCGTACATAATAATAAGTGCAGATCTCAAATAGAAATTTGAGTTGCAGTTATCTTCAACTGTAGCGCCATATATCCAGAAGTAGTCCGAACTTAATTTGTGAGGATATCGAACTGTCACACAATATTTAATTTACTGTTAAAAATTATTAATATTAATTAATAAAGTACCTACGCATGCATATAAGAATTTGTCTCATCGTCACTTTAGATCTAAATTACATACATGTCATTTAAAATAGTAAAAAAAACTTGAGAGGTGTCAAGGGACACCCGGATGGAACGAAGTTATATAAGTTATATAAGTCGAGAGAGTATATATATATATAAAAAAAAAAACATTTCTATTTATATATTTATATATATAGAAATGAAAATATCTAGCTTGCTTTCTATAAGAGAGAGAGAGAGAGAGAGAGAGACAGAGAAACATGCGCACGCCGCACAGCTTAATAAACATACATAGTGACATAAAAAAGTGTCGTGTCAATTTTTCGTAAGATTTTTTTCCGTCTAGCCCCCTTTCACAACGCGCGATAAGGAACTTCATTCTATTTTTTATTGAAACTAGACAAGTTTGGTTAGCAAATTTAGGAGAAACTCGATAATTAACTAAATTGATTATATTTCTTTCAACTTTTTTTAAGCTGGCCAACTTGTTCATTAACCAACGCAACCGTGTGTATAAATTCACAATGTGAAATGATTAGGTATGATTACCAAATAAAGACGTATGGAATGGGACATAAATTATTTAAATTACTCCAACTATGGTTTCGTGTTATGAATAATTATTATAAACATCATTATAATAATCACGGTCAAGATAATGTGAAGAAAATCCTAATAATATTACATATTTGAAAGTTTGTATGTTTGGATTTTGATGAAACTTGGCACATGGGTAGATCATATCCTGGAATAAAACTATACTATATAGGATACTTTTATCCTGTGAAGATTAAAGCGGAAAACTAGTACCTACTTATTAAACATGTGAAAGTTTGTAGGTTAGATGTTTGTACCTCAATCACTCAAAAACTGCACGGATTTGGATTCAAATTTTACATACAGATAGTTTATTACCTAGATCAATACATAGGGTACTTTTTATCCCAGGAAAGACGAGGTGAAACCGTGGGAACAGCTAGTAATATTACAAGTACAAAAGCAATAGCTAAAGACCTAAAGACTAGAGTATGGGGTTCTTCAAAAGAGGAGTAAGAAGGTTTATGCAAGGTCGGCAACGCGCTCGAGACGCCTCTGGTGTTGCAAGCGTCCATAGGCTACGGTAACCGCTTACCATCAGGTGGGCCGTAAGCTTGTTTGCCACCTAGTGGTATAAAAAAAAAATAGCTAAAAATTATACATGTATCATAAAATAAAAATAAATATAGTAAGGCAATGAAAACTACCCACGCAGCAATCTTGTGGCTTGGACCACATGTCTCATACACTCAATGGAAATCTATTTTAAAACGGATATTTAATGGGGTCACGCTTATAAAGATACACAAGAGATAAACAAAAATAAAAAAATATTTTGACTATTGCCGAGTGGCGACAATCTTTTTTTTTAGAAATTACACTCACAGCTTCAAATCCATATATTTTGCGTTTTGTAGTCAAAGTCAAAACCATTTAATCAGTCGAGGGCCTAGGAGAGCTACATTAGTTTCCACCGGTTCGGAAGTTAGTCTTCAATTGAGAAGAAACGGCAAGAAACTCTGTACTAAGTACGTTTTGGCGGGACTGGCGAAGTGACTTTGCCTTTTCGTTTTTTCGTGTATTTTAAGATTTACTGAATAATATTGGTGGTGTTTTGTCCAATAAAGATCAATCTAAGTAAACAAGTGAAGTGAAATGAAATGTAAGCGTGAATCGTGACTTTTCAGGTTGTACCAAAAAGTCAGTGAAAAGTTTTAGTGGAACAGCCGCCAATTCCACTATAGTCTGACTGGACGAGGGCTAGACTTTACTGTGAATTTGACAATATAGCGTGACTTTAACATAAAAGAAGAATATTGAAAAATGGTTTAGGCTTGATAGTCTTGTAACTAAAGCCATTAAATAAACATAATAAATATAAGAATGAAGGCAATGCTTAGATAGAATATGTAACACTCGCTACTGCTGGTCACACCTAATGTGAAGTTATTTTTGTGAAGAGTAAATTGCCGGCTCATCTCTACAAAGACAGCATGCCAAAACGTGCCTTAGATTGATAGTCCATAGGTGCGTATTTGAATAAAATTATTTCATTTCAATGCTGAATTTTCAATGGAATACGAATCAGAATCATATAAGAGACATTTCCTCCCAAATATATAGTATAAATCTTTAGTTTCATATCAAACTAATTCCAAGCAAAACCACTTTTCCGTATATTACAGTCGTTTTCCTCTTATTTCGTCAGAGAGAGGAAATTTTTATTCAGCTCCCGTACAGAGAGTACTTTAATAATCCGCTTTGAGCCTCTGGTGAGATAATGAGCGGGAAATATAGCGGATTTACATAAGCGGGGAGTTTACACACAAAATAAGAATTAAGTCTATTTTATGTGCATAATTTGCTAAGAAACTAATAAATTAAAGAGTCAAAGGTTGATACAAAAAAGGTTTTTTTTTATCTACTTTAACTGTTTTTATTTTTTTAAATAACAGCAAATGTACAGAAAAAGATATGCCGCTGCTGCCGATCGGCAAGGTTCCCCAGCATGCTGGCAGCGTTTCCTCTTTGGATGACTAGACTGATGCGTTGGCGGAAAAAGCTCCCCGCCCGCTGGTTTCCAAAGCCTGTAATGACAATGTAATTTAAATTAAAAATGATATACGTTGTGTAAATTTAGAGATAATCGGCAAACTCTCGCAATGGAACGGACGTTTCAAAACTACATAGTTAAAAAATTAAAATTGTAGGGACCTATCGCGATTCACTTTATCAAGTGAAATCAAAATTATTCACCGTCTTTTGGTGTCACCCAACATTCTTGCGCAAGTCGTCATTTGTATTGGTAAAATTGCCAGGTGATTAATTGGTGATCGTCCATGGAGCCTTTTTATAATACTTAGTAAGTATAATACAGTATTTATGTAACACTTTTCCGCTCTCCGCTACCATCTCGACTGCAACCGTAGGTTGTATATTGAGGCATTTCGTCCGTCTGGATGCCTCGATGAATGAAACGTACAGAAGTATGCTGATGAAAATCCTACCGTGAAAAATTCTTCCGAATTCCCCCAATATCCGCTTATCCGACGTTCTTTATCCCATTCATCTTTAAGTTGAATATTGAATGTTTTATGACGTAATAGTTACGCTATTAATATTGCAAATCGATTTGAAAGTATTTACATATTTTAGTGAAAAAAATATAAAATACGACGACTTGTACGTTTAGCATTTAATTGTTTATTGCATGATCTTGCGTTCAGACTGTCCGGCATAAATGGTGTCGAAGCCGAAGATATTATACCATTGCTGAGAACATGTCTATTTACTGTAGCTTTGAATATGTCCAAGTTATGGCCTGGATCGTGTATCAATGTTCTGATGAATCTGACTGATATTTGGAGCTGTTTAAGGCAATTAGACGTAATGCTGTATGAGGTCTTAGAAAAACAAAAAATAAATATCTTAATTAAATAAAACTAATGAAGTATTGATTGCAAGTTGTGTCCTCCAGGTATTCATACAATATGGCGTCTCGCATGAGCCGATGTCGGTATCTATTTTCATAAAAATGTGGTGTTGCCAACAAATTCGTTGGATTCTCCTTAAAATGGTTAAAGATTTACCTTAAAATTAAAATAGAAGGAATCCTTACGTAGAGCATACACCATTTCTATGTTATCGACTACGAATACGTATTATTAAAGTGTTTTATGTCTTCAAAGGTTTTGATTACTCGATGTCTGAGGCAATTTCCAATTCAATTTAAAACGAACAATTTTAAGGTTTCACATTCAATCTCATGATTCATTTCATATATTACGTGTTTTATACATTTTGTGTGTATATTAAAATATTGTTGATGAAAAAAATTATGTAACACTATCAACCATCCAGTACTATATAAATATCTTAAGAATTAAAACAAAATAAAATAATATTGTGAATTTTTGACATTTAAAAAATCCATACTATAATATTATTAATGGGAAAGTGTGTCTGTCTGTCTGTTACCTCTTCACGCTTAAACCGTAAAACCGATTTAGCTGAAATTTGGTATAGAGATACATGAAACCTTGGAGAAGGACAAAGGATACTTTTTATCCCGAGAGATGATAAGATCCCTCGGGAACGCGGGTGAAACCGCGGGGTGGAAAACTAGTCCGACGTCATCTAAATCGGTTCAGTGGTTTAAGCGTGAAGAGGTAACAGACAGACAGAGACACTTTCGCGTTTATAATATTAGAATGGATTTACCAAAAACAAACCTTCAAGATTTCGGTGTTCTACGAGTATTATAAAACATTTCAAATCTATATTTTGTTGCACCTTCCTACGCTTCCCGTTCATTGAAATTCGTAGTAACAATTACTAAAATTATTATATTAGTATTGTTAGTAGTATAATCATGTAAATATAAAGATACACATCCTGAATGACTGCCTGATTGAGCTATCAACGCACAGTTTAAACTGGGTTCAAAATTTTACACGAAATTTTTAAAATTTTATTAAAATAGATTATAGGTAAAATATGTAAATAAATGTAAGAAAGATCCACTGCTAAAAAAAATTGCCTTGCTCAGTTTCTTGCCGGAGTCTTGTAACTTTCATAAGTGCCTTACCAGGGCCTAAACTGAATAAATGAGTTGGCCAAACATTGGAGCAGAAAATTGGTTTGTAACCATACGTGCAATCAACCATCGCGTCAAACTGTCTCGATACAAAAGCAGCTCAGGCGTTTAATTCCCAAAGTGCAGGTCGATTGATCAGGCAGGTCACGTAGACTGCCATGGGACAGGTTAACGTTTATTGTTTTTCACCAGAATGCTCCCCAAGGGATACACGCATATGGAATGTAGGATTGTTGTTCTCTAAATACCTATGGTCGTTTATAAGAATAGCAACCTTATGGCGGTTTAGCTAGAATATATTTCCGCTAGTTGGTCGACTTGTTTTGTTTTAGAAAGTACAGGATGATTCTTATAAAAAAAAATCGGGCAGGAAATCCGTTCTACATTCAAAATGGGCACTAGTGATGTATATCTCAACGATACATTTGACGTTAAATTAACTGAAGGTGTAATACAGTATTTAATTTCACGTTATAAAAGATTATTTGTAAATATTTCATTACTTTACTATCATCGTCTATAAAAAAAACGGATAGAAATTCAAAAATGAATTTGTTCATCATGAAAAATCTACGATGCAAAAATTCTTTTTTTTTCACATAGTTCACAGCATATTGACCATTATTGACAGGCTTTTAAGCTCTTTGTGGCTTTACAACGACGTAGTTGCGATTATGTGCGTCGACTGGGCAGGACTATTTATTGGTTAAAAATTGAAAAATAAAATTCAGGCGCCTGTTGGCAAGTGTAGTTATGTATTATTACCGTAGAACAGAAATCACTTTAGTATAAAAAAATCTGACAATATTTATCATAGCAGCATACAACATTTAAAAAAAATATTCATCTCTACTTCGTCCTTTCTTTTTTCATACTTGTATAATGCACCTTACGCACCGGCGTCATGGGGTTGAAAATTGGTAACACGGACGCGAGGGTAGGGTAATCATTACCCACTTTTTCAACACCGGGTATTTTAAAATTATTAACACTATGAAAATTAATAAAAGTCTATCAGTCTTTCAATTTAAATGCCATTTTTATTAACCCAACTAATTAATCCTTGGAAGACACAACAAAAAGTAAATTGGAATCATCATCATGAATGCATTCAGCGCAAAGCGTGATATTTGCAATACTTATTGCAACCTTGACACATATGGTTGTTTTTTTCTGATTTTGACTTAAAAATATAAGCAATTCATAAAACGGCGGGTAATTTTCACCCATCCCCCATGACGCCGGGTTAAAACACTCTTTTATTTTTAAATCCACTTTGAGGCTACCCAGAATCAGTAACCTCATTTTAATCAGTTCCCCTTTTAGGTTTTCCTGCTTACTATTTTTGGTTACATCGACACTTACCATGAGATTGTGATCAAACAAAAGCCTATCCAATGTTAAAAATATATCTTGAATAAGATCATTTATGATAAGTTTTCTGGGGTTGTCACCAACGAACAGCATTTTCATTAAAATTTATAAAGATATCACCTATTCGAGAATAAACAATAATATAATTAAATACTAAATTGAAAACGCAATACAATAACTATTATCATAAATTTTGATTGTGCAAATCACAAACACTCATATATTATTATGGTAATAAGTTCGAACACTGACACTTTTTGATTAGATTTCAAACCTCAATCACGATTCATTGTAATATTAATTTCAAAACGATTATCTGCTTTGAAAGATATGATATGTCAATTGTATTGTATTTCTGTTTTGTTTTGGAATTATTTGGTAATGACTTTAATCTTTATTGTTTCAGAAAACATTACGAACACGATTAGTAAGTACTAATGGGATTTTACTATAAATTGTGTTCAAATAATCATTGCAAGACCAGTCATCGTGGTGATCCTTGGGGAGGCCTTTGTCCAGCAATGGATGTGTTCTAGCTGACATGATGAAATATCACCTTTAGGTACCTACTATGGAAACTGTGAGATTTCAGAGTTGGTCCCACAGTAAAAGTTGTGCAAATTGGCTAACCCAACAATGGGTTCTTAATGGTGCCAACTTAAGATATCCACCCGGAATATGATGTGGCCGAAGGTGGTAAGCACACAAAGCCTAGATGGGAACTGGCTCTCAAGTGCAACTGTCGGAACACACCAATAGGTGCTGTAATGAAACGAGTGAATGCTGAACAAAGACTGCCATTTATTCATCCAAGTAGGTAGCTACACACATTCGTAGTTTTCTATTTACCCACATTTATTTATATTATACAACATCTTCCCCCTTAAAAATATGATATGTATACATACTATATCTACTACATAATATATAATAATAATATATATACTATTTTAAACAAAGTAAAATAATTCTAAAATCTGTGACACTTTTTTAGAATTTAACATTAAATTTATTTTTTAAAAAACCTTGCAATGCTTTCACGTGCTGCAAGAGCAGCTCTTCTACCATGCATATACGAAGACGGTGAGGAATGTACTGATGCCCTATCATAACTTCCGCTCAACTGTTCCGTACCACCCTCGTCTTCGTCATCGACGCCACTTAATAAGCCATGTGCACTCGTACTTTCTGTGTCATCCATCTCACTATACTCACTATCGTCCTTCTCATCCAAAGAAGCAGGATGTGATGTGCGATTTCCTATCTCTGACGCAGTCTTGATCAAATGACGTCTATTCCGCCTGTAACGCCTGCCAGACTCGTCAGTGAGGAAGTACGAACGTGGTTGCTGTGCAGGTGCTTGTACACGCATACGACGTCTCATATTGCCATCTGCAACGATCACCTCTTCACCAGGCTTCAAACTCGGCAAATCGCGCGAGTGCTGGTCATAATATTGTTTTGTACGTTCACGATTTTGCATAAGATTTGTATAATCTTGCTTATTGTCTCGATCAGGAAGCAACTTATCGATATGTATCGGCAGTCGTGTATTTAGCCGACGGCCCATTAACAATTGAGACGGCGAACCCAATCCATATCGAGGAGTTGCTCTAAAGTTGAGCAAACCTATATAAAAGTCTGTCCCTGTTGCCAGTGATTTTTTTATTATGTTTTTTACAGTCCGCACCGCACGTTCACTCAAACCATTGGACTGTGCATAGTTTGGTGAAGTGGTCGTATGTTGAAAACCCCAGTCTGTACTAAACCTACGGAATTCACTGGAGGCATACGCCGGTCCGTTATCACTTATCAGCTCAGCAGGGATGCCATGCCTAGCGAACTGATCTTTCATAGCTGCTATGACAGTCTTAGACCCAATACTAGACAGAGGACTGACTTCAATAAAATTAGAGAAGTAGTCAACTAGTATCATAAAACTTTTTTGTTGATAAACAAAAATGTCGGAACCCACTTTTCTCCAGGGCAAATTAGGAACCGCATGTGGAATCATACTTTCTCGAGAGGGTCGTGCCGCATACTCAGTGCACGCGGCGCACGCGCGCACTGCTCGCTCCACGTCACGTGACATGCCAATCCAAAACATGACGTCACGCGCGCGACGCTTGCACCGATCTATACCCAGGTGCCCCTCATGTACACGCGAGATCATTTCACTTCTCATTTTCCGCGGGATATAGACCAGGTTGTCCTTGAATATGATACCATTTATATATTCAAAAGTCTCCCTGTATGCCCAGTGAGAATGTGCTATTATATCGACATCATTTTTAGAACATGGCCATCCGTTTAAAATGTAATGAATCAGAGTTTTACATTCCTGATCATTGCTTGTAGCTTCTCTAATAGACTTCAACCTGTCTTCGCTGAACGAAACATTTTGTATGAGAAAACAACTCTGTTCCTCCACCTCAATAGACACTCTGTCATGCATGAGCTCGGGAAGTGCAGCTCTAGACAAAGTATCTGCCACATACATGTATTTTCCGGGTTTGTATACAGCAACAAAGTCGTAGCATTGTACACGCAACATCATCCTTTGCAAGCGCGCCGGAACTGCATCCAATGGTTTCTTAAAGAGAGCTTCGAGAGGCTTGTGATCGGTTTCCACCACTACATCCGACCTACCGTACACGTACTGGTGAAATCGTTCCATGGCGAACACAATCGCGAGCATCTCCTTTTCAATTTGTGCATATCTACACTGCGTGTCGGTGAGTGTAAGCGAGGCGAACTCGACCGGCCGGCCTGCCTGCAGCAGCGCCGCGCCCAAGGCACGCGCACTCGCGTCCACCGTCACCACTATTGGCTCTGTACTCGAGTACAGCGCAAGGACCGGTGCGTTACACAGGGCATCCTTAAGCTGTGTTATCACAGTTTCATGCGTACTGTCCCAGCACCACTCGACATCTTTTTTTAACAAACTTCTCAACGGGTTGACCACATCAGCATAGTTAGGGATGAACTTCGCAAGGTAGTTTGTCATACCGAGAAACCTTTCCAAAGATGACCTATCATTTGGACTAGGCATCTCCCTGATAGCCTTTAATTTATTTTTATCTATTTGCATCCCCTCAGAGCTAAAGGTATGTCCTAGATACGTAACTTGTCGCACACCAAACTCGCATTTATCACGATTGAATTTAATGCCTGCTTCACGCGCCCTATCTAGCAATTTTATCAATCTAGCATCGTGTTCTTCACGACTGGAGCCCCATACTATGATGTCATCAATAAAGGAATCTACTCCTTCCAGGTTCTCCAGCAGTTGTCTAATTTTTGCATGAAAAACTTCACTAGCACAATTTATACCGTAAGGAAGTCGTAAGAATTGGTATCGTCCAAATGGTGTACCAAATGTACACAAATCAGCGCTCTCATCGTCAATTTGAATCATCCAAAAACCCGATCGGGCATCCAGCTTGCTGAAGTACTCGGCACCATGCAGCTTGGTAGCTATCTCCGTGAGTGTCGGAAGTGGGTAGTGGGCGCGTCGTACGGCTTTGTTGAGCGGACGCGGGTCGAGACACACACGAAAATTCCCATCTTTTTTAGCAGGCAAAACTATGGCATTCACCCATGGAGTTGGATGAGATACCTTCCTTATTATACCTATTTGTTCCATACGTTCTAATTCAACTTTTAATTTATCTCTAATACCTATCGGAATTTTTCTTACAGGGCACACTGAGGGACTTGAGTCTTTTTCCAAAACAATCTTATATTTTCCGGGAAGTTTTCCTATTCCTTGAAATAAATCACAATATTTATCAAAGTCAACTGAATAAATTCGTTTAATCAAACCTAGGTTTTCACATGCATATTTACCTAAAACACTTTGACAATCATCACTCGAAATTACAAATTTTATCAAGTAATATTTATTTTTATATGACCATTTCACAACTTCCCAGTATTGGTATGTAGTTACCACAAAATGATTGTGCTCGAACACTACTCGGAACAATGTCCTCATTAGAAAATCCTAATTTTGTAAATGATTTTAAAGATAACACATTTAGATCAGACCCTGTATCAAGTTTAAAATTTTCACACATCTTATCATTTCTTTGTAAAAATAATGTTTCATACCACTTACTGTTAGGGTCCTATGGACGTTAAAATGAAAATAAAATAGCGGACTGTAATTTCTGTAGGGCTCGTTTATTGCCAGCCAAAATTATCGATATGGTCGTCCGTGTCCGATGGTGTCCAGAAACGCGAGTGCGTGTGTGGCGGCTCGCTGCTGCGTTGTCGTCGCACGGAGATGGTGGGGAGCGCGGCGACGGTGACGGTGTTCCCCGCCCGCGCGTCTCCTCCCGTGCGTTTGTTAAGTTCTTATCATTTCTTTGTAAAAATAATGTTTCATACCACTTACTGTCTTTACGCTGAACAACGCCATCCAAAGATGAAATGTAAAAAAGTTGATCACTCTCCTCCTCACATACCTCATAAACTCGCTCACTAACTCGGCCCGGGCACATTTTTTTAAAGTGTCCTCTGTTATTGCATAAAAAACACCGCACTGAACGAGCAGGACAACGAATGTCTATACCGTGCATATTACCGCACGCACTGCAAAACTTTGAAACTGCCGCTTCCCGATCACTTCGGTAGGCCGGAACGCCGCCCGCGCCGCCGCCGGGTCCGCGGTATGCCGCGCTCGCGCCGGCGCCGCTACGTTCGCCCGCGGCGGCCGGGTGCACCGCGGCGCGCCCGCGGCCCGGTGCCGCCGCCGCCGCCGACCCACGCCAGCCACCGCCTCGCCTCGGTGCACGCGTACTAAACAACGCGTCGACTGTCGTACCACTGCTGCTGGATTCCGTGCCCTTTGTACACGCAATATGACGATTCTCTTCACTGGAAATCTCGTTCGCTTGACAAATTCTTACTGCTTTGTCTAGGGTCAAGTCATCTGTTCTGAGTAGTCTATCCCGCACTGAACTGTCGGTCACTCCACAGACAATACGATCTCGTATCAAGCCGTCTTCCAGGGTATCGAACTCACAATGTTGACTTAGTAGCAGCAGCGCCGTAACGTATGCATCAATGTTTTCGCCAATTTCTTGATTTCGAGAAAAAAATCTAAATCTCACCATGGTAGTATTTTGTTTTGTACCAAAATGAACATTAAATTTTTTTATTAGTACATCGATATCATCCTGATTCTCATCCTTGAGAAACTTGAAGGTTGAGTAAACATCATAGCCATCAGCTCCGATGAGATTAACAAGTAAACTTGCTTGCATATCTTTAGACTCTTTCTGTACTCCAGATGCCTTCAAAAATACGTTAAATTGTTTAAGCCATTTGCGCCAGGCATCGGCCCGACTGGCAGGTCCACCCTCCAGCACTAATTCCGCCGGTGGTCTTGCGTGTTCCATTTTTAACTTTAGTAATATCACCACAAATATCGATATTAAAACCTTTAATATTAGTAAAACTGTTCCAAACTACTAATATTTTACGCACCGCTGTCACCATGTAATGAAACGAGTGAATGCTGAACAAAGACTGCCATTTATTCATCCAAGTAGGTAGCTACACACATTCGTAGTTTTCTATTTACCCACATTTATTTATATTATACAACAGGTGCTTGGAGACAGATTTTCAACTTGTGTGTGGTAGCCAGCCAGTCGGATACTACAAAGTACCCTATCACCGTGCTATGGTTTCCTTCACCGAAAGCTCAAGCTCATTGTAGGATTCGAACTCACCTTCGCCGCGGTATCCAACGTCACTTACCACTGAGCTATCATCGCCATAAATTTTATTACTTTACGACATACGAGTATCATACTCAATAATAAAGACATAGTATTCCTACCAGGAATAATGAAAATGAAGAATAGCAAATCAATTCACGACAACAACCAAGAAATCCACTGGATTTAGTATCACCAAAGGTCAATTTAGATAAAACTAAAAGTTTTATTATACCTGAAACGACTAACAATTAAATTAAATCTTTTAAAGTATTACCCGCAAAATACAGTATTGCTAGCCCACAATAATGTTTATGTTTAATTTGTACAGTCGTTGGTGCACTGCGGTGGCTTGTATATCCACCGACATACAGGGACTTGTGTTCGAATTTAATTTGCAGTTTTCTCGGCTATATTTTTGGTCACAAATGTCAGCATCTGTAAATATATTTGAATTTAAAAAATAAAATATAGTCTACGCTAGACCTCAATAATGTTAATTTCCATTGATGAATGAATAGGATAAGTTGAGTAGTTCCAAAGTCCTCTTTATAATGTTAGTATAGAAGTGAAGTGTGCTAAGTGATTTCTAAGAAATACTGCTTAGTTACCTTTTTCTTACTCAAATGAAACGTTTATTTATCTAAATAAGCCTTCACAGGCACGTATGAATCGTCAGACTCTCATGCACGGTTCGGAAGGTTGCTTTTGATTTGACTTGTTGGATATGTCTTAGGTACCGCGAAAAAGGAAGATCTTCCACCGGGCCAGGTAATCAATGCTCGGGGGACTGCAGTCCTACGTTTCTTGATGAGAACTCGTATATATGCAAAGTGCTTAGAAAACTTTGCTAGCGCGATGTAGGAATTCCTGTGTCTTATTTCATTACGTCGATGTTGTTGTGATGACGCGCTTCTATTACTTTCCGCTGACTCGACTCACATGTAGCGCTGTTACTATAGCCGCTAAAGACTGATTAGTTAAACCACTGTTTTTATATTCCTAGCCTTTACAGATACAAGAAAGATAAAACTCTTTCATAGTAGCTAACTCGAAATATCGAAAATTTGAATACCCTCACTAAAAATGTCTGTCGACTAAAATTAGTCTATCAGGAAAATTTGCTCCACAATTTCACTGTGAACGATCTTCGAGACAACGTTCTAACGAAGTAATCAATGAAGGAAGGTCACACTAAATGGGTCGAAAATAAATTTTAACAACACATTCAAGAATTTATAGGTCTATAAATATATTCCGCCTAACATTTATCGAACAGAAATTAACTGTATTTAAATTTTACGCAATTTTTCCTACCAATTATTACTGATAGACTATCTTTACTCTTGATGCAGTTTAAATACTGCGGACATTTTGTTTTTTTTTATTATCTACATGTCTTCTAGAGTTCTACAAGGTTGAGTTTAGGGCTCATACTATTTATTGTATTTTGTTCATGAGTTGTAAAAAAAATCATTAAAATTGAGTTGGCACAGTTTGCGATCCATTTAAACGTATGATGGCTCAAATAATTTTACTCAAATGTACCTATTGATAGGGTAGAAATTTTCATACTTTTGATTCTACTTTATGTTTTATTTTCTGTGATATTATGAATAGAAGAACAAGTACTAGAAGAATAATATCTGCTATAATATCAGTTGACGGAATTCATGTTGAAAAAAATTAAATTGAAGTTACTGAAGCTTATTGTAAAAGCAGAAATCGATGTAGAAAAACATGAGGAAATAATAACGTGGTGGTAGGTTTTTACATAGTCGGTGGTGTACCACAAAACACATTTATTTATCCCCTTTTTAAATTTGCTTTATATCATTCCAAAAACGAATGAATTATGAACAAGTCATGAAGATAAAATTAATGTTAGCACAAGTTTTCTCATTGGCCATAAATTTAGATAACCGAGCTTACTACCGGTCGGCTCATAATTTTTCATCTGTCTATAAAGTCATTGAAATATAAAATGGATCGTTTATCACACCTTATTATTAGTTGGTTACACAATTATAATTACAATTAAGTTTAATTTACTTCTTCAATGAATCATACAAAGCAAAATCATGGAGTCAAAAGATATCAAGGAGATATGAGAATGAAAATTGATGGATACAGAAGAAGACTAGAAAGAGATTGTGTAAGAGATGATATGAGTAAGAAAAGAGTGAATTCTGACTTAACTGATAGAAGGGCCGAATGGAAGAAAAGTACAAATTACGCTACCCCAAATAATTGGGAACAGAGCAGGCAGGTAATGATGAATGAATTCTAAAGACCAAGCCATAAAAAAAACTGAAATACGCACAAAGTAGTTCCTTATGGACTCTTAAGTTAATGATTCAGAACTTGGCCCATTGATGTTGTAGTTTTTCCAAAAGCTTTAGGGTGTTTTAGAAAATTTTACAATCATTTCGTCGATACGTGACGTTACCTTTGCAATAAAAACAATAATTGATGCACAAATGTCACACTATTGTTCTATTACACCACGGTGTGATATTCAATCGACTTGCACATCGCTGTTCACACGGTGATAAAAGGCAATAAGCGATAAACGTAATGGTGTACCTACACCCATAAATATTACGAGGGAATTAAACGACATGGGCTGGCATCGAGCGCTGTTCATTGAATAATGAAACAATAGGAACGTTGACTGACATTCGGCTTCTTTTTTATGAACTGTCAAAACGTTAGTTTTGACAGTTCATAAAAAGTTTCAAATACCGGCTTGTGACGTCATAAATATAAAATTATCTTTGTCGTTAAATTGGTAACTAAAATTATGAAAAGGATAAATTATACTATTTTTGATTGATCTTGAATAGAGAAGGTTTTTAAATATTTAAAGATTATATATGTTTGTAACTCTTTTACGCTAAAACTACTAAATTGATTTTGATGAAATTCGGCGCACAGGTAGACTATATCCTGGAACAAAACAAAAGATTAATTTTATCCCGGTAAAAGATCCTTTGGGAATGCAGGAAAAACCGTAGGGAACAGGCTAGTGATATCATAAAGAATAGGTAGCAGCTTAATGAATCAAATGATAGTTTTTATTCTAAAAACAAACACTAAAATTATTTACAAAACATTAAAAGCTTTGAACATAATTCAAACTCTCTCATATTCGTGACAAAATTAGCTGAAACTTTACGTTCCGACCACAAAACTCCTAACTACGACCATTATATTGTAATCAATGTTTTCTGAACCCCAATGTACAGTAAATTTAAGTTTAACAAGTTTGATTAATGGACGTATAATGTGACTGAATTAGGTATTTTATTTTATTTGTGAACAATTTGAGTTTTGGCATGATAATGAAATTTTAAAAACTTAAAGTTCGTGTGATTGCTTTTGGAAGATGACTCGACAGGTGTGTTCCGACACCTGCACTTGAGAGCTTGTGATGTAACCCAAGCTTATCCAAGAGTAAAAAAATATAGGTAGGTATATATTTTATAAGCTAAATGAGATTTATTCTGAGCTATTACGACTTTTATGTATTTCACAGATCAAATGAAGTTCATGTTTGATGTTAGTCTTTCTATATTTATAGTGTATGTTAAAATTCATATTCAACTTAGATTTGAAAAGTATAACAACTCAAACATCACCAAATATTTTAAATTTTTGTGAAAAGATAGAATATAGCCCAAAAATAAAACAAATGCCGTGACTGCATCGATCGCTTATTTATTGACCATCAAATAGAACCGTGAGATTACTACAAGGTGGTGCAACGAACGATTGATTGCTCTATTTATATCAAAGAAACATGGCAGTGCAGGCAATGTCATGTCTGATACTTTATTATAACACTAGCTTCCACTCCTCCCCTCGATTTCACCTTGGGTTCCCACAGGATCATTATAGTTTATGTTAGACCACGGTAATGTAGCTTTCCATTGGTGAAATAGTCCATAATATTCAATTTTTTGATTTGGTTCAGTGGTCCCTAATTACCCTTATCTTCATTGTTTGAAGTCGATATCACATTGGCAATCCCCTGGCATAACTAACTAACTTTTCGCCCCACGGTTTCACCCACGTACCCCTTTTTTACCCCTTTAGAGGTTGAATTTGGGAAAATCCTTTCTTATTCCTCATCTACATAATGTCTTAAAAATACCTGTGACAAAAATTAGCTTTAGGCTGGACGTTGATGAGTTACTGACTCATCAACAAGTCAAGTCTTTTCTTTTCATATACTTAATAGAGATGTCTATAGGCACATATTCACTTACCATCAGGTAACCCGCCTACCTTCTTATCAGACTTCTGACATTAAAAAAAAAACAAACAATAAAAGTATGCATTAGTATACCAAATTCCGATTTTATACCCAATAACATACGACTACAATGTGAGAATACCCAGTTTGGCAGTAGTCCAAATTAAAAAAGTTTTGCTCACCCAAACCCTGCACTTATTGAGGGCCAGGTTGGAAGCTTATTTAATACCGACGTTAGTTCAAGGATTAACCCTATTTCATGAGCCTTTCTGGTATGCAATTTTTATTTGAAATGTTGGATTTATGTTATTGAAAAATACGTATTCATTAAGTGAAAAGAAGACAATTTATTTAATGACTCCATTTTGCTTTTTTATAAAATACTCAAAATAAAATACGTAAGTATTAAAATTTCAAATATCTTATACGAATTTTAATAGAAAAACGACTATCAAATATTGAGAAAAAAATGTTTAGGTTCTTACAGGCATAAGATATTGCTTTTTATTATTCCCGTTTAAATGAAACCATTATTCGACGCCGTCAATTTGAACGAACATAGGAACCTTGACTTAGCTGCTCGGACAGAGTTTGTCCTGCCCTGAAAAATAAGCATATAACCAGATTGCAGCGCCACCTACCGGGTCAATTCGAAGCAACTTGATCACATACACAAAATTTCATCAAAATGCGTCCAGCCATTAAGGAGGTGTTCAGTTACATACGCAAGAACAGAAAAAGAAGAAGAAATAAAGAAAAGAAGGTAAAATATGACTTCCATGCCGGTGGTAACCTTAATAACTTCGAGAGACCTCATAGGCAAACTGACTTTGACTTTGACATAAACATAATTAATTCTACTTATAAAAAGCAGCACAGCATTGGAGATTAGGCGGTTTAATGGTTCCTTAATGCTTTATTTTTATTTCCATAGAACTACGTTATCCGTATCGAACAGACATTCGCATTATTCATGCACTCGTACGTCATTCAATCACTGGTTCGATTGAAAAACTTCGATGCGAATGTAACTTCGACAAGTAGACTCACCCCACCAGCAATAAGTAAATGCCTACTGCGATGCAAAGTCCGCTCCGATGCCGATCAAGTGGACGTGCGGCTTTAAGGTCATAGCCCAATTAAACGACTCAGCTCCAACACCGCTCCCACCCAACACCGCCCTATACTAAAATTCAACTACCGAGCAGTCTGATGGCGGTAAGATCGCTGACAGCGAGCTGTCTGCTAATTTATATTGCCATTTTTTTTTATGTCACTCGTGACAACGAGGCAGGCGGGTCACCTGATGGTAAGTGACTACCGTCGCCTATAGACATTAGCAATACCAGGTTTTTTTTTTTTTAATTCTAGATAGGCTTGTGTTTGACTACAATCTCACTATTTTTTATTTTATTTTATTTTATTAAGGATAACAACAGCTCTCTAACATTTTGCAGTACATAATATCTAATTAACATAATAGGAAGCCAAAATGGTTATCCACTACTTTTATATACAGACATAGTAGGTATTACATGAATATGCGATGCTACCTAGGTTTAATAAGAATAACATTTCCTTCATTAGCTTATTTCCTTCACCTATTCCATAGCAACCAAAAAAATATAATCAAAGAAAGAAAATACTAGAACATTCCAGAAAAAATAAAGAATTAAGAAAAAATATCTTATAAATAATGCTGTAACTTACATATAAATTTTTTCTCGTAAATATAACATTCATTGGAAGTAATTATTTTAATTATTTTTAAATATGTATAAATATAAATAATATATAATATAAATAATAATATATATATATATTTATATATACCTAAATATATATATATATATATATATATATATATATATATATATATATTTGACTTACTACATATAGTTAAGTGTATATTCAATATAAAAATAAGTAAATATGAAGATGTAAGAATATGTGAGAGTATATTAATACCTATATCCTAGTCTGGAAATACCTTTCAAAATGCTTTCAATACACAAATACGTGTAAACATCAACGTCATTCTGTCCGTCCGTTGGTTTGTATATAGTTCGAGAACAAAATCACAAACTTAGAAACCATTCGTCCATAAACGCTCAATATGCTCATAGAAAAGTGACTCCGGCTGTATATAATAATGATGATGTTGGTTGGCTGATATATTAAATCAGTATCTATTCATCAAACGTCTGCTGAAACCCTCAGCTGCATATTCAGACTCCAACAGACTAACATAAGCATGCTGTGAGTATACGGAACTCGCAGCATGCTCATGCCAGTCAAAATTCTGTAAGTAAAGATATAATTTGTGATTTGAAATAGCTTTTGGAACCTTTAAATAGATCAGTATCGCCACACCTTTTATTAAACATGTAAGCTAGACGAGTTAACACGGAGTTTTTACCATAGTTAGTCTTATGGAACGGCACCTGGAACAAGGGAGTATGCCTAGAACGCCGCAAGGGTGCGCAAAATGAAAGGCCAGCCAGTAGGTCGGGGCAGTCTAGTCGCCCGTGCACCACATCATACAATAGTCCCATGTCCATTAAAATTCTTCTTTCTTCTAACGAGAGTAAACTATAAACGCGACAATTCTCCAAATAAGGGATGTTTGGCTTCTTGAATTTAAAATTTAATTGCTTAATCATTTTTTTCTGAATATTTTCTATTTGATTAACATAGCAGGAGTAATTAGGACACCATATTTGGCACGCATATTCCAATATGCTTCTTACATACGCATAATAAGCAATTTTGAGACTAGATATATCCTTAAATGTTTTACATACTCGTAAGACGAAACCCAAGTTACGATAAGATTTGTTGACGATCATATTTATGTGATCAGTAAATTGCAACTTTGAGTCAATCATTACTCCCAGGTCACGCACAATCTGAACCCTCTTAATTACAGCGAGATTGAAGTTATAATTGAAAAGTAAAGGTTTTGTTTTACGCGTCAGACTTATACATTGACATTTGTTATGACTGATTGATATTTTGTTGTCTATGTAGTAGTTGTATAAATTGTTCAAGTCTTGTTGTAAAAGTTCGCAGTCAGATAAGGAAGACACGCGCATATAAATTTTTTTATCATCAGCGTACATTAGGTGTTGGGAGTGTTGGATGCAATTATATATGTCAAAAATATATGCGTTGTAAAAAAGAGGGCCGAGATGCGAGCCCTGGGGCACTCCGGAAGGTATGTTAATGAAGTCTGACCGGTATCCACCAAGCACTACAGCCTGTGAGCGATTAGAGAGGTAAGACCTGATCCAACGCAGTAAGTCTCCATGAATGCCTAATGTACCAAGCTTCGTTAGCAGGATGTCGTGATCCACACGATCAAATGCTTTTTCGAAGTCCGTGTAGATCACGTCAACCTGTCCCCCTCCCTCCATTTGTGTACGCACATACTCAGTAAAACAAGTCAGGTTAGAGATTGTAGACCTACCTCTCAAAAAGCCGTGTTGATCTTTGGAGATCCCTCGATTAATAATTGCATAAATATTATGATAAACTAATTGTTCAAGCAATTTTGCTAGTGTATTCAAAATTGAGATTGGACGATAATTTTCTATTGATGTTTTAGAACCCTTTTTATGCACCGGAATTATGAGAGCTCTTTTCCAAACACGTGGGAAAACACATTCAGAAAGAGAGCGTTTAAATATAAGTGTTATTGGTGTCACTAAACTATCAGCACAAGAAATCAGAAAAAAAGGTGACACTCCGTCGTAACCAGGGCCTTTAGATTTATCAAGAGACCGTAATAGTTTCATAACTATATCATGTGAAACATTAATACGTGAAAGAGTTTCAGTGCTAGTATAATTAATTATACGTGGCCCATTATTATTATCAACCTGATCAGATGTACTCGTGAAGACACTTTCAAAAAATTTGTTAAAAGCGGAGCAAATACTTGCACCTTCTGTGTAATCGTTATTACCAAGAGTGAAATGGTTCGGGTAGTTAGAACCTCCCTTTTTGCTTTTAACATATTTCCAAAAAATTTTAGGTGAGTGTTTTATATACTTTTGGACGTTACGTGTAAAACGTTCAAAACAATCATTTTGAACTCGCTTTTGCCGATCGCGTAGAATTGAGAATTCATCGTAGTCTCTCGGGTTGGTAAAGCGTTTCCATTTTTTGTGCATTTTATTTTTTTCTTTTATTATCTTAATTAAAGAAAAACTGTACCAACAAGGATACTGGTTACGATTAGCATTGCAATTAATTAAGGGAATAAACTTAACAAATCCGCTGTTAATTACATCATAAAAAGCGTTTACTGCTTCGTCCACTGTGGAAGTATCTAATACGGAATACCAATCAATACCATTGAAAAACTCGTTCAATTTGTCAAAATTGCATTTATGAATATTATAACGAGATATCTTATGTTTCTTGAACGGTTTTAAATTAAGGTCTAACATGTTTATGTTTAAAGGCGGATGAAAAACATCAATTTTTGATACCGGGAAGTCAGATATTTTTACATTCAATGGCAAGTTACTAAAGCATAAATCTATTATGTTATTACAAGAATTTAAAATAGTATTATATTGTTTAAATCCCATGTATTCTAATTCATTAATTAAATTAGTAGCAGAGGTCTGAATATCTGACGAACTGGTGTGCCGAACATGAAAACCGTAACTATTCCAGCTAACGCAAGATAAGTTAAAGTCTCCTACAATTAAAAAGTGGTCGGATGGAAAGCGTCCGAATAGTTTTGATATACTTATCTTAAACTCATCTAAACGCAACGCTAAGAAGTTTTTATCAGGTGGTATGTATAATAAGACAATATGTAGGTCGACTATCGAGCATATTTTATCAGCAGGTACAGTAATGCAAAGCGCTTCAATCGACTGATCACAAGTCCACTCGTTCCTTACCACAACACCCAGTTCACGGCGAGCACACACCATCACGCCACCACCTGTTTTCTTACAAGTATAGTTAAGATTCCGGTCAGTCCGAAAAACTTCGTACCTATTATCACATAACTCAGTGTTAGAAATATTATCCTGCAACCATGTTTCAGAAAATAATAGCAACTTATAGTCATATGAAAGAATATTATTAAACAGCTCAAGACATTTAGTATTTAACCCGCGAACGTTTTGATAGTAGATGCCTAGTTGATTAGCCATTTGTAATGATTTAAAATAAGCCTAGTTACAATAAACATCAAACAGTCACGAACAAAAAACAACAAATAGGGACGATCATTAAAATTATGCCAGGCCTGCCTACACGCCGCCGCCGCCGCCGCCGCCGGTAGTAATTCGTAAAATATTCCATAGTAAAATGTAGCGAAACTAAAGTGACAATAGGATGTAGCTGCGTGTTGCATAAGTATATAATGACAGTAAATACTAACCACATTGTTTTTGTACTTACAACGCGTATTCAATCGAAGAGGATAAACAAAAATGCAAACATCGTAATAGGGATATTCCATGTTTTTCATATTCGTAAAAAAAAAATCGAGATATAATAATTCATACACAGTGACCGTACAATAATTCATATAAACATACTGTGTACCAAGTGATGATGTGGCCGAAGGTGGTAAGCGCACAAAGCCTAGATGGGAACTGTCAGGTACCACAAAGTACCCTACCACCGTGCTATGGTTTCCTCACGATGTTTTCCTTCACCGAAAGCTCAAGCTCATTGTAGGATTCGAACCCTCGACCTTCGCCGCGGTATTCGACGTCACTACCACTGAGCTATTACAAAACCTTAAGGGCAAGGGCAACTGGCTCTCAAGTGCAACTGCCGGAACACACCAACAGGTGCTTGGCGACAGATTTTCAACTTGAGGGTGGTAGCCAGCTAGTCGAGTACCACATAGTACCCTACCACCGTGCTAAAATCTTTTACGGTTAAAAGTTTATCTCTTTAGATATAAACTATATCTAAAGAGCACGACCTGAATCCCATATTTGAATGATATTTTATTTGTCGGGTGGGAGCGGAGGCGTCTAAGTGAGCTACGACCTTTAATCCCGGACATTTATTTACAATGCCGTACCAATAGGCGATCAATACCAAAACTAATTGGATTAGGTACTGATACCCATTTGGAATTAATTACTAATTAGGCATATTATATGTCTGATTGCTTCGTAAATTGTAATATAGATTTATTAGTACATCTGAATGAACCATAGAATAATGAAAGACATGGACCACTTTTTCTTCGTAACTTCTCTTTCCATTGCTCTTTACCACAAACGCGGTGCCACCATTGGCTGGCACACAACTCTGATGTTCGCTCTAATATCTACATACCCACATAGCATATCTATAAATTTTCTTATTCTATGATTTGACAAATATTTCAGAACTATTGTCTTTTTGTATTTAAGATGTCTACTCTTGTTGGTGTAGCTTCCTCCATTATATTCTGTTATATACGACACGATGTCTATTTTTCCTTTTGATTGGTTTATGTAGATTTTCTTTGGTCTTCCTTTTCGATGACGTGATATGTTTCCCCTTTTATTTCCATAGTCTCCATTTAATCTTTGACTCTTCTAAACATATCGACGTTAGTCCGCATGCAGTCTAATGTTTTTTTTGCTATTTAGATGATAGTTAGCACATTGAGTCTAGAAAAGAGGAAAACTCTCAGGTTGAGCTGTGTGGTGCCAGACTTTCTTGAGTGAGACAAACTAATACTAGAAAAGAAAAGAAAATACACTGTACAAGTACAAATTACCTACCTACCTGTTAATTCCAGCTTCGTTTATCAAAATACATGAATTTGCTTTTGCATCACAAAATATGAATTCGTAACTCAAAAGTTCATCATCACAGAACTCCAATTTCATTAACATAATTATACCATTTACCCCCATTTTCCCCTATATTAAACCATCTGGAGAAAGAACGCTGAACGAAAACTCTTTTAAAATTTTAAAGTAGGGGAGTAGAATTGTTGCAAATGAAACAATATTAAAAAAGAGGGGACAAATTAGGAGGCTCCAAATTTAGGGATCCATAATTTCTTTTTATCCATTAGGTCGGTGCTGAAGAGGCGAAAATATCTTAATTAGAGGATTTTTGAGGATTCACCATTTTTTTAAGTATGTTTGTGTAATTAATGAATTGGATTGTTCTGCAAATGTTGAAATGGTACGGATAAAAAACAATGTTTATTTGGCTACTATGTAATATTGTAACCAAAGTTGGAATGAGCTCCCAATCACGGTATTCCCTTCGCGCTATGATATGGGGTTCTTCAAAAAGGGCGTAAAAAGAGCTCTTCAAGGTCGGCAACACATCGGCAATCACCCTGGTATTGCAAATGTCCATAGGCGGCGGTAATCACCATCTGCCTGTTTGTCAACCTAATGACAAAAAAAGTTGCTAAGCGAATCTACGCAAAAATAGAAATGAAATGAACTCTCATTTAATATTTCCTTTACAATTACACCTAAAGCCGTGCAAATTAATGTCTGACTAGACCTAATAAAACCCAGACGTCATAAAATCGTGCGAACTCCTACAGATGACGTATCGTTCATCATTTTAGTATCAAAACAAATGATACCTTGTCACGAAGCCCCAACCACCGTTATTCCCAACCTTAATTTTCGGTAATAGAATCTAATATTGAGGAAAACAAAATTGCGTGTTGACTAAAGGAAATATCTTTACTGAGATATTCGTAGACATTGTTGAAGCAGGAAAAACGTGAAAAGAATAACTTGAATATGTATGAGACGTTTTTGCATGAGAACAAAATCACATGCCTCTGAAAGATAGGTACGCATTATGTAAAATTGACACCGTATATTTGGTTTGAAGAGATTTTAGTGTCAATAACTAAATAGACTATTTGTCATGCTTGTGAAACTTGCACAGTGGGTAAGATATTTTGTAGTAACGTGGCTACTACCAAGTCAAACTCAAAACTCATTTATAAAGTTAAGTCTCTAATTACGACTTTAATACCGTTTCGGAATACACTTAAGCTGAGAAGACTCTGGCAAAAAACTTAGTAAAGCATTTTTTTCTGCATTTTAGATCTGGATTTCTGTCGTGCATTGGCAATCCCTCTAGTATTGCTAATCGACGCTAGAGACGGTAATCAGGACCTCATGCATGACAATCAAGCTTAGCAGAAGACTACCTTGGTATTTGCTGACCTCGCGATTATTAGGTAGTTTTTGTTCACTAGTTGTCCCTTGCGGTTTTATCCGCGTTTCCGAGGGATCTTGTCTTTTCCCTTAAAAGTATCCTCTATTTTAATCCAGGATATGGACTACTGTGTGCCAAGTTTCATCAACTATTCTGCCGTTTTCGCGTGATCGAGCAACAAACATCCAAACATACAAAATTTCACATTTATAATATTATTAGGATTACCATCATCATCATTAGGCACTAACACTTAGGTATAATACTACATTCGGATCTAAAAATACAAGAATCGTTTATCCATGACATAGATAGATTACAAATCAAAGCAACAGTAACCCTAATATCTATGTCATAAAAGCGAGTATATTTAGACGTTATCACATCAAAACCAATTCGTAGAAAGGACGGGAATAGACAAAGCGAATGATATACTCAACCAAAATGGTTTTATTATAAAATCGATACTCAGTTTCCAGTCGAACACCACGCGACCTCTTAAAGGTCGTTCCACACGATCAAAACGAACATTGGCAAAAGTTGGTAAACAATTTTCCAGGATACTTTTATTATAATATTTGAATGTCTCGATATTGGTTGAATATTTTCAACAAAAAAAGTTCGTCACTTTCGTCCCTGGAAAAAATGCCGATGAAAATTGTTAATTGCCGCCACCCATCGATACAGTCGATACATTACAGTATTCCCTCAGCGCTATAACATGGTATTCTTCAAAAAGGGCTCTCCAAGGTTGGCAACACACCGGCAATTACCTTGGTATTGCAAATGTCCATAGGCGGCGGTGACCGCTTACCATCAGCTGGACTGTCTGCCTGCTTATTAACAGGGGGCTTACCTAAAACCGAAAGATATAGTGGTCCACGAGACAAAGAATATTGGGTAACTCTGACCTAGACCATGGACAAACATAAAATGTTAACCAGTCAGCCAACTTGCAATATTTATGTTTTGTTCGTCGACAACACACAGAGAGATACGTCGGCAAAAAAACGAGAAACTTCCGGTATAAAATCACCTTTACAAACCCTTCCAAAAGATAGAGGGATCTCCCTCGAAATTCTTGGAACGAATAAATATATTTGAGAGGTATATAATATATGACAAAGAAAACATTTTAGTGTCAAAGGGCTCAGATTTATCGAACACTCTTATTGAATACCTTTTTGCTTTGTAAGTACGGTTGGAAAAATATTTCTTTTGTACTCGTTTTTACACTGTCTTTTTAGTTTTCTTTGTACATAACGTTGCCTAAACAAATTTCCGGGCAATTTTATTCTTAAAATCAGGCACTTTTGAGCATAATAATAACTATCCATCTAGTATAAAATAAAGTCGGGTTAGTTACACCATTTATAACTTAACGGCTGAATGGATTTTAATGAAACTTGGTACACAGGTAGATCATATCTTGGAACAAAACATTAGATACTTTTTATCCTTAAAATCCCTCTGGAACGCGGAGGACAGCTAATGCAAAATCTATTAAACCTAAATTATATTTTTGACAAATACATATTGACCACCATCTCGACGTGGTAAGTGATGATTTGGCCCCAAGATGATGAGCTCTTTAGTGCCACTGCTAGATTTACAATTCTATATCTGTACCACGGAGTAAGAACTTCTTTACTCCGTGATCTGTACTTACAATTTAGTCCAAGAAAAAGTTATCTTATGTTCTTACAGAAATAAAACAATTGCTTTGATACAAAATACAAACACACTAAGTCCAATTAAATAACCATTAACACAGAAAACAAAATGTGCTTCTAATTCTTTTCTAATCCTAAACAAATTAATACCATCAGAAACCAATACGTTAATTAAAACGTGGTAGTGCATAAAAACATTAAATTGTTCTTCTATGATAGCGTGCTTTAGAAATGTATCGGGTCACGCACTCTCGCTCGGATATTATAGCGAGCATTAGGCGTTTTAGTTTTATTGTAAAACTAGCTTTTCGTCCCGCGGTTTCACCCGCGTATCCTTTTTTTACCCATTTAGAGATTGAATTTCAAAAAATCCTTTGTTTTTCCTCGTCTACATCTTAAAAACAATACCTGTGAATAAAATCTGCTAGGTCTAAGGGTGTAGGCTGAGCATTGATGAGTCAGTCCTTCTCATTTTTCATACCAAGAAACGGAAATAACTCATAACTTTGAACCCCCGTTTCATCCCTTCAGAGGTGGAATTTTAGAAAACGCTAATACACGTATTTCTTTATTTTTAATTTTTAGCCTAAAAACAAAAATCCATGGTTTTTCAAAAATGACGGACTTCCGTATTAACTTTCAACTCCTTTTTTAGCCCCTTAAGGGTTGAATTTTAGAAAACGTTAACACACGTGTTTCTTTATTTTTAATTGTTAGTCTAAAAACAGTTTCATGATTCTAGCTTCAAAAATGACCGACTTTCATACAAACTTTCAAGCCCTTTTTCACCACCTTAAGGGGGTTAATTTGGAAAAATCCGTTTTTATTCCTCGGTTACGTCTTAAAAACAACATCTGTCAAAAAAATCAGCTTTCTAGGTGTAAGTGTTTAGGCTGGGCGTTGATGAGTCAGTCAGGACTTCTCCTTTTTATAAATATAGATAATGTGACATATTTTACAATAAAACTAAATCATTACTAGAACTAAGCACAAACTTATGACCTCTGTTTATAGACTTCATAAAGTGCAAGGTTCATTTTTAGGACTGGGTGCATGCTTCTATAATAAGATACCCTCTACAATTTTTAATTTGCCTATACATATATACATACATACATTTAAAGAACGTGTTAAGAACGTTTTAGTCCAGAAGGCATACTATTTTAAGCCAAAACATTTAATTTTAAAACGAACACAATGCACGAAAACAACTAATGTAATAAGTCGAAATTTGTTTTGAAAAGAGTAAAGACTAAGTTTGTTGCCGGGTTTTCTCAGCAAAAGCAACCTTCCGAACCGTGTGTTAGAGTCTAACAATTACATAAATGCCTGTGAAGACCTATTTGGATGTATAAACATTAATTCATTTCATTTCAACAAGACTGAGATCCTGAGACCAGGATGGTCGCAAGTTATGTTTTTTTTTATAATAATATGTAAAATTGAACTCACGATGTGTTCTTTCACCGAAGGCTCAAGCTCGTTGTAGGATTCGAACCCACGACCATCACCACGGTATCCGATGTCACTACCACTGAGCTATCGTCGCCTTATTTAAGTAATTTAATGTTGAATGAACCTAAGTACATTTTTTCCAAAACTTTCTTCAACAAAAATGTAAAATTATGATTTCCAACGACAAAATTGGCCCCTTAGGTACATTAATAACATTAATTTAAAAGTAAAACTCACAAGAGGAAAGCCCGACTGTTTATTTTATACCAATAATAAATATAATAATAAATAAGACCGACATAGCTTGTGGCAGTGAAAAATCAGAGCTTACTTTAAAGTCATTTCGCTATTTCTTGAGAACTACGCTTGCATTTCGTGTTTCAACTGTAAAAGGAAAGTTATAAGGCTCTCGGCATTTTTTAAAAGAGCTCTTCGACTATTTTTGTGTTTATTACAAAATTATTGCACTCCCGTTTCTTATTAAAGTTGAATATAGTTTAATTTGAAAGTTGTTTATAACTTATAATAAAAATTTCACCCGCGATCCCGTTTCTCCCTATAAACTTTGGATCCCCGTTTCATCCCGTTACGGGGAGAATTTTCGAAAATCATTTCTTAGGATATCTACGTCATAACAACTATCTGCGTGTAGAATTTCATCGCAATCCGTTCAGTGGTTTGTGCTGTGTGTTGATAGATCAGTCAGTCAGTAACAATTGCCTTTTACCGGACACCCTACAGGGTGTCCGGTAAGTAGTACAATAAACTTAGCGGAAGATAGGTGGGCGGGTGACCTACCAAATACACAAAAATGACCTCAATAAAAGGTCACCATTTCTGAGAAAAATTTCGCTATTCCGGATTTGATTTATTTATTATATGTATTTGATAAACAAGTGAATGGTTGAAGTCCCTTTTTAAACGACTTCAAAAAAGGAGGAGGTTATATGTTCGACTTTATGTTATTTTTTTTAACGTAGAGGTGATCTAGTTCTACTAATATTATAAATGTGATTGTTTGTATTCTTGTTGCTCTTTCACGCCAAGACAGCTGAACGGATTTTGATGAAACTTGACACACAAGTAAATCATATCATGGTTGAACAAAAAGCGTGAAACTCGCGTCATCATCACCGCACGTTTTCACTTCTATCGGCAGTCACCAAAGACCCACCTGCTCCTTCATTTTATTTGTGTGACAGCGTGGATTCATGATCTTGTGACATCCTACTAGAAAGTCTGGATATATGTTTGTTACTCATTTACGCCAGAACGGCTAAATAGATCTGGATTAAAGGCACAGAGATAGATTTTAGTTTGGAATAGCACATAGGCTACTTTTTACCCCTGGAAAAGATAAGATCCCTCGGGAACGCGGGTGAAACCGCGCGGAACAGCTAGTTAACAATAATCTCATAGCCAACTATGTAGTTCAGTTAGTATTTGTTCTATTTACAATTTATGAAAATCCAACAAACGATAAACCTATAAATTTTCTGCCTTTCAACAGAATTTCATTCGAATTTCACAACGTTATTAATGAGAAGATATCCAGTGCCATTCGGCCTCTATCTCCCCGCCGTTCCGTCACCATCCCATCGCCCTTTCAGGCTGGCATAACTCATAAATCGCCAAGCGTTCCCGCATAACAATAGGTACATTCCATCCTTGAGGGGAAGGTCGCCACAAATGGACCTCGTGTTATATTTTATTGAGGTCGGTGTTATGGTTCTTTGTTTGTTGTTTAGTTTTCATTTGACTCAAAACAATACTTATATTTATATTGATTTGATATAACTTGAATTCTGTACATAGATCTTTATTTTAGAAACTACAATTGGGTCATAGTCATATCAGGCCTACGTCACTTGCACAATACAGCATTTTAAGTGTGTGCGTATGCTGAGAGACAGGTCAGGCAGGTCAGGCAGGGCAGGCAGGGTAGAAAACACATAATATGCTGAGACGCAGACACATTCGCGCAGGTTGACATACATAGTACGGGAGGTAGCGTTGCATTTTAGATAATGTTTTACGTCGATCGATTGCCATCTTTTCCATTTAATTTCGAATGACTAATAAGTGAACTAACTGTCAGCTCACTCACCCGCGGTGGGTGTAAGATTGAAAGGTTACGGAAGATGTAAAAAGTATTGGTAAATATATTATTTATTTGAGCATAACTTTTGTATTTGTAACGCTACCTCCTTGACTAGCACGCGTCGCGCAGCCGCGTAGAAATCTGCAAAGTTGCCAACATGACAAAATTTGTCGCCTGTGTCACCTGTTTGTCAGCATACGCTCAGGCTAAGTACCGCTAAGTAGCTCGCCGGAGGGCCTACCGGCAACGGGCCGCCGGTAATGCGTAGATATCAATTTAAACTTAAACATCTGAAGGTATCACACACTATGAAATGAAATGAAACATTTATTCATCCAAATAGGCCTCATGCACTTATGAATAGTCAGACTCTAAATGCTCGGTTCGGAAGGTTGCTTTTGCTGAGAAGAGCCGGCAATAAACTCAGCATGTCATGCCATCAAATATGGCATCTGCAAATGAAAAGTTATACATTCACTTGAAATCCTTCAAACCGATTAGACGTGTTTTTAGTGCGGATTGTTTATACAGAGTGTGACTACAATGAGTTGGCGTATATATAGATTTGCTAGACAGTTCATCAGAGAAAATTTTGAATTTGACGCACGTTGCATTAGCATTTACTAAAAGGCGAAGAATTTGGATATAATGTTATTTAAATAGAAAATAGAAATAGAAATTTATTAATAAGAAATTAAATTTTTACAGTGGTTTGATTGACAATGACAACCTCACTAGGCTTAGCCTGTATCGAGGCTGTCAAAATTACATGTTTGCCTGATAGGACTATACTATATTTAATTATTAATGAATTACAAAACAATATTAAAATATTAGTGTGTGTGTGTGTGTGTGTGTAAATTATTTTATCAATGGTCAGCCGGTAAAAAAACAGTTAAATAATTAACAGTGCTATGGTTTCCTCACGTTTTTTCCTTCACCGAAAGCTCAAGCTCATTGTATGATTTAAACCCAAGACCTTCGCCGCGGTATCTGACGTCACTACAACTGAGCTATCATCGGGCCATGGTCTCCTTAAAAAAAGTTTATTGTAGAATTCAAACTTACCCTTAGCGAGTTCCATCTAACAGTCAGTCCAATAAACCCCATTTCACTCTCAAAATTCGTAACAATTCTAAAATTCCATACGCCACTTAATAATGTTCTTGTATAAATGACTGCGTGTAACAATACGCGCGAGTTGTAAGCATTATAATGGCAACGCTTTAATTAAAACGTTTGTTCGTCATTAAAATTGTAATAATTCATAATTCAGACAATTTGCGGTAACGACATACGGTAATCGAATATAATATGACTAATATACATTCAGCCGTTCAAGACAGATTAGTTACATTTGCAATAGGGAATAGATAATAGATTTTAATTCAATAATGCGTATATCAACACCAGATGCACTTGGCTTGAGTCCAGAATACAAGCAATCCACATTTAGTTCCTACATTCATAGCAGAGCTGTTAACGCTAATATGTTCCTTAGATCAGTGTGAAGGTCAGGATGTCTTTGAACTCTATTACGAATAATAAATATCCTCGGACATTTGTTCACACACGGCTATCTGATCCCGAACTAAGCAGAGCTTGTAATATGGAAACCAGATGACTGATTCCCATCCAAGACAGACATTTGTGTGCATGAACATGTCTGTTTGTCCTGAGTCTGGGTTTAATTATCTATTTAAGTATGTATTTACAAAAAAATAGTATATGTGAACATGAACATGAACATGAACATGGACTCAGGACAAACAGACATGTCCATGCACACAAATGTCTGTCCTGGATGGGAATCGAACCCACGACCTGCGACGTGATAGGCAGTGTGTTAACCAACCACGCCAACCGGCCCGTCAAATGTCATGGGGTTTAAAGTTTAAGGTTCGATTCCCATCCAGATAAGGAATTATCGATTTGAGCATGTATTTAAAAAGTAATAAATGTAGTTAAATCAGTTATTTACTTTCCATAGTACAAGCTCTGATAAGTTTGGGATCAGATGGTCATGTCTGAAGATATACCCAGGATATATCTAGGATATTATGTATTCTCGGGATAAAAGTATCTTATGTCTTATTCCAGGATATGTGCCAAGTTTCATCAAAATCAGTTCTGTAGTTTTTTCGTGAAAGAGTAACAAATATCTTCACATACTCACATCCTAACAAACTTTCACATTTATCAATAGTAGTAGGTAATAAAAAGATTAAAGAGATTTATTTAAGTGTCTCACAGACGCCAAAATAATCAATTAAGCCATTTTCTTTACTTGTGTGGTAACTAATAGACTTTATGGCACTGTAAAAAGGTCAACAACACATTGGCAATCCCCTGGTATTGCTAATGTCTATAAGCGACGGTAGTCACTTACCATCAGGTGACCCGCCTGCTTGCTTGTCCGACTTCGACTTCTATAAATTGGAAGCCCTAAGATCAGTTGAGAGCCCTAACTCGGTTGAGAGCCCTAAGCGCTCACCGAAAAGTCCGCGTAAGGGTGTCTATGGTCCCTCAGACATCCACCTTTAAGTCCTCCCCAAAAAAAAAAAATATTTACAACTGACGGAAACATGTCGATAGCTCGCCATTTCAAAATAGGGTACTAACATGGAGGAGGCGTAAAGTTAAATTGTTATTTTTTTTCAAAACATACAGTTGAAAAATTTCGCATTCTCTGTTAAAATACTGTACCAGTTTTGTGTACAAACAAACAAAATTTCAATTTAAATATGGTATCTACATACGTATTTCATTTGTTTTTTCTGTTTTATTCCTTACAGCATATTTTTCAAAATGCATTTTTTTTATAAAATCTCTCTATTTTTTGAAACGATAAAATAAACAGAGCTTCATGTTATGCAAAAAAAGATACGACGAAAAATTACACTCCTTAACAAAAATGTTATGTTTTACTCAGCCGGCCATTCAGAAGTTTTGATTGGTTAAATTTTAGAGGAAATTGCGCATTAGACTACGTCCGGTAGCGAAGCGTTCTACTGAATTAAAGTTAACTAGATGTGATGAATAGTTTTTTTTTTCCAAAACAAGACATTTGGCTACACTATTTTTCTATGATATTTGCTTCTTGGATAAATTCAATGAGATATATAAATTGCTAGCTGTCCTCCGTAGTTTAACCCCCATTCTCGTGGGATCTTATCTTATCCCGGGATAATAATATAGCCTATGTTAATCTGGAATAATGTAGCAAATGGTCAAAAGCAAAATGTAGCAAGACTTTTTTGAAATCGGCCCTAAATACAAATCTTTCCTCTTCATAATATTAAATTAGAAAGATGTTAAACACAGTTTTAATCACAACCCAATCTAAGCAATTATGATGCGTCCCTGCAAAATTACTAGCAACTAAAACAAATGGAATATATCAAATAAAGCAGCTGGAATACCAGAAGGTGGTGGTTGTTTCTTAGTGAAGTTTTTCTTTACAGAAAACTCAAACTCATTATGGAATTGCAGCTTATGGTTTTTTTTTACATTACCCACTGATCTATCGTCGCTTTAAAAATGTTTGTAATTTTTAGTACAAACATAATTATACATAATTACGTATATCCTTGTTGAACGTTATCATAAGTTTAAATAGTATTTTCCTGTGTACATTGTGTCGCACCATAATGTTTGTGCTCCTAAAATAAAGCTATATTGAAACTGGAAAGTTACTAGTGAGTGAAAGAGTATTTCTTAATTCTTTGTTTCAAATAATAATATTTGAAACAAAGAATTAAGAAATATGGCCATTATCCTTTATAATATTCAAGCATTTATGTAGGTATTAGGAAAAAGTGACATTAACGATGGTAAAGTAAAAAAAAACCATTTAGCAAAATTTGTCTATTTAAGTCAGACCCAACGCAACAATTTTTTGTATATCTGAGATCCGAAACTAAAGTAAAGACCAAGGATTTTAATATGTTTTATTAGAACACTATTAATTTGCATCAAAATTATGACATAATGATAACTTTAATGAATATATCTTGCAAATTCAACACGAAATAGAAGCATGCAAAAAGGTCAGGCGATGCGCATACCGTTTTAGTAATAACCGTCCCTTTGGGACAATAATAAACCCTTGAATCCACCCTAATTTTGTTCCAAGAACAAATAATACAGGGCTTTGAGCTAATATGGTAGAATCTTAGCCACAGAGTTCATTAAACATTTTGGGCAATATTGACGAACTTTGTTAAGGTACAACAATGTTTTAGGTCTTCATTCATACTCGTATGGATAAACTTCTGTTGTATTTTTTTTCAGTATTGAATGTTCAAAATCACGGCTTAACCTTAATTTCAAACTCTACATAAACAAGCCGTATTGCGTTACTTTTCCCTATGTATACCTTACTTCTTAATTACATACAAAATTAGGTCAAGGACTTTTACCAATTCACTTTATTTATTGTTCTTCCCATTATCTTTATTACTTTCTATAAAACATTATTTATTATCTTTTTTCGAAAGAAATATTATGCGATAAAGTAATGAAATGGTAGATCTTTTTTTTTATATTTATACCATCTTAGATATAAATATTTTTTTACCTAGTGATATGTTCAGATAATTTTACTTCAAATTAAGTAATCTGGACCTTTACTTTTTATTTAAAAAAATATAGATGTTAAAATGTTTGTTGAAAATATTGCTAATATTATGATGTCTGTAAATTTAAAATTTTCTAGCAAGTTTTTATTAAGATGAATAGAATTAAAATGATGGAAATCCATTTTCTTTCTCCACGATCAGCACTATAATTTACATCGACAAAAAAATATTACACCTAAAAACTCTTTTCAACATTGAATCAAAAGATTTTTATCGAAAAATTATTCGCTTTCACTTTTGAGGTCAAGTTTCTATTGTGTCCAATATAACTTTGGAAATATCTCATCATTATTAATATAAGCTTTTAAGCTACATTTATCATTTTAACACTTTGAATTAAAAGAAAGAACAATGATTGTAATTTAGAAAAAATATTAAAGCAATTCTGCGCATAATTTGAATAACATTAAAATGTATTATTCTACTACTCATTTTGCGTTCAAATATTTGCACAATCTTTTTAAAAATATAATTATTTAGTCTTTTTACAGGTTTTAAGATATAATTTAATGATAATATCAATGCTTTAATTAAAACAATATCATGAAAATAATGAAATTGGATTATCCTACGACTTAACCTACTTTTAATTGCTTGAAAAAATATAGATTAAAAAAGGTCGAATATAAATGAACTATGTTAAAGAAAATACTAACTCCACAATTTCTCTTGTTACAGATACTCAAGATGAACTTCTAAAATATATGAAAGATTTAAGACCAAGATGTGCCTCCAAATGCTAATAGAAAAGTTGAAAACTGAGACGGTGAAGAAGAAAATGTTCAATGCATCATTGCTAAAAATTGGATGCTTTGAAAATCTTGTTTAATAATTAACATTTTGTAATAATGAAACGTGTAACGGTGCTACACAGGATTTTTGGGCGCAGCGACGTTGGAGGCCGGATTATTAGTGAAAAAAAGATAAAACGAGTGAGATAAAGGTAAGGTTTTATCTTTTTAGGTTGGGGAAAAGCGTTAATTAGAAGTCTTCATTCAAGTGAAAAAGAAGATTTTATCATGTAAAACTTCTGCCTTAGATTTAAAAATGTATTTGAAATAGCAAATTCTAAATCCTTTGCAGCTACACTTTCTTAAACCTGAATCGCGCTTCCAGTAATTCATTCTTGTATAATTTTTTTGGTATGATTGAAATGGTCGAATGCAGTAGGATTTGGAGTGGACCTTTCTTGGTTAGGGTTATGAACTTTTAGGACTACACTAATTCTAATTTCCTTAATAGGCCGCCACATATGGATCGCGACAACGTTACCCAGAACGCGACTGTCAACGCGACTGTCAACGGGACGGTCGCTGATGAAGAAGATGTGTGGACTCACGGCGTGTTCTTCAAGCTTCGCATGTCGGTGTTGCTACTCATCGTCATTATGGCGGTGCTGGGGAACATGCTGGTTATTGTCAGTGTTATGAGACACAGGTAATTATACGACGAATTAAAAAAACCGAGTCAATACATGAAGATTGTAGACAAAATACACCTACAAGATTTGGATTTTTCAATGTGAACCGCTAAAACTGTATGATGCACAAAGACTATCAGACTAAAAATATATTTTGACAGTTCCCTGCTGTGCTTACCACCTTCAGAGACCATACCATATAAAACAAAGACCTAGGATTTAGTAGTTTGCTGAAAATATTACACGCAGAAGTATATTTGCTTCTCCTTCGCGTTAATAAATATAAACATCTTTGGATTTAGAACAATTTTCAGTTTTTTTTTAACATTTATAAATGACGTGAACACTAGGGGAGTCAAAGACCTTGTTTGCTGAACATGGGAGCAGTATTCAATGATGTTTTTAACTAAATTCTTGCGCGGTATATTCGCTATTCCCATTCTAGGCGCTGGATGAAAGCGGCTTAAAAATTACTAACACTGTTCAGCAGTAGACATTTCTTGGCTAAAATGAACAATGATGTTGACTACTACTACTAGTAGTAATTTGAGTAGTGCTTACCACTCGTGAAACTATTGGCTCAATAATTTCTCAAGTAATCACAAGTGCAATCTTGACAAAATAGATCGGCACGTTATATCCGGCTCGAAGGACCAAGTTGTTGGGGATCAAATAGCGGAACTTTAAATACAGTCCACTATTTAATTTTGATCCCAACAATTTGTGTACGTTGACCTAGTAAAAAGTTACTATGCGATGCAAACAATTTTACTAAGCTAGGAGTATTTATATTATTCCCAATTATTTTTCCTCGGTGCAATGTGTAGATACTTTTTTCTTCCATTCGGCCTTTCTATCCATCTACTAAGCTTCTATTATTTCAACTAATACAATCCTCTCCTTTACAGGAAACTCCGGGTAATCACGAACTACTTTGTAGTTTCATTGGCATTTGCTGACATCTTAGTCGCTATGGTGGTGATGCCGTTTAACTTCAGCGTTCAATTCTACCACAGTTGGGTCTTTGGAACCGTAATCTGCGACCTGTGGAACTCCTCTGATGTCTACTTCACGTCTACTTCTATACTGCATCTGTGTTGTATATCAGTAGACAGATATTACGCGATTGTGAAACCTTTGAAATATCCAATCAAGATGACGAAAAAGGTTAGTATCTTCTGAGTATTGATGGGTTCTTGAGAGTAGATAGATATTCTTGTATCTAAAATATTATTTTATGAATTTTCTAAAGCTGTTAAGAATGAATGCTAAGATAGTTTATTTATACGGATACTAGCTTTTTCTCAAATCAAATATTTTCTCTTTATAATATTAGATTCAGATAAAAAACTATCGTTTATCAAACAGGTAGGAAGCAGTGGCCTTTTATAATATTATCAGTACCTAATTGCTAGCAAATAAAAACTACTAACTTTTTAACGAGGTTTAGTTATTAAAGTAAACCTTGTTTCTGTAAAATTTTGTATTTAAATTGTTTAAATTATTTAAAGTTTAATTTAATTTTAGATTGAAAATTCTGTGACGCATTCATTGTTAACTTTATGCTGTAAAATAATAATTATTTAAATGCACAATTTAAATAACTACCGTATAATTTGAATACAGTACATTTTTGTTCGACGCAATGTTTCAGCGTCAATGAATAAAACATTAATTACATAATGAATTCGTATCCAATATAATTATTCGTTTTCAATTGGAAATCGAGAATTCCCTGAAATCATAAAACAAAGGGCATTGTCGATACATAATGTGAAAATGACTATTTTATTATACCTTTGTTAAAGCTTTATTGGGTTCTCCCAATATAGTTGTTCTCTAATTGATATTTTGAGAAGGTATAATAATTATAAGAATAATATGATTGAACATGTAAAAATGAGGGTTCGCTTTTACGTCAGATAAAGGATAGCCTTCTGTTCACGAGATAATGTCGTCAACCTACTGGACTTTCCATTGTACCGATCTTAACATGATTGTTATACAGGTAATATTGAGTGTAGGCCAAAACTACTTGACTGACAAACTTACAAACGCAGTTTCTAGAAGACTGATTTACCCTTAAATAAGGAAGGGTTTTGAAAATCCAACCCAGAGTATAAGATTATGGGTGAAAGCGGAAAGATAGTACATGTAAGCACCTGCGCTACCTAGCGTTCCTAGAACGAATCTTGTAAACAACACATCACGCCACCAAGCGCTTCATTCAATCCCCCCACTCTGTAATCTTAGGCAGAGCGTATGGCCGTAAGGACAGTCTTTGCTCTGGCGTGGCACGGTACCCTTGTTGTATTCCGTTACTGGTTTATTCTTGACGCTTCAGATAGTTAATTTGTGCAAACGAATTAATTATTATTATCCAGACCTACCCTATAATTGATTAAAAAAATATACTATTAGAGTCTTCATGATTTATGAAATGTCATAGAAACGAATGTATAACTTGTTACAGATGGCGTTCGTCATGTTAGCTGCGACATGGCTAAGCCCAATAACGATATCATACGTCCCAATATTCATGGGATGGTATACAACAAGCGACAATGTACAACAAACAGATCAATGTGACTTCAAGGTCAATAAGCCATACGCCGTCATATCCAGCTCCATATCATTCTGGATACCATGCACCATAATGTTATTCACATACTTTGCAATATTCAAAGAAGCGAATCGACAAGAAAAGGCCCTCCATGCAAGAGCTGGCAACGCCATGCTTATGCACAGGCATTCAAGAGAAGTAGGCGACAAAAATGGTGCATTACACATCAACGCCAATACACCAACTAAGGATAGAAATATATTGAAAATGAAAAGGGAGCATAAAGCAGCAAGAACTTTGGGCATCATCATGGGTGCTTTCATCCTCTGTTGGCTCCCGTTCTTCTTATTCTACATATCCACATCGCTTTGTGACACGTGCAAGTGTCCAGAGGTGGTGACGGTGATCATGTTTTGGACTGGTTATTTTAATTCAGCGCTAAATCCTATCATTTATGCGTATTTCAACAGAGACTTTCGTAATGCTTTCAAAAATACGCTGGCGTGTGCGTTCTGTAGTTTTTGTAGGCGAAGTGCATCGGACTTGGATGCCATGGAGAGGCTAGATCGAAGGGGATCAGCTCAGCTGAGGGTGCCTATCCCTTCGAGAAGGGCATCGGATTTAGCGTCCCTTTGAGCACCGAATACCTTGGTGACAGCCGTGTAAGAGGCCTAGTTAAGTCTCATCGAAGTATTTTAGACCCGTATAGTGATGTACTTATTTTTGAAGTTGGTCTGACTGATATAGTAGCATCAGTTGTAAAATGTACAGTAATTGTATAGGTGTAAAGATAATTTTAAATATTTCTCTAAACCAAAGAAGTTTATTTTTCTACCTTCTTTCGAAATATATTTATGGTTTAGAAAACTTTTTAATAAAATTATAAATTAATGTTTCCTTTATTACAATATAATATAAATTTTAATATTTGTTTCCTATTTATTATAAAAGTATTTATATATTTAGGATCTAAACGATTTTGTGCTTTCTATAATTGTTTTGATTTAACAAATAAAATAATTTATTGTATAATTATGTATATAAAAAAATGTTAATGATTGAAATAAAAAACATGCTAAAATTTTTACAAATTTTTAAAATTCTAACTTTTATTTTGATATGAAAATTTTGCTTTGTTATGTATATTATTACATTATTTATTTTTATATCACTTTAACATTTTGTAAGTATAAAATAGTGTATTTAGATGATATACGCACATATTTATTGTATTTTAAACAATAACCTCTGTTTTTTACCATTATTAGCAACATTGATAGCATTTTATCATTCCATTACATCATGTAGATAGATATTACATTGTAAAGTTAATTGTACATTGATTGGCCTAAATAAAAAAAAATGCATTAAAATGGCCAAAGCATAGTAAATGATGATAGTCACTATAGTAATAAAAGTAAATTATTACTAGTTTTAAACTAATCTAGGTTTATGTTAGTAATAAATAAATTCTGATAAAGTTAGTAATTGTAATTTAAACTTTAGAGTTTCTTCAAATGTTTTACTTTCCATTAACATTGGTAAAGTTTGATGACAAACTTTACTTAATTGTAAAATAATAGTGATGTTGAAATGTAATTTTTTTTTTAATTATTTTCATTAAATTGGAGATAAAATCTCATGTAGTTAAGACCTTTTTGACTTTGAGTGACTACCGAATGAGTTTTTTTAAACAAACTAGCATAGAAGTAAATACATGTAAATAAATCATATCTAGTAATAAAACAATAGACGAACAATTTGTAGGAATAATTTAGTTTGTAATGAAAACTTAGTATTATAATGATTTTATTTAAACTTAAATAGGAAGATACGATAAAAATATGGGGACAAATAACGCTTCAATAGAAAAAAAAACGATTATTAAAATAATTATTGATGTGCTATGATTAACAAATTATAACAAAACCGTTAGATTGTGTGTCAGTGTTGTGTCGAAATAATAAATCTGTTTTTACCTGTTTAAATATAGATTTGTAATGACTAACTTGACTAATTACTGATTAGCACTATCCGCTTTCACGATATCTTTAGCTTTGAAGTGACTTTTGAGCAATTTTTTTTATAACCAATTTATCTCGGATTTTTTATTTATATTAACTTTTATTATGTTTGAAGAGCTTTATAGTTATAATTTTAAACATTTAAAATAACATCGTTTGTTAGCTTACGTTTGTTAAACGCAATTCAGTAAAAAAAAAATATTTTACGCCACCTTTTTTTAATTTTTGTAAACACCTTATTCATGCCAGTTCTTGATACTTTTAAAAAGGCTCAAAATTCAACTCGAGAAATCTTTTAATTGTAATGTCTATATTTTCAAGGCCATGTTGTCCATGTCAATAAAGACTATTATAGCTTAAATTATCGCATTCTGATAATTATACCCGTACATGGGCGTACATTGGTCGGAAGGAGTATATACATAAATAGTTACCATAAGTTTTGTTCCTTATTTAATTGCGGGTATTATATCACTTTATTCGACCAAAGTATACTCAAATTTGCTACTGTAAATTAAATGTGTCTTCCTTTTTTAATAAGTAATTTTAGGCTCAAATTTATTGGTGTAAATATAGAGTAATTTTTATTAAAAAAAATCTAATGGATACACAATTATTTAGCCAATTTGAGTGTCTGTTTAGTGTAAAAGTGTGTACTCAAGATTATTACGAGTATATACAGGATGTATATGTAAAAAAGTAATAATAAATGGTTGTGACTTCTTTAGGTATTACAACTAACTTCTAACAAAACTTATCATGTCTGTGAAACGTTTTATTATTTTCGATAAAATTTTATTAATTATTTTTTACATTTTCACCACATTTTCTTCAAACTTTTAAATATTACCTGAGATTATTTATTAGCCCAAATTGTTTTCATTATTTTATTACGACTTCATTTCTTTAAAATCCGTCCATTAAAAATGTTATTTTGAATCTTCGTTGAATCTAATGACTTTGCTATTTCAATGATATTTACGTGTTAGCGATAAATAATTTTGTAGTCATATACCTACATATATGTACCTATATGTGTGAACTTCATTAAATTGTAAATAAAATTCTGTATCTCATGCTTATTTTGTTGTTGTCAAACTTTACAAATACTTACTATGTCTCTTTTTAGCAAACAGCATAGGAAAAGGATGCAAGATAAAAATATAGCAATCAAAATCTACTTGTAGATAGATTTCACAGCATTAAATGTAATTTATATCCTTTTTCAATATAATAATGTTTGTTAGAATGAGATGTAGTGAGATTAAAATTTGTTAAATTTGCAATCAACAAAATCAGCACAACTCTCAGTATAATTAGGATCTTTCAATTTCCTTTTTTCGCATAATATAGCAAATTTTCACTAGCGAAGATGTATTGTTAGGTAAAACATAAACAGCAATATGTAATTTTAATGCAGTAAAAAATAAGTAGACTGGTCTGTGGTTAGATTAGCTTTTTAATACAGTCATTATAGACATGATAGTCGTTATAAAAAAAATCTTTTTTTTTACTTGATTTTGCAAATATTACCTATTTTACTCCAAAAAAATTTTTGTTACCTACACAGTTCACAATATTATTGAATAAATTATATTTAATATATTTTAGGCACTAAATTTATTTTAAATTAGTTGGCGAAACTTTGCAGTATAAATTAATTACTTACATCTTCGTAACAAAAATCGTCCTGTGTTTTTTTATTATTACCTACACACATGTACACTTCAACATGACGAAAGAGAATGAGGCTGTTCAAGTAATAAGATAGATCAGTGTACGGAACACTAAATAAACTTCATAAAGACACTAATTTACTGGTATAATAATTTAATTAAGTAACTATTTTAATATTTTTTGTAAGGCCATTCTTTCATTTCTGAATCAATGTCACAGTAAAATCCCATGGCCCTGTGTGTGAGTGTAAGTTTGGTAATCTTCTATAAAACAATATCGTGTGTAATCTGTATCTGTATAAAGGTTGTCCGGTAGGTAGTATGACAAACTTAAGGGGGGGATAGGTGGGCAGGTCACCTACCAAATATACAAAAATGACCTTTGTAAAAGTGTCACCATTTTCGAGATATTCAATATCTAAAATTCAAAAATCAATACATAAAAATCTGTAGTAGTAAAATACTTACCGGACTGTCTATAAAAACCAATCGTAACTGACTGGCTGACTGATCTATCAACACACAGCTCAAACCACTGAACGGATTGCGCTGAAATTCGACACGCAGATAGTTATTATGACGTAGGTATCCATTAAAGGATTTTCCCAAATTCCCAAAGGGGGTTATTACAAACAGCAATAATACTTTTTTATAATTTACTGTTCTTTTTGTCAAAGTTTCTCCAACCTAATACATATATAATTTCATTTAACCGTATGATAGTTCTATCTATATTACATTTTGTTCATATTTTGTTATTCAGAGTTTATTATTGAATTTGTATTTTATATTTTGCTCATGTTTATTTTATAATTAAATTAATATAAAATCGTTGATTATTTATTAGTTATAGTAAAAATCGCTGTAAATATTCTTTTAATCGCCATACATGATAAATAGTTGAAATTAATATTTAATTAATATTAATGTATTATTATTGCTATTTTAGAGTTGTTTAAATTATTTAAAAACATGATGCATGGTGAGATTTTAACCTTTAGGTATTTACCTAATATGTGCGTGTAATCAAAATGCTTTTTGCAAAAATAAACGAAAATTGTTTCGTATAAATTATTTTGGTGTTTATTTATTTCCTCGTACGACTTCCCTAATTTATCTACTTTGTAATATAGATAAATACTTGATAAAATTATGTATATAAAAAGTAAGCTTTTTTATAATCATGATTATTTATTCAACGTTTTTTACTGCTTTTATTTGAAATATATATACGACGTGAAGGTGTTTGTTACTCTTTCACGCAATAACTACTGAACGGATTTCGATAAAATTTTGTACAGGTAGACCATATCTATCTTCCTCTTCTAATATTATAAAGAGGAAAGATTTGTATGTATGTATGTTACGAATAAACTCAAAAACTACTGGGCCGATCTCAAAAATTCTTTCACCATTTGAATGCTACATTATTCCAGTTTTTTTTATGTCAATCGGCAAAACAGGCAGGCGGTCCACCTGATGGTAAGTGGTCACCGCCGCCTATGGACATTTGCAATACCTAATAATAATAATAGGCTACATTTTTGTCCAGGGATAAGATAAGATCCCACGGGAACGCGGATGATACTGTGGAGGACTAGTCCTGGAATAAAACAAAGGATACTTTTTATCCAGAGAAAACATAAGATCCACGGGAAAACCCGGTACCTCAAACAAAATATTTTTTTCGTGGCTTTACTTCGTTCTAATGACAAATCCCAAATATATTTGGGATCACAACACTTTGACCTCCACTACGCTCAGTTAATTGCTTTCTTAGAAAAATATCCAATAAGTAGTTTCCCGTCCAAATGTTGATATAAAGATCGGGAAAATGATTATTTATTTGTTTATTTACCCTTCTTGCTAACTCGGAAACCATCGCTACTTTTCGAATTAGATATGGATTATGTGAGAGTTTTACCACTACTTTTATATTTGATGGACTAGGGATGTTGACTGACGTATCAAATGAATTTGTTTTTATTGAACGTCAAAACAATAGTTTATATGGAGTTTTGTATGAAAAACTAGCTTGTGGCGTCATAAATATACACCAACAAAAGATCTGTTTCTTTGTCGTTAAATAAGTTATAAAAAATTATAGATGCTGAAATTTACACGTGTTTGCAATTTTTACCCACTACCCAGTTTCCCACCCCGCGATTTCACCCGCGTTCCCGAGGGTTCTTATCTTTTCCTGGGATAAAAAGTATGTTTTATTCCAGGATGTGAGCTACCTGTGTGTCAAGCTTCATTAAATGCCATTCAGCCATTTTTGCGTAATGAGCAATATACATCCAAACTTTCACATTTATAATATTAGTAGGATGCTTTAACAAAAGTCAAACAAGTGAAGCAACGTGCACGAAGTTGAGTGCGGGACCTACACGTAGGTACGTTATCTCGAGTCGCACTCGAACGTGGTCGGCTTCCTTTTCTGTGCTTCACTTTAAGTGCGCGGGGTTCTATCTGACTACCTTTTTATTTGGTCTGAATTAAACAGTTTAATAGCTGTCAAAAAGTATAATTACCTACACTTAAAGCTGCCATTTCAAATGTCAAGGTCAATTTAAGTTTTGTTTACTTCGATAAAAACAAGGGGAAGTGTCAGGGGTGTAAAAGTTTTAACATCTCTGTTTGTATGTCACTTTAATGTTTGTTATTGAGCTTTTACAATGTCAAGTTTAACCATCTCTTTACAATTTTAAAGCTAAGAAGAGCAGTAAAACTATTGTTTTAATATAGAGGCTATTATAGCAAAACAGGCGCTATCTAAACTAAGTCGGGTAAAAACAAACCTTACCTCTACAATATTAGTATAGACTATTACCTACTATTATAATACCTTATTACTATTCTAATACCTTATTACTATTATAATACCTTATTACTATTGTAATACCTTATTACTATTATAATACCTTATTACTATTGTAATACCTTATTACTATTATAATACCTTATTACTATTATAATACCTTATTACTATTGTAATACCTTATTACTATTATAATACCTTATTACTATTGTAATACCTTATTACTATTATAATACCTTATTACTATTATAATACCTTATTACTATTGTAATACCTTATTACTATTATAATACCTTATTACTATTGTAATACCTTATTACTATTGTAATACCTTATTACTATTGTAATACCTTATTACTATTATAATACCTTATTACTATTATAATACTTTATTACTATTGTAATACCTTATTACTATTGTAATACCTTATTACTATTATAATACCTTATTACTATTATAATACTTTATTACTATTGTAATACCTTATTACTATTGTAATACCTTATTACTATTATAATACCTTATTACTATTGTAATACCTTATTACTATTGTAATACCTTATTACTATTATAATACCTTATTACTATTATAATACCTTATTACTATTATAATACCTTATTACTATTATAATACCTTAAATTATAAATGAGCTACCAGAGGACATTAGACTCAAATACATCGAGACAGATAGCTACAGGGGAAAAGTAAAAGAATAATTTTTAAAAATATCTTAAGAATTGATTATATTTACTCAAAAATGTTATTACTTAAATTCTCATGCTTCTAAGTTAAATTAAAAACCTTAGTTATATTTTGTTATAAATCTATGTACCTACCTAATCATTTAATATAATTGTAGTTGTGATCGACGACCGCCTACACAGTTAAGCCCGCGAGGATTCTGTGCACATACTCTTTAATCACAACAAAAAATTAATATTTATAATCATAAATTTCTAAATCTTATGTAGGTAGTATTTCATAGGAGTATTGTGAGCTTTACTACAATGCAATAGAGTCTTAAATAACGAAGAACATAAATTTTATTTATGTAGGGCTTTTGGAGCTCTCCGAGACATTTATCATTTGTCGAGCGGAATAGTTTCTTAGAAATACACAAATAACAAACGGTTCGATTAGAATGTGTTTAAAAGTCGTGTTTTGTATATTTTAGTGACAACTAGGCAGGATCACCTGATGGTAAGTGACTACTGTCGCCTATAGACATTAGCATTACCAATACACCTTATTACAATTCTTTAAAGGCAACTCTCAAGTGCAACTGCCAGAACACACCAACAGGCGTTTTTTTAAAGTAGTAATGTACCAACAATGCTGTGATAAACAATAATTAAACCACACAAAAAGTAATTTACAAAGCATTATCTTTTTCTTAATCTGGATAAGCTTGTGTTTTTTTTTTTTTTTTTTTTTTTATTCTCGATAGGCTTGTGTTTGACCACAATCTCACTATGGTAAGTGATGATGTGGCCGAAGATGGTAAGCACACAAAGCCTAGATGGGAACTGGCTCTCAAGTGCAGCTGTCGGAACACACCGATAGGTGTTTGGCGACAGATTTTCAACTTGAGGGTGGTAGCCAGCCAGTCGGGTACTACAAAGTACCCTACCACCGTGCTATGGTTTCCTCACGATGTTTTCCTTCACCGAAAGCTCAAGCTCATTGTAGGATTCGAACCCACGACCTTCGCCGCGGTATTCGACGTCACTTACCACTGAGCTATCGTCGCCTTTACCGCAATACCGCTTTATCGTCGCGTTTGACCGCAATCTCACTATGGTAAGTGATGATGTGGCCGAAGGTGGTAAGCACACAAAGCTTAGATGAGAACTGACTCTCAAGTGCAGCTCACGGTACACTGTGGGAGACAGGAGCCCAAACTAGGTTACCCTGTGCTATAAGTCTCCTGGCTCCCCCCTCTTGATAGGATGTAGATACAATGTAATTTGTATGTGAGGACAAAACTAACTACAAAAATAAACATGTGTGTTTGTTGTGTGTGTGTGTGTGTGTGTGTGTGTGTGTGTGTGTGTGTGTGTGTGTGTGTGTGTGTGTGTGTGTGTGTGTGTGTGTGTGTGTGTGTGTGTGTGTGTGTGTGTGTGTGTGTGTGTGTGTGTGTGTGTGTGTGTGTGTGTGTGTGTGTGTGTGTGTGTGTGTGTGTGTGTGTGTGTGTGTGTGTGTGTGTGTGCAATCAATAGCTCCAGTCCCGATTCCTAGAATTTAAGCCAAACGGTTAAAATAGTTTGAATTCGATCCTTAAATGTTTGCTAAGACCTATGTATCTAGAATGTCTAGAATAGTTATAGAATATAGTATAAACGCCCCTTTCGCGCATCGTTATCATAAATCAGGGGTGGATTTGCATGAGAACATCGTCTTCAGAAACACATCAATTCCGGACGATTCAGCAGGTTTTCTCGCGAAGCATGTTGACGTTATACAGTTCTAGCTATCCGCGAAGTTTTCCCACATTCCCGAGAGATCTTATGTATTCTTGGGATAAAAGATATGATCTGTCTCTTCTAGTTACTTTACTTTTTAATATCTATCAGGTCATTATTAAATTATTAAAGTACTAGTTTTCCGCCCTAGTATCTTATGTTTTATTTCAGGAAATAATCTACATGTATATGTATAATCTATAATAAATTATCTTCACCCTAAAAGTTTTTTTATGTGCCAGTCAGTCTCGTCACCTGATAGTAAGTGAATACCATCGGCTATAGATATTAGCAATACCCCTAAATTCTCAATGTGTTGTCGACATTTTTAAAAGTGCAACTGCTGGAACACATCAACAGGTACTTGGCGACAGACTTTCAACTTGAGGGTGGTAGCCATCAGTCGAGTACTACAAAGTACCCTGCCACTGTGCTGTAGTTTCCTCACGATGTTTTCGTTCACCAAAAGCTCAAGCTCGTAGTAGGATTCAAACCCACGACCTTCGCCGTGGTATCCGATGTCACTACCACTGAGCTATCATCAGTATATATCAGGAATCGAACCCACGACCTGTAGAGTATTTAACCAACCGGCCCGTCAAATTAAAAATCATAATTAAACGGTTCCATGACAATAATACATGCAAAAACACATTTAAACCACGCTTGTTACACTAAAAGTTAATTTGGCAATTAATACTTGCCGTGGCATAGGCACGTAACAGGCACGTAACAGGCACGTAATGGGGACGTTACGGTAAATTATCCCTTATGGGCGACTTCACTTATCTCCAGAACGTACGCTCGATTGTCGAGTATTAAGGAGAATAAAGTATTAAGGAAAAATAAAAAATAAATTTTAAACATTTACAAGAAATAAATTACATAATAAAACCAATTTTATTATTAGTACCTAAAGTAAACTCTTGCGCGCAGCACCTTATTTATGTCTGTAAAACAATTTTATTTAAAGAAAAATAAATAAACATAATTTCACAGAAAATCTTTTTTTTTCTCTCCCATCAAGTATTTTATCTCCATACAAGTCAGGTATCTGACAAGCTAGTATACTGGTCACCTGATAGTGACTGCCAGGAATGCGAGAGGCTCTCAAGTGCAACTGCCGGAACTTGAGGGTGGTAGTCACCCAGATGGGATACAACAATACATGGTATATATTTTCAGCAAACATAAAGAAAGTTGATAAATAAACCGGCCAAGTGCGAGGCAGACTCGCGCACGAAGGGTTCCGTAAAAACGGCAAAAAAAATCACGTTGTATAGGAGACCCCCTTAAATATTTATTTTATTTTGTTTTTAGTATTTTTTGTTATAGCGGCAACAGAAATACATAATTTGCGAATACAAATTTCAACTGTTTAGCTATCGCGGTACTTGAGATACAGCCTGGTGACAGACAGACGGACAGACAGCGAAGTCTTAGTAATAGGGTCCCGTTTTTACCCTTTGGGTACGGAACCCTAAAAAATTGAGAATAATAATAAAATAGTTGAATCAACCATCGCCTTAAGAAAATTTTCCAACGTGTTCCATCGGAGGCTGTAGGAGGGTCAAATTAAAGGCAGGGCTCGGCTTTAATTAATAATTATTAGTAAACGTAAGGGCCTACACAAATTGGTTATGATAGGATAAGGGCCTTTTCGGCGTTATAGTTAAGATTCCACCCCGCGGTTTTACCTGCGTACCCCTTTTTTACCCCTTTAGGGGTTTAATTTAGAAAAATCCTTTCTTATTCCTCATTTAGGTACGTCTTAAAAGCCTGGGAAAAAAATCTGCTTTCTAGGTCCAGTTGATATTTTTTGCCTATTCTTTATGTGGGTGTACAAATAATGAAAAATAAAATGTAACATGGATACATAGCTGTCTGAAAATAAAATTCAAATTCGCTCAACTCCACCTACGTATTTCAAAGTCGAATCGTTAACTTAACTCATAAATTACATAGAATTCGTACAAAGATACGCTACGACTTATTCCCTGACATTTTGCGGCTTAATGACTTGAATGAAGTAGTTAAGATAGTCTAATTGTTAGACTTCATACGTATAAAAACTTTGAAGGATGAAAATAAAAGATGGAAGGATGAAAATAAAATGTCATCCCTTTGTGTTTTTACGAGCAATATTCTTATGACAGACATTTTAGAGTAGTTTGTGGATTTCTTTGTAGAGACTTAAAACTATAACATTTTTGTATGATGATGGTAAGAATTGTTGTCTGTCTGTATAACCGTATATAACTCAAGATCTACTGGACAGATTTCTATGAAATTTTGTGTACAGGTAGATTATGTACGTGGTCAACATTTAGCATGTGTATATGATTTTTGTTATTGTATATAGGTATCGCGTTTGATCACTATCTCACACCCACATCTCACTTGATCATCAAGTGACGCTGTGGTCTACGATGGTGCACGCTTACCTGGAAATAACCTATTCACTCATGACTTGAAGGCTCCCAGACTCCCAGACTCAGGCAAGGAGTTCCACTCCTTAGCAGTACGTATAATGAAGGATGAATCGCTTCGTGCGTAGAGATGGAATTACCTCTTAGCTTCGTCACAATATAACAGTTTTTTTTATTGTTGTGACGTAGGTTGGTACTTTGAGGATAGGTACTCTTTATTTCAGCAACGCGGGTAAAACTACGAGGGATAGCTAATATAGAATAAATCTTCGTGATTCTAAAATGTTATGTCTTAAAAATCAATTTGGTAGTATTTTTATAAAGCACAAAATACATACTTAGAGTGGGTGGCTGAATCAGCAAAAGCTTCGCGTAAGCTTGAAATCAGACTTACTGAACTCGATAAAGGATTACCATATCTTGCAATATTATACAAGGAGCGAAAGCTCGCTTCCTCACGATCACATCAAAGGCGGCGTTAGAAAACTTTTGATACCCAATTTTGATGGAACTTTTTCTTGTTACTGAACTAAGGCGGAGATTTTCGGCCACGAAATATGGTTTTTTTATGTGATCTCATATTTTTCCGAACAGTAAATAAATTATATTAAACTCTTTCTTTTCCTCAATAGATACGCGATAATAGCTCAGTGGTAGTGACGTCGGATACCGCGGCGAAGGTCGTGGGTTTGAATCCTACAATGAGCTTGAGCTTTCTTAAGGAAAACATTGTTAGGGAACCACAGCAGGGTACTTTGTAGTACTCGACTGGCTGGCTAACACCCTCAAGTTGAAAATCTGTCGCCAAGCACCTGTTGATGTGTTCCGGCAATTGCACTTGTAGAGCCACTTTGTCTTTAAGGCATTGTAATAAGGTGTACAACACATTGGCAATCACCTGGTTTTGCTTATGTCAATATGTGACGGTAGTCACTTACCATCAGGTGACCCGCCTGCCTCGTTGTCCCTTGTGGCATAAAAAAAAGATACTAGAACGAACTCGGTAAAGCCCATATTTCTTTGTTCTGAGTTGGATTTGAACCCCTTGACCTTAATCGTATCATCAGGGAATCGGATTTCTAGGGCAACTAGCCCATTTAATCATAATTTAATTAGTTGAATGAGTCCAATTCAATTTTATAGAATTAATTAACAAAACTATTTACTCAAAATAATTGATTTGAAATGTTTGACTATTAATTATTAAACATTATCAGAATTTTCCAGTAATTGTGAAAATGGAAACTCTAATATGATATTGCATTCACATCACTATTGTAGTTTGATAGACGTGAAATTAAATAAGAAATTCAATATTTAACATTGGGTTAAATGTCAGTCTGTCTAATTAATCTATCCATTCTGATGATTTGATTGATTTTTGTTAAAAAAAATAACAGACCCCAAGTATTGAAAAAATATATAAGCTGATAAAGAATGATCATTAATTTACACTGCGCATCGTTATATTTTAGAACGAAGGCATAATGTACGCATTCATTATCTCAATTTTTCCTTATTTTTTTCTCTATTTATAATTTACAAATATGACAGGATAATAAAGGAAGATGATAAAAGATTTGAATAAAAAAATATTGAAAAAAAGTAGTTTTTGTGCAATTTTTTTTAATTAGCAACGGATTAGTCTTAAATAATTCAAAAAAGGCACATTAATAATTTACATTCAGAAAAAAATTACCAATGTTATGCCCGTATTATTGAACGAAAACCAAAGCGTAAGTCAAGTCCGAATAAAATATTAAATTAATTGAAAATAAATTGTTTCAAATCGTAAAACATTAACTTTCCGTCTCCGATGGAAGATCTTAGTTACATCTAGGCTTAATATCGGATACAGAATTACGGGATAAATAAAAAAGTCACGTGGCTACAGAAGAAACAATAACCAAAACGCTATCGCTTCATACTGCTCTACACAATCTAATGGCCGCACACGCTGTGAAGACTTGTCGCCATTCATTCCACTCTCGATTCTATTCAGAGATTTACATTTTTATAAGTTAAACATAAAAAATAAATGTGTTGCAATAAAACTTCCATGTTTTAATGTTTATTTTTGTTAAAAATCTTTTCAAAGTAGACTTTAAGATATATATTTACATACCGCGCCTTTACCTGCGTTTCTGCGTGTTTTTCTCCATGATACTTAAAGCTACAGAACAAATAAAAAAGGTAGAAGGGGCGTACGTAAACAATAGTCACCAATGAAGTGAAGCAACGTGCACGAAGTTGTGTGCGTGATCCGAGTGACACGCGTCGAACAGGAACGCCATCAGCTACCTTTTTCAAATTCAGCTTCCTTTACTGTGCTTCTCTTCACTTTAAATGCGCTTGGCTCTGTCTACCCTTTTTTATTTGGTCTGAGCTCTCGTGACTTTCAGAAAGGTTATGTTGTAGAATAGCATAATTATTCTGAATTGGATTGAATTTTCAAAGTTATAGGTTATCTAGATCTTGGAATTAAATCTAGGGACATCCAAGGTCATAGTGCTTCTAGACAAACGGGCTCAATCTGCGATTTTGTTCTGTAATGGCGTATCTGTGGTCAAATATTTGTTCAATATAAAGAAGATTAAATATTATTATACTAGATATTCCAGCGATTTAACCAGCGTTCCCTGGGAGTTTATTTGGAAAATACGCAATTTAAGGCGATGATAGCTCAGTTGTAAGTGATCGGATACCGTGATGAAGGTCGTGGGTTCGAATCCTACAATGAGCTTGAGCTTTCGGTGAAGGAAAACATCGTGAGGAAACCATAGCACCGTGGTAGGGTACTTTGTAGTACCCAACTGGCTGGCTACCACCCTCAAGTTGAAAATCTATCGCCAAGCACCTATCGGTGTGTTCCGGCAGTTACACTTGAGAGCCAGTTGCATTTAAGGCATTGTAATAAGGTGTACAATACATTGGCAATCCCGTTGGTATTGCTAATGTCTATAGGCGACGGATTAAATATCTCGAAAATGGTGACACTTTTACTGAAGTCATTTTTATCTATCTCTATCTCCCCCTTCAGTTTGTCCTACTACTTACCGGACATCCTGTAGATAGATAGATTTTTAAGCAAAAGTATTGGAAAGACAATTAAAAAGCCCACTTATCCACTGGATCCTAATTGATTTCCGCCCTCTCACTGTGAGTGATAGGTAATCAATTAATAGGTATTGGATATGGGATCAAGAGGAATCACCATATTCAGGTCAATATTATTGGATGCATCCTTCTATTTGATATAATTATTGTTGTCTTTGCTATATAAGACAACAATTCTGCTAGCATACAACTAATTAATTATTAAATTATACTTTTGCAATAATCAAATCAAATCAACCAGTTTAGTATATTTGATACAAGCACAGATAGGATACTAGGTTCCACCCCACAGTTCCACCTAAGTTCCTAAGTTCTTATTTTTTTTTTTATTCTGGATAAGCTTGTGTTTGACCACAATCTCACCATGGTAAGTGATGATGTGGCCGAAGGTGGTAAGCACACAAAGCCTAGATGGGAACTGGCTCTCAAGTGCAGCTGTCGGAACACACCGATAGGTGCTTGGCGACAGATTTTCAACTTGAGGGTGGTAGCCAGCCAGTCGGGTACTACAAAGTTCCCTACCACCGTGCTATGGTTTCTTCACGATGTTTTCCTTCACCGAAAGCTCAAACTCATTGTAGGATTCGAACCCACGTCTTTCGTTGCGATATCCGACGTTACTTACCACTGAGCTATCATCGCCATTAAAATAAATAATGGCCCATGTATAAATATCTAATCTTTTCTAATTATAATATTAGTTTGATATATAATTTTATCGTTAAAAAGTTATTAAAACTAAATAATTATTCGACTTTTTGTTTGTTGAATCTAAGTGCACCAGTGAACAGAAATGAAATTGTGTACCGTGACTTTTTAGGTTGCCTCAAAAAGTTTTTGTGGAACAGCCGCCAATTTCATCAAAACTTGACCTGACTTCTACGTGTTTCTACGGACTTGACTTGACTTGAATAGCCTAACTTTACTGTGAATGTGATATAACGAGACTATAGCATAAAAACCGGCCAAGTGCGAGTCGGACGCGCGCACGATTCCGTAAAATCGGCAAAAAAATCACGTTCGTTGTATGGGAGCCCGCCCTCCTTAAATATTTATTTTATTTTGTTTTTAGTATTTGTGTAGCGGCAACAAAAATACATAATTTGTGAAAATTTCAACTGTCTAGCTATCGCGGGTCTTTAGATACAGCTTTGTGACAGACACAGACAGACAGACGGACAGAAGGACGGACAGACAGCGAAGTCTTAGTAATAGGGTCCCGTTTTTACCCTTTGGGTACGGGACCCTAAAAATGGAATCATTCATATGACTTGTCATTGGCAGAAACGTCCTAACGGACAATTACCAGGTATGGAAGAAAAAATACCAAATAGATTTTATTTTAAGAATCATTCGTCTAAGTAATATTCTATGTCGGAAACAAAATAAATGTTGAAAATGATAGCAAATATCAGCAATATAAAATGGAAGTCCCGTAATAAGTACAATATCAAGGTCCACGTGCTACAGTCAGATAAAATGGAGAAAGAAAAGAATAAAGAGGCTTTGTATCGAAATACAGATGGAGACAGTTTTATTTTACGCCCAGTCGCTTTCTCGTTTTGCTTAATACGAAGAACGGGAGAACTGAATGAAGTTCACGGCCGTAAAATTACTTACCTTAAAAAAGAATTACTGATATAATATACAGCGTGTTTTTGATTCGGGTGGGTATCGGTATCGGTATCGGGGTGGTATGAAAAATTTAATTCCGAAGAGTTACAGGAAAACTATCTAAGGGGATACTTTTTAGGGTGCCGTACCCAAATGGTAAAAACGGGACCCTATTACTAAGACTTCGCTGTCTGTCCGTCTGTCTGTCTGTCTCCAGGCTGTATCTCAAGAACCGCGATAGTTAGACAGTTGAAATTTTCACAAATTATGTATTTCTGTTGCCGCTATATTAACAAATACTAAAAACAAAATAAAATAAATATTTAAGGGCGGCTCCCATACAACAAACGCAATTTTTGCTCAATATCAATAATGGCAACAGGTAAGCACTTGAAATATTCACAAAATACTCAGTTGTATTTTTACTTTAATAATAAATAATAAAATTAAAATATAATAAATATTTAAGGGGTACATACTACAAATTGTGATTTTTTTGCCTTTTTTACGGAACCTTTCGTGCGCGAGTCGGACTCGCACTTGGCTGGTTTTTTTGATGAATTGACTCTATGTGATGATTAATTTATTGTAGCTTTCCATCGCGCGATTTCACCTGCGTTAACGTAAAACTATGCCCATGTTACTCCTGATAATGTCCTTTATTAAGGGGAAATATTTTTTAAAATTGGTTAAGTATCCTTGAAGTAATTTTTTTATTAGCTTTATTAATTATAAAATATTAAACAATCTTTTACTTGTTTACTATTACACACATTTTAATAACAGTTTCGACTTAGGTTTTCCCCACACTCAAAACCGATTAAATAAAACACGCTGTATACGGAGTCTCTGAATTTTCGAACAGATCTTTAAATTAAATGTTACATATTTCCTAAGTTACCGAGTACCCAATGTTATAAATGATTCGTCTTAGAATTTTCACCAAAAAATAACCTACATTGAAAAACCGAAAAATACATTATAATTATTTGCCCTTGCCTCCCATACAGAATTTGCTGTCACTTTGCTGGCAAAGATGCATCGATAGCATTGGTATAATACTTCAAAATAAAAAAAAAACATAAGACCTATTTGATCCCTTTGCCGTCATTATTGTTGTTTACTTATTATTGTTTTAGTTTATACATAAAATTGTTAAACACTTGAATAAAAAAAAACAATATAGTCAGATGGTCCAAAAATATTTTAAAAGATTACCTACCTTGCTGAGTTTCTTGCCGGTTCTTCTCAGTTGAAGGCTGACTTCCGAACTACTGGTAACTTCTGTAATTTGACCTTCATAAGTGCCATTCTAGGGCTTAAACTGAATAAATATTCTTGACTTTGACTTTGAAATTATTATTATTTTGTTGTAAATTTTTGAGTTCCATGGCAATTATTCACAAGGCTGGCACGCCTTAACGAAACTAGATTACTATCATAACTTAATCATCTTCTTACGACTAGCATGGGACACTTCAAGTTGACCAATGCAAGTTCGAGTTAACTGTCGACCTTAAGTGAATACTTTATAAAGTTCATAATAACTTAAGCATATAATTAAGTGCCTGTTAAGGTACAACAAGAGATGTAAAGCTGTAGTTAACGTTCTTTCATGCCATACTTAAGGCGTACTTAGACTTGAGTTATGAGGTGTTTAACACCCCTCTTCAATTTACAACGACTGTTGTGCATTGTGTACTCGTTTGTGACTTTGTTATGGTGATAAGATAAGATTTTCGTCAATTTGATGAGAACTAAAGTTTTTATGCAGGGTTGTTAGAAGACATCAGATCAGCTTCTGTTTTGTTTAAAACGATAGTTCAGACTGTGTGTTGTATGAAATACTGTCTTGTGACATTATTTTATTTGGAAAATAAAGACATTGTTTGTTTGTTTGTTACGATTTAACTCAAAAACTGCTCGGCTGATTTTAAAAATTCTTTCACCATTAGAAAGCTACATTATCCCTGAGTAACATAGGCTATATTTATATCCCAGGAAAAAATAAGATCCCACGGGAATGCGGGTGAAACCGCGGAGGACAGCTAGTTTCTTTTTATACCACAAGTGACAATCAGCCAGGCGGGTCACCTGATGGTAAGCGATTTTAATATAATCGTAAGGAATAAGAAATAAGCTATTACCTGAAATAATGGCTGTTACCACGTTTTTGTTGTGGTGTAAAACTGCAGTGCACTACCTACATAACTATTAATCTCCATTAATTATCTAAGGTTACTTCCGTGATAAATTACCACGTTCAGGGTCCAGGCGATGATAGCTCAGTGGTAAGTGACGTCGAATACCGCGGCGAAGGTCGTGGGTTCGAATCCTACAATGAGCTTGAGCTTTCGGTGAAGGAAAACATCGTGAGGAAACCATAGCACGGTGGTAGGGTACTTTGTAGTACCCTACCACTGTGTATTGTGCGTGTACCTACCCGTAGCGTGTATTGTGTATTTTCAGGTTGTCCCAAAAAGTCCGTGAAAAGTTTTATTGGAACAGCCTCCAATTTCACTAAATCTTACCGGACTTTTAGAGACGAGGACTAGACTTTACAGTAAATATAATAAAAGAAAGAATATCTAAAGTAAAAATACTGGCTTAAAGGCTTCGATACCAAGCCAAAAAACTTTTTAAAAAAAACGTATCGCCGTCTATCGACTACCGAAACAGCCAGATTAAATGTTAATCTCTCTAATATATTCTAAAGCTGTAAAACATAAAGACTGAAACAGATGGCTGCGTTGGTCCAGACGCTGTTGTCTAGAAATGGTTGCGATTCTGGCGTTGATAAATGAACGCAAGAAAATGAGGCATTGTCGAAAGCTACAAATATATCAATACAATATCTGTGGCATTATGTTAATCTCTCAGATATTATTGTGATGCTGTAGGTACTGGTACTGGGTTTTAGTTGTACAATATTAGGTATAACCATATTGAAATAAAGAAAAACTGATTGAGTTACTTTCAGTTTTATAATATAAACTGGCTGTCTGCCACGGTTTACCCGCGTTCCCGAGGGATCTTATCTTTTCCCGGGATAAAAAGTATCAAAGTCAAAGGCAAAACCATTGATTATATTAGGCCCTAGGAAGGCACTTATGAGTTATCCTACGTTTATTTTTATAGCACGAGGTGGCAAACAAGCATACGGCCCACCTGATGGTAAGCGGTTACCGTAGCCTATAGACGCTTGCACTGTACTGCAATGGAGTTGACACCAGAGGGGGCGCTGCCGATCGTACATAAACCTTCTTACTCCTCTTTTAAAGAACCCCAAGGAGTAATAATTACCGGACACCTGTATATTGATATGGATTTTGGATCTATATTCTAACTAGGAGTAGTGCGAGCTGTATCTATGTCGCTAAAATGAAAGCAATATCCTAGTCATATTCTGGAATATTCTTCTCACACGGCCAGCTGAAAAAGAACCGAAACGAAGAAAAACTTGTACTATGGAAACCTGATTACTGAAAAACTACATACTAAACCGTTAAATACCAACCACACGTGACAATGAGGCAGGCGGGTCACCTGATGGTAAGTGACAACCGTCGCCTATAGACATTGACAATACTAGGGGATTGCCAATGTGTTGTACACCTTATTACAATACCTTAAAAGCAACTGGCTCTCAAGTGTAACTACCGGAACACACCAACAGGTGCTTGGCGACAGATTTTCAACTTGAGCCAGCATCGTAAATAGATAATCTATTACTATTTTTGCCCTAACACGCAAATATTGTCAGTGAGACTAGATAAATAATTATTGAATGTAATAGGTGTGAGTTGTTTTTGAAAAGAGTAATTGCCGAGTTTATTGCCGGCTTTTCTCACCAAAAGCAACCTTCCGAATCGAGCATTTAGAGTCTCACTATTCATAAGTGCCTGTGAAGGCCTATTTGGATGAATAAACAATTTCATTTCATCCCAAGCAACCAATGTGGTTCATGCATACGCATGTCCACCTTAAAAAGTTAATATAGACACGTTACACATTAAGTACAAGTTAAGCACAAAGCAACCAAACAAGTTAACAACAAAGTTGAACTTAGTTAATCACTTGGGACGTGGAAGCTTAAAATGTTGTTTGTTAATGTCTTGTTAACTAGAATTGAGTTGCTCTAGGGATTTGTTCTGAGGTTTTGTTCTAATTGATTTATTTTAGAAATTGTATCTAATGACCAGTGTGTGTTTTGACTTACGGCTTCTTAATATTGTCATTATCAACTTGCTTGCGGTCTCGAGGGATCTTATCTTTATTCCAGTTTATGATCTACCTGCGTGCCAAGTTTCATCAAAATCCAGTTAGCCGTTTTTGCGTGATTTAGCAACGAACATCCAAACTCGGCTCACAGTTATATCATATCCTGGAATAAAACATGGGATAATATCTCGATTATAAGATCCCTCAAAAACGCAGATGAAACCGCGGGGGCAACTAGTACTGAGTAAATTAACTAAATAATATTGAACTACACTAATCCAAAAAGATTTGCGCCACAAAAGATTTCTATGCCGAAAAATAAACACTTGGGAATAACTCGGCAGATTTAGTCCTGAGCTTGTTTTATTAAGCTTACTACTACTCATATTATCTCTGTTACACGAAGACCTATAAAAAAGAGGTTTTATGTCAAGAATTTTAGTATGAAAGCTGAAATAAAGAAGTACCTACTCGCCAGACAAGATTTGGAGTTACTACAAAAGGTATTATTTTGCGCTATTTTTTTGCTTACACCCAGATTTAAAGGTACTTATCTGGACATTTTTGTGAAGAGTATTTGACTAGTAACAACTTTTGTATTTTTGTATTAGTTTAAGAATAAAATTGTTAAACATTTGAAAAAAATGACAATAATTATAGTCCGGTGGTCCAAAAATATTTAAAAAATGTAACCTTGCTGAGTTTCTTGCCGGTTCTTCTCAGTTGAAGGCTGACTTCCGAACCGGTGGTACCTTCTGTAATTTGACCTTCATAAGTGCCCTTCTAGGGCCTAAACTGAATACCTAAATGGTTTTGGCTTTGACTTTGACTTTTATTGCGATAATTTAACTGATGATTTCATGGTGGTAGGGTTCGTAGTACCCGACTGGCTGGCTACCACCCTCAAGTTGAAAATCTGTCACCAAGCACCTATCGGTGTGTTCCGACAGCTGCACTTGAGAGCCAGTTCCCATCTAGGCTTTGTGTGCTTACCACCTTAACACGAGAATTAAAAACTACACTTAAATGACAGACGTTACGATGGTTGATTAAGAATCATTAATGGATGTTGTAAATATTCCGTAGAAACCATTGAAACAAACATCAAAGGGTAAAACTAATTCACCAAACTCAAAAGCGATACAAAGTACAAATAATGCAACAGATAAGCAAAGTCCTTGTGGACTTGGGCCCAAGGGAGGGCCACTGATTGTCGGTGAGGACGTGTTTGCTCAACAAACGTGCTTGTTACTATTGGAATTCTAAACTGGAATGTTGTTTGGAAAATATTCCATTTCTGTCTTATTCTATTGCAGTGGTTCAGGTGTTTCTAAGACGGTATTTTGTATGGATTTTTGTGCAACTGATTTGAAGTTAATTTTAGTCACAATTTCGTTCTTACTATTTATTTCTCAAGCGATATTTGGGTACTGGCGCAGTCCTTTACCCTATGATCCCAGAAAAATTACAATGTAATTTTTGCTTGTAAATTTGATGTGTTAAAAATAGTAATATTTATTGCAAGATATATATGTTTAAGCGATTTTTAAGAGAGAATTTTGGATAAATACCCAAATAAGCAGTATAAAAGTGCGTCTGAAACAACATCTAGTTCTGAGTTTATATGACAATCAAAGACAAAGACATTTATTAAATTATAGCTCAAGTTGAAAATCTGTCGCCAAGCACCTATCGGTGTGTTCCGACAGCTGCACTTGAGAGCCAGTTCCCATCTAGGCTTTGTGTGCTTACCACCTTCGGCCACATCATCACTTACCATGGTGAGATTGTGGTCAAACACAAGCTTATACAGAATTAAAAAAAAAAAAAAAAGCTCTGGAAGAGAAAAAAATACGACTGAATTTACCACGATACAAGTTACAGTGATATGTGAATAAAAACATCGAAAACAACCATCACATGGTAACTTTGTAATACTTAAGTGATCAAAATATGTCAAACTACACCAATATACGGGAAGTCGCATTTGGAATCCAGTTGCCCTTTTGCCCAAATTTAGTTAGCTTGATTATGATTATGGCGTAAGACAATGGTTTTTTTATCCTTTGTATTTTGCAACTCTATCGCATTAGGATTAATCCTGTAATGATAGATGTTATGTAGTTATTAAATAAATTAATTTAAGATATGTATTATAACATAAATATTATTATACTGATATCAAGTATTGTATAATGAGACCAGGTACAGAAAGAAAAAAAAAATGTATAAAAATGAGTTTTTAACTTACAGAAACTTACAGATTTGCACGGTGGTAGGGTACTAGGTGGTACTCGACTGGCTGGCTACCACCCTCAAGTTGAAAATCTGTCGCCAAGCACCTGTTGGTGTGTTCCGGCAGTTGCACTTGAGAGCCAGTTGCCCTTGCCCTTAAGGCATTGTAATAAGGTGTACAACACGTTGGCAGTCCCCCTGATATTGCTAATGTCTATAGGCGACGGTAGTCACTTACCATCAGGTGACCCGCCTGCCTCGTTGTCACTAGTGACATAAAAAAAAAATATATATGTCTATTCTAGAAACACTAGTAATATAATTTTGTAAGCAACATCAAATACACAAGAACAAACATTTGTTTCACTCGCAGCTTTGTCACAAAGACGCAAATTAAATGCAAATTGCTTAAACAAGGATCTACAAGTATGATTTCCCATGTTGGGACTGAGCAGGGCTGCTATTTTTTTAAATTCAGAATTTCAATCCACCACAGGTGAATCATATGTGAATTTCCTGGATTTTTGAGAGGATTGCCTGTATTTGGAAACTAGCTGTCCTCCGCGGTTTGACCCACGTTCCCGAGAGATCTCGTCCTTTCTCGGGATAAAAAGTATTCTATATGTTATTCCAGGATATGATCTACCTGTGTGCCAAGTTTCATCAAAATCTGTTCAGCCGTTTTTTCGTGAAAGAGTAACAAACATCCGTCACCTAAACTTCCACATTTATAATATTAGTGGGATTATTGCGTGTAATGAAAGTCTTCTTCCTCTATTGTAGTTCAAGCAAAGGGTTTTAGCCCATACAGCCTTAAACTCAAAATCAAAACGCATTTATTGACCAATAAGTGTGCGCGGTGGTAGAGTTGGCTCTATAAAGTGACGTCAGATACCACCGTGAAGGTCATGGGTTCAAATCCTAAAATGAGCTTGAGCTTTTAGTGAAGCAAAAAAAGCACTTTGGCATCGTACTTCGTAGTACTAAAGAAAACCTCACTAAATGGCAACCCTAGATGAAAGAGACCCGAGATATAAACTGGACGCTATATTGTAAATGAAATACTAGGGACTGGTAGTTCGTTTCATTAAGTGTAAAATAACCTTGCATTAATTATGTGACAGACTCTTAATGTACATTTATTAAGAACTAGCTGTCCCCCGCGGTTTCACCCGCGTTCCCGTGAGATTTTATCTTTTCCTGGGATAAAAATATAGCCTATGACACTAACAAATAACATGGCTTTCTATTGGTAAAAGAATTTCCAAAATCGGTTCAGTAGATCCAGAGATTACCGCCTACAAACTTTACCTCTTTATTATATTAGAGTTTAGGAATTAAATAGTAATTTTATCAAAATATATTATTTGATATTTACTCTAAACGTCCTGTAAGAAAAAAAAAGATTGGCCAGCCAGTCGAGTACTCCAAAGTACCCACCCTACCACCGTGCGAAACTGTTGTCTTGGTAATGCCTAGGCCGCACTAGCTCGCGATAGCATTCGGGCGATAAACTTCGTCTTCGGTCTACGGTGAATAGTCGCAGCCTAGGCTAAGTTTATCGCGATTTACAAACGCAGAAAACAAAATGGAATGTGGCCGCGTAAGCGGAGTTCATCGCGATAAATCTCTTAGATGTGCGGGAGTTTACGAACAGCGGAGCGATTTGCCTGAAGCGTCGCCCGAAGTGCCGAAGTATTCGCGAATATCTGGCTACATACATCGTGATAGCCCGAATATCCGCGTTATCGCAATGAGTGCGGCCTAGGCTAACTTATTACCAAACTTTTTGGTACTTACTCGTACGTATGTACTTTGTTATGTTTATTAAATTGTTGATTTTGCTAGAGTTGACGGAATAGTCAGAAACATTTGTAATGAATTTTATATTGAAATGAGTTTCAAAGTAAAAAAGTCCATAATTATTCGAAAACACGATCAAATCTTCCTTGGCTCGCTTATGGGGAGGTCGTCCCAAAATTACCCACAAAAATGAAATTGCGATTTGATTTATTTAAACTGAGAACTTTATGTTATAGGTATAGAATCAACAAGTTCTTTCAAACATTTTATCGTAATAAATCTTAGAATTTGTCCAAAATGTTCGTAACATAATATACAAGTTGGGTCGTCAGTAACCAGTCGTTCTGACTTCAGAAGAGAATCCTGTTAATTAAAATTAAAATATCCTATAAATTATATTGTAAACGACTGTTAGGTAGGACGCCTTCAGCGGCGGTTTAGCTCCCATCCATTAGTATCTTTTGCTACTGTTTGTATTATTTTTATTTATTTATACAATATAAATGGTATAATAATTTAACATAATTGCAACTTACAACATCATCCGCAGATAATATTATTAAAATATAATTAAAAGTGCCACTAGTGGCTTAATGTACCCATTTAAAAAAAAAAACAAATAATAACAACAAAGTAAATAAATAAAAAAAAGCACTAGTGATGTCTTCAACACATTAATATCAGAGTAAGAAAAGTTGTTTTCTATCTTAAATTTAAACCTTAATTTGCAGTCTTCTGTCAAAAAAACAGGAAAGAAAACTACTTTTTAATCCACATTTCTGGATATACCTTAAAAAATCCTCATCCTCAGTCACTTTGGAGATGTTTCTGCAGATTTTCGTCCACGTTTTTCTGGTACTGCTTTGAAAAATTTGAATAAATACTTACATATTTTGCGCTGGAAATCAATTAGGACAGAAGCTTAGAAAGAAAGAAAGAAAGAAAAGAAAAATAAATTTATTTTGGACTCACACACACACAAAGACGGCAAAAAACAGATGCACATTATACAAAACAGTTGTGTGAGGCCAAAAAAGGCAACTATCTCAGCATATGATGCTGCAGCGCTGGTTTTCAGATAGTGCCCTCAGCACGGTCAATCGCGGCACAGACATAAAAATATATATATGAAATAATAAGTAAATAAATAATAATAAAAATAAGTGTAGGTGTCATAATAATAATTCCAACTTGAACAGGCAACGACTAGACTTTACTGTGAGTGAGATATAACGTGACCATAACATGAGGAATATTGAAAAAAAAAAGAGGAATATTGAAAATAAAGAAAACAGTTTAGGCTGATAGTCTTGTAGCTAAAGCCTTAAGAATAAAATTAAAAACAGAAAGAAATCAATATCATACATGTCAATAAATTTACGGGCAATAAGCTTACGGGCAATGTCAACTGTCAGGTAGGTCTATCTATCTACTTCTATCGTCCCAAATAAGGCCGATTTCCCGTCAGTCACCTACTCTAGTGTCGTCCTCTCCATAATGTTCAGCGCTCTCATATCATCCAACTTTGGATGCATAGTTTTTTTTTCGTTTCACGGTTATCAATGATGACGAAGTAAAATAGATGTTAAGCATAAAAATGAAGCTGCAGACAAAAACACGAAATTTATCTATTGTACATACACCATATAATTTGCAATAGATATAATTATGTATACTGTCGCTCTAAATCTCATGCGGTGTGTCTTAGAAGCAATGAAAGTTTGACGTCACTGAAGTCGAATCCTACAATCAGCTTAAAATTTTTCCTTTCCATTGCAAATATAATTACTAAGAAGTATTACTTACCAGTGGATGTGGTCCTATCACCCCATGTCTCCCCCCAACCCTCAGTTCGGAGTACGTCTTCAGAATTAATTTTCTGTGTCGCCGCCCACCTTAATTGCGAGTTTGCACTTACTGTATATCAGCTACATTAAACCTATCTTCGCTACATTTATTGGTTTGGTTACGTCATTATTATTTGGATAAATGTGATGATTGCTCAGTGATAGTGACGTCGAATCGTCGTGGGTTCGAATCCTAGCTTGATCTTTCGGTGAAGGAAAACGTCGTGAGGAAACCATGGCACGGTGGTAGGGTACTTTGTAGTATCTCACTGGCTGGCTACCACCCTCAAGTTGAAAAAGATGTTCATCCAAAAAGTTATTCAAAAACACGAGTTAATCTGCAAGGCAGGCACATCAATAGATTGTGAATATTACTAACCAAAACAAACAGCAAAATTATCAATTTATGCCTTTTGCGGTGGGGTCTGAAGCTCGTTGTTTCACAAGTATTTTATCTAAAAAAATAATCGAGGCCTCGGGAGACGGGCGGGAAGTTGTTTCCGCCAACGCATTAGCTTGGCCATCCAAAGAGGAAGCGCTGCCAGCCTTCTGGGAACCTTGCCGATCGGTAGCAGCGGCAGCCTCGAAGAAGTTTTTTATATATATTATAGTTAGTATATTTTGTACATCTGTAATATTAAGGCGAGTTAATATTTTGCAGTGTTTTGTCCGTCACTTAATATCCTGTTCTAGTTGCCCGGCCTGGTGAGGTGGTTGCGGTTTAGGCTTGAGAAACTAGGATTTATGTTCTGGTTTTAATACCAGTACTAAACATCATAACAGATGATAAATAAGTTCTCGCTTAATATAGATTATCAAATCAGTAAAACTTTTGGCCCCAGTTCCAGGTATTCGTGAGATGAATCTATTCGTATTTTTTTGTGGCAAAAGTATTATTTATTGTTGGAACGAAGTTCCTTATCGCGCGTTGTGAAAGGGGGCTAGACAGAAAAAATTCTTACGAAAAACCGACACTTTTAGTGTCAGTTGGTCGGGTGACAGTTGTGTGTAGTAAGCGACAGTTATGAGAGTAAGCTGTGCGGCGTGCGCATGTTTCTCTGTCTCTCTCTCTCTCTCTCTTATAGAAAGCAAGCCAGATATTTTCATTTCTATATACTCTCTCGACTTATATAACTTCGTTCCATCTGGGTGTCCCTTGACACCTCTCAAGTTTTTTTTATTTAATAATAAATGTCCCCCGCGGTTTTACCCGCGTCACCGAGGTATTTTCTCTTTTCTCGGAGTAAAATATACAAAAATTTCCTCCGTAAAAGTGTCACCATTTTCGAGAAATTTTTATATTTCGGTCATAACTTTAGAACGACTTAATTGATTTCATTTTTTTTTATAATACTTGGTAGAATGTTCCTGTGGAAAGAAAAATTAAGAAAATTGGGCAGAAAATTGAAAAATTTCAGGTTTTTACGAGTATATAAAATTCCCCTATCACGATGTCCTCATGAAACTTGGCACACAAATTATATCCTAGAATAAGATATAGGATACTTTTTATCCCTGGAAAAGATAAGATCCTATAGGAACGCGAGTGAAACCACGGGGACTAATATTATTAAATCCACAGATTTTGATACAATACAAAAAGCCTATAGTACAATTCATATAGCCCTAAAAGGTAGGTTGTCCTATCCTAAATCAATGTTTTGAGATTTCCACATAACTGCTCCGTATTATCGTATAAAGTTAGACGTTCACCGTATTGAAATAAAGCCAGAAACCAGTACAAAGAGATCGTTGCTTGACCACTGCCATGAGAGTTTTGCGAGTAATAGGTCTGTACGTCCAATATGTGGTACATGTGATAAACTGATAAAGGAAAATTTACTGAGAATTCATAAGGCTATCGTTACTGACTAACTGATCTATCAACACACAGCTCAAACCACTGAACGGATTGCGCTGAAATTCGACACGCAGATAGTTATTATGACGTAGATAGCTAAGAAAGGATTTTTCAAAATTCACCTCCTAAGGGGATGAAATGGGGGTCCAAAGTTTGTATGGAGAAACAGGTTCGCGAGTGAAACCGCAGTAGTACATATATGTATACAAGAATTATTATGTCGTATTAAAGGACAATCTATGCACACACTACAGTCTTCAGTATATTGGCCCGACTACTTCGCACTCACCTTGAAAAGGATGCCGTTTTCTTGAAAAGAGTTATGAGAATTTTTGCTCCAATATTTTATCCAACATAAAAACGCGCTTATGCTTTAAATCGGACCAAAACTCAAATAAGTGTAGGTCCACTAGAGGCCCCGAGATCAAAGTTGTGAGGTCTCGTTACGTAGATACCTATACTTATATGGGCCATGCCTCTCCTCGACTCGTCTACCATTTTCTGTTAAAAGCTTTGTTTTGCCTTGTTAGCGTGTTTGTTTTAAGTCTGTGGTATACAAAGGTTATATTCAGATGAATAAATCAGGTGTTTATAGTATACTACAAGCTTAGTTTTGGGATCTGGTGGGCTATTATGTAACTTGATTCAATGAGTTTCAATCGTGAAAACGGTTTATTAAAACAGTTTTTGAATAAACATGCATGCATATACAAACAGTAGTTCATTACGAATGGAACCATATTTCCCATTGTAATATTTCTATTGATTTAGAGGCTGTTTTCAAGATTGAAACAAGTTACGTAATAGCCCCACTGATAGCTGTGTGAAAAATATCATAGACAAGAAATTTAATATTTAGCACTAGTAACATAATTATTTCAAATTTGACTGCTCACAGAGATTGTTTTTTTTTTCATTCTGGTTAAGCTTGTGTTTGACCACATTCTCACCATGGTAAGTGATGATGTGGCCAAAGGTGGTAATCACACAAAGCCTAGATGGGAACTGGCTCTCAAGTGCAGCCGTTGGAACACACCGATAGGTACTTGGCGACAAATTTTTAACATGAGGGTGGTAGCCAGCCCACACGGTTATCTGATCCCAAACTAAGCAGAGCTTGTGCTATGGAAACCAGATAACTGATATTTTTATGTAAATACATACTTAAATAGATAATTACTCCCAGACTCAGGACAAACAGATATGTTCATACACACAAATGTGTGTCCTGGGTGGGAGTCAAACCACGCCAACTGGCCTGTCCAAATGGATAGACAGACAAATGGTTTGCTTAGTAGCAGGGTGTAGTTGGCAGCATTTGGGTACGGGATCCTAAAAATACTGTGTTTCCACTAATGCAGTAACTCCGGGATTATAAACCTGGGTACACACAGGTCTAGAATAGTTTTTTGATATTTACTTTTTTGGCTCAAATTTTAGTTGAGTTTTGTTCTGTGCAGGAGGGAATCGACACCTTGATCTTATATATTTATGAGTTTAACTTGGTTTGCAAAATATTTGTAATGCTACTTAGTAGAATAAAATTATAATATTGATTGGTTCAACTCATTAAAAAAACAATGAAATAATCTATAAGATGTTTTAAAAGTTTATTTTGCTTTAAGTATTAGAAGTATGTAACCAATTACTCTGTACTTCTTTTTTATGCCCACTTTGTTCGACACCTGGTAAATTAATATTTAGCATAGTTTTTTTTTCTCTCCTTGGGCTACGGAACTAATTGTGCCAGATCTCTTTTCATTTGAAACCATACATTTAAAATGTCATATATTATGTTAAGGATGTTATGTTATCTTATGTTAAGGATCTAATATGAAGTAAGCTTTAGATTAAGAGCTGGAGGAAAACAAAAGAAAACAATATATTAAGGGCAGGCCAAGAAGGTGAGTGCGACATGATTTATGTTGGGTTGGACCTTATGAGGATAGGTTGTAGAGACATTTTATTAAAAGTTCCTTGCATGTCTTTTGTTTTGTTTGCAAATAAGAACCATTACATATCCTTTTTTCTTTTTGAGATCCTTGGGAGAACCGAGGAGTTTGTTTCGCCGTTTCTTCTCCTGACAGGTCTTTATTTGGAAATGGTGGTAACAGTAACAATAGCATTAAAACATAGCAATAAGACGTTCAATAAGTGTTCCTTAAGTGTCCCAAAATTGAATAAAACATTTTGAGTTTGAGCTTGAGGGAGGCATTTGTTCAGAAGTGACGTCTTTTGGCTGTCATGATGATGAAAAAAGCTTGTGTTTGACTGCAATCTCATCATGGTAAATGATGATGTGGCCAAAGGTGGTAAGCACACAAAGCCTAGAAAGAAACTAGCTCGAAATAGTCTGACAGGTGCTTGGTGACAGACTTTCAACTAGAGGGTGGTAGTCAGCCCATATAAATATTACAAATGCGAAAGTGTGTCTGTCTGTCTGTCTGTCTGTTACCCCTTTACACCTTCAAACCACATTTCAGGTGAACCGCAGTAAATCAACTCTCAGACAGTATTGCAAGCCCACATGTTACCAAGTCCGAATACTATTCCATATAATGCATGAATATGCTTACATACATATATCTACATACAAACTTTAATTCTAAGAATCTTCCAAAATATGCCAAAAAAGGCACACTGAAATTCTTAAAACTCTGAAAAAAAAAACTATCTAATTTAATCAAGTACAAATTATTTTATAAATCTACCTAATTTTTTTATATTTTACTAGTGGGCCCGGCAGACGTTGTCCTGCCATGAAATGAAAATAAAAAGAAACTTGGAACCATCAGTTTTAAACAATATTTAGAAAATTTAATATGGTCGTTAAGTTTTCTTTAATTTTCTAATGTTCCGCGCAACTTTCATACTTTTTTCTTTCATAAAAACCTTCTCCTTACAATAACAAACACAACAAAAAAAAAATTAGCGAAATTGGTCCAGCGGTTCAAGCGTGATGCCGTGACCAAGGAAATAGGGATTCATTTTTATATAATAGATTAATCTTTACTATGATTTTGTATACTCATCATATTGTTTAACAGCTTAAAGCATGTAATATCTCACGTAAATGAATTGTTATTGTAATTTTTGTGAGAAATAAAATATTCTAGAGCATATTACCTTCCATACTATACACACTTCTCACCTGCTTCTTTTTTTTTTTAATTTTCATTTACAGGTTTTACTTAAAAATAGAATAAACTAAGTGCCTAAAAACCTCATGAGAAACTTTAACTTTTTTTTCTTGTTACTTTAAATCCGGCGCGTTGAATATATTCAGGCAGCACTCTGCCCTCTAGGTTAAAATTGAAGGTATGCACTATGCATATTAATCCTGTTAAGCGTAGCACATACAAACGACTACAAATATTGTATTACTCTAGCTTTATAATAGCGGTAGTCGGTTACTGCGTCGTGGGTTTGAATCGTACAATTAGCTTGAGCTTTAGGTGAAGGAAAATATCGTCAGGAAACCGTCGTAGGATACCTTGCACTTGACTCGGCTGGCTACCACCCTCATGTTGAAAGTCTGTCGCCAAGCACCTGTTGGTGTGTTCCGACTACTTCCGACAGCTGCACTTGAGAGCCAGTAATTTTTAATATGAGTTTATTATTATATATGGGTTATTATTTTAAATATGTTTGATGAAATAAATTTTAATAAATGAATTGAAAAAAAATTCAACTGTCTAGCTATCGCGGTTCTTGAGATACAGCCTAGTAACAGACAGACGGACGGACAGACGGACAGACAGCGAAGTCTTAGTAATAGGGTCCCGTTTTTACCCTTTGGGTACGGAACCCTAAAAAAGTGAGTTTTATATTACGACTGGAATACATTAATTTTATGGCATGAACCGTACAGTTTGCTTGTCTGTAGCTACCCTCAAATTCTAGATTTTGTGAGCTACGTTTGTATGTAAAGATCTGTATATTTACATGGTACGGGAATCCAACGTGAGATCTGTGTGTGATTTTCTCAAGGGCTTTGAGCGGAGCTATGTTCAGCCTGGTCGAGCTTATTCATTACGTCCGATACGTAGTATGACAAACTGAAGGGGGAGATAGGGGGGCGGGTCACCTACCAACATATACAACAAATGAGCTATTAAAAATAATAAATAAATATCCTCGGACATTTTTTCACACACGGCTATCTGATCCCAAACTAAGCAGAGCTTGTAATATGGAAACCAGATGACTGATATACTACATACACTACTTTTTTTTTTGTAAATACATACTTAAATAGATAATTACACCCAGACTCAGGACAGACAGACATGTTCATGCACACAAATGTGTGTCCTGGATAGGAATCGAACCCACGACCTGCGGCGTGATAGGTAGTGTGTTAACCAACCACGCCAACCGGCCCGTCAAACACAAAAAGATCACCATTTTCGAGATATTGCGATATTTCAGATTTTAATGTATTGATTTTTGACTTATAGATAATTAAATACAATAAACAGAATATTGTAAAGAGAAGATATTCGATTTTTTGTTGGTATGTTTCTTTGCAATGGATAAACTCATAAAGTAAAATTAAATTATTGTTTATATTGCGGAAGTTACTAGGTAAATAATAAAAGAACATACAACAGAATTCTGTATTAAACTGCTCAGGTATTTCAATTGAATGTCCCAAACGTAAAAATTAAGTGTGAATTCTATTCGGCCACAGGTAAACGGTAATTTTATTCAACTCCTTTAATAATTCATAAGGCGGACCATTTGCCGGGTGCTGTATATTTTCTATTTACATTTTTATACCGCAAAGTGGGTAGAATGTTCCACAGTAATGGAATGTCTGACTTAAAGGAATTATTTTAGCCTTAAATGTATTGTGGAGTGCTAAATCTGGTATTTTCACAACTTTGTCATATTCTAAAAAGAATTTAGATTCTGAAAAAGTATTTTTTCCTGTCATCTTGGTTTTGCAACATTCAAACCATACTAAGACTTGTTAAAGTACTTCATAGAGTAATTATTATGTTTTTTTATAAGTACAGTAAAGTTATAATTGAATAAGACACCTATTAATTGTTTGGATTAAGTTCCAATATGGCAATATTGTTTTCCAATTGATTTTAGATTAAACACAAAATAAAAAATATTATTATTAATGTGCAATTTACGATGTTGTTCATTTCAAATGTACTAAACTTATTTTTCATTTCTTTCTTACAAAAAATATTTCAAATTATTTAAAATTTAAGCAACAACTACATATATTCACGTAAAATAATGCAACAAGATTTAATATGACTGGACAGAATTCTTTATAGTTCTTTATTAGACAGAGATATTTTTAAACAATAAATAGTATCATTCAAAATGCTTTTATTAGCCAACAACCGCTCAGAAAAGCCGCAACGTTTTTATAACCGAGTACGTAAATGAGGACGTTAAGCCACCCCATCCAAAAAAATCCCAACAAGGAATGATAATATAAGTATAAAGGTGTAGACAGGATACTTATACGTTGATATTGGCACCGCGACACCAGACAAAGTTGGCTAATTAGCCATTTTTTAGCCTCCCGCTTTCGGATCACTTGTAACCTTTTTACTTATGATATCATTGCCAACGAGAGTAAAAATGTTAATCCAAGCGCATGTTTTATTATGAAAGCAATCGTTATAATAGATGTGGTTTTCGATCGAATCCTACAATGAGCTTGAGCTTTCGGTGAAGGAAAACATCGTGAGGAAACCGTAGCACAGTGGTAGGGTACTTTGTAGTACCCGACTGGCTGGCTACCACCTGCCACCTATCGGTGTGTTCTGACAGCTGCACAAGCTTATCCGATGTAAAAAAAACTTGGTATAATTCTAAATATAAATCATTGTACCTACATAATTATTACGTCTCAAAGAACTTATGCGCACATAATAAAAAAAAACAAAAGGTCAAAAGGTCTCCTCAGCTCAGCAAAAGTTACAGTTAAGTTTATCTTTGATACTTAATTCACGTCACAAACAAAATTCAGACTTCTTTGAAGCGAAAAAAAAGTTGGGGCTTTTTTCATTGTTACTCTTTATTCTCAATGCAATAAGATTTACTTTGCTGTCTAATGATAGTACAATAGAATCCATACTGACATCATAAATGTGAATGTGTCTGTCTGTAACCTCTTGAGGTTTAAACCGCTTAACCGATTAAGATGAAGTTTAGTATAGAGATAGATGGAACCTTGGAGAAGAACATAGGATACTTTTTATTCCGGGAAAAGATAAGAACTCTCAGGAACGCGGGTGAAACCTCAGCGCGGAAAACTAGTTGAATATAAATTACTATGCAATTGTTTTATTTTTTTATTCTGGATAGGCTTGTGTTCGACCACAATCTCACCATGGTAAGTGATGATGTCGCCGAAGGTGGTAAGCACACAAAGCCTAGATGGGAACTGGCTCTCAAGTGCAGCTGTCGGAACACACCGATAGGTGTTTTGGCGACAGATTTTCAACTTGAGGGTGGTAGCCAGCCAGTCAGGTACTACAAAGTACCCTACCACCGTGCTATGGTTTCCTCACAATGTTTTCCTTCACCGAAAGCTCATTGTAGGATTCGAACCCACGACCTTCGCCGCGGTATTCGACGTCACTTACCACTGAGCTATCATCGCCTTAATTCAATTACACAATAACCGCATCCAAATTGCAATTAGCGGCCGTCTTGCGCTGCAAATGGGTCTGTGAAGACCTTAAGCGTTAACACATACAAGATATATTATTCTGATTGATCACCTATCAGTTTGTGTGTGTAGATAGCATGTGACACACACACACACACTCACACACACTCATACACACACTCACACACATGTCAAAGCTTGTTTGCTGTTTGGTACAGTCGCCAACAGAAGTGCTGAAGTTTAATTAACGTTATTTGAAGAGTTTGTTTGTTTTAGAGTTTGCGATGGTTGTTAAATGTGTGTTAAGTAAAATAAGTAAGTTAATTAAAGTAACATTGACAATTAATGAATATACACACTACTTATAAATACAGAAGTTCATGCTTATAAATGTTTATTACGGGAACGATTTGAACCCACGACCTGTAACGTGGTCCCGCAAAAATGGCTGATCGGATTTTGATGAATCTTGGCACACAGATAGATCATATCCTCGAATAAAACGTAAGATACTATTTATCCCCGGAAAAGATAGGATCTCTCGAGAATTTAGGTAAAACCGCGGTGACAGTTAGTATTCAGATAGAAAAAGGCTGCTAGATTTATTTATTAGATTTGTTCACATAACATTTATCTAAAAGCAAATCACTTTATGTACGTAACTGACATAATTCTACAATGATCACATCAATTTCACATAGACACTCCAATATCTCCAACAATAGATGCTCTAAGCGTATTTCTGGCCATAGATAAACAATATTACTAGATGCACCTCGGCAATATTATAAATGACTGCAAATGATTTGGTAGCTGAATGATTCTGACAACGGTGGTAGGGTACTTTGTAGTACCCGGCTGGCTAGCTACCACCCTCAAGTTGGAAATCTGTCGCCAAGCACCTATCGGTGTGTTCCGACAGCTGCCCTTGACAGCCAGTTCCCATCTAGGGTTTGTGTGCTTACCACCTTCGGCCACATCATCACTTACCATGGTGAGATTATGGTCAAACACAAGCTTATCCAGAATAAAAAAACACACTGAATTATACTTATAAATATTTAGTCATTTTCGATTTTTACTTTTTGATCAATATCCTGTTTTACACATTCATACGTTTACGGAGTCGATTGTATTGTAGTCTAATCAAAAGTTGGCATTCCCTCAGATATTGCTGGTGGCCTTTAGCAATGGCATCCATTTACCATCAAGAAGACCGTATGGTGAGGTTTGTATGAGCCATGCCTGCAAAAAATATTATTACAAATTATTTGAACCATGTTGGACCACGTAATGAATGGGTTGCTTCTAAATTAATTAGTATTTATTAGTAATTGTTTTTGATGTAAAATTTTATTTTGTTTAATATTTTGACAAGTAGGTACCAAAGAACAAAAAAATATTTAAAATAGGATAAAAGTTTTGTGAAGAGATTAATCAACATGCCATTAAAGAAAATAAAATAATATTTTATATTTTAATGCATAGCTCTTAAAGATAATAAACGTGGATTTTGATCGACACATTTTGGTGTACAATCTCGCATCTAGTTTTTCTTACATCATTGCCCCGAGGCACAAATTCAAGCTTGTACGTGCGATAGGCTTGTGGCGTTTGACAGCCATTATCGAACAAACCAACTGACAAGAACTTTGACTACGTGCTCTAACTCTGCCTTCGGTAAAGAAATGTTCAGCTTACATAATGCCCTGCGGATTTTTACATCTTACTAAGTAATATTATGAACTAGCTGTCCCCCGCGGTTTCACCCGCGTTCCTGAGGGATCTTATCTTTTCCCAGGATAAAAAGTATCCTATATGTTATTCCAGGATATGAACTACCTGGGTACCTAAAAATTGCCTTGCTGAGTTTCTTGCCGTAGTCTTCTCAGTTTAAGTGTATTTCGAACCGGTGGTAGAGTCAATTGTAACGTTCATAAGTGCCTTACCAGGGCCATAAACTGAATAAATTAGTTTTAAGTTAAAGTTTTTGCCAAGTTTCATCAAAATCCGTTCAGCCGTTTTTGCGTGAAATAGTCACACACATCTTCACATACATCTTCATACACATCCAAACATACTTTCACATTTATAATATTAGTAGGAAGTAGAATGTGAAAGTATGTTTGGATGTGTATGAAGATGTATGTGAAGATGTTTGTGACAATTACAGGAAATAACTTTTATTTACAACAAATGTACAAAATATACATGCAAATGTACAATTACAATACATAAAAAACTTCTTCGAGGCTGCCGCTGCTGCCGATCGGCAAGGTTCCCAGAAGGCTGGCAGCGTTTCCTCTTTGGATGGCCAAGCTGATGCGTTGGCGGAAAAAGCTCCCCGCCCGCCGGTCACCCGAGGCATCGATTAATTTTTTTGACTATTTCATGCAAAAACGGTTGAACGGATTTTGATGAAACTTGGCACACATGTAGATCATATCCTGGAATAAAACATACTATACTTTTTATGCTGGGAAAAGATTGAAATGCGGGTGAAATCGCGGGGGGCAGCTAGTCTTAGTAGATATTAGTCGTATAACGTAATAGATTTTTGCAGACAGCAGTCGCAAAAAATATAAATAATGTGTTTTAATAATAAAATATTCCGTGATATTTTGGCGTTAGGTACTCTTGACAGAAATGTTTGCAAAGCACGATACAGTTGTAAAAATACTAATTCTATTATTTCTACGTGATAGGTCACTATTTTATTAAAAAGGTACGTCCAAAGGCGTGGGTAAGGTACTTACAAGATATTTTTGTACGACTAGCTGAGCCGTGGTTTCACCCGCGTTCCCAAAGGATTTTATCTTTTCCAAGGATAAAAAGTATCCATTGTTTTATTTCAAGATATGATCTACCTGTGTGCCAAGTTTCATCAAAATCTGTTCAGTAGTTTTTGAGTGAAAGAATAACAAACATTTTTACATCCTAACATGCACATTTATAATATGTAGTAGTAAGATTATTTAATGAATATACATTATAGGACAAAAAACCGGCCAAGTGCGAGTTGAACTCGCATGGAGAGGGTTCCGTACAATGCCAAAGTCAGTTAACGTATTATATTGAGTTAACCACTTTCTTTTCAATTGATGAAATTTTATAGGGTTTCCTGTAAGCTACAAGCAATGAACTATATTTTGTATTATTTTTCAATAGGCTCAGTAGTTTTGGAGATCAGGGGGGGGTGGGTCAAATTTCGTCTATTTTCATGAATAAAATCAAAACTATTTATTTTAATTTATAATAAAAATATATTTGAGATAACGAGCACTTTCATTTGATATATTATGACACAGTAAGGTTTGCAAATCATTATTTTTTATTTCTTAATTTGTGCACCGAAAATTACTCTTATTTGAAAATAATAGCCAATCTGTCTTTGGGTCATAGAATTACACCATCCTACCAAATTTCACCTGAGTTGGTCCAGTACATTCGGAGCAAATGTCTGTGACATGACCGGACAGACAGATGCACGAGTGATCCTATAAGGGTTCCGTTGTTTTTGTACGGAACCCTAAAAATCACCTTGATTTGTAGATAGCAATAAATATTCTCGTTCCAAAATGTCACAATACCAGCGTCTTAAAGTAATACGAACGCGGTTTGCCTACTTATGCACCAGTACAAAGTTCTAAAGCATAACTTTCTCAAAACTTTTGCTTTAGTAAGTTTATACACTGTAATATATCGTTGTACTATTTTCTTATGGAATACTAGCTATCCTCGGCGGTTTCACCCGCGTTCCCGTGCGATCTTATCTTTTTATGGGATAAAAATATAGCTAATATTACTCGGGGATAATGTAGCTTTCTAATGGTGAAAGAATTTTTTAAATCGGTCTAGTAGTTTTTGAGTTAAATGCAACAAACAAGAATCTAATCTTTACTCTTTATAATATTTTTATACTTATTTATTTATACTTGACGGTTGACAGTGATTGACTGATACTATTATGTATATTATTATAACTACAATTAAAACTAATCTAATCTAAAAACTACCTAAAATAAACTATAAAAGTGCGTCGAAGAATTCCTCCGCATCGCCGTCGACTGGTAACGTTCCCAAAAGAATGGCAGCATTGCCACGTTGAATGGCAATGCTTAATCTTTGGCCAAAGTAAAAGCCAGCCTTTTGGTCACGGGAAGCGTCAACCAATCTTTTGGAAATATCCTTAAATAGGAAATGAGCACTCGGGCCCCACGACCCGAGGGTTTCAACCCCAAACGGCTCGAATATATAATTACCTATAAGGCTATTATATTTTCGCCGTCGGCATGACACGCTGTGCTAAGAAGATGGGATGGCACAAGAGTGTCGACACACGTTGCGTCCCACACTAGAGGCCTACCCATCTTCCATGGAAACAATGACATTCCGTCAGGTCTCTTGCCATCGTCGCGTGCCAACCCATTTGGCTCTAATATGGCTGGAACGCCGACGGCAACAAGAGCACGACGGATGTCATTTAAATTCGCATTTATTGTCATTTATAATATTAGTTTAGATAAAGATTTTTGAAAAGCTGGAACTTGAACGGTTTATTTGTGAATGGAGATGGAACAGTCTGCTTTGGTATTGTTCGCTTGAACAGTAAAAGTTTGCGAAATGCTCGAAGTTATGTTATTTTTATGTCAGAGGGTTACCTGATGGTAAATAACTATAGACGTTAGCAATACTAGGAGGATTACCAATGAGTTAACTAATATTTTTATTAAACTTAGGTAAAGCTTACTTCTATGATGTGGCTCATTATATGAAAGACAGAAATATATTGTTGTATGTAGTAGCTTCTCTCTGCACTACCATCTCCCTGGCGAAGTGTAAAATATTTAAAAATGATTTTAAATATATTTTAAAATGTAAATAAATTTAAGAAGATCTTTCCATTGTATAGCAGAAAAAAAATGTTGCTGAGTCTTCTCAGTTTAAGTGTCTACCGAACCGGTTGTAGATTCAGAGTCTAAACTGATTAAATAAGTTTGAGTTGAATCTTTTAGAATATTTAGAAGGCCGCTGGTTATCACGCGTAATTTTTTCGTGAATATTAAATTAATATCTAGAAATATTCTTCACAAACAAAGCACAGCACTGATAATTCATATCAAATTCTACTGCACGAATTAAAAGGTTAATTGTAAAAAAGTTTTAATGTTAAATACGTAATTTTTTTTTCTATTTAAGGCAAATATCGCTGTATCGTATGAAATGAAAATCTGTCGCCAAGCACCTGTTGTTGTGTTCCGGCAGTTGCACTTGAGAGCCAGTTGCTTTTAAGGTATTGTAATTAGTTGTACAACACATTGGCAATCCCCCTGGTATTGCTAATGTCTATAGGCGACTGTACTCACAAACCAACAGGTGACCCGCCTGCCTCGTTGTCACTTGAGGCATAAAAAAAAAGTTGAATCAATAAATCAAATTAATAAAACCCCTATCACTTTTCAACTCGCCTGTACTTTACAGTCTGCTGGGTATTGGGACAGACTGACATCGTTTGCCGGGCTCAGCTAACTTTATATTTACTTAAACATTGCCAGCTCAATGCACAGGCTACGGGATTTAGTTTTAACTTCACTAATTTACTTGACCGAGGTGTTATTCTGTAAAGTTATTACAAACTCAACAATTAAACCTATTCTCTGTCTCCCTCCTTCTTATGAAAAGTCCGATTGTGCGAAGACAGCGAGCGCATCTTGTTGCAATCAAATTCTATTTGTTATTCAGTTAAAATATCAAACAATGTGTGAGTAATTTTTGCAAAAACAGTTAAAGATTAAAAAAGTAATCAAATAATTACCTATGTAGGTATACCTAATATCTTTTAAAATATTATAAACATGTTAAAAGGTGTATTTTTTGATTGTTTGTTGCAGGTAACCTTTGGAACTAATAAACGATTTCACCAATGGAAATTTACATTATCACTGATTAACATAGGCTATATTTTATGCTCAATAACGCGGGTGAAACCATGAAATAAAAGCTAGTATTATGTATAAATTTAAATCATGTTTACAATTTCAGTTTATGGGGTGTTTATAAGGATTTTGTTATAAATTCTTGTAATTTGTTTAATTTACTGTAATTTCATTTGCAGATAATTATTGCAACAAAGTAAAGTAATAGACCCGCCAAACGTAATTGTTTAGTTTAGAATTCTGGCTAGACTAGTGGAATTCATGTGGGATGAACAATTTTGAATTTCATGGTAGATGTTGAAGTTCAGTCATAGATTCTGGTTGATTAGAAATTATTTGGTCATACTTGTAGTTTCAAATACCTAAATACAATGAATATTGAAGGAAGTCAAAGTGCTTTATTTGCATAATGTGGTACAAATGTTGGTGGTACTTATAATATATATATATATATCGCACATTAAGCCATTTTGGCATACAAATGTCATTTTATACATAATTTTTATGTCAAAATCTAATTCTTAAAATATAGAACAATCAAATTAATTCTAAAATTACTTTTTACAAGAGTCAGTGAAAAATTCATTAATATTATAGAAGCATTGTCCCTTAAGCCATGTCTTTAATTGAAATTGAAATTTATTTAAAGGTAAATCTCTAATAGCTGCTGGCAGCGCATTGTAAATTTTAATACACATAGCATGGCTATTATTTTGAAATAGGGTAGTCCGTGGGACACATTGGTGCACTAATCTGTTTCCATCCCTAGTGTTCTTGGGATATACATCTTTGGCAGAATGACGAAGAAGAAAAGACGGCAAAAAACAAACGCACATTATCCAAAAGAGTTGAATAAGACATCAATTTCAGATCAGAGTGCCCTGAGCACGGCAATGAATTCGATATAAGAACAAATTTAATTAAATAAATATCTAAGGCTTGGAAAAATTTTCATAGTTGTTGTTTTTTGTGCTATAAAATAATAGGCGATGATAGCTCAGTGGTAAGTGACGTCGGATACCGCGGCGAAGGTCGTGGGTTCGAATCCTACAATGAGCTTGAGCTTTCGGTGAAGGAAAACATAGTGAGGAAACCACAGCACGGTGGTAGGGTACTTTGTAGTACTCGACTGGCTGGCTACCACCCTCAAGTTGAAAATCTGTCGCCAAGCACCTATCGGTGTGTTTCGACAGCTGCAATTGAGAGCCAATTCCCATCTAGTCTTTGTGTGCTTATCACATTCGGCCACGTCATCACTTACCATGGTGAGATTGTATTGCATAAAAATGCGACTAAACAACTACTATTACTTGAGCCTCACCAAATTGTAAATCACGATAAGAAACATTTCAAATTAATCTGTAATCAACTGAAACTTCAGTAATTAAGGATAAACTTAAAACGTGGTCCTACTCCAAGTGTTGTAAAGATTTAACGCTTTGATCAAATTTCCTTTATCGGAACTGAAAGCTGGAACATGCCTTCTTGCAATGATATTCTAAGTTAAAAGGTCTAGATAGGTTGTAAGTGCTCCGAAAGCGGGAGGCTAAAATTGACTTATGATCTGTGTCGCGTCACCGGCATCAACGGATGTACTTCACGTTTCAAGTGCAATTAAAAGTAATTTAAGTGACACAAAATGAGAAAGCAATGATAGCTCAGTGGTAGTAACGTCGGTTATCGCGGCGAAGGTCGTGGGTTCAAATCCTACAATGAGCTTTAGCTTTCGGTGAAGAAAAACATCGCAAAGAAACCATAGCACGGTAGTAGGGTACTTTGTAGTACCCGACTGGCTGTCTCCTACCCTCAAGTTGAAAATCTGTCGCCAAGATCGATGTGTTTTTGCAGCTGCAGTTGAGAGCCAGTTCCCATCTAGGCTTTGTGTGCTTACTACCTTTGGCCACATCATCACTTACCATGGTGATAATGTGGTCATGGTCAAACACAAACTTAACAGAAGAAAAAAAAACAAAAACCTCGTTGTGTGTTATAAAACAAGTGTACTCATAGATATTGCAATATTAAGTTAATTGTTTGTGCGGTAGAGTTTCACAGCCATTTTTTAAGAACGTTTATTGAGTAGATAACCTATCTACACTTTTTCACTTATAGCATCATTGGCTACTTGTAACTTTCGGTTAATTATGTAACTAATTAATTTTAGAACAAGTTTCTTATTACTTTGACAAGTGATTCGAATAAGGTTTATTTTTAGGCCCTTTGCCACGTTGGTTTCAACTTGGTGGTAATCATCTACATGGGTATTACAAACCCTAGCTCCATGATAATGTTTTCCTTATATTTACAAGATACTAAGGAGTCATGGCTTATTCTTAGGCATGTTGGAGTTCGAAACATTTTGAAACATTTCATTATTTTCGAGGCCTCGGGTGACCGGCGGGCGGGGAGCTTTTTCCGCCAACGCATCAGCTTGGCCATCCAAAGAGGAAACGCTGCCAGCCTTCTGGGAACCTTGCCGATCGGCAGCAGCGGCAGCCTCGAAGAAGTTGTTTTATGTATTGTAATTGTACATTTGCATGTATATTTTGTACATTTGTTGTAAATAATAAGGTACTAATATTATAAAGAGGAAAGATTTGTATTTTTATTTTTTTGTGTTTCACCGCATCTCACCATGGTAAGGTGGTAATCACACAAAGCCTAGAGAGGAACTAGCTGTTGACTGATTGTAGCAGACAGACTTTCAATTTAAGGCTGGTAGTGCAAAGTACCCTACCTCCGTGCTATAGTTTCATCACAATGTTATTCTTCACCAAAAGCTCAAGCTCATCGTTGGATTCGAACCCACAACCTTCGCCGCGTCGACGTCAAAACCACTGAGCTATCATCTTCTTAAAATCTATTTTTTAGATTGTCTTGTCTTTGACTAAAATTTCAACATGTGGCCGACTCTTGGAAGAGAATTGGCTCTAAAAATTAGCTGCCTGAACACCTTGGTAAACGATTGGCAACAGATTTTCAACTTGAGGGGCAGCGAGTATTACAAAGTAGTGCTATGGCTTTAATGCGAAGGTTTCTTTCACTTAAAACCACTGGGCTTTATATTTAGCACATTATTTTATTGTTGTAGTTGCAACACTCAATGTATAAGAATTTAAAAAATATACACACTTTACGTTCGAGTCAAATTGTCAAATCTTTCATTATTAAACCTTAAAAATAATCTTATCAAATCTAAACCAGCATTTGAAACAATTAACAATACAGTATACTGTTGTTGACCACATATTTTGGTCCTTCGAGCCGGATACGTTGGTGTCTATGTGTACTAATGTGGAACAACTTAGGGCAAAGATTCCGCCAATCACCATTAAAAACAACTTGACTCCTGTCAAATTGTGACACAAATCAAAGTCAAAGTCAAAACCATTAATTCAGTTTAGGCCCTAGAAAGGCACTTATGAAGATCGAATTACAGAAGTTACTACCGGTTCGGAAGTCAGCCTTCAACTGAGAAGAACCGGCAAGAAACTCAGCAAGGTTACATTTTTTAAATATGTTTGGACCATCTGACTATATTGGCTTTTTTTTTTCAAATGTTTAACAATTCATGTACTTCACCGTTAGTAGGCCAAAATTGCTTTGCTATTCGGAATACTGATTGTTGAACGGTACGGTTCAATTTATAAGAATCTAATAAAGCATAAAAAAAATACATTTATTTTATCAAAAAGTACATAAATAAAAGAGGTAACAATAAAAATGATTATAAATATAACAATTAAAATCAACACGAGACGTTATGGAATTTGTTCGCCCATGCTGAGCCAAGCTGATTGACAGACAGAACAACTTGTCGCGAAGATAGATCATAACATACATACATAAAAAAATTGGGTACCAAAGGTTTTGAAAAAAAATGCGCATTGTAACTTTTGGAATGCCTTAGGCAGTTTTCCGCTTAATGGTATACCTAACATGTAGGTAGGCATAGGTTTAGAGTACACTTCATGTATTTTAATTTAAACGTTAATTACTATTCACTTCGGCGTCCATTTTGTGTTTTGTCATCCGTAAACTCTAATTATTATTTCGTCACTTTATTCGAAGATATAGTTGTGAAATATATGTATTGAAATACATATATATAAGTCTAACATTAACATTGGTCCAAATTATCAATTTATACCTTTTGCGGTTGAGACCATGGGTCCGTGGGGGTCTGAAGCTCGTCGTTTCGCAAATATTTTATGTAAAAAATTCATCGAGGCCTCGGGTGACCGGCGGGCGGGGAGCTTTTTCCGCCAACGCATCAGCTTGGCCATCCAAAGAGGAAACGCTGCCAGCCTTCTGGGAACCTTGCCGATCGGCAGCAGCGGCAGCCTCGAAGAAGTTTTTTATATATTATAGTTGTACATTTGCTTGTATATTTTGTACATTTGTTGTAAATAAAATAATTATATTCATATATTATAAAAAAAAGTCAAACAAGTAGTCTTTTTATTATTTGGCAATAACAAATTCAATACATATATTTTACAACTATATCTACGAATAAAGTGACTCATATAATTGATCATGTATTATACGTTCAACATGTTACTAAATAATTAAATGTTCAATCAATTCTAATTATGACAAGTTGGAACTGGTATTTAGTATAATATTGATTATTAGGTATAACGCATTTATTTAATTTTAAAAATGCCTGAGAACTAGAGCTCTTCAAAGAAACAGGGTGTTATATTCAAGTGGGCGTGGATGGCCAAATCTGAAACTATAGGGTGTAGCGAAACATTTTAAAAGGAGTCTCTAATCTGATTTAGATGAAAACTAAAACAGTTAGGTATCACTAGATTTTTTTAAATAATCCTAACTATTTCAAGGCGATGATAGCTCAGTGGTAAGTGACGTCGGATACCGCGACGAAGGTCGTGGGTTCGAATCCTACAATGAGCTTGAGCTTTCGGTGAAGGAAAACATCGTGAGGAAACCATAGCACGGTGGTAGGGTACTTTGTAGTACCCGACTGGCTGGCTACCACCCTCAAGTTGAAAATCTGTCGCCAAAACACCTATCGGTGTGTTCCGACAGCTGCACTTGAGAGCCAGTTCCCATCTAGGCTTTGTGTGCTTACCATCTTCGGCCACATCGTCACTTACCATGGTGAGATTGTGGTCAAACACAAGCCTATCCAGAATTAAAAAAAAAAAAAAAAAAATACTATGCAGGAATCGGATCCATTGATTTTGAAAAAAAAACAGCCTGTATTATTTTGCCAATAAGAATCAAATTCTGGGAAGAAATGACATACGCCAACATAATGGAAGCTGATTTGATACGTTAGTTAACATCCCTAGTCTATATGGAAGCCATTTTTTTACTAATCATAACCATCTTTCTACCTCCGTCGTCGGTTAACTATCACAAGACTATTACCAAGGAGCGCATTATACCTCGGGGCAAATTGAATTCCGTGTAGAGATGGCTTGAGGCGAAGTAGCTCACAGGTCCTCGTGGTGAATATCCAATTATACTAGGAAATAGTACGAGGCGAATGGGTTTTGAGAGTATATTTTTATTTAGCGTTGAAGAAGCTTGGAGAATGGTTTAACATATTTCTATTAACATTATGTATGAACCAGCTACGTCTAGCAGTTTCTTGCGTTGCCAGGATAAAAAGCAAACCAGGAACTCTTCAAATTAGCATATTATTATATTATGTATACACATACATATTAAAAAAGATCACTTTCTTTTAGTTTTCCGTATGTCATTACTTCTGAGAATTTGATCCTTATTAGCAACATTATCGGATGGTGATATGTATTTTTTTTCATTGGGTTCGATTCCTGACTTGGGAAATCATTTTTTCGAAAATCTAATAATGCAGTTTTAGTTTTAATCAAAATCGGGCTCGAGACTCCTTTCAGCATTTTTCGGTATTCCCTTTAGTTTAGGATTTGGCCATACACGCCCACTTGAAAAATTCGTCCTGTATATTGTGGGTTCGAATCCTACAATGAGCTTCCGGTGAAGGAAAACATCGTGAGGAAACCATACCACCCTCAAGTTGAAAATCTATCGCCAAGCACGTATTGGTGTGTTCCGACAGCTGCCCTTGAGAACCGGTTCCCATCTAGGCTTTATGTACTTACCACCTTCGGGCATGTGCCCGATCATATATCTCACCATAGTAAGTGATTATGTCTATGGTGAGATTGTAGTAAAACACAAGACTGTATTGACACCAACAACAAAAGTGTGTGCAAAATTGTGTAGTTAGTTAGATTTGAACCCAAACATACTAACTCGATATTCGATAAAATCTTGTGACAATTACGTTTTAGATATTTTTCAAACACTTTGTCACATACTGAAGTATTGATTAAAGAATATGTAGCCAATATCATTTCCCAAGTACAATACAGTTTAGTCGTTATACGAGAAGCGTTTGCATTTTTAGTATAAATATACAATTATGGAATGTTAAAAATTATGCGTGTGACACAGAAATAATAAATAAATATCCTCGGACATATTTTGTTCACACACGGCTATCTGATCCCAAACCAAGCAGAGCTTGTAATATGGAAACCAGATGACTGATATAATACATAGACTGCTTTTTTTTGTAAATAGATAATTACACTCAGACTCAGGACAGGCAGACATGTTCATTCACACAAATGTGTGTCCTGAATGGGAATCGAACCCACGACCTGCGGCGTGATAGGTAGTGTCTTAACCAACCACGCATACCGGCCCGTCAATAGGTAGAAATAATTGTGGTCCTCTCTTTTTGAGTAGAACAAAACCATTTTTTGTTCTTGAAAATCATTTTCCAATTCCAAACATATTACGTAAATCCAAAATATAATATTTACCTGCCTTAAAAACCAATTTAAAATTAGTAAACATCTAGAATTTTATTTAGAAAGTAAATCACATGACCCTACAATGATTTCATTAACACGAACTAATTCTATAAGGTATTTAATTAATTCCAAACCTACAACTATTATTCAATGGTCCTTAAAGACAAAGACTCGTTAAGTATCCGTTTAAATAAACGTAAATAGTTGAAACAAGATACTAAGTTACCAAATCAAATCAAGTCTTCCTAAAAGAGGAGGCACCTAACAAATCTTACTTAGTCTTGATCAAAGGACGAGGAATTTAATTAATAGAAACGTTACAAGGCTAAATCAATTGATGGAAATTTCAGAAATAGTTTCAGCACTGGCACAAAGAAAAGTTTTTTTTTTTTTTTTTATTCTAGATAGGCTTGTGTTTGACTACAATCTCACTATGGTAAGTGATGATGTGGCCGAAGGTGGTAAGCGCACAAAGCCTAGATGGGAACTGGCTCTCAAGTGCAGCTGTCGGAACACACCGATAGGTGTTTGGCGACAGATTTTCAACTTGAGGGTGGTAGCCAGCCAGTCGGGTACCACAAAGTACCCTACCACCGTGCTATGGTTTCCTCACGATGTTTTCCTTCACCGAAAGCTAAAGCTCATTGTAGGATTCGAACCCTCGACCTTCGCCGCGGTATTCGACGTCACTACCACTGAGCTATCATCGCCTTAAAAAGTGTCTGGGTGACCATGCTTATACGCGACGGTTGTCACTTACCCTCAGGTGACCGGCTGGAAAAAATACTTGATTCGCATATACTTACATATATATAGACTAGAACTAACTGTCCTTATCTTTTCCCGGGATAAAAGTATCCTATATTTTATTCCAGGATATGAACTATCTGTGTGCCACGTTTCATCAAAATCCTTTGAGTAGTTTTTGCGTGAAAGAGTAACATACATCTTCACACACATCCAAACATACTTTCACATTTATAATATTAGTAGGAATTAGAATGGGATAACGCCACCGATATTATTCAGTAAAACGCAAAATACAAATAAAATGAAAACGCAATGTCACTTGGCAAGATCCCGTTAAAAAATTGTACCTACACCTACTTAAAGTGCTACCATTAGAGGATCCTTAGCAAGTTTTACACCAAACATTTAGTAACAACATGTTAATATATTTAATTAACTTCTTCTTCTTCTTCTTCTCTTCCTTATCCCACGCTAGGTGTGGTCGGCACAACATGTTTTCCTCTTCCACTCCGCTCTATCACTAGTCGTCTCCGTACTCACACCTTTCATATGCATATCATTCTTCACGCAGTCCATCCATACCTTCTTCGGCCTTCCTCTACCTCTATATCCATCCACACTCATGCTCAATACTCTTTTTGTTACATACATTTAATTAACTAATTAGACAAAATGGTAGACGTACCTTTGTTACTAAAGTAACGCTCTTAAATTCTTAAATATTTTAGTAAAAGACACAGTATTATGTAAGTTCAATGATATTATAAGTAAAAAGGTAGATAGGTTATAAGCGCTCTGAAAGCAGGAGGCTAAAAACTGGCTAATTAGCCACTCTTGACCTATATCGCGTCGCCGGTGTCAACGGATGCATTTCATGTACCGAGTGCAATTGAATGTAAATGTGTAAACCAAAAAAAAATAATTAAAAATTAAAAAAACCCCAACATAAAAGAACCTCTGAAAAGGTAAAAAAATATAATCCGAAGTGGAAGTCCATCAACTAGAAAAACCGGCCAAGTGCGAGTCGGACTCGCGCACGAAGGGTTCCGTAAAAAAGGCAAAAAATCACGTTTGTTGTATGGGAGCCGCCCTTAAAATTTTATTTTCTTTTAATTTTATTATTTATTATTAATGCTGTGTAGGTAACCTATCTACACCTTTTTACTCATATCATTGCGCAAGACAGTGTCCCAAGAGAGTTATAAACATATATATATATATATATGAAGTCTATAAACTCTATAACAAATCTTAGTCTTTGATCTCGTTTGAATTTCGAGTGGAAACTAAAAGTAGACGTAGGTATTAAGCTTACTTCTGTTTCTTTAGGCTTAGTAACTACATAATGTTTATTCTTAAATTACTTAAGTTAAGGCGATGATAGCTCAGTGGTAGTGAAGTTGGATACTGCGGCACAGCAAAGGTCGTGGGTTCGAATCCTACAATGGGCTTAAGCTTTCGGTGAAGGAAAACATAGTGAGGAAACCATAGCACGGTGGTAGGGTACTTTGCAGTACTCGACTGGCTGGGTAGCACCCTTAAGTTGAAAATATGTCGCTAAGCACCTGTTGGTGTGTTCCGGCAGTCGCACTTGAGAGCCAGTTCCCTTTAAGGCATTGTAATAAGGTGTACAACACATTGGCAATCCCCCTGGTATTGCTAATGTCTATAGGCGACGGTAGTCACTTACCATCAGGTGACCCTTGCTACCAGTGCTTCACGGTTTACCATGCCCATGAGATTGAATGTTATTTCGTGATATCCTACTAATACTATAGTTTATTGCTCAATTACGCAAAAACGGCTTAACGGATTTTGATGAAACTTGGCCCACAAGTAGATGATATCCCGAAATAAAACTTAGAATACATTTAATTCTTGAAAAGAAAAACGTTCAGTAGACGTCTTCCGGCTGATACTTATGACCAAATTTCACATTTTTAATATTAGTATAGTAGGGTGTACGTACAATCATCTATTTAAATAAAATCGGCAAAATAAAAATGAAAACTTAAAACCATGAAAAATAGTGTATTTTTTAATAGTATGAAAAAATAAGTTTCCTAATTACATTTCACAATTAGAAGGAAAACAAATCTAGTGAAGTTATAAAATTGTTAATATTAAACGAAAGAAAATATTTTTCAATTACCACACGACGTCTCTATAAAAGACCTTGCAAAGCTGTACATTTCAGTCTTAGCAATCACTTTACGGAAAAATGAGTATTTTTAGGGTGCGTACCTTAAACCCCATTGAAAAATTTTATGTCAGGATCGACAAATCAATTGAAGACGATTGAGGTAAAGACTCCATCCAGCTCAGCATTAGTTCCTTTCTAATAGATACTTAGAGAATGTAATTAAAAGCATAATAATGAAAGAAAAATGAGATTAAAAGCATAAATAATATGAATTAAAACACACAATATTTTATCACTGTAACTACTAAAACGGTCTGTAAAGATTAGTTAATCTATACTATCTATCATTCTGCGATAAACAATAATATTAAAACACACATTTTTTGATGTATAAATACAGAACCCTTGGTACACAAATATGGATCACTCTTGACATGATTTTTAATAACAAAATGAGGAGGAAACCTCATTTACTTAGCACAAAGTGTCGCTCAGAGGGAAGTGTTCTGTGCATGATGTAGTAATCACCTTTCATCGGATTTATCAAACACGAATATTTTCGTACAGTTTGACTTATGTTTTTCTATAATAGATTTACTGACAAAGGCTTTTATCAGATAGGTTGTTTATTTAATGAAATAATATTATGTATTTAGTCAAGTATCGGGCGAGACGGAGCTTGTTTTAAAAAAAAATATTTTAATTTTAGGAACGTTTATTCCTTACAAGATTGTAACTAAGACTGAATTACATACTAGCTTATTTCTAAGGTCTCGGCACGAGACCACCGTGAAGCGGATGTTCTTATCGCTACGCTTGCCGACTCAGCGTCTCCACATTGTTTATGTAATTAAAATATAGAACGCTGACTTGTGACATTCATTTGTGCTAGTTTACGTTTAGTGAAGTTTACTATCTACCGTCGAATAGATAATTTATTTTCATTTTCTAAATCGCAACTTTAAACGATTTAATTATTTAAATTCAACTATCTTACCTTTTCTTATTGATAAATTATGTTAAGGAAGAGTGATGCCTCCTAATGGGTATTTCATACTTAAAAGGAGGCTTCCATTACAATATTGAAAATTGTAAAAATCCGTTAAAGTAGGTACTTAAATAAAAGAAAAAAATGTGGGGCGGAATATAAAATTATAGTGGTAGTTTGAGAAAAAAAGGACACCTTATTCCTATTCCTCTTCTCACTAAAGAGTTATGTTTTTAATTGAGGGCAGAAACCAGTCAAGTGGGTATGGCAAAGTAAGTATCACCATTTACTTACCAAAAGCTCAAGCTCCGAGGGATTTGACATGACCTTTGCCATTGCATCACAGAAATGACGGCTATAAAATTTCTAACATCTTCATCATCTTAAAAAACTTTTTTATAAAACCATATAACATTATAAATTGTAGAAAATCCCGAAAATAAACCTCTATTATTTGACTGACGATAGCGTCAAATTGATTTCTTTTCCTTTAACAAATTGGCCGTAGAACGAATAACTCCATTTTGTGACCTTATTGCATACATAGTGAAGCGGCAAAAAGCTCGGATATTTCACGCCACATGTCACTACAAAAACAGATGAAGACCCAGTTGTAATGGTAGAATTGAGTGAGGGTTCTGTACCTTTTTATATTGGTAAAAAATAACAGTCAAAAACCGAGCTTTTCTTTTTCCAAAATACCTACTATGGATTGTGATAACGTGACCGAAGGTGATAGTAGAGGAGCAGGTGATAATTGTACTGAGAAGAATGGAACTTGTATACCAAAAAATACTTTGCGATAATTTTTTTATTTGAGATTTGTCGTCCAGGCGAGTAGGTTAACATAAAATTCTAATTTAACATAAAATACTTAAACTCAGGACAAATAGACATGTTCATGTACACAAAAATGTGAGTTTGGGATGGGAATAAACATCGTGAGAAAACCACAGCACGGTGGTAGGGTACTATGTCGTACTCGACTGGCTGGCTACCACCCTCAAGTTGAAAATCTGTCGCCAAGCACCTGTTGGTGTGTTCCGGCAGTTGCCCTTGCCCCTAAGGCATTGTAATATGGTGTACAACACGTTGGCAGTCCACCTGGTATTGCTAATGTCTATAGGCGATGGTAGTCACTTACCATCAGGTGACCCGTCTGCCTCGTTGTCACTTGTGACATAAAAATAAATTGCTATTGTGCGGGACCCTAAAAACATTGTTATTCGTTCACTAGTCGAAAGTAACAAATGAGACGTATCCGTCACGTCACGGGTCACCACAGCGACACAGCGACACAGCGACACAGCGACACAGCGACACGGAGACACGGACTGAGTGGAGGGACACATACATTTTGTCATCATTTGTTGAAAAAGCTGTGGTAGGAAATTGCATTTTCACATAATATTTTTTTTGATAAAATGATATTATTGGTTTATAACTTTATTATTAATATTTTTATCCATATTTGTAGATAATTATACCGGGTCAAAGTCAAAACCATTTATTCAGTTTAGGCCCTAGAAGGGCACTTATGAAGGTCGCATTACAGAAGTTACCACCGGTTCGGAAGTCAGCCTTCAACTGAGAAGAACCGGCAAGAAACTCAGCAAGGTTACATTTTTTAAATATTTTTGGACCATCTGACTATATTGGCTTTTTTTTTCAAATGATTACCAATTTTTAATGTTTATTATGTATAATATTTAATTTTGGTCTATTCGCGCACAGGATATTATCAAAATATAATTTTGACTAACCTCGACGTTTCGATCAAGTGGCATTGTCGAGTAAATATGAATTTAGTTCGCGAAAGTTTTAAAGTACTATTTTTACCCATGTTATTGAGATGAAAAGTAATTGATAGCACTCAGGGATAATGTCGCTATCTATTAGCGAAATTATTTTCAAAATCTGATCAGTAGTTTTGGAGATTATCATACATACAAACTTTTATGTCTAATATTAGTATAGATTTCATAATCATTAGATTATTTTAAGCCGAATGTAATATGTGCACTAAGGATAAAGTAATGTAATTTTATCTTCTTGATTTATGACTTTATTTTATACAAAATTGATTCATTTAGATCTTCATTTTAGAAATAAATTTGAATGCGAGCAGTACTATCGCCTACAAAAGTGTTGTTGTATTTAATTAAAACAATTTCAATTTAGTTTGTACATCCTAGTTAATTGAAAATTCTCAGCTATTTCACATCGAAAACCATGTCCTACCTAAAAACACCTGTGTACCGAAAATTGGACAACACTTTTGTAGGCGAGAGTACCTACTACTAGACAGTCCAATAAAAACCTAATTTAAATTTTCCATTCACACTCCGCAGTTAAAATTTATCCGCACCCGATGATTTCAATAGGGGTTCAATTTGAAAAATTCCGTCTTTTCATGGAAAATAGAGGTCATTACGGGTTGAAATCTGCTGGCGATGGAAGCCGCATCCCAATTAAGGAGAAGCCGTGACATTTGCAGGGATCTTGGAATTATATAGATGCGTTATATTAAGGTAAGGTTCTTGCTATGAAACTATGATATTTTTTATATATTGAAGATAATGTTAAAGATTAAAAACTTTTATATATTGTTTTTCTGTTTTTACTCTTATAATATAGATCTTGTATCCTATAATAGTATAGGTATGTAGAATAGGAATTATTTTTCGCCAGTGGTTTCACGCGCGTCCCCGAGGGATCTTTTCATTTGACCTATCTCTATACCAAATTTCATCTTAATCGTTTTTTGTCACCATGGTAAGTGATGATGTAGCCGAAGGTGGTAATCACTCAGAGCATGGATGAGATAGTTCAGCGGTTAAAGCGTGAAGAGGTAACAGACAGATAGACAGACACACTTTCGCATTAATAATATTAATATGGATGCGGTTTCCATGCTCACAACAAGCTGTGCTTAGTTTTGTTCAGATGTCCGTGTCTATATTTTATTTGTCAAATAAAAAACCTATGAAAACTTAATATATTTATTTAGAACAAAATGTACCAAATACTAATATTAAACTAACAACTACTCTAATTTTAAAAACCTATTATAATATTATAAATAAATAAATAAATATCCTCGGACATTTTTCACACACGGCTATGATCCCAAACTAAGCAGAGCTTGTAATATGGAAAACCAGATGACTGATATACTACATATACTACATTTTTTTTTTGTAAATACATACTTAAATAGATAATTACACCCAGACTCAGGACAAACAGACATGTTCATGCACACAAATGTCTGTCTTGGATGGGAATCGAACCCACGACCTGCGGCGTGATAGGCAGTGTGTTAACCAACCACGCCAACCGGCCCGCCATATTAGTTAACTGGTTTCCATACTACAAACTTTGCTCAAAGTAAAGTTAGACTGCGATATCCAAACACATTTACACCATTTTCTCCAATGCAAGCTCACTCCGTTCAATTTGCTAACACTAAATTGGATGCGGTACTGAATCTCTACATCCAATAGTAAGTTAAACAAGCGAAGTCTGCAGTTAAAACTTGTTAAAATTTATAATTTAAACTTATCGTAACATGTTGAATTTTGTTTACAATCTATTGTGAAGGAATATAAGCTACTGATACTTAGAATTATGTATCATATATAATCAATAAAATAAAAATATTTACAAATTATACATACCTTGCTTATTCTATTATACATTTTGAACTCGATATAATATTGTAAATAGAATATCGAGTTCAAATCGCTGCCCGTAGGTAAAGTGCCCAGAAGGCTGGCAGCGTTACCTCGTTGGATAGCAAGGCTTATCCTTTGTCCGAGGTAAGAAAGAACCAGCCCTCTGGTCACCAGACAGATCTATGAGGCGCGTCGAGAGTTCCTTAAAAAACTGTCGTGCTTCAGGCCCCACGGTCCCATAGTTTCTACTCCAAAAGGTACTAAAATTACTAAAATCTATTGTTGTACTAAAACTATTATCTATATCTACTAATCCTACTAATCTTACTAATATTAGTTTGGATAAAATTATGGCCTATGTTACTCAGGGATAACGTAGCATTCTAATGGTGAATTTTATAAGTAGTTTTTGAGTTTATTCGTACCAAACATGCAAAAATACAGGTTTTTTCCTCTATATAGTGTTATTATTGATTCATAATGATGAGGATATTAGCATAGATTAAATTTAAAGTGTTATTTGTGTGTCCTTTGTTCGTGTATGTACCTAATGTTTATTTTTTATTTTCTCATTTGTTTATTTTTTATTTTCTCGTTTGTTTATTTTTTATTTTCTTATTTGTTTATTTTTTATTTTCTCATTTGTTTATTCTTTTTGTAAATTGTCCGTCACTACATGTTCGTGATGTCATGGACGTGGGCCTCGACTGAAAATCAGCGCGAGGGCTTCTTTTAGCCTTAGCTTTATGCTGAGTCGAGACCTATTCCTGGCATCACGCAACATTACATTATTGTTTGTTTGTTTGTCTTGTCTTTTTATGTTATTTCTTTTCTTTTTATTTTAATGTAATGTGTGTTGTCAAGAATAAATGTATTTCTTTCTTTTTTCTTTCTATGTTTGTTACTCATTTACGCCAGAACGGCTGAATGGATCTGGATGAAATTTGGCATGGCGATATATTATAGTCTGGAATAGCACATACATTTTTATCCCGGGAAAAGATAAGATCCCACGGGAACGCGGGTGAAACCGCGCGGAACAGCTAGTTAATCATAAGGAGGTAAAGTTTGTGAGGTTGTAGGGGGTAATCTCTGGATCTACTGAACTGATTCCGAAAATGTATTACCAATAGAAAGCCACGTTATTTGTGAGTGTCATAGGCTATATTTTTATCCCGGGAAAAGATAAGATCCCACGGAAACGCGGGTGAAACCGCGGGGGACAGATAGTATTTTATATACAACTAGTTATCCCCTGCAGTATCACTAATGGAAATGGTTATGGAGGAGCGATGTGTTAGACTCTTCCATTGAAAAGGGATGATCTTCCGCCAGGCTAGGTCATCGTGCCTGGGGACCGCGGTCCAACTATAGACGTTGGAATCTTGTATGTATATATATTGATCTGGATAGGCTTGTGTGTGTTTGACTACAATCTCACTATGGTAAGTGATGATGTGGCCGAAGGTGGTAAGCACACAAAGCCTAGATGGGAACTGGCTCTCAAGTGCAACTGTCGGAACACACCGATAGGTGCTTGGCGACAGATTTTCAACTTGAGGGTGGTAGCCAGCCAGTCGGGTACTACAAAGTACCCTACCTAGGGAATGCAATCTCGGGACGAGATCGCTAAGTCGAGATCTCAAGGTATTAGAAATTCGATCTCGGCATTTTCGAGATCTCGAATGGTTATCAAAAAGTATTATTTTTCTTAGATACTTAAGTGAAACATGATTGAACTGCTTCGATGTGATTATGATGCGAGTAAGATACAACATTAAATTATTGAAAATATTCTTTATTTTTATAATTATTTATAATGAACAGACAAATCATAATTCAGACCCGTAAAAATAATGAAAGTGAGACAAACAAGAAACAAATGGTTTTAGGAGTGATTTTGGAAATAGCTTAAAAAACAAATAGTGCTTAAAGTGCAGACGGATGAACGGCATCTTATGTGAGTCGCTATGTAGCCAACGGCTGAAGACGCCCTCTCAGCTTCAACACTAGTTGGTACCAGCGTGAGCAAGCTGTTGTAAGCAAATTACAAAAAAATACCCCTCGATCCTCCACACTCATACAGATCCATCTCTTTTTTAATCACAGACTCTAGCCTGTCTGTAGTCGTAGTAACCCGCGTGAAAGGACTTTTGCATGCTTTCAAAGTCTCTTCTCTACTGGCGCTCGATCTCGTCAATCTCGGCCGAGATCTCGAAATTTTATGCTTCGAGATTGATCTCGAAAAATGAGGCGAGATCGAGATTGCATTCCCTAACCCTACCACCGTGCTTTGGCTTCCTCACGATGTTTTCCTTCACCGAAAGATCAAGCTCATTGTAGGATTTGAACCCACGACCTTCGCCGCGGTATCCGACGTCACTTACCACTGCACTATCATCGCCTTATCTATGCAGATCGCATAGAAAACTTCGTAAGCGCGATGTAGGTTATTGAAGCGCCATCTATCAAGGAGTCGTGCGAACTATATCTATGTGTATAGATGTCGCTACATGGTCAATTTTAACTTTCACCTCAAAATTCTCAGCATTAAAAATCATACTAATATCCCAAACACACAAAATAACTTCAACCACAAATTAAGGTAAGTGCTTTTACATAAACATAATTTTATTTATTTATTCATTTATACACCAATTAATTACATCTATCATTACAGGAATTTCCCAATTCAATAGAGTAAGTCAATTCATTAAATTTCTAAATACACTTTATTAAAAAAAACATTAAAAAAAATAATGTAATAGAATAGAAGTATCATATAACACCTTGTTTATAACTTTGAACGAGTATAAACAAAAACTTTCCGACACAACAAGTATCTGTTACGGACGCGTCCCAGCCCAAGCTCACAAACATTCAAGTAATTAAATTACATCGAAAAGTTAGCAGTGTATGGTTACTTTCATTTAGATTCATTATTAACTAGCTGTCCCGGCAGACCTTGTTCTGCCCTATTTCTCTAAAACGCGTCTTTGTTTTGTTTCGATTGACGTCAAATGTTTGACAGCTGGGTGTTTGTATGGGAAAAAGAAAAGGGCTGTTTTTAGCTCGCCGTAAAAACCATCCTTGGACTTCAACGAACATTTAAAAAAAGAATTGGCCAAATTGGCCCAGGCGTTGTTGAGTTATGCGCTTACCAACACATTTTGCGATTCATTTTTATATTATAGATTGAATTGATTTGCTTTATGCAAGGGTCTTCTCTGTGATAAAGTGAACAGTGACTGTGGTAACAACAGTTTATACTAAAATCCTACTACTATTATAAATGTGAAAGTGTGAAGATGTTTGTTACTCTTTCACACAACAACGGCTGAACGGATTTTGATGAAACTGGGCACACAGGTAGTTTTTTTTTTTTTAATTCTGAATAAGTTTGTGTTTTGACCACAATCTCACCATGGTAAGTGATGATGTGGCCGAAGGTGGTAAGCACACAAAGCCTAGATGGGAACTGGCTCTCAAGTGTAGCTGTCGAAACACACCGATAGGTGTTTGGCGACAGATTTTCAACTTGAGGGTGGTAGCTAGCCAGTCGGGTACTACAAAGTACCCTACCACCGTGCTATGGTTTCCTCACGATGTTTTCCTTCACCGAAAGCTCAAGCTTATAGTAGGATTCGAACCCACGACCTTCGTCGCGGTATTCGACGTCACTTACCACTGAGCTATCATCGCTTTAAAAATGGAACCTGGAATATCCTGGAATAATATACCTATAGGATACTTCTTTTATCCCCGGAAAGGATAAGATCCCTCGGGAACGCGGGTGGAACCGCGGGGACAGCTAGTTCTAAATATATTCAAGTACCTACGTATTATGTACGTAACATCTCATATATAAAATTCTCGTGTCACAGTTTTAGTTGCCATACTCCTCCGAAACGGCTTAACTGATTTTGATGAAATTTTTTGTACTTATCCGGTATCTATGAGAATCGGCCAACATCTATTTTTCATCAACCTAAATGTTAGGGGTAGTCCACCCCTAATTTTTTTTTTTTTTTTTTGAAACAAAATTTCTAATTTCTATTTTTTTATGATACAACATACAAAAATACATACAATCCCCAATTTTCACCCTTCTACGATCAACCCTTATTTTTTAATAGCCATTTTAGTAATTTGAGTAATCGGTCAAGCCGTTTCGGAGGAGTATGGTAACAGGACCGATTTGGATGAAATTTTGTGTGTGTATTTCAATGGGTTCCTCGATGATTTGAAAACAAAATTGGACCCGGTAGATGGCGCTGGAATCGGGTTCTAAGTTTTGTTTTAATTTCAGGGCAGGACAACGTCTGCCGGGTCCACTAGTAGATTATAAAATTTACATATCTGCCTATACGGCACAACTTCATGTAGGAATAGTCGTTTTTTTTTAATTCTCGATAAGCTTGCGTTTGACCACAATCTCACCATGGTAAGTGATGTGGCCGAAGGTGGTAAGCACACAAAGCCTAGATAGGAACTGGCTCTCCAGTGTGCTTGGAGACAGATTTTCAACTTGAGGGTGGTAGCCTGCCAATTGGGTAGGTGCTATGGTTTCCTCACGATGTTTTCCTTCCTCGAAAGCTCAAGTTCATTGTAGTCGAACCCACAACCTTCGCTGCGGTATTCGACGTCATTGCCACTCAGCTAACATCGCTTTATGACTGTTTTTCCTCTGTGCGTTTATAAACTATCATCTGAATGTGATGTAACTTGATAAGTTGATTTTCATCGTAGATTCCTAACCTAAAAAAACCGGCCAAGTGCGAGTCGGACTCGCGCACGAAGGGTTCCGTAAAAACGGCCAAAAAATCACGTTTGTTTTATGGGAGCCCCCCTTCAATATTTATTTTATTTTGTTTTTAGTAATTGTTGTTATAGTGGCAATAGAAATACTTAATTTGTGAAAATTTCAACTGTTTAGCTATCGCGGTTCTTGAGATACAGCCTGGTGACAGACAGACGAACAGACGGACGGACAGACAGCGAAGTCTTAGTAATAGGATCCCGTTTTTACCCTTTGGTTAACGAACCCTAAAAAAGATTATTGACTTGCCATTTCAACGGTTCCCGTTGACCACCACCCATTTGACCACCACTGGTGGTTATTGCCACTATTTTTTTAAATGCGTTCTCTTGACCACCACTGGGAGACAACGATACAATATTTAATATTTTCCCATTGGCCGCCACTGGTGGACATTGACGCGACCTTTTAAAACAATCCCAATGGCCACGAGGACAGGGACACAGTGTTTTCTCTTTATCCACCAGAGTGGTGGACATTAGCACGACTTTTAATTTTATGTCTAATAAGCACCACTGCACCCCTTTTCCTATCTTTTACCGGTGCAGGTACTGTACCGGTAAAAGATAGGATAAGGGGTAAGAAGTCGATACTAGGTATGCTTGTAACTAATCATGATTATCGTCACCGATAGCTCAGTGGTAAGTGACGTCGAATGCCGCGGCGAACGTCGTGGGTTCGAATCCTACAATGAGCTTGAGCTTTCGGTGAAGGAAAACATCGTGAGGAAATCACAGCACGGTGGTAGGGTACTATGTGGTACTCGACTGGCTGGCTACCACCCTCAAGTTGAAAATCTGTCGCCAAGCACCTGTTGGTGTGTTCCGACAGTTGCACTTGAGAGCCAGTTGCCCTTGCCCTTAAGGCATTGTAACGAGGTGTACAACACATTGGCGGTCCCTCTGGTATTGCTAATGTCAATAGGCGACGGTAGTCACTTACCATCAGGTGACCCGCCTGCCTCGTTGTCACTAGTAACATAAAAAGAAAACCAACTCATAGCGAACAGTCTTTCTTACCTGTACTACAACATCAAACTGTGTAAGGATACAATCAATCCTTTGTTATGTGCGTTTGTACCTATAAGGTTGCGGTAATCAATAGTAACTTGGTTAGAATGAAGGGTTCCGTTCATTTATGAACTATTCAATATTTGCTTCCGACTCGTGGTTATGTAATAAACATGACTCTGTTTATTCCAGGATTCAATCTACCTATCAGCCAAGTTTAATCTAAATCTTATCTCCGAAATATATTAGCTTTTCGCCCCGTGGTTTCTCCCGCGTTCCCGAGGGAATTAAAATTCTGCCCATGTATAACTGAAAGAATTTCTAAAATCTTTTTTTTAATACCACAAGTGACAACGAAGCTGACGGGTCACCTGGTGGTAAGTGTTTACCGTCGCCTATAGACTTAGCAATATCAGGGGGATTGCCAATGTGTTGTACACCTTGTACAACTGGATCTCAAGTGCAACTGCAGCAACACCAACAGGTGCTTGGCGACAGATTTTCAACTCGAGGGTGGTAGTCAGCCAGTCGGGTACTACAAAGTACCCTACCACCGTGCTATGGTTTCCTCACGATGTTTTCGAACCCACGACCTTTGCCGCGGTATCCGACGTCACTACCACTGAGCTATCGTATGCGGCACCAACGGCCGTATCTTTTGATTGCGATGACTTAGAAGTTTAATTTTCTCACTGCTCCTAGGGTTTGCAGACCTGAGTATTTGATATTAATTTCAATTTCACACCTCTTCGCTTCTAAGAGAAAAGGGTGGGCAACAAAATGATCTTATAAGGGTTCCGTTTTTTTTCTATTTGAGGTACAGCAACCAAAAAAAAACAACCGACTTGTATTGCTATATGACGGGCCGGTTGACGTGGTTGGTTAACACACTACCTATCACGCCGCAAGTCGTGGGTTCGATTCCCATCCAGTACAAACATTTGTGTGCATGAACATGTCTGTTTGTCCTGCGTCTGGGTGTAATTATCTATTTAAGTATGTATTTACAAAAAAAAGTAGTAATAGTATATCAGTCATCTGGTTTCCATATTACAAGCTCTGCTTAGTTTGGGATCAGATAGCCGTGTGTGAACAAATGTCCGAGGATATTTATTTATAACATCACATTAACGTACAAGGAAAAAAGTCTTAAAAACATTAAATATAGCTTAAAATAGCACATTTAATAACGAACCTACTTAGTTATTCCAATCATAACACTCTGCAAACTAATACGCAATTTATATGTAAAGATTAAGCAAACTAATATCACTATTTACATAGTAATTCGTAAGTCATGCTTACTGTTAGATATGATATTCAAATTAATTACATATCAAAACTTTATGTGATAAGCTTATGAATTACAAGGGTGAATGTGCAGTAGGAATCAATAAAATTGTGTTTTGGATGCGGTATATTTACTATCAGAGCTATGATCTATTCATACGAATACAATCATACATTATTCATTCAAATTTTCAAATTCAAATTCTTTATTTTAGACAGATTGTCCATATATAAAAGATACAAACTATGAGAATATACAGATTAAATAAAAATTAAATTACAATGCAAACAATGAAAAATTACATTTTAATGCAAGTGTATTCAATTTGTTGGTTTGTTGATTTGTTGGTTTGTTGATTGTTGGTTTGTTGGTTTGTTGGTTGTTGGTTTGTTGGTTTGTTGGTTTGTTGGTTTGTTGGTTTGTTGGTTTGTTGGTTTGTTGGTTTGTTGGTTTGTTGGTTGTTGGTTTGTTGGTTTGTTGGTTTTTGGTTTGTTGGTTTGTTTCTTTGTTGGTTTGTTGCATTGTCGATTTGTTGATTGGTTTTTTGATTCAATGGTTTGTTAGTTTTGTTGGTTTGCTTGGTTATTGGTAGTTAATATAACTATATTAACTAGTCCTATTTATCCCCGGAACGCGCGTGAAATCGCAGCCTGGAACCTAGTAATATTAGAAATGCAATAAAACCTCAATAACATCTATCTATCTGATTAGTTTTCTTGACTAAACCTTGAATCATAAACAAAGGACATATTCTTTTAAACTCTAATTTAAATGTGGTGAAAAAGTACGATTTTACGATAGAATACCACGTAGATAATTGTCTAGTTTGAAACTTCATATTACGAGGTATTTTAAACAATACCTTATCCATTACTCCCTTTATCCTATACCAAAACACAATCCGTCTTATATACGAGGCATTGCAAGTTAGGTACCAACTCAATGCTACACGAGCGACTCATCAAACTTTAAGTTTATCTTCGCTCTGATATCCTTCAAACTTCCCTCGTGGTTTTTGTATGATCAATTGTATGCAAATACATTTAATAGCTTAGTTGGTAAGGTACATTTAAAAAAAAGCCAATAATAGTCAGATGGTGCAAAAATATTAAAAAAAAAGTAACCTTTCTGAGTTTCTCGCCGGTTCTTCTCAGTTGAAGGCTGACTTCCGAACCGGTGGTAACTTCTGTAATTCGATCTTCATAAGTGCCCTTCTAGGGCCTAAACTGAATAAATGGTTTTGACTTTGAAACGTATTAAGGCGATGATAGCGCAGTGGTAGTGACGTCGGATACCGCGGCGAAGGTCGTGGGTTCGAAGCCTAAATGAGGATATAATTATTTATGTATTTTTGTATTACTTTAAGAATAAAATTGTAAAACATTTGAAAAAAAGCCAATATAGTCAGATGGTCCAAAAATATTAAAAAAATGTAACCTTGCTGAGTTTCTTGCCGGTTCTTCTCAGTTGAAGGCTGACTTCCGAACCGGTGGTAACTTCTGTAATTCGACCTTCATAAGTGCCCTTCTAGGGCCTAAACTGAATAAATGGTTTTGACTTTGACTTTGAAACCTCAGCACGTTTGTAGGCTACTTAGTAATAGGTACTCGACGGGCTGGCTACCATCTTCCACTTGAAAATCTGTCGCCAACCACCTGAGAGCGAGTCACTTTTAAGGTATACATAAGGTGTACAACACATTGGCAAACGGCACTTACCGTCAAACGTCCCGTCTACTTAGCTGACACTTGTGGTTTCAAAAAAGGTCTTGGGTTCAATTCCCATACTGGATTGTTTCTAAAAAATATTTATTTCATTGAGGCAGGCATTTCAGGAATGCGAGCAAAGAAATATATTACTACCGACGCGAGCGAGACCTTTTATCTGTTAGATTTCATAAGTATTTTGATGGTTACAGAATTATTTGAATTGTAGCAATACTTTACAAAAAAATGGCCAGTGAGTAAGTGTCCCGGAATAGAACTAATTTCCAACTTGAAATATGTTTTAAATTTATAAAAATAGTAGGTATGTCTAGTTAATCCGGTTAAAGAAATACCTAAGAAGTAAGTTACTGTAACCTAAATTAAAAAAAAGAGAGAGAGATTGAGAAGGAAGAACGTGAAAGATCGTATCAGGATCTGTTGCAAACTGTGCTAGAAATAATAACCAAGTATTTAAACATTGAATGCAACGAAAACTGCGTTGAATTTGTAAGGCGAGTTGGAAAAAGAGGAGAAAACATGAGACCCATTGTAGTAACATTGAGCACTATGGGGCTAAAAATAAATTACTTAAAAACAAGAAAAAACTGGTATCATCACCTTTCTACATAAAATAAGATTTCCCTGAAGAAATTCTAAAAAAAACGCAACGAGCTACAAATTGAGCTAAATAGGGAGAGAGAATCCGGAAACAGGGCAATCATAAAATATGATAGACTAGTCGTTTTAGGAACCAAAAATACACGAAAGGAAAGTGTTATCCCAAACGTTCAAATTCAACAAGAGAAAAAAGATAGGAAAAGGAACTCATCAGAATCACCGGAATCACTGTAACCTTATTAACATTTAATCAATTTTTTTGCATGAAGCTTGTTTGTCCTCTGATTTTTACAGGCCGATGACCAAGCCTAACTTGAAATTTACTTGCCTAGAAGAAACCTATTCACAATAGGTAATTTGTATATAATTTTCCTATTTAAAATATTCAACCACGATCACGTCTCTCGATAAATTATTTTTCCTTTTCATTGCCACAACCAAATTTTTATATCTTTTTTTACAATAAATGTCGGCTCAAAGAATCGCCGCGTTCTGTCTATTTATTATGTTCTTTGTGGCGCTAGGATTTAATCTTTTAATCGCGTGTACGGGCCTACCCGTATGCAAGCTCACCCTTAAATTTATCAAAGTATTATACATTTTTAAGAGTAACAAAATAAATGAAAGTTTTTTTGTTTGCTAACTAGCTTTCTGTATGGCTGTACTACAGAAAGGTTAAGTTTAGTTAAACTTTTTTTTTTCTATGAGCAGTGGTTCATAATTTGCATAAATTAATTTATTAGCGACTAAATATTGACAGACTCAAAATCCAAATCCATGATGGTGGTCCTGCCAAGAAGTGTCATACAACACGGTGGTAGGGTACTTTGTAGTAGGTACCCGACGGGCTGGCTACCACCCTCAAGTTTAAAATCTGTCGCCAAGCACCTATGGGTGAGTTCCGACAGCTGCACTTGAGAGCCAGTTTCCATCTAGGCTTCGGCCACAACATCACTTACCAAGTGTGCATGAGTGAGATTATGGTCGAACACAAGCTTATCCAGAATAAAAAAAGCACATACTTCAATAATGTTTTTAGCAGTTTACCACTAAATCTTCAGTGGCTCTTTTGAGATAAGATTTTTATTTTATTTATTTATATACAATATTTTCCTTCCAAAAACTCATGATCATAAATCGAACTTCGTCACTGCACAACCAACTGAGTCATTATCGTTCTATCAAGTAGGTGCATATTAATGTGCAAAGTGACGTTTTTAATACACTATTTGTTTTAGGTGTAAGAATATCTGTAATTAATTTCATGTTATTTGAATCCGTAATATAGGAGAGAAATATGTTTGAAATTTCAAAAAGGCTCATATTCGCGATTTTTTTCTGATGTTCTCGATGATAAAATTAAAATTTGAAAAAAGTCATTTTATGTCGTGTATCCTCTAGTTTAACATATATTTTTTATAAATCACTTGCAATAAAGAATGCAGAGAAATCTTGTATCGAAAATCGTCATTTCACGTATATCGTCGCCTTAACATGGATATAAGCATCAGGTATATTAACATATTATGATGACACTATAACCTAATTCATATAGAGTTAATATCGTGACGCGAAGATAAGCTTCGGCAATATTCGGCAAGCCAGGACGTATAAATATTATTTTACATCAGACGTGATTGTAAAGATTGCCATTCACGATCAGTCTGTGGGATTTTTAAACAGCTTTCGATGCTGCGGATTTACGTGATCTTTTTTTTTACTTGTTTAAGCTTAATCTTTCCATAGTTAATAATAATAACCTTAATTTTTCAATAAAAATACCACATTAAAATATAAAAAAAATAAACAGTATTTTTTTAAATTTGTTTTCCATGGAAATTTGAAATATATGCATAATATATTTGTTAATTTCTGATACATTGTTTGTTGTATGAGCTAACATAGATATTTTTATGTTATATGTATATAAACTGACTTGAAATGTTGTACACAGGTCCTTTTTTCAAGAAAAAGTTTTTTTGGAACCCCTAAGGCAAAATAGGCAATCTCGCAGCAGAAAACTACTTTTTTACTTACTTTTTCTTAATAAAAACCGTACCCTATTAAGTATTTGTTCAGTTACTTTAAATAACGCACGCATTATTGAACTTAACATTTATTTCAAGACATTTAGCAGTATTGTGAATGGGCTTCCTTATTGCATTAATAAGGATTAATTTGGCGTGACATGAAACGTTGGCAGATATTATATCATTTTCTTCATTACTTCTAACATTCATTGCTAAGTCAAAATTAGCTTGGTGGTTACACATATTTTCTGCCGGCCTTTTTATGGATACAGTTTCTACGTCAACAAAGATTAAAATTAAGATACTTTGGTGTATTTACAGGTACAAGCTCTGTTTAGTTTGGGATTAGATGTCCCAGGATGTTTTTTCATTAGTTACTGTCAAACTAAAGCTGTCATCTTTGACTTTGCAGGGCATTACCATTAGTTAAATTTGGATTGTTAGTTCGATTTTTTTTCAGTAGCGTTGGAAACCTAGTAAATCATGTTTTACAACAAAATTACGTAACTTAAAATATCCTCAATTTTTTTATTTTCTCATGCTTTCAGTAATGTTCTACTAGATTTTTTTTTCATTTTATTTTAAATTGTTCAATGACCGTTACTCAGTTGATGGTCGCTACTTTAAACTTAACCAAATTAAATTAATTTCTTTCAAAATATTACAGAATAGTTATTATTGTTAAATGTTGATGAATTTATTTAGAATTAGAAATAAAAGTTAATAGTCTAATCATTTTGTTTTATTCATTACCACAGACAGTACTGAAGAGAGAATTGGTGGACAAGACCACACACCATAAAAAAGTAAATACAGATAATACATCTCAAAGAGTTGTCTACAAAACTACGCTAGATAGCGCCACGTGTACCATTTAGAATGTTAAGATTATAATATTTATCTTGAATTACAACAATTATTTAAAAAATACTTCAGTTCGTTAATACAATAAATTTGAGACATTATTTTTAAAAGAACACCTCGTCAGTAAAACTGAACAAACAAAATTGTGTAAAGAAAAATCTCTCACGTAAATCTCAAGGAGCCTACTGTAAATTACCAGTAATACTACATCGTTAAATTCTACACCATAAAACTGTTTTATTACAATTTTACGGGAGGTTGTAAACGGGTACGCAAAGCAACCGTTTCTAAAGGTACAACACTTGGTTGCAAATAGCCTCTTTGGATAAAAGCCTCTCAGGTACTTAGGCCGAATAGGCCCAAATGTGGACTAAAACTGCCCATTCATTTACCAACACGATAATTGTGATAGCCATCTTAGGTTTAGTAATCATCTTAATGGCCTCGGTCTAGTGGAATCCTTTATCGTAAACCCTTCTAGGACTTACATTGAGGTCTTCTTCAGACGTCAGATTTCGTAATTAATATAATTTACCGTTGGTGTGGGATGCCACTTGTGTTGATACACTAGCGCCATCTCGCTTACCGGCGACTTGTAAAGCCGGGTGAAAATTCAAAATTTAAAAATACGCCTGTATTGGACAAAATTATCAGTTTATGCCTTTAGCGATTGAGACCATGGGTTCGTGGGGGTCTAAAGCTCGTCGTTTCGCAAGTATTTTATCTAAAAAATAAGTTTTTTTATATAATAAAGTTTGTATATTTTGTACATTTGTTGTAAATAAATTGTAAAGTATTTGTAAAACATTAGAGTATATTTAGTTCTTTCATAAATTCAAATAAATTTTCTTCCCGCGATTTCACTATTTCAAGTAAAAAAATCCATCTTTAGTACTGGCCTACATGTTAAAAGAAAGTCGTGCAAAATACGAGTAGGTACTACAGAAAGTATAAAGTACCCAACCACCTCGCTTTGGTTTCCTCATGATGTTTTTCTACACAGAAAACTCAAGATTATTGTAGGATTTGAACCCTCGTCCATCGTTCGGCATTTGACTTAATATCGCTATCTTGTTATATAAAAATGAATCCCTATTTCCTTGGTCACGGCATCACGCTTGAACCGCTGGACCAATTTCGCTAATTCTTTTTTTGTTGTGTTTGTTATTGTGAGGAGAAGGTTCTTATGAAAGAAAAAAGTATGAAAGTTGCCTTAACGACCATATTCAATTTTCTAAATATTGTTGAAAACGAATGGTTCCAAGTTTCTTTTTATTTTCATTTCATGGCAGGACAACGTCTGCCGGGCCCACTAGTAAATTAATATTTGGTACATGAACAATTCCCATTATTCAACAAAAGCCTAAAGAGTTGCCCAACATCCTCAAGTAACCACTTGTAGGAATTGGACCCTTAATCTAAAGGGTCATATAATCTTTTTTTTCAGCAGTAAATTGGATTCCGCGTGTAAGAACGGTTTCAAAGAAATGAAAGATTAAAGCGTTCACGATTTGTGGAAGATCACCCTTTATTAATGGAAATTGGGGAATAAGGTATTTTCTCGGTTTTTTTTAGTTTAATTGCCCTAATTGCTCGTATTTTAATTCCTACTGGAGAAGTTTACCTGTATAAAAAGGAACATATTTTTATCTGGGGGAAATCTTCACAAATACATCTAGACGCAAGATATGTTATGTTTCCTAAATCCATTTTCGTTTGTCTAGCTATGTCTAAGTGTTTATTTTAAGTTTATGTTAACTTGTGGAATGCATCTAGAACAGGGTATTTTACTTTTTATGAAAAAAAAATCGAAAAATATATTATTGAGATAGCCTAGACAAAAAACAGTCGCGAAATGCTAGCTTAGTTCATAAAATTACAAAATAGATTTTTAATTTCAATTCAAAGTTTTCAGTATTTTTAATCTGTTTTGTAACACTAAGAAAAACATTTCGGCGGGAACTTGCGAAGTGACGTTTTGAGTGAGTTTTATTTTCATTAAATTCGTGTATTTTGAGTTTTATTGAATAATTTCGGTGGTGTTTTGTCCAATTAAAATCAATCTAAGTGAAATGTTTGCACTGTAAAATCTACAGTTTGTCCAGATTTGTGTTTGGCTGTGTAACCAAATGACGTCAAGTCCGTTTTCGTCAAATAAAATTACGCGCGAAATTTGAAAATGTATAATTTAAATGCTTTTTTATGGCATTTATCGATTGAATAAAAAAATTGTATACTTTTAGTAGTTTATCAGTACTATAGAATATATTGTGTCCTTGTAGTAGTTTATCAGTACTATAGAATATATTGTGTCCTTGTAGTAGTTTATCAGTACCTACTATAGAATATATTGTGTCCTTGTAGTAGTTTATCAGTACCTACTATAGAATATATTGTGTCCTTGTAGTAGTTTATCAGTACCTACTATAGAATATATTGTGTCCTTGTAGTAGTTTATCAGTACTATAGAATATATTGTGTCCTTGTAGTAGTTTATCAGTATTATAGAATATATTGTGTCCTTGTAGTAGTTTATCAGTACCTACTATAGAATATATTGTGTCCTTGTAGTAGTTTATCAGTACCTACTATAGAATATATTGTGTCCTTGTAGTAGTTTATCAGTACTATAGAATATATTGTGTCCTTGTAGTAGTTTATCAGTACCTACTATAGAATATATTGTGTCCTTGTAGTAGTTTATCAGTATTATAGAATATATTGTGTCCTTGTAGTAGTTTATCAGTACCTACTATAGAATATATTGTGTCCTTGTAGTAGTTTATCAGTATTATAGAATATATTGTGTCCTTGTAGTAGTTTATCAGTACTATAGAATATATTGTGTCCTTGTAGTAGTTTATCAGTACTATAGAATATATTGTGTCCTTGTAGTAGTTTATCAGTACCTACTATAGAATATATTGTGTCCTTGTAGTAGTTTATCAGTACCTACTATAGAATATATTGTGTCCTTGTAGTAGTTTATCAGTACTATAGAATATATTGTGTCCTTGTAGTAGTTTATCAGTACCTACTATAGAATATATTGTGTCCTTGTAGTAGTTTATCAGTACTATAGAATATATTGTGTCCTTGTAGTAGTTTATCAGTACCTACTATAGAATATATTGTGTCCTTGTAGTAGTTTATCAGTACCTACTATAGAATATATTTGAGACACTTTTCAAAAATGAGTGTCATACCCTATTGTAGAATTTTCTAATGTTTTTACGATTTATTCTTAATCAAAGGATTTATACGACGTTTACTTGGATATTTTCGTTAAGTTCACATTTTATGTCGGAGTGCAACCGACTACAACCTCCTGGTATTTTTCGTGCAACTCTTTGCAGAACCACCAATCAGAGCTTTACAGGGGGATAATGTTTTTTTTAAGTGGGGACATCACGCCTTAGTGGGGGCTACGGGATCGCCGCCTGCCCCGCCGGCGTCGCTCTCCTCATAATAATAAAGGAGAGCCATAAAAAATGGTGTAACTAACCCGACGTAAAACCCGTAAAAAACGTAGACCTGAATTAGCTAATAAATAAACATTTTATTGTAATATTTAGACAGTAAACAAACTCAATTAGCTAATGAAAGTATCTATCTACATTAAAATCTGTTAAAAGGTAAACTCGTCCAAACTCCAAATAGAGAAGGTTTCGTTCAAACACGGCATAGTGGCCGAGGTATGGACACAGAATAGATAACTGTAGATAATCCTCTGCCAACATTCATTTCTACCTACTCTCATGCAAGTAATATCACGTCTATAGTTTTTTTTTTGTACAAAATATACAAAAAAATGTACAACTATAATATATAAAAAACTTCTTTGAGGTTACCGCTGCTGCCGATCGGCAAGGTTCCCAGCAAGCTGGCAGCGTAATAATTTATTAATGCAAATTTGTTTTTTCTTCGGTGGTTATTTAGATAATATTTGGCACATTTATGTCACTTTGAATAAAAAACAGGCTTACAAAATTGTCAAAGTAATGAATATCCCAAAACTAGTAACCTAATGAAATAGAAAAAGACTTTTTCGTCTAATTGATAAGGATATTTATTTAATGGATTTTTTAAATCAAAAATGGCACATAAGGAGTTTTACCTCATGATTTTTTTTACCCACAAGATATATTATATGTATGAATATTTTTTTTGCATTACTTATGTGTTACTTCACACTGGGGGCGCTGCAATAGATGTGTGTGGAGTAAGAGTTAACTCGTGTGTCTATTACAATTTTTCTCTGTAATGCGATAATAGCTCAGTGGTAGTGACGTCGGATACCACGGCGAAGGTCGTGGTTTCAAATTCTGCAACGAGCTTGAACTTTCGGTGAACGAACATCGTGAGGAAACCATAGCACGGTGGTAGGGTTCGTGTAGTACCCGACTGGCTGGCTACCACTCTCAAGTTGAAAATCTGTTGCCTATCAGTGTGTTCCGACAGCTGCATTTGAGCTTGATCTAGGCTTTGTGTGCTTACCACCTTCGGCCAAATCATTACTAACCATGGTGAGATTGCGGTCAAACACAACCTTATTCAGAAGAAAAAAAACGGTGGAACTAATATTTATACAATACGTTTTCTATTTAGAGAAATATATGATGCGTATTACGTAGGAATATAGTCGAAGCTGAAAGCAATCTGTGTAATATCTAATCTATATCGTGGGGATGGCTCGGCAAACTGCTGTAGAGGTAAACAGAATCGCGAGCATTGCAAACAGTGTGGACGTTACCATTGGCTTCGGCCATATTTAATAGGATCGAGGAGACTGTTCAGTACCAGAGTAGGAGCTCAACAATTGACGGTCGGATTAATGTAGGATTTAAGTGGATAAATAAATAAATTTGCTGTTTAATTTGTTAATAATTTTACTAGTGACATCGAACATCAATACAAGCTTCTTCGATAAGGGCGAAGTGAGGAAGCTCAGATAGAAACATACCACCTGATGGTAAGTGACTACCGTCGCCCATAGACCTTAGCAATTACAAGGGGATTGCCAATTAATTGTACACCTTATTACAATGCCTTAAAGGTTCTCAAGTGCAACTGCTGGAACACATAGATAGGTGTTTGGCGACAGATTCTCAAACTGAAGGTTTTCAAAGTACCCTACCACCGTGCTATGGTTTACTCACCATGTTTCCCTTCACCGAAAGCTCAAGCTTACTGAAGGATTCGAACCCATGAACTTCGCCGCGGTATCCGACGTCACTACCACTGAGCTATCATCGCCTTATTTTTGGCGATTGACTTTTTCTACAGCTCCAGTCAAGTGGGTATTACAAAGTACCCTACCACCATGCAATGTTTTCTTTATTACATTTTCACCAGAAACTCAAGGTTATTATGTAAAATTTCGTATTTTCATGTTCGTGAACCGATGTTAGAGTAATTTTATAAGTTAGTTTAGAAGCTTATCAGATTCAGCACTAGATTCATTGTTGGTTATAACTTTTCTAATTTAATTATCCTGAGTTAGGTAATATTATGTTTATCTAACTAGTGTCAACAGATTTCGAGACTTAAGTACGAGTAAGTAGCAGTCCCCGGTTTCACCCGCGTTCCCGTGGGATCTTATCTTTTCCCGGGATAAAAATATAGCCTATAACACTCACAAATAACGTGGCTTTCTATTGGTAAAATAATTTTCAAAATAGGTTCAGTAGATCCAGAGATTACCCCTACACCCTCACAAACTTTACCTCTTCATAATATTAGTATGTGTTTCCATTTGAAGTTTCTCGGGTTACATATCTCACACATAGCAGATAGAATATTAAAAAAATCTAAATCAGCAACAACCAAAGTGTGTGCAAAATTGCTCAGTTGATTGCATTGAACTGGTTCAATATTCAATTGACATACAAACTAACGGGTTAATGTAATAAAATTTGATAAAATCACGTTGAATGTTTCTTCTTTGTTGTTTGATAGAACAACAAATAATATTATTATGATTTTAGTAATTTGTAATGGCCGGTTGGCGTGGTTGGTTAACACACTGCCTATCACGCCGCAGGTCGTGGGTTCGATTCCCATCCAGGACAGACATTTGTGTGCATGAAAATTGTCTGTTTGTCCTGAGTCTGGGTGTAATTATCTATTTAATTATGTATTTACAACAAAAAAAGTAGTATATGTAGTATATCAGTCATCTGGTTTCCATATTACAAGCTCTGCTTAGTTTGGGATCAGATAGCCGTGTGTGAACAAAATATGTCCGAGGATATTTATTTATTTATTTATTATTCATAGCAGAAATCACACAATATTTATTGTTCCCAAAAGATCGCCTCATTTTTATTATACAACCCTTTCTCATTTTAACACAACAATATATTTTAATTTGGGGCAAAAACAAATAAGAGACTGTTAATTAAATTATTTTAATTTAATTTTTACAGACTGGGCCCGCAACGTAAACATTGTTGGAGCACTTGTGTTTCATTATTTGTTGGAATATTCAAGCTTTTTAAAATGTTTGAACTACTTATTAAATAAATGTTTGCTTGAGCAACCCGTCTATAAAGTTTCCTCTTAATAATCACCGTTATAAGAAAATACCTTATAATTACCCCTTTTTATGAAAATTACGCAGACGGAGGAGTATGAAAGCCCCGGTTAAAGTTTAAATGAAGAAAGAGTGCAGAAAGCTAATATTATATTAATACCTAAGAATTAGAAATAAATTAAATTATAAAAAAAAAAACATTACAAATCTTTGGCCAAAAGGTCATAGCCCATTTAAACGACTCTGCTCCAACACCGCCCTATACTAAAAGTCAACTACCGAGCAGTCTGATGGCGGTAAGCTCGGTGACAGCGAGCTGTCTGCTAATTTATGTTGCCAATATACTACGGAAGAACGAGCTGTTGTCCACGACACAGGCTATCCTAGTGTAGACTCAGCTTCAACCTTTATTGTTGCACAACCTATTTGGGTTATAATTAATATTTCCATTTGTAATAAGCTAATAGGTTATGCTTTGAAGATAATAAAAATTATTATTATTATTTGTCGGGTGGGAGCGGAGTCGTGTAAGTGAGCTACGACCTTAATTCAACATTTAAATTTTCTAATTTCGCCCAAAAAGTTTAACTTCAAATAGTACACCAAAACGTGACATAATTTCACATACCCCACTCCTACAGCACCTACAGGTAACCCGACTCATTAACATTCACCCAACGCTGAAACTTGAAGTAAATTCACAAGAAGACCTCCCAAGCAGCTCTAAGTATTGGAAAAAAGATTACCAAAGATATGGAATGGGGAAAAGTTTTGTAAAAAAAAGTTTGAACGGCTTCAATCGACTTTCGTTTCGGAATAGATTACGATTCGTTGTTTTCTTAACGTAACCGGATTTTTTAAAAAACGGTTTAAGTATAGGTAGGTACCTACTAAGTTTTTTGCTAGAAGTTGAATATAAAGGTAAAGTTTGTGCCAAGAACCAAATGTAATTAAATTAGTCATAGCCAAACAGGTTACATTGCGTTACTAACTGTCCCCTACGGTTTTACTCGCGTTCTCGGGATAAAAAAATGCCTATTTCTGTTGCCATGCCGTAGACTACCTGTATGATCTTATCCCAATTACTTGTGCAACTCAGAAGCAACAAATAACCAAAAAAAAAAGAAGAAGAATCATCATCTTCTTGCCCTGTTCCCAATTATTTGTGAACGGCGCAATTTGTACCTTTCTTCCATTCGGTCCTTCTATCCTTCATATCGGAATTCACTCCTTTCTAGTAAGAAAGGAGTGATTACTCATATCTTCTCTCACACAATCCATTGATCTCTTTTTTGGTTTTCCTCTACCCGTGTGGATAAAATGGATGGATATCGATTTTCATAATTCATGACTGTTTTGATTACATGGCCTCATCATAGAAGAAGAATATCTCAGGATACTATTATTATAGTCTGTCATCTAAAATTATTTGTGCCCGAAGGATCTTATCTTTTCCCGAGATAAAAACATTCTATGTTTTATTCCGTTCCAAACCTGTTCAGTAGTTTTTGCGTGAAAGAGTAACAAACATATTCACATCCCATACTCATGAAAATATAATAATTTGTTGAAATTAGCATAAGATTAATGTAAATAAAACATAATTATAATACTCACAAGAAAGAAAAAAACTCACTCAAATAATGTAAGGAATAAAGTACCTCCATTTCTATTATCCACGTTTATTTTCAACAAAAAAAAAGAGAAATATTTTTTTTTTTCAACGCAATTACATTTTACATAGCAGGCAATCGAGTTATAACGTAGGCGGATAAAAATATATCGTTACAGTTGAAAGGGAATTTTGTTTTTCAGTTGTTACATCGAAATAAAACACGTTCAGCAAAACGGTACATTATCCGTGAGCTAGTGATGTATCAGTAGCGATGATTGATTTACACTAATATCGATATTTTGGCAAAACTAAAACTAAAAACTTCTGTGTTAAATAAACTCACTACAAGTAGTACTTTTAAAACTTTCACAAACTATATTCATATTCGTAGATTACTCATATACCGGGTCTATTCGCGCACAGAATAATCAAAATATATCATTACGAATATTTTTAATCGGCATAATAATATGTTTCATATTTTTATGCAAAATCTAAACTCTACCGCTGGTTCGGAAGGTTACTTTTGGTGAGAAAAGTCGCCAATAAACTCAGCAAACTCTTTTTAAAAAAGCAACTTGGACTGAGTAAATCCACTTTTAGACCAAATAAATAATTCTTTCATTTTTCGTCCACCCCTTCTTTTTACCTGCGATCTAAATGTATTTAATTGTAATATTTGTCTGAAAAAGTTTATCATATAACTTTTCGTTTAGAAAACAAACCATTTAAACATTCCCATTTGTTATTTTTGGGGAGTCATTTATCGATACGATGAACACTCAAATTATCGTACAGAATATCGACACAAGAACAACACTAAACAAGAACGGCTACGATACTTTGTAATTTTCCTTTTACTACCTCCAACTGTTTCCTCGTTTGAAATATAAAAGTAAAAATATTGTTTAAGTATACACTTATTTTTGGGGTTCCTTTTAACTGGGGTATATATATACCTACCTATGTCCTGTAAACTTTCTTTTCATTTAACTTTATTACTAGAGGATTAAACTTGTTTTTCAATGACAAATAACTAACAAGTACCTTATCGCAAAGTAGTGACGGCGATGATAGCTCAGTGGTAGTGATGTCGGAAACCGCGGCGAAGGTCGTGGGTTCGAATCCTACAATGAGCTTGAGGTTTTGGTGAAGGAAAACATCGTGAGGAAACCATAGCTAGGTGGTAGGGTACTTTGTAGTACCAGACTGGCTGGCTCATCAAGTTGAAAATCTGTCGCCAAGGACCTATCGGTGTGTTCCAACAGCTGCATATGAGAGCCAGTTACCAACTTCGGCCACATCATCACTTACCATGGTGAGATTGTGGTCAAATACAAGCTTATCCAGAAAAATAAAAAAAGTGATGATATGATGAATATATTTATTTGGCATTCATAATCCTTTCTCAGTACACTGCTGGACTCAGGCTTCTTCCAAAGCCACTCATAGGGGTGGCTATCTCTTAAATATCTAGCGATAGCAGTTTTACGATAAGTTTGTATGGCGAGCGACACGTTAAGGTGAACTTGGTAAAGGACAGTCAATGACCTTTGCCATTCCATATGGCACGGACTATTAGTGCCTTCTGCATCCAGGTGACAACCAGTCCAGCCACCTTATTGAGGTCACGTCCATCGAGTTTCCCAGGAGTTTTAAGCTTACTAAAACGCCACTCTACGTATCGCCTGCTACTTCGACCTTCTGTTTTTTGACACGTGACCCACGTGACACGGAATTTTAATAAAAAATGACTTATTAATGTTATTATTGTCTTACAACTATGTATTTTAAATGAAAGTTTTGGATGTGAATATGCTTTTAACTCTTTCACGCAAACTACTGAAAAAATTGTGATGAAACTTGGCACACAGGTTTTTTTTTTTATGTCACTAGTGACAACGAAGCAGGCGGGTCACCTGATGGTAAGTGATTACCGTCGCCTATAGACACTAGCAAGACCAGGTGGACTGCCAACGTGTTGTAGACCATATTACAATGCCTTAAGGGCAAGGGCAACTGGCTCTCAAGTGCAACTGCCGGAACACACCAACAGGTGCTTGGCGACAGATTTTCAACTTGAGGGTGGTAGCCATCCAGTCGAGTACCACATAGTACCCTACCACCGTGCTGTGGTTTTCTCACGATGTTTTCCTTCACCGAAAGCCGCGGTATCCGACGTCACTTACCACTGAGCTATCATCGCCTTTAAGGTAGATGATAATAGAATGAAACATAGGACTTTTTATTGCCGAAAAGATAAGATCCTTCGGGAACGCAGCTAAAACTGCAGGGGTCATAGTAATTAATGTGTGTTAAGGATGTGACCTATATTCAAGAAAAAATATGTACCAATGTATGAAATACCTAAAAATACTCGAATATAAATAAATAATAAATATCCTCGGACATTTGTTCACACACGGCTATCTGATCCCAAACTAAACAGAGCTTGTAATATGGAAACCAGATCACTGATATACTACATATACTACATTTTTTTTAATACATACTTAAAAAGATTATTACACCCAGACTCAGGACAAACAGACATGTTCATGCACACAAATGTGTGTCCTGGATGGGAATCGAACCTACGATCTGCGGCGTGATAGGCAGCATGTTAACCAACCACGCCAACCGGCCCGTCGAATACAGCGAACACGTAGTAAAATATAACCATATTATGATATTTAATTACCTGGCGATGATAGCTCAGTGGTAAGTGACGTCGAACGCCGCGGCGAAGGTCGTGGGTTCGAATCCTACAATGAGCTTGAGCTTTCGGTGAAGGAAAACATCGTGAGGAAACCATAGCACGGTGGTAGGGTACTTTGTAGTACCCGACTGGCTGGCTACCACCCTCAAGTTGAAAATCTGTCGCCAAACACCTATCGGTGTGTTCCGACAGCTGCACTTGAGAGCCAGTTCCCATCTAGGCTTTGTGTGCTTACCATCTTCGGCCACATCATCACTTACCATGGTGAGATTGTGGTCAAACACAAGCCTATCGAATATAAAAAAAAAAAAAAAAAAAACCTGTTTATCGAACAAATCTCCTTATCAAATAAATATAAGCTGCATTGATGTCAGTCAACATCCCTATTGAAAATCACACCGAATAGGTACGTCGACGGTGGTTTTGTCCAATAATGATCAATCTAAGTGCACAAGTGAAGTGAAATGAAATGAAAGCGTGTATCGTGACTTTCCAGGTTGTCCCAAAAAGTCCATGAAATGTTTTAGTGGAATAGCCGCCAATTTCACTAAAATTAGACCGGACTTGTAAGGACGAGGACTAGACTTTACAGTGAAAGTGACAATAAAACAAAAGATGAATGTTTGAAATAAAGAAATGGCTTAAAGGTCTCGACACCAGGCCAAAAATATTCTTAAAAAATAAATTGGTACGTCGAAATAAAAAAGTCTTAAAAAGAATTGTATTCGAAATACAAACCGAATTTTTACCAAAGATTTAAGTGCCATAAATACACTACGCTTTAGACATTTTTTTTGTGAATTCATTTTGTTTTCTCTTCGCATACAAACTGTAGGTATTGTTACGTTCGGTATAGTTTTATCAGGCGTCGTAAAGTTGTCGAATGGAGGGCCGAGGTTGGGCTAAGTGAAAATATGAGCTCCCCGGAGAGGACGGAAGGGAGAAAAAAACAGGACAAAATGGATATAGGAAGAGTTTTTAGTGTCTTATGGATGCGGCAATATCACTATCACTACATAGTATAAAACAAAGTCGCTTGCGCTGTCTGTCCCTATGTATGCTTAAATCTTTAAAACTACGCAACGGATTTTGATGCGGTTTTTTTTAATAGATAGAGTGATTCTTAAGGAAGGTTTATATGTATAATATATGCATAATATAGTAGCGAAACACTGATAAATTTAGAGGTTTCTAATGTGATGTCGTAATTAAGCATTTTTTTGCGCTTATATTGCAAACGCTGGCTGAACCCTACGAGATAGACCAAAATAATGTACTACAGTATTGTCCACCTTAAAAAGTTCAACAAAAAAGTCAGCGATGGTATATGTCTATCTCTTAGCGATAACCCACCATAACCATTTTTTATCCTTTACTAAAAAGTGATTATTTACGAAGTGATTTTAAACAATACAGCACAGATATAGAGTACCTAGACCTTGGGAGAGAACATAGGCTATCTTTTATCCCCCCTCCACCACCCCCACTTGCGCGATATAACGTGTAGACCACGCGGGCGAAGCCGCGGACGGGTCGCTAGTTTTGGTCTGCAACTAACTCCGAAACTGCTTAACCAATCTTGGTGAAATTTGACACTGAAATAGATTAAGTCCTGAAATAAGAGATAGGATAATTTTTTTTGGTAAAAATAAGATCCCACGGGAACGCGGGTGAGACCGCGGAGTACCTACTAGTTTTCTATAAAAATAGGTAAAAAATGTAAAACAATATTATTATGTTTATTGAATGTTAGATGCTTGTTTATCGGTTTATAAGATTTGTATTATTTTTTATTTGAAATTTTAATAATCATTTTTAGTCTTTGATATCTAATAGTTATTAGATATCAATGTTGTTACTTCGTTTTAGTTTTAACTTCTATCGGCAGTCACTAACGACTGTAAATTTTTTTATTTAGTAATTTTATTAAATAAATTAGGCTAGAACCACATCCAATATAATACATATAAGACCTCCATGGACACCTCCGAAGCACGTAAACCATAGTAGGGCTTCGTAGCTAGCAATTTTGTCGGACCTATCTCACACATTGTAAAGATATCTACAGACTATCGCTGATTTGATACAAAAGATTTTGGCTCTGCTCTATTTCTATCAGATTGGATTTGGACATTTAAATTTTGACTAGTGGACGAATACTAGACTTTTAACCAGCATCGATGCATACTTGCCAGCACAATGACATTTTATCGATGCCCTTGAAAAAGTCCCCAATTTACCCAAATCTATTTGAATTGAACCTTTATCTTAGATCTCTAAACATCAATGTATTTAATCCAATTAAGGTTTAATCAGAACATTTATACTACACATTGATTTTATCAGACAAAGGTGCCCTGCCTGTCTGCCTATATTATACAACAGTTTGATGTTTATATTAATCCATACACTAATTATAAGCTAATACAGACACATAATTTTCAAAATCAAGCCACAGAGAAAAAACAAATGACAGCTACATGAAATAATTTTTATTCTTCCATTTTTAAATGTTATAATAACTTTTTAATATTGTTCTGTAACTAGCCAGTACCGGATACATAAATAGCAGCCCTTGTAATAGTAAATGTGAACGTTACAGACTGTCTACGTAATATCTGCCTAATATGTTTTAATTTGTATGTCTAGTCATTTCCTTTTATTTTGTCTCAAACTCAAGTTAGTCATGCTTATTTTTACAGTAAAATTATAATTTTTTGTTTTGCACACTATCCTTAATTTAAATTTATTTAAAAATTATTTTTTAACTTTTAGTTTGATTTTCTATAAAGGCGTGTTTATTTAGTTTTTTAAACTATTAATTTATTTTCTACTTTCTAGTGTGGTTATTTTCAAAATCGTGTTATATAAAAGTTGGTTCAATTCGGCACATTCTACCCTCTTAATGCGCCAGCGATGCTGGGTTTAATTAAATTATTGCATTGTCATCGGTCCTTGATAAGTGTGCAAAGTTTCAAATCAATCCGTCCTTTTATATAGATACCATGTTTAGAGATCTAAGATAAAGGTTCAATTCAAATAGATTTTGGTAAATTGGGGACTTTTTCAAGGACATCGATAAAATGTCATTGTGCTGGCAAGTATGCATCGATGCTGGTTAAAAGTCTAGTATTCGTCCACTAGTCAAAATTTAAATGTCCAAATTAGTCTTCCCAATTTTCACTCGTGCGTCTGTCTGTCCGGTCATGTCACAGACATTTGCTCCGAATCTACTGTACCAACTCAGGTGAAACTTGGTAGGATGGTGTAATTCTATGACCCAAACACAGATGTGCAAAGAAAATATTTTTTTTTTTTAAATAAGGGTAATTTTCGGTGGACAAATTAGGAAATTTAAAAAAAAGTTTTGCAAAACTTACTGCGTCATAATATATATCAAATGAAAGAGCTCGTTATGAAGATCTTAAATATATTTTATTTATATAATATATTTGTTATTATTGTATCATAAATAGTTTTGATTTTATTCATGAAAGAAGATGAAATTGACCATTCCCCCCCTCCCTGATCTCAGAAACTACTGAGCCTAAAATTAAAAAAAAATACAAAATATATAGTTCATTGCTTGTAGATTACAGGAAAACCTATATGAATTATATCAATTGAAAATAAAGTGGTAAACTCAATATAATACGTTCACTGACTTTGGCATTGTACGGAACCCTCTCCACGCGAGATCAACTCGCACTTGGCCGGTATTGAAAACACTAAAGCCCTTGAATAGCTTTCAAACAAAATACGCTACCGTTTAAAGGTAAAGACCTAATATTTATTGTAAATACTAATATTACCTTTGTTGTAAATACTAGTTTACAAAAAATATCTCACAGCAGAGTAAATCCTACTATGTTTGGATGTGTGTGAAGATGTGAAGATGTGTAGATGTTTGTTACTCTTTCACGCAAAAACTACTGTATGGATTTTAATGAAACTTGGTACACAGTTAGATCATATACTGGAATAAAATATAGGATACTTTTTATCCCGGGAAAATATAAGATCCCTCGGAAACGCGGGTGAAACCGCCGGGCGGAAAACTAGTAGGAAAACAAAATGTTTATGCAGAATCAACTAGCGCGTGAGGCAGAAACAAAAGGATTAATCTGAAAATGGCTTATTGCAAGCTTTGTTTTACATTGCATTCTACAACATGGTATTTCTTGGAGCACATATAATTTTACCATTTCATTTGCAAGTAAAAATGTAGGTTTGTTTTGCGTTTTAATTAGTAGGATTTTATCAGTTCCCATGAGATTTCAAGCGAGATTCTATCTAGGATGAATAGTTGCTTATGTTAAGTTCATACCTGCGTGTTGATCGTTTGGCAGCAAAATCGAAAACCTCCTTTGTATTATAAAAGTTAAAATGGAACTACAAGGTGCGCAAGTCGTGGGTTCAAATCCTACCATGAGCTTGAGATTTTAGTGAAGTAAAACAACGTCAGAAAACGAATCCGTACCTACAAATAATGTAGTTCTTTTGTTGTACGGAACCCTGGTGCGCGATTCCGACTCGCACTTGACCGGTTTTTACGTTTTAGGGTTGACTACACTGTGATGTAGTTGTAAGCTATGTATTCTTGTGCTAGTATGCAATATAATCAGTATACCATTGAAAAAAAAAAATGTAATTTTATGTTAGGTAAAAATTTTCTTATTTTAATAAAAGTCGATTTTTATTATCATGTTATATACCTAGAAATACTATCATTGATCGGTTATTATTAATATTTACTATGTATATTTTTCTAATACAGGTTTTATTTACAACAAATGTACAAAATATACAAGCAAATGTACAATTATAATACATAAAAAACTTTCTACCTAGAAATTATGTTTAAGAGTATATAATCAGATATTTTTTAATGTGAGTAAATCTAAGAAAGAAAAAATGTAGTCGATATTTTTTTTTTAATTAAGGGGGAGGTGTGATGTAGTTGTAAGCTATATTTATTTATTTATTTATTTATTTATTTAGGTAACCAACAGCGTACAAAATAGATTTTACATAAATATTTAAATTAGAAGTAAGGCCAATAACAGGTAACCCCTTTTTAACCAACAATATTGTGCAATTATATAACAAAAATAACATATATATAATTTACAATACCTAATACAATTAGCGTATATATATATATATATATATATATATATATATATATATATATATTTACATTATTCATAGCATATTATGTTATGTGTGTGGAATGTGCGTGTGTGGAATGTGCGTGTGTGGGTATGTGTCTATTCAGTCTCACAAATATTCTTTATGATATTTTTACGAAAGCTAGGTTTGCTATGGTGTTGAAAAGGATCAACAGTGGTAAATTGATTGTTGTAAGTGTTAACAATACGAGTTATAACTTCATTTTTAGCATAATTGGTACGATGGTGTGGAAGTTAAAGCATAGGAGTTACTCTTGTACGGTAGACGGGTGTACAGTATTGTACAGAACTTACTAACGATGGACAGTCCAAGTTACCTGAGTTTCTTGCCGGAGTCTTCTCAGTTTAAGTGTATTCCGAACCGGTGGTAGAGTCAATTGTAACGTTCATGAGTGCCTTACCAGGGCCTAAACTGAATAAATGAGTTTTGAGTTTGAGTTTACCCCTCACAATATCATAGAGAAGCATCATATCTGACGACGACGCTCAAGAGTGAGCATGTTAAGTGTGCATATTCTTGTGCTAGTATGCAATATAATCATACTGATTATATACCATTGAACGTCGTTCGTATCATTTTGTCTCCTAAACACCCGACCTTATAACACATTGGCAATCCCCTGGTTTTCGCTTGTCGTATAAAACAACTTTAAAACATGTTAATTTAGTTACGTAGTGTAAATGGAAAAAAGTTAGTAATAAAACATGGGTATATACTGTAAGCATTATCTGTGGTTCCGTTGAAATGAACATCCATCCAGCCCGTATTTTGTTTTGGTATTTGTTTATTTTTCTATTTTGTTAAATAATTATAATTAATCTAATCCATGTTTTTCAAAGCCATAACGTGAAATTAAAGTATTGTGTTCAATTTGTCTTAAAATAATTAATGTGATTTTTAAAAAAGAGTAAAAGTAAACATTAAAATATGTCTTGATGTAAATTAATTATAATTATTAATGTTGTGTTTTTATAATTTAGATATATTGATTTTAAATGTATTGATTGTGAAATTAATTTATATAAGCTTTGTTCCTGACTCCGACAAAAAATGTCGGTTGTCAGGTAGAAAGTTATTTGGATGGATATACTGATTAAAAAGCAGTGGTACTGCAGTGATGTGGTCAATTCTATTTGGAGATTGTGAAATTGTACACGGCTATAATATTATTAAAGTGTTGGAACGAAGTTCCTTATCGCGCCTTGTGAAAGGGGGCTAGACGGAAAAAAATCTTACGAAAAATTGTCCCGACACTTTTAGTGTCAAAAGTGCGTTGACCTGTCTCTCTCTCTCTCTCTCTCTCCCTCTCTCTTATAGAAAGCAAGCCAGATATTTTCATTTCTATTTATATATATATAAATATATGTATATACTTATATAACTTCGTTCCATCCGGGCGTCCCTTGACACCTCTCAAGTTTTTTATAAATAATTCTACGGCGTTTGTACTTGGATTCCTGAAGAAAAAGCTAACAATACCTACTGATAATCCAATTATCTAATATCTAGTTCACAAATTATTTTCATCGTTTAATTGTTTTTTAATTGGGTATTTCCAATTAAATAAAAAAAAAACAAGAGGAGGATCCTCTTAATAGGTACCCAATTGTTTCAATGCGAAACATTTTACACTCGTTTCGGAGTTATTGTTCGACGGAGGACAACTTTATATCGTTTTAATTGTAGGTGTGACCCCTGATCATAAAAACAAGGAGATTTTTATTTTTGTTCAACAAGGGTGTTTAACAAGTTAAATACAACTGTGATTTAGCAAAGCACCGCTTATATTAGGTTACATATGACGAACATCTGATCCTAAATAGGTTTTCAGCAACTTGTCGCATAACCTCACTTTTACTAATCTCTCATAACTGTGCTCTCAGATTGCTAAAATCCTCAGAATTGTTTATGTTGGTTTGAAAATATAAAATTTTCATCTTTTTACATTCATTCTCAAGAATGTATGAAAGCGTATCGGTGGCTTTTATTTAAGTATTGATATTTGTATAGAAGATGACAATATTTATGGAGGGCAAAGAAAAACAAGTAATGATGTCAATAAAATTAAACTCCACATGCGATTACCAGTATGTCAATTTCGCGCGTTGTGAAAGGGGGCTAGACGGAACGGAACGGACGGCTTACGAAAAATTGACACTTTTTATGTCACTATGTATGTTTATTAAGCTGTGCGGCGTGCGCATGTTTCTCTGTCTCTCTCTCTCTCTCTCTCTCTCTCTCTCTCTCTCTCTCTCTCTCTTATAGAAAGCAAGCCAGATATTTTCAGTTTTTTTTAATATATATATATATATACTCTCTCGACTTATATAACTTCGTTCCATCCGGGTGTCCCTTGAAACCTCTCAAGTTTTGTTTTCAGCTGAAAGGGAGCACTCTTTCTGGTATTTTATTTAGAACTGTAGGTGAACACTTCTTTGTTTTTATGTTTCGAGAAATGTACGGTTGTTTTATGCCAATGTTTTATTACTTGAACGAATTAAATTTCGTTCTGGGTTTTCGTGTTGGGTCCGACCCAGATGTATTGTTTTAATTAGGTTTTGTTACCACTTGGGACTATTGCTGTTGTATTATGTTTATTTTCATAGTTTTGTTTTTTAGGGTTCCGTACTCAAAGGGTAAAAACGGACACCCTATTACTAAGACTCTACTGTCCATCTGTCTGTCTGTCTGTCTGTCTGTCTGTCTGTCAACAGGCTGTATCTCATGAACCGTGATAGCTAGACAGTTGAAGTTTTCACAGATGATGTATATATTGCCGCTTTAACAGCAAGTACTAAAAACAAAATAAAATGATTAAAAAAAAAGAGAAAAACTACAAAAGTATTGACGGAACCCTCGGTGCGCGAGTCCGACTCGCACTTGACTTTTAATGTTCATCTATCTACTGCGCCTTTACTCTCGTTTTAAAAGAAAAGATGGATGAAAAATAGTATTTAAGGTGATAGTTGTTGTGATGGCGGTAGGTGTGAGGATGAAAGCCTAAAATAAAACTTTTTATTTTAAATTCTGAATAAGCTGTGTTTGACCACAATCTCATTTTTTTTTTCGCTGCTGCCATTTGTCCTCTAGGAGATTTCTGCCAATTACAAGTTATTACTTTTCTTCTTTTATGATATAGTTACGTTTATTACACTCACGGTAATAACTATTATTAGGGTTTCGTACCTCAAAAGGTAAAAAAAAGAACCCTTATAAGATTACTCTCTTGTCCGTCTGTCCGTGTGTCACCAACAATTATCTCAGGAACGGGTGGATTTAGCATGTTGAAATTTATACCAGATAATGAGGTCTGTAGTCCCTATTTGGTGTATAAAAATCAAGGTCCTGAGTCAATACGATAAAAAGATATGGGCTAATTTATATTATAGTCAGGTCAGGTTTTAGTGAAATTAGTAGCTGGGCCACTAAATCTTTTCACAGACTTTATTAGATAACCTGAAAAGCCTCGTTAAAAGTTTTCGAATCATTTCACTTCACTTGTGCACTTTGATTAATCTTTATTGGACTAAAGACCACGAAAATTATCAGTACTATTTTAATTCAAATAAAATACAATGGATGCGAGAAGCGCAAGACCAGCTATAGTGGATATCCTTAGCTGGTATGGACGTCTTTAAACGTTTAAACTAAGCCTACTGGCTCCTGGAGTAAAGAAACCAAAGTACATTAGATATCTAATTACTTTACTGCATCTTACCATTGCGTTACTTATAAAAACATCGTCGGAAGCAATTTAATAATAACATAACATTTCTGCAAAATCAAATAGGTTGCATAAAGCTTCAAAGATAGTTTTTGTATGCAAAAAGGGAAATTACAAAAACTTCTCATTAAAATAGTGCTTTAACAGGAACTCTTCCTTTAAGAACCGAAGCTTTGAATGAAAATGCTTAAGGTGCCAGTTGAAAGCGAACCGACGAGATGCACAAATATCTTTTACCCCTTTTTACAGACAATGGTGAATGTTAAAAATTCTCTTGCCCCCTGACTGTAATTCGTTTGGGTGTATTTTGAAAGCAGTCGGAAATTTTACGATTATAAAATAATACGTTTTTTTAAAGGACAAGAAAGTGTTACCTGTATTGACTCTGACAACAATACCATACAATATAATAAAATAACATACAATACACATATTCTTTATTGTTGACTTGAAATGACTGTCCACGCCGCTATTACATGCCAGCGGTGAGGACTGAGGTGCGCATGCGCACACTTCGGCTGGCTCCTTCCTAACCAGTGTACCTATACATATACAGTCCAAATAGTTCAGGAGTTTTACTGTGCTCACCACCAACCAACCAGCCTGAACAATGACAAAGATACAGGTTACATAAATGAAAGACAAATAACAGAGATAACAATTTCTGTTCTGCGAGCGCTCTCAAACGGATAAATTTTAAAATTTTTACAACTACTGGCCGGAGCACAAATATCGGCTAAAGGCATCGCCGAGGGAGCACAAAAAGTGGGGACGGTGTTTTAAGGGATGTTTGAATTACTAGATGCTGCTCAGGGCGCTGCGGGTATGAATGACGGGGGACTAGACTGAATTGAAATTGAGTGGGAAAAAAAATGTTTTGAAGGAGCAATAATTTGATTAATTTCGATTATGATGAAATTGTAATTAAAGACTTATATCGTATGGTTACTATTGATCAATCGATGAATATAATATGGTAATTTAAACAATGTTTGATGAAATGGCCTTGTAGAAAAAGTTTCATAAAAATCTAGTCGAATCAACATTTAAAAAAATGGACGGTTTATTTAACGAACGACTCCAGAATTGAAACCCTCATTCACAAGAGGAAAGAAACGGGGCAGCTTCCAAGCACGCCTTAAGTATTGGGGCAGAAGCTCTTTTTACGAACTTAAAAGAGTTTTCAAAGAGAATTATCAAAAGAACAAACTGTAGTATTTGTACTGTTAAAAAGTTTCCTTATCATCAGACTCGTTTAATTTTAAAGTTTTCTGTGTATTATTTTTGTTGTTGAAAACCAACTTATTTAGGGATTGTGTTTTTTTATTTGATTGTTTTTTTTTATTCTTCGTGGAAGTAGTATTTTTTTAAAAAACCTGGGTTGTATTCAGCCTTGCATTGTAAAAGTTAAGATGGATGGTTATTTTTAATATTTAACTGAGCGCATATGGAACGCTATTTGGTGATTTGCGAATAAAGCGTATGAGAATGGATAATTGTAATTAATTGTACCTATGTTATTAAGGTAATTTTTAATTTTGGAAGTTCCTTATCGCGCGTTGTGAAAGGGGGCTAGACGGAAAAAATTCTTACGAAAAATTGTCCCGACACTTTTAGTGTCAAAAGTGCGTTGACCTGTCTCTCTCTCTCTCCCTCTCTCTTATAGAAAGCAAGCCAGATATTTTCATTTCTATTTATATATATAAATTATATATATATACTCTCTCGACTTATATAACTTATAAAACTTCGTTCCATCCGGGTGTCCCTTGACACCTCTCAAGTTTTTTATTTTAATTTGTATATTCTTATAGTTTGTATCTTTTATATATGGACAATCTGTCTGAAATAAAGAATTTGAATTTGAATGAAGGTAAAATATATAAAAATTCTATTTGAATCCTACAATGAGCTTGAGCTTTCGGTGAAAGAAAACTTCGCGAGGAAACCACAGCACGGTGGCAGGGAACTCTGTAGTACTTGACTGGCTGGTTACCACCCTCAAGTCGAAAATCTGTCGCCAAGCATCTATCGGTGTGTTCCGGCAGTTGCACTTGAGAGCCAGTTTTCTTCTAAGCTTTGTGGTCAATCATAAGCTTATCCAAGAATAAAAGAAAAAAAAAACCTGTGGTTATTCCTTTATTTTTCTCCTATTTTCCTTATACCTAGTTTATTACCGAGCAAACTTTATGAAATTTAAACATCTTTTTAACATTGTCAGATTTTTGCTGAGCTAAAATAATGCATTTTTACACGTGATACCGAACTCTTGCGAACTTATTGAGGCTAATTGAGGGCGGAAGTGTGAAAAGCAATTATTTTTACGTTAGAAATAATAGTTTAGTTCATACTTGTATAGATAAATACTTCTATACTCAGGGCCAACAGTAATTAATATTCTTGTACACAAATATCTATATCCTGGGTAGGAATCAAACTGAAAAGCTGTGCCGATGACTTACCAACAACCATATTATAATTTTCCTAATAAAGTTTATTTTAAAATAACATTATCTAAAATATAAACATAATTATGTTCTATATCTAAAGAGATAAGGTAGAGAATAACATCTGTGGAGTAAATAAAAGCATTCTGTTTAAGTATTCGCTTCACTTTTCGCACCTCCACTCTATCTCAAAGAGTTGGAAAAACGATGAAAAACCTACTGTAGCTTATTACCTTAAAGTACAGTTTGCAAGAAAATCTGTTGTTGTTAACTATTTTCTTTCTCATACATTACCGAAAATATAGTCGGATGTCTCAAAGTATATTCTGTAAATATAAAAGGCAATCGTTTCTGACTGACTGACTGCAAATGACTGATCTATCAACACACAGCTCAAACCACTGAACAGATTGCGCTGAAATTCGTCACGCAGATAGTTATTATGACGTAGGTATCCGCTATAAAATAATTTCTCAAAATTTACCCCCTAAGGGAATGAAATTAAATGAAATGTTTATTCATCCAAATAGGCCTTCACGGGCGCTTATGAATTGTCAGATTCTAATGACTCTAATGACTCTAGTGCACGGTTCGGAAGGTTGCTTTTGCTGAGAAGAGCTGGCTATAAACTCAGCATTTACTCTTTTCAAAAGAATCTTAGAATTATTACATAAATGTATGTCCTGCAAGAGCGAGCGCTCCACCCAAGCATTGTCGTCATTTAAATATTCGTTAATATGGTAGTACGCCTTCTGTACTAAAACATTCTTAACACGTTCCTTAAATTGATGTATAGGCAAATTTTACAGTGTAGGTGGTATCTTATTATAGAAGCGTGCACAAGACCTAAAAATGTGTCCTGCACTTTATGGAGTCTATAAGCTGAGGTCACAAGTTTGTGCTTATTTCTAGTATTGATTGAGTGCATGTCACATTTCTTTACAAAATTACTAATATTTTGATCTACAAAATAATATGTTTGCATAAATATACTGTGAAGCCACTATGAGGATACTAATTTGTTTAAACTTATCTCTGAGAGAAGCTCGAGAGCTGAAAGAATCAAACGGGAGTCCAAAGTTTGTATGTAGAAACGCGGGGTGGAAAGCTAGCTGGAAACCAGTCAGTCTTAGGATTGTAATAATGTATTTTAAGTCGGTAGCTTATCTTTTTTTGCTGACGCTACACATTTCAGAATATAAAGCTATTTTGTACGTTATCCCGCTTCTATTCAATGAAATTGAAAATAAACTAACTGTGTTGTGTAATAATTTTATGGTTGTGACATTTCTCTTTTGCCCTTTAATAAATAGCTGTTTATTCGAATTGAAAGTATTTTAACGGACAAAAATATCGATGTAATTTTTTCGATATTTTACAGCCTTGACGGCAACACTCTCAAGTGCAACTGCCGGTACAAGGCCGGTACACAAAGTCAAAGTCAAAACCATTTCTTCAGTTTAGGTCCTAGAAGGGCACTTATGAAGGTCTAATTACAAAATTTACCACCGGTTTGGAAGTCAGCCTTCAACTGAGAAGAACCGGCAAGAAACTCAGCAAGGTTACATTCATACAAGGATCTCCACGATGTCCGGGCTTGCGTTACTCGCATCCAGTGGCTTCCCGCGACCCTCACAAGATCGTCGGTCTTCCGGCCCGGCCGTCAGTTCTAAGAGCTATGTGCCCCGCCCACTGACGTATGAAATTATACTTTACGTAGATACCTAGGTGCTTGGCGACAGATTTTCATCTCAAGACTGGCCAGCCAGATTTTAAAGATCATTTTTAGGGTTCCATACCTCAAAAGGTAAAAAAAGGAACCCTTATAGGATCACTTTGTTGTCCGTCCGTCCGCCCGTCCGTTCGTCCGTCCGTGTGTCAAGACCCTTTTTCTCAGGAACGCGAGGAGGTTTTATATCAAATACTCAAGTCTACTGTTCCTATTAACAAACTAACTATTTACAAGTCTGTACGGAACCCTCAGTGCGCGAGTCCGACTCGCACTTGACCGGTTTTTTTTATAAAGTTTTACCTACCATCAGGGTTGTCACATTTAAGGCGATGATAGCTCAGTGGTAAGTGACGTCGAATACCGCGGCGAAGGTCGTGGGTTCGAATCCTACAATGAGCTTTCGGTGAAGGAAAACATCGTGAGGAAACCATAGCACGGTGGTAGGGTACTTTGTAGTACCCGACTGGCTGGCTACCACCCTCAAGTTGAAAATCTGTCGCCAAAACACCTATCGCTGTGTTCCGACAGCTGCACTTGAGAGCCAGTTCTCATCTAGGCTTTGTGTGCTTACCATCTTCGGCCACATCATCACTTACCATGGTGAGATTGTGGTCAAACACAAGCTTATCCAGAATAAAAAAAAAAAAAAAAAACATTAACCGAAGATATTAAACACAGATACAGAAACAGTATTAGCTATAATATAAAAGAAAACACAATTATGCGTGCCTCCTAACGAGGCAAACATCCCCTCTATAGCTGTTCACATAACATAAAAGATCATTGAACATCACAAGAATGGTATAAAGGCTTTTATTCGCTATTTGTATTCAGAGACAGCAAAACTTTTGTACGGTTAGTTACGTAGTCTTTGTACGTCACGCATGCGCTATGTTAGACCATTTAAAATAATTCCAGAGTAAATAATAATTTTTTTTAAAAGATTTTTGGCTTGGTATCGAGACCTTTAAGCCATTTCATTATTTTAAATATTCATCTTTTATGTTTAGTCACGTTTTATTGTCACTTTCACTGTAAAGTCTAGTCCTCGTCCGTACAAGTCCGGTCTAATTTTAGTGAAATTGGCGGGTATTCCACTAAAACATTTCATGGACTTTTTGGGACAACCTGGAAAGTCACGATACACGCTTTCATTTCATTTCACTTCACTTGTGCACTTAGATTGATCTTTATTGGACAAAACACCACCGAAATTATTCAATAAAACTAAAACGAAAAAAAATAAAACGAAAACGCAACGTCACTTCGCAAGTTCCCGCCAAAAAGTCAGTAAATAATATTTACCGTTGAAACCAATGATATTATAAGAAAAAAAAGTGTAGATAGGTTATGAGTAAGTGCAATTAAAGTAAAAGTGACCAAAAATGCCATCGTGTTATGATATATCGTAATGTAGTGTGAATATTTCAAGTTATTTATTTTAGTGACATTTCTCGGCCATTTTTAGGGTTCCGTACCCAAAAGGTAAAAACGGAAACCCTATTACTAAGACTCTACTGTCTATCTGTCACCAGGCTGTATCTCAAGAACCGTGATAGCTAGACAGTTGAAATTTTCACAGATGATGTATTTCTGGAGCCGCTATAACAAAAAATACTAAAATCACATTAAAAAAAATTCAAAACTACAAAAAGTTGTAAGGAACCCTCGGTGCGCAAGTCTGACTCAGTCTTGACCGGTTTTGTGGTATGAGCAAGCTCAAATCATATTAATATCTTAATCAAAATAGTCACATACCATGTTATTACACTTAAATGTAATTTTATGACAACAAAAATGGTAGATATTAATGATAATAATATCCTAGGACATTCATAGCACTGCCATCTGATCCCAAACTAAGGAGATATTTACAATGGAAGCTAGTTAACTGACTTATGTCATGACATACGTACATACATGTTCATCCACATACTCCTCAGTGGGAATCTAACTCGGAAACTTGCGCGAAAGGATACCTTACCAATAACGTCATAATAATGTAAAAATAGTTTTATGCTAAAATACAGTTTTAATTATTTCTTTCGTTACAATATAATTATTTTTACAAATAAATACAATAACGGTGTGTTTTTGATTAAAAAAAATAATCCTAATGTAACATCATAGATCATTATGTTAGTTTCCACGTTATCAAAATGTACACTAGTTCTGTCACGCCGTTATTTTCTGCTCAGTTTGTTACGTCTGTGAATAAATATAAAATACTATGGTTAATTATAAGTTAAAAATCTTTTTTAAAAAACAAGCTTTGGATTCAGAGTGACGTCACTTTATTTTTTGAGTTATTCTCAGCAAGCCCTTTCATTTGATACCTATATTGTAGGATTGCATTAAAAAATAATAGTCCGCTATCTTAGGTGTTCCGCCATATTGGATTTAGAATGACGTCACACAGCTGACCATGCCTTGTCATGTAAACTGAACGTGTATAAAAAAATTCAGCTCAATCGGTTAAAGATATCTGCTTCAAAATTGAGTTGCAAGATTCACCCCGGAAAAACATACATACATTGCAAGTTAATATAAAGCTTGTAATAAAATAGCCCGGGATATTTTTCATCCATGGCCAACTGATTCCAAAAAGCAGAGCTTGTACCATGAAAACCAGATTACTGATTATTTTACTTCTTTTTAGAGTTCCGTACCCAAAGGGTAAAAACGAAACCCTATTACTAAGACTCTACTGTCCATCTGTCTGTCTGTCAACAGGCTATCTCAGCTGTATCTTATGAACCGCGATAGCTAGATAGTTGACATTTTTACAGATGATGTATTTCTGTTGCCGCTATAACAACAAATACTAAAAACTACAAAATTTGTAGGAAACCCTCGGTGCGCGAGTCCGACTCGTACTTGGCCAGTTTTTTTTTAAATGCACATCCAGATTCAGGACTAACAGACATGTTCATGCACACAAATATCTATTCAGGGTGGGAATCGAACCCACAACGTGTCTGTCTTGCAAACCACGCCAACCGGCTGTTCAAATCCATATTCAAATACATGGGGTCTTAAAAAGCTGTTCAAGAAATATTGCTACCTGAAATTAATTTCTCGAACTTTCATCACATGAATAAAATGAGTTACTTATTTACCAAATATTTGAATGAATATTGTAGGATCTACTGTGAATTGCAGAAATAAATTATTCAGCAATTGCTCTAGCGAATATGTTCAAATTAGGTGTCCCCCGCGGTTTCACTCGCGTTCCCGTGGGATCTTATATTGACTATAATCTATCTCTGTGCCAAATATCATACAGATCCGTTCAGTCGTTCTGTCGTGAATGAGTAACAAACATACATCCATCCATCCAAACTTTCACATTTATAATATTAGTTCATGGTATTTAACATTATAAATATGTGCAATTTAAAAGAGTAAGTTTCTTATCAATTCATTCGATTCTATATCTTGTCGTTTTGATAGTACAGGGACCTGCTAAATCTTTTATAACCAGTCTTTATATATTTCCATGTTGGCTGAACGGTTTAACCATAGATTAATAAAATGTCGCGCCGCTCCTTCGTAGATGGAGCGCTCCCTTTCCGTGACAGCTCCGAAAATGCGGCAACTCAATATTTTAGTGTGTATTTGCAAGGATGCTAGTGTGCGTGAAAACATTGTGTCGCGACAACTGAATGGTGTCATTTCTCATTTTAAAGGCGATGATAGCTCAGTGGTTGTGACGTCGAATACCGCGACGAAGGTCGTGTGTTCGAATCTTACAATGAGCTTGAGCTTTCGGTGAAGGAAAACATCGTGAGGAAACCATAGCACGGTGGTAGGGTACTTTGTAGTACCCGACTGACTGGCTACCACCCTCAAGTTGAAAATCTGTCGCCAAGCACGTATCGGTGTGTTCCGACAGCTGCACTTGAGAGCCAGTTCCCATCTAGGCTTTGTGTGCTTACCACCTTCGGCCACATCATCACTTATCATGGTGAGATTGTGGCCAAACAAAAGCTTATCGTGAATAAAAAATAAAAACAAAAAACTTGCAACGAGACTGGGCTCGGTTCGGTTCAAGTACGCTTCGGGTTCGATTTGAGCGTAGTATTTGTTGTCGTATTTTTCAAGTACGACGATGGTATCTAGTCCGAGCGGCGCGAGGACCTTTACTTAATCTATGGGTTTAACATATTTTTAACATTATGGACTTAGTGGTTTATAAATGTTATCCAGCTCAGTTGAGTTGTGCCAAATAGAAGATTCCACGTTGACTCGTTCGTCTTCTACCGTCCCCGTGCACGCAGATATCTTATGACCTTTTTGGTGGCACTTGTAGCAAGTTACATACTTATAATTGCACCCATTACTTGTATGATTAGACTTTCCATACGCTGCAAAAGTTTTACTCTCATTTGTTCTCGACTTCTGTTCGTGGAACTGTCGCCAGCGTACACGTGGTGCCATCTGATATCCCGCGGTTGATGCCGAAGCCTCTGCAACTTGTTCAATACGCGCCACATCTCTTTCTACTCCTTCTAATGAGCATACTACTTCAACCATCTTATCAAATTTAAAATTATGTTCTTCAAACAACCTTTGTCAGATTGCTTCACTATGCAATCCGCACACCATCTGATCCCGTAAATTAACTTCAAGGCTGCTTCCAAAGTCACAGTACCTTGACAGTTTCTTTAGTTCTTCGATGTACTGCGCAATGGTTTCTGTGTTATATTGTCTCCTCTGCCGAAAACGATATCGCTCCGCCAGTACTGAAGGCCTGGGTTGTAGGTGGTCTCTCAAAATTCCAACTGCTGCCTTGTAAGTCATCTGTGCTGGTGAAACTGGACTTGAAAGGTTTTTCAACAGCTCAAATGTCTTATCTCCTATGACTGTTATAAGCGTAGGCAGCCACAACTCCTCTTTGATTCCATTTACTTTAAAGTACATTTCAAGTCGTTCCACGTACGATGACCAATTGCCAGACTTTATATTGAACTCTTTGATTTTACCGACCGACATAATGTAATCCTTGTTTGCCGATTATTCTTCGGTAAAGATAGCAAGAGATATTAGATGATGCGTTTTTACTGTGCCGTGGTTTATTTAAGACTGAATATATCCATCCTTACAATATCTATTTAAACTACTCAGATATGAAATTATTACCTAATTAGCTTTTAATTAGAAAATTGTTTGTATTTCTACTAATGGACTCGTTATATTTTTTAGATAACCATTATATCTTTCATTGGCATTATCATAAAAAAAATAATGTCTAATTATTTAACTAATTGCTATAATTTATTTATTAACCGACAAACAGTAACATAAATTTAAATCATAAATAAGTTGTAGTGTTGGAAAAGTGAGCTCTAGATATTCTTGAATTCCGAACGAAAATGTCATATTTGGTAAGAAATGTAATTTGTATGCAAGTACCTACCCAAAAAGTAGAATTGAGCTTATTTATTTTAGCCCAAATTTGATTAATTATGAAATATCATTCTGGTATTAAACAAAAATTAAACTTATACGTATTTTCTAAAAATCGGAAATATCTCGAAAATGTTGATCTTTTTATTGACCTCATTTGTTGTATATGTTGGTAGGTGACCCGCCCACCTATCTTCCCCTTAAGCTTGTCGTGCTACTTACCGTACATCCTGTATAACAAACTAACATTAGCCTCTATCCTTATCTATGACTATTTGTTTCTTTATCCGGGCTGAACTCTGGAACCAATTTTGAACAACAAAAATTTTGAGTTTTTTTTTTTAAAACCGTGGGTACCCGTAAGTGGGTGAAAAATATTCTGCAATAAATAAATTCCATGCGGACATAGTCAAGGACAAAGGCTAGTTTATAAATATTACAACCTTAACGTAACTGGATCCCTCTCAATCCCTCTAATGCAGTAAACCTGGAAGGGGTATCTTTATTCCGAGACATTAACTTATTTTCAGATAAAAATATGAGGTCTTTATTGTTAGGCTAAGGATACACATAGAGCACTTATAGAAAATTCTTATTTTTATGTCAGAAGTCACATATGAAAACGGCAGATTACTTGATGGTAAGTGACTGCCGTCGCCTATAAACATTGGCTATACCATTAGGATTGCCAATATGTTGAAGTGCTTAGGCAATCTGGCGTGCCTAGAAAGCAACCTACACTTATTATTATATTAATATCTACCCCTTTTTAGGGTTCCGTACCCTATTACTAAGACTTCGCTGTCTGTCCGTCTGTCCGTCCGTCTGTCTGTTACCAGGCTGTATCTCAAGAACCGCGATAGCTAGACAGTTGAAATATTCACAAATTATGTATTTCTTTCTATTGCCGCTATAACAAAAAAATCTAAAAATAAAATAAATATTTAAGGGGGGCTCCCATACAACAAACGCTATTTTTTCCCTTTTTTGCTCGATGTCAATAATGGCAACAGGTAGGCACTTGAAATATTCACAAAATCCTCAGTTGTATTTTTACCTTAATAATAAATAATAAAATAAATATTTAAGGGGGGCTCCCATACAACAAAGGTGATTTTTACGCCGAACCCTTCGTGCGCGAGTCCGATTCGCACTTGGCCGGTTTTTTCTGTTTGTCAATTTTTTTTTTGTAGTAGCTATTGATGAGCTTTGATAAAAAAAATTGAAACGTTTTATTTTTACTTAAAAAAATCTCGGATTCAGTTTCGTCCCCCCTAATTTAGCGGCCCGAGCTGCAATGAACTCAGTAATTCAACTATCCCCTAAAACTCCTCTAAATTGCATATGCAAAGTCCGCCCCCACTTTTTGAGTGTCCACGGTGACGTCCTGAGGTACTGTCCGAGGTTTGTGCCCCACCTGGGACGCCCTCAGCGGCCAGTAATCTTTTTAAATCTTTTTTTTATGTCAATAGGTTAACAAACAGGCAGTTGGTCGACATGATGGTAAGTGGTCTCCGCCGCCTATGGACATTTGCAATACCAGGGTGATTGCCGATGTGTTGCCGACCTTGGAGATCTCTTTTTACGCACTTTTTGAAGAACCCCATATCATAGCGCGGAGGGAAGGGTTATCTGGTTGACACTCCGCGTAAGGGTGTCGTAGCCCCAAAGACCTTCTAGTCATTTAAAAAAGGCGGGTAAGGCTGTTTTTTTTTCAATGAAACGGTGTATACGATGCCTTATACAAAAATGCAGATACGTTACTGCCGCGGCTTTGTCAGCATTGCTGAGTGTGCGCTGACAAAGATTTCTGGTTACTTTGAACCTTATCTTTCAATATCCATTTTACAATGAAAGTTTTAAGGATTCAGTATATTTTTTGGGGTTCCGTAGTCAATCTCGAACCTTTACAACTTTGTCTATCGTCCGTCTGTATGTCACAGCTACTTTAGTCGTTAAAAGGCCGATGTTAGTCAGATTAAACAATTTAACAGACTTTTATTTAATTTTATGTTTAGAACTAGTGGGCTTTTAAACTCTTTACTGTACGAAAATTTAGGGATAATGTAGAATAGTATCAGAGATTTATCGTAAACGTATTACCGACCCCTCAAAAATTATTGTGTTAGGAATGTAGTTATTTAAGAAAAAATGCAGATGTAGGTACCTATTGCCAACATTGCACATACGTATCTATCACATACACAAAAATTAATTAAATAATTCGTTGGAGGCGTCCAAACTTGTATGGAAAGAGATCTAATCTATAAAAAATTGTCTCAAGATGTTTGTCCGGGTTAATTTCAGAAACTACTACTCCGATCTTGATGAAACTTGTCACACAGGTAGATCATATCCTAAAATAAAATACCTATAGGATACTTTTTATCCCGGGAGAAGATAAGATCCCACGGAAACGCAGATGAAACTGCGAGGGACAACTAGTTTGATTATATTACTGGAAAATCATGTGCAGCTGTAAAAAAACCTACTTGATAAAACAGCATTTTGCAATTTTGGCTATTTTCGCTCCATCTACCAGACAGTCGTGAGTACTTTGAAAAAAGATTTCAACCCTCGGTCCTACTCTTAAGTTTTAGTTCTGAATATAAATAACAGATGGCGTGAGTTGTACGTTACTTTGGTGTGTAGGTTAACTGCTTATTTCTCCAATCTTCAGATAGATGGTATAAATAATAACCCAAATCTTTCACTTGGGTAAATTTATTTCAAACATTGCATTGCATTTAACTTCACTATGTTATTAATGAGGGCACACGGTGGACCGACGATCTTGTGAGGGTCGCGGGAAGCCAATGGATGCGAGTAGCGTAAGACCGGACATCGTGGAGATCCTTGGGAGAGGCCTTTGTCCAGCAGTGGACGTCTTCATAAATAAATATCTTTATCTGATCCTTAACTAAGCAAAGCTTGTGTTATGGAAACAATATAACTGGCTTAACACTATTTGCCAGTCGTGAACCTTTCTGCCCCATCAGCACTTCAGGGTGGCAATTCTTCGGGCTATGACGGTTACTTTGGTTCGCCTCCAGATTTCGTCATTTCTGATCCGATCTTGCAGGGAAACTCCGAGCATAGCCTTCCATTCAGTGGCGTAGCTACCGTAGCGCTAGGCGGTGTAGTACACCGGGGCCCCCAAGCTTATGGGGCCCCTCAGCCTCTGAAGTTACTCCTTACAACATCAGCTACCTGCCAGAGAAAGTCTCGTTAAAATCGGTCCAGCCGTTTTGAGGATTAGCTAGAACAAACAGACAGACAAAAAATTTAATAATTGATGTTTGTTAGTATTAGGTACCGAATATATTTTCAATAAGACACATCAGTTTGATTATTTTTTTACAGATAGGGCCCCAATTTAATTTTTGTCCCGGGGCCAATGGGTTATTAGCTGCGCCACTGCCTCCATTAATATTTGGGTGACTTTGAGCCTCATTAGGAGATCAGTTATTTTATTCATTAACAAGATGTAATATTAATGAGGAAAAAATCTGATATTTCGTTATATCTCTAGTCAAAAGTTGCTGTTGGAAACCAAATTAAAATGCCTATACATATATAATTAAATAACTACCTCTCTACAAGTCTAATGTGCAAACCGCTGAAGAGGGTTCCATGGAATTTCATTACAACAGCTTTTACTTCAGTGTTCAAATTGGAACATTTACTTTCTACGATAAAAAGGTTTTTGAAACGTAAAATTAAAATACTTTTCTGCCTGACGGATTGAGTTGTTGCTTTGTGTTTATATTTTTAGTGAATGAAGCAATTATAAGATACCTGAAAGAAAATATTATAAGTAGGTACCTACAGTTCATTTATTTATTATTTAAAAAATATTAAAAAAATAATAATGTGTATTGTTGATGTTAAATAGTATCCCAGATTTTAAATTGAGCACTTTTTCATTGAACGAAATGAAATGAAATTGTTTATTTATCCAAATAGGCCTTCACAGGCACTTATGAATAGTCAGACTCTAAATGCACTATCCATTATGCATTATCCCACTAATATTTATAATTGTGAAAGTTTGGATGGATGGAGGTATGTTTGTTACTCATTTACGCCAGAACGGCTGAACGGATCAGGATGAAATATGGCATAAAGATAGATTATAGTCTAGAATAGCACATATGCTACTTTTTATCCCGTGAAAAGATAAAATCCCTCGGGAATGCGGGTGGAACCGCGGGGAACCGCTAGTAACTCATATAAATGAATAGAATTGGTAAGTCTGTGATTTTGAAATAGAAGCTCAAATGGCCCACGAAGTGAGGTAACCAATTCACGTGTTTCAAAATGTTTGTCTGTTTGTTTTTCAGGGATCTCCAAAACAGCTGAAGCGATTTTAACGAAACTTCATTGGTAGGTAGATAACTTTTCAAAATAGGCAACACATACCATCCTAGGTACTAGTCCCACTAATAATATGATGTGTGTGAAGATGCTTACCGAGGGCGCCACCGACTCGGGCGGCTCGCACACGAGCGGCGCCGAGTGCACCCGAGCGGCCACTCCGCGCCCCTGTAGCGCGGCCACCGCCAGGCGAACAGATTTCTCTCGAGAATGCGGGTGAAACAGCGGGGGATAGCTAATAGTAAATCAATAAAATTAAATAAGTTTCTTTCTGGTTCTTCTCAGTTGAAAACTGACTTCGAAAGCGGTGGTAATTTCTGTAGCTAAACCTTCATAAGGGCTGTCCTGGAGCCTAAACTGAAAAATAATTATGACTTTGAAATAAAGCAACTCTTAAAAATGTTATTACCCTTTTCAATTGTACGGTTGAACCAATGTGAAATTGCGACCACATAATGCATTTTAAACTTTTATAACAATCGCATAATTAAATTTACGCATCCCACATTAATCTTGTGACCAACAGACCAACACCAACACCAACACCACCTAATTTCACGATTCAGTAAGTCTGAAACAGCGTAGAATGCTCGCCAGCGCACAATGGCTGCTCACAATTGTGTGCGAAGTCGCATGGAGTGGTTATTATACCTAGCAATACGAGTAGGGTTGGCACAGCTGTGTTTTATTGGAAATAATAATAATTTATTAATGTTCTTTCTATGTGCATTGTGGGCTATCAGACTCAGCACCTGAAAAATAACAGCCATCATAAATATATAAAAAAGTTCTCAAATTAGTCATTTATTTATTAAAACAATATTTCCTTCGAATCAAGTGTTTTCTTCAATAATCGCTTTTAAGGTATTTGTAAAGTATTAACCAAAAACCTATTTAAAGCAAATAAATAACTTTTATGTAGTTCTGCCAATATACTATCATTCCTCTCACTTCCCTACAATATGTGAAAGGAGAGCGGTGGCTGCCACACGCGTCATACTTGTGAACAAGTGCTGCTTGTGGGGGCTGGTCTGTGCGAGTTTTTTACTAAGTCACTCATAATTAAATTCTATGGATTACTATTTTTGCCGCCATAACACGCAAATATTGTCAGTGTGACTAGATAAATAAAGATTGAATGTAATAGGTGTAAGTTGTTTTTGAAAAGAGTAATAGCTGAGTTTATTGCCGTGTTAGGTTATGTCAGGTTTATAAGTGCCTGTGAAGGCCTATTGAGATGATAAATAATATATTAATAAAGATAATTTCATTTCATCCGAAAAATAAAAAAGGGCTGTGTGAACCCTAACTGACATGCATTCCTATATTTTTTTGCTATTCACACAATTTTCCAGTTAGTTGTCTATTTTTCATACTGCATGCACAAAGTAAATTAAACGTCCATACCAGTTTGTATTGTCATTTAATTTTGCTAATTGTTTCTTTGATACACTATTTTGAAATAAGAACAAGACAGAGAGGAAGAGTTATAAGTACACATGACTTTTTGGCGGCAACTTGCAGAGTGACGTTGCGTTTTCGTTTTATTAAGTTCGTGTATTTTGAGTTTTATTGAATAATTTCGGGGGTATTTTATCCAATAATGATCATCTAAGTGCACAAGTGAAGTGAAATTAAATCAAAGCGTGTATCGTGTCTTTCCAGGTTGTCCCAAAAAGTCCGTGAATGTTTTAGTGGAACAACCGCCAATTTCACTAAAGCTTGACTGGACATGTATGGACGAGGACTGGACATTACAGTGAGTTTGAGAATGTGACTATAACATAAAAGAAGAAATTAAAACTGAAGAAAATTTATGCGATTGAAAGACTTTGTATTGACTAAAAGTACTAAAACTTATGTAAAAAAAAATTGTGACAAATAGACCAAGACCATTTCAAATACTTTGACATTGTCAGAAATATCCTAAAAGGATGATTGCCAGCAACAAAAAAAAAAGTACACATACCGGCGGTACGATTACGTATCTCGCGACAGGTTGGCAACAGGCGTAAATTTCACGATCGCTGCTGTCAAACATCACTTTTGTATTAGCTAACAGCATCAGCGACGCAAACAATAATCGAGAAATTATTTGTTTCCATTTATTGCTACCCTATCGCTAGTGGCGCTAGTGTCCATGGGCAATTTGCATTTTGCGATAGGCGTGCGACAGGCTTCCGTAATACGGTTTCTAGTGACAATCGCGTAGCGGTGGCTGTCACTTTGCTATTGCTGTCACTACGAGTACTGCTGTCGCTACTGCTATCTTTTAGGTAATAGACCTGCCGGTGTTCTCGTTATAGAATACGTTTTTACTGTGAGAACAAAATTATTGAACAAGATAAGTGTTTTGTACATTTGTATAAGATTTTATATTATGTCAATATCAGACGACTTTCTACTACTACGAATACTTTCACGCAAGCAGTTTCTCCAGTTGAACATAATTATTAAGTAAAAGGGTTTTCTCTGAAAAAAGAAAAAGCATTCTTAGCTTTAACGGATACCTACTTATTCCTAAATGTTTCGGATCCGATTGTGGATACTAAGTAAATTAAAAATTGTAAAATTAATCACATAAATATTAGTAGGTACCAACCCCATGCATTTTTAAAGAGTTAAAGACCGCTAGTGTACCGTCGCCATGCCAAAAGATAAGATTTTTTGCTGTCATCAACTACTAAGAACCTGTGAAAAACTATGAAACTTGCCAAGTTTAATAGCTTTGAAAGGTTTATAAAAACTTTATGAAGTTCTAAAAAAAGTTGCGGTTGCTAGGAAAGTTAATTGGCTGTAGCTAGGCGTAACTGGGCTTGAGTCGAAAGATGAGTATCTCTCAGATATCCTGGAAAGTTCTACACGAGCAACCATATAATCCTAAACTCAAGAACGATGATAGCTTAGTGGTGGTTACGTCGTAGCCGCGAAGGTCGTGGGTTCGAATCCTACAATGAGCTTGAGTTTTCGGTGAAGGAAAACATCGTGAGGAAACCACAGCATGGTGGTAGGGTACTTTGTAGTAACCGACTGGCTGGCTACCACACTCAAGTTGAAAATCTGTCGCCAAGCTCCTATCGGTGTGTTCCGATAACTGCACTTGAGAACCAGTTCACATCTAGTCTTTGTGTGTTTACCACTTTCGGCCACATCACCACATACCATGGTGAAAAATATATTAAAAAAAACCGGGCAAGTGCGAGTCAGACTCGCGCACCGAGGGTTCGGTAATGAAGTCTCGAGGATTTTTTTCTTTCACACCTTATTTGAGGTTGGTGCCAATTAAGCTAGACCTCTAAATTGTATGAGCGCCGATACAACTCCGAGGTCTGGTAGTAACTATGTATGTATGGGGACATCCTTTTGAAATTTTGGTTAAAAGTAAGGTCTTACAGCACAAGTAAAGGGAAAATTCCAAAAAATAAAAAAAGTTGAAAATTAAGGTATTTGTTGGTACTTACAAGTTTTCACGAAAATCTAAATTTGCCCATATCTTTTTATCGTGCTGATTCAGGACCTCGATTTTTATACACCTAATAGAGACTATATACCTCAGTATCTGGTATAAATTTCAACTTGCTAAGTCTACCCGTTCCTGAGATAATCGGTGGTGACACACGGACAGACGGACAAGAAAGTGATCTTATAAGGGTTCCTTTTTTACTTTCTGAAGTACGGAACCCTAAAAATAATGTCACGTCGCCTTAAAGAATATAGAATTAAGAATATACATAGATATTAGCCCTCAGCTAAAATTAACACAGGTCAGACTAGGTAATAGACAGTCCGTCGAGTTATTCCTAGCCTAAATCGATGCGATCTATCTAACAATGCAGGTTGCACTGCAGAATACATGGGCCTTAGGTTCTACATTGCATATTGCCTCTAGGTTTTGATTCCATTGTGAGAGTCAAAACCTAGAAGGGAACTGGCTCTCAAGTGCAGCTGTCGGAACACACCGATAGGTGTTTGGTGACAGATTTTCAACTTGAGGGTGGTAGCTAGCCAGTTGTGTAAACTAAGTACCCTACCACCGTGCTGTGGTTTCCTCACGATGTTTTCCTACCCCGAAAGCTCAAACTCATTGTAGGATTCGAACCTGCAACCTTCGCCGCGGTATCCGACGTCACTACCACTGGAGCTATCATAGCCATCACTCGCTGGCCCAAAGCTGTTCATAATACTTCATAAACATTGATAAGAAGATCCTTTTATCGATTGAAAACCTCTACATCCCAAAAATAATGTTCGAACTGAAAAATTAATTAGAACTAAGCAAATACAAAGTGAGTTGTGTTGAAACATGTACCCACTTAGTCTAAAACAAAGCGTCATATCGTTAACTCTTTTAGCAAAATTGAATTTTAAATGCGAGCACAAAAGCTGAAGTTGGCTTGTACAACCTCACTGGCAGATGCCTCAACAGGCTTTCTGCTTCAAATTTAGGTCACCCCGCTAAGCGGCAGATGTGACGTTAGGGTTCGGTCTAAGTTAGAGGTTTTATTAGTTTTGTATTATGTTGACCTTGAGCAGTATTTTTTTATTCTGGATTACCTTGCGTTTGACCACAATCTCACTATGGTAAGTGATGATGCGGCCGAAGGTGGTAAGCACAAAAAGCCTAGATGAGAACAAGCTCTCAAGTGCAGCTGTCGGAACACACCGATAGGTGCTTGGCGACAGATTTGCAACTTGAGGGTGGTAGCCAGCCAGTCGGGTACTACAAAGTACTCTACCACCGTGCTGTGGTTTCCTCACGATGTTTTCCTTCACCGAAAGCTGAAGCTCATTGTAGGATTCGAACCCACGACCTTCGCCACGGTATTCGACGTCAATACCACTGAACCATCATCGCATTACCTTGAGCAGTATTTTTCACTGAATATGTCCGATAAGATTGCCTAACAAATACGTACAGGTTGGGGTTTTTACGGAGGTCTATATTCAATGTATACAACACGAACATCCGCGAGTGGACCGGAGTCACAAGCGCTGCTGAGCTGTTCCACCTCGCAAGAGAAAACACCAACCAATCGGAGCTGATGTCCAACCTTCAGTAATTGGAGAGGCACCGCACCACAAGAAGAAGAAAACACGAACCAATCGCAAAAAACAACAAATACACCAATCAAAATAAAAATGATTCTGATGGGTTTATTATTGATTCATTTTCTATATCTGAATAATACAGAATTAGAAATATAACACAATCGCTACCGCTTCAGTTTATTAACTTGACCATACTGATATGAAGATAGACATCGAAACGAAAATTGTTCCATGAAAGTTCCCTAATATAGAATTAATAAAAGTATTTACAGGTATCACATTATTAAGACCTTTGACGCTATATAATTTAATGAGAAATGCATAATACCTAGCATACTTACTCGTAAATTAATCATTCGATACCTTTGGAATTCTAGATATATTTTAAAAGTATACATAAGTTTGTTGAAAGTGTATATAGGCAATAATAGCTACTTCAAAGTCAAAGTCAAAATTCAGTTTAGGCCCTAGAAGAGTATGACTGCTCGTACTAGCTGTACCTCGTAGTTTTATCCACGTGCTCAAAAGAACCATTTAAGGGTTGAATTTTAGCAGTATACTTTCTGAGAAGTCGTGTTTAATCAGTGAGTGATAGTACCATCCACGAAGATGCACTCTACTCTTTTTCCTGATCCCTTACAGTGCAAGTCTTCATCTTGCTACTGTTGTAGTGCTGCATATGGACATTTATGACGGATAGAGGGTAGGTCAGGATAATAATTAATTAATTCGTTTGCACAAATTAACATCTTTTTTTTATTCTGGATAGGCTTGTGTTTGACTACAATCTCACTATGGTAAGTGATGATGTGGCCGAAGGTGGTAAGCACAAAAAGCCTAGATGGGAACTGGCTCTCAAGTGCAGCTGTCGGAACACACCGATAGATGCTTGGCGACAGATTTTCAACTTGAGGGTGATAGCCAGCCAGTCGGGTATTACAAAGTACCCTACCACCGTGATATGGTTTCCTCACGATGTTTTCCTTCACCGAAAGCTCAAGCTCATTGTAGGATTCGAACCCACGACCTTCGGCGCGGTATCCGATGTCACTTACCACTGAGCTATCATCGCCTTAAAAGTGTCTATCCAAAGTGTCAAGGATAAGCCAGTAGCGGAGTACAACAAGTGTAACGTTCCACGCCAGAGCAAAGACCTTACGGCGATCGCTCTGTCTAAGATTACAGAGTGGGGGAATTGAATGACACGCTTGGTGGCGTGATGTGTTGTTTACAATATTCTAGGAACGCTAGATGGCGTAGGCGCCTACATATACTTAATAGAGATGTCGACAGCACTACAACACTAATAAAAGGATCCACACTTGCACTGTAAGGGATTAGGAAATAAAAAAGTGGGAGGCGTCTTCGTTGGATGGCACTGTCCATAGCATATAATATTCTTCTAATTTTATGTGAGAATGAACACTATTTTATTATTTAGAGCTCATTAAAAGCACTAATGGAATCACTGAAACCTTCGATTAATTAACCTCAAAAAACAAAGCAAAAAATAAACGCAGACTATCAATCTTCAACAATCCAAAACAGAATCGTTGAGATAAAAGACACCTTTTATCTCGTAAATGAATAAGAGCCAACTAGTCGCTTCAATAACTCAATTAGTGATCTAATGGTCGGTTCAGATCCGAGTTTTTTAAAGCGAAATGGAAGAAAACAATGGCAGGTTTCTCATCCAAGACTTAACAGTTTATTTCAGGTTTTGTTAGAGGAAATGAGAATTATTGATTTTAGAGATACGTTGAAGGATTTATCATTTTGATGTTATTGTATTCTTCAATCCCAAAAAACTGTAAAGACGTTTATGCATAGCTACATTTTTGGATCTTTTTGATATTTTTTTAGGACCTAACAAGGAAGTTTATATTCTTCCTGAACGTAAAACCTTACTTAGTTTTTTGCCGGTTCTACAGTTGAAAGTTGACTTTTAATTCATTCATTCTAGGTCATTAAAAAAAATCTACGACTCAAATTTGCAAATTTTCTTAAAGGCAAACAAAGAAGCTAAGAACCATTATCTTTGCTTAGGACTGAATGATGGATTATTAAGAAAAGTTCTTATGTTCCAATTTAAATCTCTGTGATGTCTTGAATATTATTTTATTTCTCTAAAAATTAGTAAAACTCCTTAAAACTTTATGCAATACATTTTCCTCATAATTCTAACACCTCAGGGACAAAGTGACGTCAGTACTGAAGAAGTAATAAGTAAGGCTGTAAAGGAGGGAGAGCACCCGAGTGACGCTTCGGTCAAAGCTAATATAGAAAGCTCCGCTGACTATGCCGGTAGCGTTTATTGACAGGGTCCAAAATAGAGGTTAAAGCGATTCAGAAACTAATACTTTTCTGTCCTATATATCAAAAATATATAGAAAATTTCTAATAATATAAAAACTATTCTTATCATAATGAGCAGTTTTCTAATTAATAACATTCGAGTAGGTTAGTAGTAATTAAGTTAGTCGATACTTAAGTCTACTGGCACATTATCTCGTCATAAAAATATAAATTAAACGAATAGATAAATGTGTAACCAGCACCGTTAACCACATGTTACTTAACTTTTACATACGGATCTCTAATCCCATACCAAGCAAAGCTTTTACTTACTTTTTATGGAAGCCTATGGAATAGATAAATTACACCCAGACTGTATAAACAGACTTGTTCATGCACACAAAAATGTCCTGGATGGAAATCGAATCCATTACCCATGGTAGTGAATTAACAAAGCATTCCAACCAGCCCGTCAAATAAAAAAAAATCTTCCTTAGTAGATTAAAAAAAACATGTGCACAGCTCAGAGTTGACAACTTATACCAACGTATACAGTAAACGTAGGAGAGTCTGCAACGTTTTTACACCAATTCCGTGATTTCCCAAGTGAGCTCCGCTATCACTGGATGAATCGATTGACTGCACATTTTATTTTATATACGTATTCAATGACATTTATGCCATTGTGAATTTCTTTCGAAACTTCTGATTAAAAATGTTGTAGAAAACAGTTTTGTGAGTGAACAATGAAAGAATTTTCTGAATACAAAAAAAAGTATTCATTAAAATGAATAGATTTTGTTTTTCAATTTCGATTTGAGATGAAAATTTACTACAAGAAAGTATATCGTGGAGATCACAATCTCATAATTTTGAGTTAAGAGTAATCATTACATCATTGGACGATGTCCAAGTTCACCTTTCATGAACATTATTTGAAAAATAAAAACAACTAGAACACTGATAGAATATGGTAAATGCTAGTATGTTTGTCTATACTTAAATACTGTGGGTTGTCAGCAGGGCGATCCTCTCGGTCCTGCCATTTTTAGTTTGGCCATTCAACCAATCATATCTAAATTACAGTCTAAATTTAATGTTTCGTATCTAGACGATGGAACTCTTGGAGGTGATGCGACTTCTGTTATCAGAGATTTAAAATCTCTAACTGAAAATTAAAAAAAAATTGGTCTTGATTTTAACTGCTCCAAATCCAATCTCTGCGAGATCTTAGTTTCAGATTCAGTTCCTGAATCTGAGAAATCCAAAATTATTCAAGATTCTTATGATTTGGCACCAAATATTAAATTAATCTCAAGGGATTCGCTTCTTCTTCTCGGAGCCCCCGTCTTAGATGAATCCATTCCTGGGTTTTTGAGCAAAAGATACAACATTTTAATGAATCCTCTAATCAACTTTATGACATAAATGCGCATTATGCATTTTTTATTGTACGACTATGTCTTTTTGTGCCGAAGTTTACGTATTTACTCCGCTGCACCCACTTATTAAAAATTCGATCAATTATTAGAAACTTTGGACAACATGATCAAAATTTCTCTTTCTAAAATCCTAAATTGTTGCCTAGACGACAACAAAGTGTGGTCTCAAGCCACCCTACCCGTACGATATGGTGGCCTAGGAGTGCGTAAAATTTCTAGCGTATCACTGCCGGCATTTCTGTCCTCGGTATACAGTGTGTGTCCTCGTCAGATCTGTTTTGGAACCAACTATTGGATCTGTTGAGGTTTCTTACTTATCCGATGCCAGAAATGCTTGGCAGGTAGCTTGTCCAGGCACTAATATTCCGACCTTGAATCACTCTCAGAGAGAATGGGACAAACCTCTTTGCGAAAAAACTTGGCAAATTTTATTTTCTGATTTTTCTACTGATTCGGACCGGGCACGTTTGTTAGCTGTCTCTCAGAGTGAATCAGGTCACTGGTTGCAAGCCATTCCATCCAGTAATATCGGGACTTTGTTAACGCATAACATTAAGCTTGTGCATTTGTCTTCGTCTTGGTTCCAGGTCCAATCATCCTCATCGCTGCCGCTGTGGGGATCTTGTCAATGAGCCCGGCCATCATGGGCTTTCGTGTTCTCAAAGCGCCGGTCGTATTTCACGCCACGTGGCTCTTAATGATATTATCCGTAGGGCTCTTGTTGTCGCCGGAGTGCCTTTTGTACTGGAACCAGTCGGTATTTCGCGTGGCGACGGCAAGAGGCCGGATGGAATGACTCTGATCCCGTGGAGTGTCGGCAAGCCGTTGGTGTGGGATGCCACTTGTGTCGATACACTTGCGCCATCTCACTTACCGGTGACTTGTAAAGCCGCGGGAGCGGCTGCGAATGGTGCGGAAAATTCAAAATTCAAAAAGTACGCCTGTATTGGTCCAAATTATCAATTTATGCCTTCGTAGACGAAGCGCGTCGTTTCGCAAATATTTTATGTAAAAAATTAATCGAGGCCTCGGGTGACCGGCGGGCGGGGAGCTTTTTCCGCCAACGCATTAGCTTGGCCATCCAAAGAGGAAACGCTGCCAGCCTTCTGGGAACCTTGCCGATCGGCAGCAGCGGCAGCCTCGAAGAAGTTTTTTTATATATTATAGTTGTACATTTGTTTGTATGTTTTGTACATTTGTTGTAAATAAAATTATTCTACCTATAAATGCGAATGTGTAATTGTGAGTTTGTTCTTCCTTCACAGTTTTTTTTTTAATTTTAAATAGTCTCACGGCTGACCTTTAAATTCCCCAGTCCCTAGAGTCAAATTCTAATGTTTCAACTCCATCAACAAAATTTCAAACTCATAATTCCTCATTATCTTCATCGAGGTATTCAAAGTCAACCACTGAAGTATCTTTACCCTTAGTTTATTCATAATTGGGTCTCTTATCTATAAAATCCTTACCGAAGTAAATTTCATAAAATTAAACAAAGTAATAAAGATGAAAGCTAATTAATGGATATTGGAGGAAACACTTTGGTGTCTAATTTATTTTACTTATCAAAGTTTTACTCCAGCAGAATTTCTACAACCATACGACAGAAGTTTGACAATGTTACCAACTTTTGCAGAACACTAGTAAAAGTTAGAACCAAGACTTTCAGGGCGTACTTTGTATTTTCATTGTTGTCAACGAAATAGGAATTGAGAGAGAATTTTATTGAAATATTATTAGATCAAAATTATGCTTGGAATGTAAAATGAAACTTGCTTGAAGCAAAGTGTAAATGTTTTGTTTATTACACATTAACTTTTCTAAGAGTCCATTATTGGTAACTTCTTTAACAATTTAATGGGAAATTTTGGTTCCTTACTCAGTTTGAATTATATTTTAGGTGAAGCTAATATTACGGAGGAGAGCTTTGAATCTTTTCATACATCATAAGTCAAAGTCAAAACCATATATTCAGTTAAGGACCTAGGAGGGAATTTATGAAGGGCGAGCTACATAAAAGACATGTAGCATAACTGATAGATACTGTTTCTGTAGCCATGCTATGAATTCTAGAAACTGCACCTGCACCAAGAGCCAGTTCTTTTCTGAGCTTTGTGAACTTTTGGTGAGATTCTGATAATATACAAACCTAGCCTTGTTATTTTTGCAGGGTCAACAACAAGCACTTTTTACTGGTGTAGATAATCTTTAAGCATCAAGTATGACTGAGTGTTTATATTTTATTTCTTTATTGTCCTATTTTTGTTTTTATTGTACTTATTATTTTTATATAGAATATATTTAATTATTGGAATTGGTGTCCAACCGTATTAATTAAATTAAATAAATAAATCAATAGGGTTCTGTTATCCCTTGCCATTACAGTGGACAGTGTGCTTGTTTGCATCTAGTGGTATTCAAAAATAAGGGAATATCATAATTCAAGTATTACACGGATAAACTTAGTAATACCGTTTTAATAACCCTATATTCATCATTATCATTATCTGTCTGCCCTGTTTCCAATTGGTCCTATCCGTTATATCAGTCTTCATTCCTTTCTTTTAAACAACAAAGAGTTTGTTTGTACTTCTTGACGTCAACCACACAACCAATTTTGTTGAAAATGTAGACACAGCGTAGAAAATTAAACAGAACATAAGTATTATTCATAGAATAAATACTCGCTATCCTGTAAAATTACGGGAGACTTAGAAACACCGAATCAAAGGTTACATTCAGAAGAATCAAAGTCTGCTCAAACATTGAAGCAACCGCAGCTTCACTGTTTAAACTTTATTTGAAGCAAAAACAGCGCTTTATTATTTACTTTGACTTTGTACCGAGACAAAAGTTGCGGTTTCATGAAAATATTTGCTTTTTGATAGCTATTTGAAAGTATGATTGCGTCGACTCGTCCCACAACTTCTGCAGCGTTATTCTCGAAGCTTAGATACTCACTTGCTGCGATGAAATGTCGGAAAGGGTGACAGTTATAAATATGACTTACTATGTGATCAAAGAGAGTGCTTTTTGGAGTGACTAGTTGATATTTTTATGTAAATAAAACATTGTGAATAACGAAAAGGACTCTGCTGACTGACTGATTTACCTTGATGATACTTGAACAGTTGCAAATGATACACAAGAACATTTTGCTAATTAAAGTCGATACAAACCATTTAAAAAAAACCGGCCAAGTGCGAGTCGGACTCGCGCACGAAGGGTTCCGTAACAACGTTTGTTGTATGGGAGCCCCCCTTAAATATTTATTTTATTTTTAGTATTTGTTGTTATAGCGGCAACAGATATACATAATTTTCGAACATTTCAACTGTCTAGCTATCGCGGTTCTTGAGATACAGCCTGTTGACAGACAGACGGACGGACGGACAGACATCGAAGTCTTAGTAATAGGGTCCCGTTTTTACCCTTTGGGTACGGAACCCTAAAAATATTGAGCAAGTTGAAGATTTTCGAAAATTTACTATCAAAATTCATTCAACACAAGAAAAAACGGCGTCAATTACAGGGATCGGTAACTTTGCTTAGAGAATAGTTATTAGAAACGTTTCTGCGGTTAACGTTTACTCTTTCATTGTTGAAAAGTCATAATTTTACAACTTTGCTTTATTTGACTTTGTCGCGAGTTTTTACGACCTCTCTTTATTCATCATTGGTTTAAAAATATTTTTAGGTTCGATGAGGCATTTTCAAGCAAATAAACCTTTCAATGTTTTTTACAGCGTTATATCTGTTAACCGAATCTATTAATATTATGATCTTGCTGGTTCATGATTGAATGCTGAATTGAAAGCTGAGTAAAGTGGTAAAGTACAGTAACTGCAGTGCGGCCACCGAGATAATGCGTTTATAACACTTGCAAATAATGCGCTTACGCGAAATCATATAATTTGATATTTCTTTCGTAGGGAGGTTCATTATTATCTTAGGCACAGCTTAGTGAAAGTCCCACCATTGATTATCCGTTTCTGTGATTCGCGCATTTATTTATTCATTCTTTTGCATTCCACAATAAAATTATTTTACACCTTAGGTGTAGTCAATTTGTGGACCCTGTTGGGCGCAATCTTTACTAGTGTCATAAACGCATTCTCTCAACGGCCGCACTGTAAGTAAATATACTCATTCAGGTATCCTAAAGTGGCTTGGAGTGGTTTACAAATGAAAGCAAAAGCCATGATATGTAAAAAAAAAAACAAACAAAAAAAAGGATTTTTTTAGTTAAACGGCAAAGGAGGTTTCATACCACTTCTTGAGGCTTCTCGTGACAATAGAAATCTATACCGCTGGGACCTAAGCTCCAGCCGTTCTAAAGTGGTGCACTTACCGCAAACTCAACCAATATACTCCTTTATTAAGTTTGGGGCTTGATCACTTATTAACGTTACATTTGACATTACCAATACGCAATATAGGTTAAACTGAGGTAGGCTCCGGCATGACAGCAAGGCATTTTTTTTCTGTGGATCTTCAATGTTATTTTTATTTATACCAAAGAACAGCATCTTATTTTTGGAGTTAACTCCGAGCCGGTTTCGAAATTTTATGGGTAGTATTATACGTACCTGACAAAAGGTGGCAACACATTATTATTTATAAGAATAAGAAATCATTTATTGGACAACACATTGGCATCAGATTACAACAAAAAATAAATAAAATAATAATAATCCTAACAACCTTAATATTAATCTTGGTAGACACCAAAGTGAAGCCGGCAGGGCAGCCACTCAGCATCATGTTGCGTCGGTCAATGACAACTGACGCAACGCTGATATTCTGTGGGACCCTCTATCGGTTTATGGGTGATGCAACGGCCATATCACAAGATTATGATAATGACATTGACTTCAATTTATTTTACATGGTTTTGAGTTAGTCTTTTCTACCTATTTCATTATTCTAGTCCCACATTGCATCACGTCGATTTGTAGAATAAACGTGGTAGCGAACTTTTCAATATAATACAAAATTACTTTCCTATTTCAGAACTCGAATTCAAAAGCTCTACGCAACCTGAATACTAAAACCTTATTTATCCAAGCTATGAACAGTTCTATCTCAAAGTTATTCAGTTCCGTTATCACGTCTCATCATTTTATGCTTGAATCTATGATGGATTTGTTGACGTGGTTGGTGATGCAGCGAAATTGTACAGTTGGAATGCAGTCCTCAGGAGCCTAACACCTCGCTCCTCCATGGTAAAAACACTACCTATCAAAGTTCATGGATTCGATTCCCTTCCAAGATACACTTGAATGCATGGACATATCTGTTTGTTTGGAGCATGGGTGTAATTGCTTATTTAAATATGCATATTTTATTTTATTTATTTAGATAACAATGTATGCAGTTATCTGGTTTTCATAGTCCAAGTTTTGCTTTTGGGATCAGATGACCGTATGTGAAGAATTTCCCATTAATTAAATAATAGTTAAAACTGTTTTTGTTCTTAAAATGTTTATTATATTTATAGATAGTGCCATCCACTCTTTTTCCTAATAAGTGCGAGTGTGCATCCATTTTTTTTTATATTCGATAGGCTTATGTTTGACCACAATCTCACCATGGTAAGTGATGATGTGGCCGAAGATGGTAAGTACACAAAGCCTAGATGGGAACTGGCTCTCAAGTGCAGCTGTCGGAACACACTGATAGGTGTTTGGCGACAGATTTTCAACTTGAGGGTGGTAGCCAGCCAGTCGGGTACTACAAAGTACCCTACTACCGTGCTATGGTTTCCTCACGATGTTTTCCTTTACCGAAAGCTCAAGCTCATTGTAGGATTCCAACCCACGACCTTCGCCGCAGTATTCGACGTCACTTACCACTGAGCTATCATCGCCTTACTTTCACGCCTTTAGTTTTAGTTGTAGTGCGTTGTAGTCAAGTCAAAGTCAAAGTCAAAACCATTTATTCAGTTTAGGCCCTAGAAGGGCACTTATGAAGGTCGAATTACAGAAGTTACCACCGGTTCGGAAGTCAGCCTTCAACTGAGAAGAACCGGCAAGAAACTCAGCAAGGTTACATTTTTTAAATATTTTTGGACCACCTGACTATATTGGCATTTTTTTTCAAATGTTTAACAATTTTATTCTTAAACTAATACAAAAATATATAAAAATTTATAACCCGCATTAGTTACCTACGTAGTTGTTGGCTGCGTCTTATTGGATTAATGTCTATAGGCGACGGTACTCACTTACCATCAGGTGACCCGCCTGCCTCGTTGTCACCTGTGGCATAAAGAAAAACAACAAACACGAATGGAAACTACACTTATGCCGTAGTAACAGTGAGATTTTTTCGTCCTATCTATTGCCATTTCAGCAACTAAACGTTTAACCAAGTTGAGAATCCCCTGGGTATTATACGAAAACAGCTAACCCCTATAATTTTCGATGTACCCGAGAAATTTTGAAAGCACAATAAAAATACAATGCCCGTAAGAAGGGAACCGGGCCGGGGCCGGGGGTCTGAGGGGATATAATCCATATTTATAGTCCCCTGCTTAATAAAAGATTTACGCATTTGCTTGGTTGGTAGTACCATTTGTCTTAACTGAAGGTTAGCAATGGATTATGAAAACATTGTATCATATTATTAACATGTTTTTAGGGTGACAAATCTCAAAAGGTAAAAAAAGGTGATCTCCATCCACTCTTTTGTCCGTCTGTCCATCGGTCTGTCCATGTGTCACCACCGATTTTTTCAGGAACGGGTAGACCTAGCAAGTTGAAATTTATTTTTGTGCAAAATTACTTTTAACATAACAAATACCATAACTTTATTGATCTTAGAATTGAAATACATGATAAAATGCCAGCGCTACTACATACAGAGAGCGTTGTTGGATTTATCTGGTGACTAGTTGACTATGTTCACTGAATAGTCGTCGCTCAATATAAGAATTGTGGTTATTAATATTTGTTCTCAGACATCGAAATCAACAGGAGATAATATTTAATTTATTTACAACAAATGTCCAAAATATACAAATAAATGTACAAAAACTTCTTTGAAGCTGCCTTTGCTGCCGATCGGCAAGGTTCTTAGCAGGCCGACAGCGTTTCCTCTTTGGATGGCCAAGTTAATGCGTTAGTGGAAAATTAAAAATTCGAAATCAACTAATTATTTAGTGGAACTCATTTCAGCTTAGACGAGCTCTATTACAATTTCCTCCACCACTGAGCTATCATCTTTTTTTTTCTACCTACGTTTCAGAACCTCTTTTTATTTTTCTTGGCCTTATCCCACGCTAGATGAGGTCGGCACAACATGTTTTCCTCTTCCCCTCCGCTCTATCAATAAGGTATGGAAGAACTGTATGAAGAATGATAAGTTCATGAAAGGTGTGTGTATTAAGACAACTAGTGATAAAGCGTAGTGGAAGTTCCACATCATTAATCAGTCGTTAGTTGGTTAGGTAAACAATTGTTTAACTGTGCAATCCACTCTATTTTTGAAAACGCAAGAGTGCCGTTTCTACACCTTTGTTGTTTTAACGAGTCGGATCATTCTTCGAAGCACACTTTTGTAAGAAACGACTGTTTATCCCTTTCTGTTTTTTTTCTCGCCCTCGAGCGCTGAGCTGTGAATGTATTATGAATTTTTCGCACCGCCTTGAGGATTATTTTTTGAGATGTGTTTTGCATATAGAAGAAATGTTTTTACACCTCAAATTATATTGATATCCGGGTGACAAGTTATTTCTTTTGTTGTGTGTGATATAACAAGATATATAAAATATACCAAATTATTAATGTTAGTTAGTTCTTTTGGTTTAAATTTCTATTTTGCATAACGTTGGCCAATAATTCAGGAAAGTAAAATGCGAGTCCAAATTGTATTCGCTCAATATAGTCAATAGAGTATTTGACAGGTTTTAAAAAAGTATCTAAAATTGTTCATTAGAGCATAATATATTTGCTATAATATTGCTGAATATGTTGGATGTGGATATTTTTGCCTGTAATCTGGCAGAATTCACAAAATCAGCTCACAGACTTTGTGAAAACTTTATGTATAAGTCAAATTTATCTATTGAATAAAACATTTTGAATTTTGTTATAATTGTAATGTAATGTATTTTATTAACTTAAATTGAGGTGTTTAATTAATTTAAGGTGTTTAGTTTAATTTAAGGTGCTACAACTATTGTTAAAATAAATAAATAAAATTCTATGTGAATTTATTTCGTCATAATGCCTAAGTCACAACAAAAACATGAAAATTTGTTCATTTTATTTATGATTTCTTATAAACATCATACATATTTTCAAATATTACGATGGCTAAATTGGTTTACAAAAATGTTAACTGTTACGCTAACAACAGTTTTATCTATATTTTCACTGTAGTCAAATAGCCAATTATGGTAAAGTAACAACAGATAAATTAAAAAAAAAATGTTATAGCCTATGAGTTTAACAGCGCATTCAAATTATCATTGTAGAGGCGATAAGGCTGCATTAAATGAGTGAATATTTGTAGGGGTTCCATTTTTAATAGGTAATAAAAGCAAGGAGAGGGTTATCATTACTGTATACGACAGATATAGCGTGGAGTACAAGTTTAAAGACTGAAGAGTTAGAAAATACATCGATATCCAATGATTATTATAAGCAAAAAAGTGTAGAATTGTAAATACGTTGCTATCGATATCCAATGATTATTATAAGCAAAAAAGTGTAGAATTGTAAATACGTTGCCATCGATATCCAATGATTATTATAAGCAAAAAAGTGTAGAATTGTAAATACGTTGCCATCGATATCCAATGATTATTATAAGCATTTCTGTCCTCGGTATACAGTGTGAGTGACCTCGTCAGATCTGTTTAGGAACCAACTATTGGATCTGTTGAGGTTTCTTACCTATCCGATGCCAGAAATGCTTGGCAGGTAGCTTGTCCAGGCACAAATATTCCGACTTTGAGTCACTCTCAGAGAGAATGGGACAAACCTCTTTGCGAAAAAACTTGGCAAATTTTATTTTCTGATTTTTCTACTGATTCGGACCGGGCACGTTTGTTAGCTGTCTCTCAGAGTGAATCAGGTCACTGGTTGCAAGCCATTCCATCTAGTAATATCGGGACTTTGTTAGACCGCATAACATTAAGCTTGTGCATTTGTCTTCGTCTTGGTTCCAGGTCCAATCATCCTCATCGCTGCCGCTGTGGGGATCTTGTCAATGAGCTCGGCCATCATGGGCTTTCGTGTTCTCAAAGCGCCGGTCGTATTTCACGCCACGTGGCTCTTAATGATATTATCCGTAGGGCTCTTGTTGTCGCCGGCGTGCCTTCTGTACTCGAACCAGTCGGTATTTCGCGTGGCGACGGCAAGAGGCCGGATGGTATGACTTTGATCCCGTGGAGTGTCGGCAAGCCGTTGGTGTGGGATGCCACTTGTGTCGATACACTTGCGCCATCTCACTTACCGGTGACTTGTAAAGCCGCGGGAGCGAAAGGTGCGGAAAATTCAAAATTCAAAAAGTACGCCTGTATTGGTCCAAATTATCAATTTATGCCTTTTGCGGTTGAGACCATGGGTCCGTGGGGGTCTGAAGCTCGTCGTTTCGCAAATATTTTATGTAAAAAATTAATCGAGGCCTCGGGTGACCGGCGGGCGGGGAGCTTTTTCCGCCAACGCATCAGCTTGGCCATCCAAAGAGGAAACGCTGCCAGCCTTCTGGGAACCTTGCCGATCGGCAGCAGCGGCAGCCTCGAAGATGTTTTTTATGTATTGTAATTGTACATTTGCATGTATATTTTGTACATTTGTTGTAAATATTAAATGTTTATATTAGCAAAAAAGTGTAGAATTGTAAATACGTTGCTATCGATATCCAATGATTATTATAAGCAAAAAAGTGTAGAATTGTAAATACGTTGCTATCGATATCCAATGATTATTATAAGCAAAAAAGTGTAGAATTGTAAATACGTTGCTATCGATATCCAATGATTATTATAAGCAAAAAAGTGTAGAATTGTAAATACGTTGCTATCGATATCCAATGATTATTATAAGCAAAAAAGTGTAGAATTGTAAATACGTTGCCATCGATATCCAATGATTATTATAAGCAAAAAAGTGTAGAGAGAGATGTAAATACCTACACAACATTCAATCTTAAAAAATGGCCGAGAAATGACACTCTAACGCACAAGTAAATTACTTGATATTGCAATATCCTCCCTATATTACATTCTCATAGATAACTATCAAATGTATTACTTCGTTATAAAATTTTAGTTTTATTATTAAGTAAGTTTAAATTATTATTATTGAAATGTTGTGTATATTTGCGGTTATTTAAGTAGTTTATTATATTATAGGTATTATGTATGTATGTAAGTGTTAGTTTGTCTTTCTTTATTTTTGTTATTTTTAATTTCATGTTGTGTTTGCCCATAATTGGTGGTGCTCTTAATTATGTTTAATATGTATGTATGTCACCTTGTATTATTGTAACAACCGTTGGCAGACCATAAATAAACAAAAAAAAACACAATGACATTTTTAGTTGTTTTGGATCTTTTTACTTTTAATTGCACTCACACGCACTCACTGCACACTCAATTTTTTTAGTTACCCCCGTTCAATTCGTTTTTTCTATTTTTCGTTGAAGTTTATTCGTTTGTTTTTTCAAACTATTTTGTTTATGTTTGAGTGATGACGGTTGTACCCTTGATGGTTTAGATCCTTTAAAGGTAGGTAGGTGGCGCTGCAATCATGTTCTTTGTTTTTTTTTTTATTTCAGAGCAGGACAACGTTTTTTTTAAGTCAGCTAGTTAAATACAGAATAGTAACGGAACATCAAGTTTGTATTTGAACCTACGACTACCAGCGCTGTTTTAATCGAGATATATTCTCCCGCGAACCTTTCATCAATTAGGCTTTATGGTTGTCGTCATAAAATGTCCGAATTGCCTTCCTTAATCCGGCGGAACATAATTACAAAATTTATTAGGACCCAGATAGGAGTATTGTGTTTATTGTTCTAAGTTTACAACTTGGTTACCGTTGTATCTATCTATGTAGGTATATAAATAGTATTAAAAAAAAAAAAAAACATTTTACTTAATTTTGGAACGAAGTCCTTTTACTTAAGAAAAAAAAAGCGTTATGCCCCCAGACGACTTTTGCTTTGAAAACATGATGAAAAATAGATTTCCTTCCGTCCTTCGACCGCACTTTTTTTATTGACACTCGTAACATTAAATCTCGTCAATAGCTAAACGAAAGAAAGAAAATGGGTTGACAAAGACAGGTGAAAAAGGGTACAAAGTTTTTAACTTCACGTTTTAATAAAAAGATAACCATATTGTACTATTTTCAATATACCCAGAACTATTAGTTATATTATTATATTATATTATATAGTTTTAAATTAATAAAAAAAAACTTGAGAGGTGTCAAGGGACACCCGGATGGAACGAAGTTATATAAGTCGAGAGAGTATATATACATATATAAAAAAAAAATCTATTTATATATATATATATAAATATCTGGCTTGCTTTCTATAAGAGAGAGAGAGAGAGAGAGACAGACAGAGAAACATGCGCACGCCGCACAGCGGTCGGTGACACTTTTGTGTCACCGACACAAAAGGTGATTTTCGTAAGAATTTTTTCCGTCTAGCCTAAATTGAGTAAAATATCCATGTGATTTTCTCCGCCATTATAAAATTACCACTTATTTTTATTTATTTTTTTTATAATTGATAGGCTTGTGTTTGACCACAATCTCACCATGGTAAGTGATGATGTGGCCGAAGATGGTAAGCACACAAAGCCTAGATGGGAACTGGCTCTCAAGTGCAGCTGTCGGAACACACCGATAGGTGTTTGGCGACAGATTTTCAACTTAAGGGTGGTAGCCAGCCAGACGGGTACTACAAAGTACCCTACCACCATGCTATGGTTTTCTCACGATGTTTTCCTTCACCGAAAGCTCAAGCTTATTGTAGGATTCGAACCCACGACCTTCGCCGCGGTAATCGACGTCACTTACCACTGAGCTATCATCGTCTTATTTCTACAAAAGCTACCATCGACTTAAGTAATTCGTACAGGAATGCATAAAAAATAATTGAATAAGTTTCATCTTCACGCAACCCAGGCGTGAGCCCGAGCGTAAAGGGTTTCTTTCATAAGAAAAAACAATTATGTCTTTCTAGTATTCGGTATAGTGGTTATAAACACCTAACATTTGGCGAACACGGCACATGTTTTTTGGATACGGTATAGAAACAAATATATTTTGAAAGATTCCGACTTTAACGCGTGACTTTATGACAATGTATGCATTTAAAAATCAGTATAAATAAATAAAATAAAAAAATAATAAATATCCTCGGACATTTTTCACACACGGCTATCTGATCCCAAACTAAGCAGAGCTTGTAATATGGAAACCAGATAACTGAAATACTACATAATATACTAATTTTTTTTGTAAATACATACATTAATAGATAATTACACCCAGATTCAAGACAAACAGACATGTTCATGCACACAAACGTCTGTCTTGGATGGGAATCGAACCGTCGTTAACGCCAACCGGCCCGTCAATGTTATGTAATCTAGTATCAATAGTACAAGCTTAATTTGGAATCATAAGGCGGTATATGAACTGTCTAACTCAGCATCCTTCCCTGTGTCTCTAAAGTATTGGAGAAAGTAGTATGTATGCAGCTCGTCAAGTACTTAGAAGATAATAGCATCATTCCTCAAGCTCAATCAGGTTTCCGTAAAGGCCATAGCACAGCAACTGCTCTACTCGATGTTGTTGACAATATGCTTGAAGCTCAAGATAATGGAATGGTCAGTTTACTAGTATTGCTTGACTTCTCACGTGCATTTGATGCAATAAATATATCACTGTTGTTAGCTAAACTTGCCTTCTATGGCTTTGATACCAGGGCTATTAATTGGTTTCATAGTTACTTAGACCGCAGACATCAGTTTGTAGCATTAACGATGCCGGATGGGTCTACATTAACATCTTCCCCCCAACCTGTTCCTCGGGGTGTTCCACAAGGATCAGTTCTAGGGCCTATTTTATTCGTGCTTTATAGTGCTGATATAACGAGGGAAATTACTTATTGCAAACACCATCAATATGCCGACGATCTGCAGCTGTATCTTTCATTTCCTCTTTCCACTATGGCTGATGCGGTAAATAAAGTAAACTTAGATTTAGAACACATATCAGACTGGTCAAAAGCTAACTCCTTAGTAATCAACCCCAAGAAGTCAAAATTTATGGTGGTAGGTTCCAGGAAAAACACTCATAATATTATGTCTGGTACACACCCGCAGATATCCTCTCCTATGAGCATCATAGTGGACGGAGAGACGGTTGAATGTGTAACGGAAGCAAAAAATCTAGGACTCATCATGGACAGCCATCCTCGCTTTGAAAAACATGTAGCTAAGAGTGTACATAACTGCTTTTACCGTTTAAAATTATTATACAAGATCCGTCCATACATTAGCGAAGAAGTTAGAGTAATGCTTTGTGAGTCCCTTGTGCTATCCAGACTTAATTACTGCGACACTGTGTACGGCCCTTGTTTACTCGGAAGAACGGAGAAGTTAATCCAGCGCGTTCAAAATGCCTGTGGTCGTTTCTGTTTTCATGTCCCTCCACGGTCACACATGACCCCATTTTTAAATTGTTCCAACCCTCTAAAAATGACAGCACGTAGGAAATTGCATCTTTCAGTACTTCTTTTCGGTGTTATTGATAAAAAATCTCCAAGGTACCTTTTCGACAAGTTAGTGTGGGCCCAGTCTCAAGCCAATCTCCATCGCAGGGCATGTACTTTTGTTTTAGTCACACCAAACCATCGTTCTATGGCGTTTCGTGGTTCCTTTAGATTTGCTGCCTCTCGGTGCTGGAACGACCTACCTCCACCTTTTCGTGTCTTAAAAACAGTTCAAACCTTCAGAATTACGCTAAAGAAATATCTTCTCGGGTTACAAAAAAGCACTAAAACCTAGTTTTCTAGTAGGGGCTTCAGAAAAGTAAACTTCCACCGCAAAAGGCATAAAATTTATAATGTGGACCAATAAAAGCGGTTTTTTGTATAAATTCGATTGTTCGCACCTTTCGCGGTCACCCCGCGGCTTTACAAGTCGTCGGCAAGTGAAATAGGCAAATGTATCAACGCATGTGGCATCTCTCTGTATTGGGTTATTTTATTGTAATTGTCATGTAATTAGAAGGCATCCTTGTATTATTTACTTTAATTTTTATTTTATTTTGCATTATACAATTTATAACTATATATATATTTTTTTTGTTTGTCTCATAAGGCTCTACCAGAATACCAGCGTTGTATTGCTGTATGTGCAGTGCAACTTTATGCTGAGGTAGGGACCTTTTGACCCCGCGCAACATGCATATTATATTTTTTTTTTTTTTAGTTTTAAGTATTATTTAAGTTACTTTAATATTACTATGTGTGTTGTGACTCGTGGGTCAATAAATGTTTTTTCTTTCTTTTTCTTTCTTTCTTTCTATTGCAGAATATTATTATAAAGCAGTAAAATAATGTTTAAGGTCATGGCGGGGAAGTCCGGCAGCGGGTCAAGCCCGTCCACGTCTCCTTTACTTCACACTGCTTTGCCGACAGAGTATTTTGCTGGTTCTGGCATCCAATAACAGATGTCGCTACGACTCTACGAAGCGCGCAAAGGAGACTTCGGACTCCGGACTTCCCCGCCTTGTCCGTATACTATAAATCTCATTGAACCTACTTCTTTTCGTACATCCATGTACCCTCAACCCGAGGCGTGAACCGAAGATGATGATAATTGGAATAGAACCCCCACTTAGCGTTAATATCAGACACTCCACGTAATTAACCTGATTATTTTCGTCTGAGTGAAAGGGAGAAATTATAATGCTTCCAAATTAAATGTGAGATACGAAATTCGTTTTGCAATGCTGACAAAAATAATAGTGTAGTTATTTTAATTAATGTATTATATAATAGCGAGCTTAATTAAGCGATCAGCGCAAAGCTAAAGGCGTAAGAGACTTAAATGTCAAATTAGCTCGGCTGTGAGTGTGCAGAATGCAATCGAACCCGATGCCTGCTATCTATCTTTCAACAGTTTTATATTTTATCTACCTAAGTATTTGATTTAACTATTTGAAGCAAGAAAGAAAATACGGAACCCTTATAGTATCACATTGTTGTCACACTAGGAGTAGTGAAGAAATTAAACTTCTAATCTAAGTCAATGCAATCAAAAGATACAGCCGTTTGTACCGCATATTTTGACTCATTTGACTCATGAAATGGAATCAAAAAAGCTAGGTATGTCATGTAGTACAAGTAAGGTAAAAACTCCAAAAAATTTTTAATAAGAAAAAACAACATAATCATTTTTCATTGAAAAAAAACATCTTACGAATACCTAAGGCGATGATAGCTCAGTGGTAGTGACGTCGGATATCGCGGCAATGGTCGTGGGTTCGAATCCTACAATGAGCTTGAGCTTTTGTTGAAGGAAAACATCGTGAGTTTTGTAGTACCCGACTGGTTAGTTACCACCCTCATTTTAAAAATCTGTTGCCAAGCACCTATCGACTTGAGAGCCAGTTCCCATCCAGGCTTTGTATGCTTACCACCTTCGGCCACATCATCACTTACCATAGTGAGGTTGCGGTCAAAAGTAAAAAACAAACCTACCCACAAGTTCACCTCACTCTATATGATAGGCAGGTACTAATTCTAATCACCCCAAGTCTATTTTCAGATCTAAATAAAAACGGTCAATAACAGAAAGCTTTCCCATAAATGACCTCAAAGGTCGAAAATTGTCCCGAGTGACCTTGGTCATGCGTGACTAGTGGCGGGTAGCGGTCACGAAATCGGGAGGGTTGAGTGCCTTATTATTTTTACCGTTGGGTCAATGGGACCAAGAATGTGAGAAATTTGGACGCGGTAGTTATTTTATCCATACCTAAGTATTTACAAAAAAAAAGTTGTAGAAAAGTTATCTGGTTTCCATAGCAACAAGTTCAGCTCGTTTTTTTACTATTTTGATTTGCGTTTTTTTTTTACATCAGCTTATGTGTTGTATTTTCTTTCTTATATACAGTTGATAAATTACTGGGTTAAAATAATAATTATTGGATCTATAATAATAGATCTAAAATATAAAGGCAGTTTCTGTAAAAAAATTATGTAAAAACAAAAAATCGTGTTTTTCTTTAGGTACATTTACTACAAACGATTAAAATATTTTGAAATAATATGTTCTTAATGAAAAGTCAAGAAACTATTTTCAAGATACGATTGGTAATGACCAGGTTAAACAGTGACGGAATGAAAAGGTTCGTCGATTTTCAAATTGATTCGTTCAACGTATCGCGAGCACATATTACCTATTGAAACTATGTTACAGAATAGACTCGACTTAGAGAAAATAATGTTTAACTGTTCGTTAATAAAGCTCAAAATTATTCAGATCAAAGTTGTTTGACTATTAACTTGTCAACAAGATTATTATTTTTGATAAACTAAAACCTTCTTGTTGGTTCAACCTGCCATTATTATTTCAGTTAAAACTATTGTCAAGCGGTCAATGTCATCATTGCAAAATATCATAATTGATTCTTGCAGTACCTACTAGTGCAAGCGAAAAGCGACTCTAAGGTGACGAACCTTTTCATTCTGTGACTGTACATATCACATCCATATTATCTTATGACAATGTAATCTAGGGTAATGAACTCGATTTAAAAGTTTTTCATGAAAAACCCGCCAAAGGAAATCGTGATGGCGGCAGTTTTCTTAACTCCCTTTATAATTCTCTCTCATTTTAAGTATCAATCTGACCTTTTAATTTTGAATCATTTTGGATTCAAAAGGGTATTTTATTATCAATGGATTTCTATGTGGTTGAAATAGTTATTTCATTCGTACCGAATAACAAGATTATTCGGTTACATTATAGGATATAGTTTTAATACTATCACGCCGCAGGTCGTGGGTTCGATTCCCATCCAGGATAGACATTTGTGGGCATGAACATGTCTGTTTGTCCTGAGTCTGGGTGAAATTATCTATTTAAGTTTTTATATATCTAAAGAAAAACCAAGTTCACCTGATGGTAAGCAACTACCGTCGCCTATATACTTAATAATACAAATACCAGCGGGACTGTCAATGTGTTGTTGAACTTTTCACAATAAATTGAACTGGCTCTCAAGTGCAACTGCCGGAACACACAGATAGGTGCTTGGCAACAGATTTTCAACTTGAGGATGTTTGGTAGCCACCCAATCGGGTACTACAAAGTACCCGACCACCGTGCTGTGGTTTCCTCATGATATTTTACGAGTATACCTAAGCTTGTTATTATATAGGATTTGAAGATATGATCTTCATCACGGAAGCCAAATAGGTATATAAGCAGAACTTGTTCTATGGGAACCAGATAACTGATTTACTACTACAACTTTTATTCTTAGGATAATCTACCTGTGTGCCAAGCTTCATCAAAATCCGTTCAGATTTTGGATGAAAAAGTAACAAACATCTTCATATTTATAATAATAGTAAGAATTTATTTACAAAATATGTACAAAATAAACAAACTATAATATATGTATAAAAAACTTCTTCGAGGCTGCCGCTGCTGCCGATCGGCAAGGTTCCTAGAAGGCTGGCAGCGTTTCGTCTGGCGGAAAAAGCTCCTTGCCTGCAATAGTAAGATTTATAGGTGCCTTAGAGAGAAAAAATATGAACAAACAAAAAATTGTTTCGTCGTAAAATCGTGGAGTCATGTGTACCTAAGCTATATAACTCCGGAAATATTGCCTGTAACCGTAAAAATATATAGTTTATGAGACACACTAGGACTTGGAATTGTGATTCTGCCAATATTGAGCCCTTCGTACGTGACCTGGTTCCGTACGTTGGTAAGGAAGGGAATGCGGTATGTTTCATATGACGAGATTTTGGAACGTGACAGCTTCATGTCAGATGAACTGAGGCATAGTTCATAATTAAGGTACACTCAGCATCAAAAATAAATAATAGTTTAAGTATTTGTTGTTATAGTGGCAACAGAAGTACCTAAATCATATGTGAAACTGTCTAGCTATCACGGTTCATGAGATACAGCCTGGTGACAGACGGACAGTAGAGTCTTAGTAATAGGGTTTCCGTTTTTACCATGTGGGTAAGGAACCCTAAAAAGGGTCTTGAGAGACGGACATTTGGACAGACAGACAACAAAGTCATCCTATAAGGGATTTTGTTTTGAGTTACCCTAAAAACAAACATATTATATTGATATTTCCGTGTCGCGATGTTCGTCCGCAATGAACTCCGAAACTACTAAGCCAATCTTGATAAAACTTGGCACACAAATAGATAATATCCTGGAATAAGAGATAGGATACTTTTTATTCCGAGAAAAGATAGAAAAATCCCGAAGGAATTCCGTATAGAGTCTGACTATTCATAAGTGCCTATTTGGATGAAGAAACATTTCATTTCATAAATATAAAAAAAACCGGCCAAGTGCGAGTCGGACTCGCGTACGAAGGATTCCGTAAAAACGGCAAAAAAAAATTCTAGTGCCTACCTGTTGCCATTATGGATTTCGAGCAAAAAAGGGTTAAGAAATCGCGTTTCTTGTATGGGGGCCCCCTTAAATATTTATTTTATTTTGTTTTTAGTATTTGTTGTTATAGCGGCAACAGAAATACAGAATTTGTGAAAAATTCAACTGTCTAGCTATCGCGGTTCTTGAGATACACCCTGGCGACAGACAGCGAAGTCTTAGTAATAGGGTCCCGTTTTTACCCTTTGGGTACTGAAACCTAAAAAATATAATCTAAAACTCACATTGTACCCCGTCACTTAACAAACACGAAATCCTTTTTCAATAAACCGTAACCTTAACCGAAGCTAAACTGATATTTTACATTTTCACGGCGATGAATTGAACCCAATACCCCAATAAAATGGCTGTAAGTACAGTCCCGCAGTTCTGGTGGGTCGTTACAGGGGAAATATTGAAATTTTATCACTGTGATGGTACTATGGATAAGATATTGGGTAAATTATAGCTGTTTACTTTAGTACATACATATTTTGGGTATCCGGTAATCAGTAATGAATACGACAAACTTAGGAGAGAAATAGGTGTGCGGGTCACCTACCAAAAAAAAACAATTTAAATGGTCCTATTAATCAATAATACGTTAGAATTTCATTTGTAATTACTTGTCATGTCTTGAGCTGAACTGATATTTTATTTTCTATGAAAATCAAGCTGACATAATATCTTCGCATGTCTGATAAATACTAAATGGATAATGCAATTTTTCATTCGAACAAAGTAATACAAAATTGATTCAATCTATTCTAATATAAATTTCAATGTAATATCTACAAAAAAGGGTTTTATAAAAATTTCAATACAAGGCATGTATCGTATGAAATTGGTTTTGCTATGTTGGTACAAAGAAAATTATAATATCTTTTCTGCGGAGGTTCGAAAGGCAACGAAAATAAATCTCTAGGGGTTTACTTAAAAGGCAAATGTATTATATCGATTCGTGATACGTGATATTTATTGTAACTTAAGCCATATATTTTAAGAAAAAAAAAATGTGTGTAATGTATTTGTATCAAATGTATAGAGATTAAGCAAGTATTGTAAAATTCAAGATAAAAATAATACAATAGTACTAGCTGTTCCGCGCGGTTTCACCCGCGTTGCGTTCTCGAGGGATCTTATCTTTTCCCGGGATAAAAAGTAGCCTATGTGCTATTCCAGACTATAATCTATCTCCATGCCAAATTTCATCCAGATCCATTAAGTCATTCGGTGGTGACACACGGACAGACAGACGGACAGACGGACTGATCGATACAAGAAAGTGATCTTAAAAGGGTTCCTTTTTAGGGTTCCGTACTTCAAAAAGTAAAAAAAGGAACCCTTATAAGATCACTTTCTTGTCCGTCTGTCCGTCCTATTAGGACGGTGTATAAAAATCAAGGTCCTGAGTCAACACCATAAAAAAATATGGGCAAAAATCCTTGAGTCTCTATTACGAAACCCTCGGTGCGCGAGTCCGACTCGCACTTGACCGGTTTTTTTATTTATTATTAATTTATTATAGTTTTATGTAAAAAGTGTGATTTGATTAAAATAAATGTTACTGATAAACAGACCAAGTAAGATCAGGACAAATGCACTATCAGTGAAATATAAAAATAAAAAAAACTATTGTATTTTTATTATATAAATAAAAATGGACCTTCGAAATATATATTATGTGCGCTCATAACTTTCGAATGACTGCACCAAATTGGATGACTTTTTATTTTATGTATTCGTTATTGTTAGGACAAGGTTTTTATAAAATAATAATTTCCACGGGAACGCAGATCCCACGGGAACGCGGGTGAAACCGCGAGAGACAGCTAGTAAAAAAAATATTTTAATTAAGTACCGAGTATCTCACGATGTCCGTTTCATACACAAATTTCTATCACGAACATTTAATGAAAGAACTTTAGTATTCCATCCATTAGCTGGCGTTGTGGCTTGAATACAAAATTGATATTTTCCCTCTTTGACTATATTTTGGGTTCCTAATTCTCGGGTAAAGTTAGGATGAGAAACCCTTATAAACAACTTAGTAGGGCTCATTACAAGTGGCTTTAAACTTTACGGACAGATTAAAAAACGGTACGAAACAATAGGAATGTGGCAAAAAAAGCCATTTTGAAATTATTTATTTTATTCTGTTTTTAGTAAAAAAAATTATAGCGGCAACAGAAATACATCATCTGT